>OW971946.1:16939858-18216330 GCA_943193695.1 Acrobasis suavella | reverse complement strand
CTTTCGCTCTTTCTTTCTTTCTCTCTTTCTAGATAGATAGAAAGAAAAAAATAACTATCTATATCGGTAACTAAATCTGGCAGCGGAACAGCTTTCTATGCTTGTATCCTTTTCTGTCGCTTAGAACCGTCATTCGCTAGAGCGAGAAAAAGCTAAATAGGAATAATTTAAGGCTAGAATTCCTTCCCTTTATGCCATTCTGGGAGAAAAGTTCAAATGTGCCAGCCACCCACATTTACGTAACAGCGGTTTATCTTCTCGCGCAGATCGTAAAAGTCGATCGAGGTAGGTAATAGGCGAAAATGTAAATCATGTTAATAGCGATGCGGCTAGCAACCCATCACTATTTTGATTCCTTCTATCACCTTCTCGTCCACCATCCCATCAAAACTGGCTTTAGAGTCTTGCTGCTCTGGGCTCTAAATTATAGCCGCCAAACCCAGAATGTTCTTTCTGTCTGCCCAAACAGAGATAAAGACGTGAAAGTATGTATGTATGTTAAATAAAATACACTTAAAAGCCTTAATTTGCATTAAATATCTCCCAAATTGTATTGAGCATGCACTATTAGAAACGATTTCCACAGATAATATACATTTATGTTAATGTTGCAAATGTGATAGAAAAAGAAATCATTTATGCATTTCTACTGTAAGGGCCAGCGCACATTTGGCGAAGCACAGCGCAGAGCATTTTTCACTGTCAAACTATTATAAATGTTGTCCTCTTTGAAATAATATCCAAAATCAACCAACACAATACTTTAGTCTAGTCGAATTTTGCCATATGTGCCTAAGTTTTGAATTAATTGATTTTGAACATTATTTCAAAGAGAACAATAGTTTGACAGTGAAAAATGCTCTGAGCTGTGCTTCGCCAAATGTGCGTCGACCCTTAACTAACAAATAGGTACGTAAGCGAAATTTTCCGAAAAAAAACGTTTTTTGAAAAATGAATATTTTTTTTAGTACAAGCTTTCATTGTGGGGGTCTAAGAACTTATCAATAGAAATGTAATAAACTAATACTCAATGGGGTTGCGTTCGTCTCATTAAAGAGTTCCTATGGCCACCTTCCAGCTTCATCATCAAATCAGCTTTATCTTATCATAATATTGCATTGTCACATGACATACTTACGCGTGCAAAATTTCCACTCAATCGGAAACCGTGAAGTGGGTCGAATTTAACTTGCAAGATTTGATTACAGACAGACAGACAACGGGACCGTAAAAAAAGTAAGCAAAAAATAAAAAGCTTCTAATTTTAGAGGAATATTTTAAAAATTTTAAGAAACTTAAAATCGTTTTTCTGGGAAATATTTCTGCTAATGAAGCCTAATCATGTTAGACAGGGAATTAATTCAACGTTATGACGCTGGAAAGGATCTTGATTATATCACCTTTGATCTAAAAATAATTAATTAATACCTTTTTTGAAGGTCTACAGTACTTTTTATTACGTAATTTATGTTTGTTAAGTTGTTCGCAAGCATTACGTAATAAACTTAGTTGTAAGTAAATGATCTGACGTCAACAACTAATTATTAAGAAATCGAAAGAAAAAAGAAATGACAATTATCAAGTGATATAAATATCCAAAGATAAATAAATGATTTGACTTTGACTTTGACTTTGACTTTGACGTTTCTTCCCAGCAGTGGTCGTTGAGAAGCGGAGGGGTCGGTTTTCCTAAAAAATAAATTAAATTTTATTATAAACTACACGAAATGTAAATTAAAGTTATTGACGTGTAAAAGTTAATGTAGGTTTTATTACTGAATAACATTTAAATTTTGAATTTTTACCAAAGCTAGATAATTTTCTTGTGTTTTTTTTTGAAAGTTTGAGCAACGCCTCACTACAAAAGTAAAAAAATAACCTAACTAAAAGAGATTATTCTATAATTTCTTCCTCAAATTCGTCATATATTTTTTTAATTTTATGTTATGGCGGCAAACGAACAAGCGGGTCACCTGATGGTAAGTGCTCACCGCTGCCCATGGACAACTGCAATACCAGGGGTGTAACAGAAGCGTTGCCGGCCTGTCAGGAAGATATAGACTCGTTTTTTGAAGGTTTCAAAATGTAAAGCTATTCTCTGGGAAGATTTACATTTTTTACCACGGTTTTTATACATACGTGAAAATTTGGGGCGAGCCACTAGTAAAGGTAAGGATGTGTATACAATGAACTAGTTATAGCTTCAAGGATACATGATTCTTTTATTTTTTCGGGTCTAATGCTATCCTATTTTATGAACTACTATTTATAGTTTAAAGTGAGAACGTCAAATTTATAGTGAGACGTTTTCTTAGCAAATTTGCTAAAGTGCCGTTTTTTTTTCTGCAAATGTGCGAAGAAAAGCTTCACAGTCTCCATTTAAACAATTTCATTTAAAATTGATCACTTTAAACAGAAGTTAATAAAATCATTCAAAGGATTAAAGGGCTAGGGCTTGATCAAGACAAAATTTTAAATGATATCTCGTTTTCATTTCAAGTAATTTATTTCAAATGTGGGCAGCACTAGACCCCGACAAACTCATGTATCCCCTTTAAGTTCACTACGCCGAAATTGTTCTGGGTTTGGGTTCAAATTCAAGTTCAACCCCGGGAGTCACAGACTAGACTAGAATGTTAAGTAGGGTTAAGGGGATCAAAAATGGCCCAAATGGCTTCGAGAAAAGGATGATACGGCCGTGCCTCTTTTTACTCGACTTGGCGGAGGCATTCCGTGCGTGGATGTACACAATCAAATCTTTTCTTTTTATTCTAATTAGTCTTTAAAAAGTTAGTGCTTATTTCTTCACTTCATCCAAAACGCATTAAGATGTAGCGCGGCACTACACATAAGTTTAGCGTCCAAGCTTCTTAGTAGAAGATTTGAGGAGCTCGGTGGCGCTGCGGGAGTGCGCATTGGTAGCGCTTTCACAAGTAAAGCGACACCGGGCGTGGTCCGCACTTAGATGGGTGACCACAAGTGGCATAAAAAAATCTCTGTGGCGAATGAGATGGCGCCAGCAGTATCCTACATCTTGATCTCAGAGTACGCCCGATTCGCTGCATATATACAACTTCCGACGATACACCGTCGGAGCCGCGGTTCCCTAGGCGCAACAACATGCCTGGCGGGAAGATCTTTCCTTTGTGGCGGCCGAGCATATCATCTCGCTCCCGCTACAATCTCGAGCTTCTTCGTGCTTCGGAAGGCACGTATAAGCCGTTGGTCCCGGCTGTCATCATTGTTTGGCAGTTGTCAAGCTATGTCGGATGCCTTTAGGCAGCCTGAAAAATCTGACACCAGTGTTGGCTACTTACACACACGAAAAACGATCGAAACGAGTAGAAGATCAAAATTTTGGAAATATTAAACGTGTACGGGTTATGTACATATAAGAAGTGAATGGTAGAAAGGAAAGGGGGGTTGGTAGATAGAAAAGATTTTATATAAGTAATAAAAAGAAAGCTTATTGCGTGAAACACAAATAAACAACAATTATAAGGACTTATACATATATAAAATAGTAAATAAATGGTAAATGGGAATGTTGGTGAAAGATGGTAAAAAGTAGGGTGAAGTTATGAGTACACGCGACGTGTGTTTGTAAATGGTTTAAACGAACTCGCGGATGGTAGGAAAGTTGGTGGCGTACTGACTAAGAAAACATTCGAAGTTAATAAAATCGGGCGCGGCGACAATCTGCTGACCGTGCCCCCGCGCGCGGTTAATGTACGTAAACCGTACAAAATGGTCATTAGGCTCATATACTGACAAACGGCTGCGAAGCCTGGACGCTAACACTAAAGGAGTAAAGCCAACTACTGGTAGCAGAGCTGGTATTTCGTAAAATCCTCGGACCGGCTAAAAGTGTCGACGGAAGCTAGAGAGTCTGAAAAATGTGGAGATAGTAAAGCTGGTAAAAAAGGCTAATATAATTGTTTTTACAAAAAGCTCTGCTTACAATGGCTTGGGCATCTGGAAAGAATAAAAAAGGATCGTAGCGTCAAGGCAGCATACGTGTCAAAGGTATCAGGCCGAAGACCAGTAGGTCGACTGAGATATCGCTGAAGCGATACGGTGCAGGCTGATCTGCGGGAGACAGAAGTTTTCAGCTGGCAATATATCGCTTAAAACAGAAATATGTTATGCTCTTTCGTGTTGGAGGCCAAGATCCACTTCTGGTCGCTGAGCCAGCGGAGTAAGTAAGTATTGGGGTGGTGCTCTATAAAGAACTTAACCCTTTGATGTACATGTACACTCCGCCTAAGTTGCCTCTATTAATATTCAAGAATGTCCGCGCCCCGAGACATCCCAAGTATGTCTGAAGTTATGAAATTCTTAGGACGTAAAAGCTGTAAAACCATGTCTAAGAACCGCCAGTCTTGATTGAAATTTATAGACACGAGTTGTTTCGTGAATAATGATACGACGTCATTCAATTCAATTCAATTCAAATATATCTTTATTATCATAGGATATTTATAATATCTCTTAATAATCGTCACTTTGTTTTATTGCACAATAATTGTTGACGTCAAAAAGTTACTTAGAGCTAAGTTTACTGCCGCCTCCAAAGCGCTAGTGCAGAAGAAGCGGTAACAAACTGCACTGCAGCATTTTCTCCAAGAACGTCAACTCACAATGAAATTAATATTTATAGTTGATATGTGGACAGAGTATACATTGTTTGTTGTCATAATTTAAATTAATTTTTTTAATGTCGAAATTTTGAAATAATGTCAAATCAAGTTGTAAATTCAGTATGTACTTAATGTCTTAACGTCTTTAATCTGTCTGACTTAAAGTCCTTAGGCCCCTAGTTGGGCCAGAGGGCTTCAACAGTCTTTCTCCATCGCAAACGGTGTTTAGCTACGCGCTTTTCTTCTGGCCAGGTGAGCCATGCCTTCGTCTTCGATTGTGTTCAGGTCTGCTTTCCACTTGCCCTGATAGGTCCACTCTAGGGCTTGCCTCGGAATGAGTGTGGGCTCTCTCCTGAGAGTATGGCCTGTCCATGTCCATTTGTGGTGCATGATTTGCTTGTCTATTAGTATTTTTCTTTAATCTAAAGATACTACATATCATGAAACTGGCTACTGAGGAAACATCATTTCGTAGTCTCCGAAATTAATTACTTATAGATTTTATTTTATAATTTATTACGGAAGTATGGGTTCTTAAAAATGGTGTCTGCCAAGGAATGAAACCGCACAAAGCGCGAAGTAATTTATAATATTATAATGAATGAAATATATAAAAAGCTACGTTAACACTATGACAGCATAGGGGTCCAATTTGGTACACCTTTACTACCTGATGTCTACCAAAACCACCGAGACCCAACTTTCTAATTCGGGGATTGTTTTTACCTGTATTGGGGCTATTTATAATAACGTAGGTCTAAACAGGTCTGTTTCGGTCTGCTCTTGATTATACAATGTGAAAGGGACACACCCGTAATAAATCAAACCACAGGCTATACTAGATCACTTTACTATAATGAAATTAAAAATAACAGCCAAAGAGTGAAAATATTTAAAAAAAAAAAGTATTTCCTTACAAAAGTGTGCAGCCGTCCGGGCAATTCAAATGGGAATGTCGAAATTGTTTTTTTCTACTCCTGTTCTGTTATCTGTCTTTTAAATGGTCCCGAACACTAATATAAGAACATAGATTATATGATTTCAGAAAAGTCTATAGTCTATTCCTAATATACTAGCACATGTGTCGTTATTTCGCCAAAACGATACTCCGGACCTATAACTTTTTTTCTTTAAATCTACCATACTGCCAACATAATAAATTCGTTATTTTAACATAAGGTGCCATTTTTCAAACGTGGAGTCATTGAACAAACGGTTTTTTGTATGAAAAACATTCGTTTAAGTGACTCCATGTTTTAAAAATGGCACTTTAGTCACTAGGAAGAAGTTAAAAAAAAAACTTAAGTCTTCCATAGATACCTAGTATCTACCAAACATATGCTAGTATTTCGTATTTTTCTTTGTTTATTTTTGTATTTATTTTAGTAAATGTAGTCGTAGAAAAAGTATTGTATAAGTATGTCAAAAAAAGCTCGATGGCGTCTCCTTACTCGTACGATGCTCGCCAAGGCTCGCATCGTAACTTGCGCCACTCGCATTTTATAAAACTTCTTATACAACTGTTGCATAAAATACTATTTTGGTTATTTGGATGTTATTTTAATTTCACTATACTATAGTGATATAGTATAGTCTGTGGTTCAATTTATAACGGGTATGTCCCTCCCACGTTATGTACTTGATTAATCAAAAATATGCTAAAGTACTTAAAATTTTAAAATAAATCCAATATTATCTCTTCACAACTCGCAAAGAGGGTTTCATTAAAATTTGAAAGCTTGCGTATCAAAAACAGTTTTAATTAAAACTACCAGTGCCTATATGTAATCCTTAATAGTGTTCTCGCTCGATAGTCCATCCATAGTTAAAGCAAAACCAATTTATAATATCGATAGTACGGTACCAACAATACTATCGATAGTATTGATAGTTTAACAATACTAATGATAATTTCGATGGTACCAATAGTTTATTTTGTCATCAAGGGTCGATAATATCAATAGTATTGTTGGTTACCAATAGTAATGCATAGGCCTATCGATAGTAGCACATTCATATAAATAAACGGAAGCAAACTTAACATATTGTATAATACAAAGAATGCCGCGTGGCATAAATTTACACTAAGTTTTGTTGTTTTCTTTTTAAAATTCAAAAGTCAAAAATCATTTATTTATATTTGGATATTTATGTCACTTGATAATTGTCATTTCTTTTTTCTTTCGATTTCTTAATAGTTAGTTGTTGACGTCAGATCATTTACTTACAACTAAGTTTACTGCCGCCTCCAAAGCGCAAGTACAGAAGAAGCGGTAACAAACTGTACTGCAGCATTTTCTCCAAAAACGTCAACCTTACAATTATACTGATATTAAAATTAGATGTGTGGACTGAGAATATATTGCTATGTCATAATTATTAATTAAAAATGTCAAATTTGTCATAGCTGTCGTGCGCTTTAACATAATTGTCGTGCGCTAGGCATGAGCTTGGCGAGAGCGTGTCGACTGAACTCGCACCTGAAGATAAATACATATCACGAAAATGACTACTGAGGAAACATCATTTCGAAGTTTCCTAAATAACATATAAAGATATAAAATTCAGCTTTTATACTATGATTTATGACGGAAGTATACTTTTATTCAAGTCAATTAATTAATTCAGATATTTCAGACACTAAAATTACATGAAAAGCAGTATGGTAACGAAAGTTTATGTACTATGAAAAGCAAAAGTATTGAAAGTATCGACAGATTATTTGACGTCAGGGTTCGATAATGTCAGTAGTGTTGTTGGTTACTATTAACAATGCATTAAAAATGAGATCGATATATCGACAGGACTATAGATAATATGGCATTTTTCGATTAAAAGATTCGATAGTTTTACTATCGATAGTTCGGTGACACTAATCCCTAGGTGTAGAATGTTGTCGTGCTCGGATCTAAGTTGTCTATCCTAGAATCTAGACCTAGATTAATTTGCGCTGTCGGGTTACTGTCACGGAATATTATGATAATTCCTCGGTCGGATTAAATTGTGTTATGATTAAGGTAACATACTGTGGTATGTATAAATAATTGTCAATGTCGAATCGGTAACAAGATAGGTAAGTAAAAGTCACTGGTTTTTATCTGATAGTCAATAAACTGAAGAGAATCTGACACCAGTGTTGCTACTTACACACACAAAAACAATCAAGTATCGTACAAAAGTGCTTGTTGTAAAAAAAAGTATTTGCAATATCTCTTATGCGTCTTCTGAACATACAATGAATTATGTATAGTCATTATGTGTCAAATAATAATATTTGTTTTGTAAAATTTATTTTTAACAGCGTTGTATATACTTAAGCGGGCTCCACATTCGCGCCGTGAACACCCGCGAAAGCCGCGAACCGTGAATGTGGATGGCTTGCGCGCCCGTTCTTCTTCGCGCTTATTTACGCCTTGTTCCCCGTTCGGTGTCGGTATTTTCGCCCGCAAAAAAGGGTTTGCGGGGCGCGAACCTCCCGTGAATGCGAACGCATCCGCACTCGCGCGTGAAAACAGTAACGCGCGAAACTTGGTGCCGTGAGATTCTGTTATTTGTGGTGCATCAAAATAAGCGTCAAATCTTAGTCTTCTCCATATTTTTTTTTAATCTTTTGGTTCTCATCTCACAGCGTCACGACGATAGCAGTGCATTTCGGCGTCCGTTCTCGACGAGCGCGCGAACTAAACTGTGAACGATAGCGAATGTGGAGGGACATGTTTTTCGCGCCGACTTCGCGGCAAAATTACGGCGTGAATTCAAGCCGTGAATCACGCAGGTGTCTGGACTCTGGAGCCCGCATATGAACAAAGATGTAACAAACATCAATAAATTTAAAAATCTTGTTTATAATCGGAATTTGAAGGATTTTTTTTTGTTTTACCTTTTTTCTCCATTTTGTATATTCAGTAGCATCACTGCAATTTTGACCAACTTCCTAAAAGGTTATCAATTCTCGCGATCTTTGTATGTTCGCCGATTTTTTGAATACGCGTACACCAATTGGGAAAAATTCTTTTTTTTTGATTGAAAGTTTACCCTACTTGTCAGGTTATCACATAGAAATTTTATCAAAATTGGCTGTGTATATGTATGTAAAGTCGATTTTTAGTTTTAGAAAATATTGGTCCCAAATTTTGAAGTCATTGGTATGTAAATAATAATCTTCGTAGATGAAAAAAAAAAGCCAACGGATGCAATTGTGAACGCATTTACTGTAAAATAAACAAAAAAAATATAAACATACATATTTTTGATAAACATTTTGACGACCACCGTGGCGTAGTGGTCTCCATGCTAGTCCGCCACCCAGAGGTTCCGGGTTCGATCCCCGGTCTGGGCAAGTTTGAAAAAGGCCCTTTTCAAATTGTCCTGGGTGTTTATCTATATATGTATTTGTTACAAAATATAATATCGTTAAGTTAGTATCACATAACGCAAACTAAATCTCGAACTACTTTGGGGCTTTTAGCTCAATCAGTGTAAGTCGTCCTTATATATATATATATTTATTTTAACTCCCTAGAAAAGTCGCAGAATCAAGACTTTCATTGTATTTTGCTGTATTTATTTGGTTGCAAACTGAATTTGAATTTTCAGTTCACCCCTTTGGTACATCATTATAACTTTGCGAATCACTCCAACTCAATTTGTTTGGCCTTTGAAACTGATATTTCTTCAGAAATAGGAATTGTGTCAAAGATCTCTCGTAATGAGATTGTTAACTATACTGAGAGAATGAGTTTCTTTCGGCGTTTCTTCTCAGTAGTCGTCGTTATAAAGCGCTGGTATCGAAAGCTTTTCTTTAAAAATAAATAGAACTTTAATTTACTTTACACGTAACGTAAATTATACTTATTGGCGTGTTAAAGTGTCTGTAAAGGTCAAATTAGTGAATAAACATTTGAATCTTTGAATCTTTAACTGTCATTTGAGTAAGCAAATGTATGTTTGTACTGAGTAAACCACAGGCCTCTTTGAACTATGTGTCTCATTTAAATTTAAAATAAGCGATGAACATTTTTCACCATGAGTGAAATTCGAACTTGCGCCCTAGCCTCTTAAATAAGTGCATTTTCAATTAGAAACAGTAATTAGAAGTGCACTCATTTAATTAAGAGGCGCGAGTGGCACATCACTCGTGGCGAAAACAAATTTCATAATTAAGATATTGTTCTAAATAGTGTAATGATATTTGAATCAATAATTTTATAAAATCGGTATTGCGGCTCAAACTAGACAGAGGCACGCTTGTGTCACTCCCCGTTTAGGTATCGAAAATATACCTACATTGTTACTAAATATGCGCGCGGCGACCACTTCGAATGGGACAATCCAGTTACATGAATCGTTTTTCCACAGTTATAAAAATGAAATTGGCTTGCAATGGATGTCTAGGCATCTAAACGAAGCTGTGAGGACTTCTGACGCAAACCAAATTAAGCCATAGCGCTAACGACATTAAGTAGATATTTCTTTGAATTTATTTTCTAAGTAAGACTTCTGTACGTGAGTATTAGTACTTATTCTGTAATAAAGGATGGAAAACGAAACAATACACAACGTGGAAGGGACATGCCCGTAATAAATCGAACCACGGGCTATACTTGATCACTATAGTATAATGAAAATAAAATTTCAGTCAATAAACTAAAAAAATAATTGGCACTTTCATACAAAAGTGTGTCGCCCGGGCAATTTGTATGAGAACGTCCAAATTAATTTTTTGTTTTTGACTGTTATTTTATTTTCATTATACTATAGTGATCTAGAATAGCCCGTGGTTTCATTTATTACGGGCACGTCCCTTCCACGTTGTATAAATGAGGTGCTAGCGGTATCGCCTATCAATATGAGTCCCATTTTCGCCTGTTCCTTCGGCTTTTAAGTTCTACGCAGGAAGAAGGAGTTAGTATATTTTAGGACGCACGTTGCGTTGGGCGCGACTTTGCGACGTGTTCAGACTATCTCTGTCACAAACTTTACGTGCGAAAGAGATAGCAAATACGTCAACAATGTATTCTCAGTCCACATATCAAATTTTAATATCAGTATAACTAATTAGTATGACGTTTTTGCAGAGAATACTGCAGTACAGTTTGTTACCGCTTCTTCTGTACTTGCGCTTAGAAGTCAGTAAACTTAGCTTTAAGTAAATGATCTGACGTCAACAACTACCTATTATGAAATCGAAAGAAAAGACTGATAATTATCAAGTAAAAAAAATATCAAAATATAAAAAATATATTTGACTTCGCCGTCGCGTGATGCCGTGTCTTTGTATTGTACGTACCAGCGATAACGGATGGCTATTATTCTTTGACGCTCTTATACTATGTCATCCCCAACGAATATGAATGAGCGTATATTTATCCGCTGAAATTCAGCACAGACACTTAGTTTTTCATTTCTTCCAGACCACCATAGAAGATTAATTACGAATCCTTAAAAAAACAAACGCCCACAGCGTACGTGCTTTCCCTGAGATATGCGGACGGAAACAAACGGCTTCAATATCGCCACATAATCCATCTTTATTTGTCGCCGGTGATCTATCGCTGTGGTAACATTATTACGTTACTTTCCAGATGTTGGTAGTTCTGGAAATGCCAAATAGAATTCTGGAATTTTGAACAAGGGATATTTTTGCACAGATATTTTCAATATGAACAATGATACATTCAATTCTGAGTGGTATGCGCTGTCAGCTTTGATTATTGTTGTTTAATATTTTCGTTCCGTAGTTAACAAGGTACCCTTATAATTGCGTAATGTTTGTCTGTCTGTCCGTGGTTTAAATCAGAGTACATATCTAGTCATGCCGAAAAAATTGCAAAACGTGAAGTTTTTCTACGCGCATGTGACGATGGTCACCGCGCACCTCACCTCACTGCATCGCACCCCGCGCCGCCCATATAAAAGCGGTAGCGAGCAAGACCGCGGCCACCTTGTCCGGGTGAAGTAGGAAATGCCGTCCGAGGCAACCTATGTACGTCACTTCAAAAAAAAAAAAAAAGACCGCGGCCAGCAACATTAGCTCGTTCACTAGGTACCGCCCGGCGGTACCTGGACGATTTGCGTCCTAAGTAGGCCCTTCTGGCACCGTAGCTTCGGCCCTTCCGGCAAAACATGGGTGATGCAGCACCCCAAAATTTGCCATAATCCCTAGCGCGCCCAAAGCCGAGGTCTCCCCCTTGGGAGCCCTTTGCGCTGCTGCTAGTAGTATATAAATATAGGAAGCCGGGCCTCTGGCCCGCTCCTCAAACCTTGTCCGTGTGAAGTAGGAAATGCCGTCCGAGGCAAACTATGTCTGTCAATAAAAAAAAAAAGGACCGCGGCCTTTTTTTCTACTAATCAAGCCTGGTTGCAGTACACCAAAGCTGAGTAATTCTTATCATCCTGGATCGACGAATCTCGTGGCCTGCTAACACACGACCCCTAATGTTCAATGTTCTTTCAGTGTTCTCTTCCTGAAATTGTTAAAATTTGGATTAAAAAGTTTGTTATTCTTAATACTGTTTTTTTTTTTTTTTTTAATAAATCATATCGCTACGCAAAGCCAAAAGTGGCCGTTTTTCGCTAATGTGCGTAGAAAAAGCTTCACTTTAAACTGTAAACAGTAGTTCATGAACTAGTTTGAAGGGTTATCTAGAGTCTGATCAAGACAACATTTTAAATGATATCTCCGTTTACGTTCAAATTATTTATTTCACATAGAGGCAGCACTGGATCCCGGAAAATTCCGGTTGTTACCCCTGAAGAGTATTCGAGTAATCGTTAAACATACATAAAATATCTAAAAATATTGGTGTACACAAATGTAATTGGCACTATTCCACTCTATTTGATTTCCCTGAGATATGCGGACGGAAAAAACAGTTTTTTTTTTGTATTATATTATGGTAGATTGATAGATTCATTATAAGTGGTATATTTTTCTAGTATTATGATAGACAGCCTCTCTAAAAATTTGCACACCTGTGATGTACATGATTGGATGAACTCAAATGTAAATATCTTGCTTGTAACTCATATTTAGCAAAATAAATTTATCTTTATCTTTATCGTGGGTATCTATCGCTGTGGTAACATTATAACTTTACTTTCCAGATGTTGGTCATTCTAAAAATACATGGAATTCCTGAATTTTTGAAATATCTGATGGTAGAAACTGACATGCGTAGGTATGTACTAATAAAAGTAATGAGAAACCACATTTAATTAAGACTGATGTGTCAGAGTTACCTATTTTTTTTTTACGTACAATTTACCCTAATTGAGCTAGCCCCAAAGTAAGTTCGAGACTTGTGTTATGGGATACTAACTCAACGATACTATATTTTATAACAAATACATATATACATAAACACCCAAGACCCAGGATAATTTGAAAAAGGCCATTTTCCAACTTTTCTTGACGGGGATCGAACCCGGAACCTCTGGGTGGCGGACTAGCACGGTGACCACTACGCCAAGGAGGAGATATTTTTAATAAATTGTATGATTACTTATTTCCTTTAGATTCATGGGTCTTTTCACCCCGGTCCTTTGAGAGGCTTGCGTGGAGATACAGATCCAACACGTAGAGGCCCTTTGGAGAAGTTGATGTAATGTGGCTCTCCCGCCAAAACCCATTCCTGAATATACCTATTAAAGGAGTACCCTTGAATAGGGTTCGGCAGGAGAAACATCTATTGCAAGAAAAAGGGAAAGGTCTATGGGTAATGGAATGAGATTGGGATGGACTGTTACTTATTATTATTATTTTTAAATATTATCCGTCTGAAATTTTGCCAAACAAATCCCGGAAAATTATCTATTCTACTAGCTTTACCTAAGATATTAAGCAAATGCTAGAAAACAAACGGCTCCAATATCACCACATACTCAAACTTTATATTTGACGCCGGTTATCTATCGCCGTGGTAACATTATTAAGCTTGAAACGGTAATAATTGAAGTTTAAGATGTTTTAAATATTTTGTTTAATTTTATGTAGTAGGTAATTAAGAAAGACGACTGCACGCAGCGGAGTTGAGAATGTTAAGATGGATGAGTCGAGTGACAAGAAAAGATAGAATTAAAAACGAATATGTAAGAGGAAGTACAAAGGTGGCCCCAATAAATGAAAAGCTAAAAGCAATAGACTGCGATGGTATGGACATGTCATGAGGAGAGAAGAGAGCCACGTTACAAACAAGATGCTAAAGTTACTGGAAATAGGAAAAGAGGACGGCCAAAGAAAAAGTGGATGGAGTGCGTTATGGACGATATGGATAAAAAGAATGTGACAACTGCCTTGACAAAGGACAGAGGGGAATGGAAAAGACTCACATGCTGTCCCGACCCCACGTAAAGTGGGGCAAAAAACTGGGCTGACGAACTGAAAGTGTTTAAGAAGGATTGTACAGAAAAGATCAAAGATAGAGAGTACTTGAAGGAAAGAAGGGAGGCCTTTGCTCAGCAGTGGGACACACATGGCTTGTTAAAAAAATAGAATTAAAAAACAATACCACTTCCACTAAAGTGACATCGTTGTACCGTTCGTGTAACTATGCGAAGGTTTTCGAAACACACTTTAGGAGTTTTGTATTCATTTAACGCAGCTCAGTGCCTAAATATTTCTTACATCATCGCTTACTCTGAGCGCTCATTATTATTCTGAAAGGAAAATGGAAAAGCAAAATGTTTGCACACTTTGTGCTTACAAAAAGTAGCTTTTTCCGGTGATTTTGTTACTTGTTGTCAGTTTCAGGTTACATTTTGGGCGTATATAAGTACTACTCTACTACTAGTAGTAGTTAGTACTACCACTAGTGCCTTTGTGGTCAAAAGGTATAACAATAAGATAAGATAAGATAAAATTTCTTTATTGCACCAACTAAGTAGAAGAGATTTGAACCTGTAGACTCCAGACGATCGATCGCGTAAACCGTTACACCAAACAGGCTTCACATTAGGCGTGCGAAATTATTGGCTATACTTTACCGTAAAACCGTAAAATGAGAAAGCACGTAGTGCGACATCTTAACAAATTCTAACAAACTAATAACTAAAAGTGCTTTTAATATTTAATTCAGAATAAGATTAATAGATATAGTCGTTCAAAACGAAAAATTCGCAATGAACGGAACTTTCACTCCCATGGTTGGGGAAAATACACAAGTACACGGGTCTGGCAGCCAATAATATTTTTTTTACCTTTAGCGGTGGAAACGATGGATTTTTGGCGCGAAGGCTAAATAATTATTGAAAGACAGCACGACACGTCTCATCGAGGCAACGGGAGACCCAAGAGCTGGTAGTTATTTTGCTCAGAGGATAAGTCTTGCGATTCAGCGAGGGAACACTGCCAGTGTTCTGGGCACATTGCCTCAATATGAAGCATTGGAGGATATTTTTTATACCTATATAATTTTATGTAGGTATTTAAAAACTAAGAACAAAATACTTAAGTGACTAAAAAAACAAAAGCGGAGTAGTAAACATAGTATTATTAAGTAAGTATATTATACTCGTATATATCGTGGAAAAATCTACACAAAAATATACATTCATAGGTTATTGTTCAAAAATAAATCATACATAAACTACATAAATACTAAAAGCTGCTGACAGTTTTCGAAGATAATGTGCACGCACTGCTCTCTTAAACACAAAACGAGATTCAGGTTTCCGGATACCGACTGGTAAGGCGTTTCAAAGCTGCACCACAGCTTGAACGCCAAACGAGTTATTATACACAGTCCTCAAATGTGGCATATGTGTTAATCCAGGAAAACGTTCGGCACACAAGCATCTCTAGATTCCCACGGCAATTATTAAAACGATTTAGCCATAAATTTACGGAAGCGTGAGTCTAAGGTCTAGTTACTTTAAAAATTGAAAGGAAATCATCATCTTCCTTACCATTTTTCATATCTGGGGTAGGCGCAGTATGTCATGTCTCTCTATCTTTCCATTTACTCCAACCATTCTTTTATAATTTATAACGCATTCCATCTATCTCTTCTTAGCTATATTCTTATCTCTGCACCCAATAAATGAAGGAAAATAGACAAAAGAAAGAAAATAAGAGATGAATATTACTTTTACTTTGTTTTAAATGTACCTACTTTTTCATTTTTGTCATATTATTGAGTTGGTGCAATAAACAAATTATATTTTATCTTATCTTTTAGTGACTATATTTTGTTTTAGTTTGAACAAAGAAAACCAGTTACAATTTTTAGAACAACTTATACAATGTCTGTAAATACGAAATTTTGTCAAAACCTGATACGTTAAAAAAAAAAAGCAAGAATTATACCTACGTTAAGTTGAAAAGTTCTAAACAACAATTCCAAAGTAATTAAAAGAACTATTGAACTTAAGACTTGTTAAGCACGATTTGCAACTAATTTCGAAACACGAGTCGAATGTAATAAATCTAATAGTTGCTAGACGGGCCCGAATTAAATTACAGTTGATTGGTTAGTTCTACATGGATCAGGACTTCGGTATTTTTTTTTTTTTTTTTATTTTTAAATTTTTACAAGCAGGTGGTGAAATCCTCATGGACACCTGGGAATGTTACCCAAGTAGTGCCGGACTCTTACCGGCTAAAACACCACCTGCTTGGAAAAACTTACTTACTTCGCCCTCTGACATGATCAGAGCCTATTTTTGCTTTTTCTAATTGTATACTGTTTCATAATAATTGTTATGTTAAGGCTTCTGATACTATAATATATAAACTGTTACTAATACTTATATTGGGATATTTTGAATTTCGGGGTATTCAGTGACTTTACAAATTTCTTATAATTTTCGTTAAAGTTTTGTACAATTTCTTACCGCTATTTTTTACATTCACATTTTTATTATAACAATTTTTCACAGTTAGTTCTTGCTATTTTACTTTGTTTATTCTTATATCCATTTTTTCCAGTGAGGTTACAAGTTGTTTGCCTCCTACGTGATAACCTGCACTCTCGATGTGTTATTTTCCTAGAACATAGTGAGGCGTTCCCATTGTCCACTTTCTTGTTTTATGCTGAAATTATGATGTTATTCTTTATAAGAATAACATACATATTCCTGTTTTTTGCGTAAGTGGAGTAATACAAAGTGATACAGCATATTTGTTATCAATTATATTTTAATAAAAATAAAAGGAAGGACCTCACTCATATTCTATGCACCACGTTTACCTACGGAAAAGCACACAAAAGTCGTAATTTATTATATAATCTCCATGTATGGCCGGGCCGCGGTTCCCTACTTGTTTTTTTACCCATATTTATTACATAACAATTTGGCTTTGTTTCAAAGACAAATTGCATGACCTGGTTTATGTAAGAAGCCACGGCTCACCCACACTTCAATGGACACTATGCAAATTGCAAGGTCAGCAATACGCAGTTGCTGACCTTGCAATTGCGTCCCATTTCCTTCTTAACTCACACTCCCCACTGAAAGAGTTGTGGCTCGTCTGATCCCTTCCCGCTTTTTTACAATTTCGGCAAGATGGGGCCGAGCCTGCCTTGTAGCCAGCACACACCGACTTTAGGTGTGGACCCCCGCAGTGGCTGCATGCGTCCTCCGACTCGTTACAGTATCGCTTGCTATGGCCGTAGGCCAAGCAACGCGAACACTGGACGAGGGGGGACTGATCAGCCACTCTAACGTGCTGGAGATCCACACGGAGGGTACCGGCATCTACTGCCCTCCTCCATACTGCCGGGGATGTGCTGACCACAATGTGACAAACCTGCGGGTTCCGCGCCTTCTTTTTATATTTAATCAGGAGACGGTCCTGCTCCCCGTCGAGGCCGTGAAAAATCTCAGGGTTTTGTCTCCTCACCGCTCCGATGACGTCATCATCAGTGTGTCTAATGCTGACGCCCCAAAGGATGAGGAGCGGGTCCCTATTCTTCACGTCCTCGACGGCAAGGTTTTTACCTGCCTCCTCTAAACGCTGCCGCAGTTTCGCCCTTTCCGCCTCTGTCGCACAACTCATTATGACCTTTTGGTCCCTTGCTTTACGCACCCGCTCTACCCGGATCCACCCCTCCTTGGCATCCACCGCTTCCCGAACCCTGTCGAGCACCTCCTCCCCCGTGTCGCACACATCCTTAGATGTGACGACAAGGGAGAGCAGGGCTCCGCGTTCAGTGGTCGGTTTCACCAAGGCTGGGCGGGCCACCGCGTGTGCGTAAGTCAAGGGACCAGCCTGTTGCGCGACTACCAACTCCCTTATTTCATTCAGCACCCTTGCATTCTCGCTGATCATCCGGGCCTGCTCCTCCATTTGTTTGGAGAGAGCAGGCTCGGACGACCAGTTCTCGAGAGCAGGCCTGCTAAACGCCTCCGGGGACGTCTGCGTGCGGGCATAGGGGTGGTAGCCCGGAGTGGGACTTCGGTATTAGACCAGCGTGAATGAGGTCGGGAATGTCATACCCGAGAAAATTTTAAACGCAGATATATTTTAATGTTTTAGTTTCCACGGAAGTCCTGTTCTTGCAGTAGCTGGAGGTGTGGCTGTGAAATTTAGGATACAGTTACAAGTTTGATGCGAAACGGCGGCTACGGTGAATACACGTGTGCAAACGTGGCTGGGGCACGTCACACCCGACCTCGAAATCGTTTTTTTTTTTCAGTGTGTTAGACATAGTACCTCATAATACTTCACTACCTATTTCCATCACACTATACGAGAAAATACTATTTTCGGGTCAATTAATCAATGAAATTGGAATTACCTAAACTTGCATTTTTTTTAAAGGAAATTCAAGTTCATTTTATTTCAGTAAAAATAACGCTTTTTGTACTTAATGCTGGCACTTTATTTACTGATCTTTGGATGGATACTATTACTAAAGAAAAAAAAAATCAAGAAAGAAATCTAATTATACAACAATAATATTTAAAAAAAAGATATATAGCTATTGTAGCAATTAGTCTCCTCAATTACGCCGGGTTAAAGGTTTTTATTATTTATGACCGCTCTTAACTAGTGTTTCCGCTCCATAATCGAATATCGATACACAATCGATATTTTATATAAAACCGATAATATCGACAATTTCGATCCTGACGACGAACAAACTTTCGATACTATTGATAGTTGGTTCGTCGTCAAGATTGATACTACCATATACCTATATATAGAAAGGTATATACCGATATACAGGAAGATGGGACCGTATTTCGTACATTTCTAAATGTATTTATAAAAATACACAATAAACTCAAATATAACAAGCGCAACACCTACCTTTAAAAAACTGCTTTTAACGTTATCCACTTTGAAAGTTTAAAAGGCATTTTATGTTGGAAATAAGCACATTTAGTGGTAAAATATGCTGTCATCTGCCATATTGGATGCGTCCTACGAGCTTCAAAAATCTCAAAATGTTTTATGCATCGTTTGGCTGGGCTTGAGATATGCACCGCCATTATGTAGTCTGTTGATTTTTCCTTGTCCGCTATTTTAACTTGCAAGAAAAAATCTTGAGTAGTTTTATCATTATGTTTTCTCTCCAACTTTCAATAAATCGCATCTTTATCTCATACTGTGTAGACGCTTGACCACTTATATACTCAAAAATCAAACTTTTAAACAATTTTATGAAGCTACTTTTAAAGCATTTCACTGCGAAAGTTTTAAAGGCATTTTATGTTGGAAATAAGCACATTTACGTCTAAAATATGCTGTCAGCGGCATATTGCATGCGTCCGCTGAAGAGCTTCAAAATGTTTTATGCATCGTCCGGCCGGGCTTGAGGAAATGCACCGCCATTACGTGGTCTGTTGATTTTTACTTGTCCGCCATTTTAACTTGCAAGAACAAATCTTGAGTAGTTTTATTATCATGTTTTTTCTCTAACTTTCAAGATATATCTATCTATAGCATCTTTATCTTATACTGTGTAGACACTTGACCACTAACATACACAAAAATCAAACTTTTGAACAATTTTATAAAGCTTCTTTTAAAGTATTTCACTGCGAGAGTTTCAAAGGCATTTTATGTTGGAAATAAGCACATTTACGTCTAAAATATGCTGTCAGCCGCCATATTGCATGCGTCCGCTGAAGAGCTTCAAAATGTTTTATGCATCGTCCGGCCGGGCATTAGGAAATGCACCGCCATTAGTGGTCTGTTGATTTTTACTTGTCCGCCATTTTGAGTTGCAAGAGCAAATCACGAGTTTTTTTACCATTATATTTTTCTCATTATAACATATGTGATAGCTATATCTATCTATCATATCTTTAGCTCATAGTATGTAGACATTTGGCCTCTAACATAGACAAAAATCAAACAAACTATTGAAAATATTTTATAAAGTTTATTTTAAAGTATTTCACTGCGAGAGTGTCAAAGGCATTTTATGTTGGAAATAATCACATTTACGTCTAAAATATGCTGTCAGCGGCATATTGCATGCATCCAAAGAGCTTCAAAATGTTTTATGCATCGTCCGGCCGGGCTTGAGGAAATGCACCGCCATTATGTGGTCTGTTGATTTTTACTTGTCCGCCATTTTAACTTGCAAGAACAAATCTTGAGTAGTTTTATTATCATGTTTTTTCTCTAACTTTCAAGATATATCTATCTATAGCATCTTTATCTTATACTGTGTAGACACTTGACCACTAACATACACAAAAATCAAACTTTTGAACAATTTTATAAAGCTTCTTTTAAAGTATTTCACTGCGAGAGTTTCAAAGGCATTTTATGTTGGAAATAAGCACATTTACGTCTAAAATATGCTGTCAGCCGCCATATTGCATGCGTCCGCTGAAGAGCTTCAAAATGTTTTATGCATCGTCCGGCCGGGCATTAGGAAATGCACCGCCATTAGTGGTCTGTTGATTTTTACTTGTCCGCCATTTTGACTTGCAAGAACAAATCTTGAGTAGTTTTATTATCATGTTTTTTCTCTAACTTTCAAGATATATCTATCTATAGCATCTTTATCTTATACTGTGTAGACACTTGACCACTAACATACACAAAAATCAAACTTTTGAACAATTTTATAAAGCTTCTTTTAAAGTATTTCACTGCGAGAGTTTCAAAGGCATTTTATGTTGGAAATAAGCACATTTACGTCTAAAATATGCTGTCAGCCGCCATATTGCATGCGTCCGCTGAAGAGCTTCAAAATGTTTTATGCATCGTCCGGCCGGGCATTAGGAAATGCACCGCCATTAGTGGTCTGTTGATTTTTACTTGTCCGCCATTTTGAGTTGCAAGAGCAAATCACGAGTTTTTTTACCATTATATTTTTCTCATTATAACATATGTGATAGCTATATCTATCTATCATATCTTTAGCTCATAGTATGTAGACATTTGGCCTCTAACATAGACAAAAATCAAATAAATTATTGAAAATATTTTATAAAGTTTATTTTAAAGTATTTCACTGCGAGAGTTTCAAAGGCATTTTATGTTGGAAATAATCACATTTACGTCTAAAATATGCTGTCAGCGGCATATTGCATGCATCCAAAGAGCTTCAAAATGTTTTATGCATCGTCCGGCCGGGCTTGAGGAAATGCACCGCCATTATGTGGTCTGTTTATTTTTATTTGTCCGCCATTTTAACTTGCAAGAACAAATCTTGAGTAGTTTTATTATCATGTTTTTTCTCTAACTTTCAAGATATATCTATCTATAGCATCTTTATCTTATACTGTGTAGACCCTTGACCACTAACATACACAAAAATCAAACTTTTGAACAATTTTATAAAGCTTCTTTTAAAGTATTTCACTGCGAGAGTTTCATAGGCATTTTATGTTGGAAATAAGCACATTTACGTCTAAAATATGCTGTCAGCCGCCATATTGCATGCGTCCGCTGAAGAGCTTCAAAATGTTTTATGCATCGTCCGGCCGGGCTTGAGGAAATGCACCGCCATTATGTGGTCTGTTGATTTTTACTTGTCCGCCATTTTGACTTGCAAGAGCAAGCTTGAGCAGTTTTACTATCTTGTTTTTCTGTTAATCGGATATTTATTATGATCTTGTCTTTATCTTTTTCGAGGTAGACAGAACAGGGGTCCATTTTCAGCGTAATTGTGGGCGAGTAGGTAAAACGGGAATCGAATTAGCGACAAGTTATTACCAGAGTTTCTAGAAAGAGAGAGAGATGTGCTTAGATAAAGAAACAGCTTGTGCATTTTACTCTTTTCTGTTAGATCAGCATAGAAGAAGACATACTCGTATTACAATGTGTGCTTTGAAACATGCCAAACGATGAACTGTAGTTTAACTTGATTGACTTGGTTTAGAAGTTGTTTCCTTAAACCTGGTCATGTGTTGCACTGCTGCGAACATAAAAAATATAAATGATATAAAATAAAATCTTTTTATTAAGCTATTGTATAGCTTTTATCGCGGGCCTTGGGGCTGAGACCGAATCCAGAAATTCCGTAACGAAAATTAAACCTAACACTCGTCTATCGTCGTTTCAGTTCGGCAGACTTCGGCACGGTGCGTATGCGTGTAGAGAGTTGGGCATTATTCGAATAAAAATTTATTCGTGGAAAATTATTCACGAATAATTCATTCACGAATAACTTATGATTTTATTCGTTATTCTAAATAACGATTTTTTTTTAAACTTACCCTTCTCTTTTTAACCGATTGCGTCGGGGAGAGTTACATTTTGGAGTGTACGAGTGTTTTCTTTTTAACCGATTGCATCGAAAAAATTGGTCGCCATTTTGAATATTTTTTTTCACTGGATCGATTGCCTTCAAAATCGATATCTGGACGGCCCTGTGCTCCCCCATATTGAATCTATGCTCAAAATGTAAAAAGGTTGGCCGCCTTTTTAACTCTTTTTTTACTGCGCCGATATCCTTCAAAATCCTTCTTTGTTATATAATAACAATTAGTAGTGTAGGGTCTAGCGGACCCGACGGTCTTTGTTCCGCTTGTTCCTGTTCCCGTTCCAATTACCGTCATTTGCTAGAGCAAAAGAGGCCGACGGATCTATTTATTTCAAATTTGTTGATTATAACTAAAAAAAGCTACGAAGTTTTATAATAATATAAATTTGCAATCCCTAATGCACTCCCGGGGTTGCAATTTTTTAAAATCCAACTAATGGATTATTATTTTTTACTAACCACTAAATCAAAAATGTCATGTGTTTTAATTTAAAAATTACGAAGATTCATACAAACTTGCAACCCCTATTTCACACCTATAGGGATGTTATTTTCAAAATCTAGTAAACGCATTATTATTCTCTAATAACTAATAAAATAAATTAAAAATGTTATGTATCTCACTTTAAAAATTACGAAGTTTCATACAAACTGGCAACCCCTATTTCACCCCCTTAGGGATTGAATTTCCAAAAATCCTTTCTTAGCGGACGTCTCGTGGTCACAATCTTCATTGACTTGCTCACATTGCTTGCTCTGTTCAATAAAAAAATCGACCTGTACTAAAATCAGCCTATCGACCCAACAGTTTTCAGTCCCTGAAAAACAAGTGCTCTGCTCTCTACGTAAACTTATGACTGTATGTAAACTTACCTAGAAATCTTATTCCTGGAACACTTCCATGGAGATGTTTGTTGTATTCGCTTACTTGATAAATTAGGTGGTGTTTCAACGGTCTGATTAATGATATCACCCATTTTAAATATTTAAATTTAATAAAACTCTTAAGATATTTTTACACTTACGCGCCAAGAACTAATCAACATTAAAAACAACATGGCTGACTTTTCATAGAGAATCCTGAAACCAGATTAGTCGATTCGGATTTGACCATTTTTAAAAGTTAGGGATTATGGATTTGGCTAATTTTGTTACCAAGGAAACATTTTAACGCGTTTTTACTTGCAAAACGAGTGGATGTGACCGTTTTTGATAAGCATAAATATATCATAATTACACTGGAGAATATAACTCAATCTATAAACAAAAAAAAAGAATTTTTGGATTATACTAATTTTGATACCAATCGACTCTGTTTAAATTTAATAATTTTATGTTGATGCTTCTACCAGTATAATTTTATTTTTATTCTACAAAGAACTGAGAAGTTTAAAGATGTAATGTTACTGGTTAAAATATGTTTACTTTAAGATGTGTTATTTTAAGATGTTTTTAACATAAGAAGTCTGGAGGCCAGACTATGTCAGGACAGCCGATTTGTAGGATGAAAGAGTTATGCATGGAAAGGAACGTACGGTTTGTAAGAGAAGGACAAACGAAGATACAAGTAAGATGGTGTGAAAGAGAAAGGGATAGACGCGCGGAAAGTTCTCTTGGATTAGAGATTACGTAAATAAGATGTAAGACTTGTTTTAAAGATAAGTTTAAAGATTAATAAGACAAAAGATGGTTTAAAAAAAGTTTAATTTAAAGTTCAAGTTGAAATATAGCAGTTTTTATATTCTCAAACGCAAGTATTTCCTTCTGTAGATCTTCCTCAGCCCCAATCCCACAATATTATAGCATAAATAAAGTTATAAAACAAATTTACTAGTAAGTAAAAAGAATGAATTATGTATCTGTGATGATGATGACGTGTAGGCATTTCCTTTTGATTGCCGCAAGCGAAGTGCAAAAGATGTCAAGAAACTCAGATGATGAACACAGGCAATGATAGTTTTGTATGTATATAGGAAGTATTATATTATTGAATTTATAGTTTCTTTTTTGTGCTATACTTTAACCTTGCAACCCTCGTTTAGACTATATGCGCAACCCAATGCGCTGGTCGGGTCGTTGGATTCCCTCTAATATGGTTGAGTTTAACAATGGCTGATCCGTGCGTCAACTCGTGAACGGGTGCTGCCGGGAGGGACTGGTCAGCTCGGCTTCGCTTTTTTTGACTACTTAATATTTTTATCGCAATTTATGTTTGTTAACTTGTTCGCAAGCATTACATGTTAAATGTGTCAACATTGTATTATATTATAAGTATTTAATAATTAAAAGACAATATTAATAATATGACAAAGCCCTTCTGGCGAGTAGGCGACCAATACTGTGAAAATAAGCTTCTTTCTTCTTTCTTCTCAGCAGTGGTCGTTACGAAGCGCTGATATCGGTAGCTTTACTGTAAAAATAAATTAAATTTTAATATACTTTACACGTAACATAAATTATACTTATTGACGTGAAGGTCTAATTACTGAATAAACATTAGAATCTTTTGAGCCTTTGAATTGCCAACGGTTGATTGGTAGACAACGCTTTAAGCGTAAATTCGCCTATAGTTCTGTACAATTAGTATTTGATGAACAATTAAGTTTAAATAAATAAATAAAAATCCCCCAACCAGCTTTTACAGCATTTAAAATAATAAAAAAAAAAATAAGCATCTTATATCTTCTAAATAATAATTATATTACTAGTTCAAAGGGCCTGTGGTTTACTCTGTACATTATTAGTACTTGCAAACTTAAGTCAGAACAATCTCATTACGAGAGATCTTTGACACAATCCGTATTTGTAAAATAATATCAGTTTCAAAGGCCAAACTAATTGAATTGGATAAACCTCGAAGTTATAATGATGTTCAAAGGGGTGCACTGAAAATTTAAATTCAGTTTGCAACCAAATAAATACAATAACAAGTGATTATTAAAAAAAAAGCATCCTTTTTTGTGTTTTTTTTTTATACCCAATGTCACTCTCACAGTAAATACGAATCTAACGACACCTCTCAAGCTAAAATCTATCCAGCCGTTCAGGCTGCAGAGCGCGCCAAACAATTATACATACATACAAACATACATACTCTTGAAAAACATAACGCTCCTTCTGGCGCAGTCGGGTAAAAAACAAAACTCTTTGATTCTCGAATATATTCTGTAGAGCAAACACAGCTAAGGGTACCGGTCCATTTAGGATTTGATCTCACTTGTCAGCTCGGAACAGAAATTTTCTATGTTGCTATCCTTTTCTGTCGGTCAGAACCGCCATTTGCCAGAGCGAGAGTGAGCGAAGGAACGCTATATATAGCACGGCCGGAGCTAAAGCGTTCCGTCGCTCTCGATCGCTCTGGCAAATGGTGGTTCTGAGTGACAGAAGGGACAACGTTGCAGCATAGAAAAGTGCAGGAGTACTATTTTTCATTTAAGGACTCCCCGAAACACAAAACGTGTAGTTTTCCAAGTCACCGCTCGCGTAAAAATCATTTAGCCGAATTTTTGAAACCGTCGTGTCAGCTAAAAACAATATTTTTTTTTCGCAGAAAACACCGAAAATATGTCTCTGGTTTTCTAAGAATTTCACCATGAATAAAAAAGCACCATGAATCGAAACGGATTTTCCATGAAAGGTTTCTTTGACATATCTGCGCCACAAATGTCAAAATTATGAGTGGTCGAGACCACTCGTTGCAAATCCTTCGCATACGATCATTTCAAAAATGCGCCCGTTTGAAAACGCTCGCGTAAACCAATTGTAATGTGACAAGTGATTTCAAAAATACGTTCCCTGGGTAGTTACTCCATAAAATAATACATAAGTTGTACGATAGTGACGTCCTATTTCGATGTCAAGTAAAATAAGACTTTATCATCATACGTTAGTGCTCAATGTTGCTTAACACTGAAACGCGAATATGCAGTAACGTCCGTATTGCGGACCGCTTTTGGAGTAACCTGTTCCGTGCTAACAAGTGAGATCCAACCCTTAGGCCATGCAAGTGTCTTGTCTGTCGCATACCATTGTACATAGGGCGCACTATAAGTTCCCGGAACTGGCCACTTACATAAACAATATTTAAAAATTTATTGCAACATTTGAAAATAGAACTCTTTGGCTGTAGAATGCAGTTTGTTTCATCTGACTGTCTTTTGTTTTTACCTTGTGGCGCCATTCAAAAAATTGTGTGTCTGCATCAACATGGATTTAACTCGTGAAAATTTTCGTAGTATGATTTTCTACGATTTTAAGTGTAATTTGACAGCTCAACAGAGCATCGCTCGGCTTGAAACAGCTTTTGGCAATGAAGCACCATGCAAGACAACTGTTTATAGCTGGTTTGCAGAATTCAAGCGTGGTCGTATCAATCTCAGTGACGAATCTCGCGATGGTCGGCCGTCCACCGCTGTGACCAACAAAAACATCGATGCTGTGCGCCGTATGATTGAAACAGACAGGCATGTGATCTACCATGAAATTCGCGCATCCTTAGAAATAGGCATGAGTCAAATACAATTAATCCTACACAAACATTTGGGTGTGAGAAAGCTGTGCTCGCGGTGGATCCCACACAACTTGACCGAGGCTCAAAAAACGGACCGCGTCACTTGGTGCAGTGCCATGCTTACCAGATTCAACGAAGGTGCGTCAAATTTGGTGTGGGACATAGTAACTGGTGACGAAACATGGATTTATTGCTACGATCCCAAAACAAAGCAGCAATCGAGCGTATGGGTCTTTCAAGATGAGCCGAAACCAACCAAAGTGGCGCGCGTGAAAAGTGCATCTAAGCGGATGATTGCTTCTTTTTTTAATAAAACTGGACACGTGGCTACTGTTGCCTTAGAGAATCGTCGTACAGTAAATAGTGACTGGTACACGACCATTTGTTTGCCGGAAGTTATTGACGAACTCCGTAAAAATAACCGTAAACGCCGTATCATCCTGCACCACGACAATGCTAGTTCTCACACGGCCAGACAGACAAACGACTTTTTGAAGGCGAAAAATGTAGAACTCATAAGTCATTCTGCATACAGTCCCGACCTGGCACCTTGTGACTTTTTTCTGTTCCCAAAAATTAAGAACCAATTACGCGGTCAACGATTTTCATCACCAGAAGAGGCTGTCGAGGAGTATGAAAAACACGTTTCAGAGGTCACCACAGAGGAGTGGCACAAAAGTTTTCAAAACTGGTTTCATCGAATGAAAAAGTGCATAGACGCCAAGGGAGATTATTTTGAAAATTATTTTGAAAAACAATAAATTAATTTTGTACCTTTAATAGTATTTTTTCATATTCATTCCGGAAACTTATAGTGCGCCCCACGTATTAAAGTAATTTTTATATATTATCATCAGCCATACAACCTTCAGAGGAGCTACCACCAGGTCATAAACTGCCATGGGCCACATAGAGGAGCTTGAACCGCCTCGGAACTGAGGTAGGTCGATGTAGGCACAATCTGGTGCGCTGGCGCTACATTGACCGAGCAGAAGCACAGTGCCAGTGGGGTCACGACGACCAGACTATGCAGCACCTCCTCTAATGCCCTTTGTGCCCTACCAGCTGTACCATGCTTGACCTATACTTTGCCTCAGAGGAAGGCGTAAAAGTGGCAACGTATTGGAAGAACAACATTTGAAGTTTGAGCCAGCGACACGATAAGAAGAAGAAGCCATACAAATAATTTATTGCTTCAATCAAATGGTATGCAAAAGGCAAGAAACTTGAAACGTTTTAAAGGGCTTTGATCTAAGAACGAACGTAAGAAAAGAGAGAGAACAAACGTTTGTTTAGCTTGTTTTTTGAAGTCACAATCCTATTTATCTATCTTTAGAGATGTAGACATATCAATGTTTATGTATAACAATCAACGAGAGATGAAATAGTAGTAATAGTAACAATCACATCCATAATTCCGTTCGATTTTTCAGCACACAATTTGAACTCCAATTTTCAAACCGATCGAATTTACATCGTACACGAAAAACTGTTCACCGCTCTTGAAGTTGAAGAACAATGACGTGATAGGTACATCTGAATCTTAGAGCGCATTCAGACGACACGTGCATGCCTAGCCCACGCATTGCGCACGACAAGCGCTGTTTGAATTTGGTGCATATAATTTAAACCATAACACACATCAATACCACTCAAATTGTATTTACCGAAGTTAAATCGGAGCGAGCGCTGGGCAGGCGCAAGGTGGCATCAAGGCGGTAGCAAAGCGGAGGCGTATACTCTTCTTTCTTCTTTGTCCATCCCTGGTCCCGTTATTTGGGGTCGGGTCTCCTCACTCTACGGCGCCAAGAGATTCTGTCCTGGGTTGTCTGTTCTGGCAATTGGGCTTTTCTAAGGTCTCTCTCTATATTTTACAACCAGGTTGATGGCGGGCGGTCTCTGCCTTTCTTTAGTTCTGGCATGACTAGTGCAATTTTTATCATCTTTTTACGTGTCCATACCATCTAAGGCGTTGTTTCGACATTTTGTCTGTGATGTGCGCAATCTTGAAGCTGCCTCGTATGGACTCGTTACGCACTCGATCCATTGTGGTTACTTCTCCCGCCCAGCGCAGCATTTTCATTTTATTTACATGAACCTTCTGCGCGTGTGTCTTCTTTACTGTCCAGCATTCGGCCCTATAAAGTACTGCTGGACGGACAGCTGTCTTGTAGACTTTGCCCTTGGTCCTTATAGGCATACGAGGATCACAGAGCACTCCTGACAGCGACCGCCATTTTTGTCAAGCTACATTTACTCGGTAAGTGACATCTACGTCTATATTGGCATCAGCTGTGAGCATAGAGCCGGGGTGTTTGAATTTATCGTGCAGTATTAGCTACCAGTACTATATCGTCAGCATAGAGCATGGTCCATGACAATGGCGCCGATATGTGGTTTATGAGATAGTCCATCATTAGGTTGAATAAGAATGGGCTCAGAGCGGGGCTTTTATGGACACCTACCTTGACCTGAAATGCTCTACTCTGGCCCGCCAAGTTTTTCATTTGTGCAGTGACATTGTTGTACATGTTCTGTATTAGCTGAATGTAGAAATCTGAAACATTCTGTGCCCTAAGAGCTTGCAATACAAGTTTCCGGGCACTCGATCAAACGCCTTTTCTAGATCAATGAACACAAGATGCAAGTCGTTCGTTTGTCCTGTGTTTTTCCATCATGATTCTAATTGCCTGTATGGCGTCGAAGATTGATCTAGATGCTGTGAATCCAAACTGGGGGAAATTCTAGTGAGACGATTATTTATGATGTGAGATAAGACACGAACTATAAAAAACAAATTTCAAAAAATTCAAAGTGCGCTATATCTGCTCTAGGCATGCGCTAGGCATGGGCTTGGCGTGCGGCTGTCGTACGAACACGCCAAATGCGTCGTAAAGATGATGCGTACTAATGGGCTTACTACGCAGGATGCACAAGATCGTCCAAAGAGGACAAATAAAAGCCAGAAAGCGGATCCTATACTCCACAGCATTACAGCTGAATAAGTAATTGTGATAACACTGAGTAAGAAATAGAGTGTATCAGGCGGATTACTCACTAATAAAGTCAGCTAAGTAGATACTGGCTTTGTATTAATCTGAACTTCCACTCCGACAACTTAACCGACCAACTAATTGTGCAGAGGGAACTAGATGAAGGGTTTTTAGTCCAAGATTGTTTGTAAAATCTTTACTGTACATAAACACTAGACAAGAATACAAGTTAGAAAAAGAGGACAGTACAAAAGCGGACTTATTCCAGATAAAGATCTCTTCTAGTCACGTTTGAATTAATACGAGGACAATTATTTACAAAACAGGAAGTGGTTATAATATACAGCAGACATAAACAGAAATCAATTACACCTAACTACTTACTACACTAAAAACTATTTAAATTTAACCAAAATATCTCAGACTTTTCGATCAAGTTTAAAATCGACCATCTCGTTTTGTTTGCAGGTCACGCGCGTTGCATCACAGAGCTGCAAGTAACAAACTGCACTCTATTACACCGAACACATGCACATCAGTTCGATTGAACACGTAGTAGTTGGCTACACATTGTTGAATACACTTAGAGGAAATCCATTTTTTTAAATGGAATATTTTGTATTGTGACTCTTTCTATAGGGTGATTTTAACTACTTAACTATATTCAACGAAAGTATTTTTTAAGAAAAATAAAAAAAATACGTATTGTATTTTAAGTACCTTGTATCATAATATAAAGCAAAAATATCAATCAGATAGTTAAATGTATGTTAATAAGTTAATGAGACCGAACCATTTTTGAAGAAATTGATAACTGGTGATGAAAAGTGGATCACGTATGACAAGAACGTGCGAAAAAGGTCATGGTCAAAGGCCGGTGAGGCTTCACAGACTGTGGCAAAACCTTTTTTAACTCGCAACAAGGTGATGCTGTTTGTATGGTGGGATTGGAAGGGCATTATTTATTATGAGCTGTTACCTCCAGGCAGAACCATCGATTCAGAACTCTACTGCGAACAACTGATAAGATTAAAGCAAGAAGTTGAGAGAAAGCGGCCGGAATTAATCAACAGAAGGGGTGTGGTTTTTCATCATGATAACGCTAGAACTCAAACATCTTTAACCACTCAGCATAAATTAAGAGAGTTTGGCTGGGAGTTGTTAATGCATCCGCCGTATAGTCCTGACCTGGCACCTTCAGATTTCCACCTGTTTCGGTCTCTTCAGAATTCTTTAGGCAGTGTCATGTTAACATCACGAGATTTTTGATCAGAAGCCCCAAAATTTCTATAGCAATGGGATCATGTCCCTACCTATAAGATGGCAAAAAGTTATCGAACAAAATGGTACCTACATACTTTAGTTAAATGTAAATAAACTATATTAAAAATGTTTTGAAGTCTCATATAAAATGACCTATTATATCGGATGAAAAAGTTGTTCGGAAATTCTGCAAGATTTTTGAAAAATTTACGATATTGCTGATACTTGTATGCTATTTTTAAATATGCGATACGTAGAAAAAAAATTAGGTTTTGAGTACCTTTTAACAATCATTCGTTTATTTGAAGGCGCCAGAAAAAGAATAAGAAAAACTATCGGGAGCAATCTACAATTTTTTTTTGTTTATTGATAAATTGGACTGAAAAAGAAGACTTTCTTAGAAGGCAAGAGCTTTGCTAGATCGTCAATTTCAAGACGTCGCACTCGCGCTTGAGTGAACGGAAATAACGACATTTGTCTCTGTTACAGCACTGTAGGAAATGGTTGGACTATAATGCCGTATAAATTATCTATTTGTAGCAAATTGGGTATTTCCCTGGGCCTAAAATAAATTATTTAGTACAGTTAGGAAAAAAAGTCATAAAACAGTGACATTTGTCATTGATTATAGGTATCTATTTTCAATGTGATTTTAGATTTATTATTGCAGAAAAACTGATATTAAGGCGGCCCTTCCCGGCCGCTCTGTCGTCAATGCGAGCATAGTTTGAAAAGCTTGTTGTTTCATCCAGGGCAATGCTAGAAAAAGAGGCAAACCAAAAAGGGACAGATAGCGCCTGAAGGCTTGGTTTACATTCTATTGAATGACATTATTATTATTAACTATCCATTGAACGAATATTCACTTTTCATTGGGTGCGGAAATTTCATAAAACTTGTTCCAGGTGATACGTGTTTTTCAGTAGGCCTTACAAGCGTGTGAAATATATTTTTTTTATTAAAATTTTCGTTACGTTTGCAAAGTTTCTTTAAAAAATATTTTTTTATTTTACAATTTATGAGTTTTTTATAAACGCTCAAAGTTCAAGAAAAATTTGTGCAAAATAGCAGATTTTTGGAGGCTTATACTGAATTTGTTTCTCCTAATTTCAATTTTTTATTTCGATAGAAACCTAGAAATAGCGCACAAGAAAGATTAGCTACAACGTCATAATCACGTACGAGCGTTTGTATGAAAAGTAAGACGGGAAGGCCGCTCTTAAGAGCGTTATTTGACTCCAAAAAACTATGACGACATTAGCTTGTGTTTCATAAAAATTCCATAGAGAATGTTTGTTTTGACGTTTAGAAAAAAGTACCTGATTTGAGTTATTAGAAAATAGCGAATTATGAAAGAGTAACTTTAAACAGTGTTATGACGCAAAGCCTAACGAAAATTAATCAGGGTAACACAAAATATACTGAAACTATCATCATCATAGCGACCTTATTCAGGTCGTCAGACCACCGAGAACCTTTTTGCCCCATCGCCCATCGGTTCGTCGCGCTATGTATCTCGCTCACTGCCACTTCAACGAACTAATCCGCAGGGCTATGTCAGTGGATATTGTTCTCTTAAGAATTTCCTCATTTCAGATTCGATCACGTAGGGAAACACCGAGCATAGCCCTCTCCATAGCGCGTTGAGTGACCTTAAGCCTTCTTATGAGACCCATAGTAAGGGACAACGTTTCAGAGCCATAAGTCATCAGCGGTAACACACAGATTATACACTTTCGTCTTGAGGCACTGAGGTATTTTGGACGAGAAAACACTGCGTAGCTTCCCGAACGCTGCCCAGCCAAGTCGAATTCGTCGAAAGACCTCTTCCTCGAAGCTGGAACTTCCTGCCTGGATCAATTGACCCAGGTAGATATACTGGTCTACAACTTCGAGGGTGGAGCTCCCAACAGATACAGGGTAAATAGCTCCAAATAGTAAAAAGTTTTTAATTATTTCTGGTGACTTCAATATTGATATTCTTGTGCAGAATCCAAGGAGTACACAATTCTTAAACCTCTTTTAATGTTTTGACTTAGAAAACGTTTTTCTTGAACCTACTAGAACCACCGCTACATCCCGGTTGCATCCTTGGCAGTAACGCTTCAGAGCCCGGGGTCCGCTACCTAACCAAGGAGATTTGACGAGGTTACTGGTTTTTACACAGAGCGACTGCCGTCTGACCTCCACAACCCAAAGGACAAACCAGGAACCAATCCTTGGGAAGTTTTATGTGCCTTCCGAAACACGGAATCATCTTTCTTTTCGGATAATCAGATGTTCAAGCCTGCAATATCCTATCCAGACTGAAAACAACTTTTCACAAAGTATGATTCCCAGTGGGAATCGATCCCATGACCTCCGGGTCACCAGGCGAACGCCTTGACCACTGGACCACGAAGGCAATCAAAGTGGTCAAGGCTACATCTGCCACATGTTTTTTAATTATATCCCGTTATAATTAATTTCCACAAATCTGTTATTAACAAGTTGCCATCTGATCATTCAGGTGTATTTGTATCTTTTGCCAAGGAGTCCACCTGCTGCATGAAATACAGAAAAATATGAAAATAATAATTGGCCAAGTGCGTGTCGGGCCACGCGCAGTGTAGGGTTCCGTAATTACGAATGCCAACTTTGAGTTCATGCCACTAAAAACGTCTAAAAACTTATTCTATTGAATTTATATGAAATTTTCCTTTGGCGAGTACATTTTATAAATTGATCGCCTATAACTTTTTAATTTGTAAACCCTACTTAGCTCTGATAGTTTTCCTTTAAATTTCGTTATATTAACTATAGCTGTGAATAGATATTATGACAAATAGATTATTATTCAAGTACTTCAAAGCGTCCGGTAATTTGTTGTACAGTCTTGGACCTATGATATACACAGTTCTATCATATGTAGCCATGTTGGAGATTTGTTGAGGAAGGATTTGAACTTTATTTCTTGTAGCTCTGGGATGCTTATTTACAATTTGCCTAAATTTATTTATATTCTTCTTAACGAACATACACGCTTCTAAAATAAATAGGGAATAAATTATTAGTATATTAAGTTTTTTTTAAATAAGGAGCACAGCTGTCTAAATCGAGTTTCCCAACAAGTGGGCCTTAAAATGTACATGGACAAAATGATAATAATGTTGAATGCCCATATCGCGCCACTAACTGTTTGTGTTGGGAGCTCCACCCTCGAAGTTGTAGACCAGTACATCTATCTGGGTACGTTGATCCAGGCAGGAAGTTTCAGCTTCGAGGAAGAGGTCTTTCGACGAATCCGACTCGGCTGAGCAGCGTTCGGGAAGTTACGCAGTGTCTTCTCGTCCAAAATACCTAAGTGCCTCAAGATGAAAGTGCTTAATCAATGTGTGTTACCAGTGATGACTTATGGATCTAAAACGTGGTCCCTTACTATGGGTCTCATAAGAAGGTTCAAGGTCGCTCAGCGCGCTATGAAGAGGGCAATGCTCGGTGTTCCTCTACGTGATCGAATCAGAAATGAGGAAATTCGTAGAAGAACAAAAGTCACTGACATAGCCCAGCGGATTAGTTCATTGAAGTGGCAGTGGGCGGGACATATAGCGCGAAGAACCGATGGCCGATGGGGCAAAAAGGTTCTCGAATGGCGACCGCGTACTGGCAAGCGAAGCGTAGGACACCCACCCACAAGGTGGTCAGACGATCTGAACAAGGTCGCTGGAAAGCGCTGGATGCAGGCCGCTCTTGATCGGTCGTTTTGGAAATCCTTGGGACAGGCCTATGTCCAGCAGTGGACGGTTTGCGGCTGAAATGATGATGATGATAATTCTGGTCTCCCAATAAAGAATCTAAAACATCGTAACTAATACTATTTCTTTAGAAGATGTGTAATGTCTTGAGTTATTGCTCACTTAAGCGATTGATTGGCAATCGACGGTGTGCACCCGGGCGCTGAAGTATGTGCATGTCCTGTGCTTAATAGAGTGCAATATGTACGTCGAGCATGAGAACACTAACAATAGAGCAAATAGGGAATATCTTCAACATTTTTAGTAGTATTTCTACCGGAAAAAATACGAAAAAGAAATACGGTCCTCCAACTTCAAATTGCACGTCAAAGAATATGCTACATAATTAGAATAGGTTAGACCGCTTCAAGCCGCTTGAACTAAAGCCCGGTTTACATATTGACGAGTGACAAGTGTCAAGGGACAAGTGGCAAGTGACATTTTGTAGACGACAAGTGACAAGTGGCGATTGAATGGCAATACTGCATATTCACTTGTTAGTGACTTGTGACTACTTGTCATTGTTAATTGCCACTTGTCACTCGCACTTGTCACTTGTCGCTTACAATTCAATTCCATTCAATTCAAATATATATTTATTATCATAGGATATTTATAATATCTCTTGATAATCGCCACTTTGTTTTATTGCACAATAATTGTTGACGTTAAAAAGTTACTTAGAGCTAAGTTTACTGCCGCCTCCAAAGCGCTAGTGCAGAAGAAGCGGTAACAAACTGCACTGCAGCATTTTCTCCAAGAACGTCAACTCACAATGAAATTAATATTTATAGTTGATATGTGGACAGAGTATACATTGTTTGTTGTCATAATTTAAATTAATTTTTTTAATGTCGAAATTTTGAAATAATGTCAAATCAAGTTGTAAATTCAGTATGTACTTAATGTACCAGATTATGACCATTTCTGAGTATACAAACCTTTAAGAGGGACCCGCGCCGAGCTCAAGTCAGACTTTGTTGTCTTTAAGATAGTCATCGGTCCTATAATAAGCCTTCTCACAGAGTACCTTCTTTACATAAGCTTTAAACTTTTTGTCAGGCATATCAAGGACCGATTGTGGCAGTTTATTATAAAAAAGTATACCGTTCCCCATTAACGTTTTACTAACTGTTTTGAGCCTATAATACGGGGCAACTAAGTCACTCTTATTGCGTAAGTTTCTAACGGTAAAATTGCTTACTTTATTGTATGAGGAAATATTTTTCCTTACATACAGTATGTTTTCAAATATATACTGTGATGGTAAGGTTAGTATACCTATTTCTTTGAATAATTCTCTGAGTGAGTCTCTAGATCCTAAGCCGTAGATAGCACAAATTGCCTTTTTTTGTAAAATGAAAATAGTCTGAATATCGGCTGCCCTCCCCCGTAGCAGTATGCCGTATGACATTAAACTATGAAAGTAACTAAAGTACACTAGTCTAGCAGTTGCTACATCTGTCAATTGTCTTATTCTCCTAACAGCATAAGCCGCAGAGCTAAGCTTATTTGAAAGTTTAGATATATGAGCGCCCCACTGAAGTTTCGAGTCGATCGTAATTCCTAGGAAGGTAGTACTTTCAACAAGATCGAGTTTTTCGCCATCTATCAGTAAGTCGACGCAAGCTTGCCTCACATTGGGAAAAGAAAATCGAATGCATTGTCATTTACACACACACATTACACTTTGTCACTTGGTCAATACACTAGTCCGCTGATCCGGAGATTCTGAATTCAATCCCCAGTCAGGACAAGTGGGAAAATGGACTTTTTCAAATTATCCTGGGTCTTGGGTGTTTATCTATTCATGCATTTATTAGTTACTTGCCACTTGTCACTCGCACTTGTCACTTGTCAATATGTAAACCAGGCCTAAGTTGTGACGGTGTTAATATGTGTATTTGTACTCTTTAACACTGACAGCTTTTATTCCAATTAGTTTGTTGGTCTTTATATTTGTACTCTGTTTCACTGGCAACAATTCTCTATGTTTCGTGCAAGAAACAGTCTGTCACTCACGCCTGTGTTTTATCACAGAATAAGTACTAGTACTCACGTACAGAAGTCTTACTCAGAAAAGAAATTCAAAGAAATATCTACTTAATGTGGTTAGTGCTATGGTTTTATTTAGAACTCCTCACCTCTAGGTTCAGATACCTAGACATCCTATGCAAGCCAATTTCATTATTATTTCTCTAGACAAACGATTCATGTAACTGAATTTTCCCTTTCGAAGCGCGCATAGTAATAATGTAGGTATGTTTTCGTTACCTAAACGAAGAGTGACTCAGGCCTGGTTTTATTGACGTCCCTTAAGTGATGACCACTAACACTTTTAAAATAAAAGATTTGATGTGGCAATACCTACTTACAAAACAAAAGTAATGATTAAAATTGAAAATGTACAAAAGAACCCTTTTAAAACAAAGCCTGAAAGTCAAATATTCAAACAGAACGAAACTAGTCCACTTTCACGAAAACTAACAGATCAACACTAGAGTCCTAAAAACCCACAAAAGTACTCTTAACAACTCCTTTATAACATGCTAACTTGTTTATACCCCCCCAAACAAACTAAATCAAACTTTATTACATTCGTAATAGAGAAGTTTTTGAACGCAAATACATTGAAAACTTCTTTAAGGGTTGACAAGTTTGTTTCGCCCTTCCATCAGACCATTTTGTGACGTATCGTATAGCACTGAAAGCGAATGCACGAGTATTTTTATGTTTGTAAAAGTAGATGACAATAGTAGCAATCGAGAAAATTCATGAATATATGTATGAATGGTTTTGAAACAGGCCTCGCTGGTCCGAGATTTTTTCTTTCGTATGAATATTGTTTGTTAAGTGATTTATAGGTTTGGAATGATGGGTGGGCGTCTGCCGAATACTGATGTCTTTACTGATGGAATTTTATTATGCGTTATAAGGGTTCGACATTTTGATAGTCAGTTAGGGTCACGTCTTGCCTTGTAGGCATTTGGTATGAATTAGAACATCGTTAATTTTTTTTTATTATTTCTACTGGTACCTTATTAATTGTATTTGTCTATGGGTACTTGCAAAATATTTCATAGTTAGATTTTATTATCGTATAACCAGCTTGTCAATGTACATCTCTCTCGATGTCACACTCGATGATACTAACTAACTCAACAACGAAACTATATTGTTACGAAACTGGAGTTCAAGATTTGGGGAAAATGCCAAACTTCGTATTAGGTATTTATTCACTATAGAAACCGAGGTTGGCACGTGAAGATGGTGATTCCTGATATCTAAGTCCAAGTACCGTAGCAGCTGAGGTCTAGGTTCTCGCAGGTATTTTCACATGTCACACTAGGGTAGGTTTCCTTCGCTTTGGTTTCCTTCGAAGTGATCGCTTTCGTAGCTCGTACTGAACTGGCATGGTGCGCACTCGATCACCTTTTTATTTGCGCTGAGAGGTCTACATTATTCTCGAATATTCCCCACACTTGAGGAATGTATTTCGATGCCGGGATACGTCAAGGCACCTATATGTGTGTGTGAGCGCAACCGGCCAATCAATTCTCGAGTTTTGCTTGCACCATTCTGATAAAATTCCATACGATTCTTGGTCGCGAACATTCTGCATCTATCTCGTTCGCGACGATATTAATGATAAATACTTACAATCAAGAAATATCCAGAACAATTTGAAAAAGGCCATTTTCCAACTTGCTCTGGCTATGGCTAGGAATCAAACATGGAACCTCCAGAGGCGCATGTTCTTGGATTGTCACCATACGTCACGGTGATCGTCAAATTACTTTAACTTACTGAACGTCTTGTTGTAGATATAAAATCATTAATTCCTCACCGATTACTATCTAAACCGTATTATAAAAGACTGCTCGTAATTGTGAAGATAAATTTGAGCCAGCAAAGCCTTGGCGAAGCCCCAGGTAGTGGTAGAATTTGTTACAGCATATCTTGCAATTTTATTGAAGACGTTTTTGAGTGAATCTAAAGCTAGTTAGTTTAATTATTTGTTTTAAAAATGAAATTGCAACTCACATTTGGCCATTTTTGTCGTACCCAAAGGGTTAAAACGGGACCTTATTACTAAGACTCTGATGTCTGTCCGTCTGCATATACATATACAGCTTAGATACCTAGACATACTTTACAAGCCAATTTCATTCTTATTACTCTAGACAAACGATTCATGTAACGGAATTTTCCGCTTCGAAGTGGTCGCCGCGCGCATAATAATAATCACTGGTCGACAAAATTGTACATCTTTTTTTTCTCATTGGAAAGAATAGTTCTCTCTTACAGATTTTTGTATAGTGTATATGGACATAACTTACTTTTGTTTCTAGGAGGTCAGAATTGAGAATAATGATATATCAAAAATCCGATTTTCCCCAATTTCTGATATTTATAGTAAATAGCTTCTGTGCAGGTTATTTAATTTTGTAACATAAAAATTAATCAGCCTTCAAAATCAAAACAAAATTTGTTTTACTTTTGTACCTTTTGTATCTATGATATATATAAAGATTTAAGTTACCGTAATATTTCCCATACATTACGTACTGCGCGCACTGTATGGCGTTATACTGACCCGCAAAAAATCTGTAATAAGTCATTTTTTATAAATAATTTAGCAATGATGTAAAAAATATTGTAAAATGTAAGGTTTGCAGTGTTAAGCCGGTATTAGAAAATTTAAAATCACCTAATTGAATTTAAGGTTTAATCTTGAAATTACCGAAAAAATAAGAAATTTGAATGTTTGACGTGTAATATTTGAAAATTTAGACGTCCTACACATTTTTTATAACAAGGTTCATGTTTTTAGTACTGAATTCTTTTAGAAATCGCTACAAGTATCATTGTTATAAAATCTTGTTGACCAGTGTAATGTAGGTATATTTTCAATACTGAAACGGAGAGTGACACAGGCCTGCTTGTTACTGACTTAAAAATGGGACAGTAAAATCACATTGTGGATATAAAAATATTAATTCCTCATCGATTACTTTCCAAACCTTATTATTTTAGACTGCACGTAACTTTGAAGATAAATTTGAACCAGCAAAACCTTGGCGAAGCCCCAGGTAGAGTTAGAATTTGTTACAGCATATCTTGCAATTTTATTGAAGACATTTTTGACTGAATCCAAAGCAAGGTACTTTTATTTATTTGTATTAAAATATGCGACTTGAATCAGGATGTCGTTAAAGGAAAACATTCCAACCATACAATTTTTGAAGTGAACATTTCTTTAGGCGCATTAGGCATGCATGTAGTTAGTTTAAGTTATTTGTTTTAAAATGAAATAGCTATTTACATTAATATGGACGTCGGTAAATGAATACAATCCAACCATAAAGTTTTTGAAGCAAAAGCTTCTTTTTGCGCGTAAGGTATGCACGGAAAGCATTTTTTGAGATGGGAAAAAATCATTTAACTATCGACACTGTTACCGTTAACGTAACCGACATCAAGTTCCACTTCTGTCGGCACTCCCCGAGTGCCACGGTTTTTTTAATGGTTAACATAATTAACGGCTCAAAAACTTAATTTTGTTGGGGTCAATTGAATCAAGTGAAAACTTTTTAGGCACGTAGGGCTGTTTTTGAGATGGAAAAGAACCATTGAACTCGCAACACTGTCACCGTTACTTTCACCGACACCAAGTTTTCACTTCTGTCGGCACTTCCGAAGTGCCACTGTTTTTTTTCTATACCTATATTAACCTAACGATTGAAGTTTTTAGGCTATATTCAAGTAGTATTAAAAAAAAATGTTATTTTCGTACATATCTAATGTGAAATTAAAGAAAAAAGTCAAAAGAAGTGACAAGATCCTAAAGGCTTACATATTCTTAAACGAAACTGTTCTCTTTTACAGTGAATCGCATAAAATGAGAATCAAGTAAGAGAATATCGAGATAACATTAAAACAGTTTTGAAATTATGTAGTACATGTGATGCTACGGCAAATGTATTTTTTTAATACTCACAAACTAAATCCCGTACTTCTGTCCCAATAAATATACGATATTCCGTAGCAATACGCCTCGCCAGCTTCACTCGACAAACGAAAAATCCATATTTGCAAATCAACTTACATGCATCCGACCACGACGTGCATCCTAGATATCATTTTGGTGATTTTAAAAGATGAAACAGATATAAAATGTTTGATTTGAGATTAAGTAAGTTATAATTTATTTTCATGAAAGTAGTTTTAAGTTATAATAAGTCGGAGAAAAAATATCCCTATAGCCCGCGCTTCAACATTTAGGCTGCCATCAGACGGACTGCATCGCAGCAACCGCACGTAGTCGATATATACAACTGCATGCAGTTGTACGTTCGACTTCGTTCAGTCATGATATCCATGCGGTCGGCTGCGCTCTGGCGCACTGCGCACAACTGTATGCGGTTAGCGATGGCAGCGTGCGTCGCGTCGACACTACACGACTGTGGCCGACCGCGTAAAGATGAAGTCACAACTGTATGCAGTTAATATTGACTTCACACGACTGTAGCCGACTGTTGATGTCATGACTGAACGAAGTCGAACGTACAACTGCATGCAGTTGTATATATCGACTACGTGCGGTACGGTGCGATTACTGCGATGCAGTCCGTCTGATGGCAGCCTTATCAAGCTCTATTTATTTTTGAGTCCATTCGATTAAAACTAAATAATGATAAAACAAAATTACACTATAAGCTTCACTTTAAATTAAAACTTATACTAAAAATGAAAACATAAATTTATATTAAAATATCTTCCCAAGACGCCACCGTCAACGATACGGCCAAGTTTTGCCTTTGGCCGAAATGCGCAGCAGCTCTTGGGTCCCCAGACACGTCAATCAAACGTGTGGAGACCTCTCTAAACAGTTGACAGGCTTCCACATCCCAGGGCTCTAAGATTTCCACGGCAAATACGAGTAGCTCAAATATATGTCGGAGAGTTCAATGTACAATTCCCTTTTTATTATTTTTTACACGTGCAAAGAGAAAGTTGTTTACTACAAAATGCAAAGGTTGGATTTGAAATGGCAACATTCGTTAGCAACAAGTTATAAGACAGGTCGACCTAGCGACAGGGACAGTCTTGTTCAGGCGGCCGTATCGTGCACAACTCGTTTGTGTAGTTTGCTGTAGCTTGGCCATGACTCATTTAATTGTGATTATTGTAATAGATGTGGATTGGTGAACCGATTTATTACAATGACAGTTTGTTTAAGCAAGACGGAAAGCCCAGGTGTATACACAGTATTCAATTCTGTGGGGCCAGGGAATCCAGACATGGTGGTTGCGATTCATGATTCAGTGCGGAGGCGGGGCACTGGAATTCCGTCACATTTTTATAAGGCTCACGTAAGATCTCTCATGTGGCGGCATCGGTAAGGTGACGTGACTGAAAGTAAGTTTTCATCCTGACATCAGTTTGTTCTCGTACTGTAAGTAACTAAGTGGGTAGTTTACGTCACTTGAGATATCAGATGCCGATCACGCCACGCTCTGCCCCCTTTTATTCATCCGTATGCGACATCAGAAGTGGGATCTGGACTTGTAGCTCACATTTGAGGTAAGATTTGTATCTGGAGCTCACATCGGAAGAAGATCCTGTTGAATGCTACTTGTGGTTTGCCCGTTGTTCAGAGCGTTAGTTCTCGAGGTAAGGTTTTAAAGTGTTAACAAGTGATTACAATGTGCCAAGTAGATGGGTACCGCGTGTTGCGGCCGGATAGGAGCTAGCAGCGGTACGCAGCAGGTGCTGGAAATTTCTGGTAAAGTAAAGAAAAAATGTGAGCGGATCTCGTGTATGTGTGTCTGTGCTCGCGGCACATGGCTTGTCTGCTGGATCGCCAATAAAATTTGGTGAGTTTTCATTTTATTTTCGACTTTAAAGCAGAGTGCAATTAATTTTAAATCCTTTAGTTTTTAAGTGTAAAGTTTTATGAAATCTAGTCTTTTGACCACTATTCAAGCAGTAAATTGGTTTTGAGTACGCTAGTTTTACGAAGAGTGTGTAACATTTGCTAAACTTAGTAAGCTAACGATCGGTTGGAGCCGGAATATTGGTTGTTGTGTAGAAGCAACATGAGGTTATCGTCACTGGAGGTGGCATGAGTCGCTGTCGGTTGACGCCCGAAGTTATTGTCAATGAGGTGGCATAAGTCGGTATCGGACGGAGCCGACCGTGGCGCCAGATTACCATTCGTAGCAAATTGAGTCATTTTTGAGTATTGAGAATTATGAACTTGCAATACAGTACTGTGGCGCGTGAATACTGGTCAAAGATGATATTAGGAACTCATTCTTTGTATAGTAGTAGAGATAACCTCTCCCAGCATTTTCTCAATATTGGACTTACGGTGGCTGATGATGATGATGATGACGACGATGATGAAGAGTTGGTGATGATGATGGTTTTATCATCAATAATGACAAGGTGATGATGATGAAAATGTTGACGTTGTTGATGATGAAAACGCGGTGATGATGTTGACGATATCATCATTGATAGCGGGTAATGATGATGCTAAGGTGGTAACGGCTACGTCGGCAAGTCTACAATGGTCATGATCATGGTGTTGACATGATTTAAAGAGGGCTTTTCACTGTTTATTATGTGCGTTATATTATTTTAAAACTACCCTTTCATTGCTGTGTTGTTTGAAGTAAAATCCCGTTATTTGAGTCAATTTTAATCTAGACAGTTCAAGACGAGTAATCATTCTGATAATTTACTTTTCGAAAAGATTTTACAAACACGTTACAATAATCCGATAAGCAATACCATTTTTATTTTTAGGAAGTCTATACCAAATAGGTTAGATTGCAAATGCGTTAACAATATTCTTATTGCGATAGCCTTAGTGCAAAACCACTGTAAATGGCTCTGTACAGGTTTATTTTTGTTGACTACTAGTTACCCAGTTCAGATGTATTTTGTCGTATTTCCCCTTCAGCCATTTGCCGATTGGTGAGCGACTTGATGAGTGCTTTCCATTTATGACGATTTTGCACCTGTTCAAGTACTTTAGAGATCAGTATACTTTCCGGGCATTAAATTAAAAGCGAATGAGTAAGTGTGAGCCCATTGACCACTATTTAGTCGAGTTACTAAATTGTAGTTGTTTGCTCTGGGGAGGCAACATGGTGAGCGTCACTCGATAGAGGTGGCAAGGTAATCGTCACTCGGGGAGTGGCATGAGTCGCTATCGCTCGATTTAGGTGGTAGCGGCGATAGAGTTTGAGATATCGTCGCCTGATGCAGGTGGCATGAGTCGCTATCGCTCGATTTAGGTGGTAGCGACGGCCGTTTTGAGATATCGTCACTTAATATAAGTGGCATGAGTTGCTACCGCTCGATTTAGGTGGTAGTAACGCCGGTTAGTAAGAGATATCGTCACTTTACGCAAGTGGCATGAGTTCTACCGCTCGAATTAGGCGATAGGACGACCGCTTCTGAGATTACGTCACCTTGCGAAGGTGGCATGAGTCCTTTTGCTCGAATTAGGCGATAGGACGACCGCTTCTGAGATTACGTCACCTTGCGAAGGTGGCATGAGTCCTTTTGCTCGAATTAGGCGATAGGACGACCGCTTCTGAGATTACGTCACCTTGCGAAGGTGGCATGAGTCCTTTTGCTCGAATTAGGCGATAGAGATGACCATGATCGATAGAGTCGACAGGAGTAATTTAACAGAGCAAGTAGAGTCTTAAGAATGGTTAATTTTTTGAAGTGTGGTTGAACAGTGAGTGAATAATGGTCAGTGGTCATTTCATAGTTGGTAAAAAGTTTGTGATTATCCCTAGTAATGATGTAAGCTTAATTATTAAAGTAAAAGGTTTTGGTTTATTAAAAGAGTTTGTTTTAAGCCCTGTCTTAAATCGTTTGATCAGGATAGGCCGAGTAGAGATGACTTGATATTGCAGTTAGGTTCAATTATTTTCAAATGCGTCACACTGGGACGTGTGACTTGTCAGAATGGCCGTGTCGGAGAGTTCAATGTACAATTCCCTTTTTATTATTTTTTACACGTGCAAAGAGAAAGTTGTTTACTACAAAATGCAACGGTTGGATTTGAAATGGCAACATTCGTTAGCAACAAGTTATAAGACCGGTCGACCTAGCGACAGGAACAGTCTTGTTCAGGCGGCCGTATCGTGCACAACTCGTTTGTGTAGTTTGCTGTAGCTTGGCCATGACTCATTTAATTGTGATTATTGTAATAGATGTGGATTGGTGAACCGATTTATTACAATGACAGTTTGTTTAAGCAAGACGGAAAGCCCAGGTGTATACACAGTATTCAATTCTGTGGGGCCAGGGAATCCAGACATGGTGGTTGCGATTCATGATTCAGTGCGGAGGCGGGGCACTGGAATTCCGTCACATTTTTATAAGGCTCACGTAAGATCTCTCATGTGGCGGCATCGGTAAGGTGACGTGACTGAAAGTAAGTTTTCATCCTGACATCAGTTTGTTCTTGTACTGTAAGTAACTAAGTGGGTAGTTTACGTCACTTGAGATATCAGATGCCGATCACGCCACGCTCTGCCCCCTTTTATTCATCCGTTCTGCGACATATATATGGCTCGCCTAAACCCACGTACTTGCGCTTTTTAATAGTTCATCTCCAAAGTAATTTATCATAAAGGCTTTCAAATATAGAACCAATTATCTAAATAGGTTCACAGTTGGTGAAGATATAGTGTAAAATACATTAAAAACATACAGTCCAATTGATAACGTCCTCCATTTTTGACGGCGGTTTAAGAGGCACGTATATATATTATATTCTTGGTTGAACGACAACGCAAGAAATCCTCAAAAAAAAAATGTATAGGGATAAATAACACAGATTGAGTTAGCCCCAAAGTAAGTTCGAGACTTGTGTTATGGGATACTAACACAACGATACTATATTTTATAACAAATACTCCTCCGTGGCGTAGTGGTCACCATGCTAGTCCACCACCCAGAGGTCCGGGTTCGATCCCCGGTCAGGGCAAGTTGGAAAATAGCCTTTTCCAAATTGCCCTGGGTCTTGGATGTTTATCTATTTATGTATTTGTTATAAAATATAGTATCGTTGAAATAGTATCCCATAACACAAGTCTCGAAGTTACTTTGGGGCTAGCTCAATCAGTGTGATTTGTCTCTATATATTTATTATTTATAGCATATAAAAATCCAAGCCCCAGGACAATTTGAATAAGGACACTTTCCAACTTGCCAAGACCGGGGATTGAACTCAGGATTCAACCTCTGGGTGGCGGACTAGCATGGTGACCACTACGCCACGGAGGTCGTCTAAAACAAAAGCCTAACCATATATTTCTAGCTGTCACAGACTATGTAAACCCGCCAAAGCGACACAGATACGCTACGCAATGTGTATTCAAATCACGCCACAATAAAAAAACGCTAGTTTGACGCGGGTCTAGAGTCGGCGGAAAGTTTTTTGATTTATCGCCGAAGGGTAGCAGTTTGGACCCGCCGTTTGGATCCTGAAGGGTTAGAAGTATTTTCATTATGAAATGGGGTGGGAATACTAAACAGTTGAACGACGAGCTAAGCGAATGAAGTTCTCAGACTAGTTCAACGATCCGTTGTTTGTTTTTATATTTTACTAGCTGACCCGGCAAACGTTGTTTTGCAAAAATTGAGGATTGTATGTATTTTTGTATATTGTATCATAAAAAAATAGAAATTAAAAATTTTGTCTAAAAAATAAAAAAAAAAAATTAGTTGTGGACTACCCCTAACATTTAGGGGAATGAAAAATAGATGTTGGCCGATTCTCATAGATACCGGATAAGCACAAAAAATTTCATCAAAATCGGTCAAGCCGTTTCGGAGGAGTATGGCAACAAAAACTGTGACACGAGAATTTTATATATTAGAGATTTTATTTTTAGGGTCGTACCCAGACCAATTAATAAGACTCCACTGTCCATCTGTCGCCTATGTCGCCTCTGTCGTTGTGTTTGTCTGTCTGTTACCAGGCTGTATCTCATGAATCATGAACCCTGATAGCTAATCAGTTAAAATTTTCACAGATGATGTATTACTGTTGCCGCTATAACAAGAAATAAAATACTAAAAACAGAATAAAATATATACTTAAGACGGGGTCCCATACAACTAACGTGATTTTTATAGAATATAATACGGAACCCTTCGTGCGCGAGACCGAACTTGGCTGGTTTTAATTTTTAATTAGGAAAACCAAAGGCATTACAACACTAAATTATAATCTTATTTAACGTTATAAAGCCAATAATAGGTTTCCATAGCTTTTACAATTATTAAACCGATATCTATGAAAATATCGCAATGCTTGCAATAACAATATCAATGAAAAATTATATGTACCTATTCTTATAATTTTTCTTATACTTAAGTGCTGATTGAAAGTCATAAAAAATATATATAATATATTGTACTATACATACATATATACAGTACTCGTAATGTAAATCATAATTATTTTATTCATATGAAATGACTGAGCCTGAATGAAAGCCGCGCTCTTGGGCTGCAGCCAAAGTCACCTGCTTCACTCAGCCGGCCAACTGTACTGTATGCAGTGTAACAGAACATTTAAAACCAAATTTGGTCTAGCCAAATCAGGGCTCACAGTAGAAACAATGCTGCCACCCCATGATTTTGTCCGAGGTCGCTGTTGTCGAAAATGACAAATGCTTCTGGTTTGCAAATATATTACTTCTCACATTATTTGCAGCAGTTGTTTAGTAAGTTGAATATTTATTGCACCAGAACTTTACAGTGGATATTGAGAAATCAACAAAAAACATAAAGCATCTTAAACGTTTTGATAAATTCTAAGTTGATTTCTTAAAGTTAAGAAAAGACATATGCGGAACTGTATACTGAATTATAGTATATTATGCAATTAGTGAATAAAGGACTGATGTAAAGCGAGGGACATAGATGAATCATTAGCAAGTGAAGGAATTTAACGACTGAATCACGATTGTAAGGAGTGATTCATGGTGATCCAACTGTTAGAATCCTTCGCGACGCGAGTAATTCATGGCCCTCCTTATATATCCGTTTTATTCAAGAATTGCATACTATTATTTTTACCATGACTACAAGAAAATGAAAAAGAAATTATTTATTTATTATTAAATAATTGTTCGAAATTCAAACAACAAAATGCTTTTTATTCACTGTTTTCAGTGAATACAATAAACTTTTTAGAAAAGGAATGGTATAATAGTATATTATGCAATTAGTGAATAAAAGACGGATTTAATTCGAGGGCCATAAATGAATCACGAGCAAGTGAAGTATTCTAACGATTGAATCACGAGCGAAGCGAGTGATTCAAGTTTTAGAATCCTGAGCGACGCGTGTTATTCATGGCCCTCGATTAAATCCGTTTTATTCAAGAGTTGCATACTATACTTTATACCATGACTACGAGAATAATTTTTTAAAACTAAAAACCGACTTCACCACCAAACTACACAACCGGTTTTAATAAAAAAATTATGGGACCACCTGACAGGTATTCCCTTAAAAAAAAAAAGAGTATTCTAAATCGGTACAAACGTCTTCGAATAAATCGATCCACATATATGAAACATAAGATTCCGACAAATTGATAACCTTCTCTTTTGGAAGTCGGTTAAAAAGATTAAAGCGAAAATAGACATTTAATGAAGAAAAAAGAAGGTTAAATTAATAAAAATGATCATTAAAATTGGTACAATTGCTGAAATTAAGAGTAAATTGTTGTAAATTCAAACATCAAAATAGTAAGTAAAATGATGTATGAATAAGTGCTTTTTATTCACTGTTTTCAGTGAATAAAATAAACTTTTTAGAGGGGGAATGGTATAAAATTTATTTTATTAGGTGATATTTGGCGATAAAACAAAAAGTTAATAATACAACTTTTATTGTTAAACTGCTTAAAATTATTTTATTGTTAAATATTAAATAGTAATATTAAAATTATAAATAAAATATTGTTGGCCTACTATATCATAAAAATGGTAAAAATAAGTCCACATGTCAGTTGCAGAGGGATACGTGAACATTCCCCTACGTTTTGTTTACTTTTCTGTTTTTTGTGTTTACTTTTTACAACAAAGCTTTTTATTACGTAACAATAGATCAAAGGAATATCAAAGGCCTTTTTACAAGCTTTTATTTAACTTGTAATGTGTCTTTTATATAGTACCTTGTATGTTTGTTTAGGTCAAATCTTGCAACTCTTTTCAACCATTTATTCTCAACTGATTGACCTGAAATTCCGCACACTTTTTAAGTCTGATGACAATACAATATTATGGAGTCAATGATCTGTTCTGATGATGGAGCCGGGAGATATTGCACTAAACTCGTGTATTTAAGACGAATAGTCCGTCTAGTTTTAAAATTGTTTTAAAACTAGACGGACTACCAATATTAATTTCAAAGGTTAGTCATAAAATAGTTTAAAGATCTTTCTAGACATTTATACAAATCAAATTTTTAATTATCACCTTATTTAGTTTTAAACAATTTATTTCAAATGAGGGCGCCACTTTAGCTACTACTTCGTCTTAATATAAACTCATTGAGAGGGGCTCGTTTGATTTGCCTTGGCGAGAAGTTTATGATAGTCGATGTCTGATCACGAAGACGGAAGGTGGTCAATGGAACTCGATAACAAAATGACACAACTTCTTCGAGTTTGTGCTTAATAAGTACTTTAGCTTCACGATAACAAAAGAAAATTTAATTTTATTAAATAACTATGTTTGAAATAACTATGTTTGAAATAACTATGTTTGACTGCCTCCGTAGTCCAGTGGTCAAGGCGTTCGCCTTGTGACGCGGAGGTCATGGGTTCGATTCCCACTGGGAAGCATACTTTGTGAAAAGTTGTTTCCAGTCTGGATAGGATATTGCAGGCTTGAATCACCTGATTATCCGAAAAGAAAGATGATTCCGTGTTTCGGAAGGCACGTAAAACTGTGGGTCCCGAACGCCACCTAGCGTTTGATCATCAAACTATCCAAGGATTGGTTCCTGGTTTGCCCTTTGGGTTGTGGAGGTCAGACGGCAGTCGCTCTGTGTAAAAACCAGTAACCTCGTCAAATCTCCTTGGTTAGGTAGCGGACCCCGGGCTCTGAAGCGTTGCTGCTGAGGATGCAACCGGGAATACGCTCGGATGATGATGATGAACTATGTTTGAAATTAATCGAATAAAAAGATGTGTAAAGCGAAAAATTTAATAACATAAGCCTAAGTCCATGACATCCAAAGGCCACATTTAGCGTGATGGTCGGCGTAAATCGCAATTTGACGACCTCCGTGGCGTAGTGATCACCATGCTAGTCCACCACCCAGAGGACCTGGGTTCGATCCCCGGTCGGGGCAAGTTGGAAAATGGCCTTTTTCAATTTGTCCTGGGTCTTGGATGTTTATCTATATATGTTATAAAATATAGTATCGTTGAGTCAGTATCCCATAACACAAGTCTCGAACTTACTTTGGGGCTAGCTCATTAGTCCATACGTATAAAAAATGTCTGTGTTGGAAATCACAACAATAATTAAAAATAATTAATTTTTATTAATTTTAAGTATGGCAAAAATGTGACAACTGTCTTTTGTATCTTCATTCTTCTTTTTTGGCGATTAAACGGATGCATCAATACTTCTGAGTCTAATTGCAGCCCTCAATCAATTCCTACAGTCCACCAGCTCTCAATAAAGTTAGTCAAACTTACTCAGGCTAGTTTCAGGTATTATACTAGTGTGCACGTTTCTCCACGATGTTTTTAAGCCTCGACATAAAAGAGGCATGTTAAAAGTTTAATACCAATGTCTATCTGTTAGTGTTGCAAGCAATAGTATATAATATCAATGGCCTATCGATACTATCGTGACATCAAAAAACAGTCGCAATATCGATAGGACTATCGATAGTATCGATTGTCAATAGTTTTTAATACTATTGATGTAAGGTATTTAGTATTTAGTATTTATTTATTCTCCACTTATTCTATTTTTACAGGTTTGTACCCAATACAATAGAATAGCAAAACATTCCACATTTTTTGATTATTTACATTATTTATAACTTATTATACACACGGCAACCTTTGTAAATTCACACAGAGTACACTGGAAGATGTCTATCCTGCCCGCGATCAGATTCAGAGTGTGTATCACGCGTGCCAGCGGAGACTTGTTCACCAAGTTGGTCCGCCCGTGAGGTACCACGAAAAGGCACGGCTGCCTTCGGCGCTCCACGTATCTATTCGGAACGCAGAACTCCACCACTTTAAGCATTTCCGAGCGTAAAACTATCGACAGTATTCAATACTATCGATAGTATCTAAATTCAATAGTATCAATACTATCAATATCCCTTTCGATATTGTGACTGTTTTTCGAGGTCAACTATCGATAGTTATGCAATGCTACTGTCTGTCTGTGGCATCGTAGTTCTCAAACGAATGGACCGATTTTGATGCGGTTTTATACGTAAAGCAAGTTTGCTTGCGGTGGTTATCGCTGATCCGATTACCATTAAAGATAGCTAATTATAATAGCATTGTTCTCAGCTATGTTTGTTTACTTGTTCGCAAGCATTACATGTTATAATGTGTCAACATTGTATTATATTATAAGTATTTATTAATTAAAAGACAATTATAATAATATGATAAAGTTTTTTTGGCGAGTAGGTGACCAATACTGTGAAAATGAGTTTCTTTCGGCGTTTCTTCTTAGCAGTGGTCGTTACGAAGCGCTGGTATCGGTAGCTTTTCTTTAAAAATAAATTAAATTTTAATATACTTTACACGTAACATAAATTATACTTATTGACGTGTAAAAGTGCCTGTGAAGGTCTAATTACTGAATAAACATTTAAATTTTTGAATCTTTGCTATGTTTGATGTAAACCGGTTCAACGGTTTAGAGTTATGGGGGGGGGGGGGTGAATGCTTGCAGGTTTTTAATTTGCCTAATAAAATAACTTATCTACACCGGGATCAAGAGGACGCTTAGATCGAATGAAATGTTACAGTTAGTACAAACTCAATAAGGATGGATGAAAGAAGACTAACTAAAAATATTCATCGTGCAGATGTGGATGTGAAAACTGGACCGGGTCGACCTCGACGAACGTTCTGCGACCAAATTGCAGATGTTCTGAAAAAGGTGAAATAAGGAGTACTTATACCCGGAGAGCATGTATGAAAAGGATAATGAGTGTTGACGAAGCAAAAGAAGTTTGCAAGGATCGTAGCAAGTGGAAATCTATAAGTCTCTGCCTACTCCCACAAGTGACAAATCACACTGATTGAGCTAGCCCCAAAGTAAGTTTAAACTTGTGTTATGGGATACTAACTCAACGATACCATATTGTATAATAAATAAACATATAGATATAAACACCCAAGACCCAGGACAATTTGAAAAAGGCCATTTTCCAACTTGCCCTGGCTGGGAATCGAACTCAGAACCGGAGAGCATGTATGAAAAGGGTAATGAGTGTTGACGAGGCAAAAGAGGTTTGCAAGGATCGTAGCAAGTGGAAATCTATAGTCTCTGCCTACCCCCATGGGAAATAGACGTGAAAATATGTATGTATGTATGTACAAACTCAATGACACGTATGTGTATGTAAATTCTTTATAGTACAAAAAGGACACAGCAAAAACTCAAAAGAAAACTATACAAAGGCGGACTTATCCCTTTAAGGGATCTCTTCCAGTCAACCCAAAATCGTTACCAATCAGAAAAATCGAGACGTGACCTATATTCTCGCCTTCTTTTTTTCATATCGGGTTATAAAAGTATGACAAAGTTTGGTGACCAATAACAAATTCAATACACCAGCGGGGACCAAGTTTAGACCCTCTTTAACAGTATTAAATTTAATGAAAACACAAACTTTATGTATCCGTGTGAAAAGTCGGTCGCGCGGAAAATGCGAGAAGTCTATAGGTCCCGTATAATTTTTCAAAATACGAGGAGGTTATCAATTCGTGTTTATGTTCTCCGATTACTTTAAGATTCCTGAATAAATTTAAAAAAATTATTCTCTTGTCTAAAAGGGGCTTATTTGGCAGATGTTTCCATAGAAATTTTATAAAATGGGTTGTGTAAGTTGTAGTCGAAGTCGGATTTTAGTATTAAATATATATATATATATATATATATATATATATATATATATGGCTTCGTGAATTTTATCATACGTATTTCATTTTCACACAATGAAATCTGGTTTCTTATAATATAGTCCGGGATAAGATTGATAGATAACGTCTCATTAAAAAGGCAAGATTTGCAATGTGTGGGACTTTTACCTCCTGGGTGGTTTTATCCAAATCTCACAGTTAGCAATACTTGTTTTCACCAAGATGGGTATATCTCGAAAACAACTAAACCGATTTTGATGCCCAACGAATTTGAAAATTCTACTGCTATTATCTACATATGTTCCTAATTTCATCTTTATTGGATACATACAAACAAAAAATGTGTTTTCGCCCTAACTCGAATTGAAGACTTGGCGCGCTCGGTCAATAAATATTAATTTAACTATAGGAATAAATATTTTTTCAAACATGCTCGAAATTGTAGATATTTCTTTATTTCTTCACATTTATTGAGAAAAGCACTATACATACCGCAGCGGAAATGCAATTATTGTCAAAACTACTCATCCGGCAATGCCTAACTTCCCGGCCTATACAGTAAAGTACTATTTTTTTTAAAAATGCATTCATACAATGACAAAAATACCTATAATATTTCGATAATATCGGGTCATAGTTTGTTTGTTTGTAATAACTTTATTATACAAAAAAAATATATATCAAAAAGCCAACATACGAAAGAGCAAATATACAATGGCGGACTTATCCCATGTAGGGATCTCTTCCAGTCAACCTGCGATGGATTGAGAGGATATTTACTCAATTAAAATATATTCATAGTATTGAAATCGTAACGTGTGTAAATTATTTCAATGACTTTTGGCTCCGCATAAAAATCAGCGTACCGGAAAATGCGAGTAGACTTGACTAAATTAAATCAAAATCTCTGCGTAAAATGTACGTTTAAACAGTTTCCCAAACCTCGGTTTGTGGAATTAACTCTGGAATTAAATAATTTGTTTCGAAAAGGATCTCACGCGATTTACAGGGAAATCATTTTGTGTAAAATATTGAAATTAGTGATCTTTCAATGTTTTATACAGTGTGTTCGGACATGAACTAGCGGTAATTTAAGGTCGTGCGGTCGTCATCAATACGAACAACTTTTACTAAGGGAAAAATTACGAAATCGCGAAAAGAAAATTTGTTGCTCCATACATTTTTATGCGATAGGTATGTAATTATTATGGAGCAGCGAATTTTTTTTCGCGATTTTATAATTTTTTCCTTAGTAAAAGTTGTTCGAGTAGATGACGACAGCATGTCCTTAAATTATTGCTAGTTCATGACCGAACACACTGTATAAAAAATATAATTTATATTTTTACTTCTCTTCCTTTTATCTTTTAATATTTTTTTAAAGTTAAATCGGGTTATTTCATTAGTATCTTGGTTTTATTTTTGTTACTTTCAAGTGTCTTGTTGCAGTAAAGGTTTCAGAAAAGATTTATATTTAATTTTGAAATAAATGTTAAAAAAAATGTTTGCATAGAAACTAACTACCTTACTAATATATGAATGCGAAAGTAACTCTGTCTGACTGTCTGCTGCCTCTTCACGCTTGAACCACAGAACCAATTTAGATGAAATTTTGTATGTATATAGTTTGAGACTTGAGGAACATATAATAGTTTTAATCTTGAAAATTATTCACTGAGGGAATGAAAAAGGGTGTGTATCTTTTTATGGGGACTCCTATTTTACCATCCAAAACTTATCTCCTTTTGGATAGTAAAATAGGAGTAGATAGATAGACAAACACTTTATTTGTCTCACTGAGTCACACACACATATACATATATACACAAATCAACGCAAAAACATTGACAATCAGTTGTAGAAATAGGGCGAACCCCAGTGATACAAAAAGGCAATAACTCAGCGCTAAAATTGCCTAGGGAGCAAACACTGATTTTCTGTCATCAACGTGAAGAGCGATAAATAAAGATTAGTTATACCTAATATTAAATTGCTTTGGATATATTATTAACTACAAAGTCAAAAACAAAATGACGAAAACAAAATGCCGATGTGTTGGAATGATAAAGTGTGAATTAGAAACATGAATTTGAGTATGGAATATGAAGGAAGAAGGGGTTTTAGGGGTGGAATATTATTCCAGCATTTGGTTGCTTGATGACGAAAACTACCAGTTTGTACCAAGTAGACTTTATTACAAAGTTCTAAATTTACGCAGACGATGTCGCGAGCATAAGATTATTTGTAATAAACAGCTAACCTACTGACTTTACCGTGCACAAATTATACGGTTTCATTCAGTATCTTTGGTGAGGTACCCTAATATGCCCGCTGAGTTCTTTTCATCATTGCTCTTTTTAAAACTTCGGTCTCGTACCGAAATATTTTTATGTTTTACAGACTTGATAATTATGTTTCGCTCGAACAGAAAGATGATATTCAGAAATAAAAACATTTGTAATGTATTGGGGTTGCTTATTTAATTTCGTGTTCCTTTAATTCCTGTCTGTCTTCAACCAGCCTTTTGACGACACCACTCCTACGTTCTTCTTTATTTGTTTCATAAAGCTGTGTCTGGGTTTTCCTTTTCCCCTTCTTTCTTCTATTTTGCCTTCTATTATCGTCTTCATGGATTCGTCTTGCCGTACCAAGTGTCCCAACATATTTCTTCGCCTATTTCCTAATAGCTTTTTTAATTGTCTCTTCGACTTCTTTGTCAAACCTTCAATAAATGCATTCATTTTACTTCGTTATATCCTTATATTTACAATAGTTACGGTACCAGCTGATAGAGTTTTTATACAAGCTGATTTAAATCACAAAAATTTTTTTAAGATCAGGTATAGATCAACTTTTCCTCAAGAAAATTATGGGAGCATGTTTTTTAGAGCTTCACAACAGAATGTATCCAAGAGAGACCTATCAAAAATTTAAGGACACGTTATTATCAGTACGTTATCTCATGCTGGTATGGGAGAAAAGAAAAAACTTATAATGTACCGTATGCTTTTCTTTCCGCAAAGGTCATAAAATTGTGGCCTTTGAGTAAGGCCCACCTTGACATAAAGACGTGATAGTGTAGCAATATCCACAACTAACTTCCACCCATTTTGCTTTACAATCTTATTAACAAAACCACTTAGTTACTCCGCTAGCTCAGCGATTCGAAGTGGATCTTGGCCTCCGAGACGAAAGACCGCCACAATTTTCTGTTTTGCTATATATTGCCAGCTGACAACTTCCATCTCCTGCAGATCAGCCTTTATCTACTGGTCTTCGGCCTGATACCTTTCAATATATGCTGCTTTGACGCCATGATCCTCCTTCAGTCTTTCCACATCGAATCACCATCAAAATCGGAGGCCCGCTGCCAATGTGGTCACTCCGATCAGACCATGCAACACCTTCTCTAGTGCCTAGACTTACGACAACGATTAGTTCGTTGAAGTGGCAGTGGGTGGGATACATAGCGCGAAGATGGCAAAAAAGTTCTCGAATGGCGACCGTGTACTGGCAAGCGAAGCGTAGGACACCCACCCACAAGGTGGTCAGACGATCTGACCAAGGTCGCTGGAAAGCGCTGGATGCAGGCCGCTCTTGATCTGTTATTTTGGAAATCCTTGGGAGAGGCCTATGTCCAGCAGTGGACTTTATGCGGCTCAAATGATGATGATGATGATGAATTATATTTGGCTATTTTACTAGCTCCTCTATCTCCACAAAACCAAGGTTAAGAAAATGTAAATTTAAAATTAATTCAAAAAAATGTTTTAAAAACAAGGAAGTTTTGCGTTCTCCCGTATTTGACGAGCAAACTCAAACAGTCGATGGCAAACAAGGAATAATACCGGCGTGTATGTGAAAATTAAACAAAATACAGGAGTACTGACCAGGAGCGAGTTTTAGTCATTCTATTTGTGAAAAAATAGATTTATGTATGTAGAAAGTCTACAAACAACGTTTGTTACCAGTGATGACTTATGGCTCTGAAACGTGGTCCCTTATATGGGTCTAATAAGAAGGTTTAAGAGCGGCCTTCCCGACTTACTTTTCATACAAACGCTCGTACGTGATTATGGTGTTGTATCTGATCTTTCTTGAAAACTTTTGAACTCACAAGTATCTTGGGCGCTTTTTCTAGGTTTCTATTGAAATAAAAAATTTAAATGTAGAAAAACAAAGTCAGTATAAACCTCCAATAATCAGCTTTTTTGCACAAATTTTAGCCGAACTTCGACCGTTCATAAAGTATTCATAAATTGTAAAAATAAAGAAAATATTTCGATACAAACCTCGCAAATTTAATATATAATATTGTAAGGCTTACTTGTAAGGCTTACTGATAAACACGTATCTCCTGAAACAAGTTTTATAAAATTTCCGCACCCCATGAATAGTTAATATTCGTTCAATGGATAGTTAATAATAATACTGATTTCATTTAATAGAATGAAAACTATACCCTTAGGCGCCATCTCTCTCTCTTTGGTTTACCTCTTTTTCTAGCATTGCCCTGAATGAAAAACCAAGCTTTTCAAACTATGCACGCGTTAAAAACAGAGCAACCGGGAAGGGCCGCCTTAAGGCGGCCTTTCCACGGGTCTGTCGTCAACGCGAGCATAGTTCGAAAAGCTTGTTTTTTCATCCAGGGCAATGCTAGAAAAAAAGTCAAACCCAAAAAGAGAAAGATAGCGCATTAGGGCACGGTTTGCATTCTATTGAATGAATTAGTATTATTATTAACTAGCCATTAAACCAGTCTTTCCCAAAGTGGGCGATAACGCCCCCTCGTGGGCGCTGGAGGCTTTAAGGGGGCGGTAACGGGCCCAGAATAAAGTTGGGGGGCGCTGATGTGATTTAAGCAATGAGTGATTTATAACTACAGCTATTTCATATTTTAAAATTCACTGAAATTTAATTTCAGTGAATTTTAAAATATGAAATAGCTGTCCTCTTACTACACAACATCCATTTATTAGTTCATATTTATATCCTTTTTATTGTACAAATATAAACTAAAAATGTAATTAATATTTATTATTTTAATGCGTTCACAACGCTATTTATATCGTTAAAGGAATCAAACACTGAAAAAATTTCGTGTTTTAAAGTTTTGCAGGTGAGGTCCCCACATCCAATACTCTTTATTATTGTAAAATTGTATTATTATTGCTATTTTTTTATTTAAAATTAACAATGTTGATTATTGTTATTTTTTATAAAAGATACTCTAATGTACTGGTGTATGTATTATTATTGCTCTCTCGTTTAGAATATAGGTTGAATTAAACTACAGGCAAGACAAATATGTGATTCAGGTTTTTATGGTAAAAAAATGGCACTACAAAATAACTGATTTTTTAAAGTAGGCGTTTGACAAAATAAGTTTGGGAACCTCTGCATTAAACGAATATTAACTATTCATAGGGTGCGGAAATTTCATAAAACTTGTTCGAGGTGATGTGTGTTTATCAGTTAGCCTTACAAGAATGTAAAATAAATTTTTTGTATTCAAAATTTTCTTTACATTTGCGAGGTTCTTATAAAATATTTTCTTTACTTTTACAATTTATGAGAACTTTATGAACGTTTGAAGTTTAGCTAAAGTTTGTGCAAAAAAAGCAGATTTTTGGAGGCTTATACTAACATTGTTTTTCTAAATTTTTTATTTCGATAGAAACCTAGAAATAGCGCCCAAGATACCTGTGAGTTCAAAAGTTTTCAAGAAAGATCAGATACAACGCTATAATCACGTATGAGCGTTTGTATGAAAAGTAAGACGGGAAGGCCGCTCTTATAGCGGCTCTTCCCGGCGGCTCTGTCGTCAACGCGAGCATAGTTCGTAAAGCTTGTTTTTTCATCCAGGGTTATGCTTTTGCGAGGTTTCTATCAAAACATTTATTTTTATTTTTACAGTTTATGAGTAGTTTATGAACGGTCGAAATTCGGGTAAAATTTGTATCGGCGTATACTAAACTTGTTTTTTCAAATTTTAATTTTTTATTTCAATAGAAACCTAAAAATAGTGCACAAGACATCCGTTAGTTCAAAAGTTTTCTAGAAAAATCACTTACAAAGCCATAATAACGTACGAGCGTTTGTATGAAAAGTAAGACGGGAAGACTCTTAAGGTCGTTCAACTCTCTAAGGCTTTGCTCTCAACTTGATCGAATCAGAAATGAGGAAATTCGTAGGAGAACAAAAGTCGCTGACATAGCCCAGCGGATTAGCTTGTTTAAGTGGCAGTCTCCTTCTTTTCGTGTCGATGGTACTGCTGTATTTGTCTCTCCAGTATCGGGCCACATCGATAACTATGCCATTTGCGGCCATCAGGTCTTCCCAAGTGCAGGTTTTTGGACACCTGGGACACGTAAGTACGTGTTCCATAGTTTGTGCAGAGAAACCACAATGGCAAAAGTTTTGCGAACTGTTTATCATCTTCCACCTGACCAAATTATCTTTACAACGGCCCACCTACGTTCTTAGTCTGTTTAACGACTTCCAAATGGGCCAGGGCTGACCGTTGCCAGAAGAAAGTTTCTGTCGCGGGGAGATAAAATTGGCTACAGTATGGACTCTCCCCCAAAGCTTTAGTTTGACTGTCTCGACAGCGTCATCCCAGGCTCCTGGCTGAAATAGCAGTAGGCCAGATGGTCGATGGGGCAAAAAGGTTCTCGAATGGCGACAACGTACTAGCAAGTGAAGCGTAGGACACCCACCGCTGAAGGAAAGCGCTGGATGCAGGCCGTTTTAGATCGGTCATTTTTTTCATTCTTTACCATTTCACCATACAATGTGCTCGGGATGGATCTACCGATGTTTTGATATTGTCATAAAAAAATACAAACAACTTTTAGTAATGAAATATTCCGAAATTGGAAAAAAATGTCTGCTGCTGCTTACATTGTGATGCGTTAAATGTAATTTACTATGAAGCAGCGGATGTTGTTTTTTTTGTCGCATTTTTTTATGAACTGTACAACTTTCCACTAGGAGGTAGACAACTTTTCTTCAGAAAGTAGTTTAGTATCGTGAATGTACCTGTTTTAAAATTTAGCAGGTATCTAAAAACGATATTAGAGTATTGTCTCTTGTGGTTGTAAATCCTGTGCTTAAATTTTACGTCATTGTAAATTAATAACTAAATAAATAAATATATAAGGACAAATAACACTGATTGAGCTAACTCCAAAGTAAGTCCGAGACTTGTGCTATGGGGTACTTACTCAACGATACAATATTTTATAACAAATTCATATATTAATAAACATCCAAGACCCAGGACATTTTGAAAAAGGCCATTTTCCAACTTGCCCTGACCAGGAATAGAACCCGGAACCTCTGGGTGGCGGCCTAGCATGGTGACCACTACGCCACGGAGGTCGTCAAAATTATGACATAACAATGTATTTTCAGTCCACATATCTAATTTTAATATCAGTATAATTGTAAGTTAACGTTTTTAAAGAAAATGCTGCAGTACAGTTTGCTGCCGCTTCTTCTGTACTTCCGTTTAGGAAGTAGCAATAAACTTAGCTGTAAGTACAGGATCTGACGTCAACAACTACTTATGCAATCGAAAGAAAAACTGATAATTATCAAGTTATACAAATATCCAAAGATGAATAAATGATTTTTTGACTTTATGTGTTTATTATAGTGTAAATTTGTATTGTATAGATCGTTCCAGCTTCAAAATATAACACTGATGAATATTTAGTACTAAAGCAAGGCGTAAATCAGATATACGTCCGCAGCAGCTACCATATGATGAATGCGATCCACTGACCGCGATCCCGATATAGGCGAGTGGAGCACATACAAGAAACATTAATATATACCAGTCTTTCCCAAAGTGGGCGATAACGCCCCCTTGTGGGCGCTGGAGGCTTTAAGGGGGGCGGTAACGGGCCCAGAATAAAGTTGGGGGGCGCTGATGTGATTTAAGCAATGAGTGATTTATAACTTCAGCTATTTCATATTTTAAAATTCACTGAAATTAAAATCCTCTTACCACACAACATCCATTTATAAGTTCATATTTATATCCTTTTTTATTGTATAAATATAAACTAAAAATGTAATTAATATTTATTAAAAATGTAATTTAATGCGTTCACAACGCTATTTATAACGTTAAAGGAATCAAACACTGAAAAAATTTCGTGTTTTAAAGTTTCGCAGGTGAGGTCTCCACTTCCGATACTCTTTATTATTGTAAAATTGTATTATTATTGCTATTTTTTTATTAAAAATTAACAATGTTGATTATTGTTATTTTTTTATAAAAGATACTCTAATGTACTGGTGTATGTATTATTATTGCTCTCTCTTGTAAAAAAGTCTAGTTTAGAATATAGGTTGAATTAAACTACAGGCAAGACAAATATGTGATTCAGGTTTTTATGGTGAAAAAAATGGGGGGCGCTACAAAATAACTGATTTTTTAAAGTGGGCGTTTGACAAAATAAGTTTGGGAACCTCTGTATATACTTTCACTTATTTACTCCTAGTATCTTTGTGTATCATTTCAGCGGCATTACGTCCACTGCTAGACATAGGCATCTCCCAAGGATTTGAGGAAATTGACCCTATTTCTTTTATTTAATTTATATATTAATCTTAGAAAAAAAAAACACAAATTTTGTGCCTCACTCGACTATCGAGTACATTGGAAATGAATCTACGGAATTAAAAAAAACGACGGTTTGCACTCCGGGAGTGCCGGCAGAAGTGAAAACTTGAATATTAACGTTGTGCATTTCCATAGATGCGCGTGGCAAGTGTAACATAAACACACGAAGCGCAAGAGCCCTGCGCCGCCTAAACGAAACGGCAGGCGCCTGCATACATTTTCGCCGCGCCGTAGAAAGAGAGGGGATACTTCCTCTCCTACGCCGCGCCGCGCGTCTTACGAATTTTCGATCAGGTCACGTGTCCTGACGCCCTGACGCGAGTTTAACATTTTTTACCCATACCGAAAACAGTGTACAAAGCCGCTAAATAAGTTTTCACTTCAAAAAAAAAAGTTCGCTGAAGGACAAGAAAATCAGGATAAAGAAAAGATTACAAAATACTACTACAACTTTTTTTAAATTTATTTATTTACCTTTATTATAAATGTATAATAGGTGGACTTAAAGCCTAAGAATGTTATAGGGCGGCAAACGAACAAGCGGGTCACATGATGGTAAGTGATCACCGCTGCCCATGGACAACTGTGATCAATTACCATCATGTGACCCGCTTGTCCGTTTAACGCTTGGTGTAACAGAAGCGTTGCCGGCCTTTCAGGAAGATATAAACTTGTTTTTTGAAGGTTTCAATGTCGTATCGGTCCGGGAACACTGCTGCAGGAAGTTGATTCCACAGTTCGGTCGTACGTGGTAAAAAGTTCCTGTTAAAACGTACGGTGGTTGATTGCCAACTATCCAAGTCGTGTGGATGAAATTTTAATTTCAGGCGTGGTGTGGTGAAATTTTGCAGCAAATGATTGATAATTATTTTATTCTTAGATTAACATAAGTAGGTATCCTCGGCATAACGCCTGTGAAAAAATAAATCACAAAAATTTCCACACGCGTATCGAAGTTTCAATAATTTTAGGTATATGTGAACACTGTCGGGTCATGTCAAAAATGTTGTTCTTAATTTTTTCAAACAAGTACAAGTAACGTAAATTGTTCATTACAATTGAAGCGGGCTACTTTAACGCACGATTTCGATGAAGTGCGTACTGAAATAAACGGTATTACTCAATTAAAATCAGTGTGGAAAATATCACTCTCAAAACTAATGCTTTGAAAACACCTTTACAATATTCCAGATTTATTATCATTTTAATATAAGATAGGTCTCTAGTTCACAGTTGCAAACGAATAGATTACTCAGAATCTAGGTAGGAGATTGGTCTAGGTACTAGACCAATCTCTTCGACACCTCCGTGGCGTAATGGTCAACACGCAAGACCGCCAATCTGGACGTTCTGGGTTCGATCGCCAGCCAGGGCAAGTTGGAAAATAGCCTTTTTCAAATTGTTCTGGGTCTTGGGTGTTCATCTATATATGTATTTATCATAAAATATAGTATCGTTGGTTTAGTATCTCATAACACAAGCTTAAATTTACTTTGGGGCTAGCTCAATCTGTGTAATTTGCTCGTATATATTATTTATTATTACTTAATCTCAAAATCACAGCTTAGAGCTACTTATTTTAAACTATGTAGGTACGAGTACTTTACGAGTAAAAAATGCAAAAGCTAAAATTCACGATAACTTAGTTTCCAAAATGAGCCAAAAAAGTATTTTTGCATTAACTCTGCTATTCGAAAACAAACCTTATCTTGTTGTTATAAGTCACAAAGTTGAGGCAACAGTTTTACCTAATTAGACTCCCACATAGATTTTTTTGTTTCCCTACACGTCTAGCTAGTTAGGCAGTTTGAACGCGAAAAGTTCGAATTGGTGAAGTTTTAAAGTTCGCTTATCGATGTTAGTTTGTATTAGCGGAGGGCGATACCTTAGTTTTCTAAGTTTAAAAGCAATATTGGTTGAGCTTAAAATAGGACTTGTATTTGTATTTTTATATAACAAGAGGTTTCTAAAAAACATTAATTTTTATGAATTTTTCATTGATCTAAACGCACAAGATAACCATAATTTAGCGTAAGGGCGCGGTTCAAATGACACGCGCAAACCAAACCCAAATATTCAAAGATTCAAATGTTTATTCAGTAATTAGACCTTTACAGGCACTTTTACACGTCAATAAGTATAATTTATGTTACGTGTAAAGTATATTAAAATTTAATTTATTTTTAAAGAAAAGCTACCGATAATGTCCGATCGTAACGACCACTGCTGAGAAGAAACGCCAAAAGAAACTCATTTTCACAGTATTGGTCGCCTACTCGCCAGAAGGGCTTTGTCCCCACGTTGCCCACGCGTGGCGTACGACAAGCGCGGCTTGAATTTGTTGCATATTATTTAAGTCCTATCACGCATTAATACAACTTACATTGCATTTGCCGAAGTCTAGTCGGGGCGAGCGACGGGCGGGTGCAAGGCGAAAGCAAGGCGGAGGCAAGGCAAGCGCGTGGCGAAGGCGAGGCGTGCGCGTGTTGACTTCGGTTAATGCAATTTGAGTTGTATTGATATATAAATATAAAATATATAGGGACAAATTACGCTGATTGAGCTAGTCCCAAAGTAAGTTTGAGACTTGTGTTATGGGATACTAACTCAATGATACTATATTTTATAACGAATACATACCTATATAGATAGACATCCAAGACCAGGAAAATTTGAAAAAGGCCATTTTCCAACTTGTCCTGACCGAGGATCGAACCCGGAACCTCTGGGTGGCGGACTAGCATGGTGACCACTACGCCACGGAGGTCGTCATAATGATGTGTAATAGGATAGGACTCAAATTAGCACCAAATTTCAAAAATTTCCAAACGCGCTTGTCGTGCTCTCAGCATGCGCTAGGCGTGAGCTTGGCGTGCGCGCGTCGTCCAAACACGCCTTTACGTAAAATGTGACCAGAAACAAAATATTTTTGTGTGATCTTAAAAGGGTTGTCTTTGTACCTACTACTCTGCAAGCCATCTCCTCCTGGAGGGTGATGGTGTCGCACACATAAGAAGGTTTCTAGAACACCCGGGAACTAATGGCCAGAGGTCGGAATTAGGTAGAGTTATTTATGTACTTGCATAGAAATGTTGATATTAACATGGATCTTCCCGGGATTTCTAATGGACAATCCCATGCTGCCAACAATATTACAAATAAATTATCATAACAACCTCAGACATAGATAAGACAAATAAAACAAAGATTTTTATAAGTATTTACCTACATTAGTATTTTATTAGATTTAACATATTGGCAACGTCGCGCGTGCAGTGGTTTAATTAAACAACTTTTTTTAAAGAAATCACAGGATTTTTCTGCTCTTTAAAATTAATCCCGGGATTTGAGGCATATCCACTTTATTCTTTCGCTGTATGAAATCAGTGTAAGTACATAAATAACTCTACCTAATTCCGACCTCTGCTTATGGCGAAGGCGTGCAGGGCGCCAGCAGGAGTCCTAGGCTTTCTGCAGGAGCTGGGCTGGTTCAGCTCACCACGCAAAATGTGACCGACCTATCCGTACCTAATTGCAGAAAAAATGTCCTCAAGGGAAGTATGTAAGTACCTACTACTCGAACCGTCGGTGAAGCAGTTCAATACCATCTTTCCAAGGTAAGATAACTAATAAATTACTTAATTTTTCTATTTGAGAAATCCAATTTTCGTATGACACGGCCGCTAATGGCTCCTTCGCTTTGTATGAAAACTTTTCCGATTGTCAAATCGATCGCTATCTCTTTTGTTCTTGTGAGAGTGACAGTTATCGTCATACAATTCGCTATCGTATTATCTGTCGCACTCGGTTAGTGTGGTCAGAGATTTATAATTCTATGAGTGTGGTCATTTCTAGCAGTAAAATAATTGGCCAAGTGCGTGTCAGGCCTCGCTCAGTGTAGGGTTCCGTAGTTACGAATGCCAACTTTGAGTTCACGCCACTAAAAACTTCTACAAACGAATTTTGTAAGTAACACATGATTGGTAAGTCGAGAAAATAAAATTGACTTTTGACTTTACTTGTATGGGAGCTTGCCTAAAAAATTTTTTTTTCATTATTTTATTTTATCACTTTTTTCGATTAATTTATATACATATCCATGCCAAATAACAGCGTTCTAGTACTTATAGTCGCTGAGTGCACCCGCGGACGGACAGGCAAACAGACATACAGACAGACATGGCGAAACTATAAGGATTCCTTATTTACTACCCTGTTACGAGTTATTATAGGCTATCATAAGTTTTAAAATGTTTGTAGGAATAAAATAAATAGGTATTTAAAGTCGAATAGACCAACTAGTTCGGGAATGAATTTCATACAATATTGTCGTGCCATATCCAGTGGGGTGACTCGGGTGTGACATGTAAATTGTCAACTTATTTAAATAATTTATTATGTGTGTGAAATTAATTTTATACAAGCATTTTACTAACAAAATTTATGAGTTTTAAATACTTGAATAAAGAATTTTTATTATTATTATAATATTATTAAGTGACCAAGACCCAGGACAATTTGAAAAAGGCCATTTTCCAACTTGCCCTGACCGGGGATCGTAACAATCACAAATATGTTATAATGATAAAAACATTAAACAGTACACGCTTAAAAAAAATTGGTAAATTAAACTAAAATACAACTACTACTGACGCAAAGGAAGTCATTGAAATAATAAATAGTTTGAAGAGCACCAACTCTATGAGTCATGATGAAATACATACAAAGGTACTTAAACCATGCAAACAAGAAATCGCACCTGTTTTGAGTTTCCTAATAAATCTTTCTTTTAGCACTGGTGTTTTTCCAAAAGCTTTAAAAATAGCTGTTGTAAAACCAGTTCACAAAAAAGGAAGCAGGGAAGATCTGGTAAATTTCAGACCAATATCTCTGTTATCGAATATATCAAAGATATTCGAAAAGGCGTTTCACAAAAGAATCGCATGCTTTCTTGAAAAGTTTAATTTGGTAAGATCACAGCAGTACGGATTCCAAAAGAATAAAACGACTACCCTAGCAATATTTTCAATGGTCAATAAAGTGATGTCGCATATGGATAATCGGAAGCCCGTCAAAGTAATATTTTTTGACATGAGCTGTGCTTTCGATTTTGTCTTACATAAAATTCTACTCTTGAAATGTGATTTGCTAGGTATTAGAGGCCTACCAAATAACTGGCTTTGTAGTTATCTGACTGATAGAATGCAACTCGTTGAAGTAAGTAAAATTAATTCCAGGAGAGAATTAAATACCTACAGATCGCGAATAAAATGTAACAAAGTAGGTGTACCTCAGGGAAGCATCTTAGGACCACTTTTGTTTCTACTTTATATAAATGATTTGCCAGAAGTGACGAAATATGACTGTACGCTATTTGCTGATGACGTATCGATTATAGTACCTTGTTATGACATTAATGTATATAATGACGAAGTAAATAAAACAATAAGCAATATTATAACATGGTTAAATAAAAATAATCTAAAGGTAAATCTTAGTAAGACGACATATATACAGTTTATAAACCATAATGGTAATAAACAACCATTAACTATTAATTTCTCAAATGAAAATATTGATGAATCTTTCCAAATGAAATTTCTAGGTATCCTATTAGATGATAAATGTAATTGGAATGAACACATTGATCAACTATGTAAAAAAATTGACTCGTTTTCATATGCTCTATGGAGGCTCACAAAAATTAGCGATAAAAAGGTAGCTGTTCAAGCATATCATGGATATGTAAACTCATTGCTCAGATATGGCATTGTAATTTGGGGTAACTCTTACGATGCACACCGAGCACTGCTTGCACAAAAACAGTGCATTAGAGCTATATTTGACACGGGCCCCTTAACGTCATGCAGACCGTTATTTAAACAACTCAGACTGTTGACTGTTCCATGTATGTATATTTATGAGTTATGTGTTTTTATTAGAACAAACATGCAACTTTTTGTTACAAAAAGGGACTACTGTAATTTCAATACCAGGTATCCCAGAAATCTTGTGGCACCTACTCATACAACCACATTATATGGCAGAAATGCTTATTGCATGGGAGTCAACATTTATAACAGGCTAGATAACAAAATGAAACTATTGCCTCTGAAGGAGTTCAAAATCAAATTAAGAGAGTGGCTGGAGGAACAGTGTTTCTACTCCGTTGACGAATATTTTGATTATTTTAAGTGTCGGTCGCAGCTCACATATTTTTGAAACACGAATATGAAATTACGAGTAATGATTTTAATATTGTAACATGGACATATATAGTTATTAGATATATTTTACTTGTACTAAAAACAAATTTTGCATGCCAAATTCTGGTGAAAAGTGCCTGTATCTACATATATTTTAATTAAGAACCCTTGTAACCACTTTTCTAGGAAATAAACTTTGAACTTAAACTTGAACTTGAAATAATAAATTACACTAAACTTGAAACTAAATTTATATTAAACTAAATGTTTAAAAAGAATCAAAAATTCCGGACAGTACTTGGTCACAGTGGCACTTCATAGAAGCGGAGTATCATTTATGCCTAATACTACTTCTATAAATTAAAAAATACATCCGTGTACACGGCAATGTATGTGTGTTCGCCCGCCAACTCACTTTACAAGGCGAGAACGGTGGAGAGGTGCGGGGACGGGAACGGGGACCAGAACGGGGCCGCATATTGCGCGGGACCCTAGGAGATTCCGTTCTGTTGTGCCATTTTTCAAACGCGGAGTCATCTAAACGAATAAAACCGTTTGTTTAGGGACTCCATGTTTGAAAAATGGGACCACTGTCTGTAATACTAATATTAATTGGTTCACATGTGCTCATCACGCTAGCAGTTCAATCAGATACTTATTCCCATGCGTCATACCAAACATTTTCTGTGGGATTTGTATGAAATATAGACTAATGAAATCATAGTTTCTTGGTGTCATATAGCGCTCTTAAGAATCCCCTTACCCTAGACTTTTCCATACAAACGTCGTCAACGTTCTATTTTGACATGCCAGATTTCAATTAAAAATTGTAATTTTAAAGAGATTGCAATTGTTTAGGGTTATAATAAAATTGGTTTCCTACGGTAAAATTATGAACTGGAAAAAAAATATAAGGGTGTAGAAGTTTTCCACACTGATGGTCAAATATGATATGATACACTATATTCTCTTTTAAGTTTATATTTTAACTGTGAAAACTAGTTATATGCCTAAATATATACAATTTCTTTGAAATGACATAATTTCGCCCATATCTGACATGTCGTCTCAAAATAAAACGTAGACTACGTTTGTATCGGAAAGTCTGAGTCTGTTTAGATTAAGGGGACTCTTAATATCAGCTTTTTTTCATTATTAAATCTAAAGTGACATTATTTTATGACGTTTTCTTTTCCTAACAGTACCAAATAATTTATATTTGAGCCAAGAAAGTACCGAATGTTTCAATCTACATCTAAGGCAGAGGTTCCCAAACTTATTTTGTCAAACGCCCACTTTAAAAAATCAGTTATTTTGTAGCGCCCCCCATTTTTTTCACCATAAAAATCTGAATCACATATTTGTTTTGCCTGTAGTTTAATTCAACCTATATTCTAAACGAGAAAGCAATAATAATACATACACCAGTACATTAGAGTATCTTTTATAAAAAATAACAATAATCAACATTGTTAATTTTAAATAAAAAAATAGCAATAATAATACAATTTTACAATAATAAAGAGTATTGGAAGTGGGGACCTCACCTGCGAAACTTTAAAACACGAAATTTTTTCAGTGTTTGATTCCTTTAACGATATAAATAGCGTTGTGAACGCATTAAAATAATAAATATTAATTACATTTTTAGTTTATATTTGTACAATAAAAAGGATATAAATATGAACTAATAAATGGATGTTGTATAGTAAGAGGATTTTAATTTCAGTGAATTTTAAAATTAGAAATAGCTGAAGTTATAAATCACTCATTGCTTAAATCACATCAGCGCCCCACAACTTTATTCTGGGCCCGTTACCGCCCCCCTTAAAGCCTCCAGCGCCCACAAGGGGGCGTTATCGCCCACTTTGGGAAAGACTGATCTAAGGCGACCTTCTAGGAAAAAGTTAATTTTTAAACATTCTATTTCTGCGAATCAATTTGCACTCCAAGGTTATTTCCTTAATGAAGGCTACAGCGATTTCAAATCAGGTCTTAATACGATTAAGAAACGTCGCTAATGCAATATTTATCTGATTAATTAATCTGCCAAGTGATAAGGAAGTTAGGATATGGGGAGTGAAAGGACATGGCGTGGCAATTTCTGGGAAAATCGAGATAAATTCAGTTACTTTTAGCAAAATGAATTTAACACGCAAAAATTTACGGTTGAGGCAAAAATACGTTTAATTTTTTAATCGACTTCTCACATCATTAACACACATTTCAAACTTTATTTTGAATCAAACAGAATTGCGTTGGGTCTCACCCGGCACGTCTCGTGTCTCAAAGTCCCGAGACTTTTTGTAAATTTTGTTGTGTCGAGTCTCAAGACTTTGAAACTATCGAGACTTCCCACAATTTAGTAGGGTTTGGGTCCCGGAACGTCTCGAGTCTCGAAGTCTCGGGACTTTTTGTAAATTGAGTTATCTCGGGTCTCGAGACTTTGAAACTGTCAAGACTTCCCACACTTTAGTAGGGTTTAGGTCCCGGAACGTCTCGAGTCTCGAAGTCCCGGGACTTCTTGTAAATTAAGTTGTCTCGGATCTCGAGACTTTGAAACTGTCGAGACTTCCCACACCCTAGTAGAGTATGGGTCCTGGAATGTCTTGAGTCCCGAAGTCCCGAGACTCATTGTAAAATTTAGTTGCCTCGGGCGCCGAGACGTCCCAAACCCTAAGCAGAATGCAATTATAATGTTCGTAGGATTCTTGTTTCTAGTTGTAGCACGAATCCGCACCCAATATGTCTTACACCACACGCCAAAATGACGTGGATTAATTAGCAAACCCTCGGGCTAGTCAATTTGGCATACTTCTAGCACAGAGTACACAAATGTAGAGATCAAATCGTTTATTTTATTTATTTATAAAAAAAAAATATTGATTCACAATAAACAATTGTTTAAAATCGCCAGACTTATCGCTAAAAGCGTTGTCTCCCTAACAACTATGAAGATAAACAGAGATTTGGTTGCGGCGCAAAATATTTACCTAAATGAATCCAACACGTAACCTTATAAATATACCAACATTTATTATATGTATATACATACATAAACATACATACATCTATGATTATATAAACAATGAATGATGATGGTGAAAATGAAAGAGGATACGTTATATTGAATTGTTTGTAAGAAGAAATGAGTATTATGACTTCTGGATCTGAAATTTGGTCACATCTCTGAAACTTCATACTTATGAACCAAAATTGACACACAACCATAGATCAACATTTGTACACACGAGTTCATGTGTGAGACTAACAAAAATTTTACCCTTCTGATTCTATCTGACCTTATTGTATAAGTCACAAACTGTAAACAGTAGTTCATAATAGTTTGAAGGGTTATCTAGAGCTTGGTAAAGACAACATTTTAAATGATATCTCCGTTTCCTTTCAAATAATTTATTTCAAATGGGGGCAGCACTGGACCCCGAAAAATTAAGGTATCCTCTTGTGTGATGACTTCAAATGAAACTTATTCTCCTTCAAAGTTACTCTGTACTACAGTAACGAAATAATGCGGCCAATTCTTCTTGTGATTTCGCTACAAGTTAGGTCTGGAACAAATTTCTCCCGGGATTAAGTTGTTGGGCATTTACGTCAATATAACTTTGCAAACGTGTTTAGCCCACTAAATACTTTAGTTTTTGGAGTGTTTGGATAACCTAAACTAACACTAATTCTTATTTAGTTAGTTATTATGTGATATTCTTACAAAATCTGCAATCATTAATGAGTAACCTCAATGCTATGAATTTTTGTAATGCTGTTTTAACCGACTTTAAAATAAGAGTAATCAACTTGAATCGTATGTTTTTTTGTTTGTATGTGACGCGATAACTTCGCCACTTTTGAAAAGATTTGGATGATTAAAGTTTTATTTGAAGTCAGTGGTTTTAATTTGTCAGGTCAGTTGTTTTTGAAAATACGGCAGCTTGTCTTTTAAAATATTTATCCACTAAAATAGAGTATCCACGTGCCTTACAATCTATTAAATTCTAAAACCAAATGGAGGAACTATAAAGCGCAATGTTCGATAAAACTTTAGCAGTTCCGAAACCGTCGATGCTCTGAGTTCACTACTTTGGAAACCGGAGCGGAGATTTAACGACGGAGTTTAGGTTAGTACCAAAACTGAGAAACGAGAGGGTCAAACGTACATTTTTATTTATTTATCGTGGCGCAATATATCGTGGCGTAAATTGATATTTACGCCACGATATATTGCGCTTTGTCACAAATAAAATATCCACGTTACTAAAAAGGTGCTAAGGTAACTGGATATAGGAACAGTGGAAGGCCAAAAAAAGGTAGCAGAAGTGCGGAAAGGGTGATATGGATAAAAATAATGTAACATTTTTAGAATAAAAAGAACTACATAAATATAGGTATTCTTGCCATGATTTCTTTATTGTTTATTTATTTAAATTACACACAGATTAACAGTTTACATCAACCAAAGCATCCGCATGTTAGCTAAAATTTTACACAAATATAGAAAATAAAACAAAGGAAGGTTAGTCAATTTAAAACGTCAAAAGATTAAATAGTAAAATTTATAGAATTTAAATACAATATTAACTTATTTATAAAATTATTAATTAAATCGTTAAATATGTCAATCTCAATTTGTTGAACGAGCATGTCACCGAGCAACTGCAGAGCTCTTGCCGTTGGAGCATTTTTTACATAGTTAGTGCCAGCGGGAGCAGTGAACAAGCGCGGACGTCTTCGTTTCTTGAAAGTTTACAAGCAAAATTAAATGAAAATCTTTTTTTTTTTAATATTTCTAATTGAAACTGAATATATAGGTTTAACGATAAGGACCGACCGGTGGATCCATTTCTGAAATGCGGAATGAGAAATAAGATCTCTTTAGTGGTCTACTTGAAACAATAGTGGACATAAGTAATAAAAAAAAATTAAACAAGCTTTTATTTGAAGTACTTTTCAAGACGAATCAAACGAGCCCAAAATCGATGGGCTTGCATTGTGTCATTACAGAGTTCCTATGGCCACCTTCCGGTTCCATCGTCAGCTTCATGTCATCGTAATATTGCATTGTCACACAGTATATGTGTGCATGCAAAATTTCAGCTCATTCGGAAACTGGGAAGAGAGTCAAATTTTTCTTCCAATATTTGATTACAGACATACAACGGACCAGGTGAAACTAAATAAAAGCTTTTAAAAAATGTCTGAAATAAAGCACATTGGCAATGGTCGACAAAATTTTCGTCCGTATCTACTTGAAAAGTTTACTGCAGTACTTTGTATACCGACCACATAGATTTTACGATACAGCCTGACCTGAATAATACGCTACTAATCGCGTTTCGTTTCCTACTCGTATTAGCTTCGGTTAGTAAATTTTAATATGCCACGGAGATTTAAGCTATTGCATAGCTTTAACGCGGGCTTTGAGCGCGGCTTCCGAACCAAAAATTCCGTAACGAAAATAAAACCTAACACCACCCACTCCGCCTACCATGTAGGCTTACAAGCAAATTCATCACAAATCACAGCGGCGCGGCGTTGAAAGCCGTGCATCGTCTAACGTCGTTTCAGTTCGGTAGACTTCGGCACGGTGTTTGTGTGCGTGCGACTAGACGTATGCGTGTAGACTAGCTGCTAACTGCTCATAACTTATTCTATCTCTTTTAGACACGATGTTAGGTGAGACAGCGTGCTTTTTGGCCGCGTCCACGAGTGACTTCGAGCCAGCGACTTGTTTTCTTATCGGTCACTACGCTCAAAAAGTGTAACTTGAATTAATATCAAAGAAAAACAATACTACATAAATAAAAAATAAATAATTATAATTGCATAAGTTGATAAAAAGTAGCAGCAGTCCCCGAGTGCCAAATTTTTTTTATTTTATTTTACAATGATTGTAATCAATGTACTGCGGAAACGGGCAAGCTAAGTACCTACCTCATCATTATAATCCGAGCGTATTCCCGATTGCGTCTATATTGGTAACGCTTCAGAGCAACTACCCACGGTGATTTGACGAAGTTCATCATCATCATCATTCCAGACGCATAACGTCCCCTGCTGGGTATAACGACCTCTCCCAAGGATTTCTATAATTAATCAAGAGGCGGCCTGCATCCAGCGCTTTCCAGCGACCTTAGTCGGATCGTTTGTCAGTACGCGGTCGCCATTCGAAAACCTTTTTGCCCGATCGGCCATCGGTTAAAAGTCAAAGTCAAAGTCAAATTTTTTTTATACAATGTAGGATAAATTTATCTCTTATTGAAGGTATTTTTTTTTAAATATGATTTTTGTACAAAAGCTAAAAACTACTAGCGTCGTTCGTCGCGCTATGTTGGCTATTTGATGAGGTTACTTAAAATAGATGTACCTATAGCCATGCCGCCTATGCCGGGCCCTGGTATACGTGGTAGACCCACAAAATGCTGGCTTAACGTCTACGGATGATATACGTACCAAAGTCTTACAATTAAGAATGCTCAAGTCCATGCAAAGTGGAGAAGAGGAAGTCGGAAAGCGAACCCAGCTTCACAGCTTTACAGCTGAAGATGTAACTGGGAATGCGCTGAGATGTGAGTTTCTCGTGTGTGTAAGTGACCAACACTGGTGTCAGATTTTAAGCTGCCCAAAGTCATAGCTTGACGACTGCCATACAATGATGGCAGCCGGGACCAATGCCTTATATAATCATCTTTATTCTTAAAATATTTGTACAAGCCAATTTATTTAAAAACTATGGTGAAAAAATAAATCAAGGAATAATAATTTCAATTTAATTATTTATAAATCAAAGTATAGAAAAATAATTAAAAAATTACATAATAAAAACTAACACGTACGAACGAAACGTAAACGAAACGTAATTGTCGTCACGGTCACGCGGTGTCACAAAACATCGACAGTAATTGGAAACGTGATTAAGGTGCTTATTAGTCTTACCTTTCGTCAAATGGGCATTTTGTGAAGCCTACTCCTTATTTATAGCTGGCCAGAAAAAATTAAATAAATAAATATAAAGGGACAATTAACACTGATCGAGCTAGCCCCAAACTAAGTTTGAGACTTGTGTTATGGGATATTAACTCAACGATACTATATTTTATAACAAATACATATATAGATAAACATTCAAGACCCAGGACAATTTGAAAAAGGCCATTTTCCAACCTGCCCTGACCACCCGGGACCTCTGGGTGGCGGACTAGCATTGTGACCACTACGCCACGGTGGCAGTAAAAAAAAATCTATGTGAATCATCAGTTCAAGGACTACATTTTTCAAAAAGATATTCAGTTGTTCCAAAAATATGGTTATGGATCTACTTTGGCACAGGAAAAAATCCTACTGGCTAAAATAGCCGATATGAAATTGTTTACTTTATTTTCAGTTTTCATTTTTCACACGCGACCCAATTTGCATTTCATTAACCTCGGATTTATTTTCACGAAAATATTACGTTTCGATTTTCGTAATCAGATATAATATTCGCATCGAATGGTCGCAAACGTGAATAGATTTGCAACCATACGCTACTTAAGTTCACGCCAATTGTTGCGCCAATCAGGGTCTGCTGCATGAGGCTGCATCATGCGACAGTCATTTTACATACCCAAAACCAGCAGTGCTCGTGGGCTTTGCTTCCCGTTGGAATGTCAGGATAAAAAATATTTTGTTTATTTAAGAGAAATGTACCAGAGGCAGATTTTATGTCATATGGTATTCTCTCCCGGTCAACCATTAGACCAAGCCGAAAATTTGCGTAGTTGGCATAATAAAATTCGTGAATAAGTTAACAAAATATAAATATCTACATAAGTTCATATACAAGAATAAACTTGCTTGCTTGCTTTTCGTGTGTGTAAGTGGCCAACACTATAGTCAGTATTTTTCAAGCTGCCTAAAGGCATCCGACATAGCTTGACGACTGCCATACAATGATGACAGCCGGGACCAACGGCCTATACGTGCCTTCCGAAGCACGGAGGAGCTCGAGAAATTTTCATGCCACTTGTGGTCACCAATTCAAGTACGGACCACGCTCGGTGTTTACTTGCGAAAGCGCTAGTAATGTGCACTCCCGCCGGGCCACCGAGCTCCTCAAATAAACTAAACATAAGAATAAAATAAACTTATAACATGTAATATATACCAACATACATACAATAAAATATGTATAAATCATTAATAGATATATATGTAACGTTAATACAAATAAATCTATATATTTCAGGATGACTGGGACTACTCTGCTGTAGAAACAATTTACCTCGGTCTCAAACTATATTGACCATACCAAATTGTATCTAAACAGGTAGTTCAGTGGTAACAAACAAAAGAATATATAAACTCTATTTTGCATTTATAATATTAGTTAGGATCATAGATCGGAATAGGATAGGACAGTTAGGATGGGCAAAAGCATTTTCCTTTTTATTATTATTGACCTTTCTACCTATCCGTTTCTAGATAAAATTTATTTTAAAAAAATATTCCCAAAACGCGTCCTGTCACGTGACGTGAAGTAATCGTCGTCACGGTCACGCGCCGCCACAAAGCATCGACAGTAATTGGAATCGTAATTAAAAGGAACCTTTAATGCGCGATCTGCTTTTGAGGATCACCAATTTGCATTTTTTGCTACGGGAAATCCGTTGCAGAAGATTTATATGAAATACTAATTAATTTTTTTACCGTGCTTTGTTTTTTTTTAAGCAGCGTATATTGTCTATAGGGTGCGAATAACATGGAAGGTCCAAAACCTCACAATTATTGTCATTGAAATAAAAAATACTACCTTAGTTTAAAGAGAAAAATTAAGTGTATTCCATTTGCTCTATAAACGTATTTTAGTACGCAATTTTTATAAGGACCAATACAAAAATGAAACCTTTTTAGGGCTCTTACATATGAGCGACAGTGTGTCAGGGACATTTTACGACATTAATCGTCACCCGTCGCCGACAGTCGGCAACCGGTATCGCAAACTGTCGGCAACGGTCGGTAGCCAGTGTTGCGAACTGTTGCGTGACCAGGATCGCAAGCTGTCGACGCAATAGGCAATTTTACGATTTTTCAAAATCTATTTTAATTTGTTCTATAAGTAATATAAGTCAACTAGTACATAATTCGTTTAAATAATGACGCTAAATGCTAAAAAATTAAATTTAAAATTACGCTAAACGTACTCGCATCGAAATGACAGCCGCCATTATGGTGACGTCATACCAGCAGTTACAAATGCTAGATTGTAAACTTTTCATCAAGAATACACAGTATTATTTGTATTGTTTAATGGCTCTTTCTACCTACCTTTATACTATTTCTTTTTTAAATGAAATAGAATAAAGATAGGTACTAACTTCTCTTAAATATTTCTGAATTTAGCAGAAAATAAGTTAGTAATAAAAGCATAGAACTTTGCTACCATCACCGTGTCGATTTCACTTTCCATTTTAATAAACAAACGGACGGGTAGTGTTATAAATCGTAAGCCACTTTAAAGTTCAAATAAATATAATCTGAAATCACAGTATAAAGAAATATCACTTGATCACTGTTACCTACATCTCGTTACTGGTATTTTGACGTCACTTATGAAAACAATGGCGGTTGACGTTTTTGATGACGTGACATACACATAATGAAAGTACGATTTTGTTTTTGAAATTAATAATCAGTCGTAAGTTCTTGGAGAAAATTAACACTGTATTCGTTTTTAATAAAGTAAGGAATATTTAAATAACATTATTTATTAATTTAATTTTGACCGAATAGCCTATTGACGCTTCGTCTGTCTCAGCCCTTATAAATCACTCTTATGTTTCGTATACTAACTAACCCTTGTACGGTATACTTCAGTCAAAGCAAAGTCTGTTGCAAATAAAAGCCAATTAAAGCTACTGAAAGTCGAACAGATCCATGTAATTAGCGCAGATTCAGATTGCTAACATTCCGTTCGGGCCCTTTCGGCAAAACGGACAAATTTTGAAACGTCTATTTAGATTTATCCTTTTTAAAGTTTTTACGAAACAACATTGGTAGAGTATATATCGTACATCGTCTGTAAAAAGGCAAACATTTTGTGGTTTTCCTATTGGGTATGCACATTTGCAAAATAATGTTAAGTTCCGGAGTAGAGGGCAGTGACGTCACCTCTTAGTGAAAATCTTACCAAGACGTAACGAAGCGCAGACTTGAAATGTAATGTGTCTTTGTCATGTTTTTGTCAGTTAGAGTAAAAAGCAAAGCGGGTTCTTATACTAATGGTTACAGATATTTATGTTCATAAAAGAAGTCCGAGCATGCATCCTCCTCCCCCCCCCCCCAAAAAAAAAACTGACAGTGAAATATACTTATTATACTTACCTATAAATAAGAAAACATTTCGGTGTTATTTTCGTTTCATTTCATTAGTACAAAATAACCAGCCAAATGCGGTCTATACAAAATCACGTTGGTTGTATAGGAGCAAAACTTAAATATTTATTTTATTCTGTTTTTTAGTATTTTTTGTTATAGCAGCAACAAAAGTATAATCATCTGTGAAAATTTCAACTGTCTAGCTATCATGATTCTTGAAATGCAGTCTGGTGACAGACAGACGGACGGACAGACGACGGCAGTAAACTTGGCTGTAAGTAAATGATCTGACGTTAACAACTGCCTAGTATGAAATCGAAAGAAAAAATTACAATTATCAGGTGATACCTACAATTATCCTAATTTAAATAAATGGCCCTCACTTTGACTATAGCGGAGTCTTAGTTATAGGATTCCATTTTTACCCTTTACCGTGGTACGGAAACCTAAAAATCAATAGCGTTTTTTCCCCTTCTATCAACTTGAGTACTCCGCTTTGCTTTTGTAGCCGTTCTGTTGAAAAATGTGTTTTGAATCCTGGAATACTGCAGACTGCAAATGAATAAATTGAAAAGCAATTGAGAGCCAATAAAAACGCTTATACACGGAATGGAATAAAACTTTGTTTACATGTCTTGGTATTTAACATAGACCTGTGTTTATATTTTTTACAATGTCTAAGTATTTTATGTAGAATAGAAATTAGACGCCCCTCACACTTTGTCCATGTGGATATAGATATCCAAAGATAAATAAGTAATAAGGGATTGTACTACAAGGGGTAGGGCTAAGGTAACATTTTGAAGACGAGGGCGCTACTTTGAATCCAGAGCGAAACGAAGGATTCCACGTTGAATCACGAGTGGAGCGAGTGATTCTACATGGAATTAATATTGATAAGTGCCTTTTAAAAACATTATAAGAAGCATCACCAAATGAAATTACCCTCTGTCCCCCAGTCAATGGCAAATGGGAGTCAAATGGCTGAAGATAAACCAATCGTTAAATTTTTGCCGCTGCCAGACGCGGCAATTTCCGGTTCAGGCGGGTCGAGGCGCCGACTCTATTTAGGCGGATGACCCTCACACCGAAACGATCGGATCTCTTCAGCTTATTTCAGATTCAGATTCAGCTTATTTGGATTGTTTTTAACCGACTAGAAAAAAGTAGGAGGATATGAATTTGTCGGATTCTTTTGTGTTTTTTTTTTTAATTTGTGTTCACCGTTTAGTCAAAGACGGCGGGACTAATTTTTTAAATTCTTTGAAAAGGCATGTTTGTCACATAATTTTTTTATCAAATTCGGTTCTGTAATTCTGTAAGGCATGAATAAGCATTTGGGTCGGCTGTCATCATGTCATCAAGCTATATCAGTTGCCTTTAGGCAGCCTGAAAAATGTGACACCAGTGTTGGCCACTTTCACACACACATACACGAAACACACACACAAACTCCTAAAACATTGTCATCATCAGTTATGACAACGTAAAACCTGGCCTTTATCGCAAAACTTAACACAGAGGTAAAACCTACAAACCTAAACTTAGAAGTAACTTGTATTGCATAAGGGTTGCTATACACATAAGCAGGCCGTATTAATCGGCAAAGCCGGGACATTGGTAAACTTAAATGTATGCATAAATGCAAGTATTGCCGAATCAAATGAACTACCCGATCGGCACAAGTCAAAAGCAGTAATTGCTTCGGGTCGGTTATGTTATTGACAAATACTGCCGAACTGACATTGCCAGCCCACTTATGTGTGTAGCAAGCCTAACATAATATTGTTGGATGTAAATCTATTCACAAAATGACCTCCGTAGCGTAGTGGTCACCATGCTAGTCCGCCACCCCGAGGTTCCGGGTTTGATCCCCGGTCAGAACAAGTTGAAAAATGGCCCTTTTTCAAATTGCCCTGGGTCTTGAATGTTTATCTATATATGTATTTGTTATAAAATATAGTAGTTGTATCCCATAACACAAGACCCCGTTGAGTTAGTATCCCATAACACAAGTCTTGAACTTACTTTGGGGCTAGCTCAATCAATGTAATTTGTCCCTATATATTAATTTACTTTTTTACAAAATAACGCTGTCACCTGACAAATTCACACAAGCTCAACAGTATCCATCGAATATTGTTCACAATTTCTATTGCTAATTGCTAATTATCGTTTAATTAGTAGCAGTATAGACTCCAACCAAAGCCGAGCAAAGCATTACGGCGGTTTTGTAATCGATAGCGGAGATTATTAATTAAAAACGTTTGAGAGACTGTTAGTTGGAGCTAGTCATAATGTAATCTTATATATATGTGAATTGATATTTAAAAGATTACATTAAAGGGAACGGAGATATCATTTGAAATTTTATCTTGATCAAACCCTAGATAACCCTTCAAACTATTTTATGAACTATTGTTTTAACTGAGAATGTGAAGCTTTTCTCCATTACGAAAGCACATTAGCGAAAATCGGCCACTTTTGGCTAACACAAACAGCACCCCCCAAAAATTAAAGTAGCCGGCAAAGGCGCCTGTTTGAACCCAAAACGAAATGAATAATTCCACAGTTGCCGGAAAGTAATTCGGAGTGGAGTTACGAACTTTTATTCTCAGATGCGGAGCGCAGAACCGGAGCGCAGAACCGGAGCGGAGAACCAGAGCAGAGAACCGGAGCGGAGTAATAGTATCCACGGAATATTGTTTAACCATTTCTAGTGCTAATTGCTAATCCTCCTTTAATTGAAGCAGCTGAATAGGCTCCGACCAAAGCCGAGCAAATATTGCGGTAGTTTTGTAATTGATGGCGAGGATTATTAATTAAAACGTTTGAGAGACTGTAAGTTGAAGCAGTTTCATCATGTAATCTATTATATATAGGTGCCTTGAATTAAAACAGTAGATTGTGCTACAAGGCGTTAAGGTAATAGTAAATAATTTTAGGGCAAGGGTGTTACTTTGAATCCAAAACGAAATAAATGGTTCCATAGTAGAAAAAATAATTTATTTTAGATTTTATCAGGGTATATAAACGGGACTCGGCACGAACCTTTCTTGTTGGTTTAAGACTGCCTGTCCACTGAAGCAGAGCTAGGTAGGGGAGCGGTGCCAGAAAGTTATTCGGAGTGGAGTTGCGGACTGTGTCTGTCTGTCCACTGACGCGGAGCGCAGAACCGGAATGGAGAACCAGAGTGGAGAACTGGTGTAGAGAACCGGAGTGGAGTTTCGGAGCGGAATAGTACAATCCACGGAATATTATTTCACAATTTCTACCTACTGCTATTGCTAATCTTCGTTAAATTAGCAGCTAAATAGGCTCCAACCAAAGCCGAGCAAAGTATTACGGTGGTATATTAAAAATAAGTTATCTGAAGCGGTTCCATAATATAATCTTTTATACAAAGGTTCTCCTAAGTTTAAAAAAGTTATATTTTAATTTAAATGTTAACAGAGGTTGGGCAATATAACGTTTATTAAAAAAATATACTAAATCTTTAAGGGTGAATTCAGTTCATGATACTGTGCAACTTTCTTTAAGGAGCATCTATCGAAATATGAAATGTATATTTTTACTCTATACTAACTTGTATCAGCTGATTGGTCAACTTGACATATTTTGATATTTGTCCCTTAGGTTGTAAAGTTTTTTTTCTTTAAATTCTGTTCACAAACTGGTTCTTACAATATTACTAACTGTTCTAGAGAAATATACATTACATAAAATTTTATATGTACAACCTTCTAGGAAATTTAAGTATTTTTTAAGTGGTTAAGTATCATGAACTGGTTACAACCTTAAAATAGGTTCTGTATATTTTGTCGGACCCTGTATAAATGGGACTTAGCGCGAAACTTTTTATTTACCAATTTACTTACTTATTTAAATTTTTAACACAGTTTTATAAAAAAATTACAAGAGGCGGACCTTAAACCATATGGCATTCTCTCCCGCAGGGTTTGGACGGTTTCGGTTAACCTAACCGAAATAATTTATTATTAATCTTATTAGAAATGGGTTAACCTATATTTTGGTAAATCGAAATAGCCTGTTAACCTATAATTTCGGTTAAATTTAACCGAATCGACATATAGATTTCTGCATGATCCTACACGTTTTCATTCCTCGTCACATGGTCACTGCACTGTACCTATTTCTACAACAGCGCTTGCATGACTCAACCAAATGGCTGTGCATCCCCGAAAACCTAATTAACCTATTCAGATAACAGTTACTGTTACCCTTATTGTGTGGGTTAACCGAAACAAAGGATTAACCGAAAAAGGGTTGACCGATATAACCGGTTTACCGTTATGAATGGGATTTCCAAACACTGCTCTCCCGGTGAACGATTAGACCAAGCGGAAAATATGTGTAACGTTTTGTTTGGTTTAACAGTCTGTCTGCGACCACGAAGGGTGTAACTCCTATTCGAAAGCTTAGACCCAACAAACGTGTTAAGGGGATACATTAATTTTTCGGGGTCTAGTGCTGTCAACATTTGAAATAAATCATTTGAAAGTTGAAATTTATGGATCGGCGCGAAGTGGGGCGCTATCTTATCGTCACATTTTTTAAAAGGTAAGGTCACTCTCGCAGCGACATCGATGAGGTGACGTGACTGTAAGTAAGATTTCATCTTGACATTAGTCTGTCGACGTATTGTAAGTAAAAAAGTATATAATATGTATGTTGTATATATTGATTATGCCAGGACACTAGATAGATAATTTTATTGTTTAAAAAAAAATTACAAAATTCACAACAGTTTCGTCAAAATTTATACATAATATGAAAGAAATCAGTCAAAAATACCACCCCGAATTGTACCCGGATCAAAGGTACCCATTATGCTTGCTGCATTACCTCTTTGAATTGCTATGGATAGCCTTTGGACCAGGTACCATCCGGAGCGGTGGTCATATCCACGGGATTAGTTATATATTTATTACATATGTATGTATATTTTATGTGTGTATTCATATATGTATTTATATTTACTGTTTTATAGTTTAGTAATTATTTACAGATTTTAATTTTAAATTGCTTTAGTGTAGTAAGTAGTTAAGCGTAATTGAATTCGGTTTTCTGTTGTGTGTCTTCTGTATATTGTACCCACTTTCTTCCCTGTGTTGTATAATTGTCCTCATATTTCAAGGTTGACTGGAAGAGATCCCTATCTGGGATAAGTCCGCCTTTGTATTGTTCTCTAGTTCTAACCTGTATTTATGTACAATAAAGATTTTACAAACAAACAAACAAAGTGACGTTTACATCACCCAGGATTTTTTCTCCTCCATCGCGACCTACTTATATTAATATGTGACATCGGTGTGAATGCAGCCGTATCTATAGTACGTCCTGACTGCGTGAATCCCTAGGGATAATAGTTCGAGAGCGTTATGTTATTTCATCCCTTGCTCTACCTAATGTCTGTCATTTTGCCCTTTCGAAATATTTCACTATGAGCCAGGTCACAAGCTTCTTTTTCATCAGCAGAGAAAGACCTCGGTAGCCTAGTGGTCCTCATGCCGTGCTGTCACATCGGAGGTCCCGGGTTCGATCCCCGGTCAAGTTAAGACGGAAAATGATCGTTTTAGGGTTCCGTACCTAAAGGGTAAAAACGGCACCCTATTACTAAGACAGTCTATCTGTCCGTCTGTCTGTCTATTACCAGGGTGTACAATCTTATGAACCTTGATAACTAGACAATTGAAATTTTCACAGATGATATATTTCAATTGCCGCTATAACAAAAAATACTCAAAACAGAACAAAATAAAAATTTAAGTGGGGCTCCTATACAACAAACGTAATTTTTTATAGATAATGCTACGGCACCCTTCGTGCACGAGGCCGACTCGCACTTGACCGTTTATTAAGATAGACCTGCTTCTTGGATATTAATTTATAATAATAGGGGCCCATCTTGCGGTTGGAAAGCCACCACCTGCCTAAAATAGTCAGTATTCATGATTATGGTAGGTGACGATGCTGTTGCAATATCCCAGCATCAGTCCATCCCAATCTTATTTCATAATCCATAGATCTTTCCCTTTTTCTTGCAATAGATCTTTCTCCAGCCAAAACCTATTCAACACCTTTCATAGGTATATTCAGGAATGGGTTTTGGCGGGAGCGCCACATTACATTAACTTCTCCAAAGTTCCTCTACGTGTTGGATTTGTATCCCCATGCAAGCTTCCCAAAGAACCGGGGTGAAAAGACCCGTAAATCTAAAGGAGATACATAATAATAATATTTGTTATAAAATATAGTATCATTGAGTTAGTATCCCATAACACGAGTCTTGAACTTACTTTGCGGCTAGCTCAATCTGAGGGATTTGTCCATATATATTTTACGTGATAAACAGGGCCGTATTAATAAGGGCCGAGTATTATGAATAGTTCCCAAAACATCGGGCTATTTGATAAATTTTAGTATTTTAATTACTTAGACCGGTCCATATTATAATGTCCGACAGCACGTGGTCCATTTAAAAAATCAACGGAAGCAATAGATTGAATTTATTTATAAATATTCTTGGCAATTCAAAATGTCATAAAATCTCGACTTGACAAAATAAATAATTTTTAGGTATTAAAATTCTTTCACAAACTAAAGATATAAAGATTTTTTATGTTCCTTACTATAAGAATGTTGTAAGTTTAATTTCGTTGATAAACAAAAACACTTTTCACGTGTTTTACTTACTTACCTATGTTATTACGTTGAATTGTTTAATTTCTTTTGTAATGTTAAATAGTTTTTTATGTTTCTTCCTATGAGAATTTCGAAGTTTAATAACTTTAATAAACAAAAACTGTTTAATAAACAAAAACAGTTTAATAAACAAAAACATATAAAAAGGTAATAACATAGGTAAGTAAATAAAACAATTGAAAAGTGTTTTACTTACTTACCTATGTTATTGCGTTAAATTGTTTAATTTCTTTTGTAATGTTAAATAGTTTTTCATGTTTCTTCCTATGAGAATTTCGGAGTTTAATAACTTTAATAAACAAAAACACTTCTTTTAATTAGTTTTATTATTTTGCCCAAAACGTATTTGCCCTTATTCACACTAACCGGGAAAAGTGATAGATAAGGCATGAAATTTTAATTAAATTGCCCATGTGACATGGGCATTATGTATACAGGCTGATCACTATTCATAGAGACCAGACTTATCAAGTTGCCCGTAACATATACACGTATAATTAAAAAATCGTAAGAAATAACAAATGATGTTTGGTCACGCTGTAGGTTGACGTCGGTGTCCATTAGGTAGCGTTGTGGTTGGGAGTGGTGATGGAAACACGAGAGCCGTTGATTGTATTTATTCCATCTATTTAAACCTACTCCTTACATGGCGACGACACTCACTCTATTGACTACATCTAAAGCTTATATACTATAATGAGTCTGTTATCTTAAGGATTCCAACGTTTACCGGAAGGTGCAACTAGCACGTATTACATATTTTCACGTTACTTTGATAAGCAACTATTTTGCATATCATCACGTTACCACAATGTGTACAATGGACTATATGGACCTTACTTATTTTCTTGTGATAAGTAGTGTAGGTACTTTCAATTTACGCGTACTCGCTAATTCAGCAATAGCAATACTTTCTGTAAGCAGCTAGATCGATTGGACTTGCCAAACATCCTGCCGGACACTTTTAGGTGTCATATGATCAGCTATCAGTATTACAACTTAAAAAAAAGGGTTAAAAAATTACGAAGATACGGCGCATTTAAATTTCGCGTGACGTCACGATTACCTATGATTTTTAACAAAAGGTGACGTAAATCACCCCTACTCTGAAACTTCGAAGCGCTGTACCTTTGTGAATTTTTACTACTTTGCTGAACGAAAAAGAATATGGATCCTTTATTTTTGGATAATCTCGTTGACGGACTAAATAAACTAAATAATGGCACCTGCACGTCTCAAGAGTCGTAACAGCTTTCTCAGGCAGTCAAACATACCAGCCGCAGACGCTTCTGATGCAAGAGTTGCGCAATGGATAAACAAATATCCACCGTCCGGGCCAAATCTACCACCTGCAGAGCATCTCCCACCTGGTAGAGACCCCCCTGGTCAGTCTGGAAGTCTCTCAATAGACTCCGGGCTGGTGTTGGGAGATGTCGAGAAAACCTAGTTAGGTGGCGTCGCGCTGATAACGTCCTATGCGACTGCGGTGCCATTCAGTCGATGGACCACCTTCTATCGTGTCCGAATTGCCCTACGTCGTGTACCATCGAGGACTTAAATGAGGCTAACGACAGAGGGATCGCCGTGGCCACATACTGGTCAAATGTCATTTGAATTAGAAACTATACTGGAACCGTTTTGACTCGACAAGAAGAATAAAATAATATTTTTAACCAGTTCACAACCCTATTAATAGATAATAAATTGTCTCATCAAACTCGTTATTCGGTAACTAGCAACAAATGTGTCGGAAACTCGGATGTCGCCGTCATTATTGCCGTCACGTTTGTCACGTTCGTACCTTATCAAAATAAAGTGGGTATAGAAGGGAAATGTATTTTTATTTAATTTATTTAGATACCTTAATCAAGTGTCATACTTCTAGTTTGCGTGTTGATGGTTTATTTGTTTTTAGGGCTCCGTAACCAAATGGTAACAACGGGACTCTAATACTAAGACTCCGGTGTTCGTCTGTCTGTCTGTCAGGTTGTATCTTTTCACAGATGATGTATTTATGTTGCCGCTGTCACAACAAATAATAAAAACAGAATAAAATATTAGAATGGGACTCCCAAATAACAAACGTGATTTTTTACAGGTAATAGTATGAAACCTTTCGTTCTGTTACATGCAGCCTTTTTACTAAAAGAAGACAGGGCTAGTCTACTGACTAGCCCTGTCCACACCGCTGACTCAGCGCTGTGGTAGTAGTTATGTTGAAGAGCCTCTTTGAGAAGGGCAGTACTCCAGGCAGTCCTCTACCAGCTTTCTTACAGAGAAGTTGCTCCGACTCAATCCAAATTTTGCTAAATCCTGTTTGTCAAATCAGTTCAAACTAAATTCGAATATAATTCAATCTCTTACAATAAAATAGTTTTTTTTTAAGTGCTAACCTCGCCCCTTCGCGGGGGCGACTTTCACTTGGCCGCATTTTCACCTTCCCGCCAACCGTCACGCTAAAAGTGGCGTATTGGTCCTTGCGACCATGGGCTCTGTCCTAGAACCGCAAGATACAAAATGCTCCGCCTGCCCCGTTAAGGATGAAGACGTGATAGTATTAATGAAAGGATTTTATTGGAACGAAGTTCCTTTTCGGACGGTACGGATTTAGCGGATGGGGTCTAGGCGAAAAAAGTGTAAGATTTTTCCGCCACCAATCAAAGTGAAAGGTAATTTGACAAGTTTCACTATGTTGTCGATAGCTCAGTTGGGATAGCGTATGCCTGAGATGGTCGACGTTCCCGGTACAAACCCAGCACCATTACCATTATCTAAGTTTAAGACTGCCATTGACATATCATCATCTGATCACAATTCTTGGAAAAAGATGACTGCAAATTTTAATTGTATTGTTTAAATATATAGTATTATGTATACCTAGCTAAAGTGTAAATATGTATTGTAACTGTAGTATAGCCCATCAGGCTGGGTAGGGACCAATACTGAACTGGGTTTCTTTCGGCGTAATCTTCCCAGCAGTGGTCGTTCCGCAACGCTAGTAGTTTTTAGCTTTTGCACTAAAATAATATAAAAAAAATGACCTTCAATAAGAGATAAATTTATCCTACATTAAATAAAAAATTTTGGCTTTTGACTTTTTTTTTTGCACGCGCCAATATTTTTTTAAATTTTTATTCTTTAATTTCTTATTATACGTGGGGCGCACTATAAGTTTCTGGAATGAATATGAAAAAATACTATTAAAGGTACAAAATTAATTTATTGTTTTTCAAAATAATCTCCCTTGGCGTCTATGCACTTTTTCATTCGATGAAACCAGTTTTGAAAACTTTTGTGCCACTCCTCTGTGGTGACCTCTGAAACGTGTTTTTCATACTCCTCGACAGCCTCTTCTGGTGATGAAAATCGTTGACCGCGTAATTGGTTCTTAATTTTTGGGAACAGAAAAAAGTCACAAGGTGCCAGGTCGGGACTGTATGCAGGATGACTCATGAGTTCTACATTTTTCGCCTTCAAAAAGTCGTTTGTCTGTCTGGCCGTGTGAGAACTAGCATTGTCGTGGTGCAGGATGATACGGCGTTTACGGTTATTTTTACGGAGTTCGTCAATAACTTCCGGCAAACAAATGGTCGTGTACCAGTCACTATTCACTGTACGACGATTCTCTAAAGCAACAGTAGCCACGTGTCCAGTTTTATTAAAAAAAGAAGCAATCATCCGCTTAGATGCACTTTTCACGCGCGCCACTTTGGTTGGTTTCGGCTCATCTTGAAAGACCCATACGCTCGATTGCTGCTTTGTTTTGGGATCGTAGCAATAAATCCATGTTTCGTCACCTGTTACTATGTCCCACACCAAATTTGACGCACCTTCGTTGAATCTAGTAAGCATGGCACTGCACCAAGTGACGCGGTCCGTTTTTTGAGCCTCGGTCAAGTTGTGTGGGATCCACCGCGAGCACAGCTTTCTCACACCCAAATGTTTGTGTAGGATTAATTGTATTTGACTCATGCCTATTTCTAAGGATGCGCGAATTTCATGGTAGGTCACATGCCTGTCTGTTTCAATCATACGGCACACACACATGACACACACGACATACACAGCATCGATGTTTTTGTTGGTCACAGCGGTGGACGGCCGACCATCGCGAGATTCGTCACTGAGATTGATACGACCACGCTTGAATTCTGCAAACCAGCTATAAACAGTTGTCTTGCATGGTGCTTCATTGCCAAAAGCTGTTTCAAGCCGAGCGATGCTCTGTTGAGCTGTCAAATTACACTTAAAATCGTAGAAAATCATACTACGAAAATTTTCACGAGTTAAATCCATGTTGATGCAGACACACAATTTTTTGAATGGCGCCACAAGGTAAAAACAAAAGACAGTCAGATGAAACAAACTGCATTCTACAGCCAAAGAGTTCTATTTTCAAATGTTGCAATAAATTTTTAAATATTGTTTATGTAAGTGGCCAGTTCCGGAAACTTATAGTGCGCCCTATGTATGTATGTCCTTTGGATTCACAGGTCTTTTTAACCCGGTTTATTGGGAGGCTTGCGTGGGGATATAGATCCAACACGTAGAGGCCCTTTGGAGAAGTTGATGTTATGTGGCGCTCCCGTCAAAACCCATTCCTGAATAAACCTATGAAAGGTTTACCCTTGAATAGGTGTCGGCTGGAGAAAGATCTGTTGCAAGAAAAAGGGAAAGGTAAAGTAGGATTATGGAATGAGATTGCGATAATTTTTGGAACGAAGTTCCATATCGCGCGTTCCGAAAGAGAGCTAGACGGAAAAAATTAAGACCAAAAGTTGTAACGACACTTTTTGTTCATTCAAATTTAAGAAGATAATAAAACCTTGATTTAAGAACGCTGAAAAGAGTTTGAATGTAATTTAGACCTATTTATATTTTACTTCGTTCCATCCGGGTGTCCCTTGACATCTCTCAAGTTTTTTTATTATTAATAAAAAGGTGTAAGATTTTTCCGTCAATCAAATTTATGATTTACTACGAAGGTTACTTTTTCACCGGGTGTTCCATGACCTCAAATTCTTTTTTTTTTCTTTTCTTAAAATTTATCAGAATAATAAAAACTACATCTACGCGAAAACACTGTAGAACTAATTTTACACCAAATTGTCATTTCCTCTGTTCGTAGCTTTAATTTCTGCTCCAGTGTAGCGACAAACGAAATAATTAGTGCCTTATTTGAACAAACAGACGTGACGAGTTAGCTTTCTAGGACATACGAGACTAAATCGGCACGTTCTCGTAACGTGATAAATGAGAAATAAGACCTTATTCTTCTTCTTGTGTGTGTATGTTATTTTATTACTAGACCCCGTTATTTTGTCGCATTGACAAGTCTTTATTAGAGGGATTATGATTTTTAGGGTTAGTAGTAAACAAGGAACCCTTCGCCATGTCTGTCTGTCTGTTTCTCCGTCCGGGGTTTTACTCAGTTACTATAAGTACTAGAAAGCTGTAATCTATATATATAAAAGCGAAAATCACTCACTCACTCATCACGAAATCTCGAAAACTACTTAGTCAATAAAGGTGAAATTTGGCAGAAAGGTAGATTGTGACTAGGAGACATCCGTTAAGAAAGGATTTTTGTAAATTCTATCCCTAAGGGGGTGAAATAGGAGTTGTCAGTTTGTATGAATCTTCGTAATTTTTAAAGTGAGACACATGACATTTTTAATTTATTTTAGTAGTTAGTAGAAAATAATAATGCATTTATTAGATTTTGAAAATGATATCCCTATAGGGGTGAAATAATAATAATAATAAAAATAATAATAAAATATTTATTTTATTTCCTCCACAATTTATCTTAAAACTGAGTATAAAACTAATACAAGCATAAATAGGTAAAAAAGTCATACATTAAAAGGTAAGGAAGTGTGTTAAAAGTGGAGAGCTGGTGCCCGTGCTAGGTTTCCGAAGAACCTGTATTACAGGTCACCAGGACTCGTCATTAATAAATATAGGTAAGGCTTATACATAATTTAGGTATATATAATTAATATAACAATGACACATTATTTATAGCGATCTTATGTTTAAAATATAATAAGACCTACATATTTTAAATTAAAAACATTAATATACATGAAAAATTTACAATCTATATATGTATATCTTATAATATATTTGTATACATAACTTACTTAATTAATTAAATAAAATTTTTAGTTTGGCCATAGCTTTAAGTTAATATACGATTTTTAATAAGTTTTCGGTCTCGTTATACGTTAGCTTTTGCAACCACTCAGTGATAGATTTTTTGCACTTATATTTATTTAATGGGTAAACAAAAATATTATGATTGATTTCCTTATAAAGGTAAGGACCAAGAAAATAGAAAAATCTCTTTATAAATTCGGAGTTAAATGGGGGTAAAGAAAAGTTTAGTCTATTATTTCTACTTAGGAGTTGAGGAAGGAAAGAAAGTTGAGCATGCTGCTGCATCATAGTTGCGAGTATGAAAAGCTGTCGTACCGTTAGCACTTGGCAATGTTTGTATAGATCTGTTGTAGGATACCTGTACGGCTTAAAGGTACATACCTTTAAAATAGCTCTTTGAGCCCTTTCTAGGACAATAAGATGAGATTTAGGAGCGCCACCCCAGGCCGTGATGCAATATACGATGATAGATTGGCATAGGGCTATGTAAGTCATGTGTAGGATAGAAGTATCAGCTATGTAGCGTAGCTTTTTGAAAATGTAAAGCAGTTTTCTTACTCGGCCAGAGAGTTGCTTGATATGTGCTGCAAAGGTAAGATTCGAGTCTATTATTACTCCTAGATATCTATTAATATTTGTCATCTCTAATGAAATACAGTCACAAAATCCTTCAGAGCAATTTCGTGAAGAGTAGGTATGCGCATACAGTTTGAAGTGATCGGGGTCAGGGCGATTGACATTACGGATACTGAAAGCCATGTATTTGGTCTTGTTAACATTTAGTGTCAAGAAGTTTTCATTTAACCATCCTTTCACCCTGTCAAAACCTAATTGGGCCGACTTATAGGTTTCCGTCCAGTTGTTTCCTGTAAATATTAATGCAGTATCATCTGCGAAGGACACTATTTTACAATTTTTAAGGACCAGGTTACATAAATCGTTAACATAGACCAGGAACAGATTTGGTCCCAAAATACTTCCTTGGGGTACTCCAAATTCGACATTATGGTCTGTACTTACATAAGAACCAATCTTCACACGTTGTTTACGGTTTGTGAGATAATCAGAAAATAATTTTAGCTGTATCCCTCTTATACCAACTTTTTCTAATTTTGAGACCAGCAGGGAAATTGACACTGTGTCAAAGGCTTTACTGAGGTCAAGATATATCACTAGACACTTGGTGTTGGAGTCAAGAGCTGTAACCGTTTTTTCAACAAGCGCATTTACAGCTTGCGAAGTTGATCTACCTGAACGGAAACCAAATTGATTTTCAGAAAGCAGGGAATTATTTTCAAGGTATTTGATAAAGCTTTTGGCAATAATACGTTCAAGAATTTTGGATAACGCTGGTAGTATGGATATTGGGCGGTAATTGTCAACATGATCGCTGTCGCCAGCTTTATGTATTGGATGCACTACAGCAATTTTAAATACGCTCGGAAAGATACCTTTGGACAGGCATAGATTACAGATATGGGTGATAGCAGGGGATAAAAACTTTTTATGAATTTTTATAATCCTTGCAGATATATTATCCCACCCTGGAGCAGCATCAGCCTTTAGAGAGTCAATAATGAAACAGATTTCTTGCTCATCGGTGGTATTTAAAACAAAGGACTCTAGTTTGGACGAAATATTAGGCTGTGAAGATGCAGAAATTGTTGTATTCTGTTTAATTTGGTCGGCTAGTGTTTTACCTATGTTGGAAAAATAATCATTAACGTAATTTACAGATTCTAATGGCGTTGCTTTAATAGAAAGAAGAGAATCCGACTTGTTTCGTTGCTTGTTCATATCTGTTACTTTTCGTATCGCCTCCCATAGATTCTTTGAGTTTAGACCAGCCTTTTTTAGTTCCTCTTTGTCATACAATCGCTTTAGTTTTTTAATTAGGTGACACAAATAATTTCTGTAACGCGTATAAGTTTTGTTGAGTATTTCATTGTCAGGGTTTGATTTTAGGCGTTTACGCATATTGTCCCTATTACCTTAACAGTCCGGGAGTTATCCATGGTTTTAGAGTACGTTTACGAGAAGAAATAGATTTCATCTTGGAGCTCATTTGAATACATTTATTTAAGGTATTTATTACGTATGTTGCTGCAAAATCAGGGTCACTAGAGTTGAAAACAGGAGAAAAATTTATTTTTACAATTTCTGAAGCAAGTATGGAATAGTTAATTTGAGAAACGATCTGTTTTCGATTTCTAATGTTAGTTTCCGTTGACAAGGCAAGTATAACTGGGTCATGATCAGTTATGACAGTATCAATGACTAAGCACTTAGCAGGAAGTTTAGTTTTTACCATGATGTGATCTAGGCATGTATTGATACGGGTTGGAAGATTATGAGCAGGAAGCAGTTCATGGTATGCTAGGAGATTTAAATAGTCAGGACTTCGATCATCGTCATTGTCGTTAACAATGTCTATGTTTAAGTCGCCAACGAGAATTATATTTCTAAAGGATCGTAAATTAATGAGAATTGTGTCAAGAGAACTTAAGAAGTTGGCAATATTTTTATACGATGGCGAACGATAAATAGCTACAACTGCAGTATGCTGACCTATTTTTAAAACCACACTATTAGCATCGAATAGATGATGTGATATGGGTACTACATTCGAAAGAGAGTGATTTGCATAAACCACTACCCCATCATTTTGTAAGTTATTGTTTGTACTACAGTAGTAGGAGTATCCATCTAAGACAGGTATATGTATGTTTGTATTTGTAGAGAGCCAACACTCTGTAAGAACAATTATGTCTAAATGGATGTCCATACTTTCAGTCAGTAAATGGAGCTTCGGAGTGTTTTTTGAAATACTACATATATTTTGATTAAGTATTGTTAAAGAATTACCGTGTTTGTAGGTTGACAAGAGTTGTTTACAGCTATCGACCTCACATATCATTGACTCAGCTATGGACATATTATCCAGGTCATCTATTATTCTTTCTGACATAATTGAAGTAACTATGATTGTTTAATAATTTACTTACTATGTGTTAAAGTATGTATCATAAAAAAAGTGCTAAATTAATTAGAAAAACGGCGCTCTTAGGCGCCTACATAGTCTATTGAATTGATGTACCTTTTTTCGGCCATAATTTTGGCCGGACAGTTTGTATCGCCTGTCTTGTGGTTGGAAGGCTTCTTGAAATGAAGGCATGTTGCACATTTTGGGGGCTCTGTCTTTTTTGAGCAGTCTTGTATACCATGACCTACAGTGCCGCAGTGACCGCAAGTGACGTCATCCGCTCTGCATGACTTGGCCGCGTGTCCGTATTGATGACACTTGTAACATCTAGTTACAAGTGTAAAATCTCTGACTGGGCACGATGTCCAGTTGATGAAGATCCTGTTTTGCGTTATAATGGCCTTGCGTATATTCGGCGTCACTTCGATTACATAATTGCAGGTCTCTGAGTCTTTTTTCCCCGATTTGTGGCTTAGCTTTGAGGTGGCCAAAAATGTCTCAAAAGGCATGCCTTGAAGCTTGTCGCCTAATTCATTTTGATGGTAGAGGAAGCTAAATACTTCCTTTTCCTGCATCGCGGAAGGCACTCCGATGATCACAATTTTGGGTCTACGTTTATGTGGTTCATCAATAGTAAAGCCCAAGGTCGTTAGTTGCTCCGATTTCATTAACTTCTCGATGTCGGCCTTGGTATCCGTGCTAATGATGACTCCACCGTTTTTGGTCTTACGTAGTCCTCTGATGTGTAGTTTCATCTCATCAGGCTTAATAATTTTTTGGACGAGTGTTTTAGTCTCCTCGCTTGTTTTTAATTTGTCAGTGGGATAGATTGCAACTGCGCTCACATTGGCTGGTGTAATAAAATTTTGTCCGCTTTTTTTAACAATATCCTCAAAGGACACAGTACCTGTGACCGGTTGAATGGATTCTTTGATGTTGCGTTGAAAGTCCTGTAATTGCTTCGTAAAGTCCTTCTTTTCATTTAGGGCATGAACAGTTGCATACGCCTGTATAGCCTTTTGTTTTAAGGACTGGTATTGGACGGCCATTTGGGAAGTACCATGTCCCACTTTTCTACATAAATTACTAATGCGTATTTTTTGATCACTGTTAAGTTTTCCTTCTTGCGAGATCGTGCAGAGTTCATTCAGACACTGTTCTATCGTGATCATCCATTTTTGGATCTCGGCTGTGGATACCGGTTCTAGACAAGTATCTTCCTCATCATCTTTCCTGGACTCTTGGGGTACCTGGGGTTGTCCGGGCGGTGGTGTGGGGGTTGGCGGGGGACTACGACGTGTTAACGCACTGCGGTTGAAGGGGCTATCCATTATTCTTTTTTATCACGGATCACTCTTTAACATTATAAATTATAAAACTCGAAACGTAGAGTATATGATACACATAAATCAGATTTTTCACTAGTAAAACGCACAAAAAGTAGAGTAGGTCACGCTTACGTTAGCACTGGCTATTGTTAATTGGAATTATTTACGGAAATTGACATGTTAGATCGCATCGGTGAACAAATGACGAATGATATGAATAGGGGTTGCAAGTGTATGAATCTTCGTCATTTATTAAGCGAGACACATGACATTTTTGAATTAGTGGTTAGTAAAAATTGCATCCCCAGAAGTGCATTAGGGCTTACAAATATATATTATAATGAAACTTCGTAATTTTTTTAGTAAGAGACAAATTAATAGTGATAAACAGATCCATCGCTCTCCTTGCTCATAGATCCATTGCTCAAGCAAATGACGGTAATGGGAACGGGAACGGGAGCGGGAGTGGAAGGGGGAGCGGGAGGGGGAGCAGGAGCGGGAGCGAGAGCGGGAGCGGGCACATGCAATTCAAACATTTAAAATTTTTAACATAATAATTCATATGTTTATGACTTCTACGCGGACGAAGTCGCGGGTTAAAGCTAGTTTGGTATAGATATGTATATTAATCATGCCAAAAAACAGGTAAAATAAAATATTGAAAAAAACAATTTTTTTTTATAGTAGGAGAGTATACTAGTAAAGTAGGATTATTTTTTATTCTTCACTAGACCGTCGTGTGGTATATCGTTGAATAGGTTTTTCAAAAATATTGTGAGCTTGTCGCCATCATTTTTCGATTTAAGGATCCGTTTTTGTAATATTTGGTTTTTATAATCCGAATTTTTGGTAGAGTCAGTTTTTGTTAGTGTTTGTCCGTTAGTGCATCTCAATAGTTTAAGGGATAGACCTCCATAGATGCAGCCATCTCACTTTTTAGATACAAAGGGAATAAAAAGCTTCTTCATGTTGGCTTTAGCCCCATGAACGCCTCAAAGGACCACCCCATGGACCCGTGACTGAAAAGCCACGATACCAACACAATATTTTTTTTTTTTTTTTATTTCAGACAGATACATCCATATTATGTTAGTAATACTCAACTTATTCTAGGGTTAGTAATTAATGAATATTCAATTACTTATCGCATTAATGTTGGCATTCGTAATTACGGAATCCTACACTACGCGTGGTTCGACACGCACTTGGCCAAATATTTTGAATTGAAAACTTTTTTAGGCACGTTGGGCATTTTTTGAGATGGGAAAAAACTATTGAACTTGCGACATTGTCACGGTTACCGACATCAAGATTTCACTTCTGTCTGCACTCCCGGAGTGCTACTGGTTTGCTCCTACTTTGGTCTCACTTGTCTCTGCATCACCTGTCAGTTGACTGGCAGAGAAAGCCCAAGGCTTTCTGGCGAGTAGGCGACCAATACTGTGAAAATGAGTTCCTTTTGGCGTTTCTTCTCAGCAGTGGTCGCTACGAAGCGCTGTTATCGGTAGGTTTTCTTTAAAAAGAAATTAAATTGTAATATACTTTACATGTAACGTAAATTATAATTATTGACGTGTAAAAGTGCCTGTAAAGGTCTAATTACAGAATAAACATTTGAATTTTGAATTTTGAAATCCCAAGGCTTTAGTTCCGCCGTTTACAATTTTTGTAATAACGTTGAATAAATAACTAACTTTCATCACATAACCCACTTGCTAAGAATAATACGTCCCTATGAAATAGAAATAACGCAGCAATCCGCAAAATAAAGGTCGTATCATATAAACCTTCGATATCATTACGATTGGTACTGACAGGCCGATTGATATGAAATAAATCATGTTGAGAGGAGATCGCCCTTTGGATAATTAAATAACGTCCGATGATAAGGGTCGTAGGACGTCGGGATGTCTTGTCAGAAACTATAGGTTTGGTATGTGGAGCGGTCTAAGTTAGAAGAGTTTACATAGTTATGTATGTAATAAAAATTTTGCTAATGATTTTTTTTATTGTTATTATTCTCATTCAAGAAGGATACCAAAATACATCTACGTGTACAAATACCGCCGTATTTGCCCAGCAGAAGAACACTTTAACCACGGTACAGATATATACAGTATTGTATCTTCATACAAACGGTCGGAACGCAAGTCATACCTACGCGCCTCCAAGGTCAGCATACACTTGTTCCGTGACTCGGCGTACAATCAGTCGGGGTTGGGCCGCAGTGGCGAACGGTGTGTTGTAAGAAGTGAGCGTGTAATTTGTGAATACATGTATTATATATTATCTTATTCGTGGAAAACCTCGACAATGGTTGCTTAAATACATCATTAAAGCACCCAGAGACATTTTTTTTAGGTTACCTCAAAACATCGAATGGTAAGACAAAAAAAAAAGATTTTATATAGGTACCTACTAGGACGTAATTTGTTTCATTTTTATTATAATAATAATAATAATAAATTTCTTTATTAAAGGTAAACACCCAATATAAATAAATAAGTAGTACAATGTATAGAGTTAGTATAGTCTAAGTTAAATTATATAAAATAATAATAATATAATAACTTAAATAACTTTTAATTACATTATACAGTACATACACCGTGTATACCATTCCGTCATTTTTTGTTTAGTTCCCGATGTGCATTTATCCAGTACTGCATCATCGGGCTAGTCACATCTTGGCTAACTACTCGGAGCAGGCTATTACTAGACATACGCAATCTAGTCCAAAAGGAAGATATACGCGTTCTAATAATCGCATAAAAGTCAGGCATTCTCGTCTCGGCAAACATGCCCGACGCACTGCAATAGCGTGGAAGCTTCATAAGGATTCGGTATGCATCATTATACTGCACCCTTATGGTGCTGAAGGACACTCTCTTATGCCTATACCATAATTGACAAGTGTATAGGCATTGACAGTACGCTCTAAAGAGTGTGTCCTTCACTTCTTTACTGCATTTAGCAAATCGGCGCGCAAGCATGTTACACCGAACCGACAATGCCCGTCTTTCTCGCTCCATGTCAAGGTCATCCTTGCGGTCTCCGGCAACAATATGTCCAAGATACTTAAATTGGTCCACAACCCGAACTACTGAGCCATTCAAAAACACTTCGGGTACCCTCTCCGGACTCTTTCCCGCTTTGAAGACAAGCATCTCCGTTTTCGCCGCATTATACTTCAGTCCAACTAGCATAATTCTCACAGACTGACAGCAGTTCAGTGAGTCCACTGATCGATGGACTGAGAAGAACCATGTCATCCGCATAACTGAGGCTATTAAAACACACACCATCAATATGACAGCCAACTCCAGTGCTTCTCAGCCCACCGATCAACCCGTTGACATACATGTTAAATAGATCCGGAGAGGTAAGCCCGCCTTGACGTACTCCGCATTCCAGCTTATAAGCGCTGGAAGTCGCGTCGCCCCATCTTACATAGTTTGTTTGTCCTCCGTACCAGTATGTCAGCAGCCGAACAATCGATTCGTGGACCCCAGAACAGCGCAGTGTGTTCCAAAGAATTTCATAATTCACTAGATCAAACGCACCGCTGAGGTCCAGAAAGCAGCCGTAAACTGGTGTATCGCGCTTTACATAATAATCCACTGTATATTTTAAACATACAATAGCCGAATCTGTTGACACACCGGATCGGAAGCCAAACTGTGCTTCATCAATATCAAAATTTTTCAGTAATTCGGGCTGTAACAAACGCTCTAAAATCTTGCCCAATACAGTCCCTAGAGAGATAGGCCTATAGTTAGTTGAGGAACTCAAGTCTCCCGTCCTATTTTTGACTATAGGCACGACTACTGTTCGCATGAGGGAGTCAGGAAGATATGAGTGTTTTAAGCATAAATTATAAAACACACACAGTCTAGTCCACAACGGTTCTCCAGCGAACAGAACATGCTCTATACTCAAGTTATCATACCCAGGAGACTTGCCCCTCTTCATACTACGTACTGCTTTGATAATGTCTTCAATAGTAAACTGTATCACTGGCTCGCTATAAACCATGTGTGTTTTGCGTTCCAACAGTGGTGACTGTGTTGTAGGCATTGGTTCTTTTTTAAATTTAGACACGAATAAATCTGCTATATCCTCCGGCTGCTGCAAGCCATCCACAGAGACAGGTAGACTTTGTTTATTTTGAAGCTTTTTCGTAGCATTCCAAAATTTTGGAAAATGTTTATCCTTCCTATGCATTGCTAATATGTCCATTTTGATGGTCTCCTCATTTCGAATGCACCATTTTACCTTGTTTTTAAAAATCTTCCTACTACTGACCATTTTGTCATGGATGTCACCTGTGGCCAGCTTGCCAGCCGCTAACCAAATATCATATCGAAGTCGGGCTGCCGAGTGGCTTTCTTGAACATGATAGTTCCATCCCGCCAATGGTGCGCGCCTTCGGTTACCGGATGACCGCAGGGTTGAACTACTAATAGCACCCAATTGTAATATTCTAATAATCTCACCGTATAGATCGTCAATAATTTTAAAATAGTCTTCGCTGTTAGGATTCAAGTTAGTATTACAATTATTTAACATATCAAGTTTTTTCAACATTTCCGTTTTATTTAATTCATTTGTACAATATTCACGATATTTATCTATTTGACTAGAATCTCTGCATCCCCACCGTATTTTGTGGTTGTCACTGTTATCAGGTGCATGATTCTCGCTCGCGTTCGGACCACAACGGATTTCCAGTTCACATTCAATACTCAGCGGTATATGATCCGATGTGTAGACGCCATATAAAACTTTTACTGACTTAACAGAGTCACGGGCCGCTGTGGTAGTGACACAATGGTCCAACCACGAGCAAGTACCATGCGCTTTACTCTCGAAAGTATGTGTACCTGATGCGATTCCCAAAGTATCTACATCTACGCAAAAAAGTTCTTGTTCTTCACAAAACGCCCTAAGTTCCATGCCAAAGTCTGCAGTAGGATGCGCGTTAAAGTCGCCCAAAATATAAACAAAAGGAACGTCGAACTCCTCGATTAAAGCGTGCATCCGTGATAGGCAGTTTGTAAATTCAGGTAGGTTGTCAGGTTTATCAGTTGGCATATAAACATTAAATACTATAAAAGGTTGTTTTCCGTTTTTATCTACCAATATACCAACGATTCTGTCACTTCCACAGTCAATAATAGATACATTTGGAAACTTAGATTTCCTCCACAATAGGGTTGTGCCCCCATACGGGCGTCCCCTTATGACGCCTTTCGACGTATCCATAGCTGATCTACTCACACTGCCAAAGTTTACGTCAACAGTGTCACCCATGCATAGATCATGCGGCATGAGCCAGGTCTCTTGAAGTGCTATTATATCTGCAACAGTACACAAGTCCCTGACATGACGCATAGACGTTTTAATATTCTGACAATTAAACGAAATCATTTTAATATTTTTAGGTTTACTATCCATATTAATTTGTTTTATTTACTTTAAAAATACGCTCCTTGAATCGTCTAAATACCAAATCCTTAGGCCAGAAATCGGTACTTAAAAATTTATCTATATTTTGTTTCGCTACTATAATCTTAAAGGACTTAAAATCCAATGCTTGACGTTGTGGCAATAACTGTACATCGACTGCTTCTGCTCCCATTGCGAGAATGTGATCCTTGACGTCCTCAACGGTGCACGATGTTTGTAAACGAGACAAATAAATCGCCTCGGGTAATTGCGCCACTTGCAGTTTACTCGAGCCCATTGCCGTACCTGTTCCACATTTATTACTATTACGTAACTGACGCTTCTTCTTGTTTACAACGCGTGTAAAACCCTCGTTATCAACTCTCGGATCATCGCACATAAGGTTCGATTTTGCGGGCAAAGCCGCCAGCTGATCGCCGCGGCTCAGTATCTCCCGATAAGTGGGTACGGAAACAACTGTTTCTAGCGAGTCGGAGCGCGGGCGCATCTTCGGTGGCGATAATACTACCGCGTTATTATGTTCATCAGTATTTACGTTCCGATTTACATTGTCCTTGTAATTTTTATGCCGTTTTTGTAAGTATTTCCTTTTTTCCAAAAATTTTAATACCTTGACTTAAAAATAAATTAGTGGGTAATGTGGAAGATAGTGACACAAGTGACGTACGCTCTACGCTCGCGATAAAAAAAACTAGTAGGTAGGTAGTTGTTTCCTAGGCTACATAACTTACTAATGTGGTACTTAACTACTTACATATATTAGTATTGAAGTAGAATATCATTAAAAGTTATTATTATGTTAACTACATTTCTATTAAGATTAACGTTAAGGAGGTACCTACCTATAATTTATTTTAAGTAAGTGCTGTAACTAGCACACGCGATGATATGGTTGATGTTAAGTAACAGCCGCAGCGTTGCGATATCGGATGGGTGGCAAATTTATAAGTATACATGTGTGATTTTTTTATTAAATCTACTTAAACTGACAAAAAAAGACAACATGTATTTTTATTTAACGTACCTTTTTCATTCACATTACAATCACAACAGTGTAGGCGGGCAGCCCTAGCGCACGCGTGGCGTAGATATATTTTTCAAGGACAGCGCCGAGTGCGAATACTGTATGTTTCTATTCTGTGCTTTAACAGGCTAGGAAAAAAATATTCACATAAAGAATACTGAAAGAGAAGATGTAGTTCAATGCGACACAAATAAGTTGAAAAAAAACTTCAAAGCATTTTTGTACAAATTCCCGTCACGTTGACTGAACCAAAATGGTGGTCGTCGACGCATTATTTGTACTTACGCCAATAACCGCCAGTTTGGTTCATCCTGCGTGCCGGGAATTTGTACAAAAATGCTTTGAAGTCCGCCATTTTTGTTCAATTTATTTCTGTTGCATTGTAATGTCAGGCTATAAAATACACCAAATATTGATTCGGTCATCATGCTTTAAAAATGTTTAAACCCCATGAGGACCCAATTAATATCTAGTTAAAAACTGTTTTTTTTTTTTACAGTTTTTGTCTCTTTAATTATCGCTGGAAGTTTCGGACTGTACAAAAATTTTTTTCTTTATTTTTACTCACAATTCAGACAGAATTGTGAATAAAAAAAATATTAAATTAAAAATTGTCAATTCAGACAATGTTGTGCCTACCTTCTGTGGACTGTTCTTTAATAAGGGGCTGGTTTTTCCTCGGTGAGTGAATAAAAATGCTTGAACTTAGACAAAACGTGTATTTCTTCCAACACCGGTACAAGCAAGAGAGAGAGGCAATGTTGCTCTCATACAAAAACACTTATTAACCAAAAAATTAAACTTTTGTGTTGCTAGTTGTAACAAAAGTATCCAAATATGTTGTGTCCAAGTCATCAGCAAGTCACAAAGTTGAGAAAATATTGAGATGTTTCGGACATGAAGAAAGGATGGATGAAAGGAGATTTGCTAAAAGGGTCTACAAAGCAATGTGAGTGGAAGAGTAGGGTCAGGGTCGTCTTCGACGAACGTACTGCGACGAATAAAGACATTTAAAAAGGAGAGGTTAGAAGTACCCGTAACCAGTGGGCATTCGTGAAGAGAGTGATGAGTGCGAAGCGCAAGAGGTCTGTTAGGATCAAAGTAAGTGGAGGCCCACAGTCTCTCTATCCCTGTGGGAAACAGGCGTAAAATGTATGTTTGTATCCACCTTGTCGCCCACCATCACGCTAAAAGTGGCCTTTGGTTCTTGTGGGCCTGTATTTTAGGTATCGAAAATATACCTACATTATTACTATGCGCGCAGCGACCACTTCGAAGAGGAAATTCAGTTACATGAATCGTTTGTCCAGAGAAATAAGAATGAAATTAGCTAGCAATGGATGTCTAAGTATTTAAACGAAGAGGTGAGAAGTTCTGACGCGAGCTAAATTAAACCATAGCGCTAACCACATTGAGTAGATATTTCTTTAAATTTCTTTTTTAAATAAAACTTCTGTACTTGAGTACTTGTACTTATTCTGTGCCTGAGCTCTGCCTTCTACAGATATAGAGCTGTAAAACCCTAACCCTTTCATAGAAATTAACAATTTGGTTTAAAATTTGAAAAAAGTCTTTTATAGCTACATGACTACATTTGTGTTTCAGTTGGGCGCTGATTCGTATTTGCTCGCGATAGCTCCATTTTTTTTCACATTCGACATACTCTAATTTATATTCAGTATCGCTGTCCGAGTCCACATGATTGCATCTAGAAAAAAGCAACAAAAAATTACACAAAGAAAGTTATTTAATTTTATTTTTATAATATGCCACACCGAGCTATACTTTTCCTCTGTAACTGGTCCGTTATCACTATTTGAGAAAACAAAATCTACGGGACCCTCGCTTGTTTTTGTTGAACTCGAACTTGGCGCATATTTTTTTTTGTTTCCTATGTATTCCTTAAGGAATAAATTAGATGAATCGAGTTTTATAAATGAAAGCTAAATTAATCTTACGTAATTGAGTAAAATAAAACTTACGTGTTAATTAATATTTTAATTAAAGAATTCTCACACACAGTTGTCTTTTTTAATTTCTCCATCTCCACCAGTTCTTTGCTTGAACTTCCATGCTTTCAGATCCATATTTCTTTAAAAAAATTAGCATTCTCAAATATTTTATAAAATGTGATTTTTCCAATAAAAATAGCAAAATGTATCAAATGAGTAAGCAATGTCCATTACGGTCCTGCTTCTATTGTGAAGCCTTAATGTCACTATTAGTAAAACAGTCGATCAAATTGCTACTTAAGTCTGCGCAAAAGTACAAATCACTTCTGCAATGAAACTTTCAGTGGCAGAACAGAGATAAATATATATTTTATACAGTTCCGTTAAAAAGTCTGCAACTGAAGTCTTTATGCAGTTCTGTAGCGTACATCAGCAGCAATAGAAGTTTCGTACTAGCTTTAAGCTTCAACAAACATGTTTATCTCTTTTTTAAAGCTAAAGACGGCAAATGAGTTGTAAAATGAGCTCTTATTAAACCTAGAGTGGCATTTGGTTCAGTTTCTGCTACCCCTGGTGATATTTACAACTATGAGCGGTTACGGAAGCGTTAGTAGAACTTTAAACCACTTTCTGAACCCCTAAAACGCTACTGTAAAGCTAAAAGTTGCAAAATAGGCTGCTATTTCCACTAGTGCGCTAGTTGGGAATATATGACCGGCCCGTCCGCTCGCCTGTTTGGGTCGCGGTTAACAACAACTGCATGCCTCGTACCAAGAAAACGGCGAAAGCGGAAGATAAGCGACAGCAACATACAGTTTGCGATATTTAATCGACAGTCGCTATTTAAAGATGAATTATAATGTTTATAAAACCTCTCGGATGTTAACACAACTGTTATATATGCTCGACTCTGGAACGCCTTACCTCTATCCATTCGATACGCTAAAACGTTAAACAACTTTAAAACCCTAACTAAAAATCACTTTCTTAGTAGTCTTGTGTAACTAATTTCTTTCCCCTACCGTTTTTTCCTTCTCCTGCCTGAGCATCGTGTTCTGGTTTATTTTGAATAATTGTGATATTTATTTATTTATTTGTATCTATGTTATTAAATTATATTTATTCATATTGTATCATGCTATCTAAATTTATATAGTTATATATATTAAGTTATTTATTATGTTGTAAAATATGTATATTTAGAATGTTAACTGGTTACTGTATTTATTACTATATTAATTTAGTGTATAAAATTCTAACTGCGCCACTTGTTATTATATAGTTGGCAGGCAACCAAAAAGATTTGGTTGCCTGTAAGAGATTGCTTCGGCAATAAGGCCGCCTCTTGTACCTCATTTCATTATTTTATGTTACCCTTATTTTGAAAGTACCTATTTCGATTATGTAAATGTTTTTTGGTGCAATAAAGTTTTTTTGTATTGTATTGTATTATACTAACGAATTAATGTAATATTTATTCAAAACGCTAACTCTTCTGACTTGGGTCGAATCCTCAAACAATCAGCGGAATAAAAGTAGAGAGAACACAGAGAAAAGTTTTATGTGTGCTAAACAAAATTGGATTGAAGCGATTGGTGTGTTTTATATGTCAGTGTTAATATTGAGGTATAAGGTTGTAGAAACTATAGTCCATTTGTTTAGGTATTTAAAAAATGTAAACAATCTTGACATGTCTTTGTATATATTGAAATATACACTTTATAAATCAATCCATTCGCAAATTACAAATTATTTATTTTATAAAATATAAATTACATAATTTATTTGAAATCTGCAAAGGTATTGATTTATTAAGTGTATCTAAATATATATAACTCAAAGGTGACTGACTGACTAACATAGTGATCTATCAACGCACAGCCCAAACCACTGGACGGATCGGGCTGAAATTTGGCATGCAGGTAGATGTTATGACGTAGGCATCCGCTAAGAAAGGATTTTGGTCAATTCTACCCCCAAGGGGATAAAATAGGGGATGAAAGTTTGTATGAAACTTTGTCAATTTTAAACCGATCGGGCTGAGACTTGTCACAGTAAGATTGTATATGTATGTATAATCCACTGCTTGACAAAACCTCTAGCTGTTTGGCATTACAGAGGTATCAGGCGATTCCCCCACTGGCAAAGCGCCTCGCCGCGGTGCGCGGTCCGGCAGATTCCGCGCACGGTGACGGAGGCGCAGATCTGCTTCACCTAGTGGTTCGATCTGCTTCCCCGCGCGGAGCAGCGGTCTACGACGGCCCCGCGCAGATTGGCAGAATCTGCGCGCATGACGCGCTCTTGGTAACGTCCTATATGCATAAAAACACGCGCAGTACTGCAGAGCAGTGTGTTATACACCGGGGCTATAAGCACCGCTCCCCCGCGCACATTGGCAGAATCTGCGCGCGAGACGCGCTCTTGGTAACGTCCTATATGAATAAAAACACATGCGGTACTGCGGAGCAGTGTGATATACCTCGCGGTTAGCACCCTCCCCCGCGCAGATTGGCAGAATCTGCCGCTCGGGACGCGCTAACGCGCGGTGACACGTTGCAATTTGTTGGACTAGGTGTGTTTTCAATACAAATTTGGATACTTGCACACAATATTAAAATTTGCGGCCCCAAGCTCCGCGATGGTGCGCGGTGCAGTGTGATCAGCGCCTCATTGACATTCCAGCTAAACGATTTTCAGCTGTTTTACAAAACAGAGCTGTAATGCCAAACAGCTAGCAGTTTTGTCGAACAGCGGATGATACAATCCAACTGTGATATATAAATCGTTTATCATTTTACTTGTCGTTTCTTTTTATCCGACTGTGCCAGAAAGAGACTTATGTTTTTCAAGAATATGTATGTATGTACGTATAATTGTTTGGCACGCTGTGCAGCCTGAACAGCTCGATGGATTTTAGCTTGAGAGGTGTATATCAAAATGAATTTAAAAAACGGCGGTCGGTTTTTTTGTTTTCATAATAATTACTTGTTACCCATTTATTACCCGGATCCTTTACACGCGTTTCATCTACCTTTTCTTTGGCCTCTGAACTTTGCCAAATTTTTCCTACCTTAGGATGATAATTAAGTATTTTCCAGAAACTGTTCAACACTTTATTCACTTCTGCAAAATAGATAACCGTCTATTAGCATTAAGCCAGCAACCAAATTAATCGAAGCAGATTTGCTTGACTATTTATCTTACTTTATCAGCTACAAGTTGTTCAACAGGTGGAAATTCCTAAATGGTTAATTTATTTGTCAATACCTATGTAAATTATTATATATACGACCTCCGTGGCGTAATGGTCAACTCGCTTTGCTAATCCGGAGGTTCTGAGTTCGATTCCCAGCCAGAGCAAGTTGGAAAATGGCCTTTTTCAAATTGTCCTGGGTCTTGGGTGTTTATATATATATATGTTTATTTATTATACAATATTTGAGTTAGTATCCCATACACAAGTTTAAACTTACTTTGGGGCTAGCTCAATTAGTGTGATTTGTCCGTATATATTTATTTATTACATACATATTTTCACGCCTGTTTCCCATGATAGGCAGAGACTATAGATTTCCACTTGCTACGATCCTTGCAAACCTCTTTTGCTTCGTCAATATTCATTACTCTTTTCATACATGCTCTCCGGTTATAGTTACTCCTTACTTCACCTTTCTCCAGAACATCTGCAATTTGGTCGCAGAACGTTCGTCGAGGTCGAGCCGGTCCGGTTTCCGCATCGACATCCGCACGATAAATATTTTTAGTTAGTCTTCTTTCATTATTATATCTTTCTTATTTAAATAAACCTATTTATCCGCGACAAAGAGTATCGTTTTTTAGGGTTCCGTAGTAAACAAGGAACCCTTTTAGTTTCGCCATGTCTGTCTGTCTGTCCGTCCGCGGTTTTACTCAGTGACTATTAGTACTAGAAAGCTGTGATTTGGCATGGATATGTATATAAATCAGGTGGGAAAAGTGGTATTATGAGGTTGTAAAAACTGTTTTTCGATTTAGAGTTCTGTTTCTGAAATATTTGGTTTTAAAATGAAAAATTATGTTTGAGTTAAGTGTCTCCCCCCTCTATCTGTTAAACGGTTATATATAAACACGTGAAAAAATTCACAGCTATAGTATATATAACGAAATTTAAAGGAAAACTATCAGAGCTACGTAGGGTTTACAAATTAAAAAGTTATAGGCGATCAACTTATAAAATGTACTCGCAAAACGAAAATTTCACACAAATTCAATAGAGAATTCGTTTTTGGACGTTTTTAGTGGCATGAACTCGTAAGTGGGCATTCGTAACTACGGAATCCTACATTGCGCGTAGCCAATTATTTGTAACTAGCTGATGCCCGCGACTTCGTTCGCGTGGACTTTATGACTCCGGCGTATAAATATAAATAAAAACTAATGAGAGAGAGAGACAGAGGGAGAAAGTACTTGTAACAGTGTAAGGAGTTAAAAGTCAATATTATTTTAATTCTTTCCTTCGGGAGCCAATATGAAAAGAGCTAAAGTGTTACTAACCCTGGAGAAAGCCACAATAAGTAGATAAAGTAAAGCGGCGGAGGCGGCGGCGGCGGCGGCGGCGGCGGCGGCGGCGGCGGCGGCGGCGGCGGCAGCGGCGTCAGCGGTGGCGGAGGCGTCGGCAGCGGCGGCGGAGGAGTCGGCGGCGGCGGCGGCGGCAGCGGCGGCGGCGGCGGCGCCGGAAGCGGCGGAAGCGACGACGGCGGAAGCGGTGGCGGCGGCAGCGGCGGCGGCGGCAGCGGCGGCAGCGGCGGCGGCGGCGGAAGCGGCGGCGGCGGCGTCGGCGGAAGCGATGGCGGCGGCGGCGGCGGGAGCGGGAGAGGGAGCGGGAGCGGGAGCAGGAGTGGGAGCGGAAGTGGGAGCGGGAGCGGAACGGGTACGGGTACGGGTACGGGTACGGGTACGGGTACGGGTACGGGTACGGGTACGGGTACGGGTACGGGTACGGGTACGGGTACGGGTACGGGTACGGGTACGGGTACGGGTACGGGTACGGGTACGGGTACGGGTACGGGTACGGGTACGGGTACGGGTACGGGTACGGGTACGGGTACGGGTACGGGTACGGGTACGGGTACGGGTACGGGTACGGGTACGGGTACGGGTACGGGTACGGGTACGGGTACGGGTACGGGTACGGGTACGGGTACGGATACGGGTACGGATACGGATACGGGTACGGGTACGGGTACGGGTACGGGTACGGGTACGGGTACGGGTACGGGTACGGGTACGGGTACGGGTACGGGTACGGGTACGGGTACGGGTACGGGTACGGGTACGGATACGGGTACGGGTACGGGTACGGGTACGGGTACGGGACCGATTCAGGCAAAAGCATCGGAAGTTCGGCGTTATGTGTTGCTAGTAATGCAAATAACATTGCAGGCATGCATTGGCTGAAATTCAGCCGCTGAACTTCGGCATACAGTGCTGAGACATTAAGTTGGGTTCCGTTACACAGTTTCGGCGGAGTCAAATTTCGCATCAACATATTGGCCCTCCGACATTAAGACTTATTTCGTGAGCCGTGAGTCCATTTGCTGCAAGTGAATTAAGAAACTCAACTGGATAATTGGTGGCGTCGTCAACAACACTATCCAAGAAATCTAAATATATATCTAAATATATATAACTCAAAGGTGACTGACTGACTGACATAGTGATCTATCAACGCACAGCCCAAACCACTGGACGGATCGGGCTGAAATTTGGCATGCAGGTAGATGTTATGACGTAGGCATCTGCTAAGAAAGGATTTTGATCAATTCTACCCCCAAGGGGATAAAATAGGGGATGAAAGTTTGTATGAAACTTTGTCAATTTTAAACCGATCGGGCGAGCGAAGCCGCGGGCACAAGCTAGTTAACAATAATTTGCGTCATAAGTTCTTTATTAATTGATTTTTAATTTTTTGGTGTCAATATGGCGCGTTCACATAACCAAGAATTTTCTGGTGTGTTATGCTCTGAAGGTCCGCAAATACTGAACTTATAAGTTCTACTTCGGACGAAACAACTTTTTTTTTGAAAAAATTTCAATGTACAGACACATTTTTTTTATTTTATTATTATAGTATACATTTAGTATGTTTTTGTTCAGCGGCAACAAAAAACATCATCTATAAAAATTTCAACTGTCTAGCTATAATGGTTTATGAGATACAGCCTGGTGACAGACAGACAGAAAAACAGTCGGACGGTCTAAGTAATAGGGTCCCGTTTCTACCCTACCCTATGGAACCCTAAAAATCGAATAAAATAAGTATTGATGGGGGGCTCCCATACTACAAACGTGATTTTTCATAGATTATGGTACGGAACCCTTCGCGCGCGTCCGACTCGCGCTTGGCCAGTTGTATTATAACTCAACAAAAAGTTCTCATCAGACTTAACAACTTTTGCTAAGGCGGCATTTTAATATTTCTTATAGTTTAGCTGGACCATTATAGTTCTGCATCATGTGTTCCATTTTCCAAAACCAATCAGGCTTCACAGCTATATAACAAAAAAAGTTTCATTCGAATCCGTCCAGTATTTCCGGAGATTAGCGTGTACAAACAGACAAACAGACAAACAGACAAACAGACAAACAGACAGACATTTTTTTTTTATTTTCTTACTCTATAACTATATCTCCATCGCCCCAAATTTTTTTTTTTGAAAAATTTTCAATGTACAGACACATTTTTTTTACTCTTTTATTATAGTATAGATTAGGTACTTTTCGGGATGAAAAATAAATTACTTGGTACTGTTTAGATAAGAAAATATCACACAATAATGTCACTTGTAATTGATCATATCCATTATTCAACGTGATTTTAGTTTTTTTTTTAAATTGCAGAATAACCGGCTAAGTGCGTGTCGGACTCGCTAACAAAGGGTTTCGTACCATTATCTATAAAAAAATCACGTTTGTCCCAACTCAAATATTTTTATTTTATTCTGTTTTCAGTATATGTTGTTAAAAGCGAACTACTCGATACTTTTTCTATACAAATTTTAGAGGGGTTTTCCTTCACTGTTTGACATTGAACATTAATCCCCTTATTCATAAAAATTAACGACCGTTTGCTAAACCTATTTCAGTTAAAACATGATTTGTCCCTTTCCCTCTTTTCAATATTTGACATTGAAAGAACGAGACAAAACATATTTTAACTGAAATAGGTTTAGCAAACGTTTGTATTTTTTTATGAATAAGGGGGTTAAAGTTTAACATGATATAGTTATATCTGATTATACATTTTGTCTGTATGGATACATAATAGTAAAATAAAAGTCATTAAAATGTTATGAGCCATCAAAGATTCGACTTTTTTTTGCTTTTTTTTATGCAAGTTTCGGCGTAAATAAGATATAAAAGAAGTGTGAAATCTTTAAAAAAGTTTGCACCGATACAGATTAATTATCGAAAATTAATAAACTTTATTTTTACTTGATTAATGCAGTAGTTTTTGCATAAAACCCATTTTTCCAAAGGACCTTACGTATGTTTTTACGCGCTCGGTTTACCATGAATTATCGTGCTTTTCACCTCACTGCTTAGCCCGAACACAATATAAGATGAGACAGCATGCGTTTAAGCCGCGCCCACCTGTGAGTTCAGGCCCTTGATTAATGCAGTAGTTGTTGCATAAAACCCATTTTTCCAAAGGACCTTACGTATGTTTTTACGCGCTCGGTTTACCATGAATTATCGTGCTTTTCACCTCACTGCTTAGCCCGAACACAATGTAAGATGAGACAGCATGCGTTTAAGCCGTAGCCACCTGTGAGTTCGGGCTCGCGACAAGTTCAACCTTAAAGTGACAATAGAAAAACATCATCTGTTAAAATTTCAACAAAAACCAAAGAAAAATGTAAGTCTTCCACCGACGCGTTACAAAGAAATTTAATTTCTTAAGTGCTATGTAAACACACCCTGCTTCACCCCTTAATTAACCCAACCATTAATTATAATCAGATTCGGGCGGCGACACATTCATTAAAGTAATCTTTGATCGCGGACCCGCGTGTAGGCGTACGTTTTAACAGGTCACTCTGTCATTAAATATTTGGTATAACTATAGGGTACGAATTAGTTATATAAACCATAGATCTAAAGATATAAGCAATGTTGCCACCTCAGAGTTGTTTTACCCTAACGCTCCGCGAAATTACATTGAATTAAGCATATTTATATCTTTTTTATTTAAAGTAAAAACAAATTAATTTACTTATAAATGTTGACGACCTGCGTGGCGTAGTGGTCACCATGCTAGTCCGCCACCCAAAGGTTCCGGGTTCGATCCCCGGTCAAGGCAAGTTGGAAAATGGCCTTTTTCAAATTGTCCTGGGTCTTGGATGTCTATCTATATATATATTTGTTATAAAATATAGTATCATTGAGTTAGTATCCCATAACACAAGTCTCGAACTTACTTTGGGACTAGCTCAATCAGTGTAATTTGTCCCTATATATTTATTATATTTATTATTTATTTATAAATGCACATTATTAATAAACTAATAGATAAACTAATACGCCGTTTTCAAACATTCGTGAAATGCATCCATAGTATTGAATGTTTAAAACTTCTTGCAAACATAGTATATTTGACACTCAATGTCGGTAAATGTTACCCTAAAACAACCCTAAATAATTTTCTACCCTAAAAACCCTAAGCGTATATATATTTTTATGTTATAGAGTGGCAAATGAACAAGCGGGTCACCTGATGGTAAGTGATCACCGCTGCCCATGGACAACTGCAACACGAGGGGTGTAACAGAAGCGTTGCCGGCCTTTCCAGAAGATATCAACTCGTTTTTTGAAGGTTTCAATGTCGTATCGGTCCGGGAACACTGCTGTAGGAACTTGATTCCACAGTTCGGTCGTACGTGGTATAAAGTTCCTTTTAAAATGTACGGTAGTTGATTGCCAACTATCCAAGTGGTGTGGATGAAATTTTAATATCAGGCGGGTGGTGCTGGTGCTCTAAATTTTGGGTAAAAATTAAACACTGGACACAAGATACACGAAGATGAAAAATGCAATATTTGTATGAACTTACAAGTTTATTTTCAAGGCAAATTAAAACAAAACCGACTTTTAAGAACGCTATCTAGTGATGAGAAGCGGAACTACATATTCCAATTGATATCCGTAGCGCCTTTTATTATTTGGTAGGCAAACTAAAAAAGGACTTTCAAGCGTTAACTTCCAATGCTTTGACGTTAAAAATCCGCATCGAAATCGGTCCTTACGTTTAAGAGCTACGATGCCACAGAGAGTCCGACAGACATTAGCGTCAAACATATAACACCTCTTTTTTGTCGGGGGTTAAAAATATGACCAGAAATTAAATGATTTTGTGTGACCTTAAAAAGTTTATACCGACTACACGAACAATCGGTAATGCAGCACGATACCATATTTTTAGGATACAATTCAATTCAATTCGAATATATATCTTTATTATCATAAGATATTTATAATATCTCTTAATAATCGTCACTTTGTTTTCTTGCACAATAATTGTTGACGTCAAAAAGTTACTTGGAGCTAAGTTTACTGCCGCCTCCAAAGCGCTAGTGCAGAAGAAGCGGTAACAAACTGCACTGCAGCATTTTCTGATATTGGCGATAATGTCATAAACACTGCTCATCAGCTGTTCCAGGGATTTTGGACCACAACATGTTTCGCGTACTTTCCTGTTCTGTGTGATTTGTCAGTATATATTTATTTATTTATTCACCGAGCAAGCGAGGCGAGCAAAGCATCGCGACATTCGCGACCTGTAAGCGAGGCGGGGCAAAAATGTCTGTCCGTCTCGCCTACATTTATCAACCAATTTACGCGGAATTTTGTGAGAAGATTGTAAAATTATATATAGATTTGTCAATGATTTATATATATATAGATTTTTTTGTAATTCATTTTTTCGATATATTTCAAAATGGCGTAAATATGGGGATTGATAACTTTATAAATATCATATTCAATTCAGGTATGTCGAAAAATTAAAAAAAATCGTTAACCGTTTTTAATGCCCTTATTAAGGCGCAACTTTTGCCTGAACAACTTCTTTATCCTATAAACTTAGACGAGTCGGGGTGACACGCGAGGTCTACAGCTCACAGAGCCACGATATTTTATTTTCTCACACTAATCATTTGGGCGGCCTTTGCCCAGCAGTGGGAAATGAATGAGTAGATAATAAAAAAACTTAGAAAAAAACATTAGAAATTTAATATTTTTATAGGGTCTGAGGCATTCAACTCAAATTCGGCGTGTGGAGTTGAACAAGTGATAGCTCAGTTGGTAAGAGAAGAGCACACAGAGTTGGGCAAAATGTAATTAAACTACTAATTACTAACTACAATTACATTTTGTAGTTAGTAATCGCAACTACATAATTACAAAAAGTAATTGAAAAAGTAGTTGAACTATAAACTACAAAAAGTAGTTGTAATCACAATTACAAACTACTTTTTGAAACTACATATTTTATAAAGATTTACTTACTTATAAATTTTCGTTTCTTGCTTACAACTTTTTACACTTACAATTTCGAAATACTCGTACAACACCTTTAACACACGCCTGAGGTAATAAATTCTTATAGTAATTTGTAGTTATAACTACTTAATTACAATTACAAATTACAATTACAGTAGTTTCAATTGATGTAGTTAAATTTAATGTAGTTTCAACTACTTGTAGTTAACTACATGTAATTGTAATTTGTAATCAAACTACACAATAGTAGTTAACTACGCCCAACTCTGAGAGCACAGTATTATCAATACCAAGGTCGCTGGTATTTTTACCCCATTTCTTATTTCATTATTTAATTTTGGATTAATTCGTGTTAGTATGTACGTTAAGTGTTTTTATCAGACACTTTACGCCTAAATTTATTGTAGACATACATTTAGCGTAACATGCCGAAGTCTACAATACGAAGTATGTAAATTAATGTTAAATAACCTCAACTAACAGTAATCTAGCGCTGATTACGCAAGCGGTAATACCTAACGGCTTATCAAGTTTAGGGTAACTCAAGGGTAACTCCGACGCGAGTTAACTCCAACTTAAGTAGAATTTACTACGCGCATTGATTTGGGAGTTCCTAGCAATTTTAACTTATAGTGACGTTACAAGCCTTCACCGTGCAAATTAATTGCTCTGTATCTTTTAAATTTATTGTTTTGTTTAACTGAATAAAGTAAAAAAATTAAATTAAATTTCTGTATTGCACCAACTGAGTATGATATATAATAATCATAAGTACATATAAAATATAGTAAGTACAAAGGCGGGCTTATCACTAAATAAGAAAGTATTATTATTATAAGCCAAAACTAATGGACCTGTCTTTTGAAGGTAATTTAAAGTAAAGTAATAAAATTTAAAGTAAATTCACAAAGATATGGAGTAACTAAGTTCCAGAGGCTGTAACGTCACTGTTTTGTTAAAATCCTACTTAGCAGTGACATCATGAGAAATTTAACTGTATCTTCGTCACTTTTTGCTTCTCAGAGAAAAATACGTGTAAATTTTATAATCTAACCGACAAGCCAAAAATATTTTAGTCAATTAAAGTAAATCTGTGTGTAATCTGTCTTTAGAACCTTCGGTTACTTTTACAATGTCGTATAACCTAAATATTCATGAAAAACACTGCACAACAAAATAAGTTTTTCTTTTTTACCAGACCAGCATAGAAAAAACATATATTAAAATGCGTGAGTGTCGCGGAAGACTTGGTTGGAAGGAAGTTTGAAAAAAATTCTAGACGGAAAAATCTAACACTTTTTTGCTTTGCATCCGCTTAGTCCGAACCGTCTAAAAACGAAGCGCGTCCCAAAAAAAAAAACAGTTTTTTTTTGACACTGGATAGTCTCGCTATTTTACACTAAGCGGCTACCTGAGGTCCAGTGCTGCCCCCCATTTGAAATAAATCATTTGAAATGAAACGGAGATATTATTTAAAATTAGGCTTTGGTATAACCCTTCAAACTATTTTATGAACTACTGTTTACTTTACTTGTTCGCAAGCATTACATGTTATAATGTGTCAACATTGTATTATAAGTATTTATTAATTAAAAGACAATTATAATAATATGACAAATCAGCCCTACAAAAAGAGCATTGGGTAGTGGTCCGAATCGCCCCATTCCAAAAGATACCTTGGGCAATTCGGTAGTTATTGTAGATGTTTAGTTTTTTTGCGCGGCACAATTATGTTTTTCTCTGTTTGTTTTTGCAATTGACTGGGAGAAAAAGCTTTTAGCGTTAAGTCTGCCATTTTTTAAATGTAAGTTTTACCTTTGGAACAATAAAGTGTTAAAAGAATAAAAAAATAATAATAACGGAAAAACAGAAACGGAAATGTGCAGAATGAAGTTCGCTGGTTGTAATATAAATAACCGAAATAAAATGCGTGTCGGACTCACACGAAGGGTTGCATACTATAATTATCTATAAAAAATCACGACTGTTGTATGGGAGTTCCACTTAAATATACATTTTTTTATATATTTTTTGCTATAGCGGCAACAGAAATGTATCATCTGTGAAAATTTCGGCTGTCTAGCTATCACGGTTCATCAGATACAGCCTAGTGACAGAGAGACAGACGGACGGACAGCGGGGTCTGAGTAATAGGGTCCCGTTTTTACCCTTTAGGAACGGAACGGAACCCTAAAAAACGTAGAAAGTCTTAAGCTCTTTAAAGTGAAATTGAAAGCGTACTTGTTGAAAAAAAACTATTACTCTGTTATTGAATATTTTGGATGATCCTCGTTTCATTGTACATTTTTTGGATAAAATTATAATATTTTTATTAATTTGCATGTTATCATAGAATTATTTGATTCATTGATGTTAAAATTTAAATTATATTTGAATAGTATAATAGTAATCATTTACCGTTAAGTAAATTGTTTAATTTATTCAGCTAAGGACTCTCCCGATAGGTCGACTATTAACTAAGGTATGGGATCAACCAAACGATTAAACCCTTAACGGATGGGTGCAGTAATTTCACTTTCTTTATGGACACCCGTGAATAAAATTCAGTGAACTTTATTTTAATTAATCCGTATTAAATCTGCAAAGCTGTGAATAATAATAATCGTTCTGTCGGCTAGTGTCGGAGGTCGAAATGTTGTCTCGGCTAATCATACGGAGACGAAAAGTACGGTCGGCCAGGTGGCAAAATGCGAAATGTTGTGTCGCCAATCGCACGGAGACAAAACGTTCTGTCGGCCAGGTGTTGAAATGCAAAATGTTGTGTCGGCTAAACGTACGGAGGCAAAGCGTACGGTCGGCCAGGTGTTGAAATGCGAAGTGTGAACATACCTGAATTTTCCAGGGTCCAGTGCTGCCACCATTTGAAATAAATCACTTGATAGGAAACTGACAAATGATACCTCATTCAAGTGTTTACAGTTGAAAGTAAGAACGTGAAGCTTTTCTACGCACAATTCTGAAAAACGGCCACTTTTGGCGTATGTGCGTAGAAAAGTTTTACGTTCTCACTTTAAACTGTAAACAGTAGTTCATAAAATAGTTTGAAGGGTTTTCTAGTGCCCGATCTAGATAAAATTTTAAATGATGTCTCTTTCCTATCAAATTATTTATTTCAAATGGGGGCAGCACTGGAACCCGGAAAATTCAGGTATCCCCTTAAGTTGGTGTATGATTTATCGGAAAAATGAATGTCGGAAAACGATACTACACTCGTAAAGCTCATCTTATGCATAAAAATCTTTTTTGTCTAAATATATCTCTATGTGTATATAAATATAGAAGTAGCAGTCTATAGTACATTCCATTTTTTCTCCAACTATGCAGGAAGGAATTATGTTAACAATTTGAATATCACATGAGGTACTTTCCAATCTTTCGTAATCGGCTCGGGTCTTGCTCGGGTGCATTTTGTGTGTAGTTGTAACCACGCGTAATCTTAAATAAAGATTGCTACTCACCATCTTTACAAAGTTAAGAAATAATAATACTAATACAGCCTTTGAGATGTAAGCTCAGCTTTGCATTTGTGTTAGTGCTCACAGATTGTGTAGGTGAAACACCGGCCTGAGGCACAGGACGTCCCGCGCATGGTTTAAACCGGTTTATACTGGTTTTGGAAACTGCTTGAGACGCGGCACTCCCCTCGCGCGTCACCCTGCCGCGCACTTTCCGCCTTCACCTTTACTTCCTCCGCCTCCAGTGTTGTTTCGTTGAATTTATTAGTGAATCATCATCAAAGTGATCATTAGTAATAAATAATATAATAAATAATTAACATCATATTGTATGTATTTTAATATTTTATTTATTTTTGATAAATCTTTGATTTTATAGGTAGTAAATTACTGACTACTTTTGGTGCTTACTTACACTAAAGCAAAGCTGAGCTTAGTTGCTGAGCTCGAGGACTATACCTTTTGCAGTGTGCGCTGTGGTCCTATACGCAAGTGCGAGTTAGTTGTGTTTTAGAACAGTTTGTTACAAATTAATTTCTTTAGAAATAAGCACATAATAAATTAATATAAGCACTAATGTAATATAAATAAGATTTAACGTAGTTGCATAAAAATGTAATTACATACTTAATGTTTTTTTTTTACTGCACAAATTTTCAAAGAATTTTTATTGGTACTCGCACATAAACATACGAGAAACATTGTCGAATGTTTCTCGTATGTTGTTACGTCTTTGTCACTTATTAATCACTTCTGTAGTTGTGCTTAGGAAGCAGCAGTAAACTTAGTTATAAGTAAATGATCTGACGTCAACAACTACCTATTACGAAATCAAAAGAAAAACTGACAATTATTTTTTTATTCAACCTTATTAAAATACATGTGAATGGCGGATTTAAGGCCAGGGGCCTTTTCTACCAGTCAATCAACAAGTGATGCTGTAAAAGTAATCGTGTGGGGTCATCAGAAATAACTTAAAATAACAACAAAAAAAGGAAGTAAAATTATTATTGTAATTTAAGTGTAAATTTGTATAGTTTTTTTCACGATATATACGTTAGTCGTATATATCGTTAAAAAAAAAAACTAAACAAAATTATCATAAATAATTGTTAAAAAATAAACCATACATAAACTACTTAAATACTACTTATATATATAGCTCCTGAGTTTTCGGAGATAATGTGCTCGCTCTGCTCTTTTAAACGCAAGTATGTAATATTCTTATTAATTCTGTGACGCGAGACGAAATTCAGCTTTCCGAATACTGACTGGTAATTATAGAGTGATACAAATTAAATATCCAAAAATAAATATATATTTTTTGACTTTTTACATAAACTTCAAATTCCATCCGAACGCACCCACATAATAAAATAAATCTTTACCTTATCTCCCCGCCCACATAAGATAACAAATGTGTGCGCCCCCATTTGACATAAAGTCCGAACGGATAAATCGCAAGTGAATGTCCAGCCTAACCTGCCTTTAAAGGCCTTTGCGCCATGAATTCTTTAACGAGATTTATATTTATGTGGCCCTTTTGCTATTTTAGGTTTAATACGAACACAAATTAAAGAGAGTAACAACAACAACACATAATATTTATAAAAAATAATAAATAAATATATACGAACAAATCACACAGATTGAGCTAGCCTCAAAGTAAGTTCGGGACTTGGGTTATGGGTTACTAACTCATCGATACTTTATTTTTTATACCAAATATATGTAGAGATAAATATCTAAGATCTAGACAGATCCATATGAATAATTTTTCATTTTGATCGAACCGGGGATCGAACCCGGTATCTCAGTGTGACAGCGTGACATGATGACCACTAAACAACAGAGGTCGACAGTTATATTTCTACTTTCCGATAAACAGGTCTATTTTCTAGGCAAATAATCAAATAAAAAATCCCCGGCTTTTGAACGCCATCTAGTGATGAGTAACGAAACTACCAATACGACTGGATATCCGTAGAAATATAGTATAGTTATTAGAGAGTTAGTATCCTATAACACAAGTCTCGAACTTGCTTTGGGGCTAGCTCAATCAGTGTCATTTGTCCCTATTCATTTATTTATATATCTATTTTTTTCTAGAGAAACTAGCATGACTTTCAAGCGTCAACCCCTAATAACTTTTAAACGGTTAAACCAATTTTCATCAAACATTGCTAAGTACCACCAAAACTTTCGTAAAGAAAATCGCATCGAAATAGTCCATCCATCCGTTCAAGTGCTACGATGCCACAGACAGACCGACAGAAGTTAGGGTCGAACTTATAACATCCCCCTTTTCGTCGGGGTTTAAAAAAAACCTGTAAATGGAAAGATTTTTTTTTAATTAAATGAATTGCATCTTATCTGTAAATTTTGTAGTTGGTAGTGAGTTTAGACACCGTAAACTCTAATTCGGGAGCAGATTAGGACCGTATTATGGTTTAAATTGGGTTTAAAATATTTATCGCGTTTTGACCACAGTGTAATAACATAGGAACAGTTAGTTTGGATTTGTGGGCAGTGTAGCATTAAATAATTGCTCAAAGAAGGATTGTGTACAGTACAACTATCAAGGAATTATATGTTTACCTTTGTAGTTTTTAGAGTTCCGTACACAAGGGGTACAAATGGGACCTAATTATTAGACTCCACTGTCCGTCGGTCCGTCTGTATGTCCGTCACCAGGCTGTATTTCATGAACCGTGATAGCTATAGACAGTTGAAATTTCACAGATGATGTATTTCTGTTGCCGCTATAACAACATATACTAAAACAGCATAAAATACATATTTAAGTGGGACTTTTATACAAAAAACGAGATTGTTTATAGACAATGGTATGGAACCTTTCGTGCGCGGGTCCGACTCGCACTTGGCCGGTTTTATTAAAATACCTACACAAAATCACTACCAAATTTTCTGACGATCTCTGTGGCCTAGTGGTCTAGGCCACAGAGGTCATCAGAAAATGTCTTTTATTTAATAAATACTAATATATAATACAGTGTTGATTATAATATTTAATGCTTGTAAACGAGTTAACAAACATTAATTACGTAATAAGAAACACTAAGTAGTCAAAAAGCGATGCCGAGCGTACCAGTCTCTCCCGGTAGCACCCGTTCACGAATTGACGCAGAGATCAGCCATCGTTAAACTCAACGACAAATGTAATAACCCCAAACTTGATGGGTTTTCGTCGTTTCTTTATAGAGTTTCTATGGCCGCCTTCCAGCTCCATCATCAATTCAGCTCCATGTCATAAGTGTGCAAAATTTCTGCTCAATCGAATGCCTGAGAGTGGGTCAAAACCTTGCAAGATTACAGGCAGACGGACAAACAGACAACGAGACGGCGGAGAGAGGTGAAACTAAATAAAAGCTTTTAAAAAGCAATTTCCATATTGATTTCATAAAGTAGAATCCTTTTACCGTTTTTGTTTTAAGAAACAGTATAATAAAATTCATTAATTTTGCAAATACTTGAATAATGCCGCCCTAATTTCGTTAGTGAAAATAAAGGAAGAGTCCGCGGTTAGCCAAGTGAGAGTTTTGGCCGATAGAAGGGTTCGCTGGGGTGACCATGAGAAAAGATACACGTTAAAAATGTGTAAAAAAGTTTTTTTTAATTTTTTATTACAAACTTTTATTTAGTTCACCTGTCCCGTTGTCTGTCGGTCTGTCGGTCTGTCTGTAATCAAATCTTGCAAGTTAAATTTGACCCACTTCCCGGTTTTCGATTGAGCTGAAATTTTGTATGCATATGTATATCGTGTGATAATGCCTTATGATGTGATTATGATGACTATGGAGCTGATTTGATGAAGGAGACGATGATGGATGGAAGGTGGCCATAAGAACTTTGTAATAAAACTCTATACAGTTTAGGATCATTTGATTCGTCTTGAGTAGCATTATAAACATTTATGTTCTTTATTTTTGATAAAAATTCATTATAAAAATATTTTTAATAATTACTTGTTATTATTTCAGCAGTAGTTGTACTTATATTTGTTTAGATATTTTTTTAATAAGGTAGTAATAATTAATTATTTAAATATACCGTATCATTTCTCAGTTCTTATGTAAGTATATATGTTTTCTTTTATGTATGTTCATTAATAACTTCTCCATTTTTAACCGATTTAGAAATAAAACTTTTTCATTAGAAAGGGTACATGCAAGTTGGTCTCAGTATCACCAGCTGAGGATCAGATGATGGAATCCTCAATAAATTGAAGGAACTCTTGCACATGTATTGTGATTTTGATATTTTTGGCAATAAAACAAGCGTTTGCATTTGCAAGATTGTGTATTCTAGTGAAGTGAAAATGACGAAGAAAACAGTAAAGAGTCGTAGTTATTATGTTGCTAGTGGCTCTGAGAGCTGTAGACTAAGCTATACGCTATACATCCGATCCGTTGAAGTTAATCGGATAAAAAAATGCGGGAGTATCGTGGAAAACTTTATACGAACGAAGTTTTATCAATCAATAAAAATATAAAAAAGGAAAAAAAATCATAAATAAGGCAGAGAACTGTGTAGCAGTAGCACTAAGTAACGATAAGGCAGAGCCTGGTTTGTATAGGTAGGTACAAGTTTTCCAAAAAAAAAAATTCAAAAATGTGGGGTTTCTACTTTTCACTAGAAGTTTATCGGATAATAAAGTTATTCGAACAAAAAAGTTGCGTACTAATAAGCGTAACAACAAAGCTATGTGACACTAGTTTTTTAAATTTTCATTATTCCTGAAATATTATGTTTTCAACCCCCATATTCCGCCATTTTGAAAAATTTCAAAACACTAATACGACAAAAAATCTGTATAATTTCCAAACCTTCTTACAAAATATCACTTGAATCGATTGAAAAATGCGACCTGTAGGCGAAAACAACCGGACTAACATAATGCGGACAAAAAATTGTTCGGCCAATTTTGAAACTGGGACGCTTCGCTCGCTCTCAATAAGGCGATGCGACTGGAAATTATTTACAATTTTGACTTCTTTTTTCCGTCTTTATATTGAATATTCTTTCAACGAGGCCGCCCCATTTCACAAATTTTGGTCACCGTAGCAACTCATTTGGACCCCATTGACCGCAGGAAGGGTAAAGGCGGTTTTTAAATAAAATGATGCAGCACTGGGTCTAAAAGACCCCGCTTAATGTTACCCGCGTTCGGCTTGAGGTGAGAGCGCTAGAGGGTTAACATAATTAAATAAATAATATGTGTATTTGCTTCTATGATGGTCTCGGAGACAAAATAAATATTATATATAGATATTTACATATGTTTATTTGGCACCATTTATTTTTTCAACCGGCTTCAAAAAAAGAGGATGTTATCAATTCGAATGTATAGGTATATGGTTTTTTTTTTATAAGTATATTCCCCGATCACTCGAAGACGCCTGGGCCAATTTGGAGAATTCTTGTTTGAAAAGACATACTTGTCAGGTGGGTCCATATTTCTTTTTATTAAAATCGCTTGTTTAGACACGTGCCGAAGTCGGTTTTTTTTTTTGAAAAAAAATATTTTTTTTTCTCTTTACTACAAAGAAAAAAATAAGTTTTAGGTCCATGGCAAGTAGGGGATGTAATTCCCGGTTCTAAGGAGTGTTACTAAATTACCGGTACTAGGCCTAAGCTAGTACCGGAAAAAATTCGGGAATTTCGATACCCAAGTTAAATGCTTATTTAAAAAAGAAAAACATTACCAATTTGTACTTAGTTTTACAAAAAATGTGAATAGGTTAGAAAAAATATTAATCGTTTTCTCTTTAGTTCAATTGTTCTGTCTTAATAATAAATCAGCTAAAACAATGACACAACAAAACAGGTTATAAATTCGTTTTAAGAATATAAAGTTATAAAATTCAAAAGCACAAAAATATTTAAACTTTTAACGATACTCCACTTAGATTTTTGCGCTAATTCTTAACATCTTGACGAGTTTACAGATACTCGTCAAGATATTAAGAATTAGATGTGATGTATACAGTCTAATTTTGAACACTCTAAAGTTGGTATTATCAAAAGTAGGTTACAAAACACACACACACGAAATAATAACTGTACTACTTTAAGCACCAGGGCCATGAAATCGGTCTAATTAATTAAGGAAATAGGATCAAAAAATAGTTATAAAAAATAATTAATGAAATAATTATTGAAGCCCCGAAAGTACCGAAAGTCTCGGGAACTGCATTGTCCGTACCGGTACTAGGTAAAGGAATAAAATATCGGGAATTTCCGGGAAAATGAGTACCGGGAATTCCCGGGAGCAAACTCTAATGGCAAAGCGTATCTTTTTGGTGAAATTAGAACATATGTGCCATTATGAGTAATAGACTTTCCTGAAATCACAAAATTACCAATGTTCCTATATTAGTGTTCGTGACTATTTAAAAGACATAACAGTAGAGGGAGTAGTAAAAATTGTATTAAGTAACTAAATTTTAAGTAGTTAGAGAGGCCCAAAAGCAGCAAATCGTTAGCAACTGTTAGCAGCTTATCGGGCAACGCGAAGGCCCTAAATAACGCGCCTTAATTAGCACAACTACACCCTAATTAAGACTAACGAACCTTCTGCGATACGAGAGGTTAATTTGGAAATCACGGGCTATGGTAATAATATGTAAACTAAAGTTTTGGAAGAGCTCGACGGCCCAGTTGCATTATACAAACTACTTGAATATTACAATTTTCTTTGTTTATGAAAAAACGTATTTAATTCAGTACAACTTTCCTTTTTTTTCCAAAAAACTTATTCAATTCAACTACTACCTATGCCACTAAAATTACTGAGTAGAATTTACTGGCTTCTGACATTAAAGTGACCACAAATGTCTAACTTTCACCATTTTTTATCATTTTTATTCATTCACTTCCTCACCACCACTGAATATTTGAAAAATCCCCTCTACAACTTAGCTATTATTTCGTTTGATGTATATATATTTTTTAATCATCAACTTTTATCTGTATATATATATATATATATATATATTGTGATAGGTACCATTTTTTTTGTATTATCATTGAAAGTTAAAATTAAACTTAAGGGGCTACATGAATTTTCCAGGGTCCAGTGCTGCCCCCATTTGAAATAAATCATTTGATAGGAAACGCAGACATCATTTAAAATTTTGTCTTGACAAGGCACTAGATAACCCTTCAAACTATTATATGAACTACTGTTTACAGTTTAAAGTGAGGACATGAAGCTTTTGTACGCACAATTGCGAAAAACGGCCACTTTTGGCGTATGTGCGTACTGCGTAGAAAATACATCCATGGGCTTTTACTGGATTATATTGTGATCAAAGCGACATCTTTTTGGAAAAATTTATTGGAATTTTAAACCTTGGAAACGTGCATGACGATGACAGTGACGGACGTGACAAAAGTAACGATTACTTTTCAACGTTACTTTTGGGGCACTGGAACGACAGTCACGGTGACCAAAAAGTAACGACTTTGCACACGTCTACTTTAAACTGCAAACAGTAGTTCATAAATTAGACTGAAGGGTTATCTAGTGCCTTAATTAGAGCCAATGCAATCAAATGCATTTTCTCCCTCAAAAACTCAAGAGATTAAGAGAAGCTTTAACAAGCTGGTACATTCTAACCACACAACGAAGCCTAATTTGACTGGGTTTTTTATGAAAAAATAACCATAGCGAGTTCTAACTATGCACAGCACCATCTAGTTATCATGAATGTAAACGTAGTCTTCGTAATCATGGGCGCCATAAAGTGTTAACTCTTACGTACTATGTGAAATTATAAAATTTACTTATCAAAATTTTATTTGCAATATAAAAATAAAATTTTAATCAAATTAAAACTAGATAGGTATATATCATAATACAATATATAGGTACTTACTTATATTTATTTACCACGTATATTCGTAATTTTCGTTGTTATAGTATTTTTTATCTTAATTTATTACTTCTATTGTTTTATGATGCAATGCCCTATCAGAGTTCATGTTGTGACTACTAATTTAAGAAGTGACTATGTAGAAAAGAGAAATATGAACAATCGAAAAAGCAATAAATAAATTAAAAATTGAAATAAAAAAGTGGAATTGGTGTAATAGTATTAATTAATGAACACTTTCAATGGAAGACTTGTTTTTGTTTTTCGTGTGTGTAAGTCCAACACTGGTGTCAGATTTTTCAGGCTGCCTAAAGGCATCTGACGTAGCTTGACGACTGCCATACAATGATGACAGCCGGAACCAACGGCTTATACGTGCCTTCCGAAGCACGGAGGAGATCGAGAAATTTTTGTGTCACTTGTGGTCACCCATCCAAGTGCGGACCACGCCCGGTGTCGCTTAACATGCTAGTAATGCGCACTCCCGCCGGGCCACCGAGCTCCTCATTGGAAGATTTATAATATAAGACATTCATAATAATAAGTGAGTAGGTATTTAAGACCTAGGACAGATTTATTTCTTATAATAAGCATAAATTAACTACTCTGACTAGGTCAGATCATTTTGACTATAGTGCATTTGTTTAGGTATTTAAAAGAATGTATACAATCTTGACATATCTTTTATTACAATATACACTTTATAAATCAATATCATCGCAAATTACAAATTATTTATTTTATAAATTATATAATTTATTTGTAATTTGCAAAGGTATTGATAATAATAAGAATATAATAAACAAACTTTGGACCCCCATTTCACTCCCTTAGGGGATGAGTTTTAAAAAATCCTTTCTTAGTGCACCTTTAGACCTCATAAGAAACCTATGTGCCAAATTTGGAATAATTTCGGAATAGCCAAATTGGTCGCTGCCGTTACTTGGTCGATAGACCTGAGATAAATCAACTGTAGGTAAATCCCCCCCGTGCAGTGTACCTGTGTTTTATCAGATTGCCCGAAAACTACATGATAATAATCATAATGTCTAGGCAATGTGGAAATTGTGATAAATTCATTATTTATCACAATTTCCACATTGCCTAGTTCAAATTATAATTAATTACTAGCCCGAATTAGCTTGTCATTATTCACAATGCCCGGGCATTATGAAAAATGACCCAATTTATCACTTGGTCCATAACATATAGATTGCCTTGGCATTGTAAGTCTTTACTTTACCTAGACTTTAGCCTCTTGACTTTTTACTTTTGACTTTGTTATCGTCACTGCACTGTACAATCATACTATATTTTTATTTATAAATAATTTTATGTGTATATTTCAATAAAAGCACACGTCAAGATTGTTTACATTCTTTTAAATACCTATACAAATACACTATAGGTATTTAATATATTAATAATTAATTGCCATCCAGCATGGTAATGCTGCCAGCTCTCTAGCAATCTCCCGCAGGGAAAAGATTTGCGGGACATTTTTTATTTATGTTTATAAGTAACTTATTTTAAGCAGGTATTTAAGTTTATTTTAGTTACTTAGTATCAGTTACTATTTATTATTAGTTGAATTATTAGCATTTTAATAGGAATTTTGACAAAAGAGTAAAAAAAAATTTTTTATTTTATTGGTTCGTGGTAAGTTCACATGAAAATTTACAAATAAAATATATACCGTCTTATTATAAAACCCAGACTAACTTTATTACTAGGTTTAAACCTTTATCCGACCAAATCCAATTGACATCTAGTAATATCACACTATGTGACCTGTCAATGTCAACTTCATTTTGGGCGGATAATGGTTTAAACCTAGTAACAAAGTTAGTCCTGTTTTTATAATAAGACGGATTGAAAATAAACATAGTACACACAGCCAAATAATTCGGTTTGCAACCCTTTTGTTCGTGTGCAAGACAAGATCATACTGGCAAATATGCCATCCAATAAAAATCATTCAGCCCCTGTGTGGGTAAATCTTACTACATGATTTCATTTTGTTCGTCACATACATAACCATCTGGTGACACGATACGTTTAGTGTTGAAGTGTGATCAACAATTTCGCCAAGTAAGTTAGCAACTTGATTGGTAGAGTGGTCTAACGAGCCAACTTATTTCATGTGAAAGTCACAGGTTCTAATCTGCCAATGCTTATAAATCAGTTGTTTAAGAAAAAAGGTATATTATTCGTATAGTCTTTTTATTTGTTGTTTCAATATTTTTAAATCTTTATTCATGGTTTGAACAAATAAGAATAAAAGGAAATGAGAATACGTGAAACAAAATTAAGTTTATTGCACAGTATTATTTATTAGTCAATGAAAATGTAAGTAAGTATAAAAAAACAGAAAGGGATAATTTTATTGTTAAAAAAACTCATTGTTAATGACTAAGTAGATTACCTAATAATATAAAATGGGTAATTTAAGTAACTGCTTTTTACACATAAGTCAGTATAAGATGGTATAAGTATTGTATACTACTAACGAAGAAATACTTCTACAAAATAATTTAAACTGAAATACATAGTTGTGTTTCCTACTTCTTTATATATGTATGTACCTACCTACAGTCGGACAAGAATGGACGCAATTATCAAGCGATCTTTTCATAAGAAGGTCAGCCACATGTGAGAGAATAAACATGTTAGTTGACGTTAAGGTAAAACTTCAATAACAATAAACATCTCTTAAATGTATCGACCTATTTTATTAACACTTTTTTGAATGAAGTTAAATATCTAAAATTGGGGTACAGAAAGTAAGAAAACACATTTAATAACCTATCGCTGATCCCTTACTTCATATAATTAAATCTAATCTATCTCGCATACCTGCAACCATGTTCCAACACATATCTGTGCCACGCATGGACTCCCACGTTGAATAAACTAATTCTTTTAAATTATCTTTTGACTTTACCTCTGATGAGTCTCAATTTAACACCATTTGACCCCACAAATTTTCAATGGGGTTTATGTCAGGGCTGTTAGAAGGCCAATCAATAACAGTAAAGTTTTTTGGATATTAAGCCAATCTCACACAATCTGTGCGCGGTGAATCGAGCAATTATCATGAATAAAATAAATATGTTCATGTGGATACACGACGCGCACAATTGGTAACATCACATTTTGCAAAATGTCCAAGTAACCTTGACTGGTATTGCGACCCTCTACTTCTACTATTTCACCTGGGCCCATCGATGACATCCAACCCCAGTAGCCTAAGGTGATACGGCCGCTAGATCTACATGGAAGAACGTTCTCATCTTTATACGGTTCCCCTGTTTTTCGCCACAAAATTTTACGTCCATCCTTATCCGATTTAAAAGACTTTTCGTCCGTAAATATCACAACATTGTTGCACCAATCGAAATTTTTGTATTCTTCTGCGAATCTTACTCTTTCGCTCTTATGCACATAACTTAGCAAAATTTTTTAGCCGGTCTTCTGCACTTTAATCCACCAGCACGCGAATGATTCCGCACTGTCTGAAAAGACACTCCCTCTGCGGTTGCCGTCGAACGCGTAGTCTTGAACGGATCTTCCAAATGTGCAGCTACTATGTCACGATGGCGGCGTGATGCATCAGTATAGCTGACACCTTTTGGGCCAGGTCGAACGTGATCAATGTATCCTGAGTCCGCATATCTATGCACCCACAATTGCACAGTTCGTCTCTGCGGAAGATATTAAACAATATAATTATTATTCTGTATTTAAATTTAGTTATTAAAACTGGGCAGTTTTAACCATTACCCACAACCAAATTGGAAGTTAACAAGAAGGCTTATTCATTTCATAGTCATAACTTTCATGTATCTTATATGTAGATAGTAAAAAATACTTACGGATATCATTAAGCGCCGAGCGATTTCACTAATTGAAAAATTTTGCTCGTATAAAATGACTATCTCTGCCCTTTTAATCATGCTTATGTGAGTATTATCCATGATTTTTACAAATAAAGCACTCAAAATTATACGTAATTGCTCAAAGCTGAGCTGCGATCCTATTCGATGCTATTGAACAAGTGCAAGTATATAAAACATACCCAAGACCCTCAACTTACAATTATAAACCGAGTTGAATTATTAATCTGTGGGTAGCAATGCAAATATTTGTCAAGTTGCAATAATGGTTTGTTCTGACGATTTTTATGAGACAACAACAAAGAATAATCAAACAAAAATTAAACCTTCCTAGTGAGATTTGAACTCGGTGACAATGTGAATTGAGAACGAGTAGTCGGTCACCTTAGCCACTGGACTACCATAGCTGTGTCTTAGTGCCGCAACAGACGGGGCGCAAGTTGCGTCGCTTATCAATCTACCCATTTGAGTATTTACTCACTAGATTTAATAAATAGAGTAAATAGAGCGTGCTCATGTATTGACATCGGATTTGATGTCTGTTTACTTATTTTTACGTAAAATTACGTCTATGCACACCTCTCACCAAAAAATTATAATTAGTCAAAGAAGTCTACTTTCAGTGTATGATTAGTATGGTATTTTAATATAATTTGTAATATATAACGTTTACCTTCATTTTAAGCATATCATGGTGTACGCACACACTTTCCGACAAGAATTGCAAGTTTATACTAGATTTAAGTTTCAAAATTGTCATGAAAACATGAAATAATGAATATGAATATAAATATGAGTCGCAACTCATATAAATCAATCTACTCACCAAATGGATAAATAAGGATATTTATCAGGTATTTACTCAATCTACTGAGTAAATACTCAAATGGGTTGATTGAGTATTTATGCATCGCCCATCACTAGCTGTTACGCGGCGCAACTAGCGCCGCGTCTGTTACGGCCCTTATAGTTTTGAAATTACGAATAACATTTCACTACAAAAAGTTGTTTAGTAACTTTATCTTATTTATCATTAATGACTTGGTTGACAAGACGTGATGTGCTAGTGTGTGTTCGGATAAAAGGATTGATGAACTTGCGTATTATTAGGGCTGCGGCCATTCCGAACGCGCACATTGAAATAAAGTGATGCGTGTGTGCCCTGCAAACCGAATTATTTCGTCTTTTGTACATAGGCGCTACTAGTTTATAAAACTATATAATAAACTACCGAAAGCCATTACAGACATTGAAAACTATAAAACATTTCTAAAACATGTTAAAGAATTTCTGTCTAACAAATGTTACTATTCCGTAAATGAATATTTAGAAGACAAAGAGAAATTTATTAGAAAATTGTAAAGAGTACTATTAATTCATGACAAAATAAATATTAAAATCAATACCAATATATAAGATGACAAAATTACCAATAATGACATATTATAATAATATTTATTTCTATCAAATAATTACATTTCAAATTTATCAATATTTATGAAAATTTAATGAATAATAAACTGGACAAAATTCAGAAATGGCTACAACATAATTACACCTACAAATAACTAATACATATACATAGGAACAGAACGCACGTGCATACACAGTAATGTAAAACTCTAAAATTAAAATAGCCCTTCTCCTATTGCAGCGCCCGCCAGGGCCCTTAATTGATCCTTATTTTATTGTAACACCTATATTGTACATTAAGGAAGCAATAAATATTGAGTATTGAGTATTGAGAAAATTTCTTTCAGCGGACAGGCGCGGGGCGAGAGAGTCCAATACAAAAATAAATACATATATTAAGAGACAAAATACCCAAGTAGTTGTTAACTTACCTACATAACCATTAGTAAAATATACTGACTTACTTAAATAAATATATTATATAAACATATATTCATGCAGTATACATTTTACAAGTAATTTTAACTCATATTATTTTTTAATTACTTATTTATGAGCTTTACATACAAATTTTATTTCATGTTTTATAGTTTTGCAATAAATTCTAGACCTTGTCTGAGTTTTATATATAAGACTAGCTTTTGCCCGCGGCTTCGCTCGCGTAGGGGTGTAATTTATCAAAATCCTTTCTTAGGGCATGCCTACGTCATAGTAGCTTTATGCATGCAAAGTCTCAGCCCGATCGGTTTAAAATTGACAAAGTTTCATACAAACTTTCATCCCCTATTTTATCTCCTTGGGGGTAAAATTGATCAAAATCCTTTCTTAGCGGATGCCTACGTCATAACATCTACCTGCATGCCAAATTTCAGCCCGATCCGTCCAGTGGTTTGGGCTGTGCGTTGATAGATCACTATGTCAGTCAGTCAGTCACCTTTGAGTTATATATATTTAGATTTAGTTCCAAGAATCAATCATAGATGGCACTGTCTGTTTTTAAAACACGCTATGGTTTTTTTGGCGATTACTTGGTATCACGCAAGACATAAAGTGCAGTTAGCGAGTCTACAGTTCACAGACCTAAATTACGAGCGTAGCGAAGCGAAGCGAGCTTCGTTAGTTTTTGGAGAGTTGGTGCACATACGTGCTTCAAACTCATTTAAGGGGATACCTCAAATTTCTGGGGTCCAGTGCTGCTCCCATTTGAAATAAATGTACCTATGTTCCGCAATTACTTACTCGAAGAAGTCAGGACCCGTTTTTCTCTGTTCCATGCCTGGACCAATTTGGGAATTTTTTTCTTGTTTAAAAAGACATACTGGCAAGGTGGTACCATATCTTATCAGTTACTCAGTTGTGTAGTTTGGAGATGAATATAGTTTTTAGTTCTAAAAAAATCTTGTCATTGATTGTTTATATTTTTTACATGATTTTCTAGATATATTAATGCATAAAAACTGATACTTCCCGACCGCTCTGTCGTCAACGCGAGCATTGTTTGAAAAGCTTGTTGTTTCACCCAGGAGTGCTATTTTTCGTTTAAGGACTCACCGAAACACAAAACGTGTAGTTTTCCAACTCACCGCTCGCGCAAAAAACCATCTGGCCGTATTTTTGAAACCGTTGTGTCAGCTAAAAACAATATTATTTTACGTAGAAAACATCGAAAATATGTCTACTATGGTTTTCTAAGAATCTCACCATGAATAAAAAGCAGCATGAATCGATACGGATTCTCCATGAAAGGTTCCTTATCTACGCCACAAATGTCAAAATTACGAGTGGTCGAGGCCACTCTTGGCAAATCCTTCGCATGTACGATCATTTCAAAAAGCGCTCGCATAAACCATTCAAAATGTGACAAGTGATTTCAAAAATACGTTTCCAGGGCAATGCTAAAAAAAGAGACAAAGCAGAAAGAAAGAGATAACGCCGGAGGACTTGGTTTGCATTCTATTGAATGAAAGACAACCTCCGTGGCGTAGTGGTCACCATGCTAGTCCGCCATCCAGAGGTTCCGGGTTCGATCCCCGGTCAGGGCAAGTTGGAAAATGGCCTTTTTCAATTTGTACTGGGTCTTGGGTGTTTATCTATATATGTATTTGTTATAAAATATAGTATCGTTGAGTTGTATCCCATAACACAAGTCTCGAACTTACTTTGGGGCTAGCTCAATCAGTGTAATTTGTCCCTATATATTTAAATTAATACTATCATTAACTTTCCATTGAACCAATATTAACTTTTCATAGGGTGCGGAAATTTCATAAAACTTGTTCCAGGCAATACGTGTTTTTCCGTAAGCCATACAAGTGAGTGAAAGAAATGTTTATTACTTAAAATTTAATTATATTTGTGAGGTTATATCGATATCTGTTTTTTACCTTTACAATTTATGAGTACTTTATGAACGGTCGAATTTCAGGTAAAAGTTGTGCATAAAAGCAGATTTTTGGAGGCGTATACTGAACTTATTATTCCAAATTTTATTTTTTTATTTCGATAGAAACCTAGAAATAGCTAACAAGATATCTATTTTTTCAAAAGCTTTCAAGAAAGAGTTACAACGCCATAATCGCCGAAGAGAAGTAAGACGGGAAGGCCGCTCTATTTCGACTCAAAAAAGTATGAAGTCACGGTTGTGATTTTTATACATATCCCATACAAAATATTTATTATGACATTTTAGAAAAAAGTGTCCGATTTGAATTACATAAAATATAGTTCTTTCACTCTCTCGAATTGATATAAATTTATTTAGTCGGAAATAATAAAACATCCGATGAATAAAATAAAAATATTTATTTTTCAAAATTAAAATTTCTAATATTGGAACGAAGTTCCTTACGGCAGGCTTGGAGGAGATAGGGATTTTGCTGCGCGACCGAACTGAAAAAAATGTGATAGTAAAACCGTAAGGATGACCTCGTTAAATAAAACCGTTAAATGAGACGTGCGCAGGCGCGACAGTCGTATACACAAGCGAGTAGTGTATAATACCTTTGAGCACGATTTTTATTTTGCAAATTGTGTCGATTCTACATTAGTCGAAGGAACTTCGTTCCTACCTGGTGTCCCACGACACCACATTTCTTTTTATTTAGTAATAAGACCTATACAGTCACTTTTACACGTGAATAAGTTTATTTTACAAATTATGAATAATATCCTCTCAATTTATCGCAGGTTAACTAGAAGAGATCCCCATGGGATATAAATACGCCACTGTATCTTTTCTCTTTCAAATTTTTTGTACTTTATTTTGTTCTTTGGTACAATGAAGTTCATCATCATCACCATCATATCAGCCATAGGAAGTCCATTGCTGGACATAGACCTCCCCCAAGGATTTCCAAAACGACCGATTGGAAGCGGCCTGCATCCAGCGCCTCCCTGCAATCTAGCAGGTGGGTGTCCTACGCTGCGCTTGCCGGTACGTGGCCGCCATTCGAGAACCTTTCTGCCCCATCGGCCATCGGTTCTTCGCGCTATGTGCCCCGCCCACTGCCACTTCAATGAGCTAATCCGCTTGGCTATGTCGGTGACCTTCGTTCTCCTACGAATCTCCTCATTTCTGATTCGTAGAGAAACACCGAGCATACGTTGACGTCAGATCATTAACTTACAGATAAGTTAACTGCCGTTTCCTAAGCGCAAGTACAGACGAAGCGGCATCAAACTGTACTGCATCATTTTCTCCTAAAACATACCTTTTATACTACTATCAGCAAACTACTACTTCCTATATACAATCATCAATTTGTACTATTCATACGTTCAATATCCCTGAATGGACCATCAGATACGGCATTTCATTGCTGTTCGTTCGAAGGCAATTTTGCACTATCGGCTATCAAAATATGTCACGCGTAAATGCTTGATGGCCCGCAATTTAATGTACGTAGACAGTTTTTTACAAATACGTGACACGGTTACAGATACAATCCATTTACCTAACGGGGTAGACAGAGTTTGTTTAAACTCAAGGGCCACGTTTATGACGGCCGTGAAGGTGGAAAAAGGAAATTATGAATTGCTAACAGTGACGTGCACAAATATTTTTGACAGGTTAATAATAATATAATAATAATAAAAAATCTTTATTTCGGACATAATCCATATTATGTTAGTAATGAACAGAGTAAACTTAATCTAGTGTTAGTAACAGGAAACAATTATAAGCACATAACACAGACAAAACAACACAACTAACAGCTAGGTTTCCTCCCACTGGTCACCGGTATCTGGACATCAACCTCAGTATGAAGGCGCATCCAGTAACCCAGTAGTGGGGAGTCCCATCGATCAGTGAACACGCGCAGAATACTATTTGAGCTAGCACGTTGGCGACCCAATAGCGCCGCACACCTCTTTCTAATAATTGCATAAAAGCAGTCTGTATCAAACATTTTTGACGCACTACAAAAACGCGGCAGCCCAAACAATATTCTGAACGCGTCATTATATTGAACGCGCAAAGCACTGTATGTGCGCCGCGAAAAGTCAGCCCACAGACTGCATGTGTAGAAGGACTGGCTCTAAGCTAATTTTATAAACACTAATTTTACCTAAATTACGAGAACCGCTTCATATCAAGAAAAATTTATATTTTTTTTCTAGTATCCGATCCTATATTATTAAAGGGTGGCCCAGGGTACACAAATTCTATGTGACTGTATGAAATGCACGCTACTGGTTGATAACCGCATCGCCTTTCCACTTGATTCAGATTCTCAACCATTCTCTTGATCGGCTTTTACGAACTATCACGAAAGAGAAGCTGAGCAGCAGGTACATTTTTGGTTTTATTATTTTCTTTCAGAACAACGTCGAAGGTGACACGATTAATTTGGAGTTAAGACGAAGTGGTAGATAAAGTGGCGCCCTCATTTGAAATAAATTGTTTAACACTAAATATGGTGATAATTAAAAATTTGATTTGTATCTATATATAATAATTATATTTATTCATGCTATGTAAATTTATATAGTTATATATATTAAGTTATTTATTATGCTGTATATTATGTATAATAGAATATTAACTGGTTATTGTATTTGTTACTATATTAATTTAGTGTATAAAATTCTTACTGCGCCATCTGTTATCTAATTATATAAGTTCGCACTCCTTTTCTTTTTGGTTGCCTGTAAAAGATTTGTTAACGCCTTACTGGCGCTAACACTTGGCAACACCGTGCGGCAGTCGGCAACATCGGAACGAAGCTGGCAACCCAAGCAGAGGAGTGGCAGTGACGCCCGGTCGCCGGCCTTCTTGAATTGACGGTCGCCGCGTACGGTTGTGTCAGTTCATATATTGTAACTTATTACTGAATTTATACATCATAGATTATTGTTGTTTGAAGTAATTGAAGTAATAAATAGATATTTTATCAAGTACTAGTGATAATTGTATTAGCTTAACGGTTTATCAACCAAAAATAAATATGTATTATGTATAACTGTGTCTAATATTTATTTTTCTGATAGATTGCTTCGGCGCTAAGGCCGCCTCTTGTACCTCATTATATTATGTTACCTACCCTTATTTTTTAAGTATTCCGAAAATGTAAATGTTTTTTGGTGCAATAAAGTTTTTTGTATTTTATTGTATTTGTTCGTATTTTTATAATTTTTACAACTAGTTTATGAATATTGTGAGGTGTGCAAATAAACATACATTTGCGTAGGTATGCATTTTATTTGCATACTCTTTGTATGTTTGGGTAACATGTTAATTTGCGTGAAACTTTAAAACCCACTAATTTGAAATTCTAGAATCATCTGCTGTATGTTAAGGTCGGTTGACGTCAAACGGCGGCTACTTAATATCACTCCGGGTCAGTGGCATAGCATAGGTCACTAGCACCCGGTGCGGATTTCAAATTTGCCGCCCTCTTATTTTTGTAATCCATTATAAAAAATTTGGGCATGGTAAAAAGAGTACTTTTATTAGTTTTATTGAATTGAAAAGTGAAATTAACATTTTTTATTGAGAAACCTTGCGCTTGCATCACCCATGCATAGAACCTGCATAGGTACCTGGGTATTTGGTAAAATAAAAAAAATGACGAAAAAAACACGTAAAGAAATTAACTTTTTTTTTAATTTTAATTTTTTTTTCTAAATTTTAAGTTTTTTTCTAACTGCCACCTCCGCAGCGCCGCCCCCAGCAAAGTGCCGCCCGGTGCGGACCGCATCCTCCGCCCTCCCCCCCCCATGCTACGCCACTGCTCCGGGTTCAAACAGCCAACATGCCTTGATGTAGGTATGGGTAGAAATGTTGACGTCTGGAAGGCAGCTGGTCGTAACGTTTTGGGAAGTGGTCGTTTGGGAAGTAGACATTTTGGAAAGTGGACGTTTTGGGAAGTGGTTCTTATGAGTCAAAAGGGTAAAATTATAACCAAATAGTTTTTATAATCTGTTCCGGCTATTTCTTCTTCATTTTGCATGTTCTTCAGCATTCTTGGGTGACCATTGGCATGCACATTATATTTGGCGAAGAAAAAGCGGAAAGCGAACCCCGGGCTCCGATCCAACTCCAACTTTTAAGTGTTCACCCCCAATAACTTTTGAACTGTACCGATTTCCAACAAACTTAGCTAAGAACCATGAAAAACATGGCTTTCGATAAAAAAATACCGCATTGAAATCGGTCCATTCGACAGACAGACAGACAGACAGAAACCTCAAACCCTTTTACCGCAAACGGCGGATTTATCCAACAAACATTTTCGGGCCCATTTTGCGAGCGTCGTATATTTCCGACGAAAAACCACTGCTCGTATTGCACATAACTTAAGTTGCAGATATCCACATCCCTTTTTGGTTCAGGCATTCATTTTCGATTCACTATGCCTCGCGCTGGGAGCGCGACAACTGATTTAAAATCTCGCGGTGATAGGATACAGGAGGATGCCGTCAACTGGGACCGCAACCAACTCGGACCGCGGTTCCAGTGGCCGGAATCAAAAAATGTAATATTTTTCTTCCAGCGACTGAGCCACGCATAAATTTAATAAAACATCTATTTTTCAAGCCAAAACAGTACAGTCAGTGAAAAAAATGTGTAAAGTAATAATTATACAATTAAAAGAACAAATCTTTGATAAAAACATCACTTATCTATATAAACATAATTTACTTATCCTAAACATGAATTTATACTATAAGTATAAACCAACACGTTATCACGTGAATATTAATAGCATGATTAAGTAAAAAATAAATAAACGAATGGTGATAAGTGTTGAATATATTTTTACTTACATAAATAAATGATATTTTTGAATTAAACAGTTTTGCTTTTTAATTTAATATTAGTTTAAACATTTTTTCGTTTGACAGTACTGTTTTTATTCTTAATTTATGAGTGGTCCCAGTTGCTGGAAGAAAAATATTAAATTTTTTAGAACCGACGATTGGGACCGCGGTCCGAATTGATTGCGGTCCCAGTTGACGGAATCCTCGGATAAAGATGCATTACAAAATAAGAGAACAAAGACGATCAATAAGTTTATTTATTTTCTTAAATAACATTTTACCTATTTACACAACCGTATCATATTTAAAATCTATTCAAAACAAATTAATTTCAATAATTACACAACTTATGTTAACCCTTATAGATAACTTCTATATTACATTTATCAATTACATTTTATACTTTATAAGTAATAACTGTAGTTCAAAGTTTAACGTAGACTAATCTAATAGTTTTAAATTTATAAATGCATAAAGTAACAGAAATAATTGGTTTACTAATAATAATAATATTTACAAATAGGGTTAACTTCCAGTCATTGGACGCTATCAGTCATTGGACAGAACACAATAAGATCTTATTTATTAAGGTTGCTTTCAAGATTGGAACACTGCAGCTACAGAGTATAAAAAGATGCAGCTGCAGTGGACAGAACACAATAATAAGGTTTTAATGTGTTTTGTCCAATGACTGTTAGCGTTCAATGGCTAGAAAGATACCATTAATAACTTAGCGCTATATAAACAAAATACCTGCCGAGTTAAATCACTCGCATAGGTGTAATAGTGAGTAAACTACCAATATAAGGATTGCAGATTTTAAATTTATTTGACAAAAAATCTGAGCTCCTAGAATTGGTAGCATTGTACTATATAAGTGAATTAGAGAGCGCAGATTTTTTATAAATATTGCGGATTGTACGAGATTTTCGTCTCGTAAATTATATTTTATGTCAATTTGGACAAGTGGTTGTTTAATACAAATTGAAGGCTTTTATAATCGTATACTTAAACCTTTTTGATAAAAAAATGATTGTTTACCTAAACCTATTTTTAGTTAAAATGTGTTCTGTCGTAACAATATTTTCGTTGTACGCACGAGACGAAACATTCTTATGTATACAATGTCCTTTATTATTAACTACAAACCTTTTAAGGGGCTACCTGAGGTCCAGTGCTGCCCCCATTTGAAATAAATCATTTGAAAAGAAACGGAGATATTATTTAAAATTTAGCTTTGATATAATCCTAGATAACCCTTCAAACTATTTTGTGAACTACTGTTTATATTTTAAAGTGAGAACGTGTAGCTTTTTATAGCATTTTTGCGAAAAACGGCCACTTTTAGCAAAAATGCTATAAAAAGCTACACGTTCTCACTTTAAAATATAAACACCAATTCATAAAATAGTTTGAAGGGTTATCTACGATTATATCAAAGCCAAATTTTAAATAATATCTCCGTTTCTTTTCAAATGATTTATTCCAAATGGGGGCAGCACTGGACCTCAGGTAGCCCCTTAAATGGCGATTCAGTTTATCGTATTGAACAACTTTTCCTAATTAATATATATCGAAATAGCAGAAAAACAATTTTCCATAGTAACGATTTCACACACTACCTACTTAGATTTGTATGAGAACTTAAAATTTATTTTAATTTTGCTGTATACATTTATTATGAAAAGTTGTACCAAATAATGAATTGAATCGCCCCTTTAAATAAATTTATTTTAACTGAAATAGGTTTACAATCGTTAGTTATTTTTTTATGAATAGGAGGCCAATAGAAGGCGATCATAAAACGATATTAATCACTTTTTACCAAAAAAGTATGTAGGAAGAAACAACAAGATTTCAGAATTTCAATACTTCTAATTGTAATGTTTATAGGTAAGTCTTCTTATAGATCCCAATAGAATTATACATAAAAATACGGTAAAGGTGGTAAGTACCTTGGTTAAATTATACTTATAATTATAAGTTGACGTTTTTGGAGAAAATGCTGCAGTACAGTTTGTTACCGCTTCTTCTGTACTTGCGCTTAGGAGGCGGCAGTAAACTTAGTTGTAAGTAAATGATCTGACGTCAACAACTACCTAAAGAAATCGAAAGAAAAAATTGACAATAATCCAGTGATACAAACATCCAAAGGTACATAAATGATTTTTTACTTTGACTTTGACTTTGACTTTGACTTTGACTTTTGACTTTTGACTTTTGACTTTGACTTTGACTTTTGACTTTTGACTTTGACTTAATATTTCCAGCTAATGATGGTGACAATTTGACATTACTAATGGCAAGTTTATTTGACAAGCAAATTAAAAAATATAAAAAAGACGGTTTAAGTCCAGAAAAATGCTTGATCCTGACATGTTGAGAGTAATGCACAACCTCAACGCTCCGGTTATGAGGCGTGCGAACCCTGACTATCAATAGCTTCACAAGTAAATGCCATCTTATGAATGAAGAAACTATATATCCCAATCTATGTTAAGTGGAATAAATATACGTAGCGCCATCTTTCATCTGCCAGGCAAATTAAAAAATAACTTTTAAACGGCTAAATCGATTTTCATCAAACATAGCTAAGAACTACTGCAAGAGAACTTGCTTTCATGTAAAAATCCGCATCGAAATTGGTCCATACGATCGAGAACTACGATGCCACAGACAGACGGACAGACCGGTAGACAGTTAGTATATAGTTTAATATACTAAATCATGTTTTTTTTTTGTAACAAATATAATCATGGCGTTTCCATTATAGTTTTGACGATTTATTGAGACCTTTTTTTAATTATATAATTTTATGTTAAAGATGTTTGTAAACATAGGTGAAGTTATGTTACAAACTCATAGGATATACTTATGTAAATAAACAAATTACACTGATTAAAGTAGCCCCAAAGTAAGTCCGAGACTTGTGTTATGGATTTGAATTACTAACTCAACGATACTATATTTTATAACAAATACATATATAGATAAACATCCAAGAACCAGGACAATTTTAAAAAGGCCATTTTCAACTTGCCCTGACCGGTCGAACCCGGAATCTCTGGACTAGCATGGTGACAACTAGGCCACGGAGGTCGTCAATAAAAAAAAATCAATCAAAAAGTCAAAGGTCGTCAAAAGAGGTCAATGTGACACTTTATTTGCATATTTTACTAGAAGCTAGTAAATTATAGCAGAAAGGTTAACGTTAGACAGTCTACTTGTCAGAAAAGTGTAGCAGTCTCATTTTAAATAGTTCAAATGTTTTCTTCTCAAAAAACAATAAACAGGGAAAGCTAAATAATGGCTTGTAAAAAACATGCAACGCTTTAACCCGACGTAAAAATTTACAAGCATTTTCCCAATAACTCTGCATGCAAATTTTCTACAAAATGAAATATTTATCGTGTCTTCGGCTAAAAAACATAATAAAAAAGCATCTTTATCGGCACTGTAATGTATTTGCTTGACTATAAACTGGAATTTTAATTTTAACACTAAAATGCGCTTATAAAAACATACTTCAAACGTTTTTATTCACATTTTTCATAACACTCCATCGTAAAATATATTTTTGTATTATTTTGGACAGCCATTTTGTTTTTCATGGCAGTGCGTAAAGGGGATTGATTTTCTTGACCTAATTGCACAAAATAGTTTACCCGATAAAGAGTTTTATTTCCTTTATCCCATGTACGGTGGTAAAGTCATGCAATAAACTAAACAATGATTTTTCTGATAAATTAAGTTTTTATACAATTGTTTATACCTACCGCTTTTAACACAATAAAACTGCACTCCTTAATTTTCCGGGGTCCAGTGCTGCCCCCATTTAAATTAAATCATTTGAAAGAAAACGGTAATATCATTTAAAATGTTGTCTTGATCAGACCCTAGATAACCCTTCAAACTATTTTATGAACTACTATTTACTGTTTGAAGTGAGAACATGAAGCTTTTCTACGCACATACGCCAAAAGTGGCCGTTTTTTGCAATTGTGCGTAGAAAAGCTTTACGTTCTCACTTTAAACTGTAAACAATAGTTTGAAGGGTTATCTAGGGTCTGATCAAGACAAAATTTTAAATAAAATCTCAGTTTTCTTTCTATAGATTTATTTCAAATGGGGGCAACACTGGACCCCGGAAAATTCAGGTAGCCCCCTTATCCTGGACAAAATCAGACTTTCCCATAAAAACGTAGTCTACGTTTTATTTGGAAATGACATGTAGGACACGGGAAAAATTTCGTAATTTTAAAGAAATTGCAACTTTATCTAAGTCACTGTAGGAATCAGTATCAGTTACTGTAGGAAACCAATTATAATATTTCGTACTTTTCTTTGTTTATTGTTGAATTTATTTAAGTAAATGTAGTCGTAGAAAAAGTATTGTATGCAACGTTGTATAAGTAGTCAAAAAATGCTCGATGGCGTCAATTTACGATGCTCGCCAAGGCTCGCATCGTAACCTGCGCCCTTCGCATTTTTTAACCCTCCTTATACAACTGTTGCATAAAATACTATTTTCTAAACATCAAAAAGAAACATCTTCTATAGGATTCGTATGTAATATAGAGTAACGACGTCATAGATTCTTGAAGTCAAATAGCGATCTTAAGGGGCTACCTGAATTTTCCGGTGTCCAGTGCTGCCTACATTTGAAATAAATCATTTAAAAGAAAACGGAGACATCATTTAAAATTCTGTCTTGATCAGACCCTAGATAACCCTTCAAACTATTTTATGAACTACTGTTTACAGTTTAAAGTGAGAACGTGAAGCTTTTCTACGCACATACGCCAAAAGTGGCCGTTTTTCGCAATTGTGCGTAGAAAAGCTTTACGTTTGTACTTTAAACTGTAAACATTAGTTCATAAAATAGTTTGAAGGGTTATCTAGGGTCTGATCAAGACAGAATTTTAAATGATGTCTCCGTTTTCTTTTAAATGATTTATTTGAAATGGGGGCAGCACTGGACCCCGTAAAATTCATGTAGCCCCTTAAGACGAAGTGGTAGCTAAAGTGGCGCCCTCATTTGAAATAAATTGTTCAAAACTAAATATGGTGATAATTAAAAATTTAATTTGTACCACTTTCTAGAAAGATCTTTGAACTATTTTATGAATAACCTTTGAAAGTAATATTGGTAGTCCGTCTAGTTTTAAAACGGGTTTTTGCCAAAAGTGGCCACTTTTGGCGAAAACCCGTTTTAAAACTAGACGGACTATTAGTAATAATTTCAAAGGTTAATAATAAAATTGTTCAAAGGTCTTTCTAGACAGTGATACAAATCAAATTTTTAATTATTACCATATTTAGTTTTAAACAATTCATTTCAAATGGGGGCGCCACTTTAGCTACCACGTCGTCGTAATATTAGTTTCTCTACAATAATAAATGTATTATCACATTAAAAATGAAAATGAATGTGACAAGTGACATTATTTTATTACGTTTTATTAACCGACTTTCAAAAGGAGGTTATCAATTCGTCGCAAATATTATGTTTTTTTTTTTTTATGTATATTCACCGATTATTCGAAGACGCCTGGAGCGATTTTAAAAATTCTTTTTTTATTTAAAAGGATATACTTGTCAGGTGGTCCCATAGAAATTGTATCAAAATCTGTTGTGTAGTTTAGGAGGTGAAGTCGGTTTTTAGTTTTGAAAAATTATTTCCTTTCATGTACAAAAAAAAAATTACACAGTAACGTCCCCAATTGCACTCCTTGGTAGCATACTCGCACATATCAGTACTCAATAGATGACAAATTTGTATGAATAAAAGAGATACCCTCATAACCATACAATTATCAACAGTTTGCGAAACGTATTTTTAGTTAAAGCACGTTTTTTCCCTTTTTCTCTATTCAACGTTGACATATTTTAACTAAAATAGATTTATCAAATTGATGTTAACATTTATGGGTACATGGGTAGTTTTTGTGGCCGAAATAAAATTACATTTCTTTAAAATAGTGGCAAAATTTTTCAATAAAAGCGTAGCAAAACTTTAAAAATACGAAATTACGCTGCGCACACTCAGAATAACTATTATTCAGTGACCGGGGTCTGATGAGGCAAAATACACAAAAAGGTTTTAAAAAAAAGAAGTCGAAAAATCTTTCACGTTTTTTCAAACCACATACGCTATCCGAATCGTCACGTTCACCTCAAACCATCCATAAATCCCGCGCCGCCATCGAACTACCATAGACTGGCATAAATAATTTATAAGATACAGAGCGTTTGCCATATTTTGCGGATTTCGTTCGTGCGACCTTGTCCTATATGTATACAGATACAAATTATAAAGAGTACAGAAGTAAGACTTCGCGCTCATTACATCAACTCGACGCCAATGATGTCAACTCCGCATCTACTCACTTTATGATCTTTTTATCTAGTAAAGTGTAGTAGCATAGGTGTAAGTGTGTTTATGTGTGTGTTGTGTTGGAAATAGTAAATATGTACTTTTTTTTTATTTGATTAAAAAAATGCTTATTATTTATTATTACACAGTAAACAAACATGAGAGAATTTATAAAATATCTTAATTAGCGACGAACATGTGATACTTTAAAGTTTCAATTAGACAGAGAAGTCCGATATGAATTGGTGACGTCAAATTTCATATCATTTATACATTTGCCATAGAAAATAGCGTTTTTGTGAGTGAGATAGACATATTTTCGTAAAATCGTTATATCTCGTTCGTTTTTCAACAATTTTTATTCTGTTTTTACTGCTAGTACTTTACTTTTGAATATTTATGGATAAACTAGTTAGATAACACATATTTTTTTCATGCATATTCTCTATTGCGATATTGCGATCCTGCCACACTATACTTGTGAGTTGTGTCTTACGTTATTGCGTTAGAATCATCTCATATGGGATAAATGTGATCGGTGTCATTATTTTTCGGAAATTCTGCCGCATGAAACACAATAAAGAGACAACAATAAAATAAATTTTCTTCAAATCAGAATGCCCTACATGCAAATGGCAGCTTTAATTAGAATTTGATTTCGTATGGAGCCCTCTACCGGTTGGCAACATATCGGACAAAGAAACACACTTCACATTAATATTAGTAAAACCATCTACGAAATACAGTTTCAACCATCTCACAAAAGTTCATTTTAATTGCGAAACTCTCAAAGTTCAACTTAGGAGCGCTTGCTTGTGTGCGTGAGTTTTAAGCGTGTGAAGTAACATGTGCTGTGAATGCTAATATTTGTAAAAAGTAACTTAATTCGCCTCGCAGCGTTCACATAAGTCTATCTTCTGTACTCTCCATATATTGTGTCATTGTTGAATCGCGCCGGGTGTTTGAAGAGGTTTGTCAATATTTTCTGAATAGCTTAAATAAAATGTTGCTGACAACTGTTTGAGCACGAAATAAATCTATATAGCCTTTAAAACATTTTGTAATATTAAAATTAACTAAAATTTGATATAAAATAGATTATAAATAAATTTGTGTGTATATAAACATATATTTAAGTATTAAACATTTACCCCCTTATTCATAAAAAAATATAACTGTTATCTAAACCTTTTTTAGTTAAAATATGTTTTGTCTCGTTCTTTCAACGTCAAATATACAAAAGAGGGAAAGGGACCAAACATGTTTTAACTAAAAATGGTTTAGCAAACGCTTGTTATTTTTTATGAATTTGAGGGTTAGTTTAGAACTCTTTTCCCTCTAGTCGTAAGATTCAGTAGATGCGCACTCGCACTTGACAGGCCGTAGCTGAAAATCAGTGAGCTACTCTCTGAGCAGCACCAAGCACTGAGCTATGACCTTTTTGTATTGCTGTGGCACACAGATGCAGGGATATTGATATATGTTCTCAGTGCGATGTTTTAAAATGTGTTATTTTAGAATTTTGTATATATTTCTTCTGTATGTGTGTGACTATAGCAACAAATAAACATCTTATCTATCTATCTATAAATATTGTTAAGAGGCTTATTTACGTAATGTAGTCGAATTGACCGACCAGGTTTCTTTCTATTTAAACAATCGTCCTATGGGCGAGTGATTGGAGTGGAGACCAGATTCGGTGCAATCTCTGCAACCACGTCGTTGGGTACCGATCATCACTAGGGCGAGTGTTAGGAGTGGAGACCCGAATTTTCCCTGCACCCTCTGCACCCGTCAGTCGAGTAACGATCATCACTAGGGCGAGTATTAGAAGCGGAGGCTCGACTTTTCTTTGCACTCTCTGCACTGTCCGTTGGGTAACGATTAGCATGAGAGCGAGTGTGAGGAGTGGAGACCCGAATCTTCCCTGCACCCTTCCGTCGAGTAACAATCATTATCAGGGCGAGTGTTAGAAGCGGAGACCCGACTTTTCTTTGCACTCTCTTTAAACCCGTCCGTTAGGAAACAGTCATCATTAGGGCGACTATTAGGAGCCCCGTCGGTTCCCGTCAACCGTCATCTGACGAAAACCGTCGGGGAATCGGTCGAAACCTGTCCACGGTAATTGGTAATATTACGCGAGTTAACCGTTAAAATCTAAATATATATAACTCAAAGGTGACTGACTGACTGACATAGTGATCTATCAACGCACAGCCCAAACAACTGGACGGTACAACTAGACTGGACAGCCGAAAGAGGAATATTTTGCCTACCCTGTCTAACTACTACTGTACTGTCTGTACTAAGTCATTAAACATAATATCAATTGCTTGTGTTTCATTGTCAATTTATTAGTCATAATCGAATTATATATTGCGCATATTCAACTGAAGCTAATTGAATGAAAAGTAGAGAAAATGCACCTAATATGCTTAAACAAATGGGCATAAACCCTTTTATTATATCATTTTCTTATCTAAATATATATAACTCAAAGGTGACTGACTGACTGACATACTCGTAGTGATCTATCAACGCACAGCCCAAACCACTGGACGGATCGCGCTGAAATTTGGCATGCAGGTAGATGTTATGACGTAGGCATCCGCTAAGAAAGGATTTTGATCAATTCTACCCCCAAGGGGATAAAATAGGGGATGAAAGTTTGTATGAAACTTTGCCAATTTTAAACCGATCGGGCTAAGACTTTGCATGTAAAAAGCTACTATAACGTAGGCATCCTCTAAGAAAGGATCTTGATAAATTACACCCCTACGCGAGCGACGCCACGGGCAAAAGCTAGTCATATTCATAATAAATTTGAAGTAGTTATTTACAATCCAGGTAGATAATTTGCCATGACACAAACAATACAAGCCAGTGGTGTCTACCTAATTAAGTTCTATAAAAATTAAGAAGCCATTCAATGTCCGGCTTATAATTCGCAAATTTTATTTTTATCGACTTAGTGTGAGTAATATGTCTCTGAGCGTGTTTATACAGAATTAATCATTGTGAGTGTTCGTATAATCAGCGAAAATTTTCGTATTTTGAATATGTGGGTGTGTGCAATCCAGTCAAGCTGCTAGTTCATGGCTTATGAAAACAGTAAATGGACATTTTAATGCGTGGTGTGCCATTATACGTTGGTGACAGAGTTGGGCAAAATGTAATTAAACTACTAATTACTAACTACAATTACATTTTGTAGTTAGTAATCGCAACTACATAATTACAAAAAGTAGTTGAACTATAAACTACAAAAAGTAGTTGTAATCACAATTACAAACTACTTTTGAAATTACATGTTTTATAAAGATTTACTTAAAAATTTTCGTTTCTTGGTTACAACTTCTAACACTTACAATTTCGAAATATTAACACACGCCCGCGGTAATAAATTTTTATTGTAATTTGTAGTTATAACTACTTAATTACAATTACAAATTACAACTACAGTAGTTGCAATTGATGTAGTTAGATTTAATGTTATTTCAACTACTTGTAGTTAACTACAATAACAATATTAACATGTAGTTGTAATTTGTAATCAAACTACACAATAGTAGTTAACTACGCCCTACTCTGGTTAGTGATAATTGTTATTAGTGAATTAAATGCCTATATATTAGAGACCCCTAAGGGAACTCAATGGGAATCGGCTTCTAAGGAGGCCCTGCTATAACTGATATAAACACTAGATACTAAACCAATAAAATGGATGATCCGTTGACAGGATAGCAGTACAAATGAAATTTATTTTCCCCATAAGCTCTGAATAACACTGTGTCAAACACACTGTGACAGATTGCGCTGGAAATTACACTGTGTGCTATATGAAAATGACGTTAATTTTGAGTTAAATGTGTACAGAGGTTTATATTTGTCATCATTTCATAATATGTTGAGTTATTGTGGAGTAAATGTGTGTAATGGAGGAAGTAATTGCATATACTTCATTGTAACCAGGTTATGTTTATAGATGTAGATAAATAAATGGTATTCTTTTTAAACGACTTCAATAAAGGAAGAAGTTAACAATTCGTCGGAATATATATTTTTTTGAAGTGAAAACTTCTTTAGCGGCGTTGCACACTTTTTATGTATGGGTAAAAAATGTTAAACTCGCGCCAGGGCGTCAGGACACGTGACCATGATCGAAAATTCGTAAGACGGATGGAGAGAGACAGCCGGCGCGGCGTAGGAGAGGAATTATCCCCCTCTCTTTCTACGGCGCGGCGAAAATATATGCAGGCGCCTGCAGTTGCGTTTAGGCGGCGCAGGGCGCTTGCGCGAATGTCCGTGTGTGTTTATGTTACAGCGTGCCACGCGCATCCATGGATGGTGACAGCTGATGGCTCGACCGTCTGTGTAGTGGCCACACTGCTGTGTATTCGTAAAATTCGTGTATATAAAGTGGTTAATTAATGTAATATAAATTGTCATGTTTGTGTACGATAGCGCAATAAATAAATATTGTATTCTACCACATAAATGATAGTACTTTTATACTGATAATTAAAGCAATTCGTGCAAAATTATTCCCTAACCATTCCAAAATATCAAAAATGCACGACTTCAATATTCAAGATTTCACTTTCGCCGACGTTTTTTTTATATATGTATTTACGACTCCAAGACGCGTCGATTGATTTTAAAATGCTGTGGAGAAACTCCGTTCCATTTCTCAAAAAGTCAAAGTCAAATCCATTTATTTATCATTGAATATTTGTAACACTTGATATTTGTCAATTTTTCTTTTATAATGTAGATCTCTCTATTTCTTTAAGTTGAAACATGGATTTGATCTTTTAGTTGTTTCAAAAACTGATTCAAAGTCTTCCTTTACCTTTTCTTCCTTCTATATTTCTGTGGATTAACACAGCGGATATCTTTTTTACCGACTTCCAAAAAAGGAGGAGTTTCTAAATTCGTCGCGGTCTGCTTTATTTATGTTCACCGACTATTTGTACGCCGAAGTTCAATTCGCTATTCTTTAATAACTAAAATCGGATACTTTTTTAAACGTCAAAAGGATAATTTTCTATTGAATTTGTATGAGACTTATGACGTCATAGTTTCTTGGAGTCACATAGCGCTCTTAATATTATTTTTCTGCAACAATAATCACGTTGAAAAAAGATAATACATAGGGCGCACTATAAGTTTCCGGAACTGGCCACTTACATAAACAATATTTAAAAATTTATTGCAACATTTGAAAATAGAACTCTTTGGCTGTAGAATGCAGTTTGTTTCATCTGACTGTCTTTTGTTTTTACCTTGTGGCGCCATTTAAAAAATTGTGTGTCTGCATCAACATGGATTTAACTCGGGAAAATTTTCGTAGTATGATTTTCTACGATTTTAAGTGTAATTTGACAGCTCAACAGAGCATCGCTCGGCTTGAAACAGCTTTTGGCAATGAAGCACCATGCAAGACAACTGTTTATAGCTGGTTTGCAGAATTCAAGCGTGGTCGTATCAATCTCAGTGACGAATCTCGCGATGGTCGGCCATCCACCGCTGTGACCAACAAAAACATCGATGCTGTGCGCCGTATGATTGAAACAGTCAGGCATGTGACCTACCATGAAATTCGCGCATCCTTAGAAATAGGCATGAGTCAAATACAATTAATCCTACACAAACATTTGGGTGTGAGAAAGCTGTGCTCGCGGTGGATCCCACACAACTTGACCGAGGCTCAAAAAACGGACCGCGTCACTTGGTGCAGTGCCATGCTTACCAGATTCAACGAAGGTGCGTCAAATTTGGTGTGGGACATAGTAACAGGTGACGAAACATGAATTTATTGCTACGATCCCAAAACAAAGCAGCAATCGAGCGTATGGGTCTTTCAAGATGAGCCGAAACCAACCAAAGTGGCGCGCGTGAAAATTGCATCTAAGCGGATGATTGCTTCTTTTTTTAATAAAACTGGACACGTGGCTACTGTTGCTTTAGAGAATCGTCGTACAGTGAATAGTGACTGGTACACGACCATTTGTTTGCCGGAAGTTATTGACGAACTCCGTAAAAATAACCGTAAACGCCGTATCATCCTGCACCACGACAATGCTAGTTCTCACACGGCCAGACAGACAAACGACTTTTTGAAGGCGAAAAATGTAGAACTCATGAGTCATCCTGCATACAGTCCCGACCTGGCACCTTGTGACTTTTTTCTGTTCCCAAAAATTAAGAACCAATTACGCGGTCAACGATTTTCATCACCAGAAGAGGCTGTCGAGGAGTATGAAAAACACGTTTCAGAGGTCACCACAGAGGAGTGGCACAAAAGTTTTCAAAACTGGTTTCATCGAATGATAAAGTGCATAGACGCCAAGGGAGATTATTTTGAAAAACAATAAATTAATTTTGTACCTTTAATAGTATTTTTTCATATTCATTCCGGAAACTTACAGTGCGCCCCACTATGATCATGACAAGTGACTTTATTTTGTGAGGATTTATTTTCTGAACAGTACCAAATAATTTATTTTTGAATCAAAAGTACACAATTGTTTATCCGAATTTTTGGAGATGATTGTATAATAATTAAAGTATCAATATTTGTGACACCTGATTCAGTCGTATAAAAAAACACTACTTTTATAAAAGGTGTCACAAAACTTTTATAAAAGCAAAATATCCACCTCGGGTGTCACGTAATTCTTGTGCGTGCTGACGAACCATTACTTTGAAGAGATAAAACGTTACGTATATACTAGTGGTGGGTCGTCGACGGTTTTGTCGTCGACGAAACTAGACCGTTTTAAGTCAACTTTAAACTAGTTTATAAAACAGTCTAATTTTCGACTCGTTTACTATGACAACGGAGACTAATCTTTTATTGCACGATTTAATGACAACGTTAACGTCGCGAACTAGCTTCTAGTCTTATGTCGATTGATAAACGGGAACTAGATTAAGAATATTTTTAATTATTTTTTTATTTTGTTAGACTTACGGTCGTTTTCGCTTGCCATACGATTGAATTATTAACATTATTACTAGCAGATGCATATTTGCAGTTTGCATACTCAGTGCATTGCATGGATTTCACGCGTGCGCGCGTGACAGAGACCGACATATCACAGAAAATTTTTAAGTATGAATGAAGCGAACAGATTGCTTGCTTCTGGTGGCGTAGCGGAACGACGAAGAGTCACGATCACGACACGACTAATCCCGAACGAACATTTTGACGTTGATCGTCCCGTAAAAAAGGCGTTGACGAGTAAACTGGTTTATCATTCGACGGTAAACTAGTCTAATAGTTCATGCCAGTTAAACAGTTGAAATAAACCGTTCGTTCATTCAACGCATCATCACTCTCTCATCTCTAGTATATACTGTCTATTTTTGGTCATCTAGCAAGGTACCTAACAAATCTTTATTACATTTTCTTTTAACTTTGACTTTATACATAAGTAATGAACAAATTAAAGGCGAACGGCGCGTCAAGTGGAATTATATTTGTGGAGATACTGATTTTGCAAAGAAGAAAGCCAAAGGGACTAACTTAGTGGTTAGTTAGTGGATTTAATAACGGGCCAAGTTCGGGTTGGACTCTCGCACGAAGGGTTACATACCATTATCTATAAAAATCACGTTTGTTAAATGGGAACCCCACTTTTATATTTATTTTATCCTGTTTTTAGTATTTGTTGAATAAATACATCTTTTGTGAAAATTTCAACTGTCTAGATATCATGGTTCATGAGATTCAACCTGGGACACGCGGACTGATAGACAAACGGACGGACAGCGGAGTCTTAGTAGTAGTCTCGTTTTTACCCTTTGGGTACGGAACACTAAAAATGGCACCACCGAATGATTTTTATAGATACTAAGTTCTAGGCGGTAATTTCAGCAATATGGCTAGATTCACTAAGTTATTTGTTGAACTTTAGGTCTCGCATATTCTGAAAATCATCGTAATTATACACTATGTATTCATAAAAATCCGCACTCATTAAATCCATTTTATAATAAAAGTAGCATTGTACTAAAAAAATGATCTTTGGAGTTTCCGCACTGATTTTATCTTAAATTTATTAAAAGTCTGCAATCCCTAAATTGGTATATTATTTACTGTATAAATGACGGTCAAACATTTATAAATATGGCGGGGTGTGTAAGAGAAAGATAAATGAACGATACGCCAAGAAACTATAAATAACTCGACGCAGCATCATCCTGAAAGCAACGGTATTGTTGATAGACTGTATAGCACATACATGAAAAACAATCTTATCTACTCTGTAACGAAATTTTAGTACTCTATTAAATCTAGGTGCTTTATGTACTTTGCGATTTTATAGTTTCGCAACAATCCCGTTCCTTTTTGATATTTTCTCAATACAAAATGGATTTCAAGTCAATAAATCGACTTTGCAATTACTGTATTTTGTATCTGTACACAGATGGAGGTACCTATGGTTTTTGTTTTATAGAAGCGGAACGGAGATAAATAATCAGAAGCGCTGGATAAAATTAATCTTGTTGCTTTATCGCCGAGGCTGGCAAACATAATTTAGTACGCATAAATTCCGTCTTATCCATAAAAATCTGTATTCCTTACATTGGTAGCACATTTACGATTACTATATGACAAATTATTTAGGAAGCAGTTCATTTTATAATTGTGACAATAGTAACACTTTTACGGAAATTTTTTAAAACTTTTTAACCTTCCAATTTAAAAATATAAAGACAAGTCAATTAAGGTTATATTAACGGGAAAGATGAATAAATCTTTGCCCAGCTGTAGGAACAGTGTAAAAAAGCAGAAATGATGTTTTAATGTCTGCCTTAGAGAATTTTCACCAAGGTACCTTCACTTGTGCAAACTTAGCGATAAAAAAATCTAGTTGTCACTAGCAGCCCATAAGAGTGACGATGAGGCTGAGAAGGGCGGAAGACAGCGGGTACTGGAGGCGAAGTTGCCCGCCGTGCTGCATGGCTGCTGGGTGCTCGCCTGCAACAAACAAACTGGTTAACGCTTTGAGTGCAAATATCAGTTGAGAAATTAATTCTTAATAATTTATATTGAAAAAAAAAATTTTTTTTCGTAATCTTTTTTATAAGTCCTAAGTACTCATCAAAACAAACGTTTTAAGCAAGTCGATGGGGTTGCGTTGTTTTATTACTGAGTTCCATTGACCACCTTCCGTCTCCGTGATCAGAACCTCGAAATTGTATACCATAAAGTGCTTGTCAAGACACATCAATCGAGTGCTACTTAAGGAGGTAATGTTGTTTTTTAACTGAGTTCTGTCGAATATCTCCCGGCTCCATTATCAGAACAGCTAATTGACTCCATAATATTGTACTGTCAACCGTCTTACATAAGTATGCAAAACTTCAGATCAATCGGTTGAAGATTGGTTGAAGACAACTGATTGAAAATTGAGTCGAAAATTTGACATTGTCAAGCTTGTAAAAATATTTTGTTTCGAATTAAAGCATCACTGAAGATCGTGTATTATTAAACAATCCATTGAATACATTTTATTATAATGCAAATATAGAATCACTTTCATATTTATAAGCATCTACTAAAAACTTTAAATCTACTTATAGCGTTTCAAATACACATTAACTTAGTAAAATTGGATGCTCATCAGAATTCTCCGAGCGTGTGTTTGAAATTAAATTTTCATAATCTTGTATTATTCATATTACCAAAAAAAAAAGACCTACAATTTGAAAGCAATTAAAACATCACCGAAAGTTTGCAGACTTAGAAAAAATATTGATGTCTGGAACTTTGGTTAGTAAATAAAATAAAATGTGTATCGAAAGTAGGCACATTACACATATCTTATTTTAATATCAGTATAATTGTAAGTTGTAATTTTTGAAGAAATTGCTTAAGTACAGTTTGTTGCCGCCTTTTCTGTACTTGAAAACGGAAATAAACTTAGCTGTAAGTAAATAATCTGACGTCAACAACTGCCTATTACGAAATACAAATATCGAAAGATAAATAAATGATTTTTGACTTTTATCTTTGGGCTTCTTATACTATAGACTTTTTCATATAAACTTACTTTACCTTTTGAAACGACATGATATTATTAATTATATGATGATAATTCTGAATGTAGATGAATCTCAACCTTAATACTATTACTAATGATCTATATTTCTTTGATCAAATAATTTATTACGTAAAAAAGAGGTAAACTTTTTGAGTCACTGTTATTGGTAAGCTAGAAAAGAATTTACTCTAGGCAGTTCAAAAATCGAATACTAATTTAATCAGATAGTTTTAACTTTCGGAAAATAAATTAAATAACTTCTGTATTCTTTTTATTTTGCTTCAGTGACTGACAATCTGTTTAGTATCTGTTTTCTAATTATTACTCGAATCAAATAAATGTACGTACGCCAAGTTAAGTGGCCTCTGACTCTTGCTTTGACTTTCCGAACCTAGACTGTTTGCAAACTTACTAACTTTGTTCACAATTTGGCATAAGCATAAATTGATATGTCATTTGCAATCAGTCTATGTTGATGAAATTTGATAGACAGTAGGTATTTTAGTAATAATGACACACAACAATTGGTATTCGTGGTTTTCAAATGGAGCTGGTAAGCTTGGATCCACTTCAAGACTACTTTGTATTTAAAAGTTATCAATTATTTAATGAAAGTTAGTTTGACCTTTTCGGATGTTGGCTGATAAGACGTTCCAAAGTCAAGCTTGTACGACAAAAGGATGTACGCACAATCCACACCAGGCACACAATCTGGCACATCAAGAAGACTGAACCCCAAAAAAGAGTACTTTGAAGATGAAAGATGCAGGCCACTCTGGATCAGTCATTTTGGAAATCCATGTGAGAGGCCTTTGTCCAGCAGTAGACGTTGTGCAGCAGAAATAAAAAAAAATAGTCTTACCACTCAAAACATGGACGAGAACTGACTTCGGGTTGGCGTTAGCTGGACCGCAGGTATACCGGCCCGAGTCTGGAGCCCTAGCCCGCTGGACCAGAAGGTGGGAGGTGGTCGTCTCCCCCTTCTCTGTGATCACAGAGACTCCCCCTCTAGGGGAGTCGTAGTTGATTTCCTGTGAAAGAAATATTGAAATTAGTTACCGTCGTTCGTGAGTGCAATTAAATGTAGTGTGTTTCTTTCATGCTGATCTGGAAGAAAAGGAAAGACTGTACCAGCTGCTTCTCTTCCCGCACAGATCGTAAAAGCCGATCAAGGGACTGAGCGAACCCATCACTATTTTGATTCCTTTTTTTTTACCTTCTCGCCCACCGTCACACTTAAAGTGACATTTGAGTCTTGGGGCATTGTGCTGTAAGAGTTAGTACTTGTTGTAGTTGTTTAGTGCTTGTTGTGTTAGAGCTGCAAGACCCAAAATTCTCTGTATGCCCCAAGGATAAAAAAGTGATATCGTATATCTCTTCCCGTCTCCAGTCTTCAGTCTGGGTCATCTTTGAATAAAACTTGACCTCCGTGGGTAGTGGTCGTGGTCACCCAGAGGTCCCGGGTTCAAATTGTTGTCCTGCGCGACGCAAGCTAAATTAAACCATAGCTCTAAGCGCATTGAGTACATATTTCTTTGAATTTCTTTTCTAAGTTAGACTTCTGTACGTGACTACTAGTACTTATTTTGTACCGCAGGCGCAGGTGGCCGCCCGCGCGACGCACCGCTAACCTCAGTGTGTCACAAGGTGACATCGTGTACGCGCGTCCTCCCGTCACATTCGCCCTGATGAAGACCACCAGATGAGGTCGAAACATGTCGGCCAGTAGTTGACTCTCTACGTGAGTAACCCGTTAATTCACGTTAATTATCTCTGCACCATGCGCGCATATTGTTCTTTCCCTCGTTCTAGTAGTATACTTTAAGGGGCTACCTGAATTTTCCGGGGTCTAGTGCTGCCCCTATTTAAAATAATTCTATTGAAAGGAAACAAAGATTTAATTTAAAATTTTGTCTTGATCAGACCCTAGATTACCCTTCAAACTATTTTATGAACTACTGTTTACTGTTTGAAGTGAGAACATGAAGCTTTTCTACGCACATACGCCAAAAGTGGCCGTTTTACACTATTGTGCGTGAAAATTTTCACGTTCTCACTTAAAACTGTAAACAATAGTTCATAAAATAGTTTGAAAGGTTATCTACGGTCTGATCAAGAAAAAATTTCAAATGAAATCTACGTTTCCTTTCAAATGATTTATTTCAAATGGGGGCAGCACTGGACCTTGGAAAAATCAGGTAGTTCAAGTGAAATCCTTTCCTTTTATCTCTGTTAATCTAGAAACTAGGACAAATCCCAACAAGCTCTGATATCGACCTTTTCTCTCCAATTGGCACGGCACTGCTAATTAGAACAGCCGTTGCTGTTGGTTGGCGTAAAGTAAGGAAATGAACAAAACTTTCAACAAAAATGCATGTCCGATTTTTTGTGTTTTTAGGGGAATAAGAAAAACTTCTATGAATAGGTTCGATGATAAAGAAAGAAAATATTATTAGGGTTCCATAGCCAATTTTTTATTTTCATTTTTTATTTTATTTTAATTTTATATGATGCGTTATATTTTTATCCCATCTCGGAAAGATGGTATCTTGCTGCATTATTTATTGTTCTTGAAGCAGTGCGAATACAACACTTCGAAAGACTCACATAAAGTTTTCATTTATGGTCACATTTTTCATTACTTTATGTATATTTCACATACATACCTACATACATACAAAATATCCTGTCTATACCCCTAATAGGGCAGAAAGAGAATTTTGGGTCTTGAGGCTCTAAGCATGTGTAGTTTGTACATTTACATCTATGTTACGAGTAACACAATATCCCTTATCTTGTCTCAGTCTAGCTTGAAATAAGACAAAATCTTTCCTTAGCAATGTTCTCGTAATTAGTTCTGTTGCCACGCTATCGGGTTTCAGATTAGTAGACTAGATTCCATTTGCTCTATACCCGAGTAATTGAAAGTTTGACATCGATGTACTCTCTCTAAAACGTGATTTGATCAAATGGTACATAATTATGCAACACAGATACTCATTACCTTCAATATCTAAAATGCAAATTTCAATTTCCTTCCGACGTTCATGATCGGCAACTTCGCTCTGCCGACACTCGGCATCTTTCTATTCCTCTACATAGCACAAATTTTATGACAAACTCCTTTATCCTATAAGCTTCACGGGCGGCGCTGGAATGCTTTACATGTTGACATCAAGAAAATTTCCACTAAATTCTCATTTAAAAGAAAAATACACTCTCATCTTCTAAACTAATGTATCCCTTTTCAGTTTCACAATCATCATTCATTTGTTTATATATTATAGATTGTACGCATAGACCTAATTTTTTTTTACTGCGTAAATATATAAATAAACGTATATGGACAAATAACCCTGATTGAGCTAGCCTCAAAGTAAGTTTGAGACTTGTGTTATGGGATACTAACTCAACGATACTATACTTTATAACAAATATATACATAGATAAACATCCTAGACCCGGGACAATTTGAGAAAGGCCATTTTCGAACTTGCCCTGACCGAGGATCGAACCCGGGACCTCTGGGTGGCGGACTAGCATGTTGACCACTACGCCACGGAGGTCGTCGTAAAATATGTATGTATATATATTTATACGTATGTATATTTATACATATAATAAATATAGGTATATCTAAGTATATTTATAAGGTACGTGTTGAATTTATTTGGGTAATTATTTTGCGCCGCAACTAATTCTCTGTTTATCCTTAGTGCCGCAACAGACGGGACGCAAGTTGCGTCGCGTAACAGCTAGAGATGGGTAGTGGATAGTACTCAATCTACCTATTTGAGTATTTACTCACTAGATTCAATAAATAGAGTAAATAGAGCGTGCTCATATATTGACATCGCATTTGATGTCTGTTTACTTATTTTAACATAAAATGACGTCTTTGCACACCTCCCAGCAAAAAATGATAATTAGTCAAAGAAACATACTTTCAGTGTATGATTAGTATGGTATTTTCATATATTTTAGCGTCGCATTTAACGTTTACCGCCATTTTAAGCATATTAATGTATGCACACACTTTCCGACAAGAATTGCAAGTGTATACTAGATTTAAGTTTCAAAATTGTAATGAAAACATGAAATAATGAATATGAATATAAATATGAGTCGCAACTCATATAAATCAATCTACTCACCAAATGGATAAATAAGGATATTTATCGGGTATTTACTCAATCTACTGAGTAAATATTCAAATGGGTTGATTGAGTATTTATGCAACTCTCATCACTAGCTGTTACGCGGCGCAACTTGCGTCCCGCCTGTTATGGTTGACTGGGAGGGAACGCTTTTAGCGTTAAGTCCGCCGATTGTAAACAATTATATATAGTGGATCAATAAACTTTTTATCATCAAGTAAATAAATTACCAGCGCTTTCGCAAGTTAAGCCACCCCGGGAGTGGTCCGCGCTATGGTTTAACTTTCCTCAAGCTCTATAATGAGAAAAAGAAGCTTCATAATGAGAAAAAATATATCATGTTAAACTTTGAATTTAACATGATATATTTTTTCTCATTATAAATGTTGTCTGTACGGATACAGAATAGTAAAATAAAAAGCCATTTAGAAGTTATAAGCCACTAAAGATTCGTTTTTTTTTTTGCTTATTTTTACGCAACTTTCGGCGTAAATCACACTAATATTATAAAGGCGAAAGTTTGTGAGAGTGTATGTTTGTTACTTCTGCACGCGCAAAAAGTCGTCATCTATACGAACAACTTTTACTAAGGGAAAAATGAGAAAATCACGAAAAATATTGCTGCTCCATAGTAATTACATACCTATCGCATAAAAATGTATGAACCAACAATTTTTTTTTTGCGATGTGGTCATTTTCCCTTAGTAAAAGTTGTTCGTATTGATGACGACAACATGTCCTTAAATTATCGCTAGTTCATGACCGAACACACTGTATACTTGTCTATCCCGTTAGGAATAAAGATTTGATAGTATGTATGTGTATATATTGAGGAGATCGGTGGCCCGGGGCGGGAGTGCGCATTACTAGCGCTTTCGCAAGTAAAGCGACACCGGGCGTGGTCTGCACTTAGATGGGTGACCACAAGTGACATGAAAATTTCTCGAGCTCCTCCTTGCTTCTTCGTATAAGTCGTTGGTCCTGGCTGTCATCATTGTATGGCAGTCGTCAAGCTATGTCAGATGCCTTTATGCAACTGAGAAAAATCTGACACTAGTGTTGGCCACTTATACACACGAAAAGAAAAAGAAGTATGTAAGTAGGTATGTTAGAAACATCTGACTTAGTCTAACGACAGCTATGCAGTGATTACATCCGGGCCGACTGTTTAACGTGCTTTTAGAAGCGCGAAGGAGCTTGAGGTATATCATAAAGCGGTCCTATTTCATATCGGAAACCACACGTGGTATTCCTTTATTATATTTATAAAACTACGCCTGCATTCCATTATTTAAAGAAGCAGTAGTGTCATTAGAGGAAATATTTAATTTGCACTTGATTAATGCGGTCAGAGGCTGGAACGCAAGAGTAAATACGTCAGTGAGGTTAATACTAGTCGAAAGAGGTCAGTGTACAGTCAACAAACATAAAGTCTTCTTCATCTAAGCGCGTTTTCTTCTCTATTATCAAAATTTTAAATGATGTCTCCGTTCCCTATCAAATGATTTATTTAAAATGGGGGCAGCACTCGACCCTGAAAAATTTAGGTAGCCCCTTAATACCGTTACTGTAGTTGCTTTACGACAGCACCGGCAGTTTATGCTGCGTTATGCGACAGTCATTTTAAGGCGTGTGAATCGCATTGCTGCTCTGCACCTCGCTGCGTAGCGCGGGGCCGGACTGTATTCAAGTACCTCAAATTGTATAGAAAACACGCATGGTACAACACACTGACACCGCGTCTACGCGCGTGATTTTTGTATGGTGGCCCCGCGCTACGCGCGTGTGACTGCAGAGCAATGCGCCAATTGCCTTAGAGACGGCTTGAAGGCAAAAACAAATTGGGCATAAATGTGCATTAACGGGCAAATGGGACAAAAAAGGACTTAACGCCCAAATAAATACATGGTCGCTGAGCAGAAACAAATAATTTAATTTTAGTAAAAATAAGCCGGAACTTAATCGGGATTTTGTGAGTCATAACTATAATACAATAATTTGGTCATAAAATAATCAGAGTCACTTAAAACCACAATAAATATAGCTTCTCCCAATAAATTCTACTTTTCATGCGCTCGCGTTGCGTCAACTCAACTGGACAGCCGAAAGAGGAATATTTTGCCTACCCTGTGTAAGTCATTAAACATAATATCAATCCCATCAAAAACATATTGTAAAAAGGGGGCCAAGTTCCTATCGGCTAATTGTTCGCCTAAAAAATAGTTGAAATCCAATCCAATGCAAAGTTTAGATGCATTTTAAAAAATATCTAAAATTTTAATTAATACTTCTAAATTTGAACTTGGCAGGCTTGCGTTTCATTGTCAATTTATTAGTCATAATCGAATTATATATTGCGCATATTTAACTGAAGCTAATTGAATGAAAAGTAGAGAAAATGCACCTAATATGCTTAAACAAATGGGCATAAACCCTTTTATTATATCATTTTCTTATCTAAATATATATAACTCAAAGGTGACTGACTGACTGACATAGTGATCTATCAACGCACAGCCCAAACCACTGGACGGATCGGGCTGAAATTTGGCATGCAGGTAGATGTTATGACGTAGGCATCCGCTAAGAAAAGATTTTGATAAATTCTACCCCCAAGGGGATAAAATAGGGGATGAAAGTTTGTATGAAACTTTGTCAATTTTAAACCGATCGGGCTCAGACTTTGCATGCATAAAGCTACTATGACGTAGGCATCCCTTAAGAAAGGATTTTGATAAATTACACCCCTACGCGAGCGAAGCCGTGGGCAAAAGCTAGTTTTATATAAATTTCATGGAGATGCGCGATGATTTGTTTGAAGTTACTTTGGAGAGTTCCATGCCTTACGGGTAAAAACGGGACCTCAACTCGGGGGCTAAAACTCAGCTGTCCAACCGTCCGTCCGTCCGTCCGTCTGCCTGACTGTCTGTTACTACGCTGTATCTCATGAACAGAACATGAACAGAATAGCTAGGCAGTTGAAATGTTAACAGATGATGTATTTCTGTTGCCGCTATAACAACAAATACTAAAAATATTATAAAATAAATATTTAAGTAGGGCTCTCATACAACAAACGTGATTTTTATAGCACGGAACCCTTCGTGCGCGAGTTTAACACGCACTTTGCCGGTTATTAATTATAGTTCACTGCTTTTAAGTGATCGAACTATCCTGCGCAAAATAAACTATTGGATTAGGTACTCTTCCTTTAATCCAACAACACCCGCCAAGACAAATTTGCGGCAAACTTCACTCAGCGACGGATCCTCTAGACGCCGTATTGACTCACGTATTCGGAGCAAACGCGCGAATTCATTGGGAAAGTTAATGAAATCTGCGCGAAATTTATTCATTTGGACTCACTCCAAAAATGTAAATGAGGACATTGATTGTGATTTACTGGAGCTATAGACGACTGTGGTGGCCGCTGTCGAGTTAAATATGTGATTGATAACATTTGGGAATGTTTTCAGGTCACTGGGCTGTCTGTGAAACCAGATACACAAATCGTAATGAAAAATGTGACCGAAAACGAAATGGTTCGTGTGTAGGGTTCCCGAGGACTATAGGCTTTTAGCCCAAAATTTAAGCCTATCGGTCCTTTTTTAGGGCTATGTCATTGTTAAAAGCCTATGAGCCTAAAAAGCCTTTCTGGTGACTGTAGGTTTTTTAGAGTAATAGGATTATATTTAGGCGAAAGCAATTTTTTAGTATCAGGCTGAGTAAGACATAATAATTATGAATAAAGGATATATTTTATTTTTAATTAAAAATTAAAAAAGAAAAGAAAATTTATATTTTACTTAAATATCGCCAAAACAACATCGAACCAAAAGCCAATAAAGACATATAGTCCTTTAGGCTTGGCCTATTCAACAGCCCTAGCCTAAAGGACTAAAAGCCTTTATAGGCTTTTAGCCTGTCAAGCCCCTTTTTAAGTAGTCTAGGCTTCAAAAAAAGGCTTAAAGCCTCGGGATCACTATTCCGGTGACCTTTTAAAAGGGTTGTATTTGTACCTAAAACACGAACTATCGATAAAGCAGCACGGACCATCTACCCAAGGTTAGATAACTTAGTAGGTAATTAACACAGTTTACAATTTGAAAAATCCAATTTTCTTGTAACAATTTTAGTGACATACCAAAAAGGCCTGACTCTAAAGGAATCTTATTAAATCAACGTGAAAGGAACATACACTTAATCAATCGAACCATGATCTACGAGTATTGTAGATCACTCTAGTATAATGAAATTAAAATAACCCCAAAAAAAACTACAATTTTGTATGGAAATGCCGTTTTTTTGGTTATTAACTGTTATTTTAACATTATACTCGTACTATATAGTGATCTAGTTGCCCATGGTTCGATTTATTACGGGGTTTTCACGCTGTAAACATATGCTGGGTGCAACAAACAACTAACATTTATTTTTATTTATGTACTAGCTGATGCCCGCGACTTCGTTCGCGTGGACTTTATGACTCCGGCGTATAAATATAAATAAAAACTAATGAGAGAGAGAGAGAGAGAGAGAGAGAGAGAGAGAGAGAGAGAGAGAGAGAGGGAGAAAGTACTTGTAACAGTGTTAGGAGTTAAAAGTCAATATTATTTTAATTCTTTCCTTCGGGAGCCAATATGAAAAGAGCTGAAGTGTTACTAACCCTGGAGAAAGCCACAATAAGTAGGCCATGCAAAAAACCAGTCCTTAGATCGACATCAGCAGCTTTAAGCCTCCAAAACTGTGACTTATTTTCATAGCAAAGCAAGTTAACATATGTAACTGTGTATTTTCAAAAGGAAAATTGTTGGGGATGAGTGGCATACGCGGAATAAATACAGTTTCACTGGCATCACTCACTTACTGTGAGCTTTAAGTGTCTCAGCAGACTATGCCGAAGTTTAGTGGCTAAAATTCAGTGTCTAAAGTTCGGTGGGGATGACACACTAAATAAGCTGAAGTTCAGCTGCTGAATTTCGGTGGAAACGCCGGACAGTAGTGATGTGCTGATATGAGAATTTAATCTTCCGTCTTTGGCGCGTCTGCGGCGAACGGAAATGGGAGCGGAAGAGGGAACGGAAGTGGAAGAGGGAACGGGAACGGGAACGGGAGCGGAAGCTGAAGCGGGAGCGGGAGCGAAAGCGAAAGCGGCAGCGGTGGCGGCAGCAGCGGCGGCAGCGGCGGCGGCAGCGGCGGCGGCGTCGGCGGTGGCGGAGGCGTCGGCAGCGGCGGTAGAGGAGTCGGCGGCGGCGGCGGCGGCAGCGGCGGCGGCGGCGGCGGCGGAAGCGGCGGCGGCAACGTCGGCGGAAGCGGTGGCGGCGGCAGCGGCGGCGACAGCGGCGGCGGCGGCGGAAGCGGCGGCGGGGGCAGCGGCGGCGGCGGCGGAAGCGGCGGCGGCGGCGTCGGCGGAAGCGGTGGCGGCGGCGTCGGCAGCGGCGGGAGCGGGAGAGGGAGTGGGAGCGGGAGCAGGAGTGGGAGCGGAAGTGGGAGCGGGAGCGGAACGGGTACGGGTACGGGTACAGGTACGGGTACGGGTATGGGTACGGGTACGGGTACGGGTACGGGTACGGGTATGGGTACGGGTACGGGTACGGGTACGGGTACGGGTACGGGTACGGGTACGGGTACGGGTACGGGTACGGGTACGGGTATGGGTACGGGTACGGGTACGGGTACGGGTACGGGTACGGGTATGGGTACGGGTACGGATACGGGTACGAGTACGGGTACGGGTACGGGTACGGGTACGGGTACGGGTACGGGTACGGGTACGGGTACGGGTACGGGTACGGGTCCGATTCAGGCAAAAGCATCGGAAGTTCGGCGTTATGTGTTGCTAGTAATGCAAATAATATTGCAGGCATGCATTGGCTGAAATTCAGCCGCTGAACTTCGGCATACAGTGCTGAGACATTAAGTTGGGTTCCGTTACACAGTTTCGGCGGAGTCAAATTTCGCATCAGCATTATTGGCCCTCCGACATTAAGACTTATTTTGTGAGCCGTGAGTCCATTTGCTGCAAGTGAATTAAGAAACTAAACTGGATAATTGGTGGCGTCGTCAACAACACTATCCAAGAAATCTAAATATATATCTAAATATATATAACTCAAAGGTGACTGACTGACTGACATAGTGATCTATCAACGCACAGCCCAAACCACTGGACGGATCGGGCTGAAATTTGGCATGCAGGTAGATGTTATGACGTAGGCATCCGCTAAGAAAGGATTTTGATCAATTCTACCCCCAAGGGGATAAAATAGGAGATGAAAGTTTGTATGAAACTTTGTCAATTTTAAACTTTAAACATTTTTAACATTTTTTAAGTTCATTATTAATTGATTTTTAATTTTTTGGTGTCAATATGGCGCGTTCACATAACCAAGAATTTTCTGGTGTGTTATGCTCTGAAGGTCCGCAAATACTGAACTTATAAGTTCTACTTCGGACGAAACAACTTTTTTTTTGAAAAAATTTCAATGTACAGACACATTTTTTTTACTCTTTTATTATAGCATACATTTAGTATGTTTTTGTTCAGCGGCAACAAAAAACATCATCTATAAAAATTTCAACTGTCTAGCTATAATGGTTCATGAGATACAGCCTGGTGACAGACAGACAGACAAACAGTCGGACGGTCTAAGTAATAGGGTCCCGTTTCTACCCTAACCTATGGAACACTAAAAATCGAATAAAATAAGTATTGATGGGGGGCTCCCATACTACAAACGTGATTTTTCATAGATTATGGTACGGAACCCTTCGCGCGCGTCCGACTCGCGCTTGGCCAGTTGTATTATAACTCAACAAAAAGTTCTCATCAGACTTAACAGCTTTTGCTAAGGCGGCATTTTAATATTTCTTATAGTTTAGCTGGACCATTATAGTTCTGCATCATGTGTTCCATTTTCCAAAATCAATTATAGCCTATATGTTGCCCAGGCTTCACAGCTATATAACAAAAAAAGTTTCATTCGAATCCGTCCAGTATTTCCGGAGATTAGCGTGTACAAACAGACAAACAGACAAACAGACAGACATTTTTTTTTATTTTCTTACTCTATTACTATATCTCCATCGCCCCAAATATTTTTTTTTGAAAAATTTTCTATGTACAGACACATTTTTTTTACTCTTTTATTATAGTATAGATTTACATAAAGTAAATATCATATTTACTTATACGTGTAAATTTGCCAAATTTAGTTTGGAAAATGTAAACACAAGTAGCCACATTTTGATGTTAAGAATTAATAAAAAATGTGATGTTAGTGTTAAAACAGAAAAAGTATGTATTTGACACTTAGTAATGTTTTCCTTCTATAATTTTTGTAATTTAATTTTAAGTATCATTAAATAAATATTTATTGGACATTATTCATTCAATAACTTTTTTCTACGTTACCGTCAAAAGAAAAATAACAAATAGAACTATTGTATACAATTTGCGATACAAAACCACATAAAAAACAGAAAACAAAGCATCTTAATCAGCGATTGGCTCGTGGAATATAAAAATAGAACAAAAATGGCGGAAAGAGGAAAGTCTTTGTTCCGACCAAGATTGCCCTGATTCTTTAATGTAGACGAGTAATTATGTGTACAAACGGTTACAAAGAAATTAATTACTTTATTTCTTTTAGTTGTAAAAAGAAATTAATTAAATATGATGAAGTAATAAGATAGATTACTTAGGTGAGTAAAAAAAATTTGCCGTTTCTCTTCACATCATCCCAGCGCATTTAAGGGGCTACCTGAATTTTTCCATTCCCATTTGAAATAAATGATTTGTGATTTACATTTTAAAGTGAGAACGTGAAGCTTTTCTAAGCACATACGCCAAAAGTGGCCGTTTTTAGCAATTGTGCGTAGAAAAGCTTCACGTTCTCACTTTAAAACGTAAATAGTAGTTCATAAAATAGTTTAAAGGGTTATCCAGGGTCTGATCAAAACCAAATTTTAAATGATGTCTCCGTTTCTTTTCAAATGATTTATTTCAAATGGGGGCAGCACTGGACCCCGAAAAATTCAGGTAGAATTTTTATTACTTGATGAATTATTATTAATACAATTTAAGAATAACGCTTCAGAGCCCGGGGTCCGCTACCTAACCTAGGTGATTTGACGAGGTTACTGGTTTTTACGCAACCGAAGGAAAGACCAAAACCAATCCTTGGATAGGTCTGAGCAAACGCTAAATGGAGTTCGGTTTCGAAACACGGAATCATCTTTCTTTTCAGATACAGGTGATTCAAGCTTCTTGAAACTTGAAACAACTTTTCAAACGCGGGGCTCAGTTAGTTACTCAAATATACCTACATTAATTATATGTATAAACATAAATACCACAGCAAATTTTTTTTTCATCACACCCATACAAGTGGTCTATAATAGGTCTTCAAAAATGATATTGCTGTTTCTAATATATTTTTTTTAAACTGAATACATTGCGCGACAGACACTTCCAAAGTGGTAAAATGCGTGTCCCCCCCTGTAACTTTTAAAATAAGAGAATGATAAAACTAAAAAAAAATATGATGTACATTAACATGCAAACTTCCACCGAGAATTTGTTTAAACGAGATCTAGTAAGTAGTTTTTTTTTTAATACGACCTTAATCGTAAACCGCAATTGACCTTTTATTCAATCAACTCAAATATATTACATTACTTGCAGCTACGGAACCCTTCATGGGCGAGTCCGACTGTAGTAAACAAGGAACCCTTATAGTTTTGCCATGTCTGTCTGTCCGTCCGTGGTTTTACTCAGCGACTATAAGTACTAGAAAGCTATAATTTAGTATAAGTATGTATATAAATTATGCAAAAAAATGGTAATAAAATAAAATATTGTAAAAAAAATTTATAGGGTAGATCCCATACAAGTAAATTCAAAAGTCAATTTTATTTTCTCGACTAACCAATCATGAGGGGGGGTATCGTTGAATAGGTTTCTCAAAAATATTATGAGCTTGTGAACATCGTTTTTAGATTTAGTTTAAAGTGAAAATTTTTGTTAGAGTCACGTGTCCCCCCCCCCTCTATCTGCTAAATGGTTATATGTGGATACGAGAAAAAATTCACAGGTATAGTAAATATAACGAAGTTTAAAGGGAAACTATCAGAGCTAAGTAGGGTTTGCAGATTAAAAAGTTAGCGATTAACTTATAAAATGTACTCGGAAAAAGAAAATTTCATACAAATTCAGCAGAAATTCGTTTTTAGTCGTTTTAAGTGGCATAAACTCAAAGTTGGCATGGTAACTACGGAATCCTACACTGCGCGTGTCCCAACACGCACTTGGCCAATTATTTTTATAAGCCTGTAGTGTCCCATTGTTGGGCAAAGAGCCTACTCTCTAGTTGTCCATATACGTCTCAGAGTTTACCAACTCTTTTCACAAGCCCTTATATCGTCTGGCCATATTATTCGAGGGTGGCCTTTTTCGTCACAAGCCTGCAGAGAATCTGTTGTTATTTTAGCCTACCTATCCGAAAATAGTTATAGATGCATTAATTTAGTTGAAGACAATAAACATACATACATACATAATCTCACGCCTATTTCCCAAAGGGATAGGCAGAGACTATGTACCTCCACTTCTCTCCTCTTTCGCTTCATCTACACTCATCACTCTCTTCATACATTCCCTTCGGTCACGGGTACTTTTTACCTCTCCTTTTTTCAAAACTTCTGCAATCTGGTCGCAGAATTTTCGCCGAGGCCGACCCTTTCCTGATGTTCTTTTCACATTTGAAACAATAAACAATATTAAAGTTTAAAACAAAGATTCCAAAGAATAATCCCTCTTCCGCCTCAACCTACTTTCAGAAACATATTTCTCACCACACTTCGACATCGACTGCAATTGTGACTTTTAAACTGGGACGTTCAACAATAGGGAAGACCGGGTTTATCGTTGGCGATTCTGGCGGCAGTTCAAATCTGATGCTAAGGACTCGGTCATATGTTTTTAGGTAACTATATTTTTGACCGAGCGAGAGAAAAGTCTCTTTTTTAGCTTTGGCACAAGTATATTTGCTAGGCAAAGTAAAAAAACGCTGGCTGTCAAAAACGCCATCTAGTGATGAATAGCGGAATCACAAATACGACTTGACATTCGTAGCGCCATCTATTATTTGCCAAAGAAAGCCCTGATTTTCAAGCGTTTACCCCAAATAACTTTTAAACGGGTAAATTGATTTTCATCAAAGCATAAGCTTTACTTTTACGTAAAAAAAAGCGCATCAAAATCGGTCCATCCGAGCGCTACAATGTGACAGACAGACTGGCAGACCGACAGACATAAGCGTTAAACTTATAACATCCCTCGTTTTTATCAACGGTTAAAAAATTCTCGTGTCCGAATATCGAATGTTCAAATGTTCGGATGTCCAGATTTCTTGCTTGTATTTTAAACCGATTCTGGTTAAAGTGGAGATCCATAATTTCTGCCTACCCCCATGAGAAACAGGCGTCAAAATATGTATGTATTCTCGTGAAATATTATGAGCAAGTTTGATAATTATATAGAATTCTTTGTCGATTCAGTTATTTTTTCAAAATTACGGAAATATGGGGGTCGAAATCCTAAAATGGTTTTTACCATGAGAAACAGGCGTCAAAATATGTACGTATGTATGTATTCTCGTGAAATATTATGAGCAGGTTTGATGATTATATAGAATTCCTTGTTGATTCAGTGATTTTTTCAAAATGACGGAAATACGGAGGTTGAAATCCTAAAATTGAAATCCTAAAATTTGTGACAGACAGAAAAACAGACAAACGGGTGATCCTATAACGACGACCTCTGTGGCGTAGTGGTCACTATGCTAGTCCGCCACCCAGAGGTCCCGGGTTGGAACCCAGTCAGGGCAAGTTGGAAAATGGCCTTTTTCAAATTATCCTGGGTCTTGGATATTTATCTATATATGTATTTGTTATAAAATATAGTATCTTTGAGTTAGTATCCCATAACACAAGTCTCGAACTTACTTTGGGGCTAGCTCAATCAGTGTCATTTGTCCCTATATATTTATTATTTATTTATTTTATTATTTATTATAAGGTTTTGTTTGTTCCTTTTGAAGTACAGACTTCTAAAAACACCAACGAAGAGAAAATTGAGTCAAGAAAACGCTCGTTGCACTAAAGTTACCATGACATCAGCTTTAGACAAACAAAACTTTGCTAAACCACCCAAATTCTGCAACTAGATCCCCGTTCTTGCATACGCAACACTGAATGCTAAACGACTTATTTGGAGAGTTCGCCCTCGCCCGTCTCTTGCTTTTGTATGCATTTCTACTTTATTAGGTTGTTTAAACTTCTACCGTTTGGCTTGTAACCTTTTAACTTGGTTGGCTTGTTTCTATTTCATTTTGGCAGTGGACTTTATTATGTCGTCTGTTATGCAGAATGTTTTTTTTTATCGTTTATTTTTGTTTGTAGTCCACAGTGGTTAAGAGGATACCTAATTTTTCCGGGGTCCAGTGCTGCCCCCATTTGAAATAAATCATTTGATAGAAAACGGAGACATCATTTAAAATTTTGTCTTGACTAGGCTCTAGATAACCCTTCAAACTATTTCATAAACTACTGTTTACAGTTTAAAGTGAGAACGTGAAGATTTTCTACGCACAATTGCGAAATTGCAACTTTTGGCGTATGTGCGTACAAAAGGTTCAGAACGTGAACCTTATTAAATCATTCAAAAGGAAACGGAGACATAATTAAAAATGTTGTCTTGACCAGGCTCTAGATATCCCTTCAAACTATTACAAGAACTACTGTCTTCAGTTAAAAGTGAGAATTTGACGCTTTTTTATGCACATTAGCTCGCAAATGTGCGTCGAGAATCTGTGGTGGAAGCACGGGACCTTAGAAAATTCAGGATTCCACTTAATAAGATTTTTTTTAAATTGTCCTGCGAGATAACCTGCACTGTTGTCTGATCTGGTCCCCAATGATGCATTTCATTTTGATCGATCTTGTGCATTCCTCATCAATACCTTTCCGGCAACTTTGACCAGTTCCTCGGTCCATCTAGAAACTGGTTTACCAACACTTCTGCGACCTAGTCCATGTCTCCACTATAGCTTTTTTCCACAACGGTAGTCCTTGGTTCAGAAGATGTCATTTTAAAATACTGAATTTATTTTATTTTATTTACCTATAATAAATGATACAAAAGCCGAACTTTATGCTAATAGCATTCCCTACCAATCAACCTTTGGGATAAATATAAATCTAGCTTAATAGGGGCAAAAGTAAGGTACCCAAAGGTATTATAGGTATATAGTAATAATAGGTACGTTTAGCTGGAGGGATTAAGTCCCTGAGATCAGCAGAAAGGTAACTTACTCTCTTAAATACTTGAATCGTTTTAGAAATTATTTTCCCATTAAAACTAAAATAATTTTGATACAATCCCTTATTCTCCCCGTAATTGATTATGCTGATGTGTGTTATCCTGATCTAAACGCAGATCTTCTCAGTAAGCTAGATCGTCTTATTAAAAATTGTATCCGCTTTATTTTCTGTCTGCTTAAGTACGATCACATCTCTTCTTTCCGATCTACGCTTAACTGGCTTTCGGTTCGTCAGCGCCGACAGCAGAGAATGCTTTGCACTCTTTTTTCTATACTATACAATCCTCTCTCTCCCTTGTACATGAAAAATAAATTTCGCTTTCAGTCTGAAAGCCATGACCGTGAGCTTCGCTCCAGTCATACTCTTCTTCTTCATCTTCCTTTCTTTTGCAAAAAAAAATTGACCAACTCTTTTACGTTGGAATACCTTACCCAAAGACATCAAAAGTTACCTATTCAAGAAAAAAGTCCACATGCACCTTCTTGCTAATTTGCTGCAGCAGAACTAATCATTGTTCTAAATTATTTTTAATTGTTTTATTTTATATTATGTATTTATGTATGTATATGAATGTAGGTATCAATAAATGTATGTTTGTGTATTGTATATGTATGTTTTTAATATAAATAGTATGTCTTTAAGCGCCTATTGCTCATAAATTTATTTCTATTTTTCTTAGGCTGACTGGTAGAGAATCCATTAGCGTAACCTTTTGGTCAATAAAGATTTAATTAATAAATAAATAAGTAAAATAAATATAGAAAACATTATATGCTTAAATAGTATCCCATAGCACTCATATCAGTAGACCGAATAGATATATTATTACCAACTGTATAATTGGGTTGATCAGCGTTAATCCGACGGATCCATTTCAAATAATTGTAATACGACTCATTTCAGTGAATGCTAAATCATTCCATATTTGTAAATAATGAAATTCTCATTATGCAAGCGTATTTTGTTTGTTTTCATTTAATACTACATTCAATGTAATCCTTTGTTTACATTCCTATCGTATATATTTATAGGTATTTAATTATCAATTAAAAAAAACCGGGTGTAAGAGTTTTACCGGACATACCTACTTGATTTCATATCGAAATCTTGGGAGCAATTTCCGACATTGTCCATACTTGTATCTAGGTTTTTCGCGAAGCTGTTGAATTGACTAATATTCATACCCAGTTGGGAAAAAGATTAAAAAAATGCAGTCAATATTTACAAAAAGTATGGGCAGCCATCTTGGATAAACAATCCACATCCAGATTCGAGTTTTTCACGGTGCTGAAACACTTGAATGAGTTAAATTCCTAAAATCCAGACGCCATCTTGGACAGATTTAGATAACTCTTACTCGCGACTCAAAAAATAATTAAACCCTAATAATTGCATGCAGTTAAAAATAGGCGGCCATCTTGGATCAATAAAATTAAAACAAAATTATGCTCAGCTCTTGAAGAGAGAGGCTCGGCCTGCGGCCTCGCGGGAGGGCTTAGTCTTCGGCCTTCAGCTTCAGACTTTGTTATTTGATGGGAAATTTCTGCTCAGCGTTCTCCCTTCGGCCTCAAGCTTGGCTTAGTTACTTGAAGACGGGATTTTAGGGAGAGAAGAGGGGAATCAAGGCTCAGTCTTACCTCATCGTTGTGAGTCCAACGTATAGTGGGCGGCGGCTCAGGACTGTGTTGAACAACGCAGGTCAGGTTGATGGTGCTGCCCGTGTTGATGAACAACTCTGGTCCGCCGAGGATCGTCGTCAGCGGCTCTGCTTGAACACATAGGGCAGGTTAGAAAAGGCATGACAAACGGAAAAATATTCCTAGCTCATGAGTTAGATTATTAAAAAATATTGTACACGTATGTTTCTCTTTTCTCTAAGAAACAAAAAATGCGAAATGTCACGCGAAATTTCAATGCACTGTACATTGAGATTTCGCATGACGTTACGGCTAGGTACGATTTTTATTTAGCGGTGACGTCGCAAGCCCCATTCTCCGGAACTTTGATGCTCCGTATCTTTGTGAATTTTTGCTTTTTTGGAAAACTGAAAATATGGGTCTCTCATTTTTGGATAATCTAAAAGTTGGTCTAATTACAATCATCTTTTCTGACCCTGTCGTCACCCCTATTCGTCACATGAGATTAATCACACTTATATTATAAAGGCGACAGATTTTTAGTACGTGTGTATGTTTGTTACTTCTTCACGCGCAAACGGCTGGACCAATTTCGATAAAATTTGGTGTATAGGAAGCTGACACCCTGGATTAACATTTAGGCTACTTTAAGCGCAATAACACCGCGGGGCGCAGCTAGTAACAAATAATTGTTGTTTAAGTTTACTTCAATTTTTAGTCCCGTCTATTCATTTCTGTCATTATCATACTCCATTATGTGAAATAACTAACACACGCTGCGTATGATGCGCACACGCAGCTCGTTAAGGGACTACCTGAATTTTTCGGGGTCCAGTACTGCCCCCATTTGAATTAAATCATTTAAAAGGAAACGGAGATATAATTTAAAATTTTGTACAGCTCCAAGTGAGAACGTGAAGCTTTTCTACGCACAATTGCGAAAAACGGCCACTTTTGGCGTATGTGTGTATAGAAGCTTCACATTTTCACTTTAAATTGTAAACAGTAGTTTATAAAATAGTTTAAAAGGTTATCTAGAGCCTGGTCAAGACAAAATTTTAAATTATATCTCCGCTTCCTTTTAAATGTTTTAATTCAAATGGGGGCAGCACTGGACCCCGAAATTTTCAGGTAGCCCTTTTAAGTGCGTTTCAAAACGCGCTTTGAGCACTTTATACATTTATATATAAACAAGACTTAGCACGAACCATTTTTGTTACGTCTAACGTTTCTACCCATTATTTACACCACACGTAAGTTATGCGGGTAGAAATTCTCAAGGTGCAATAGAAACAACCACTGCTAAGAGTATCAAGCGTACAGTAAAGACAGGTTGTGCTTATTTTGTATTGTATTCTAGTACAGTATATATATAATACTATTACTGTTCGAGAATAAAATACATATAGAAAACTGCGATTAGCTCGAGAACTAACGGTACTACGCCGGAGAAGCCTTTCAAAGCTCAAAGGATAGATTAAATATACCAACTCACTAAATAATTTAATCCCATGTTTTAGAAATAACGTGTATTATGGAAGCAGTGGCGTATTTGGAGATTTTACGTCATCGGATTAAAAGGGCCATAAAAAAAAGAAAAGTTATAACTTCTTTTTAACAAATGTGCAATTATTCTAACACTCGCTGGTGTCAGACATACTTTAATGAGAGCCATCTAGTGACAACAGTCATCATTACGCACTAGTGAACTAGTGTGCAGGTTTCATCACTATGGTTTTCTACACCAGAAGCAAGTGGTGGTAGTTGAAAATGACCGTACATGAGTCAACAACAGTGGTACAGTCGCTGTTAGTGAGGATCGAACTAGTATAATATGATTAGCAGAGGTCGGAATTTGGTAGAGTTATTCATGTACTTACACTGATTTCATACAGCGAAAAAATAAAGTGGATATGCCACAAATCCCGGGATTAATGTTAAAGAGCAAACCCGTGATTTCTTAAATAAAAAGTTATTAACTTCTACACAGTTTAAAACACTGCACGTCGTGCGTGCAGTGTTTTAAATTGTGTAGAAGTTAGCCAATGTGTTAAAACTAATAAAAATACTAATGTAAATACTATTAAACATTGTATTTAATTATCTTTGTTTTATTTGTCTTATCTATCTCTGAAGTTTTTATGATTATTTATTTGTAATATTGTTGGCAACATGGAATTGTCCATTAGAAATCCCGGGAAGATCCATATTAATATCAACATTTCGATGCAAGTACATAAATAACTCTACCTAATTCCGACCTCTGATGATAAGTATTCTTACTCATTCTATTCCATTCCATTCACTATTTTATAGTTAAATGTTATTTATTTAACTTGTTATTAATTAATTATTTTTTATAAATTATTTAATTTATTTACTTATTATGGCGAAGTGTCTTAGTTTCGAGATTGGCCAAAAATGTTGCTACCGGACCATTTACGTCTTAGCTACAGTCTAAAATACGCCTCAGTTTACAAGTATCTATTAAAGGGAGTAAATAACACGCTTCTTTCACGTGGGGCTTTGAAGCTCGAGTGTTCTTTGTGGCGTGAGATACGTTTTGTTAGCCTCTGAAAATCCTTTGAGCTCGATTTAATTTTAGAACCTTTGTTACGCATCTCGCGCATTAGACGGTCACGACCACGACTATCGTGGCCGTGGCCGCAACCTTGGTCACAGAAGCTACGGTGTGGTAACTTTACGATATGCAGATCAATTACACATCAAATATGAAAAACATGAAGTACTTAAGTTAAAAATGGACCTGCCGGTAAACCTAACTTTGTATATACAACGTATAACGGAAAAGGGGTATGAACCCGAAAGGGAATAAACATATTTATCAATGTAAACAACTTTTACTATGGGACCATCTCTGAAATCCTAAAAAAAATCTGCAGCTCCTTTTTGTTATCACAAAATAATATATTAAGGTTTCGTTGTTTATGTTATTAATGATAAACTGAAGATAACATTTTTTGTTTACTTAAACCTTATCCGGAAGAAAATGAATTAGAAGTTTATCGTTTAATTTTTATTAAGATTATTTAGGAAAGTTTTGTTGTTGCTAGCTGTAGACATGTTGGCATGTAGGTATTTAATTTTGTATGGAGGTGTAGATTTTTTTAATAATAATAATAATTTTTTTATTTCAGACACATACATCCATATTATGTTAGTATAGCACTCAACTTATTCTAGGGTTAGTAATTAATGAAATTTAGATTATATTAAATTTTCACACTCCTGTGCTATAGATATTGGTAGCCAGCAACAGGAGCGTGAAGCTGTATCCAGTGACTTAACATAGGGGAGTCCCACCGTTCAGCCAACGCGTTCAGGATTGTGTTCGATGAGCCACGCACGCCCACAGCGAGGCGCATCGCTTTCTAATGATGGTATAGAAGCAGTTAGATTTAATTAGATAGATTTAGTTAGATTTAAGATATCAGCGATGGTCCCATCGTAAAAGTTGTTCAAATTGATTAATATGTTTACTCCTTTTCGGGTTGATACCCCCATTCCGTTGCACGTTGTATAAGTTTTAGATGTACCCAACAGAGTAAGAATCGTCACCCTGTAAGGCGTACGTTTAAGAAGCTGGAATAAATTCAATCAATGACTCTCGTTTCCATCCGAACTCCCAATCACTACGCTACCTTCAGAACACCTATATCAACCCACAGCGTGACCATACATATTATTTCAAAGTTAAAGACAAAAAGTAAAAAAATAAATAAATGTAGGATTTTATCTCTAATTGAACTATGAATAAGTAAAATTTGATTTGTTATTGCAACGGTTTGGCTGTGGCCTTACGGCCACTGTACAAACTACACGTAGGTTGGTCGCAACGGACAGTTATGCCGGCCTGGTGAGCGTCCAAAGGCCATTGCGGCCACGTGCGCGATATGATTTCCTTAGTTAATCTGGTCGTTACAGCCATTCTTGTGGTCGTGGTCATCTAGTGTGCGAGGTGCCTTAATATCTTTTACACTAGCGCTTATTTAAGCTTACAATCCGCGTGGGAAGAGAAGCATTTTACATTCTTGGTTTTTAAAGTTCCGTACTCAAATGGTAAAATCGGGATCCTAGACTCCGCTGTCCGTCTGTTTGTCGGTCCGATACCGGGCTGTATCTCATAAAGCGTGATAGCTAGACAATTGATATTTTCACAGATGACGTATTTCTGTTGCCACTATAACAACAAGTACTAAAAACAAAATAAAATAAATATTTAAGTAGGTCTTCCATTCAACAAACGTGATTTTTTATAGCTTTTGCCCGCGGCTGCGCTCGCGTAGGGGTGTAATTTATCAAAATCCTTTCTTAGGGGATGCCTACGTCATAGTAGCTTTATGCATGCAAAGTCTCAGCCCGATCGATTTAAAATTGACAAAGTTTCATACAAACTTTCATCCCCTATTTTATTCCCTTGGGGGTAGAATTGATCGAAATCCTTTCTTAGCGGATGCCTACGTAATAACATCTACCTGCATGCCAAATTTCAGCCCGATGTGTCCAGTGGTTTGGGCTGTGCGTTGATAGATCACTATGTCAGTCAGTCAGTCACCTTTGAGTTATATATATTTAGAAGATTAGATAGAAGATAGAAGATAGATGTCACAGAACCCCTTATGCGCGAGTCCGACTTACACTTGGCTGGTTATTTCATTTCGCCCAAACCATAATTTAAAAAATAAATAAAATATACCGAAATTTTCTAAATATTCAATGGGGAGCAACTTATTTGGAGAGGTAATATGTTGGGACACTTGATACGGTATGTCAATTTTATGCGAAATAGTAAGAAGAAGGAGAAGAGGAAAGACCAGGCACAGCTATATGAAGCTAGTCAAGGAACAGGTGACAGCGGTGTCGTATCAAGATGTCAAAGGTTGGCGGAAAACAGAATAGAATGGAAGAAACTCCAACGACAAGCTCTTCTATTTTTTATGTTGCAGCCAAAGAAATCCTTTTGATGGTCATCTTAGTTTCCTTATTTATTTTTTCATTATCTCCTTTTGGCTCCAGTATTGTTTATTGTAACTAAGATGACCATCAAAAGGAAACTGTTTGATACCAGCATACTACCTGTACTCACATATGGCTGCCAAACATGAGCTCTCAACAAAGCACACATGAAAAAGCTACAAACTTGCCAAAACTCTATGGACAGGAGCATGATGGGAAAAAGGCTGTCGGATAGAATAAGAATTGTAAACTTACGAAAATACACAAAGACAAAAGATGTCACAAGAACAGTTACAAAATTAAAATGGAAATGGACAGGACATACAATCAGAGGAAAAGAAAAATGGTCTAAATCGATAATGAACTGGTTCACAAGTTACAGAAAACGGAAACGAGGCAGGCCATCTCGAAGGTGGGTGGACGACATTAAAGCTGTTGCAGGCAGCACATGGACCAGAGTGGCTAAGGATAGAGAGAACTGGAGGCAGTTGGAGGAGGCCTTTGCCAACCTATGGCATACAGACAGAGGATGCGATGATAGTGTATAAGTGCATAGATTTAAGTATGGAATGTAAAAATACTATCTGAATAAAGGCTATTTTATTTTATTTATTTATTTAGCCAAAGAAATAAAAAATAGAAGAAACAGTGATAAGTCGCCCATCAACGTCATCATATTTTAAGAGCGTTGCTCTTGAAATCTTGATACGACACTGCTGTCACCTTTTACCCCCGTTTCCTTCCTGTGGGTTTTCCTCTTCCTCTTCTTCCTTCTATGTCGCATGAAATCGTCATGCCGTATTAAGAGTCCCAACATATTCCCTTGCTAAATAAGTTGCTACTCATCAAATATTTAGAAAATTCCATAATAATTATATTTCATTTATATATTAAAATGTGGTTTGGAAAAAAAAAACAAGAATTTCATATACTTCTCTTCCCATGCAGATTGTGAAATCCGATCAAGGTAATGTAGCTAGCAATCTATCAATTTTAATCATTTTTTATACTGCCTCGCCCACCATGTGGCATGGGGTCTAATCTATCATAACAAATTCAACAAGGTCTTGCAACCTTTGGCTCTGTCTACCCAGCAAAGTACAAATAGGTTAAAATAACCGGATTAAAATAATTTACCAGTAAATTTACTTTAGCACTATTAATAATTGAAATAAGCTGTAAATACACCACTTTGCGGTAGCAAACCACATTTAAATTTTATTTGAATCAATATATGTATTTTGTATTGGTATTTAGATGATGTGAGTATTGCGAGGTGCTCATAAAAAGACTATTAGGTTCTTAAAAAAAAGAATGAGATAACGGCTAACTTAAACATTTTGGATCTTGCCGCTCTAAGCAGGCAGTGCCTAGAGCTGCAAGGCCCGGAGGCCACTTTTACAGTGATGGTAGAAAAGGAATCAAAAAAGGGATATAAGCCATCAGCATCAGCAGCATGGCCTAGTAACATGTATAGAATTTTCCACAGTTTCCTCGATCGGCTTCTACGACCTGCATTTTGAAAAGAACTGGTCTATTCTAAGTTTTTTCTTTTCTTCCAAAACAGCAAGAGAAGTCATCATCATCATTATGACTATCATTATCATATCACCCACAGAATGTCCACTGCTAGACATAGGCCTCGCCTCAAGGATTTTCAAAGCGACTGATTAGAAGCGGCCTGCATTCAGCATTTTCCTGCAAACTTGCTCAGGTAGTTTGACCACCTAGCAGGTGGGTGCCTGCTCTGCCTGTACTGTGCTTGCTGGAAAGTGACCGCCATTTGAGAACATTGCTTTATCAACCATCGGTTCTTGGCCCGCCAACTGCCAGTTCAATCAGCTTATTCACTTTGTCAGTAACCTTTGCTGGACTAGAATCTGCTCATTTCTGAACTAGAAGAAAAGTAAAAATTAAGAAATGAGATAATTTACCGACGACGGAGAGGAACATTTTATGTCCGATGGGTGGTGTGGTGCCGACTTGGCATTCGTAAATGCCGGAATCGCGCCTTTGGGGGAACCTTATCTGTGGACAAATAGGTCACGTGTTATTGAAACAAATTGAGTTAATTAAATGTCCTACATGTAGCAAAGAACCTTAAGGTGTGCCGTGGGGCTTCTTGTCTAGAATAGAACCGCTCCAATCTCTTCCTATGGAGATTAGAGCGAAACTATAGATGTGTCCTATAGTAGCTCCTATAGTGGATAGTCTAAGTTTCTGGTTTCGGGTAGGTATACCCTGGGTTTGTGTTTACGGTAGTAATTATTATCTTTGCCCTGTCTTCGGAGCAGCACAGCCGAGAATTCGACTGGTAATGCGCTTAGATAAAGAAAAAAGATAAACAAAACCTTTTATGGACCTCGCCATAAAACAAATAAAAACACGATGCGTGATGACATAATGTCATGACGATAAACTTAGTAATTGACCTTTATTCACTTCTAGATCATATAATATTAAGCACAGTTTCTCGTGGCTGTATAACCAGAACCAAAATGGGTTATTGGAGCGTACTAACCTTCAAAATCCAATCCTCAGTATGAGGATTGTGGACGCTGATAAATCGCTGGTCGGAGGTGTACGTCATCCGACCGGACGTCAACAGGTGTATGTCCCGATGCCTGATCCAAGATACCTGATGAAGAAAAAAAAATGATTTGATTGTGTGCAGAAAGCAGAGATAAAAGCGCATTATTCGACGCAGTGGTCAAAGGTGGTAAATGAATACATGATTCTTTATTTATTTTCATAAAATGATTTGTCATAATATAGCTTCAGATAATTAATTTTAACCTAATGTTTATTTATGTAAAATTATTTTTATTACATCATCTTAAGCCCCGTAGCCCCCTTCCCTGACTGACTCTACTGACTCTACTGACTTTGCATCATCATCATCATCGTCAGCTCTCAACGACCCACTGCTGGGCATAAGCCTCTTTTTGTCTGCGCCATTGAATCCTATCCCTAGCCTAAGCTATCTAATTTTTTTTCAGCAATCCATTTGATATCACCTACCCACCTAGCTGCCGGACGCTGTCTTTGCATATCCCTTAGGAAAACAGAATTTTTAGTATCATAATAATCATCAGATCTTTTAAAGTCTAAGACGCACGACCCTTTCGTACTATTAAAGTCATACATATCCAAAGCAGCCAGAGGATTTGGCCATCACTCTCCACGCTGGCGAGATGGGTTGGAGAGGAGAGATGTTTAACCGACTTCAAAAAAGAGAATGTTATCTATTCAACCCGTATGATGTTTTTAAGTTTGTCACGCGATATCTTCGCCACTACACATGAAAACCGATTTCGATAATTAATTTTTTATTTGAAATCCTTTAGTACTAAATTGATCTCATCACTAATTTGGTGAAGAACTTTGGAGATATGAATGAAACTCTTGAAAAAAAAGTCGTTTTTTTGTTGAAAGTTTAATTATAAGTTAAGTAAAAATGCGAACTCACATAAAACCGTTCAATAAATATCAAAGTAGTCCCAAGTGGGCAATCCATCAACATCATACATTTCGTTCAAGCACTCTGCGTGTCGCCCAATGTATGATGGATTAGGTAGGTAGGTACCTGTTTTACTAGAAAGTGCTTGATCATTTCCATGGTAATGCACGTGTATCTATTAATAATGCAAATTATTATTAAAAAAAAAACCAGCCAAGTGCGAGTCGGATTCGCACACCGAAGGTTCCGTACAATTTGATTTTGTTGCAGCTTGAAGGTATTATAGACTTGAGGACATGAGGACAGGGGTAGTAAGTTTAAAATTATTAAAAATACTTTTTATCATATGATGTAACAAAAAATGTATGGTTGTCGTATTTTTCTTTTATCTGTGTAACAAGTATAAGACGTGGCTTTGTACCAAACTTCAAGATTCTGAGTTCACAGGAAGTACCCTGTACGCCCTGTAGGTATTGATTCCCTAACTAGTGTCGAAAATTTGCGAAAAATTGTGGCATAAAAGGCTGTATCTTTTGATTGCGTTGGTTTAGAAGTCTGATTTTTTCACAGCTCCTAGGGACAGTAGACCTGAGCAAAATTCTAGCTTGATATCTCCACGCGTTCCTAAGAAAAAAGGTCTTAACAGACAGACGCACGGACAACAAAGTGATCCTATAAGGGTTCCGTTTTTTCCTTTCGAGGTACGGAACCCTAAAAAGAGCTGGTGTAATGACAACGGGCACCTTTTATTCGCACCACTTATTACTTTACTTATCTAATGATAATAATTTATCATCATCATTATCATAAATATCATCATCTATACCGTTATCGCGTCCAGTGCTGGGACTCTTCATTCTTCTTATTCTTCACATCTAGTGTGTTAGTTTCTAACACGTTATTGGTGGAAGATTTTTCGAGCTTTTCAAATTTTCTTATGCCATATTTGGTCACCCATCCAATTGCGGAACATGCCCGAGGTTGCTTGCTCAGTGGGGTCTCACCAACCCAATGAGCTCTTCCTAAACATACGTATGTTATAATGTTATGACACTATACCTTCCTACCATACTTAAACTATAAGATTTATCATCTTTCATTTTAGTAACAACAAAATTCAAGTTTGAAAACACAATATTATTCACTGTTGACAACAATGCGGCGAATTTGCAGTGAAAATGTCCTGCAACTATGCCTACAGCATGAATCGAGATACGAAAGATATGGATTACATTGTACAATGTGGGAAGTTGTGAATGGGCTAGAGATATTGGACAGAATAAAAGATTCATTGTAACTGGGGAGAATGTACTGTATTTTGACAACCTAAGGATTTTAATATCAAAAGACAGACAATAACGTAGAATAATTACCATATCCATTATCTCTGGACAATAACTCTTTTTATCTGTTTCAATTTTTGTTAATAATAATTTTAACGGCTTTGGATATGAGTCCTTAAGAGCTAACAAGTTACAATCAAAGTTTGGTGTAGGTCATTCGAAGATAAGCGTAGAAAAATATTAATTCACACTGCGCTTACAATTTATGGAATACCACTCTGTGACGGCCTTACTCCACCTACCATTGTTCTGTATACGTTCTTCTTTTCGTGTTATTAGCTCAAACATTTTTTTAGTCCACTCTTACAGCATTGTCCAAAGCTTCATAAAGGTCGTACACATAGAGCAACACGGAACTTCACGGAAGTCGTAAACGTGTAACCATGTTGCAATAAACCCTTCATGTCCTTACAAACCTCCTTTCTCCATCATTTTATTCTGTCCACCTTTACAAATTTCATATTAGAATTAAGTTTCTAAATTTTTGACACATTCAATCCATTCTCACCATTCTGACTCATTCTTCCACCATCCCTGATACAAGCAACTTATAATTATATAATTTTATCAGTGCTGACAAGTAAATGTATTTACGACTGCTTTGAATTTACAATTCATGTGGGAGCACACCTACTAGCTTGAACAGGTGGTGTTCCCACATACAATTTGAACAAAACTGTACTAATCCGCAAATCTACATTCATATTGGGGATTACTCAGTAAAAGCAAAAAATACACTGTATTATGCAAAAATACCCTCTTTTATATTCTGGGATGAATTAATTCTGTGAGAGAGCTTCTACGTATTGGGTTTTAAATGTTTATACTGCTACAAATCTCTTAAATGTCTTATTGCGTTGTTGAAAGTGATTTTTTACGATACATGTTTAACCTTTTTTTTTTTAATCAGTTATGTAAAACAATGCTAATGATTTTAGGAGCGCTGATTTTTATGTCAAAGTCATTTCTGTCTGCACCCAATAAATGTGCAATTTATAAAGGCAGTTTTTTTATTAGTACTAATAATTGGCTACAGAATTCGAACCCAGAACCACTAAAATGGAGGTCTGCCACAAATTATTAAACCACTGAAGTTGTCAGTCAGAAAAAAACTTCATCAGACAAAAAAACTAAAATAAGTACCCCTATTAAATTTTCAATATCTTTTTTACACAAAAAATGAAAATATATTTGAAAAATTTCTACATTTACATTCCATTGTACATTTCAACATTGGATTTTTCCATTCGGCAGCAACAATGGGCAATAGCCGCTTAGACTAAAACCAACGGAGATATTTTATTATTTTCGAACAATTGAGTGGCCATTATGAATTGTGATTTTACTATATTCTGCTCTTTGTCGTCATAAAATGAGTAGGAGTGAGTAGGATTTTTTTTATTTATTTTGTTAGAGGTGAATGTGTGATTTGCAAAATGTTCTGTGAAAATATGAGATGCCTGTCATGCGTCAATGTGGATAAAATGTTATAAATGAAACAATCTTTTCGTATCATGAAACGATTAATTCTATGGATAGCCACAGAAAGAAGTATTTCATACAGAACGGAAACTCCTAGGGTCTCGCGGAGACATTCCATAAGCCTGTTGATTTCGGCCAGGAAGCACACAGGCCTTTGTAGTTAAAATTCGTACTCCAAACCCCAGAGCGTTCCGGCCGGTCCGACGGCCGAACCCCACATGTTATTGGAGTAAGTAAATATGAATCAAGTGAGGTTACAAATGCACGTTGATTTCGGCCAGGAACCACACAGGCTTTTGTAGTTGAAACTCACACTCCATAGCCCAGAGTGTTTCGGCCGGGCCGAGCCCTACGGGTTAGTGGAGCAGAAAAATAGCGTTAATGCAACTACAAATCTCCGAGTAGCTCATCCAGTTTAAACTGGACATTGTAGCTATTTTACTTTAATACTCGGAGCTTTTCGGTGCGCGTTCGGTCATTGATAAAAGCAAGCGAAACACGTTCTATAATTTATTCAAACAGTGAAAGAGATAGTGTCATTTTCATTATTTTACTTGAAACAGGACGGCATCGGCACAATATACCTATATTATATCATCGATTGGCACGTGCTTGAATTGGTTTGTTTATGTGAATGATTGACAGACGGGGTTTTCTAAATAATTACCTACTTGATGCTTGATTATATGTGTGTTTAACAACAGATTATACTATTTATGTATTCATCATCTGCCTCACCTTATCCCATCATCTGGGGTCGGCGCAGTATGTCTTCTCCTTCCACATTCTCTATTTCCCGTCATACTAACATCTACTCCTACTGCCCCCATATCTTGCCTTACGCAATCCATCCACCTCTTTTTTGGTCTTCCTCTTCCCCTATTTCCATTAACCGTCATATGTAAGATTCTTTTTGTTGCATGTTGATCCTCTCTCCTCATCACATGTCCAAACCATGACAGACGATTGCTTCTTACTTTCTCGTTTACTGGCGCTACCTTTAAACTTCCTCTCACATAAACATTTCTAACCCTATCCCTTCGTGTCACCCCACACATCCAACGCAACATCCTCATTTCGGCTGAATGAAGCCTTTTCTCGTCCTGCACTTTTGTTGCCCAACATTCGGAGCCGTATAACATCACTGGTCTTATAACTGATTTATAAATCTTGCCTTTCAGCTTCACCGGCATTTTTGGGTCACAAGTCGTGCCGGTCACCTCTCTCCATTTTTGCCAACTAGCATTGATTCGTCGCTTTACTTCCCTGTCAACATCTCCGTCCGGCTGGAGCAACGAACCCAAATACTTAAAATCAGAACTTAAAATCAGAATACTATTTATGTATTAATACTACGAAATGTTTTTTGGCTGTATCCAGCATATAACTTGAATAAACTTCTTTAATAAATCTTACTTGAATAAATGTTAACAGCATTTAACTAAGTTATAAGATCCAGCAATAGAACCCAGAACGCTTCCTGGCCGAAATGGACAGGCATACGAGTATGTAATCACGCTTAATCCTGTTTACTTTTTCCAATACCCTGTAGGGCTCGGGCCGGCCGATACGCTCTGGGTTTTGGAATGAGTTTCAACTACAAAAGCCTGTGTGCTTCCTGGCCGAAATAAACATGCATTTGTAACCTCACTTGATTGATAATACTTACTCCAATTGCCTGTAGGGAAACCGGCCGAAACGCTCTGGGGTTTGAAGTGCGAATTTTAACTACAAAGGCCTGTGTGCTTCCTGGCCGAAATCAATAGGCTTATGGAATGTCGCAGTCTCGCGCAATATGCGTCCCCGTTCCCCTTCCCCGCACCACTCCCCCGGTGTCGCCTCGTCGCGTGTGCTGGCAGGTTAACACAAGCACATTGACGTGTGCACGGATGTATAGTTTTGTTTGTAGTAGTAGAAGGCATAAATGATACTCCGCTTCTATGTAGCGCAATACCTATAGTTTTTCCATGATATCCACGATTAACTTATGAATGATTTATTAATGCACATTTTTTACTTTACTTCTTCGTTTGTTTTTCGTGTATGTAATTGGTCAACATTGGCAGTGTTGCCAGCTGCCTAAAGGCATCTGACATAGTTTGATTTGCTGCCATACAATGATGACAGCCGAGACCAACGGCTTATACGTCCCTTAGCTCGAGATTTTTTTAACTTTACGACTAAGTTTATTGCATAAGTCAAATCTTATCTCTTTACAATAATAGCCTAGATAGTCCAGATAAATATTTTTGGAATAATAATAGTGGTAATGCACGTACGACCTGACAAATTTCTCAATTACCTTTTTTTCTGTTTTTTCATAATTTAAATAGAGATCCTTTTAGTTATTTAAGAGCCCGCTCTATCTTACTCCGTTCTGAAGTCTCGCCAATATCAGTATATTCTGTATTTTGTGCGGTTTAGACAATTTGCGAATGAAATATTTTGCGTCTTAAATATTTTGTAGTACATTCCACTCAGGTACAAAAGGAATTTGATTTTGAGATACTGTCTGAGATTAAATTCTAAAGTTGTTTGTGTAACCCTAAATATTTTAGGCGTTCCTTAAATTACAGTTTCAGTGGATTATTTTGTAAGATTTCTCGGTAAATAAATATCGGCTTTCAGATTGCCTTACCTATAACGAGCACTTAATTGAAGTACTAAATGTTTTGAAGGCTCCAATTGTTTCCAACAAGTCAAATCAGGTAATATTTCTTAAAGTCAAAACAAACAGTTTCTAAAACATTTGTATAAAATATAAAAACCCTGACGTCATATCTAATAGCAAGATTCAAAGATTCAAATATAGTTTTATTAGGTTTATTCAGTTATGAGATCTTTACAGGCACTTCTAATATCAGTTTTTTTTATTATTACAACACTATCACGACTTTATCCCGGACGGGGTAGACCGAACCAAAGGCCGTAAGACCCAAAGGCCACGCTTAGCGTAACGGCAGGCCTTTAATATCAGTATAATTGTAAGGTTGACGTTTTTGGAGAAAATGCTGCAGTACATTTTGTTACTGCTTCTTCTGTACTTGCGCTTAAAACAAACTTAGTTGTAAGTAAATGATCTGACGTCAACAACTAACTATTAAGAAATCGAAAGAAAAAAAAATACAATTATCTAGTGATACAAATATGTAAAGATCAATAAATGAACTTTGACTTTTTTGACTTTAATATTATTAAAAGTAACGTGAGATGACATGACTATATAATTAAAAAACTGTATTACTCACGTAGTGTAGTCGGAAAATATCACCAACAACTACAAACACACCACCATTAGTCATCGTTTCCGATAGAGCAGCGCGGGCGGCGGCGCGAGCAGCGACACGCGAGGCTACGCTCAGTGCGTTGAGGACAGCGAAACCGTCGCGTCGCCGTCCCAATTAACAACACTCGCCCTGATGATGATCGTCTAAACCGATCGAAACTAGTCGGCATTTTGCGACTACACTACGTGAGTAATACCGTTTTTAAATATTTTTTTAACTTTGGTCAAAAAAAGTCGAAAATATACCTACATTATTACAATGCGCGCGGCATTGTAATAATGTAGGTACCACCACTTCGATGGGAAAAATTCAATAACATTAATCGTTTGTCCCGAGTAATAAGAATGAAATTAGCTTGCAATGGATGTGTATCTGGACGAAAAGGTGAGGAGTTCTGACGCGAGCTAAATTAAACCATACCGCTGGCCACATTAAGTAGATATTTCTTTGAATTTCTTTTTTGAGTAAGACTTCTGTACGTGGATACGAGTACTTATTCTGCGGTAATGGTGGGCGTTAAGATGGAAAAGAAATCAAAATAGTGGTAGGTTGCTAGCCGTATTGATTATTAACATGATTCAAATCTCGCCAATTCCCTCGATCGGCTTTTTACGATCTGCATTCTTCGAAGTAATAAATCTAAAATCATATTACAAATGGATGAGATCTGACAAGTGATATTATTTATCGTTTTAATCTCATAAATAACAGTACCAAATAAATGATAGATATGCAAGTTAAAAACATGTCATTATTTAATTAAATATTTTTTTAAAACAGGCTGTTATCTAAAACAAAGACGAATCAAATGAGCCTATATGATGATGGGGTTGCGTCGTTTCATTACAGAGTTCCTATGGCCACCTTTCGTCTCCATCATCAGATTAGCTCCATGTCATCATAATATTACATTGTCACGCGATATACGTATGCGTGCAAAATTTCAGCTCAATAGGAAACCGGGAAGTGGGTCAAATTTAACTTGCAAGATTTGATTACAGACAGGCAGACAGACCGACAGACAACGGGACATTTCGTCCCGTTGTCTGTTGGTCTAAACTAAAGAAAATCTTGTAAAAATAGGTATTACTACAAATTATAATGTAAGTCATTTCAGTAGGTACCTATTACTCCAAAACAAGCGATCGATATTTTATTTCGGATGCTTAGAGGTCAAAGGTTTTCTCTCTTAGAATGTCCAATTCTCTAAATCACTGACCTGAATAAGTTTTTTGAAACAAAGAACTTGAAATCTTAGAAACCCAGGAAGAAGTTTTCCCCTGTGAGCTTGCAACTGACCTCGATACCGGAAACGGAAAGGCTGCTTCCGCTCAAAGTTTCTATTCAGCAAAGATGCAGGCAATGTATTGTTTGCCTGCATCAAGCCTACCCATCGCCTTATGAACATAATTATTTCTCTTCCCTCGTCACTAGATGGCGCTATAGGTATTAAAAAAAACATTAAACTCTTTTATTACTATTATTTAAATAAAGTCGTACTCTAATAAATTAATTATGACAGATACCCAATGCCATAGAAACTATTGGAGGGCTCGTAAGAAGGCAAAACTAGTAGGCAAAATTAGTACCAGCTGCTCTCACAGAGATGGCAGCACACACGACTAGCAAAAAGTGACAAAAAAAGTGATATGCTTTAAAAATGTTTAAATATTTATTGCATTTCATATATTTTGAAAGCAAATTTAGTAATTATTAATAATAATATCATCTTTGACTGCATTTTTAAAAAGAAATGACTTACCATAAACAATCACGTGTTTATCCATTATGAGACAGAGAGAGCAGGGTAGCTCCATACGTGTAAAGTGGGAGTCAATTTTTTTTCTGCACTACCCATCGTTACCAATATCTTTGAATAGGTCTCAAATATGTTGAGAGCTTGTAAACGATGTTTTTCGATTTAGGGATCCGTTTCACAATTTTTTGATTTTATAGTTAAAATTTTTGTTTCGGTTGTATATGGACACGTGAAAACGTTCACGACAATTGTATATCTGACGAAATGTAAAGAAAAACTATCAGAGCTAAGTAGGGTTTACAAATGAAAAAAATATAGGCGACCAAATTATAAAACGTACTCGGAAAAGGAAAATTTCACACAAATTCAATAAAAAAGTTTTTTTTGCCGTTTTTAGTCACGTGAACTCAAAGTCGGCATTCATAACTACGGTACCCAACACTGGTGCGTGGCCCGACGCACACTTGGCCGTTTATTTCGTTTCGCCCAGACCAGCACGAAGAAACATGAATATATTTTTGTTAGGTTCGCTAACTGGCTGAAAAACACAGTTTATACAAATACAAATTAGATCATATAAGTTGCCAACCCACTAATAGCGAACACAGCATGCGCATTAGATGTAATGCTCTCATCATTTCAAATTGAGAATTAAATTACAAAATTATATAACCAATAAATTGAAAGTTAATCACATAATAATTAAACTTGAAACGAAGAATTACACGCTTGAGTAAAAAAAAATTGAATATATTCGACGATGCGCTAATTCTTAATTCTTGCTACACGGGTTTTTACACTTTCTGATTTTATGGAACTGATTTAGGAAGCAGGGAGGTTTTATCGCAGTTAGCACGGTAAGCGTCCTAGTCAAAGTATAGGTATCAATCGCTCTGATGCTAAATCGTGTCCTTGAAAAATTATATCCTATTAAACTGGTAACCTAACCATTTTAATAGGATATAATTTTTTAATCGCAGCACTAAGATTGAGGACGCCGTGGTGCGTTTTGTTCACAAAAAAGTATTTTTTTACAAAGTGCAATCAATTATAATTCATTTTATATAAAGTAATTCATTGATATAATCAGAACAAAAGCTATTTCTTTTAAACTTTACATCTTATAACTATTGAAAAACTTAAATAAATGGTGATTTGATGTCCTGTGTGTCAGTTAATAAAACGCACAAATGACCGTTGAGTTGACGTCATGTACGGTTTAGGATGCAAGTAAGGATAGTCTAATCACTAGCTACCTAGTAAGGATGCTAAGTTGAGTTCCTACAAATCAGATAATGCAATAACCCTTTACGATAAACACTTACTGTTCTGTTCCCTAGATCGTGGACCCTGCAGTTCAGCTGTGCCGTCTTCCCGACCAAAGCGGTGACGTTCTTCGAGTACGCCACGTCGAAGTGGGGCCCTCTCTGCGTGAGGCCCAGGTCTACGTCAGAGTAGTCTATCTCTGGCACTCCATCCGGCCCGAGGCTATTTGTGTTGTCTGTGCAACCTGTAAAGAAAATGCATGATTAACTTAAATTGTTGATAATGGTACGGAACCCTTCGTGCTCGAGTCTGACTAGCATTTTACCGGTTATTCCCATTCTGTATTATATCCCTTTTGACTCTCATTGTTTTATCAAATTCATTTTGAAGGAATTTTAAAGGCTTTCAATTTAAAGAAAATTATAAATCTCTGTTGTTTCCGAACAAAAATTACTGTTACAAAGCCCAACCCTGCTTTATAATAGCCAGATATATTGGGAGTATAACTCACGACGAGCACAATGCTTGTCGCGCTGAATGCTGCCAAAGACAAAAGTCACGTGTACGGACCAGAATCTTCGGTATATATTGGTTAAATGACATTTTATTTCGCTAGGCTTCTTAGTGGACTGTAGACACTATCAGGGCTTGTGGATTGAAACACCAATTTCCTTCTTCTAGTTTTATTTATTTATTACTAAACTGAACTGAACAAATCTATTATATATGCTATTGGTCCTTAGTAGTGTGCGATACCAACTAATTAGTCGACGAGTGTGTTTATAAATAAATAAATATATAGGGACATATAACACTGATTGAGCTAGCCCCAAAGTAAGTTCGAAACTTGTGTTATGGGATACTAACTCAACGATACTATATTTTATAACAAATACATATATAGATAAACATCCAAGGCCCAGGACAATTTGAAAAAGGCCATTTTCCAACTTGCCCTGACCGGGGATCGAACCCGGGACCTCCGGGCGGCGGACTAGCATGGTGACCACTACGCCGCGGAGGTCGTCAAATTTTTATTCGAATTGATTATCATGTACAACGTATTGTGATTGATCGTAACAATGCTAATTTTTTTCTAAATTACTTCATGTCGACGCTGCGCGTGCACGATGTTAGTTGTCGTCATCACTAACTTTTGGCTATAGTAATAATATGGTCTTAATTTCAATTGAGTAAAGAAATTGCTCGAGCAGTATCCTCTCTGTCAGAACTGACTCTAACGCGATTGCGGGTCCTATCCGTGGTCAGCGCATGTAAACACGCCCTTACACTTTACAAAAACTTTGCACAGCAACTTATTCTAATTCTACTTGTATATAAGTTTGGAAAATCAAAAAGTGCATGTTAAAAAAAACAACGCCACTAAATTGGATACTAATTTTAAATAAGAAACAATCCAGAGACGTGACGAACCTATTAAAAACAACGGTACAAATACATTAAATATTTCGAGCGTAATCGTGGCACGACGTCCGTTGAGTCATCAGGACAGGAACAATTTTTTTAAATATGAAAGTTTTGTCTTCATATCTCTGTACCTAGATATAATTGTATTAGTACAAAATAAATATAATAGAGACATTTTATGTCTAGAAAAATGCTTGAACCTAGCATGTTGTGAATAAGGGACTACCTCAACGCTCCGCTTTTGAGGCGTACAATATCGAAAAACAAAATTAATTACTTAAAACTATTTTTCATTCACGTTTCGAATGCCAGATTTCGAAAACAGAAGTAAAATCATTTTTTTTTTTGCGAAATAGCAATTACCATTTTTCTACAAATTCACAGCGAGCGGAACATGAAATGTTTAAAATGAACAAAATACGGAATGAATAACACGTTTCTAAATAAAAATGGAATGGAATGAAACAAGTGAATTCTATTACTGGATTTAGCAAAAAATACCACCCGTATTGAATTCTAAAATAAAAACTAGTTTCAGAATTAAAACAATTGCAATATTGGGATAGAGTTAAAATTAAACTGTAATATTTCACCCTTTTTTTTTTCAATTAGTGATCGACTTTATGCTAAAATACCCTGGGCTATCGAGGTCAATAGTATTAGGTACGTAATAACGTTTAACAGAATCAAAATTTCTTGTTGTCAAGCGGTCCTTCAGGATTATAATCTTTCTAGTTTGTGGTAGCGACTTCGCCGAAGCGATGGACGACAGAGGCGTGTAAACTGCGCGGGTGAAATCTGATATTTTCCTAGGTTTATGCGTGCTCTTAAGGTTGAACTAGTCGCGGGCTTGAACCCAAGGTGGGCGCAGCCTAAAAGCATGTTGTGTCACCTCACATTGTACTCGGGCGAAGCAGTGAGGTGTTATGCACGATAGATTATGGTAAACCGAGCGCGTAAAAATATACGTACAGTCCTTTGGGAAAGGGATTTTATGTAAAAATTACTGCATTAATCAATTACAAATTAGGTTTATTACAATCTTTGATTATTAAGGCGTGTCAGTATGGACATTTTACACTTTTATTACTTAATTACGCTGAAATGTGCGTAAAAATAGGCAAATACAAAACGAATCTTTGATGGCTTATAACTTTTTAATGGATTTTTATTCTGTATTTGTACAGACAAAATGTACAATGAGACAAAACGATATCATGTAAAACTTTGAATGTAAAATGTCAAAAAGTGGAGAAAATGCCCTCCGAAATTTGTATAGAAAATGTATCGACTAGTTCAACCTTGAGGGTATAGATTCAGTCAATTATACTAAACAGCTTTCTTCCGGAACGTACATCGAAATAATGAAAATAAAATCTTTACTTTGCATTGATTGGGATCGGTCAATCTGTTTAGGTAGCCAAAATTTGTTTTCCATATTTCAGTATATGTTTCTTGAGGAGAGTAGAGAGAGAGAGTCATTATCACGGACTCAATTCCGCCTTAAAATTTTATAAAATTTTACAAACTCGGGGGTACTTTGTTACTGTGCTATGGCGGCCATTTGCAACGAACGCAGCGACACGCGGGAGGAAATCGAGATGCTTTGTTTTACTGAAGGCTTGACATTGAGTTATAAATGATTGTGCTGGTACTCTGCTGCTAGGAACTAGAGGTTATATCCATCCATCCATTTATATGACTTGTGTCTCCGTGAGCTGAGGGTCTTGTAAGTATACTATTATAAAAGTGAAAGTTTGTGAGAGGGTGTGAGTGTGTGAGTGTGGTGTATATAGGTTACTTCTTCACGCTCAAACGGCTGGACAAATTTTGATAAAATTTGGTATGCAGGAAGCTGACACCGTGAATTAACACATAGGCTACTTTAGGCGCGGAAATACAGCGGGACTGAGCTAGTCTCAAAATAAAAATTTCGCGCGAAAAAAATATGATCTTTTAATGACTTTTCCTCCATTTAAAAAAAATCCAAAAACAAAATCGACCTGCTCACAAAAATTTTGGAGAATCGGTTGAAAAATAGGCGAGAACAGCTGGAAAAAACATCCGAAAAAGACACAAAACAATTTTTGCCGAAGCTGAAACGTAGCATTTCTCTTGCTACCTTCGCTCGCTTGAAATCATGAATGCTAAAGTTTGTACGGATGTTAGTTTCGTTTTTATGCCAAATCGGCTGAATGTATAGGAATGAAATTTAGTACATTTTAGGCACTTATTATACTTTTTGTCCCAAGTAAATGTGAGGTTCCCGTAGGAATGTCAAACTTCGACCTAGAGGGCAACGTCGCTGCTAAATAACAATAAAGCTTTTATATGAATACCAAACCCAAGTTGTCAGAAAAAAACCGGCCAAGTGCAGGTCTAACTCGCGCAGGAAGGGTTCTGTACCATTTATCTATAAAAAATATAACGTTTGTTGTATGGGAGCCCCGCTTAGATGTATTTTATTCTGTTTTAAGTTATAGCGGCAACAAAAATACATCATCTGTGAAAATTTCAACTATTTATCTTTGACGCTTCACGAGATACAGCCTGGTGACAGACATACAGATAACGGACGAAGAGGCAGCGGAGTCTTAATGATACCTAATTCAATTTTTACCCTTTGGCCTAAAAAGGCCATTTCCCAACTTGCTTTGGCTTTTTTCGTGCACAGAACCTCCTTCGCAGAAATAAGGATTGTTCATTATATTTTGACCACGCGGGAAAGAGTTACTATATATAAATATTAGGTCCTTACATATAAAATTGGCGTTTTGTCGTACCGGCCACTTTAATCTTAAAAATTTCTCCTCTTTGGTTAGGAGTTCGAAATTCAAATTTATACAGCTATTTCCACATGTATTTATGTTTCGTAAACCGTTATTCAATTGTTTTTCTTCTGTTTGCTGCGCTCAATTTACAGAATGGAAAACTTGAAATATCGCATTATTTGCGAGTACAAGTTACACCGTGGCACCAGTGCTGCGGAAACGGCTCGAAGGGTTTGATGTGTATGGCGGTCGTGTCGCAAAAGAAAACACAGTGCATTTTTGGTGCCAACGTTTTCGTTCTGGAAATTTCGACCTGCAAAACGAGGCCCAGTCTCGGTCAGGCCGGCGCGCGCGTCACACGCATGATGACGATGCGATCCCCCCCCGGTACGGACGATGTTACGCGAAGTAATTATACTATGACGCGAGAACAACAATGTGGAATGCGATGTGAACAATGCAAGGTAGTCGTTAATACACTCTTGGCTTTTATTAACAGTAAGGTGGACTTTATGCCAGAAACTGGAATCATCCAGGTATGCCTCAGCCAGTATTCAAGTGATGAAATAGAAGCAGCTAGGTTGATTGCGTTTAAGTTGATGGCACCAACCAAAAAAGTACTCAGAAGAAAAGAAGGGTTTACAGAAGGGAGCAGAAGAGTTTACAGGAAATAATTAAGCTTATAAAAGAGTTTGAACCGAACTGTGTTCCGCGCTTTTGCGTAGAAGACGTTAATAAGCTGCCCGCTGTTTCTTTTAATCATATTGACGTATCAACTTTTTTAAAGGAGATGATTATACTTAAACGGGACGTAGCCAGTTTAAAGGATAGTTCAGTTGAAACCAAGGAATCAACAGCAGCTGCTATGTCGGCGGACCGAGAGAATGAATTAAAAAACGAGATCGATAGCATTAAAAAAATGTTAGCCGAACTCCAAAAAGCTCACAATACGTACTTAAATCGACAAGAAGACCTATTTCTTATGTCTTATCATGATGATAAGAACAACAGAAATAATGCAACACTATCGACACATGTAAAAAATAATGTGGGTAGCAAGGGTTCTGCTAAGCTGGCTATCGACATGACTAGTGAACGTGCGTCAGGCGAAAACGTCCTCAGCGGCGAGGGGGGAGCCCGCGTAGAACTGGATCTGGAGTTATGCAATCGCGTTAGCAACGGGCTGCAAGATGTACTAGTGAGCCCCGCGTCGCCCCACCCCGCTCCTCCAATTGCACCTGGGCTTCAAACAAATTCACAGCGCGCGAAGGTGACTAAAATGTCGCTAAACCAACGCTCACCCTTGAATGAGACTTCTTATATACCTACGTACAGGGATGTGACTCAAAAAAAGCGGGATGATTTAAAAGATGACGAAGGTTTTACCAAAGTTTTAAAGAAACGACGTGATACGTATAGGTATAGGAATATTCGAGGTACTTCACTATCGTCAAGTAAATTACAAGCAGCCGAATCATATTCGTGCATATACCTATCTCGTACTAAAAAACATATTAAAGAAGATGATATTAAAGAGTATATAAATGATATGAAAGAGGAATGTAAACAAATAAAATTGTTGACCCAGACACAAGAAACCAATTTTAACTCTTTCAAAATTACTGTACCGACATCAAAACTGAATGTATTTCTTCAAAAAGAATTTTGGCCAGAAGGTTTGGTATTCAGGAAATACCGTCAGCAGCGTTCTGTAAGGACCAATACCGTTATTATAAACAAATAATTATGTATGCACAAAATAAAAATAATTTGAAAGTTCTTTCGTACAACTGTAAATCAGTAAAACGTTCTGTCCAACATGTAAAGGATCTATGCAAGGATTTCGACATTTTAGCGCTCCAGGAGACTTGGCTAATGCCCCATGATTTGGGTTTTATGAACGATATTGACAAAGAGTTTAGTTGCTTTGCTAAGTCAGCTGTGGATACAACAGCCAAGGTGCTCGTGGGCCGGCCCTACGGTGGGACAGCGCTCATGTGGAGATCTAGTTTGTTTACCAAGGCCGAAATAGTGCCGTGCGACAGTGATCGAATTGTGTCCGTTCGTTTAGTGCAAGGAGATCGTAGCCTACTTGTGTTTAGTGTATACATGCCTACCAATTGTGATGACAATTTACCGGAGTTCACACAGTGCCTTGCAGAGATAAGTGCTATTATCGAAAATTTGGATACGGAATGTGTGGTGATATTGGGAGATTTTAACGCGCATCTTGGAACACTTTTTGGAAATGAACTGGCAGCTTATTGTGGTGAGCACTCTTTAATTTGTTTGGACCAAGAAAGGCTCGATCCCTGCACCTATACGTTTGTATGCGAGGCGTCGGGCGCTTGTCGTTGGTTGGACCATATACTTGTGACGGCGGCAGCGGTGAATCTCGCTACCGAAGTGTACGTAAAGTATGACTCATACTGGTCGGACCACTTTCCTATAGTCGTGCATTGTAATTTCAACAATATTAGATGTAAAGTTTCATCTGTTATTGCGCCAAATGAAAACTTTAAATACATATGGGGTAATAGAGATCCTAAACAAATAGAAAAATACGGTGGTTATTGTAATGATAAGCTTAATGATTTAATTTATAAATATAATATTCTATATACAGATAATTTTAATGAAATTTGTTGGCGACAGGACTTAAATAAATATTATATTGATAATTTATATAGCGATACAATTAGCACACTACGTGCAGCAGCAGAATATAGTTTTAATATACCCAAAAAGGGACGAAAATTAGTGGGATGGAACTTTCACGTCAAAGGTAGTCATTCTAAGGCTAGAGAATGGTTTTTAAAGTGGGTGCAGTACGGTAGGCCATGCTCGGGCTATTATTATGAAAACATGGTTGCCTCGCGTAGAGAGTTTAAATCTGCGCTTCGATACGTACAATCTAACCAAGAAAAGATCAAAATGGATGAGCTGGCTCGACATCGAGCTGCTGGTAATTTCGTTGAGTTTTGGAAGGAGACCAAAAAATTAGACAGTAAAAATAGTTTGCCAGTAAATATAGAGGGAGAAAAAAATTTGAAAATTATATCTAACATGTTTCGAAAACATTTCAACAAAGAAAATAATTTTAAAAATAATAACAGGTCATTTTATAACAGTAAAAATAGTCAGGGCCTGGAGCCTGATCGAATTACAGTTACAGTGTCACCAATAGAAATATGGGATATTTTGAGGGACATGAAACGTGGAAAGTCTCCAGGCCATGACTGTCTTAGTATAGAGCATTTGCTCTATGCGGGCCAGCACATCTGTTTAATATTGTCGTGGCTTCTTAATATATGAGTGAGGCAAAGCTATTTACCCGCGGATCTGATTCGGACACTGGTCATCCCTATTCCAAAAAATAAGACGGGAGATATTTCGAGCATGGCCAACTACAGGCCAATATCATTGGCTACGATTGTGGCCAAGGTATTTGAAAGAGTGATACACGGTCATTTTGATGATATTAATTGTGATGATGGACAATTTGGTTTTCGACCGCAGGTATCGACGGATATGGCAATATTTGCATTAAAACAGGTTGTCAAATATTACAAACAGCACAAAACTACAGTCTACGCCATATTTCTTGATTTAAGTCGTGCTTTTGACACGCTTAATCATGAGTTGCTGTGGCAGAAGCTTAGTGATACTAATGTTCCATCTGAGGTGGTTAGTCTGTTAAGATACTGGTATCAAAATCAGACCAACAATGTCAGATGGAGCTCCGAGATATCTGATAGCTATCATCTCCCGTGTGGTGTCAGACAAGGGGGCCTTACCTCGCCCGATCTGTTTAATACCTATGTAAATGGTCTTCTTCTGGAGTTGAGTAGTACTCCGGTCGGACTTAGGTTGGATGATAGATACGTCAACAACCTAAGTTATGCAGATGACATGGTACTTCTCAGCCCTACCATTAGAGGACTGAGAAAACTTTTAGCGATATGTCAAAGATATGCCTTAGATCATAATTTGATCTATAACGCTAATAAAACTAAAATGGTGGTATTCAGATCGGGCAAGGGACCGGAAAATATACCGGAGGTTCATCTCAGTGGCCAACCGATTGAAATTGTCGACAGTTTCAGGTACCTTGGCCACATGGTAACTTCTACTCTGAAAGATGACGCAGATGTCGAAAGACAGCGAAGGGCCCTATGCGTGGTAGGCAATATGAAAGCCCGAAAATTTTCAAAGTCCTCTTTTGACGTGAAAGTAACACTGTTCAGATCTTTCTGTCAGAGTTTTTACACATGTCAACTTTGGACGGACTATACGAAGAAGTCGATTGATGGCATTAGGGTCGCCTATAATAATATCTTTAGACACCTAATGGGTCTGAAACGCTTTTGCAGTGCCTCAGAAATGTTTACAGAAGGTCGTGTCGACTCCTTCAATGCCATTCAGAGAAAGAGGATAGCTTCCTTTATGTTCAGAATTGACAGGTGTGAAAACTCTATTATCAGTAGCCTAGCAGAAAGGCTTTTGACGACTAAAACATACCAATGTTGGGTTAGGCTTACTCATGGTATGCATTAATTTCTGTGAAATAATTTTAATAATTTTTAAGGTAAATTTTAAATGTGTATTTATTTTATTTTATTTTAAACTATGACTGTACATATGAGTAATGTTATATATAATTATGGATCTTGTGTCTGCAATAAAGAATTATTATTATTATTATGTTGGTACGCTTTTCAGCCACGGGTCCATGGGGACCCGGTCCTTTGAGGCGTTCATGGGGCCAAAGCCAACATGAAGAGGCCTTTTAGTACCTTTTTATCTAAAATGTGAGATGGCTGCATCTATGGAGGTCTATCCCTTAATGTACCATTGAGATGCACCAACGGACAGTCCTCCACAGCTGCTGAACTATTGCCAGGGAGGGATTTACTAGGTTTGGGCTTTATGGATGGGATGTTAGTGGACCGGATAATTGGGTTATGGAGTGAGATACGGACATCTACCTAAAAATCTCTCACAACATTTTAGCCTGGTAGATGGTGACTCGCTGCTCGTTGGCTACACTGCCTGTGGGCACCCTAATTAGCCCCAAAGATGCGGCCAGGGCGCAACACAATGTGAGCAGCTGAGGGTGTCGAGAGGTGCGGCTCCGGTTTCACCATCACGGGGCTTACCCCCGAGAGCGGGTTTCCCCGTTATTACGCCATTACGTGCAATACACTTCCACCCTGGAGCGTATGTTCTGCTCTTGCGACTCCACTCTGGCCGGCCAGCTAAGGCAAGACAGAGGCGGGGGGTGTGTAACTGTGTGTATGTGTGTGTGTAAGCGCATGTGTGTATGGTCCCCCTGGAGGTAGGGTACGTGGTGTCGCCACTCACCATCAGCTCGCCACAAGCTGCCCTGCGTTGACTGACTGCACTGGGAATCCAGTGGGCGATGGGGTCGTCACGTCCCGACGCCTTATTATTATTATTATTATTATTATTATTATTATAAGGCTGGAGACCTAAGTTGACAATGAAGAATTGAAGGCTATTGTGGAAGCGGATCCATCGCAAACCACGTCCAAGTTAGCTGCAGGCTGCGGTGTTAGTGATAAGATTTTATTGATTCCCGTCCGAATGGTTTTCAGGGTTCCGTAGTAAAAAAGGAACCCTTATAATTACGCCATGTCTGTCTGTCTGTCTGTCCGTCCGCGGTTTTATTCAGCGACTATAAGTGCTAGAAAGCTGTAATTTGGTATAGGTATGTATATTAATTATGCAGAAAAAATGGTAAAATAAAATATAGAAAAAAAATTTTTTTTTAGTGTAGCTCCCATACAAGTAAAGTCAAAAGTCAATTTTATTTTGTCGACTAACCAATCATGTGGGTTATCGTTGAAAAGGTATATAAAAATATTATGTAAACACTGTTTTTCGATTTAGGGATCTATTTCTAAATTATTTAGTTTTAAAGTGTAATTTTTTGTTATAGTCAAGTGTCCCAACCCCCCCCCCCCCCTCTATCTGCTAAACAGATATATGGACACGTGAAAAAATTCACATCTATAGTAAATATAACGAAATTTAAAGGAAAACTATCAGAGCTAAGAAGGGTTTACATATTAAAAAGTTATAGGCGATCAACTTATAAAATGTACTCGCCAAGGGAAAATTTCATATAAATTCAATAGAAAATTCGTTTTTTGTCGTTTTTAGTGGTATAAACACAAAGTTGGCATTCGTAACTACGGAACCCTACACTGCGCGTGGCCCGACACGCACTTGGCCATTTTTTTAGTAGAGAGATCAGTGATGTACCTATGAGATGGCAAAAGTGCATAGATAACAATGGTTCATACTTTGAATTATATATATATTAAATTAAAAAATATCCGACATTTTGTTCTTCCCATACAAAACGCTAATTTCATATGTAAGGACTAACCTAACATAAAATGACGGAATACAAGTACTATACAATATTTCGACTTCCCATTACGAATAAAATAAGTAACATTAGATAATAAATTTGCAGGAAAATTTACGCACTGCAAAAAATATTTCCGTATAGAAATGAAATACTGTAATTAAATGTGTACCCGGCTTAATGCGAATCTTTTTTTTAAACAGAGAAATATTTTTGAGGAAAATTGTACGCACTGAAAAAAAAATCCATTTAGAAATTAAATACTGTAATATATACCAAGCTTGAAACGAATTCTTTTTTTTCCATCAAATATGGAGAAATCTGTGAGAGAAAGTTAATGTAAGCGGCTTTGATTAAAGTGGACTACGACAGACCGTAATTTAAGGGATTTAGACATAATACAGCATGGCTCAGTTTTTGGGGATCCGTCACAAAATTAATTTTCTCAAACATGAACGGAAATGTAAGCATTAATTTTGTTAAATGAAGACACGAAGTTTGTAATTCTTGGCTCATGCATTACTTTATTGGAATAGGCCAGGAAAGTAGTATGAAAATTCATTCCTGGCCGCTGTTGAAAACTACTCTTCCGGCAATGCTATACTTCCCGACCTGTGCAGTAATGTACTAATAAGTACAGAGCAGTTCATAACGGAAGCGGAATAGGATCTCCGACGTCTCGTTTCCATCATTGACAGTTTTCACATTGGAACGATAGCAATATTCATTCCTGGCCGTTGCTGAAAGCTACAAGACTACTGCTGGAATACAAGAAGGAAGTAAAAACTACTCTTCCGGCAATGCCATACTTTCCGACCTCTGCAGTAATGTACTAATAAGTACAGAAAAGTACAGAACGGAAGCGGAATAGGATCCCTGACGTCTCATTTCTATCATTGAGCGTTTTCACATTCGAACGATAACGATATTCATTCCTGGCCATTGCTCAAAGCTACAAGATTAGACTACTACTAGAGTACAAGAAGAAAGTGACAACTACTCTCCCGGCAATGCCATACTTCCCGGCCACTGCAGTAATACACTAATAAGCACGGAACGGAAGCGGAATAGGATCCCCGACGTCTCATTTCTATCACTGAGCGTTTTCACATTGGAACGATAATGATACTTACATACGATTCGATACGATACAATACGAGACGATACGATACAATACGATACAACGTATTTATCCTTAATGGGACAGACAGAACAGTTTAGGTTTTACGGCTCTAAGCAGACAGAGCCCAGGGCCGCAAGGTCCAAAGGCCACTTTTAGTAATGGGTTGCCAGTCAACTAGTTGTTTGTTTGTTTTTCGTGTATGTAAGTGGCCAACACGGTGTCAGATTTTTCAGGCTACCTAAAGGCATCTGACATAGCTTGACGACTGACATACAATAATAACAGCCGGGACCAACGGCTTATACGTGCCTTCCGAAGCACGGAGGAGCTCGAGAAATTTTTATTTATTTTTTTATTTGATCTGCATTGTTCATCAAATACAAATTGTACAGAACAATAGGCGAACTTAACGCTAAAAGCGTTGTCTACCAGTCAACCTTTGGGTTATACAGATAGTCTAAATGTGGGTTGCAAGACTTACAAGACAAAGTAAAGTAGATAAATACAATAATATAATATTTTCCAGATACATACATATATACTAATATACATTACATTTTTTGTGCCACTTATGGTCACCCATCCAAGTACGGACCACGCCCGGTGTCCTTAACTTGCGAAAGCACTAGTAATGCGCCGCCGGGCCACCGAGCTCCTCTAGTAACAACCCAACTAGTGATGGGAGGTACATGACACTGAATATCGTCAGCGCGGAAGACAACGACATCGGCCTGCAGGCTGAAGTGCTATTTTTGAAATGCGTAGTCACCTAAACGAATGGTTTTTCCATTCAAAAAATCGTTTGTTTAGTGACGCTGCGTTTGAAAAATGGCATCACTGACAACTATCTTAGACAACCTATCTTGACAAACTCCGTGGCGTAGTTGTCACCATGCTAGTCCGCCACCCGGAGGTTCCGGGTTCGATTCCCGGTCAGGGCAAGTTGGAAAATGGCCTTTTTTAAAATTGTCATGGGTCTTGGGTGTTTATCTATATATGTTTTTGTTATACAGTAAAAATATCGTTAAGTTTTGTTTGTTTTTCGTGTATGTAAGTGGCCAACACTGGTGTCAGATTTTTCAGGCTACCTAAAGGCATCTGACATAGATTGACTGCCATACAATTATGACAGCTTTTGCGTGCCTTCCGAAGCACGCAGGAGCTCGAGAATTGTGCCACTTGCGGTCACCCATCGAAGTGCAGACCACGCCCGGTGTCGCTTAACTTGCGAAAGCGCTAGTAAAGCGCACTCCCGCCGGGTCACCGATCTCCTCAAATTGTTGAGATAGTATTCCATAACACAAGTCTCGAACTTACTTTGGGACTAGCTCAATCAATGTAATTTGTCCCCATATATATTTAATTTATATATTTATCTGGATTTAAATCTATGAAACTATACATCGGCGCGTACATGGGAAAAGTATCATCCGCAAATATTCGTCAATATCGGGCCGATATCGCCATGACAATCGTGTCGTCATCGATATCGGGACGACAAACGACGCAGTGTGAAAGCGTTCTATAGAAAATGTATGAAACAACCAATCCCACGATATCGTGTCGTTATCGTTACCGCCTAATGTTAAAACGCTCATTGGCCAGAACAATTTTCACAATAGAACAGAAATTGCAATGCGCAAAAATAGTACATTACTGCAGAGAACGGGAAATATGGCATTGTCAGATGAGTAGTTTTCAAAGCCGAGCGTTAGCGAGACCTTAAAAACTACTCATCCGGCAATGCCATACTTTCCGTCCTCTGCAGTAATGTACTATTTCCCATTAAACAAACAACACTTAGCGTCGTAAAGTGGTTTACCCTCACTTTATTTTCACCATACAAAAATGTGTGAAAATCTAATTTCATGTGGGTATCACTCCATCCCTTGTCGTAAGTTGGAGAAGAAATACTCTCTCCTTATAAAGGGAGGATCCACCTTTATTACTACGATAAGGCTTAAAGGGATGGTGATCGCAGTAGCTGGTATAAAGTCGTTGCACAGAGGACGGTGAATGGTGATGCCCGTTTTTGTTACCTTTACCTCTCTTAGTTTAGGGCTCACGTGTCTGCACGGAGCAGCTTTTCTATACTGCTTCCCTTTTCTGTCACTCAGAACCGAGAGAAAGCGATGGTACGCTGAAGCACCAGCCGTGCTATAGGACAGATGTATAGAAAAGTTTTATCGTCTAAAATACCTCAGAGCCTCAAGACGAAAGTGTTTAATCAATGTGTGTTACCAGTGTGATTTATGGCTCTGAAACGTGGTCCCTTACTATGGGTCTCATAAGAAGGCGCTATGGAGAGGGTTATGCTCGGTGTTTCCCTACGTGATCGAATCAGAAATGAGGAGATTCGTAGGAGAACGAAGGTCACCGACATAGCCAAGCGAATTAGCTCATTGAAGTAGCAGTTAGCGGGGCACATAGTGCGAAGAACCGATGGCCGATGGGGCAGAAAGATTTTCAAATGGCGGCCACGTACCGGCGAGTGCAGCGTAGGACACCCACCTACTAGATGGTCGGATGACCTGAGCAAGGTTGTAGGGCGGCGCTGGATGCAGGCCGCTTCCGATCGGTCGTTTCGGAAATCCTTGGGGGAGGCCTATGTCCAGCAGTGGACTTCCTGTGGCTGATATGATGATGATAGAAAAGTGCTGCTCCGTGCTGACAAGTGAGATTCAATCTTTAGATCCGTAACAGACGCGGCGCAAGTTGCGCCGCGTAACAGCTAGTGATGGTCGATGCATAAATACTTAATCAACCCATTTGAGTATTTACTCAGTAGATTGAGTAAATACCCGATATTATCCATTTGGTGAGTACATTGATTTGTATGAGTTGCGACTCATTTTTATATTCATATTCATTATTTAATGTTTTCATGACAATTTTGAATCTTAAATCTAGTATACACTTGCAATTCTTGTCGGAAAGTGTGTGCGTACCCATAATATGCTTAAAATGTAGGTAAACGTTATATGCGACGCTAAATTATATGAAATACCTAATCATACACTGAAAGTAGACTTCTTTGACTAATTATCATTTTTTGGTGGGAGGTGTGCATAGACGTAATTTTACGTAAAAATAAATAAACAGACATCAAATGCGATGCCAATACTTGAGCACGCTCTATTTACTCTATTTATTAAATCTAGTGAGTAAATACTCAAATGGGTAGATTGAGTACTATCCACTGCCCATCACTAGCTGTTACGCGACGCAACTTGCGCCCCGTCTGTTGCGGCACTTAGTCGTCACTTACGACACTCGTGTGAAAGAAAAGGGGTAGTGTCAAAGCGTATGCTACTTAGTGCTGCTGCTCGATGGCCTACTATCGATAGCCTATCGATAATGAAACCGATACTTTCGATAGTCTATTGAATCGATAGTATCGAAACTAGATAACTTCATCATCATCCGAGCGTATTCCCGGTTGCATCCTCAGCAGTAACGCTTCAGAGCCCGGGGTCCGCTACCTAACCAAGGAGATTTGACAAGGTTACTGGTTTTTACACAGGGCGACTGCCGTCTGACCTCCACAACCCAAAGGGCAAACCAGGAACCAATCCTTGGATAGTTTGATGATCAAACGCTAGGTGGCGTTCGGGACCCACAATTTTACGTGCCTTCCGAAACACGGAATCATCTTTCTTTTCGGATAATCAGATGATTCAAGCCTGCAATATCCTTTCCAGACTGGAAACAACTTTTCACTAAGTATGCTTCCCAGTAGGAATCGAACCCATGACCTCCGGTTCATAAGGCGAACGCCTTGACCACTGGAGGCAGTCGAAACAAGATAACTTATCGATTGTTTATGGAACACAATACTATCGATAGTTTGGCATTTATCGATTGAAACTATCGATTAAAAAACTCGATTTTTCAACAACACTAATTCTATACTGCCGACAGTACACGGTCGACGGTTTCGTGAATTGTAGGGAACCCATTGCGTAATTTGGATTCGTTCTTAGAATGTTCTTTTATATCTTTCATTATGGTTTAAATGTCGCCAACGCCTGGTTTATAGCAGCTAAGCGGTCTCCACTGAGTGTATTTATTACGTAATAAGGATATACAAGAGGAACTGCTTTTCTTTGAGTCATTTCTTTTAATTTTACTCAATGTCATCAACCATCGACGCAAAAAGAGTGGTTATACATTATAGCATTACAACTTTGACCTCTATGGGCTCAAACAACAACATCAGTCTCCAGTCTCCCTCAATCTTACTGTTTACATAACACACATAAGTGTTAAGTATACATAGCTTTTTATCTACATATGTACTTACTTCCTTTGATATTGTATGGAGAGCATTACGTGGAAGTGGAAGGGACATACCCGTAATAAATCAAACCACAGGCTATACTAGATCACTATAGTATAATGAAATTAATATATTAGTCAAAACACAAAAAAAAAATCGGCATTTCCATATAAAAGAGTGCAGCCGCCCGGTCAATTTAAATGGGAAAGTCGAATTTTTTTATTTTGGTACATAGTTCCTATCGTCTCATCTCGTCACTATCAAATAGACAGAGCGAGACAACCTTATGCTAATCACATGAAGAGAGAAAGAGACTTTTTAAAAAGACATCAACGGGTACCCTTTTAAAAATAAGGGAACATGTTTTTCTGGAAATTATATTTCCAAAATTGTATCACAGTTTTAATATGTTATTATTATTTCCCGGTGAAATATAATGCCGTCTTTCATGAGACTGGAAGTTGCACTTGACGTTCGACATAGTTTCACAGTACAATACGGCATTTTAAATACTGAATTTAATTTTTCTTTAAGAGCACACACATTGTTTACACATCGAATGTTAGTCGCAGAATAAAAAGCAAAAAGAGGGCGGGGCCGCTTATAGGTTATGATATAACCTAGGCATGGCGAGCGCCGGGCCTCGGCAAAGCGTGGTCTTGGTAGGTTGAGTAGTCTGTGACAGAAACAGACTTTCCCATACAAATGTAGTCTACGTTTTATTTTGAAACAACATGTCGGAAATGAGAGAAATTATGTAATTTACATATACTAATATTGTTAAATTCTATTCAATGTTTGCATCGCCACACCCAAAATGGGTACATGTATTACTGCACTTATATTTTACCACCTTAAGCAACATGTTAGCGAATAATAAATGAGTAAAAAAATGAGTAATTTAAAGAAATTGCAATTATCTAGGGTTATAAATGGTATTCTATAGTAAAATTATGAACTTAAAAGAGAATATAGTGTATTATATCGTATTTGACCAGCAGTATGGAAAACTTTTACACCGTTATATTTTGGTGTCGGAAACCAATTATAACCCTAGATATTTGCAATTTCTTTAAAATTACAATTTTTTACCGATATCTGACATGTCCTTTCAAAATAAAACGTAGACTACGTTTGTATGGAAAAGTCTAGAGTAAGGGGATTCTTAAGTGTTTGTGTCACTCGTTTATCTTACCCTCAAAAGGTACGATGGAAATCAAGATACCCAAGTTATCTAACAACCAGAGTTGGGCAAAATGTAATTAAACTACTGATTACTAACTACGATTACATTTTGTAGTTAGTAATTGCAACTACACAATTACAAAAAGTAATTAAAAAAGTAGTTGAACTATAAACTACAAAAAGTAGTTGTAATCACAATTACAAACTCCTTTTAAAAACTACATATTTTATAAAGATTTACTTACTTATACATTTTCGTTTCTTGCTTACAACTTTTTACACCTACAATTCCGAAATACAACACCTTTAACACACGCCCGCGGTAATAAATTCTTATTGTAATTTGTAGTTATAACTACTTTATTACAATTACAAATTACAACTACTGTAGTTTCAATTGTTGTATTTAAATTAAATGTAATTTCAACTACTTGTAGTTAACTACATGTAATTGTAATTTGTAATCAAATAACACAATAGTAGTTAACTACGCCCAACTCTGCTTACAACCCTATGACCAACTTGGCTGATGTTCGACTAATAAAAAACTTTTTGATCATCACCTACAAATAGGCTTGTATTTTTTTTTAGATTGAACTACTTTACAAGGTAATTATTAAAAAAAAATCGTATTAACGAGTACATTTTTACTTTGTATTGTTCTCGTAAACTTCAAAAATCTCGCTCAGTCGTTCAAATAAAAAAATTAGGCCCGCCCTCTCAGCCTGCAAAAAGGAATTTCATTCCAATAAAATTAAAAAATACATACCTGTGCGCGTGACCAGCGCCAGGGCTCCGAGTGCGCTAAACAATAATGCGGCAGACATCGCTACTTCACGCCCGGCATAGTCCGCTCACACTACTTTCATCTGTGGACAAAAAAATACCAGATTAGTATTAGGATTCAAATATAAGTTACTATAAGTGATCAAATCACGAAACAATTATAAAAAGAGCAAGCCACCTATCCTATAGCCATCTTCCGGCTCCATCATCAGATCAGCTCCAAGTCATCATAATATTGTATTGTCACGCGATGTACGTATGCGTGGGAAATTTCAGCTCACTCGGAAACCGGAAAGTGGGTCAAATTTAACTTGCAAGATTTGATTACAGATAGACAGAGATCGGGACAGGTAAAACTAAATAAAAGCTTGTAAAAGATAAGATTTTCTGGAATTGAAATGAATTAAAATTTAAGTTATCTAATATGTAAATTGTTCGTATAGCTTTTGGTTTTGCAGTAAGAAACTTCGTTCTCACTGGATGTACGAGGACACCTATTGCTTTGTTCTGGATAATTATCTAATTCTGTTAAAAATTTAATATTTTTTGTCACATTTGACAAAGCATACGCATATCGGCTTTGTTAACAAAGTTCTATTAGGCACTCATTGTCGATGTTCAAAATACAATATTTATTAATAATGTACCTGATAAGGCACCATTTGTTTTGTCCACTTTCGTATTGTTATCAAAGTGACAAATATTTTTTTAGTCAAATATTATTTCGCCGATTAAAGTAAAAATGTCGCAAAATGCGTAATTTTTAAATGTTCATCTAACTAAACAACTAAAGTTAAAAAAACTGAGAGCATGTGTAATCCACACGTTCAACTGTCCCAAAGGCAAACTGGTAGATAATACATTAGCATTAACCCTTTCACCGCGAACGTCGGATGTATCCGACAAACATTGTCGGGCCCATTCCGCGAGCGTCGGATATTTCCGACAAAAAAAAATGCTCGTATTGCACATAACTTACGTATCCACACCCCTTTTTGGTTGTAGGTATTTATTTTAAATTTACTACCCCTCCCGCTGGGGGCACGACAACTGATATAAAGTCTCGCCGTGAAAGGGTTAAGTTTGACCAATTGTAATTAATTCATCATAAAATTGTATGCAATATACTTAAATAATTAAATAATCAGAATCAAATTATCAAATAAAATTACACGACAAACAATGGAGTGGAAATAGTGGATGCGAAAGGACCTGCCGCACTGCGGTGCGGTCACTGACCATACTATTAACCGATTATGACCTCCTAGTATAGACTGAGAAAAGTGACTTTTAATTTTACCTATACTAAAAGAAAAACTTACACTTAAAAATGTTACATATATTATGCAATTAGCGAATAAAGGACGGATTTACTTCGAGGGCCACAAATGAATCACAAACAAGTGAAGGATTCTAACACTGTTTTCAGTGAATAAAATCTTTTTAGAGGGGGAATTGTATAAAAAATATTTTACCCTAAAATACATCTAACACATAAATGAAATCTGATGAAAAAGAAGGACCTGAGTGTCGTGGAACAGTCGGTTAGAATGAAGTCACTTTCTTAGAAAATTATTAATTTGTGAGGGAAAAAATTACGGAAATATCTTTTTATTAATAAAAACAATAAAATAAAAAAAAATATTTGCATGGGCAGCGTTTGAACCGGAAACATCCACCATCTCAGACATACGCTCTCCCAACGGAGCTATCGACGAGATAATCAAGCTTGTAAAATTATCTTTCACCTTAAGTTGTGACAGAAAAATCTTACACTGGTTTTTGCCTAGCGATTCCATCCCCCAAGTCAGTGTCGTCCAAAATGGAACTTCATTCCAAATCTAGCGAAAAAATCTTAAACTAAAAAAATAAGGAGCACGGTGGATCGCGTTTTGGATGTTACGCAAGTTAAGCAACCCCGGCGTGGTCCGCATTGGGATGGAGTCCACAAGTGACACAGAAATATTTCAAGCTCCTCTGTGCTTCGAAAGTTTAGTATCATCATTGAATGGCAATCGTCAAGCCACATCAGATGACTTTAGGCTGCTTGAAAATTTTTACACTCTTACAAAATGACTTTATACCCACAAGCAAAATTTTTTTGAGTAAGTTCTCTAATACTGAACTGTTTTCCATAAAAACAAATTAACGAAAAAAGGGAAAAAATATTCGGCGAATTTTGTATGAGAGAACGAAATTTTTTATTGATTTTTTATAATTTAAAAAAAAGTAGTTCAGAATCATTAAAAAACAAAAAAATAAATCTAAAAAAATTTTTTATTTTTTTTTATATATACAATGTCCTTTTCGCATAGCAATAATGTAGGTAAATTTTCGATACCTACACGGGTCAACGAGCTTTTTACATTTAACAACTACGTACGAGTAAACTGGTCTCCTTGACAGCTACAAGGATAATTCTGGATAATTCCAAGTTTTTCCTCCTACACTAGAAATCCTAGTTTATTTGTACCTATCATCCAATTTACACGCTAACACAATAAAGGCGTCCAATCACTGGAATAGAAGATAGTATTCAGTCGAGCACTTAATCAATTCTCTGGGGCATCCATTGTACTCGTCTGGGGTATTTCCACTTGGCTCAAACGATCCTTTTTCATCACAGGTAAGGAATTATTTATTTTGTCATACGCTAGACATTTAAGTATCCTACACTTTTCGTTACGGGACGGGATGAATACTTTTAGTTACAAGTTAGGAGAAAATTGTTTTTAAAATCCTTTTACAAGATTTTATTTAGTTTCACCTGTCCCGTTGTCTGTCTGTAATCAAATTTTGCAAGTTATTGTTGCAGAGAAACGTATTAGTTGTAATTAGTCTTATATTGTCGCATTGGTGTAACTTGTAATGACAATATAAAAGCCTTTTGGGCACTCTGCCGCAGAGCGATGATCTGCACGTCATGATAAATGTCGTTAATTTGTATACATTAAAAATAACTTTTTAATATATGTAAAAGTGTGCAGTGATAATAAATAAATAAAGCGGTGGATCTCACGATAAGATACCTTCTTTGTATCCTCAAAAGTTGATATACATATTATTTTATTTATTTATTTGTAATCATAACTTAAACTTATCTTCAAATTTTTCATTTGTCATTGTTTTCCCAAGTGAATGAGTGTAGAAGAAAGCAAAATCCATTAAAACAAAAAATAGTGGCACTCCGGAAGTGCCAACAGAAGTGAAAACTTGGTGTCAGTTACAGTTACGATATCAGTGTGGTGATTTCAATGGTTTCTTCCCACCTTAAAAAAATGTCCAACGCGCCTTTATAAGTTTTCACTTCATAAAGTTTTACAACTGCTGGCTGCCTGTCTCCGCTCCTTTGTTGTTTCACGTGATTAGTGTATTTATAGGCCTTTTACGTTAATTACAAGAAGAGATGGAATGGATGGATAGTATTCATTTGGTCTCATATAATTTTGAGCCAAAGATAAAATAGATCATATGATCCGAGTAGACGTACCCACCGTTTCTAGGCAACGCGATACAAAAGGTGGGTAATTGGCTTCATCGTCAATTGAACCACAAGTATCTATTTCGCGTACGCTTAATTGTCTAAAATCGACGATTTGAAACAAGCCGATATTTAGCGGTAATCGTCCTATTGTGGAATCCGTTGTGCGGTTGAGGAGAAAATTGAATAATTTATCGATTATCTGATATTCGCGTTGCGTGTCAACTCGTGAACGATTGTCGCTAGAGCGAGTGGTCTGCTCACCTCGTATTAGATCCTTTATTGTCTTTGATCACTTGAAAATCGTGTTTTGCAATCGCATGTCAACTTTTCACTTCTTTGATTGATCTTTTATACTTTTACTCTCAAAGCCACTCTGGACTTATATCTTTCAAAATGTAAATTTTGCACGTAAAGATATACATTACAGTTGTGTAGATATTTGCTTTCAAAACAGACCTTCACCACGTTTTGCTTATAAATCAAAACTCATCAAAATAGAGTAGGGTATTTCACAACATTACTCTTAAGGTCATGACGAATTATCATTGTTACTGCAATCTTAATCATAAATCGGGGGACAACTTACTCAATTATTGTGATAAATATCACGTTTCTATCTGGAAGATGTTTGGTTTGCCCGTCTTATATTTGGGTCACAGTGACTTCTAATCTTCTACTCGAGTTTGATGCAATCATTCTCAGTTTTTGGTATAAGGACGAGTAGTTGGAAAAAAAAATCTGGAAGGACAGGATAACAAATACAATGCAGGCAAAAAGAGGCAAATTGATTAACGGTATTGGAAATAAGCGGAGCAATATGTTGAAACACTTGGTATGGCACCACAGTATTAAAATAAATATTGCATACCTCTTTGGCGTAGTAGTCACCATGCTAGTCCGCTACCCAGAGGTCCCAGGTACGGTCAGGGCAAGTTGGAAAATGGCCTTTTTCAAATTGTCCTTGGCCTTGGGTGTTTATCTATATATGTATTTGTTATAAAATATGGTATCGTTGAGTAAGTATCCCATAATGCAAGTCTCGAACTTACTTTGGGGCTAGCTCGATCAGTGTTATTCGTCTCTATATATTCATTTATTTATTTACATACGGAATGGAAACTCCTAGGGTCCTGGCCAGCGCAATATGCGTCGCCGTTCCCCATCCCGCACCCTATACTCCACTCTTACTATGTCGCGCGTGTTGGCGGGTTATTATTACACACACATTGACGTGTGCACGGATATATAGTTACGTTTGTAGTAGTAGTGGGCATAAATGAAACCATACCTGTGATGGCACGACCAATTTATGAAGACGATAATAGAATGCAAAATAGCCGACTGCCTCCGTGGTCCACTGGTCAAGGCGTTCGCCTTGTGACCCGGAGGTCATGGGTTCGATTTCCACTGGGAAGGATACTTTGTGAAAAGTTATTTCCAGTCTGGATAGGATATCGCAGGCTTGAATCACCTGATTATCCGAAAAGAAAGATGATTCCGTGATTCGAAAGGCTCGTAAAACTGTGGGTCCTGAACGCCACCTACTGTTTAATCATCAAACTATCCAAGGATTAGTTCCTGGTTTGCCCTTTGGGTTGTGGAGGTCAGACGGCAGTCGCTCTGTGTTAAAACTAGTAACCTCGTCAAATCTCCTTGGTTAGGTAGCGGACCCCGGGCTCTGAAGCGTTACTGCTGAGGATGCAACCGGGAATACGCTCGGATGACGATGATGAATAGAAGGCAAAATAGAAGGAAGCAGGGGAGAGGGAAACCCAGAAATAGCTTTATGAAGCAAATGAAGGAGAAACTAGAAATGGTGTCGTACCAAGGTGTAAAAAAACAGACAAGAAAAGAAGGAACTTCACCCACAACAGCGTCGGTATTAAATTTAACTAAATGAATAAATGACAAAAAAACAAGAAGAACATACGATGCATGTGGCTGAGATGCGTATGTTAAGATGGATGTCTGGGGTTACTAAAATGCATAAGATCCGGAACGAGTATATAAGAAGGAGTCTTAAAGTAGCGCCAATAGAAGACAAATTAAAAAGCCATCGCCTGACCTGGTACGGCCACGTAATGAGAAGGGATGCCGAGCACCTGGCTAAAATAATGGTTGACTTGAAAGTAGACGGGTATAGAGGAAGGGGGAGGCCGATAAAGACGTGGGAAGAATACGTGAGATCGGATATGCGGGAACGGGGGGATTGTACAGAGATGGCGAAGGAAAGAAAATTATGAAGGGAGTTGACATACAGATCCGACTCCAAATAGGGAAAAGGCCGAGCAAAGAAGAAGAAGAAATAACGGAAGAAAAGTTAATATAACGTTGAAGTTCAATCATGAGTAAACACGGTCTCGGGGTTGCCGAAATATGGGGTTGTAAATGAGACCGCATGTTCATAGTACGGAAAAACTATTAATTAACATAAATTCGTCGAGACAAAGACACACCACAATATCTTACTTAATCATAAATCTGGGGACACGTTACTCAATTATTGTGACAAATATCACGACCTATCTGCCCGTCGTGTATTTGGGTCACAACGGCTTCTTTATCTTTAACTCAATTTTGTGGTAAATGAACAAGTTTCTTGATGTTTGGACTAATGTACGTTTCTTTTTTAATTTTTCTGAGCCAGAGAGAATTAACACTACTTTCTTAAAAATTCTCAAGAAGCAAAGAACTGAGACCATTTAATTTTTTTCCGAAAAGCCACGTTTAGCACGATGGTCGGCGTAATGTTGGAACAGAAAATAAAGGCTGCATCGCCTATAAACATGTTTCCTGGACATTTTTACTCATTTCTTGGTCCATTTTTAAACAATTTTTAACACATTTGACATTTCTGCCAAATCAGACATTATCACGATTTCACGTTAGTTTTACTCAAGATGTCTAGAATGCTTTTCGCTTATAGGTTGGCGGGTAATCATAGTTTACTTAATGAACTTACACTGACCTCTTGGCGCCTTTCCAACATCTTTTCTTTGATGTGTTTGAAATTGTAAGCCTATATTTTAAAATCGTTCTTGATATGGCTACGTTTCACATTTTATCCTCTTGTTCCAATATCGAAATGTTAGGTAACACTTAGCTTGAAGCGAGATCTTTCAAAATATAATTTCGGTGCGTTGAGTATAGTACGAAAGTCGTAAAATCTGTTCTTGTAAAATTTTAAGATCTAGGTTATTTCGGTGAAATATTTTCTACGTGTCCATATTTTCAGTCAAGTGTTTAGTTTCCTTATAAGTCTTATACCTTTCTTGCATTCACTGTACAAAAAAATGACTTATATTTTTGATTCTACCGATATGGATATCATTTTATAAAGAAAAAGTTTATGAATATTATAATCTTTTTCTGGCTTGACGACCTCCGTGGCGTAGTGGTCCACGCTATTCTGCTGTTGGAGGTTCTAGGTTTGATTCCCGACCAGGGAAAATTTGGAAATTGTTTTTTTCAAATTGTCTTGGGTCTTGAGTGTTTATCTATATATTTACTTATCATAAAATATAGTATCATTTAGTTATTACCCCATAACACAAATTTGAGCTTACTTTGGGACTAGTTTGATCAGTAAAATAAATAGCCGTATAAATATTTATTATTAACTTATCGGTCATTTTGGAAATCTTTGGGAGAGGCCTATGTCCAGCAGTGGACGTTAGGCGGCTGAAATGATGATGATTAACTTGGCACACAAAATTCAAATATCAAATTATCATCACCGTCATCAGCTTTCATTCACCCACTGTTTGGTACAAAACTCCTTCAAAGACTCGTATGTTTATTCAGTAACTAGACCTTAACAGGCACTTTTACACGTCAATAAGTATACTCTTCGTTACGTGTAAAGTATATAAAAATTTAATTTATATTTAAAGAAAAGCTACCTTCACCAGCGCTTCGTAACGACCACTGCTGAGACGAAACGCCAAAAGTAACTCATTTTCACAGTATCGGTCGCCTACTCGCCAGAAGGGCTTTGTCATATTATTATAGTAGTCTTTTAATTAATAAATACTTATAATACAATACAATTTTGACACATTATAACATGTAATGATTGCGAAAAAGTAAGCAAACATAAATTGCGTAACAAAAAATGAAGAATACTAAGTAGTCTAAAAAGCGAAGCCTGTCATATTGTTCTGTGCCTGGCCATTGCAATCCAGTTCTTTAGTGATATTGCCAGCCTAGCTATCAAATCAAAAGTTATACACATTTTGCTTTTTAGATGCCAGATCAAATTTTAATGAATAAACTAGAAGTACTTCAAAAGACATTTCGCTTCAATGACTAGAAACATTATCTTGAGCAAGTTTCATTGATTCTGTGCCTCAATCACTGTTTGATTAAGGCAGTTTATTGCTGCCTGAAGACATCACATACTAGGTTTCTTTTTCTTATGAATACAGATGGAAAATTCAAATCCTAATATAGAAAGCTAAAAGGGATTCATCGACTGATCGTTTTACTAGCCTTTCGCTTATGAAGATTTTAAAAACGCTACCTGATGCTCCAATGGTCATCATCATCCTCACGTATTCCCGGTTGCATCCTCAGCAGTAACGCTTCAGAGCCCGGGGTCCGCTACCTAACCAAGGAGATTTGACGAGGTTACTGGTTTTTACACAGAGCGACTGCCGTCTGACCTCCACAACCCAAAGGGCAAACCAGGAACCAATCCTTGGATAGTTTGATGATCAAACGCTAGGTGGCGTTCGGGACCCACAGTTTTACGTGCCTTCCGAAACACGGAATCATCTTACTTTTCGGATAATCAGGTGATTCAAGCCTGCAATATCCTATCCAGACTGGAAACAACTTTTCACAAAGTATGCTTCCCAGTGGGAATCGAACCCATGACCTCCGGGTCACAAGGCGAATGTCTTGACCACTAGACCACGGAGGCAGTCGTGAGTCCTGATGCTCCAATGGTAACAGGTATTAAAACAATTATACCTGTTACTAGTGAAGCATCAGCAATAACATTGACAACCCTGGATCGTGTATCCTGACGCCGGAGTACAAGTAGGCCCGACCCCAAATAAAATAGGAACATGGGCGGAGAAAGAAGACTAGTGGACCATCAGAGTAAGATAAATTCAGAATGTCAAGACAGCAGTGCACTGAATCATTTTAGTGCATTAAGGCGGCCCTTCCCGACCGCACTGTCGTCAACGCGATTATAGTTTGAAAAGCATGTTGTTCCATCCAGGGCAACGCTAAAGAGGCAAACCAAAAAGAGAGAGATATCGCCTAAGGGCACGGTTTGCATTCTGTTGAATGAAATTAATATAATTATAAGTATCCATTGAAGGAATATTAACTATTCATAGGGTGCGGAAATTTCATAAAACTTGTTTCAGGTGATACGTGTTTATTACAAGTAGCCTTACAAGTGTGTGAAATAAATGTTTTGTATTCAATATTTTCATTACATTTGCAAGGTTTATATCGAAATATTTTCTTTACTTTTACAATTTATGAGGACTTTATGACCAGTCAAAGTTCAGTTCAAATTTGTGCAAATCATTGGAGGCTTATACTGACTTTGTTTCTCAAAAATTTAAATTTTTTATTTTGATAGAAACCTAGAAATAGCGCAGAAAATGCCTTTGAGTTCAAAAGTGTAAGAAAGATCAGATGCAACGCCATAATTACGTACGAGCTCTTAAGATATATGCGTTATGGTGGTTATAATACACGAGGTGGAATTTCAGTATCGTAATAGAGCCGAGTGTGTTTAACCAATATAAGCACGTATGTTATGCGACGTTTTTCAACACACTTGCAGGAAAAATTACCTAAAAAAACTGATTTTATTGATTTCAAATTATATCAACCATATAACTGTGATGCACGTGTTCACTTTCCCTCCGTTTTACTTTTTAAAATCAGCGCAGTGCGCTGCTTTCTGACTAGCGCAGCGTGGCGGGCCAGTTTAGGTCCTGATAAAAAAAAAAACATTCAAACTCTGAAAGGAGATTGTATTCTCCAAATCTGGGTTGTAAGTTCAACTTACATCTTAAGGGACGTAAGTAAATTTGAAAATCGAAGGCGGCCAGGCGGGCATTAAGGCTCCTATAGTTAATATGCAAGAATTGAGTTTTATTTTTAAAAGAAGCGCACTGGCCATCATGACTGGCACTTTAATTTTCTTGTTGAAATCTTTGTGGTTTAAATTGCAAAATATACTTTTAACAAAAAAAGATGAGTTCAAGTATAGAATTGGATTTGACGCCTGAACCTGTAAAAATAGAGACAAAGGCAGTCATAGAAAACTAATTACCTCCGATTTCAAAGTAAATTTCATTGAATTGTGTCAATACTTCTTAAATAACCAAATATGTTATTACAGTTTTTCATTATTTCCTCGCTTTCATAATGAAAAATAGAGTGTTCAACTCAAGTGTAAGTAATCAATACACCCTCGAACTATAAGCGCTCTCGCTCGCTTTGCTCGCACGTGCGCCTAAATATCTCGGGTGTAATTGATCACTTACAAACCTTGTCTATAGCAATCTACTATTGAATCATACAAATAGCAAATAGTGCAGTTATAGAATATAACTTCACTTTTATGTTCTGTTTTATATATCTAAGACCGGTTAAATTAGATTCACTTTACAAGCAAGTGTGTTGAAAAGATTTTATTGTCATTCAAGATTTAAATTCAAAATTCAACTTCCAGTTAGATTCAGAATATTAAGAAGACAGCAGTGCAATGGCTTACCAACATAATCCATTCTAAAGCTCAACGCTCTGAATATCATTAGAATTTAAAATGCCTTTCAAAAACATTGAAAAGAACGCTGCAAGAAAACGGAATTCACGTCCAATCTGAAGAAAATAAATACGAACTATTGACAGATAAATTTAATCTGCAGCTTCAAGTGTAGGCTGCAATCAAGGTCTCTCTTTTATCCAGCTTAGTTGTGCTTACAGCGGAAATAGGATATCTGGCTTTGAGGAAGTCAAGTGTACTTCAATTATAGAGAAATGGTCTGAAGTTAACTTGACTTTCTTATTGGCTTTGAAATATCTATGCTGGCAACGTTATATTGTACGCCTCATAAGCGGAGCGTTGAGTTAGTGCTCTACTCTCACATTTTGTACAACAAATTTTGGATTTCTTTCTAATTTTTTTGCTGTCACGGCTATACGTCTTTGGAATGCCCTGCCCGATGACATTATGAGAGCACAAAAAAGGGATCACTTCAAGATGCTTGTAATTCGACACTATCGCGAGAAAGCAATGCTGCAATAATAGTATAAGTATGTTTATTATACGTATTTATATACATGTAAGTTTATAATATGCATTTATTACTTAATTTTATAATATTTATATTTATAATGTATTATATTTAAATATTTATTAGTATGTTGTGTATAGTTTATGTAATTAAATACATCTTAATTTATTACTTTCGATATACTTATCTAATTAAATTTGCACCCCATCTACCATTTTTGCTACGTCCCAAAGGTGAACTGGTAGACAATGCTTAGCATTAAGTTGTACCTTTTTGTACTATAATCTTAAGATTAAAGTGCAATAAATTAAATAAATTAAAAAAAAACAAATTACACTGATTGAGCTAGTCCCAAAGTAAGTTCGAGACTTGTGTTATGGGATACTAACTCAACGATACAATATTTAAAACAAATACATGTATCGATAAACATCCAAGACCCAGGAGAATCTGAAAAAGGCCATTTTTCAACTGGCCCAGACCGGGGATCGAAACCGAACCCCGAACCTCTGGGTGGCGGACTAGCATAGTGACCAATAAGCCACGGAGGTCGTCAAACATGTCAGGGTCAAGCATTTTCTGGACTAAAACTGTTTCTATTATATTCATATTGCATTATTACAATAATATATGTACAGAGATATGAAGAATTACCATTTCATTAACACATTAAACACTTGTAAATAATTTTTTTCAAACATAAAATATTTAAAAAAAAAATGTTTTAAAAAGGAATTCGTAAATGTTCGGATGTCTGTATGGAAGTATGTGCCACGATTACACTCGAAATACTTAATGTATTTTTACCATTTTTTTTTCAATAGCTTCTTCACGTCAACGGTACTGTTTACTTTTGAAAATTACTTTCTAATTCAATGTCGTTTCATTTAAATTAATAAAATATTGAAATTACCTTTTGCAAAAACATGCGAGACCATTGACATCAGTCTTCGTTTTTTAATGTTTACGAATCTGATTACAAATCCTTTGAGTCTATTTTTGGTCAGCGTGCGAATATTACGCTTTTGTAAGCCCCATGTAAATTATAATTTTTTGGATGAGCGTTATGAGGCTGCTCTTTTGGTTCCAAACTTTTTTATAATGGATCTGACGAAAGGGCGACTATTTGATTTGTAACCAAACCAAAAGAGAATTCAACATCGGAATACGGTTGCATAATGACTTAAGTTCATACAAATTCCGTATACGAAACTACAAAATTAGATTTAAGCATCTAATTTCGTCACACAAAATATTCATAATCAGTTAATTTGCAAACGCTCCGAATCCGAAACACGGTCAACAAAAAAATATATCAACGCTTTAAGCACGTACTAAAATTCAGCGTATATTTATTTAGGCACTTTTCAGCGTATCCAAAGGGTTGAATGTTATAACGAAATTTTGCGGCTTCGAAAAAGGGTTAGAGTGATAAAGAACTTAAAATACGGCCTGTTTCGTTTAGACCTCATTACGGATCAAAGGTGGGAATAAAACTACGCGATGTTATTACCAAGGGAGTTCCGGTAATCCTGTCGAGATCAACATTATTTGTGGTACAGTATGAGACGAAATTTAGTATTGCTACTAGTTGTTTTTGGTTATATTAGACTGACCAACAAACTTCCACGTTCTATCTCTGTTAGACACAAGCGCCATCTATATGTTTTGTATTGCATTACGTACTTAATACTATCATTCTTGATGATATAAAGCATCCCTTTCGATTAGATTAGATAAACGTATTTTCACAGAATAAGTACTAGTGCTCCCGTACAGAAGTCTTACACAGAAAAGAAATTCAAAGAAATATCTACGTGGTTACCGCTGGCGTCAGAATTTCTCACCTCTTCGTTTAGAAACCTAGACATCCATTGTAAGCCAATTTCATTCTTATTACTCTGGACAAACGATTCATGTAACTGAATTTTCGCCTTCGAAGTGATCGCCGCGCGAATAGTAATAATGTAGGTATATTTTCGATACTTAAACGGGGAGTGACACAGGCCTGATATATCTGAGTAAGATTTTCTCATAGTCGGGTTTTAGCTTATAAAAGTGTACCTGGATGATATTATTATATATGATTTAGAAGGCTAGAAAAGAAACATTTTATAATATTACCTAAAAATAAGAAGAAAATCGCCATAAGGTAGATTTGAAACGCGAAACTATTTGTATATAGTTAACCAATAATTCAGTGCAGCTTATTTAACTAACTTACAATCTGTTAGTTTCGAAATAGTTCATAATATTACTAACAAAGTTAGTTTAGTCTATTTAGAAATAACTGTTGCTGATTTTGTGCTGTTACGTGTAATAATGACGTTAACTTTCGTTGAGTTGGAGCTTGTGTTGAGTTTGCAAATTCTGGCAAAATATGGATTTGTTAAGGAAGGTTTGTCGGAAAATGATACGAATCCATGAATTATAAAGCAGTTATAAAATAAGAACACTATATTTATTTTGATGCAAAGGGGCAAAAGACAGAGATTGAGAGACGGGTTCAGCTGGGATGTGCTGCTTTTGGAAAACTTGAAGATATTATTAAAAAAGAAAAAATCTTTATTTTATACAAAAAAAAAAATACAAATTATGTACTTAACAAAACAAAATATTATACTAAATGCACCAAAATGGTGTCCGCTCAGCAAATGTTGTAGTATCAACCACAACATATTATTATCTCTAAGTCCTCACTCCCACAATGCCTGAAAATCAAGGTATTTAACCAATGTGTTCAACCCATACGCAGACAACCGATTCGCCGCAGATCTAAGGTCGAAGACGTAGGTAGACGGATTACGCAGTTGAAGTGGGAATGGGCGGGACACTAAGCTAGGAGAAAAGACAGCCGATAGACTAAAGCAGTAACCGAGTGGTGGCCGAGACAGGGGAACAGACCAGTAGGGAAACCACCGGCACGTTGGTCAGATGATTTTGTAAGGTTGAAGGGTAAGCAATGGATGAGAATGTCACAGGACCGTGGGAAATGGCGCAAAAAAGGGAGTTCTATGCCCAGCAGTGGGTCAATGTGGGCTGAAAATGGATGGATGGATACATACGACCTCATCCCACGTTATATAACTGGGCAGGCAGAGCCTAGAGTCGTAAGATTCAGAAGTCGTTTTTAAGGTGATGGTGGGGGCGAAGCTGGAGACTGAGAATTTAAAACAGTGATAGCTGGCCATATCACCTTCATGTTAACATTTGGTTTTCGCTCATTTCGTTCTAAGTTTATGCTTTTCTCTCAGAAGTTAAATTAATTTATTTCGTCCACAAAAACATAATTGTGAAAATATGATCCATGTTTATTAGGAATGACGAATGGAAAAATATTTTTAGACCATCGGTTATTCTAATTCTTTCTCAGTTCAGGCAGAAAAACTCTGAAATGCTTTGCCACTAGATATTCGGAAAGTGCAATCATTGAAAAATTTAAAGATTTAGATGACCTTTCCTCTAGCTCTAACTAATATCTCTTCACTTCTTTTGTTTTCACTGGCTACTTTTATTTACTTTTTTATAATGTTCGTACAAATTTTATGGTTTAAGTATTTCTATTACTTTATTACATACATACATACATACATATTTTCACGCCTGTTTCCCATGGGGGTAGGCAGAGACTATAGATTTCCACTTGCTACGATTCCTGCAAACCTCTTTTGCTTCGTCAACACTCATTACTCTTTTCATACATGCTCTCCGGTTATAAGTACTCCTTACTTCACCTTTTTTCAGATGGTCTGCAATTTGGTCGCAGAACGTTCTTCGAGGTCGACCCGGTCCAGTTTTCACATCAACATCCGCACGATAAATATTTTTAGTTAGTCTTCTTTCATCCATCCTCTCAACATGTCCAAACCACCTTAACATTCCTTTCTCAAATTTATTTTATTGTTCATTTATTTGTTATAGTATGTACTCCTATTATTTATTGGTATACTTATATTCTTCTACACTGTAATACTCTAACTGCGCCAACCCACATCTTTTATAGTTTTCTTTACCCAAAGTTTGGCTGAGACATAGCTTTATTGATAAACCCGCCTTTGTACCTACTAGATTTAAATGTACTTTTGATTACTGTCATACTTTGTTGGTGCAATAAAGAATGTTTATCTTATCTTATCTTACCGTTGATTATAAAAAATATTGTAGACGTATTTTTTCTTTTCTCCAAGAAACAATAAATGACAAAGATACAGAACATTGAAATTTCGTTACGGCTAAGTACGATTTTTACATAGCGGTGACGTCGCAAGCCCGAAAAAGCAAGGTCCGAAACTTTGATGCACCGTATCTTTGTGAATTACTTTTTTGGTAAACTGAAAAATATGGGTCCATTATTTTTGGATAATCTTAAAGAATGACTTATTTCAATTATACTTTTTCGACCCTGTTGTCACCCTTTTTTTATGTTATGATGTGATTGTCCACTTCACTGATAAGAGTTAAGTTTTGAATGAGTGCCAAGTCCTGTACACAATCTTGAAAATCTAAATCTTTTTAACAACCTCAATAATTGACCTGGCATGGTTTTAGTTTTTCTTTTAACAAACAAGACAACAACATTCGAAGCGACTGACTGCCTCCGTGGTCCAGTGGTCAAGGCGTTCGCCTTGTGACCCGGAGGTCATGGGTTCGATTCCCACTGGGAAACATACTTTGTGCAAAGTTGTTTCCAGTCTGGATAGGATATTGCAGGCTTGAATCACCTGATTATCCGAAAAGAAAGATGATTCCGTGTTTCGGAAGGCACGTAAAACTGTGGGTCCCGAACGCCACCTAGCGTTTGATCATCAAACTATCCAAGGATTGGTTCCTGGTTTGCCCTTTGGGTTGTGGAGGTCAGACGGCAGTCGCTCTGTGTAAAAACCAGTAACCTCGTCAAATCTCCTTGGTTAGGTAGCGGACCCCGGGCTCTGAAGCGTTACTGCTGAGGATGCAACCGGGAATACGCTTGGATGATGATGACAACAACATTCGAAGCGATGGCACAAACACGCAGAATTGACTCGTGAAAACTAACAGCGGCATATTCTGGCGGATCACTCCAATCGAGTAAAGTGCGGGCGGGAAAAGAAATGAAATTTATAGTCACTATCTCGCACGATCACTTTTTGCGCACATAAGTTTGATAGTGTTGTGCGAAGCTTGCTATGGAGTCTTTTATTTTTACCCCGACAAAAAAGAGGAGTATTATAAAGCAGGGTCCGCTGCCACCGTTTTCTAACATAAAATTGTTAGAAAACATGAAATTTCATTCATTTGAATGAACAAAACGCCCATAATGTTCATTGAAATGAATCAAAATTCGTATTTTCTAACATTGTTATGTTGTGAAACAGTGGCAGCGGACTCGGCTTAAGTTTGACGCTTATGTCTATCGGTTTGTCTGCCTGTCTGTCTGTGGAATCGTAGCGGATGGACCGATTACGATGTGGTTTTAGTACGTGGAAGCAAATTCCCTTGCAGTAGTTCCTAGCCATATTTGATGGAAATCGGTTGAGCCGTTGAAAAGTTATTTGGGATTAACGCTTGAAAGTCAGGGTTTTCTGTAGCAAATAATAGATGGCGGATAAGTAGCGGAACAAAACAACTGGTCGACTTCGCTAGTAGTTCCGCTACTCTTCACTAGATGGTGTTCTTGACAATTGGGGTTTTTTTAATTTGCTACGCAAATAAACTTATAGACTCTTTTTACAGGGCTCGCTGGCTTTAGAATAATTTCAGAACTGTGAGTCTCAAACCCTTTTCTGGTGGACAATGTTCACTGCCCATAATGCCTCGCCGATGGCCACTTAAATGAGCTGAGGCAATCCGCTGGGCTATGTCGGTCGTTTTTATTACTAATCTTCTCGTTTTTGGTTTGATCACGTAAATAAACAACGAGCGTAGCTCTCTCTATAATAATGCAAATATTTCATTTTATAAAGACGTATTCCGTCCTAGAAAATTTCAAATTACTAAATTATTCAAACAACAAAATGGTACTACAGGTGAAGGCACACTTTCTTCAAAAACTGTCAGATAGATCATAGCGTATTTATGTAGTATATGTAGGTATTGTTTATCATAGTATATACTTAATAGCGTGTATTTTTTTGTATGTAGTTTATTGTTTTGACATATAGTAATTTTTTTCCCCATGTACCTATTCAAGTTTTGCACTACCCCTGTCATTCTCTACATCACCCGTTTGGTTGACTGGTAGATAAGGCCTTAGGCTTTAAGTCCGCCATTACACTTGTATTTGTGTATGAAGTTAAATAAATAAATAAAAAATACTAATGAAGTAGATAAATAATATAATTTTTCCAAACTTCACAACCGATTTTGATCTATTGGACTATCTGATAAGTATGCCCTTTCAAACAAAAAAGAATATTCCAAATCGGTCCTGGTGCCTTCGAATCAAAAACCAGAACCTTCTTTTTGGAAGTCGGTTCAAAAATATAATTATGTTTTCGGTTGCAGCTTCAGCTGTGCTACTTTGGCGCTGGCTTTTTCGCTTTTATTACCCAAAATAGCCGCAGAACTTGCAAAGTGGAGCAGAAATAGCCCCCTTCCTCGTAGGATTCTAACTTATCGATACTTTATATTTTAATTAATAAATAAATTTATTTCAAACATCAAACACAACAAATCTCTAATCTTACGAAGAAGACCTGCAGAGCAACGCGACGGATACAAGACAACAAAGCAGTCTATTATCCTTCCAAGTATATATCACACACCAAGTATTATATCTATCCTCCCCATACTGATTTGATGCTAGTATTCGGTCGGTTCTTTCAACTCCCTCTCTCTCCCCTACTCCTTGACTGCGAATATCTCCTACACTCCTTTATCCCTATCTACGAGTCCAACTGGTTTCTCGAGCCATGAGAGTGGTATAACGAGGTTTGGCGTCGCCATGTTCTAGGGACTGAGGACGATATACATGCATCGGCTTTGGTCTGCAAGCGTGATGACGTACTCTTCAAGGTAAACCTCATTCATAAGCTCTTGCAGCGTAACTGCTGGCTGGGCGGACTCAGAACAGAACAGAACATAAGCACCCAAAACTATTTGAAAAAATACAATAACGAATATGCACGAAAAAAATATGCGTTATCTAACCAGTTTATCTATGATAATTCAAAATTAAAGTACAAACTGTGAAAACAGAATAAAATTTGGTTGAAATACGAACGAGATGTAACAATTTTACGAAAATATGTCTATCTCACTCGCAAAAACGCTATTTTCTATGGTAAATGTATAGATGATATGGACTTTGACGTCACCAGTCCATATCGGACTTCTCTTTCTAATTGAAACTTTAAAGTATCACATGTTAATCGCTGATTGAGATATTTTATAAGTTCTTCATATTTATTTACTGTGGTTTATAAGGATTTTATTAAGCAAATAAAAAATACGTGCATATGAACTATTTTTCAAATAGCCCTACCTTTCCTGCCTAGGAATCGAACTCAGAACTTTCGAAGTGACGGACAAACGTGGTGACCAATAAGCCACAATAGGGAATATTCACGTTTTTTTTTATTTGCTTAATAAAATCCTTTTTAACCACTTAAACAAATGTGAAAGATTTTATAAAATATCTTAATCAGCGACGAACATGTGATACTTTAAAGTTTCAATTAGAAAGAGAAGTCCGATATGGACTGGTGACGTCAAAGTCCGTATCATCCATACATTTGCCATAAAAAACAGCGTTTCTGCGAGTAAGATAGACATATTTTCGTAAAATCGTTATATCTCATTCGTTTTTCAACCCATTTTTATTCCGTTTTCACTGTTAGTACTTTACTTTTAAATATTTATGGATTAACTAGTTAGACAATATATATTTTTTCATGCGTATTCCCAATTTCATCGAAAAGAAGTTTATGTGAAATATAGATACCTAAAGTTAAGATTTTCCCAACACTGGTTTGATGTAGTGCCAGAGATAGTTTCTCAGATACATTTACTTGATGCATCACTGGAAACGACAAAGTAAGAAAAAGTTTGACAAAAATAAATTGTGGAAGATGTGATTTATAACCGGGTTGAGGACGTTGAGGTCACATCGTTTAATGACGACACTGAATGTGATAAATGTATGAAATATATTGAGATGAATTATGGTTCTGACATTGGTAATCCATACACTGGGCTATGTGACCTCAGGCATTTTTTTTTACGGACAAATTACACTGATTGAGCTAGCCCCAAAGCAAGTTCGCGACTTGTGTTATGGAATACTATCTCAACGATACTAAATTTTATAACAAATACATATATAGATAGACATCCAAGACCCAGGACAATTTGAAAAAGGCCATTTTCCAACTTGCCCTGACCGGGGATCGAACCCGGGACCTCTGGGCATAGAATTGAACCACTTCGAAATCCATAGCCAGAGGGCTAAGGATGTCGTAAGAGGCGACCAAAGAACTAGGTAATCCAAACATCAATGAAATAATATAAGTATAACATACAGAATGAAATCACCTAACGTCACCATATGCGTCCCCGTTCCCCGTCGTCGCACCTCTCCCCCGTTCTCGCCTTGTCGAGGCGACACCTGCAGCGGCGTCTTTTTATGCGTTAAGTCCGCCCATTGTAAACAATGAGAGACTTTCTAGGCCAAGTACCATAAAAAAATCATAGTGTGCTGTGCAACACTAGCAGTATAATAATGAAACTTAGCCTAAATATTAACAAATATTGTAGCTAAGTCGTCAGAGTGCAGTAGAATCGGAATCCAAATATAAAAGCCAGGTCTTCATAAAAGTGGTAATCAGAGTCCACAAAAAAGGGCCCAAAGTCAATAGAAAAAAAAAAGATTATCACGCACGATCATAACAACAGAAACTAGCAAAACAACTGCAAAACCAGAAAAACCATAGCATTTTTTAAAATTAATTTTCGGCTCTGCATACTAGGTCCTTTAAATTTTTACTTCTTTATTCCTAACCTAACCCTAAATATACAATCAAAGGTTTGTGAAGGTCCCTTGATTGCTACAAGGGAGCTTCTGGCGACAATTCTACGATTCGAGTCCACTGGTTTTCATAGCCGATTGAGTGTAAACACTGTGCAACTTATTTAGGGTTCCGTACCCAATGGGACAAAACGGGACCTTAGTACTAAGACTCCGCTATCCGTCTGTATGTCTGTCCGTCTGTCACCAGGCTGTATCTGATGAATCGTGATAGCTAGCCTCTATAACAACAAATATTAAAAATAAAATGGAATATTTTAGGGGGGCTCCCATACTACAAACGCGTTTGCCGTGTTTTGTTTGACATTAATAAGGTCAGTAAAATGCTTGAAATATTCAAAGATTATTAAGTTTAAAAATAAATAATGAAATTAAAATAAAATGAATATTTAAGGGGTCCCATGTGGGACGGAACCCTTCGTGCACGAGTCCATCTCGCTCTTGGCTGGTTATTTTTTAAATAGTTTCAGTAAATGAGTATGTTTAACAAGAGCCTATAATTTAGAAGAATGTAATGAAGCCTTATGTTTCAAACACCCTTTGCGAAAGATCTTTTATATTACTTTAAAAGGGGATTAATTTGAATTTGTAATTTTCTTCCAACGTAATCGTTTTATTCCAACCCAATTTTAATTTTAACGAGAAATTTAGAATTTATTATAAAACGTTAAACCTTTTTGTTTTACCAGTCACTAGGCAAGCATTAAATATGCACGGGTCTATTTGTGCTAATATACTTGTCGAACCATTCTTAGCTATGTTTACTGAAAATCTGTTTATCTAGACGATATGGTTGTCATGGCAGAATCGATGGAAGATTTAAGTATTATGCTCGGAGACCTAAATCGAGTCTCCCAACAAATGAGCCTTTAAATGAACATGGACAAAACGAAAGTAATGTCGAATGTCCATGTTGCGCCTCCTGTTTGTGTTGGGAGCTTCACTCTCGAAGTTGTAGACCAGTATATCTACCTGGGTCAATTGATCCAGTTAGGAAGTTCCAGCTTCGAGGAAGAGGTCTTTCGACGGATCCGACTCGGCTGGGCAGCGTTTGGGAAGTTTCTCACTCACAGTGTCTTCTCGTCCAAAATACCTCAGTGGCTCAAGACGAAAGTGTTTAATCAATGTGTGTTACCAGTGATGACTTATGGCTCTGAAACGTGATCCCTTTCTGTGGGTCTCATAAGAAGGCCGTTCAGCGCGCTATGGAGAGGGCTATGCTCGGTGTTTCCCTACGTGATCGAATCAGAAATGAGGAAATTTGTAGGAGAACAAAAGTCACTGACATAGCCCAGCGGATTAGTTCGTTGAACTGGCAGTGGGCGGGACACATAGCGCGAAGAACCAATGTCCGATGGGGCACAAAGGTTCTCGAATAGCGACCACGTACTGACAAGCGAGGCGTAGGATACCCACCCACAAGGTGGCCAGACGACCTGATCAAGGTAGCTGGAAAGCGCTTGATGCAGGCCGCTCTTGATTTCGAAATCGACTCGTTTTGGAAATCTTTGGGAGAGGTCTATGTCCAGCAGTGGACGTTATGCGGCTGAAATTATAATGATGATGATGAAGTGGGCAAGGCTAGAGTTGCGGGTAGGCACACAGAGATAGCAGCACACGCAATGAGCAAAAAGTCACAAAGACTAAATTATTTAAAATTCTTTAAAAATATTTATTGCATTTCATACAATATGTAACAAAAACCCTGTCCGATCCTTGTAGGAGCAACTCAGACCGTCAATATAAACAACTTTTCCTATGGGACCAATGCTTGCATATCGAATTAAATCGACATTTTCATACAAAAGTGTTTGGCCGGCCCGGCAATTTGTTTGAAAATGACGATTTTTTTTCGAGTTTCATGCATTGTTCCCATAGGAAATGTTGTTCATATTGACGGTCTGAGTTGCTCCTACAAGGATCGGGTTTTTGTTACATGTTGTATATGTCATATTTAATTAATAGTAGAGTACAACTTTATATAAATAAAAGTAAAAAACGATTTTAACAAGGAAGATAAATAATTATGTTTTTTAGGCGATGGGTATAGGCATGGTAGTGGCTTTACCCATGGTGTAAGGACTTTTACCTTGGTACCCTAGGTAACTGTACACTCACTTTAAACTCTAATCAACTTTCCAACAACTACCATCACTCATCTCAAAGTGTCTGTGTTGACTTACAACGGTCAATTTCGAGATTAGCCTCTGTTTAACTTTCGTGTTTGTTACGTGTTGTCCGACGCCGGATTTAGTACCATCATTGGCCCCGGGCCACGTTCCTAAATCCGCTCCATAACTGTTCTGCGCAAATATTATTTCTTATATGATCAAAATTCTTGGAAATAGTTGACTGCAAATTTTAATAGTATTATTTAGATGTATAATATAATGTATACTGAGCTTAAGTGTAAATCTGTATTGTAACTGAAACATAGCCCATCAGGCTGGGTAGGGACCAATACTGAACTGGGTTTCTTTCGGAGTAAGCTTCTCAGGGTTTCTTTCGGAGTAAGCTTCAGAGCAGCAGCTCTCTCGTTCCGAAACGCTAGTAGTTTTTAGCTTCAAATTTTAATTTCAAATCGGTGCAGGTGTTTTCGAATAATCGGTGAACATACATAAAAAAAAGTTTACCACGAATTGATAAACTCCTACTTTTGTAAAGTCGAAATAATTTTATACCCCCTGTGGTCTTCTATTTAGATGGGAGTGATCACAAGTAGAATAAAAATGTCCAAGTGCGGACCACTCGCGATGTCGCTTATTAATCGACAACTGTTTTTCTCTTGACTGTACTTACCTATGAAAAATAGGTAGGGGATAAGACCGGACTAGTCGATTTTATAGTGAATTCGACCGGACAAAAGTAATAACAATAATTGACAGTGGACCCGTTTGGTAGATCAGACCGGAATAACTCCGCTTAACTTGCGAAAGCGCTGGTAATTCGTATTAACCTTTTTACCGAGCTCCTTAAACGAATTTCTAAATCGTAAGGTACAAAAACTATAGACCAAATAAAGTGTATATCGTGTAATCAATGTGGCCAACAACGGTGTAATTTTTTAAAGATATATTTACAGCTTACGAACCGCCACTTATAATGATGTCAACCAAAGCGTGTCTTCAAAGTATAGACTCGCTCGAGATATTTTGACACGTGTGGCCACCAATCAAAGTGTGAGCTATGCTTGAGGTTTTATGACAGATGGACAGACAGCGGAGTCTATGTAATAGGGTCCCGATAGCACCCTTTGGGTACAAAAAACCCTGACACATGAAAAAGTATAGAAGATATAGTAGATATATCAAATTTATTGTAACAGCAGTGTCACATCAACATGTCAAAAGATTGTCAGAAAACAAAAAATAAAGGAAAAAATCCACAAACAAGAGAACTGCTATGTTCTCTCTCTAATGTTCAAATGTACTATAAACAATTATAGAACACTATTCTGACTACGCTTTAAGTAAAATTTACAAAATTTACCCCCCTTTTTAACGGCCCTGGGCATTTATAAGACTCAAACGTCACTCCTAGTTGTATCAAAGTTCCGTTTTTGTTTCAAGCAACAATAACCTTTATATCTTCCGCTACAGAGGTTGCATGCGTGTAAACTGTATTTTGATTAACTACCCAATTATCAGCCACTGTTTTGAGGGAAGCCCTTTTTGTCTTTCCTTGTGTGAGGGCGAATTACAAAGGGCGATGTGATTCTGAAGCCTTGATAATGGAGGGAATATGTTTTCGTGTTGATTAAAATTTTGTATTGTTTGGTAAGCTTTGTTGGAAAAGATGGACCGAAAAATAAGTAAGTAATACCTGTTTTTGTTCGCTGTGGCTAAGAGATCTTACATTGTATTTTGGAAAACCTTGGCGGAGACCTATGTTCAGCAGTGGACTTACTGCGGCTGCGCTTTTACAGACCAGCGACAGTATGCCCGCGACACCTGTCGGCGACACTGTCGGAAATGGTTGCGCACCCGCGGCGACATTCGCAGATAATCGGGTACAATACATGAATAAAACTGTAATAAACTGGAAAAATCGTCACTTTCATTTCAATATAATTACGAAAAAGTTCCTTTGAAAGTATAGATGAGCTTGAAATAAAAACTTATTCCAAATGTACTAAAGTAGATTTTCCAAAGCTTTCTGATTCATAATTCAAATGAAATATACCTAAATCATGTAAGCTTCTTTCCGAAAAGCCGCCAAGAAAATGCTCTTTCATAGATTTATGGAAATCATGAAAATCTGTTACATTAACTTATTCCAAGTAGTTTTTGAATATTAAAAAAGTTTCTGTTCGCGGACGCTTATTGAAAAACATTTGGATTGGAAAATATCAGCGGCTCTACTGACATATTTTTCTTTTGAGGACGAAATTAATTTGATCAAAAACTTGATGTAAGCACGTACTTATCATCATCATCCGAGCGTATTCCCGGTTGCATCCTCAGCAGCAACGCTTCAGAGCCCGGGGTCCGCTACCTAACCAAGGAGATTTGACGAGGTTACTGGTTTTTACACAGAGCGACTGCTGTATGACCTCCACAACCCAAAGGGTAAACTAGGAACCAATCCTTGGGTAGTACGTGTAAGCACGTACTTATATAGTCACTATTCTTAGTGACTATATATGTACGTGCTTAAATCAAATTTTTGGCATATTCGGGTTACTTACGTACAAATTCAGCTACTAGCTGATATGTTTCGACCTCATCCGGAGGTCTTCCTCAGGGGAAAATTGTTAGGAGACGCGCACACGACATTGTAATGTCCTAGTAACCCTCACCCGTGTATAGCATGTATAAAATATCTGTCTCTCACGTTAGTATTGCCCAAAAATAGTATTTATATATCTTGTAGTAAATATGTATGTACCTATAGATATTTTATTTTCTGTAGGTATAATGGTAGTTTCATATATTTCATGAGGTACGAAATTGTTTAGATGCGTCTTTTTTTCGTTGTGCTATAAAAAGAGTTCCTAAAAATAGGCACGTCCAAGAAAAACTACCTTGCTAACCCAAAATCTCTTTAAGATACGAGTATAAAGGTTACCAAGTCACATCTGGACGGCGGGCGTCTCGGAGCGCCTTAGAAAGACCGGATAGGAGTGACGTCACTTATGTTGAATTTGTAGGCGTGATGTCAGAACATTTGTTTGGCTGCTATGTCAAATATTGCGTTTACAGAATTGGCCTCTTGACAAAAGTAGCTATATTTTTTTAAGAAAATCCTATGGTAATATTATTTGTAAACATTTTTTTACTTCTAAAATTGACTTTTTCAGTCAACTAAAAATCAGAGTTCATGAATCGAAAAAAATATATAATTGTCCTTAAATGCCTTTTTTACGTAAATTCTTTAGAAATCAGAGACGTTTATCAAAATCTAGTAGTAAGTACTTGACTGAAAGAGATTCCATTATGGGATAAGTCCGCTGTTGTCAATTTACTCTCTATGTTGTGGGATCGAAATCGAAAATTAAATCAAAATGGAATGTCATAAGTTAGATTATCTTGTCAACAGCTCTGTTGGGAGAGCGTATGCCTGAGATGGTCAATTTTGTTTTAATTTTATTGTTTATTTTTAATATTTTAAAACAATTTATTTTACTAAACGAATAAATAATTTACTACGAAAGTAACTTCGTTCCAACTGAGTGTTCCACGAGACTCACGTTCTTTCTATTGTTTGTAATTATGTGTTTTATATTCCAAATTCATAATTTTAAAATTTAGAAAAATATAGTAATTACAAAAATAAACTATTTTATATGCACGTTCCATTAATAGAGGAGAAAAAAACTAGGTCAATAAAAATGGCTACTTAAATTAAGCGTATTGGGTTGCCAGCCCCTCGATCAGATTTTACGCTCTGCGTGGTTAGAGAAAAACTAGTTCACTCAAATTTTCAGACCGGCGTGGATGATTCATACATACATACTATGACGCCTGTTTCCTACAGATGTAGGCTGGAACTGTGGACCTCCACTTGCTACGATCTTGACAAACCTCTTTCCTTTCAGTTACAATCGTCAATTTTCAGGTTAGGTTCTGATTTAAGATTTATTTATTTACAGAGGTGACAATTTACCCGTGACGCTGCATTCGAGCAACACATTTGTTTTTTCCTCGTGGATTTAAAGCTTACGTAAACAAATCTGATGAAATAAGGCAACACGCAAGTCTCGACGAGCAGGGTGAAAGGAAAAGATAAATGGAGGCGATAAGTAGGCAGATTAGCGAAAGCAGGGTAGGCCAGGTTTATCAGGAAACCTGTATGAATACGATTTGTTTGTTTCTAGCATGCGCACATACATACACACTCGTACATATATATATTCATTTTATCTTTTAGGAACGGATATGATGATTGAAATGAATTATGTTAGAAAAATTAGTATTTTTTTTTTCGGTGCAGTAATAAACAATTGACACTATTTACGCTGTAGAGTTTCTTATTTATCTCTTAAGTTTTTCATCACAATGTGCGAAGATTACGCGTAGGTAAAATACATAAATAAATAAAAAATACAGTCGAATTGATTAGATACCTCACCCTATTTTTAAGTCTGTAAAAATTTAAGTTTGGTGTAAATGAATATATCAATCAATGAATACATCAATGAGAAAATTTTGATATTCTAATTTTTCGCATTGGAATGTTTTAATAAATCTATTCATTTACACCAAGTGTTTTTGTCAAAAATTCAATGTATCCACGTAGTCGTATCCACCAAAATTCATTTTTTACAGACAAATGCAACCGTTGGATTTCAAATGGCAATATTCGTTAGCAACAAGTTATAAAGCCGGTCGCCTTAGTGACAGAGAGGGCCGACTTGTTCGAGCGGCCGTACTGTGCACAACTCGTTTGTGTAGTTTGCTGTGGCTTGGCTATGACTCTTTTAATTGTGATTGTTGTAATAGATGTGGATTTTATTTCAGCAAGACGATAAGCCCAGGTGTATACACAGTATTCAATTCTGTGGGGCCAGAGGATTCCACATGTTTGGTTGGAATCCATGGATCAGCGCGTGGTGGGGCGCGTTTTTTTGTCACATTATTATAAGGCCCACGTAAGATGTCTCATGCGGCGGCAATCGGAAAGGTGACGTGACTGTAAGTAAGTTTTCATCCTGACATTATAGTCTGTTCTCGTACTGTAACTAACTAAGTGAGTAGTTCACGTCACTCGGGATGTCAGATGCCGATCACGCTATGTTTTGCCTCACCCTTTTACTCGGCCGTCCGCGACATATAATATACTTTTTGCTTAAATTCTAACAAGAAAATTTAGATTATCATCTTCGTTTCCGGGAAAGTAATTGGTTTCAATTGTTGGCATCAATGACGTCTTGCAGACTGTTAATTAAAAGTTAATACTCATTCTTCAAATTACACGCAGACTACATTACAGAGCTATATGACCCCACACTTATTTAAGGATGTTGGGCGCTGCAAAGTATACGTACTCGTAAATGACGTTGTAGATATATGTTTCTGGAAATTTCCTTAGAAATTGATAAAGATTTTTTTCTATTTTTTATCCTATTTTGAATTAGATTTTAGTGAGCATGAAAAACCCGAACTCGCAGACCTTCTGCGACCAAGTTTCATTGTGGTCGTTCCAAGTATCCGAAAAATAGTATTTTGTTGTTGTTGTCCTTTTTATCGTACAATGTGTTCAGTTTCTGAGAATATGAAATCTTCTTTGTAAAGTAAACACAAAGCTTCAAATGTTTTTTTGGAATTAATATTTTCAAGAAACACACTAGCAACCAAACCGTAAAATGGAATTTAACACAGAGTTTATTACTAAATTGTGTTTGAAAGTATCAGAAGTTCATGATTTGACTGAATGATCTCCAAAGAAGGTTGACGTCAGGCAGGCGGCTTGTCGTTAAATCATAGCCAAATCGTTTTTACTGTTCTGGCTATTTCTTCTTCACTTCACAAGGTTACTAGAAAAAAAGGGAAGAGAAGAAAAGAAGCTGATGATACAGCCAAGAACGCATTAAGATGCGGACGATTAGCATGTGTATCAGAAGATCATGATTTGGCTGATGTTCGAACCTTACTCTGAATAAAAATCCTCAAAAAATTGAGGAGCTCAGTCGCCTGGCCTAGCGCTTTCACAAGTTATGCGACACCGGGCGTGGTTTGCAGGCCTCACCTGGATGGGTGACCACAAGTGGCATAAAAATTTTTCGAGCACCTCCATGCTTCGGAAGACACGTTATAGCCGTTGATCCCGGCTGCCATCATTGTATGATAGTCGTCAAGCTATTTCAGATGCCTTTAGGCAGCCTGAAAAATCTGACACCAGTGTTGGCCACTTACACACACGAAAAACAAACCAAAAATCTTTTTTTTTTTTTTTACAATATATTGGTTTAGGCATTTGTCCTCAATCTCACCTGATGGAAAGCGACGATGAAGACTAGGATGAATCATGCATATCCAAAAGATACCCATTCAATCTACTTTTGAATGTCCCGGGGCTGTACTTCTCTGGGAATATAGACGCAGGCAGTTCATTCCACACCTTAGCTACTCGAACCAAAAAGGAATTGTCAAAGCGTTTAGTTCGAGACTTAGATATTTCAACGACAAAGGGGTAAAACCCTGTCCGCGCCTCGTAGTCCGATAGAGAAATGGTGAGGGTTTCACGAGATCAAAAAGAGCCTTCGAACACTCTCCAAAATGTATCCTATAGAAAACCGATAAGCAGGCTACTTTGCGACGATGCTCTAGGGACTGCAATTTTCTATTCGAAAGCTCATCGCTGTTTATAAGCTTGCGGGCTCTTCGGTCAACAGAGTCTACTGCCTCAAGTTGGTATTTAGCGGAGCCATTCCACAAGTGACTGCAGTACCTTCGAGTTTTCATTGAAAAATACAACATAAAAAAAAAACGAAGAAATATTTTTATAACCTTGTAGAACTTTGCCACCATCATCTTTTCAGCCGTATAACATCCAATATTGGACATCTTTACAAAATGACCGATTAAGAGCAGCCTGTATCTAGCGCTTTCCTGCTATCTTAGTCAGGTTTCTCAATGTCAATTACTGAATAAACATTTGAATCTTTGAATCAGGTCGTCTGATCACCTAGTGTGTCAGCGTCCTACGCTTTGTATGCCAGTACGTGGCCGCCATTACAAAGGTGTGACAATATTAAAAATCTCGTTAAAATTGTACGTTCAAGCGTCAAATTACTTAGTAAGCAAATTGATCACGGCTTCGCGTGTCCTGAAATGGTTAGGAATTCCTAATTTTTACACCCTAATGCTGAAATAAGTAAATACCTTGCCCAATCTACACAATTATGGAAATTAGCTTGTTTCGACGTATAATCAATGTTTACTTAGTGTTGGAAATGTTGGACTCCAGTTCTGTGGTGTATAGGCGTTTATTCTCGAAACGGTTGGTATGTGAGAATGATGGTAAAAAGGGCCGGTTTAACCGATCTCTACATTTATATAATGACGGGAGAGCGCCATCTGTTCGTACGTGTTAGAACTTATTAGTTACCTCCAATAAAGCAGATAAATGGAAGTGCTATCGAGAGCATTATGGATTATTAACAATGTCACGGGTAACGAACAGATGTCGCCCTTTACAATTTTAACACTTAGCGTTGAGCAAGATTGCTACCTTGTTGTACTCAATAACGTTGTCATGTTTTATTTTAGTTTACGTATCTATGTCACAGAATACGTAACAGTATTAAAGTATAGAAGAATCAATTACAGGTAGGAAATTTGCTAAATTAAACCCAGTTTCGACGTACAAAAATCTCATTTACTATGCACGCAGCACAAATGACTTTCGACTTTCAAGCCTATAGCGTGCACCGAACGGGACAAAATGTACCTTACGTATTCGAAGCGACGGTTCGTATAACTTTCATTTCATTTATTTATTGTTTCCATATCACAAAATATAAATAGATGTTAATATTAAAAAGAAGCACTACATGGAACCCTGTTAGGGCACTACAATAATAATAATAATAATAACCCCATCGCCCACTGGATTCCCAATGCAGTCAGTCAACGCAGCGCAGGTTGTGGCGAGCTGATGGTGAGTGGTGACACCACGTAACCTACCTCCAGGGGGACCATACACACATGCGCTTACACACACACATACACACAGTTACACACTCCCCGCCTCTGTCTTGCCTTAACTGGCCGGCCAGAGTGGAGTCGCAAGAGCAGAACATACGCTCCAGGGTGGAAGTGTATTGCACGTAATGGCGTAATAACGGGGAAACCCGCTCTCGTGGGTAAGCCCCGTGATGGTGAAACCGGAGCCGCACCTCTCGACACCCTCAGCTGCTTACATTGTGTTGCGCCCTGGCGGCATTTTCGTGGCTAGTTAGGGTGCCCACAGGCAGTGTAGCCAACGAGCAGCGAGTCACCATCTACCAGGCTAAAATTGTTGTGAGAGATTTTTAGGTAGATGTCCGTATCTCGCTCCATAACCCAGTTATCCGGTCTACTAACATCCCATACATAAAGCCCAAACCAAGTTAATCCCTCCCTGGCAATAGTTCGGCAGCTGTGGAGGACTGTTCGTTAGTGCATCTTAATGGTACATTAAGGGATAGACCTCCATAGATGTAGCCATTTCACTTTTTAGATAAAAGGTACTAAAAGGCCTCTTCATGTTGGCTTTGGCCCCATGAACGCCTCAAAGGACCGGGTCCCCATGGACCCGTGAACCGTGAACAAATAATAATAATCAATATTTAATAATCGCTAAAAAGAATAACTAAATCGTAAATAAAATGATTAAAATAAGAATAATTACAAAATATATCCAAACAAAATAGAGAGAAAAAAAGAAATGTGGTGTCGTGGGACACCAGGTAGGAACGAAGTTTCTTCGGCTAATGTAGAATCGACACAATTTGCAAAAGAAGAGAAAGGTATTATACACACTCGCTTGTGTATACGACTGTCGCGCCTGCGCACGTCTCATTTAACGGTTTTATTTAACGAGGTCATCCTTACGGTTTTACTATCACATTTTTTTCAGTTCGGTCGCGCAGCAAAATCCCTATCTCCTCCAAGCCTGCCGTAAGGAACTTCGTTCCAAAAAAAAACGCGTGAGTGTCGTGAAACACTCGATTGAAACGAAGTTACTTTCTTAGTAAAAACATTTGTGAAAAAGTGACGAAAAATCTTACACTTTTTTCACCATCCGCCAAGTCCGTACTGTCCGAAAATGAAATTCGTTCCAAAATGAAACAATATTCCAGTACAAATGCCCGAGCGGCGACTGCACGCTTTTGTATGGAAATGCCGATTTTTTGTGTTTTAACGCATATTTCCTTTACAAGTATTGACTTGTAAAGGAAATATGCAACATTTTACAGATTAATTTTTTCATATATTGACCGTACATTTGCACCTCAATATACCTTCACTCGTACAAGGAAACCCATTACGCATAGCAATCCAAGATACGTCATTATTATTTAACCTTTGTTTCCTCAACAAGAATATAAAGATAACAAGATTTATTTAGACATGAGACAAAAGCATACACTGACATTAGCCGAGATACAACCTTTTGACAATCACATTTAATATAAAAGCGGGATAATAAATATGTATTACACGAATACATTACCGAGTAAAAGCCTTGTCTATGTATGACTGGTAACATTATGGAAAAAATGGAATATGCAAATGGAGGCATGGAGATTTATTTAGCTAATGGGTATGCTGGATTAAGTATTTTTTGGCTGGCCTAAAAAGAATATTACTTTTACACTGTCCTAGATGAGGAAAATCTCTGACTCCGACTGCTATGCTCATATCAAAGTCGAAACCATTTATTTATCAACGGATAATTTCATCAGTTTATAATTCTGTAACTTTGCTATCGATTTTATAGTTGTGTTAGCGTTTTATATTAAAGTATGTATTTACATATTCAAGATTATTTAGTAACGTTATTTATTAAAATAGCAACACTAATTTTTAAAAAACGGCAATATTATAACGGTAACAATATCGCTAAAACAACTTATCCGTTATCCCCCACTCCGGACAAGACCCGATGTCATAGAGTGGGGCGACCGGCTCGGGCATTCTGTATTACGGAGCTATGGTGTTAAGACGTGCATCAAGTTTACATTCATAGTACGAAGAATCTAATTCGTTTTTTGTGAGTGTAATACGAGAAATTATTAAGGTAAGATGTATTCAACTGATTACGATCATGTATTCAAGCGACTGCCTCCATGGTCCAGTGGTCAAGGCGTTCGCCTAGTGACCTGGAGGTCATGGGTTCGATTCCCACTGGGAAGCATACTTTGTGAAAAGTTGTTTCCAGTCTGGATAGGATATTGCAGGCGTGAATCACCTGATTATCCGAAAAGAAAGATGATTCCGTGTTTCGGAAGACACGTAAAACTGTGGGTCCCAAACGCCACCTAGCGTTTGATCATCAACCTATCTAAGGATTGGTTCCTGGTTTGCCCTTTGGGTTGTGGAGGTCAGACGGCAGTCGCACTGTGTAAAAACCAGTAACCTCGTCAAATCTCCTAGGTTAGGTAGCGGACCCGGGCTCTGAAGCGTTACTGCTGAGGATGCAACCGGGAATACGCTCAGATGATGATGATGTATTCAACTGATCACTACTTTATAATGTGTAATATATGATCTGAAAATAAATGGTATTTCATTATTATGGAGTTTCCTTTCAGTTGTTTTTGATGATTTCCGTGGCGTAGAAGTTACCATGCTAGTCCGCTCTGGGTTCGATCCCCGGTCAGGTCAAGATGGAAAATAGCCTTTTCAAATTGTCCTGTGTCTTGGATGTTTATCTATATATGTGTTTGTTATAAAATATAATATCGTTAAGTTAGTATCCCATAACACAAGTCTCGAACTTACTTTGGGACTAGTTCAATCAGTGTAATTAGTCCCTATATATTTATATTTATTTATACTTTTGACGTCAGATTATTTACTTAGCTGTAAATAAATAATTTGACGTCTGACGAGTATAGTGCCGGTTCCTAAGCTTTTTTTAGAATTTCGTACCCAAAACGTAAAAACGGGACTCTATTACTAAGACTACACTGTCCTTCCGTCTACCTGTCTATCTGTCACCATGCTGTATCTCATGAACCGTGATAGGTAGACAGTTGAAATTTTTATAAATGATGTATTTTTGTTGTCGCTCAACAAATACTAAAAACAGAATGAAATGAGTATTTAAGTAGAGCTCCCATACAACAAACGTGATTTTTATAGATAATGGTAGGGAACGATAGTGCGTCCGACTTGAAAGTGGCAAGTTTTTTTTATTATCTTAAAGATTCAGAGCGGCCAGCTTCTGAAGAAAAAAATTACCTTATTTTGAACTTTCGATACGAGAAGTGACCTTTTTGTTGCTTGACTTGGCAGAGGCACTTCCGTGCCCTAAGATTCTGATTCCTTAACCCAACAATTTTTTATTTGACCTTATTTGTAAAATCAAATGACGGGTGTCACTCCGGGAGTGCCGGCAGAAGTGAAAGCTTGAATATTAACGTTGTGCATTTTTGATATTTTGGAATGATTAGGGAATAATTTTGCACGAATTGCTTTAATTATAATTAAAGCAATTCGTGCAAAATAATTATTGGTATAAAAGTACTATAATTTATGTGGTAGAATACAATATTTATTTATTTACAGCGTGCCACGCGCAAGCGGCCTGCGCCGCCTAAACGAAACAGCAGGCGCAGGCATACATTTTCGCCGCGCCGTAGAAAGAGAGGGGAATACTACCTCTCCTACGCCACGCCGGCTGTCTACTCTCCATCCGTCTTACGATTTTTCGATCAGGTCACGTGTCCTGACGCGAGTTTAACATTTTTTACCCATTACAAAAAAAGTGTACAACGCCGCAAAAAAAAATTTCACTTAAAAAACATTGAAAACAAATAAACACTACGAAATAAATCGTCTATAAGTGCGTAGAGCCAATTATCTCTAAGTGGTAGGAAATATTGCAAGGGAAATAAGTAATGACGTAGAAAATACGAGATTGCTAAAAATACTGTAAGGAAGGTAAAAGATAAGGAGCGCACTCGAGATGATAAACAGTGTGGAGATCAGAATAATTGGGACGAGTTTCGAACGAATTTTTTTAATTATTTTACAAAAATACATACAACCATGACAGACGACCTCTGTGGCCTAGTGATCATCAAGTCAGGCAGTCACTCCGGAGTTCCGGATTCGACACCCACTGTCAGAATTTTTTTTTACGGCAGTGGAAAACTTAAAAGATATTATATTTCAGCCATTTCAAAAAAAATATTCAAAAATGTAATGATTCTTTTTTGTTACCCTTATTAAGGGGCTACCTGAATTTTCAGGGGTCCAGTGCTGCCCCATTTGAAAGGAAACGGAGATTTCATTTAAAATTTTGTCTTGATCAGACCCTAGATAACCCTTCAAACTATTTTATGAACTACTGTTTACAACTTAAAGTGAAAACGTGAAGCTTTTCTACGCAGCATTGCAAAAAACGGCCACTTTTGGCGTATGTGCGCAGAAAAGCTTCATGTTCTCACTTTAAAATTTTAAATGATTTCTCCGTTTTCTTTCAAATGATTTATTTTAAATGGGGGCAGCACTGGACCCCGGAAAATTCAGGTGGCCCCTTAAGACGCAACTGTTTTGTCTGAACAACTGTTTTATTGAATAAACTTTAACGGGTCGGGGTGACTTGCAAGGTCTACAGATCACAGAGCCACTACTTTATTGTTATTTCATTACAAGTTTCACATAATGTGTACCATGGTCCCTAACGAACTCAGGTTCAATAACTGTCCTTGATAAAATAAACGAGAGTCTAGAAATAGAGTCAAGGTAATCTAATCACCAAAGAGGTAGGATTGTCATTCCTACATAGCTTTCCACTACTAGATATAATATTGACCTTTTTTTGACACTTCTTATTTATTGACAGGACAGAAAATGCAAAAGGTTTAGGACTAAAGAAACGATCTGACAGGTCTGAAAACAAAAAACGGTTTGAATATGAAAAAAAAAAAGAAATAAAGACAGGATTTAAAGAATTTGTCTCCAGAGCCCTAAAAAGGATATAAAAATGATACTTGGAAGAACTTGTTGAAGTAATTATTGAACCATATTACGGCCAATACTTAATTTAACTGTTGCAAAACTGTGCTGTGTTTTAACGTCAAAAATTTAGGTGGTTTTATCTAATATCACATCAAAGGAAATAGAGATTAAACTTGTCCAGTGACATCGAAATTCTTTAAAATTTAAAACATAAAAACAGCAAGTTCTCACTCTATTAAATCGAGTCTGGGCATTCTTATCTTACTTTTTTTTATTTGTTATAGGACGGCAAATGAACATGCGAGTCACTTGATGGTAAGTGATCACCGCTGCCCATGGACAACTGCAACACCAGGGGTGTAACAGAAGCGTTGTCGGCCTTTCAGGAAGATATAGACTCGTTTTTTGAAGGTTTCCATGTCGTAACGGTCCGAGAATACTGCTGCAGGAAGTTGCTCTCACTTTTTTTAACACTATTCTGTTTAACCTAGCTCAAAACTAAGTTTTTTTTTCACTGTCGCAGGTTTACTGGCATAGATCCCTACATGTGATAAGTCCGACATTACATATCTGCTCTTTTAAATTTTGAGTATTATATTTTTGTATAAACAAACAAACAAGTTTAACCTAGTTATATGGGATACTAACTGATGATACTATATTTATAATAAACACCCAAGACCGAGGATATGAAAAACGCAATTTTCCAAGGCCTGGCTGTGGATCGAACCCAGAACCTCGGGAATGGCGGAATGACGTTAACCACTACGCCACGTAGATAGTTAAACATCTGTACGCTATGTTATTTATAACTATAACTATATCGTCGATATTAATTGGGTTTAAAGTAAACCGACGCCGAAGCTCTTCGAACCAATTAGGACAAATTTGAGTACTTGAAAGGCCAAGTTAGTAACTTTCGGTCTAGTTCTAAATAAGGGCCCTTGAGAAATTAATTTCAGGTTTCTATGAATTTGTTTTTTAATGCTAGTAATTAATTGAGAGAAAGTTGCGAATTATGATCAAAGTGAGAACCAAAATTTACCTACGTTAAAATGGTATCGACACCTACTAATAATAGGTAGGTTAAAACTCTTTAAACTTTTAGGGTTCCGTACCCAATGGGTAGAAATACTACGCTGTCCGTCTTTCCGTCCGTTCGTCTGTCTGTCGGTCCGTCACCAGTCTGTATCTCATGAACCGTGATTATTAGACAGTTGAAATTTTCACAGATGATGTATTTTTGTTGCCGCTTAACAACCGCTTAACAACAAATACAAAAGCAGAATAAAATAAATATTTAAGTTAGGGTTCCGTACCCAAAAGGTTAAAACTGGACCCTATCAATAAGATTCAGCTGGCCGTCAGTCCATCCATCTGTCTGTCTGCCTACCTGTCGGTCTATCTATCACGAGGCTGTATCAGTTAACATTTTCACGCATGATGATTTTTTGTTGCCGCTATAACAACAAATACTGAAAACAGAATAAATAGTGAGACTCCCATACAACAAACGTGATTTTTTATAGATATTGGTACGGAACACTTCGTGTGCGGGTCCGACTCGCACTTGGCTAGTTAGTTTACTTACTTAACCTTTATAATAAAAAATAAAATATATATACAGGGACAAATAACACTGATTGAGCTAGCCCCAAAGTAAGTTCGAGACTTGTGTTATGGGATACTAACTCAACGATACTATATTTTCTAACAAATACATATATAGATAAACACTCAAGACCCAGGACAATTTGAAAAAGGCCATTTTCCAACTTGCCCTGACCGAAGATTGAACCCGGAACATCTAGGTTGCGAACCTGCTTGGTGACTCTACGCCACGGAGGTCGTCTAAATTGTATAATTGTAATAAAGTCATTGTTCATCCAAAACATATTGTACAGAAACAACAGGCAAACTTAACGCTAAAAGCGCTGGTTTACCAGTAGTAGAAGAGTTAAAATAAGTATTACATATAGATCAGAAGCTTCTAAGTACCTCTCCCCCGTTCTCGCCTTGTTGCATTCTCAACACAATTCATCGACAGAATAAAATACTTTACTCACCAGCCAAAAAAATCAATTAAAAGGTAACATATATTTGTATTTTTTTATAAACATTGAGTGACAGTTTCTTTAAAACTTCCCTGATTTCGATATTGTTTCCATTTTAAAAGCTTTTATTTAGTTTCACCTCTCCCTTTGTCTGTCGGTCTGTCTGTCTGTCTGTAATCAAATCTTGCAAGTTAAATTTGACCCACTTCTCGGTTTTAGATTGAGTTGAAATTTTGCACGCATACGTATATCGCGTGACAATGCAATATTATGATGATATGGAGCTGATCTGATGAGGGAGCCGAAAGGTGGCCATAGGAACTCTGTCATGAAACGACGCCATCGCATCGAGCTTGGGCTTGTTTGATTCGTCTTGAGGAGCACTTTAGATAAAAGCTTGTTTTAAAAAATATATTTTTAAATAATTACTTGTTTATTTTCAGGCATTTTTTTAAGGCCAAGGCTTATTGGCATCTCTGGTTTACCATTTGAAAGCATACATACAAGCCGGGGTTACAAGTAATCTTAAAGAACTCTCATCCCTTCCCTTACAATTTTTCCCTGCTTGATAAGATAGAACAAAAAGTATGTTTGCAAGGCAAATTAAAAAATCTCCTACTGTCAAAAACGCCATCTAGTGATAAGTAGCGGAACTACATATTATAATTGATATCCGATAATTGATAAGCGTTAATACCCAATTGAACCGATTTTCATCATACATAGTTAAGGACTACTGTAAAGAAACTGGCTTTTACATTTAAAAAAACACATTAAAATCGGTCTATCCATTCGAGAGCTACGAGGCCACAGACAGACAGACAGACCGACAGACATTATCGTGAAACTTATATTTACTTCTTTATTTATATAACGTTAAATTGTACAAAGCACAATTTGTATAGCAAGGCGGACTTAAGAGCCTTTTCAACTTTTGCTGGCTGTATCGAGAATAAGGTCATCGAACCTTATTCTCGACACACACACACATGAAGCAATCGATACTCGTATGCTTCTGCATATTTTTTAATAACTTTATCGACGAACTGCATGTTAAGGTCCCGGTCCAGGTTAGCATTTCTAATGTATCAAATACATGTAAAAAATATTTACAAGTAAAAACCATTCAAAAACTACATCGCTTCAGGCTTTCATACATATTGCACATTTTTTCCGAGCGGCTGCGCGAACGCCCATAAACACAGTTCTCCTATGAGAATTCCAGCATATTCTAAAATTCCTAGCGCAGAACTTTGCCTAGATATTTTTCAAGCTATATTTAAAATGATATTCAAATTGCGCTGTAATTTTTGAAAGTTAGAGCGTGTTATGTGCAATTCTTCCCGAAAGTTGGCCGTTGTATAATGTGATGGGTTAAACTGGGTAGATTTGTTGGCAAAGTTCTAGAAGTGCGGTTAACGGGTTAAGATATCAGAAAATAACCGGTTAAGGGGCTACCTGAATTTTCCGGGGTCCAGTGCTGCCCCCATTTGAAATAAATCATTTGATAGGAAACGGAGACATCACTTAAAGTTTTGCCTTACCAGGCACTAGATAACCCTTTAAACTGTTTTATGAACTACTATTTACAGTTTAAAGTGAGAACGTGAAGCTTTTTTACGCATAATTGCGAAAAACAGCCACTTTTGAAAGTCACATCCCAGATAGGGATCTCGTCTAGTCAACCTTGAAATATGAGGACAATTTACAACACAGGGCAGTGTTGGCCACTTACACACACGAAAAACAAAATAAAAGTATGTTATTCACCAAATTAATTACAAAGTGCTATACTTTAGCCTGAAAGTGAAGTGACAGCATGAAACTGTTGTATGTTCCGATTCCGATTTTAACAAGATAACCAGGGGGTTTACTCCAAAAGTGGTACGCAAGACGGACGTTACTGCGTATCCGCGTTTTAATGTGAAGCAACATTGAGCGCTAACGTGTAATGATGAAGTCTAATTTGGTTTGATTTAAAACGTCGCTATCGTACGACTAACGTATTATTTTATAGAGTAATCTCCCTGTTCTGCTCATCGTTTCTCAGAGTTGTTAGGTGTTTAGAACCGCGGTGCGAATCGCCCAAGATTTCTTTTAGAATGGGTCCTTACGCACCGCGGTTTAAATCGCCCAAGAACTATTTGTAATGGGTCGATTCGGACCAAGGTGGAATAAAACAACAGTTCTCTTGTGGTTAGTTTGTACTCAAGCTGTGATTATGCCAAGTTTAAATTTATATTTTTATTATATTTAGGTATTTAGAAATAGGTACATATGATAATTGGGTATTTTATTAATTTTTTTTATTTTTCAACAAACATTTCTATTCATCTTTCCAAATAAATAATTGGTCCAAATCGGACATACCAAAGAGCATTGGGTAGTTCCGCACCGTGGTCCGAATCGACCCATTCAAAAATAAACCTTGGGCTATTCGCACCGCTTCAACCCCTGCAGTGCTAATGATCCCCTTCAGAAACAGTACGTGGGAGATTCGCACCGCGGTCCGAACCGCTCGCGGTGCGAAACGCCCAATGACCAGTTTCCAGGTAAGCAGGCCTCAATTTATCTTTTTTACAACTTAATATTTTTTTATTACGCAATTTATGTATGTTTACTTGTTTGCAAGCATTATATGTTATATTGTGTCAACATTGTAGTATATTATAAGTATTTATTAATTAAAGGACAATAATAATAATATGACAAAGCCTTTCTGGCGAGTAGGCGAACAATACTTTGAAAATGAGTTTCTTTCGGCGTTTCTTCTCAGCAGTGGTCGTTACGAAAAATAAATTACATTTTAATATACTTTACACGTAACGTAAATTATACTTATTGACGTGTAAAAGTGCCTGTAAAGGTCTTATTACTGAATAAATATTTGAATCTTTGAATCTATCATTTGCAATTCTTAAAATTACAGTCCACTAATGTTCTACGGCAGAACCACACTGCTCGTAGATTTTTAAAATGGTTTACAGGCTTTAGTCGTATTTACATTTTGATGTGGACTAGGTCTGAATAATATTCTTTTATTTCCTTAGTTAGTTTGATTAATCAAAAATATGGATGTAATGCATCCATATTTTAGTATATCATTATACGAAAATGTAAAAATTAGGAGTGAAAATTCACAAAGATACGGCGCATCGATGTTTCGGAGTGGGGGCGATTAAAATCGTACTCGATCGAGGCTTAATGAGATCGCGACGTCATGAAGATATTCAATATACTGTATCTTCGTCATTATTTGCCATTCAGCTAAAAGAAATAAAACCAGCCAAGTGCGTGTCAAGCCACGCGCAGTGAAGGGTTCTGTAGTTGTGAATGCCCTTTGTGCTCACGCCACTAAAAACGTCTAAAAACTAATGTTCTGTTGAAATCGTATGAAATTTTCGTTTTCCGAGTACATTTCATAAGTTAGTCGCCTATAACTTTTTATTTTGTAAACCCTACTTAGCTCTGATAGTTTTCTCTTAAACTTCGATATTTAAAGTACTGCTGTGATTTTTTTCACATGTCCAGATATAACCGTTTAATAGATAGAGGGGGTGACACTTGACTCTAACAAAAATTTGCAATATAAAACCAAATATTTCAGAAACGGATCCGTAAATCGAAAAATGATGTCTATAAGCTCACAATATTCTTGAAAGACCTATCCAACGATACCCCACAAGATGAGTTAGACGATAAAAACAAAATGACTCTTACTTTACTTGTATGGGAGCGAGCCAAAAAAAATTTTTACAATATTATATGTTAACACTTTTTTGGCATGATTAATATACATACCTATACCAAATTACTGCTTTCTAGTAGTTAAAGTCACCGAGTAAAACCGCGGACGGACATACTCGTACAGACAGACATGGCGAAACTATAAGGATTCCTTGTTTACTACAAAACCATAAAAATACGAATACAATATCTACCTAATGAGAATCAAAATATTTTAAGACTTCATCCTTTTTGTTCCGCTGGGTATTTGCGCATAGTAAAGTTCTTACTTCCTACGACTTTCACAATGTAAATTGTGTTGAGTGGTTCTAGTTTAGACACACCGTACAGTTTTCTTTTCTATTTTATATTACCTACGTCTTAAGACTTAAAAAAGGGCGAATGGAAAACTTTGAAATACATCACTTAACTCGGCTGCTTTAAGTGGAAATGATATTAATCATTCAGGCATAAAGTAATGCATTTAAGGGGCCCATTTGGAATAAATCTATTGAAAGGAAACGGAGATTGCATTTAAAATTTTGTCTTGATCAGATCCTAGATAACCCTTTAAACTATTGTATGAGCTACTGTTTACTTTAAAGTGAGAACGTAAAGCTTTTCTACGCACAATTGCGAAAAACGGCCACTTTTGGCATATGTGCGTAGAAAAGCTTTATGTTCTCACTAGGCATAAAGTACTAAATGATAAATATCATTTCCACTTAAGGCAGCGGGGTTAAGAGATGTATTTCAAAGTTTTCCATTCGCCCTTGTTTAAGTCTTTCAAGGAAATTAGATTTCGTGTCCGCCGGCGCTGGGTAACCGAATTATGGAGGCGCAGTCGAGCTTCAATCCCTAATTGGTTAAAGTACCAAACTACACTATCTACATAAAACTCGGCTTTAATCTTGTCATCTTCAAGGGTAAATAAGCAAAACATTTTTCACATTTTTTTTAACTTATTTTTTTTTTTTTTCTTTACCCACCGTGTAACGGAAAGAGGTTATCAACCCGAAAGGGAGTAAATACTTATCAATGTGAACAACTTTCACTATGGGACCATTCCTGAAATCGTAAAAAAAACTTCACCTCCATACTAAATTAAATACCCACCGTGCCAAAATATATGGAGCTGGGGATTTTTTTTTTTACGATTTCAGGGATAATAATAAATTAATTAATAAATTGTTTATTTCAATTAATAGAATTTTAGTTTACAATTTCTGGATTTTGAAACCTCCTTTTAAGCAAAGAATGCCTGTATTAGGAGATTTCGCTCTTCCATATCGGTTCTGTTTGCTTACTCTATACATATAATATTTACAAATTATTTGTGATAAAAAAAAAATATTTTTCCCCAATACATTTAAAACAACAAATCTTAGAGAACTTTTTTTATTAAAAAATAAAAAAAAAATTATAAATATTGTACAATATTAAATATGCCATGCCTTTTCAATTTTTATACATACCTATACATTAAAACAAAATAACTCAAAAAATAAACATTAAATTATAATTCTTAATCTTACAATAATTGAAAATCAAATTATAAAACCAACTGAAAAAAACAACAAATAAATAAATATTAAAATCAAACTTTACAAACAAAGTGTCGTTTTTGTGATTTACCTACCTTGCTATGTGTTTTGTGTTAAGTTGTAGTGTAAACTGTGTATACTATTTTATTGTTTGCAAAAAAAACTTCGTTTCATCGTAATTCAGTGTGTTTAAAAATTCCGTTACATTATTTTGTATATTTGTAATATTTTTTTTTGGAAACATATTTATTTTTTCGTTTATTTTATTATATAATCTTGCAGATGAACATTTGTACTGTTTAGACGCAAACTCAGTTCTCACAGCAGTAACCGAGGCTACAGTCTTATAACGCCGCTTTGTAAGTTTGGGATAGTCCCATAGTAAAAGTTGTTCACATTGATTAGCAATATTTACTCCCTTTCGGGTTGATACCTCTTTTCCGTGACACGTTGTAAAATAAAGGTAACTATAATGTTTTGTGTAAACAACCGTTGAGTTTACTTCAGTTTTTTTCTATTTTCCTAGAGGTTACCTGATAGAGAATGCATTAGCATTGAATTCACCTTTTGGACCATTGTGGTAGACGATCTCCGTGGCGTAGTGGTCACCATGCTAGTCCGCCACCCAGAGGTCCCGGGTTCGATCCCCGGTCAGGGCAAGTTGGAAAGTGGCCTTTCGAAAATGGTCTTGGGTCTTGGATGTTTATCTATATATGTTTTTGTTATAAAATATTGTATCATTGAGTTAGTGTCCCATAACACAAGTCTCGAACTTACTTAGGGGCTAGCTCAATCAATGTTATTTGTCCCTATATATTTATTATTATTATTATTTTATTTTATTTTATTTATTTGTGGTCAATAAATATTTTAATAAATAAAAAATAAAATTAGGTACTCTTAAAAATCCTCTTTCGCTTTTATCAATTTAATTAAAAAAAACAAATTCGTTCTTGTAGTCACAACTGCATCATCATTACGTCCACTGCTGGACATAGGCCCCTCCTAATGATTTACAAAATGAGCGATCTAGAAAACCTCTGGTACGAAAACAATGATTCGTTTAATATTTAGTGATTTCAAGAGAAAATAAAATACAATAAAGGGATATTTATAAAACAAAGAGATTTATACAAACGGAAAATCCTACTTTTGCTAAGTTTTCAACAGACTTTTGTATTTGAAAATTTATTAACGTTTTTTGAAAGAAACAATTTTGCGTGTACTTTATTTCATCATAAAGTTAAGGGGCTACCTGAATTTTTCGGGGTCTAGTGCTGCCCCCATTTGAAATAAATAATTTGAAAAGAAACGCAGATATCATTTAAAATTTGGTCTTGATCAGACCCTGAATAACCCTTCAAACTATTTTATGAACTACTATTTACATTTTAAAGTGAAAACGTGTAGCTTTTCTACGCACATACGCCAAAAGTGGCCGTTTTTCGCATTTTGCGTGGAAAAGCTTCACATTCTCACTTTAAAACGTAAATAGTAGTTCATAAAATAGTTTGAAGGGTTATCTAGGGTCTGAGCAAGACCAAATTTTAAATGATATCTGCGTTTCTTTTCAAATGATTTATTTCAAATGGGGGCAGCACTGGACCCCGAAAAATTCAAGTAGCCCCTTAAGAGAAAGTATGACGCGCACTCGTCCATACATCAAGAGAAAACGTTTTTACATTCCTGAATGTTATATGATCTCAATCTTTATAAGTATGTTATTTACACCAAAAAAGGCTAGGTTCATAGATTTTCCTTTTTACAAAAATTAAAAATATACAATATATAACAAAAACCCTGTCCGTGCCTTGTAGGAGTAACTCAGACCGTCAATATGAACAACTTTTCCTATGGGACCAGTGCTTCGATTCAAAAAATAAAATCGAAATTTTCATACAAACTACCGGGCCGGCCGCACACTTTTGTACGAAAATTTCGATCGAAACATTTACGAGTGGAAAAACATTTATTTTCTCCATCTGTTTTTTTTTTATATAGTCTTGTAGGAACTCCTAGTAAGAAGGTAACCACGGACTAGCTGGGGCAGTTGGAGGTCCTACGTGAAGAGGTAGGTAAGGTACATAGTGGAGAGCTTGAGAGAAATAGACAGCAGAGTTATTTTATTTATTATAACTTCACAATACTGATATATATAAAATTACAATACTGATATAGATGTAATCAGCTCGAGTGATGGTAGTGGAATGAATGTAAAATGATGAGGAAGGAATCTAAAATTTAAAAATTGAATTTGAAAATGAAATTGGTTTTAGACAGATGGACAGTATGAAATGGAAAAAGGAGGTAGGTAAACGGGAACATGAAGGATGAGATTTATTGTAACATCATTAGAGTCTTAAGTAAGCGTATTATATCTCTAAATGGAAGCAAAACCACATAAATTCCGTGGCCAGTCAAGTATTTTATCTGTTCGTTAGGCCGCGGGAGCCTTGACAGATTAATTTAAGGGCCGCTAAAGAGCCCCTGATTTGTGGCAGTTTATTAAAGTGATTTATATGGATGATGTTACTCGGTGCTTGCTACAGATTAATTCTTAGAAGCTATCTATTTTTCCTTCGACTAGGCACCGAAATAATAAAGATTTATACATATTTTGTATCTCGCTTATTGTAATAAGACCTTGCTCTTGTTGGTGGACTTAAGTGGAGATGCGTCCATTTCTCTATTCTCTCTGTCATCCTTTTGATATCCTAGGACCTTACTCCTAACTTTTCTTTAATTGTTGGAAAATCTTCGTTTTCGGTCTTCCTATTCGTTGTTTCCTAGTTATTTTTTCTTCTATTATTACAAAGAGATTGTTATGTAATTAATATTTGTAAAACCAGCCACGTGCGAGTCGGATTCGCGCATGAAGTGTTTTGTACCATTTTATATAGAAATCAAGTAAAGAAGGCTTTTGTTTAAATTATTGGTTTTTTAACAGCATTACAATGCTCGGATTATTATCCAAATTAAAACATATGATGAAAAATTTCGCCATGAGTGGGATTAGAATCCGCATTCCTCACGTTAACGCCGTGAGTTAACGTTCACGTGAGGGACGCGGGTTCGAATACCACTCGTGGCGAAATTTTTCATCACATGTTTTAATTTGGATAATTATAGTGTTATTTGTGAACATGAAATTGTGAGGTAATTTTTAGGGTTCCATATCCAATGGGTAGAAACGGGACCCTATGTGATACTAAAACTCCGCTGTCCGTCTGTCTGTCCGTCCGTTCGTCACGTGGCTGTATCTCATGAACCGTGATAGCTATACAGTTGAAAAATTTACAGATAATATATTTCTGTTGCCGCTATCACAACAAGTACTAAAAATAAAATAAAATAAATGTTTAAGTGGGGCTCTCATGTAGAAATAGTATATTATGCAATTAGTGACTAAAGGACGGATTTTCTTCGAGGGCCATAGATGAATCACGAGCAGGTGAAGGATTCTAACGACTGAATCACGACCGTAAGGAGTGATCCATGATGATTGAATCACGAGCGTAGCGAGTGATTCATGTGTTGGAATCCTGAGCAATGCGAGTGATTCATGGCCCTCGGTGTAAATCCACTTTATTCAAGAATTGCATACTATACTTTATACCATGACTACGAGAATAATTTTTCGAAACTAAAAACCGACTTCACCACCAAACTAAACAACCGGTTTTAATAAAAAAATTATGGGACCACCTGGCAGGTATTCCCTTAAAAAAAAAAGAATATTCTAAATCGGTACAAACGTCTTCAAATAAATCGATCAACATATATAAAACATAAGATTCCGACGAATTGATAACCTCCTCTCTTTTGGAAGTCGCTTAAAAAGAAAAATTTAATGACGAAAATAGACATTTAATGAAGAAAAAAGAAGGTTAAATTAATTAAAATGGACATAAAAATTGGAACAATTACTATAATTAAGAGTAAATTGTTCTAAATTCAAACATCAAAATAGTGAATAAAAGTGCATTTTATTCACTGTTTTCAGTGAATAAAATAGACTTTTGAGAGGGGGAATGGTATAAACGTAATTTTTTAACTCGCACTTGGCCAGTTATTTATTAAAATGTGCTATAAATAAAAAAGCTAAATCGAACGAGAATTTATTTTGGTTTTTATTAAGTATTTGTTAAATGAAAAAAACTTAAACTAATGTAAAATAAAAAAAAAAATAAGCTGTAGTGCTATAATACTGTGAAAATGAGTTTCTTTCGGCGGCTCTTCTCAGCAGTGGTCGTTACGAAGCGCTGGTATCGGTAGCTTTTCTTTAAAAATAAATTAAATTTTAATATACTTTACAAGTAACATGAATTATACTTATTGACGTGTAAAAGTGCCTGTGAAGGTCTTATTACTGAATAAACATTTCAATCTTTGAATCTATAACACAACAATAGATGAAAATTCTTATATCTACTTATTTTCTGATGTTGCAAAACTAATTGAAATTTTCTTCATTTTTATGAAACAGCTCAATGCTCATGAATTCTTTCTCCGTAAAAGCAATATCTAGGAAATTTTTATAACAACTTTATAAGCAGGCACTAAGTGCCGAGCTTTCAGTATTCAGTGCCGATATAATATGTATGGTAAGTATCTATTAGTTGAAAGTATTATATAACGTGCTTCGTTTATTATTTAACATTTAAATCAAAAATTGAAATAAAAAATGGTGGATCTTACTTTGGGGCTAGCTCAATCAGTGTAATATGACTGTATATATTTATTTATTTATGTATTTATTGTCTGTTTGTTTTTCGTGTTTGTAAGTGGATGACACTAGTGTCAGATTTTTTGACTTAAAGGCATCTGACATCACTTGACGCCTATCATACAATGATAGCAGCCGGGACCAATGGCTTATACAAGCCTCCCAAAGCACGGAGGAGCTTGAAAAATTTGCATTTCACCCATCCAAGTGCGGACCACGCCCGGTGTCGCTTTACTTGCGAAAAGGCGCACTTCAGCCGGGCCACCGAGCTCCTCGTATATATTAACTAGCTTTAACCCGCGATTTCGCCCGCGTAGAAATTTAAAATGGTTCTTTTAATTGGCTTTTTTCGTTATGAATGTTGTTATAACATTTTAATTATTATGTTAAAATGATTGAACACTTATAAAATGTATCTCTCCCTCTCTCTCTCTCTCTCTCTCCCTTTCCCTCAGCCTCCACCGTCGAGTGCTAGACTCAGAGAGAGCGTCTGAACGCTTCAAAATGTTCAAACATTTTTTGTCAGCATTTTTCATGAAAGAATCTCTTATAGAAAAAATTGCATTAAAACTAGAACTGATGAAATCGTTAAGATCAAGCCTGCTTTTAAAGCGACTTCCAAGAAAGAAGCTACTCAGGTCGAATGTATATGTAAGTACATATGTTTTTTTTTCTGCACTCTTCATAAGTAAAGCGTTAAGGTAGTGCTCTAGTCTCAATATGTCAGGTTCAAGCAATTTTTGTTGCAATGTTCTTCACTAATTTCTCCGTTGTTTACCGTTTAGAGAAGTTTTTTTTTTCATTTGAAAGAGCATGTAGGTAAATTGGTGTCATTTTTACCAGATGAGGATCTGGTGATAGAATTCTAGTCTCTCGAAAGAAATCGAAGGAACTCCTCAAATATTCTATGCACGCATCTATTAATTGTGCTGTTTTTGTAAACAAATAAGCATTTTCATTTAAAAAGTGTATTTTGGTGAAATAGAAGTGATGAAGGAGACCAGAACCTGTTTTTTTTTTAAATATTATTAAAACTAACTCGATGACTTACTTATTTAGTATCCCGGCTCTGCGACCCAAAGTGAGTCTTGGCCTCCAACACAAGAGCACGCCAGCGCTCTTGGTCCTTTTGTTTTTGACGCGGAGCAAATCCCTTCGGATACCTTACCAGTCACGGGAGACCGGTAAGGTTATGTGGTGTACCGCTATTGCCAACTCCGTGTGCTACTCTCACTCCACAGACCTGGCGCGGCGACCGCTTTTCAGCGGCCTCGGCTGGGCTCACCACTCACGGTACCCTCTCATAAGCGAGAGGGGTCGGAGTGGCCTGCGGGGTGGCCCGTCGGCCTTCAGCTCTACCCGCTAGGGTAAAGGCGCTTGTTGACACTCTTTCTCCTCTCGCGCTCTCGGTCCTGTGCTAGCTCTTGCTAGCTGTTGCTAACTTGAAGCTCGCGCAGGTCCACATCACCACGTCGCTCCAGCTATACCTGGGACGGCCCACTGGCCTGCGACCGATCGGCCGACCCTGGTATGCTCTCTTCACCTCCCGATCCTCTTCCATTCTTTAGACGTGTCCGAGCCAGCGAAGTCGGGCCACTTTAACTTCACCCATGATGTTAGGCTCGCCCATTAGGTCTTCTATTTCGACATTGGTTCTTAAAACCTTTGGTTCTTAATTAATTAACGAGATGACACAATCAGTATTTGACACGATTTTACTAACGTGTTTTTCGTTTTTTTTTTCTTTTGTTTAATATTATATTTTCTTTGGCATTTTTTAAACTACGACAAAAAAGAGGGGTGTCATTAGTTTGACGCTAATGTCTGTCGGTATATCTGTCCGTCTGTCTGTGTAATAGTGCTCGAACAGATGGACCGATTTTGATGCGGTTTTTTTTACGTATGTTAAAGCAAGTTCTCTTGCGGTGATTCTTAGCAATGTTTCATGAAAATCGATTAAGCTGTTTAAAAGTGATTGGAAATGAGCGCTTGAAAGGCAGGGCTTTCTCTATCAAATAAAAGACGGTGCTATGGATATCAAGTCGTATCGGTAGTTCTGCTACCCCTCACTAGATAGCGTTCTGTAAAGTCGGGGCTTTTTTTTTGCCTAGTAAATAAACACGTGTAACGTGTAACGCCACCATCGACATTGTGGCCACCTCTACGGCCACTACGAGGAACTTCAACAAATAACCAATCAAGAGACAACCGACAATATAGTTCACAAGAAGCATAAGAGATGGCGCCAGCAGTATCCTACATCTCGATCTCAGAGTTCGCCCGATTCACTGCATATATACAACTTCCGACGATACACCGTCGGAGCCGCGGTTCCCCAGGCGCAACAACATGCCTGGCGGGAAGACCTTCCCTTTGTGGCGGTCGAGCATATCACCTCGCCCCCACTACAACATCTAGCGAGAATATGTATAATAAAGTTACTTTGAGTCATAGACATGCTTACTCATTTACCGCCAGGAGTACTCCTGCAAAGTTTCAAATAAAATGGTCTAACTAATCATGTTCCTCCATACAAATTTTCAACTCCCTTAAAAACACACCCCGTGTTTTGAAAAACCTCATAAGGAACCTATGTGCCAAATTTGGAGTCTCTAGACCCAGCGGTTTGAGCTGTCCGTTGATATGTCAGTCAGTCATTAATTTAGTTTCTTCTTTTATATTATAAGATTAATAAACACGTGTAACGTGTAACGCCACCATCTACATCTAGCGAGAATCATCATCATCCTCACGTATTCCCGGTTGCATCCTCAGCGGTAACGCTTCAGAGCCCGGGGTCCGCTACCTAACCAAGGAGATTTGACGAGGTTACTGGTTTTTACACAGAGCGACTGCCGTCTGGCCTCCACAACCCAAAGGGCAAACCAGGAACCAATCCTTGGATAGTTTGATGGTCAAACGCTAGGTGGCGTTCGGGACCCACAGTTTTACGTGCCTTCCGAAACACGGAATCATCTTTCTTTTCGGATAATCAGGTGATTCAAGCCTGCAATATTCTATCCAGACTGGAAACAACTGTTCACAAAGTATGCTTCCCAGTGAGAATCGAACCCATGACCTCCGGGTCACAAGGCGAACGCCTTGACCACTGGACCACGGAAGCAGTCTACATCTAGCGAGAATATGTATAATAAAGTTACTTTGAATCATAGACATACATTGCTGGTAGAATGCCAAACTTCCAACTTGAATGCTGCAGATATTCTCCTAATTGTCTCAATATGTGGAACTTCGTATCTTCACGTTCATTAGTGAACTTATGCAACTCGTGAACTTACTCGATTTGTATAGTTATACTACAATAAGTTTCAAAAATATGAGCAGATTTAGTACGTAATAACGTTCAACAAAATATACTTACTTAACAAATTGACATTAATTTTAAATTCGACATCATTTTCATTAATAATTATGACATGACAATGTTAACTCAGTCCACATTGATATGTGGTATTTTAATATAAGTATTTATATATTGAGATTTTTGAAAAAAAAAAACTGCAGTATATTCTGTTCCCACTTCTTCTGTATTTGCGCTTAGGAAGCGGCAGTAAACATAGCTGTAAGTAAATGATCTGACATCAACAACTACGTATTATGAAATCGAAAGAAAAATTGAATAAACTGACAATTATTAAGTAAAACAAATATGCAAAGATAAACACATGCTTATCTTTTCTCACACAGTTCATGATATTGAAACTTTCCTCTAAGATCATTGAGATATCTAATATAAAACTGTCTGCATGCCTCTAACCTCTCCTACATAAACATCTCCTCTCATAGGCCTACTGGAAGAGATAACATTTGGGATAAGTTACAACTTTTATTTTATGTATTCTCTGTATTTAATCTCCGTATACATAAACTGGTAAATAAATATATATATTTTATGGGTTTCCGTATAAACTCGGATCAGCTAAATGTTCAACCGAGGCTAAAAATATTTTTTCATACATCGAAATATGTTTTTGGTGAAACTTGTTTAGTATCATGGACTAAATCCATCCTCAAACTAGTTTCAGTTTAATTTATAATTATTAGGCCCTGTATATGCAAACCCAACATTTTAATATTAGAACTGATGACAATTATCTTTATCAGTTTTTTCTCACTACTGTTAGACTCTTAGACCGGGAACAGATCTGTGGTAAGACTCTTTTTATGCATGCATTGAATCTCAAAAAACATGTATTTTTTGCTTAAAGACATGGATAGTAGCGACATTTGAACAAGGGAAGGAGTAAGTAAGTTTACTTGTGGCTTATAATAAAGTTGTTTGAGTCAACAAGTATGCCACAATTGTCATTGCGCCCACAGTCTGCAAAAACACTTGACCGAACGAAATAAAATAAACTTGTACAAAAGCAATTGGATCTTATACAACATTTCTAAAAATAAACACACAAGATAATTTCAACCAGTGAATCCCAAAAGCAATATACAGGAGCGATCAAAGGAAATAATATTTCAGGGGAAAATTTCCATACAGCTAATGGAAGTGATACACAGAAAGGGCCCAAGGATCGTTCCTTGAGGGACCCTTTTAGTGGATAGCAATAAATCAGGTCCTAATGGAGTGTGTAAGGCTCTAGGCGGGCTTGTACGCATAATATTTCCGAATTTTAGACTGACCAACCGTTGGATCCAGGGCAGAAGGGATAATATTGATGGAATGGCGTAGTTGACACTGTTACAAGCATTAGATAGAATGATGTGGCGAAACGTTGAAGAAAACAGGTCAGGATTTTGTTGGATGTTTGCTCCGCATATTAAAGATATTATTATTTTTGGATACTTTTTATTTTCGTTGACATGACAACCTTTATTTTATTTACAATTTCATATAGAGTTTATGATTATTGTCTTTTTATTGTCTTTATTTGTAAACGAAGGTGCCATGTGTCAAGATGAATAAAAGCACCGAGCAAAGCTTGACACCTGCATCTTTGGATTACAGCCGGGACCATTACCTGAAAGTGTCTCCTAAAGCAGGGAAGAATTAGATATTTTTTTGCTTCTTGTCATCACCAATCCAAATATGAACCATGGTATGGTTTGCTGAACACTTATAACCAATGAAGCGTTATCCCGTTGAGGTCACTGAGTGCATCATCTAAAGGAAGTGTTTACTTAATTTGATGATCTTACAGATCTCTTTAGGCAGCTCGAAATCTCTGACTCAAGTGACAGTACTAAACGTTCCAATTATGAACTTCATTATAACTGTCAAACAATACATTTACTTAAACCATTGACTAAAAGAATAAAAAATATATTTTTGTGCATTAAATATATAAAAAAATGGGGCAGTGGAGACATAGTAAAAGAGTAAGAATTAAAAAAAATATATGTCTGTTCATTTGTCTGATTCGAATGAAACTTTTTTTTATATATAGCTGTTAAGTCTGGGCAACATAAAAGGTGTTTATTATAAAAAAATGGAACATCTGATGCAGAGCTATAATGGTCCATCTAAACTATAAGAAACATAACAATGACGCCTTAGCAGATGTAGTTCAGCCTGATGAGCATTATCTGTCAAAGTATAAAAATCGAAGATCTGGAACACCTGATGCAGAACCAAGCTAAATTTATGGAGTCAAAGTCTACGCGAACGAAGTCGCGGTTATCAGCTAGTATTAAATAATATACTCCTTAATGACGACGCCGATGACGACCTCCGTGGCGTAGTGGTCACCATGCTAGTCTGCCACTCAGAGGTCCCGGGTTCGATCCCCAGTCAGGGCAAGTTGGAAAATGGACTTTTTCAAATAGTCCTGGATCTTGGATGTTTATCTTTATATATAATTGTTATAAAATACTGCATCGTTGAGTTAGTATCCCATAACACAAGTCTCGAACTTACTTTGGGGCTAACTCAATCAGTGTTATTTGTCCCTATTTATTTATTTATTTATTAACAAAATGATACGTCCACATGATGAATGTAACAGCGAAACGCGACCAAGAAGAGGAAATTAAATAAATATGTGAGTAAAATATGTGAATATAAATAATAAATAAATATATAGGGACAAATAACACTGATTGATCTAGCCCCAAAGTAGGTTCGAGACCTGTGTTATGAGATACTAACTCAACGATACTATATTTTATAACATATAAATATATAGATAAACGTCCAAGACCCAGGACAATTTGAAAAAGACCATTTTCCAACTTGTACTGACCGTGGATCGAACCCGGGACCTATGGGTGGCGGACTAGCATGGTGACCACTACGCCACGGAGGTCGTCGTTTGTCGTCTAAATATGCTTCCAAAACAATTCGGGAAGTTTAAATTACTATGTGCCAGTCTGGAAGCCACTGAACCGGGGACATCGTGAAGTGCGTGACCCAAAACTCTTGAGGAGTTTGTTTTAAATTCTGATCTAATTAATGGCACTCCACGCAATTCAGTCCCATTCACATTTAATATTGAAAAGGATTTAGCCCCAGTTGTTTTTCCAGATAAGTACATCGTTTTAGAAGAAAAAGCACCATTTGAGAAGGGACTATCCTTAAACGAGTTCGAGTTAAGTAGATGTTTCTCATAATACGAAAAGTTTGGTGCTTTAGCGGGGGTGAAACCTAAAAACTGTCCTTATAGGAGTAGGTAATGGTATTATACGCGATTATACAACATTTTATCATACTTTAAGACGGCTTTATGTTTGTGGTTTGATTTTTTTACATTGCCAAATAATTCTCGATACTGGAAAACTGATACTCTGCTTTTTTTGAAGTGAAAACTTCTTTAGCGGCGTTGTACAATTTTTTGTAATGGGTAAAAAATGTTAAACTCGCGTCAGGACACGTGACCTGATCGAAAATTCGTAAGACGGATGGAGAGTAGATAGCCGGCGCGGCGTAGAAAGTATCCCCCTCTCTTTCTACGGCGCGGCGAAAATGTATGCCTGCGTCTGTTTTTTCGTTTAGGCCGCGCAGGGCACTTGCGCGTGGCACACTGTAAATAAAAAATATTGTATTCTACCACATAAGTGATAGTAGTTTTATACTGATAATTAAAGCAATTCGTGCAAAATTATTCCCTAACCATTCCAAAATATCAAAAATGCGCAACGTTCAAGCTTTCACTTCTGCCGGCAACCCGTCATTTTTTTTTAAATCTAATTGATACCCTAGGGGTAAAATTTTTGACGAAACCACGGAAATATTTTATTTTCGGGAAAAAAAATATCCTTATTGACGCAGTGAATTGGATAAAGTCGTTTTACAGATAAAGCTGCAACTCATTATCTGCTACCTAGCTGTCTGTAATCCGTTGTAATCTCTTATGATAATAGCGGGAGAAGAAAATGATGGCAAATTAGTCTGCCACACATTATCATCATCATCGACATCTCACTTAATCCCACAGCTGGGAATAGGACTGTGGTGGTCTGGTCCCGCGTCGATTTAACAGGTCAGCAAAATCATTGTCCGTGCGCGCAGCGGCGACCTGACCGCCTCAGTCCTCTAACACCCGTCATATCTATCGCATGTAATTGGTTTTGTATATCGTGTGTGTGCGAAATAAAATCGAAAGAAAAGTTTCTGATTTTAGAGTTATCATCCTAACACATAAACCCAAACACTAGTGAAGAACATAAAGTAACACATATATTTAGTACGTTACAGGACCATGCTGACCATCCATCTCGGTTTTGTGCCTTCCAAAACCTTTACCAACTTGCATTTTATCTAATATCTTCGATCTATCTTACTCGTGAAAGATAAATAAACGTTACCAAAATTACGCTCAAATGGATAGTAAACCTTCCATTCCACAAAATGCGGGTAGTTGATTAACAAAAGGACGTCCCGAATTTCAGGAAGACAATCCAGCTGCGTCATCATAAGGACATTTTTCGCTGTATCCAATATTTCGTCTATTACCTTTTCATTCAACATTCAGCTTAGACCCTTTGCGATTGAGCGCTTTTTGCAATAACCAAATTTATCGGGTACCTTTTAGCTTTTAGTTATTTCATGATATGGGTTTGACAGTTTAAAGGTGACAAGTTCATGTTAAAATTTACAGGGCGCCAGATGGAGTCCGATTTATAAATTTTGTTGTACATTTTGAGCAATAGGTGTAATAAATTATTAAACAAGGAAGTAATGGGTATTGGGAAGTGTTTGCATTACCCACAGCAATCTCACGATGATGAAGGTAGGTACTTATGTTTATAATTTCCGGGTTCGATATTGAAATATAAATTCCTTTGAATGAAATAGACGTAGTGGCATAGTGGGAAACACGCTAGTCCGCCACTCAGAGGCTAGCTCAATCAGCGTGATTTGTCCCTATATATTTATACTAGCTTTAAACCGCGACTTCGTCTGCGTAGAAATTAAAAAATGGTTCTAATGGAATTTTTCATTGTTTTTACGTTATTAATTTTGTTATAACGTACGAATTATTATGTTAACATCTTAAATTTTGTTCCACCTCCCCCTTCCCTTTTCCCCAATTAAAAAAAATCCTGAAACACGTACTTACTCATTTACCACCAGGAGTACTCCTGCGAAGTTTCGAATAAAATGGTCTAACTAATCTTGTTTCTCCAAACATACTTTGGACCCCCGTTTCACCCCCTTAGAGGGTGAGATTTGAAAAATCCTTTCTTAGTGCAGCCTTAGACCTCATAAGGAACCTATGTGCCAAACTTTAGTCTCTACGCCCCGGGGTTTGTGCTGTGCGTTGATCGATTAGTCACTATCTATCTATAAAACCCGCTAAAGGCTAAAACCCGCTTTTCATTTAAGAAACAGGTGAAGGCACACTTTTGTAGTATATGTAGGTATTGTTTATCATAGTATATACTTAATAGCGTGTATTTTTTTTGTATGTAGTTTATTGTTTTGACATATAGTCTTTTTTTTCACCATGTACCTATTCAAGTTTTGCACTACCCCTGTCATTCTCTACATCACCCGTTTGGTTGACTGGTAGATAAGGCCTTAGGCTTTAAGTCCGCCATTACACTTGTATTTGTGTATGAAGTTAAATTAAATAAAAAAAAATATATCAGCCAGTCAGTTTCTTCTTTTATATATATAGATAATAATTAATGAAGAAAGTAAAAGAGATATACTATATACATACACTATCATATTTATTTCTATAATGGGATGATTTTCATCGAGCAAACCTCGGTTACTCAGGAATCAAGAGCGTGTCTGCATATTTTATAAACTAATAAGAATAAGTTTTTTCTACCTTTTCGCCCACCATCGCGCTAAATGGCCTTTGAGTCTTGCGACCCTGGGCTGTCTACTTAGAGCCGCAAGACCTGAAATGATTTGTTTTCCCCATTGGTGATAAAAAGTGATATTATGTATGTATGTTTAAGACAAAGAGTAAAGGCAAATAAATAAGAATAAAAAAGAGTTACATAACATGAACTATATCGGTATTAGTACTACAAGACTTACCCGGCTAAAAATTATATTAATCGCGGTCAAATCAAATCAAAAAATATTTGCTAGAAAAGTGGTATTACCCTAACTATTTACGAGAATTATTTACATTCTTCAGTGAGTCTCAAGTTCGTCTTCTACGCAGTTCTGAAAATCTCTCTTTAAGAATTCCTTTTCACTCCACTGACTTTTTCTCACGTTCTTTCTCTGTTCGAGCTGTACGCCTATGGAACTCACTACCACTTACTATTCGACGCGCCGAAACGTTAGCCATATTCAAATCCCAAGTGAAATCTTATTTTCTATCCTTGTGAAAGGTAAATAAATATCTTTCCCTTGTTTCGATTGCTCTTCATCTCGTACTGTTAATATTATTTTTCAGTGTAAGTTGTATGTATTTATGTAAGATGTATATGTATGTTTATTTTTAATATTGTATTTAAGTATGTTTATATTGACCGCCCCGCACTACCTAATTTCCCATTACTATTTTCTATATAACGAGGTTGCCTGGAAGAAATTGCTTAGCGATAAGGCCGCCTTTTGCGCATTTCCTAGTTTTTAAGATAATTATGTCCTGATTTATTTATTTTGTGCAATAAAGGGTATTGTATTGTATTGTATGTAGATACAAGCACTTTTCACCAGAGTCGGGCATGCAAAAATTGTTTTAAGTGCAAGTAAAATATGTCTAATAATTATGGTTAATAAGTAGAAGTGCATAAATATGTCAATGTTACAATAATAAAATGAATAATTTCGTGTTCGTGTTTACACATGCATGTCAATTAATTGTTATTACTGTTAAAGAAGAAAAGAAAAGAAATGTAAAACAACTAAGTTACTAAGTGATCAAAAATATACGAGCTGTGACTGATACTTAAAATAATTAAAATATTCGTCAACGGAGTAGAAAAACTGTTCTTCCAGCCACTCTCTTAATTGATTTTGAACTCATAGTATAGATAGAGGCAATAGTTTCATATAATGTGGTTGTATGAGTAGGCGCCACAAGATTCAGTCCTGTAGTACTAATAACAGTCACTGTGACAGCGAAACTCTAAAATCTGATATGAAATAGATTGTTTGGTTCATACTGATGTCCGCTAATCTTTGATTTTTCAATAAATTTAAGTTAAGCTTGGAGCAATATTTAGTCTTTGTGTCATTGAAATTAGCTATACCAGAAAAAAGTGATAGTCCTTTTTCTGAACGTTTTACGTGAAAGAAGTCAAGGCACCAGCTAGTACATATTGAACCATTTAAAAAAATGTGAAAACAGTAAAAATAACCAAATATAGTTTCAATTTTGTGCCATACGACAATTTATGGCAATAGTTTTATGCAAAGCATTTACCTTTTATACTTCCGTGGGCCTTATTACGCGCACCGTTCGATAGTGAGCCAAAACACTTACATAAAAGGGCCTTTATCAATGATTAGTACCGGGAAATGAAATTTTCGTCGTGACTTTGGCTTACATGCTTACTAAACCATTTACTTTCGAAATAAAGCTTAAATAGGATAGTGTCCACTAGGGTCAAAATAAATTATTTTGTACTGATAAAAGAATAAAATGCCACAAAAAATGTCACTTGTCATTGATGACATCTACTTTTATTTTGATTTTAGATATATTGATGCAGAAAAACAGTATTCTTTTTGTACTTGGTTCAATAGTTTACTGGCAGATAATGCCATATGGCGTTAAGTTCGCTATTTGTACACTTTTTTGTGTTATAAATTTTATATAAATAGGAGCTATACAACTCCAAGAAACTATGATGTCACGACGTGCTATTTCATGCAAATTTCATAAACAATCTTTGTTTGTATGTTTAGTAAAAAAATTTGATTTGACTTGTTGGAAACTAGTGGTATGCGTAAAATTTTTATAATATCATCATAATATCAAAATAAACTAATTATATACCTAGTATGTGCATGGATTCTCATTCTAATTTTGTACCATAAAATATCTGTATATCAACATTTTATGCAAAACATTTGCCTTTCATACTCCCATGGGCTTATTATGCGCACGTTCGATAGTGAGCCAAAACACTTACATAACAGGGCCTTTATCAATGATTTATAGTTTTGGGGAACTGAATTTTCATCGTGACTTTGTTTAACGTCAAGCTCCCTTACTAAACAATTTACTTGCTTAATAGAGCTTTAATGAGTAAGAATTTCACTTCATTTAGATATGTATTAGGAAATAATAGTTGACTGTTATGTAGTATGGAAAATAATGATAAATAAATGATACGAAATAAAAACATTTGGTTTTCCTTTATCCTTTTTCCTAAATAATATTTATAATTTCAGAGTCTGTAAGTAGAAAAGAAAATAGAAAAATGTTCTTTTTCTTCTAGCGTAGATATGTATATGTAAATGTGGTTCTATAAATCCAGGGAAGGAGTGCTACCGTAACTGGTTATTATTTTGACTACTGATTTTTTTTTATTTATTATTTATTGTATCAAATTACCCATAGCATGCTGGGTTTACCTGTAATTGGTTAAACAATAAGCTTTAAGTTTTTACTTGTAAGTTTCTCGTATAAAAGTATTATGTATTAACTATTGGTGAACTAATAAACATAAACAAATATAACTTAACGCTAAAAACGTTCCGTACCAATCAACCATTGGATTATACAGATAGTCTAAAAGTACACAAAAATACGATAAATAATATGTATAAATAAATAAATATATAGGGACAGATTACACTGATTGAGCTAGCCCTAAATTAAGTTCGAGACTTGTGTTATGGGATACTAACTTAACGATACTATATTTTATAACAAATACATATATAGATAAACATCCAGTCCCAGGACAATTTGAAAAAGGCGATTTTCCAACTTGCCCTGACCGGGGACCTAACCCGGGACCTTTGGGTAGCGGACTAGCATGGTGACCACTACGCCACGGAGGCCGAATATTTCCTTTATTCTTTAAAAATGTTCATAAAGATCGGTCAATAACTTGTTTTTCACTTTCTCGCCTAGCGTCCCAATGTGGCTCTTGGGTTTTACAACTAGACTCTGTCTACCACCTCTTTGAGGAAACCTTAAAACAAAATCACATTCATAACATGGCCTCTTTAGTTCGGGGAACAGAATTTTCATCGTGACGTTGTTTGACGTCAAGATTGCTAACCAATTTACTGTTCAATGGAGCTAAAATTGCCTTCACTTTGCAATGAATAATGTATAGAAACATTTTTGAATGAGCCAGTAAAGTTAGCAAACTTCTTCGAGTCTACTTGAATAATCAGGCGTTTGTGTGTATGAAAAACAATATTTCTGAATTTTTGATCAAAACTTCAGGATTAAAAAAAAAACATTGAAGTCCTTGTCTTGTCGGGATATAGAGGGGAAACCCATCACTTTATCGCAATTAACTTCAACGATTTTTATTCACCATAAAACTCTTCGCAGATATTTTAATACAATATTGAACAAATCTTAAAATATGTTTATATCGATTTTTTACTCGATTATTTATTATTTACAAACTCAGTCTATCCTTATTTCATTCAATATTTATGTATGTTGTCAAAATTATGTAACATCAAAGTATTGTTACTCAAAACTGTAACTTACTTTGATGTTGCATAATTTTGATAAAACTTGTACTTTGTAGCAAACTGAAACTTACGTGGAAAAAAAATATTTTTTCCACGTAAGTTTTAGTTTGCTAAATATTTGAGGCATTTCATAAGAGTGCTCTATCCATTTTACTAGTTTAGGGCAAACCTATAGGGTCGGAACTGCGACCAACCCGCGCACGAGCCGAGCGAGCGAAACGAGCGTGTCGCGAAAGCGACTGGCTAGTCCTGTTTTATGTACCATTACATATTGAAACATGTTTTTATGAAAAGTTTTATCAATTACTTAATACTTAATATGAAATGTTAGTAACGTATAAGTACATAAACTGCTAAAATCATTACCCTTCCGTTTGGCTTTGCCGTAGTTGCGTAAAAACTAGGATTATATTTAAGTAATTTCTTCATATTATATATCTATAGATACTATAGATATCGAGCGAAAATCATAAAGGTTGGATCTCACTTGCCAGCACGGAGCAGCTTCTTTCTAAGCTGCTATCCTTTTTGGCATTCAGAACTGTCATTACCGTGCACGAGAGAGAGCGACAGTACGCTATAGCACGGCCGGTGCGACAGCGTTTCGTCGCTCTAAGCTGGCAAATGACGGTTCTGAGCGACACAAAAGGTTTTTTTTTATAATTATTTAACGGCTCTGGATACTAGTCCTTTAGAGCCTATCCTTATTTATTCACTTCTTTATTCCTAACCCTAACTATACAATCAAAGGTTGATGTAGTTCCTTTGATTGCTTCAAAGGAGCTTCTGGCGACAAATCTATATGAGCCCACTGGTTTTCATAGCTGATTGAGAAATAAATATCACTACAGCCGCACTATGAGTGTCCACTTTAAACATTTTACATATTGTCCATCAGCATGAGCATTTGTAACACTTAACTACACCAATTTCATATTATAAAGTCCACTAGAATCAATTTTCAAAACAATTTAAAGCAAACTCCAACTAAACCCCTTGACTTCCCGCCAAAAGCTCCCGATACAAAAGGTTAGCAGCATAGAAAAGTGCAGCTCCGTGCTGATAAGTGAGATCCAACCCTAAGCCTCCTTTTGGATTCGCCGTAGTCGGTAAGTAGAGATATACTTTTTAACTGACTTCCGAAAAGGAGGAGGTAATCAATACGTCGCGATATTTTTTTTACGCATGTTCACCGATTGTTGGAAGACGCCTGGAACGATTTAGAAAATGTTTTTTTTTTTTGTTTGAAAAGGCATACGAATTAGGTCGTCCCATAGAAATTTCATTAACATCGGTTGTGTTGTTGGAGGTAAAGTCGGTTTTTAGCATTGAAAGATTTTATTTTATATACACATACTATACAATATGTAACAAAAACCCTGTCCGATCCTTGGAGGCACAACTCAGACCGTCAATATGAACAGCTTTTCCTATAGGACTAATGCTTGAAATTAAAAAAAAAAACGATATTTTCATATTAAAGTATTTGGCCGGCCCGGCAATTTGTATGATTATGTCGATTTTTCCTTCAAGTTTCAAGCATTGGTCCCATAGGGAAAGTTGTTCATATTGACGGTCTGAGTAGCTCCTACAAGGATCGGATAGGGTTTTTGTTACATATTGTATATATATTTGTATACAGGTAAACAGTGCAGAGTAGATTTGAATAGTTTATGTAATAAGGCTTAAGGGGTTATCGGGAGGGTCTCGTTTTGCATAAACCGGTCCTCTCAAATGGCCAAATGGTTGTAATAATGTTTATGTTTGTTCTACTTCTACGATTTACTTTTATAATGTAGGTATATTTGTTTAAAGCTATTGCATAGCTTTTATCGCGGGCTTTGAGCGCGGCGACCGAATCAAGTAATTCCGTAACGAAAATAAAACCTAACACCGACTTCGGTACGGTGTTTGAGTGCGTGCGACTAGACGTATGCGTGTAGATTAGCTGCTAACTGCTCATAATAAAAATTCCTGAATAACCTACATGTATTGTAAGATAATAAAAATATTTTAAACGATATTAACTTCCCATTATTAAAAAAAAAATCTTATCGGTCACCACGCTCAAAAAGTGTAACTTGAATTAATATCAAAGAAAAAAAATAATGCAAAGATTAAAAATAAATAAATAATTATAATTGCATTACTTGATAAAAAATGCTATGCAATAGCTTTACCGCGATAGTCCCCGAGTGCCACACGTTTTTTTGTTTTTAGTTTTTCTAGTAATTGATCCAAAACGAAAAAGAATGAAATCTTTTGAATCTTATGAAATGCAGCATAGATAGAGCATTCTCAGAGCATACTCAATTGATTTTAAAATACAAGCCAATATCTTTGAAAGCGACGGGCAATAAATTTCTAGCTAAGATCGCGTGTCAAGCTATAAAATATGGAGGCTATAGATCTGAAACTTTTGTTCAATTTCATTTTCTGTTTTTTTTTGTTGCTTTCCGAATAGACGTGGATCTGTTAATTGGTTAGATTGTCTGAAAGATCAACTTTTTTTTTTGTCGAATGGCATCCACGTACTGGTAAACGCACCACCTGATAGGTGGTTAGACGACCAGAGCAAGGTAGCAGGAAGGCGCTAGATGAAAGCTGCTTCCGATCGGTAATTTTAAAAATTTTTGGAAGCCTACGTCCAGCAGTAGACTTCCTGTGACGGATATGATGCTGATGATGATATGAGTGGCATACTGTTGCTCTCAACAAGACTGTCTGGAAGCAAAAAGTGGAGGCCTTGGTCCAGCAGTTGGACACAGAAATAGGATAATAACAAGTTTTTTTAGCTAGGCGAATTAAAAGAAAACCCAAACTATCAAGAACACCATCTAGTGACGAGTAGAGGAACAACCGATACGACTTGATGCCCCTGGCACCATCTTTGATTTGCTAGAGAAAGCCCTGGCTTTCAAGCGTTAACCTCAATAACTTTTGAACTGCTAAACTGATTTTTATCAAACAAATTTAAAACCACTGCAAAGGAAATTGCTTTCACGTTAAAAAAATCGCATCAAAATCGGTCCATCCATTCAAGCGCTACGATGCCACAGACAGACAGATAGACCGCCAGAAATTAGCGTCAAACTTATTACACTCCTCTTTTTTTCGGGGGTTAAGAAACAGAACTTTTCTTACATTACGTACATACATGATTTGTGTATGTATGTATATATATAATTTACCTCAAAATGCTCTGTCTGACTACCCTGTAAATTAGAGATGTATTTACCAGTTTTCAGAAAGCAGAGCTCATTTTAGGTCTTGCAGCTCTAAGCAAATAGAGCCCAGAGCCGCAAAACTATAAGGCCACTTTTAGCGTCACGTCAATCAAATTCTCTCAAAGGATAAATAAGGTTTTATTGTGTTTTGTCCATTGCAGCTGATAGCTTTTCAAACCTATAGCTGCAGTGTTTTTGTTTCGAAAGCAGACTTAATATAAAGGTTTATTGTTTTTTGTCCAATGACTAGCAGTTAATCCTATTATGCATGTATATATTTATCATAGACCACGATAACTGCTCTCTAGTAATTTATAAGCTTGCTCTTATCGAAGAAGTTAAGTGGAGATGCTTCCATTTCTCTCTTCTCTCTGCCTTTTTTTACTTAATTCGTTTTTAGTTGTTATCTTTATTGCACCAAAACATAATGAAACAGCATAATAGATATACAAAAAAAGATGTCAAAAGGCAGCCTTATTACAACTTCAATCTCTTTCAAGCAACCTTTGATGTCCCGTTAGGATCTTCTAACTTTTCAACAAGAATTGCATTTGGTATGAAACGCTTCTCTTCTGTACTGTCTTTATTTTTAGATAGTCAAGCTGACTTCCTGACAGAATTCCAATACAACGCAGTTTAATCTACTTAGAACCGTGCTCAGAAGTTTGACGTCGTTATGAAATAAATGAGTACTGAAATGCCTCATTTCTTTTAGTTTGCTGCCTTTAGTTATTTCTTTGGTCTTTTTTAGGCTATATCTACCGGTACACGATCAAAAATGTTTTGTTTGTTAAATTAGGGGAGAATTCGTGAAATACATAATATCACGTCGTCTTTCATTACAATAGTATTACTTAAATAACCGGTCAAGTACGTGTCGGGTCATGCGCAGTGTAGGGTTCCGTAGTTACCAATGCCCACTTTGAGTTCAAGCCACTAAAAACGTCTAAAAACTAATTTTCTACAGAATTTGTATGAACTTTTCCTTTTCCGAGTACATTTTATACGTTGGTTGCTTATAACTTTAATTTGTAAATCCTACTTAGGTCTGATAGGTTTCCTTTAAATTTCGTTATATATATAACCGTTTAATAGATAGACGAGGAGGACACTTGACTCTATGTAAAACCAAATATTTCAGAAACGGATCCCTAAATCGAAAAATGATGTTCACAAGCTTACAATATTTTTGAAAGACGTATTCAACGATGGATTAGTCAAGAAAAACAAATTTACTCCTACTTTACTTTTACCTCACTTTTTTGGCATGATTAATACCAAATTACAGCTTTCTATTACTTATAATCTCTGAGTAAAACCGCGGACAGACAGACAGACAGTCATGGTGGTGCCTTGTCTACCATGGAACCTTAAAAATGAGCATGAGCATAAAACATCAATCTAAACATAACTGCTTTGAAAATTCAAAACCTCTATGTATGCTTAGTTACTGTAAAATGTAATAAAAGCACTCACGCGATTCAAACCGTCGGCGCGTTCTGTTTCACGGCCCCTGTGATGTTTGCCTGAAACAAGTGACGTCATCCGTGAAATGTCAGTGTCAACAGTTTTAGTTGTAGTCAAAGAACTGGAATACATGTCATTGCTAGTTGGTAGGATTATATGTAAAGTAACTACTTCATTAACGAATTCCGTATATTTAACTTTCACTAATTTGATTCAGATTTTCCAATTAATGTTCTCGTATGTGGCGATAAAAGTAAATAAATAGTAAACCCTATTGCTTTAAAGTAGCAATTTTTGTGTATAAAAGAAATCATGATGAATAGAAAAATATTTTTAGACCATTGTTTAGATAATTAAAAAATATTGTACACGTATATTTTTTTTCTCTAAAAAACAGAATATTACAAAGATACAGCGCATTGAAATTTCGCATGAAAAACATCACGGCTACATACGATTTTTACATAGAAGTGACGTCACTCGGCAAGCCCCCACTCCGGAACTTTGATGCTTCGTGTCTTTGTGATTTTTTTACTTTTGGGCAAACTGAAAAATATGGGTCCATTATTTTTGGATAATCTAAAAGACGGACTTATTTCAATTATACTTTTTGGAACAATTAGGAGCAATTGCATTTAGGAGCAATAAAAAGCGTCGACACCTCCTGTATATATAAAAAGGGGGTGTCGAGGCTTAAAAATCGATCTGACTAGTTTGAATTTTCAAAGAATCTCATATTATTCATGTTTCCCTTAGGTAGCCTAGGCCAGGCCATTAGTTATACTAGTTAAAATTGAGGATATGAAGCTTATTTTAGCCTTTTTGCAAAAAACGGCCACATTTGCAAAAAACGGCCAAGTGTTGCAAAAATGCTAAGAAAAGTTTCACGTTCTCACTTTAAACTGTAAAGAGAAGCTCATAAAATAGTTTTAAAGGTTATTTATAGCCGCATGACACAAAACTTTAAATGAGGTCTCCGTTTCCTTTCAAATAATTTATTTCAAATGGGAGCAGCACTGGACCCCAAAAAATCATGTATAACACGCTAGATAAAAAAGACCCAACATATCAAACTCCGTTTTATAACAGATCAAAAATGTAGAACGTTGTCGACGGAAAACAAGTTAAAGCTAAAAATAAAATCTATTTCAGCAAATATGTTCCACATCACGAAATTTAATCTAGAATTTGAATGCCAAGTGTGTCTAACTGTCTCTCGAGCAAGTCCCATTCAATACTGCAACTCTGAAAAGCTGTTGCAAGCTAAATTGCTTTCTTACAATGAGATAACAATGCTGAATTTTCATTGCAGAGAAAATGTACTTAATATGTTTGTTTTTCCGTTTGCAAAAATAAGCATGTGATTTTTACTTTTCTTAGTAAATACAAATGTTTTGTCAGTTGTGGATGAAAAGCTAAAACTATGTGAAAATACTTAAGTAATGTTAATTTAATATAATATAAGTATAGATATTTAAACTTGTCCATAAAATTTTCCTTGGCCATTACGTGAATCATAAAAAATACACAGAAAAATTGTCCGGTCAATGGCTAAACAGGTTTATATCACAAAGATTTTTTTTTCTAAATCCAAGTATGGCTCTTATAGGAAACCTTGTTCACGTAAACGGACTTCCCTCTATGTATAAGTTTGTATATATGTACACCCATTTATCTTATCTTGCTTTGGTCCACATTTGAAAGCACGTTTAATATACCTCGAGTCCTGGACAGCCCACAACAACTGGCCACCGGCAGCTCCACTTCCCAGCTCTGGACTCCAGGATAGTACCTTTTTACTTTCCCAAGTGACACAGAACTACCGGCATAGTAGGGCCCTCTAGATCCACCATGAGATTAGTTATTTTTTTTTTTTAAATAAATTATATATTTTTAAAGCTTAAGTTTGTGTTGTTAATTTTGACACCTCACGCACAACGCGTCATTGTATGTGAAACTCAGATCAAAACAGTTAAAAGTAAGATGTCTACAAGAAATAAAATAAAAAAATAAAATAAAATAAATATATACGGACAAATTACACTGATTGAGCTAGCCCCAAAGTAAGTTCGAGACTTGTGTTATGGGATACTAACTCAACGACACTATATTTTATAACATATATAGATAAACATCCAAGACCCAGAACAATTTGAAAAAGGCCATTTTCCAACTTGCCCTGACCGGGGATCGAACCCGGGACCTCTGGGTGGCAGACTAGCATGGTGACCACTACGCCACGGAGGTCGTCAATAATAATGTTCATTGCTTATTCCTGTTATCATTTAATTAAGGAGGGGCGCCGAGTCAACAAAAACATCAAACAGTAATTTATTGAAATTTTGATGAGCGATCGAAGGCATACTATAAAGAGGATATACAAATGACACTGCACATTATTTACCTACTATCTTACTTCACTTTTAGTAGGCCTGTGTCACTCCCCGTTTCATCATCATCATTATCATCATATCAGCCACAGGAAGTCCACTGCTGGACATAGGCCTCCCCCAAGGATTTCCAAAACGACCGATCGAAAGCGGCCTGCATCCAGCGCCTCCCTGCAACCTTGCTCCCCGCTTCTACCTAAACTCCACGTTTAGGTAATGATAAATATACCTACATTATTAAAATGCCCGCTGCTACCACTTCGAAGGGGAAAATTCAATTACATTAATCGTTTGTCGAGAGTAATAAGAATGAAATTGGCTTGCAATAGATGTCTAGGTATCTAAGCGAAGAGGTGAGGAGTTCTGACGCGAGCTAAATTAAACCATATAGCTAACCGCATTAAGTAGATTTTTCTTTGAATTCCTTTTCTGATTGAGACTTCTGTTCGTGATTCTGTTTTTGGAGAAGGGAAAACATTGTAAAGTCGTATGTCCCAAGGTGCTATCTCTTGATGGTAATATTTATCCTTGGAGATTTTTATATAGTATGCAATGCAGACTAGTGATTTACAAGATTTGAGTCCTTCGAGTAGTTTACATACAGGGCTAAACTCTTTTTACGGAAGGCTTGACGACTGAAGGCTTAAGTGAGCCTCGAAGCGTGAGATTACAGCTCGAGTCTCTTCCTGCACCCAGGCCTTTTTCTGCGCCCGCGTCTTTTTATCGACTGCGAAAAGGGCAGGTTTATATTTTTCGAATGTGTTTAAAAGCAATGATTTTTTATTTATAAAACTGACCTTTCAATAAGAAATAAAATTTGATTGATTACAATGTAAGTTAAAAGAATGTTTGCTTGCTGACTTCGATAGCAAACATTTTATTTAAAATTACTTCTAGAGTCCTTGTTAACTTTCAAAAACAGCTCATGTTCATTTTAAGACTCGAGCTCTTTTAAAGGGTCGAGTAGTCGCTCTGAGAACTCGCACTCGCCTAGCCTTGAAACTCCAAGCCTATTGAGCTCATAGAGCCCTGCAAAACGGACTCGAGTCTTCAAAATTAGAACTCGAAGACTCGAGTCTTGTACATCACTAAGCAGACAATAATAATAATAAGTTCTTGATAAGGCAACTAAGGGTTATAATTACCGCTTGTCTATGAGAGCATTTTTATTGGTATTTTTCATTGTTTTACAAATATGTTTGTTTATCATAACTTTATAGTACCAAAACATATACATTACAAAGATAACATATGAAAGAGTAAATATACAAAGGCAGACTTATCTCATGTAGGGATCTCTTCCAGTCATCCTGCGATAGATGAGACTTGTAGTTATTCTTTTTAATTATAGCCCATTCTAAATTTTACCAAGAGCTGGGTGATGGATGGATCGTAATATAATATAATGTTCACGTTATTTATACTAACATCTGTACCTACGCTATTTTATTTTGTGTCAACGGCTGATGGAAATTTGGGGCGAGTCTTGTAATTTTAACTTTACGGTTCATATTTACTTTAAGCCCCATATTTCTCTTCATCTTAGGGTGTTCGTGGCATAATCAGTATATACACGTCTACTAAATTTCTTGAAGCTCTGATCAAAGATAGCTATTCGAGTTATCGTTGAACAAACATACAGGGTGACTTGCCCGCCAGTTCTAAACTGTCACATTACTCTTTTGTGCTCATAGCTACAGAATAAGTACTAGTACTCACGTACAGAAGTCTTACTTAGAAGAGAAATTCAAGTTGGCGCTATGCTTTAATTTAGCTCGCGTCAGAACTCCTCACCTCTTCGTTTAGATACCTAGATATCCATTGCAAGGCAATTTCATTCTTATTACTCCAGACAAACGATTCATGTACTTGAATTTTTCCTTTCGAAGTGGTCGCCGCGCGCATAGTAATAATGTAGGTATGCTTTCGATACCTAAACGACGGGAGTGACACAGGCTGCCATAGCTGTGGAAACTATGAACTGCTGGGGCGCAGAGCCAAATTAGGGAACCGCTTAGCTGAAAAGAATGGGGACTCCCGGTTACATACGTTTTTGGTGCAAAGGATGGCTATTGCAATGCCGCTAGCGTACTAGGCACCTTTGCGCCAGAAACGTTCAGGGGCGGGTTTTAAACGTTGACTTTGTTTTAAATTTATTTAGAACTAGCTTTTGCCCGCGGCTTCGCTCGCGTAGGGGTGTAATTTATCAAAATCCTTTCTTAGGGGGATGCCTACGTCATAGTAGCTTTATGCATGCAAAGTCTCCGCCCGATCGGTTTAAAATTGACAAAGTTTCATACAAAGTTTCATCCCCTATTTTATCCCGTTAGGGGTAGAATTGATCAAAATTCTTTCTTAGCGGATGCCTACGTCATAACATCTACCTGCATGCCAAATTTCAGCCCGATCCGTCCAGTGGTTTGGGCTGTGCGTTGATAGATCACTATGTCAGTCAGTCTGTCACCTTTGAGTTATATATATTTAGATTATTTGCGTTGAAATTAATTTAGAGTGTATGTAATATAATTGACAGTTTGTTCTTTTTTATCTAAAAAAAAAAGAAATAAACTTTCTATAAAAAGTTATTAAAAATTGAAAAACAAAAATTCGTCCACCCATACAAAATCCTTTATGTAAATGTAAATTGTAAATTCTTTATTGCACAAAGAGGACACAACACAAATACAAAAGAAAACAATACAGAGGCGGACTTATCCCTTTAAGGGATCTCTTCCAGTCAACCCAAAACCAGAGGAAATAATGACATTTAGTAGGGTAGAACATTGTGCAACACTTATGGGCAAATATACATCCAAAATTATAAATAAATGTACATAAACATACATATAAACCAAAATATATAAAAATACATAATACACACACACACACACAAACTGGTTCAGCTATTTCTACCAAGTCTTTAGCCCTAATGGGGCAGACTGAGCATTTTGGGCAGAGCAGTGTTGCGGGTCTATGCAGAAGAAGACCAGGGCCAAGACCCAAAAGCCACGAAGGTGAACCACGATGGACGAAGACGAAAAAGAAATCAAAATAATAAGGGTATTCGCTCATTCCCTCGATTAGCTTCTACGATCTGGGTGGGAAGAGAAGCAGCTGGTACAAGTTATTTTTTTTTTCTTTTCTCCCATACCATCATGGGAAATAATGAATAAGGTAGTTACAATAAAATAAAAACAAGAGTAGTAACGTAATTTTTAGAGTAAATTAAACCTGTTTTTTTTAACCTCACATTATAAGGCAGAGCTAGTTAAAATAGGTCAAAAGTGAGCAATTATTGCATTATTTGCATCAATTGTGCATATCCAAATATAAATAAAGTCGTATCCAGTTAAAAAAACGTGTTCGACGACCGAGATGATACGGATGTAGTCCAGAATGTCGTAAAACTTTAATTCTTTAATGTTGTTTATTACTCAATTTAGTTTTATAACAAATAACATTTTGAATAATCGAGCAATAACCTCGGTAACAATATTGTTTAAAATCCATAGATGCTAGCTTAGAATTAAAATGGAGGCTGATTTCACCGTCCTTTTCATAATCTCCTAATGTCTTATACCTATTATAATAAGTAAACGAAACGAAAGATAGAAATGAGCAGTAATATTAGGTTATCCTTTATTGTACACCAATATTAAAAATATATTCACAAAGAAAAATATATTAAACTCTTCGATGCAGCAGAAAAATATTACTCAGTGCTCCAATCAGTTACTTTTTATTTATTTGTTTTCAAAGAGCCAACAGCTAATATCATAATAATAAAAAAAATTGAATGGATATCGGAAATCCAATAGTATTTAGTATTTATTTATTTCATAAACAGCTGTCTTTGCAGGTTTTTAGCCTAATGCGACATGCTTGCTTTACAGTTAATTATATTTGTAACAAATTATCTTTAGAGATACCTTTGTGAACTCACTCAGACTGCAACAAAATAGGTCGGTCTCGTTAGCTACTTGGTTTAGTGTGCGCAACGCCTGCGCCAGCGGAGCCTCCTGCCACCGCTTGGTCCGGCGGCTGCAGGCAGCGCTACACGTACTTGTTCGGTACACACAGACTGATTTGTCTCAATACATCCGGATTCACAATTTTCCCCCTTAACGATTTAAACAAGTATACTACCATTGCTAACTGTCTTCTAACCCTCAATAAAAGGTTCCTACGGATAGCACTAGATACATAAAACTATTACACGGAGCACATATCAAAAACAGCAATGACATTACACCAAACGACTACTACCGACAACACACTAAACGATAGCACGAAAACTGTAATAATAATAATAATAATAATAAAATCTTTATTCAAATAATTAGGTGCTAGACATTTTAAAAGGAACACATTATTGATACATTAAGGATATATATTATAATCTAAAGGTACCTGAGCTAGGATGAAAATCATCCTGTATTTCAGGCGTTACACGTATTATACGCTCATAATAAACTTAATAAACAATTACACTTACAATGATATTAAAAACGTTAGGAAAAAATAAAAAGAAAATATAAAAAAATATATACCTATTATAAACAAACGAAACGCTTAAGTATTATTTTAAAACCATTAGCAATTCCTCTGTTTCTTCGTAAGACATATTAAGTAGGGCTTCTTGAAGAATTTTCTTAGTTGTACTATAAGTGAGGGGATGAAAACCTAGTTTTTTATTAAGTCTATTGTAGAGAAGTGGGCCAAGGAATAGAAAAAATCGAGAGGAGAAGGCGTGCTTTGTTTGAACATTATTTGTGCAAACAATATCTTTCCGTCTTTTGTTCGTTAGTTGAGTGCTGAATGGCAGTGCGGCGTGCTGTTTGAGGATTGTGCTTAATATAAATAATTGTCTAACTGTTAATACCTTACAGGATTGATAGAGCAGGTCTGTGGGAAAAAGGAAAGGGCGGAAAGTAGACACCTTAAGAATGGCTCGCTGAGCTCTTTCAATAGTTAGTAGGGATGTTTTAGCTGTGCCACCCCATGACGTAATACAATAAGTTAATACTGACTGACAAAGGGCAAAATAAACTTGCCTGATTGTTTTTGAGTCCGCAATAGAGCGTAATTTTTTGAAGACAAATATTAACTTACGGATTCTGCCATTTAAGATTTCAATGTGATGCTTGAAAGAAAGTGTTTTGTCAAGTACAATACCCAAATATTTTGTTTTGTCGGTGCTAGAAATAACTGGGCAAGGACACGTGTTAGTTGCAGGGTTTGTGCAGTGATGTGCATACATTTTTGTGTTAAAATGAGATGAGTGCAAATGGCGCATGGAAAACTGAATAAAATTCGTCTTTTCAGTGTTTAAAGTTAGTAGATGCTGCTGAAGCCATTTATTTACAACATTAAAACCTTGTTGCGCAAGTTTAAAGACTTCATCAACTGAGTTAGCAGAAAATAAAAGAGCTGTGTCGTCGGCATACGAAATTATTTTCCCCCCTTGTAGATTCAGATTACATAGGTCGTTGATGTAAATTAAAAACAAGGTAGGGCCTAAGATACTTCCCTGGGGAACTCCAAAACAGCTAATTTTTTGGTCAGAACTAATGATATTGTCTATTTTGACGCACTGAGTACGTTCTTCCAAATAATTTGCAAAAAGTTTAAGCTCATTTCCTCTTATCCCTATGTTTTCTAGCTTGTGCAATAAAATGGGAATGGAAATTGTGTCAAATGCTTTTGCAAGGTCAAGGAATATTCCAATTGTTTGTTTCCCACTATCGAGTTCCTGTACTAAATAATCGGTTAGACTATGAACAGCATCCGCTGATGATAACTTAGACCTAAAACCATACTGCACTTCCGATACTAAATTGTACTTTTCCAAATAAGGAATAAGCCTTTTGTTTATAATTTTCTCTAATATTTTTGATATCGAAGGCAATAATGAAATAGGTCTATAGTTTGAAACTTGCTCTTTGTCACCGGATTTATAAATAGGAACTACGACGGCTTTTTTTAAACATTTAGGGAATATACCCTCACTCAGGCATTTTTTAAAAATATGGGTTAATGGGCGGACCAGTATATGTTTGAAATGTTTAAGTATATGATTAGATATATTGTCCCAACCAGTGGTACAGGTATCCTTCAAGCTCGTAATAATAGCTTCCACTTCAGTTTCATCCGTGTCTAGTAACACAAATGAATTGAGAGAACAGCAGGGAATCGAACTTGAAGGCAACTGCTTTTTTACTTTTTCTGCTAAATTTTTACCTATATTTACAAAGTACGAATTTGCAATGTTTGCAGAGGTCATCTGTGACGCGTGCACTTGTAATAAACTAGAAGATGACTCATGCTTTTTTGTAGTACATGTGACCTGCTTTATAGTCTGCCATATTTTTTTATTGTTGCCACTGGCTTTTAATAATTCATTTTTTTCGTAGTTGCACTTGATTTTTCTAAGTAGGTTATTGCAAAAATTACGATAGCGTTTATATGATAACTGTAATACAAAATTTTCCGGATTGCTGTTTGCTTTTTTGTGTAATTTATCCCTATGTCTCATACAACGAATGAGCCCTGGGGAAATCCAGGGCTTAATGTTTCGATTTTTATTATTTAAATATTTTCTTGTTGTACTACTTATTATAGCTTGCCGAACCGTTTGTATCAAGTATGACATACAAGTATTCGCATCAGCGTTATTATAAACCAGGTCAAAATTAATGTTGCATAAGTAACCTTCAAGTTTATTGTAATCTATTTTAGTATTAATTTGCGTTTGACAAAAGTTTGATTTACGATTTAATGTTAGTAGGGCAGCTCTATGATCGGTTATGCTCGAGTTAGGTACTAATGTTAATGATTGAAAGTTAGTTTTTACCATGATATGATCCAAACAAGTACCGCTTTTGGGTCGCGTGATAAACGTATGTGCAGGGAGTAAGCCGTGGAAAGCACAAATATTAAGGTACTCCAAGGCATCTGAATCGTTATTCTCCGGGCGAATATTGATCTTAATGTCTCCTATAATAACTATGTGTTTGAAAGAGGATAACTTTTGCAGTGTTTCATTTAAAGACACTGAGAAAATACTGGCGTTTGTATGAGAAGGGGAACGGTAAATGGCTAATATTGCAATATCTGTTCCGATTTTTATAAGTAGCCGATTACAGTCTAATATAATTGGTTCTTCTACAATGACATCCAATGTGTTCCGAGTGTAAACTACAACCCCGCCGTTTTTATTGAAATTATCTAAACTGTTAAAAATATTGTAACCTTGTATGATGGGTAGATTACCACGATTTTGTAGAAAACATTCAGTTAACACGATTATGTCACAGTCAAAGTTGAGCCTATGTAGAAGAACGTGAAAATCGTCAAAGTTTTTATATATACTCTGAATATTTTGTGTTATGAATGTTAAAGGGTCACTAAATGAAGATAGATATTGTTTGCAGCATTCAACTTCACAAGTTTTCGATTCTAAAACAGAGAAATTGTCTAAATCAGAAATTAACTTATCAATAGTTTACACGTAGAAGATTAAGTACTAAAATAAACTAATAAGTGGCGCTCTTAGGCGCCGTCATAATCTATAGAATTAATATACCTTTTTTCGGCCATCAATTTCGCAGGACAAATTTGGTCACCTGTTTTATGGTCGCACGGTTTTTTGTAATAAAGGCATGTCGCGCATTTTGGGGGGTCTCCCTTCTTTATGCATTCCTCCAAGGCATGGCCTACCACACCACAGTGTCCACAGGTGTTAACCGTCTCCCGGCATGTTCTAGCCGCATGACCATATTGTTGGCACTTGAAGCACCTGGTCACCAGAGTGAAGTCTCTCACCGGACAAGAAGACCAGTTCACGAACACTCTGTCATTAGTGATAAGGGCTCTACGTATGACTTCTATCACGAAATTACAGGACTCAGCATTCTTTTTTCCAGACTTGTGGCTTAACTTGATAGATGCTAAGAAACTTTCCAAAGTTGAGTCGGCTAACTTGTCGGCTAAATTTTGTTCATAAATGCAAGAAAATACTTCCGTTTCCGGCATGGATGATGGAACTCCAATAATTACAATCCTGGGTTTACGTTTATGCGGCTCATCCACAGTAAGGCCAGAGGTCTTTAGTTGCGCTGACTGCTTCAGTTTTTCAACGTCGGCCTTGTTCTCGGTGCTGATGATGACTCCGCCATTTTTAGTTTTCCTTAATCCTCGTACATGTAGCTGCATCTGGACAGGGCTAATAATTTTTTGAACTAATGTTTTAGTCTCTTCGCTACTTTTCCGTTTATCCGTAGGGTAGATGGCTACGGCACTTACTTTGGGAGGCTGGACGAAATTATTTGCTCCCTTTTTCACCATGTCGGCGAAAGAGGACGCTCCTGAAGAGGGTTTGGAGGACTCGTCAATACTTGTTTTTAGGTCTTGAAGGCGCTGCGATAGGTCCAGTTTTTCTTTAAGGGCTTGAATAGTACTATAGGACTGAATGGTTTTTTGCTTTATGGATTGATATTGAACTGCCATCTGAGATGTGCCATGACCAACTTTCCGGCAGAGATTGCTGATCCTTAATTTCTGGTCCGAGTTCAGTTTTCCTTCAGCCGAAATAGCGCATACTTCTTGAAGGCACTGTTCGATGGAGCTCATCCAGGACTGGATCTCGGCCGTGGATCTGATTTCTGGCGGTTCTTCCTCCAGGGACACGGGGGCGCGGGCGGGTGTGGGGCGGGCTGCGGCGTGTCATCCCACTCCGATTGAAGGGACTGTCCTCCATTTTATTTTATTATTTGTACAATACACAAAACATTACACTAAAAGTTACTTTATAAACACGGAAACTAGTGACGCAAATAAAAATCTAGGTCAAGAATGCGCGGTAATTGTTTATTTTGCTTATTAAAAAATATGCACGTCCGAGCTCATTGACTGACTGCTCTAAGACGATTTTATTTATAATAGTACGAAAGGCTTTTTTTATTTTTCATTACCTAATTGTTTTTATGGAAAGTATTTTAGTCATGGATAGGTATTGGTTGCTCCAAAAATCCAAAAACAACCACTTACAACAACTTGACGACCTCCGTGGCGTAGTGGTCACCATGCTAGTCCGCCACCCAGAGGTACCGGGTTCGATCCCCGGTCAGGACTAGTCTGAAAATGGCCTTTTTCAAATTGTCTTGGGTCTTGGATGTTTATCTATATATGTATTTATTATAAATTATAGTATCGTTGAGTTAGTATCCCATAACACAAGTCTCAAACTAACTTTGGGGCTAGCTCAATCTGTGTTATTTGTCCCTAGATATTTATATTAATTTATTAAAAAAAAAGAAAAAAAAACTAAATCTACATAAGGGTAGGTGTGCCTAGATATATCCCCTCTACTTTACAATATTCTTAAAATTACCTTCTCAAACTTATAAGGGGCGTGGCCATGGAGATCCCCAGTGTGACAAGGTTCTATGTAAATAAGCTAGGGAAATCCACAGTCAAACACCTATTTACCTTACGTTTAACACTATATACCTGTGCTAAACGCTACATACCGGGAAAATAAGTATACACACAGTTCATAACTCATTTACTCTCATGTACATAGGTAACAGAAATATATATCTAGGCACCCTATTACATCGGTCACTACATCATATTTATTTTTATTTACTTATAAATTTACATAGGCCAAAGCCTTAACTTATTACACTAAAAGGAAATTACTTTATTGGAACGAAGTTCCTTACGGCAGGCTTGGAGGAGATAGGGATTTTGCTGCGCGACCGAACTGAAAAAAACGTGATAGTAAAACCGTAAGGATGACCTCGTTAAATAAAACCGTTAAATGAGACGTGCGCAGGCGCGACAGTCGTATACACAAGCGAGTAGTGTATAATACCTTTGAGCACGATTTTTCTTTTGCAAATTGTGTCGATTCTACATTAGCCGAAGGAACTTCGTTCCTACCTGGTGTCCCACGACACCACATTTCTTTTTTATTATAATTACAAAACTTTCGATAGCTATTTCTGTCCGCAACACTACTAGTTAATGTAAAGTTTACTAATTAGTATATGAGCAGGTATTAATCCAAACTTATCACATTGATAGGAAGATCCTCAAGTTAACCCTAAGTATTGATCAAGTGTAGGGCAGGACACCCTTAGGAGCAAACACTAAAGCATTAACATGTTTATCGTAAGGGTTAAGGGGGCCTTTGGGACCGGTAAACAGTGACGTAAGAGGCTGCCAAGGCGACGTATTTCGTAAGTAAACAAGACAAGATCCGAGGAATGAAGCCTTGAAGATATAATATGGGTACTTATCTTATTTATGTATTTCTAATAAAATTTGTACGCGGATTCCATGATACATGGTTTTTTATTCCAAATCCTCACAGATTCATAGTTCCATACTAAGTGTGAAAGTAAACTCTGTCTGTCTGTCTGGTACCTCTTCACGCTTTAAACTCTGAACCAATTTATTTAAAATTTGGTGAGTATGAATATAGTTTGAAACCCGGGAAAGGACGTAAGATAGATTTTATCATAAAAATTAACTCTTAAAGGAAAGAAAACGAAAATGGAAGTTTGTATTGCATTGTAAGAAATCCTATTTAGCCAATTAGCTGTGGTAATATAACTGTATTGATTAGTTTCTTTTTCCGTTCAATTCAAAAATATCTTCATTATCATAGGATATTTATAATATCTCTTAATAAACATCACTTTGTTTTGTTGCACAATATTGTTGACGTAAAAAGTATATATATATATATATACTTTTTACGTCAACTAATGGCTCCCGGTATTAGTTTTTTAAACTTATATAGGTAATAAATATTTGAAAATTTATAAATGACTTCATGTTTTCAAAATATTCTGTTAAACTTCTGCACTAGTCGATATTCTTCCTAACAAATAAAATAAATAAATAACTTGTATAGTATTGTATTGGTAGTCGTGCAAAAAGAATGTAAACCGATTCAGACCATCAGCACAATCAAAGAAACTATGTGTTTCTATGTCGCAATTATGTAAAAGCCAGATTTTGCCCGTAAACTTTCGATTTATTGAATAGATTCCAATCTAAACGATGCAACTAGCATTTTTAGTATATCTTTATTGGAGATTGTATCAGAGAGGCCTTGTTTGTGACTTTATTTTCGTAATGTATTGAAAATGGAGATATTATCGAAAGATTGTTCGGACAAATCTATTGAAAGATGGATTCTTTACATTTTGTCTGGGTTGAACAAGGTTTTTACGTCATCGTGACTACCTCTGTGGCATAGTGGTCACCATGCTAGTCCACCACCCAGGGGACCGGGGTTTGATCCCCGGCCAGAGCAAGTTGGAAAATGGCCTTTTTCAAATTTTTTTGGGTCTTGGATGTTTATCTTCACCTATACTTATAGGTGTAGATAAACATCCAAGACCCAAAAAAATTTGAAAAAGGCATTTGATACTATATTTTATAACAGATACTTATCTGTTATTAAATATAGTATCGTTGAGTTAGTATCCCATAACACAAGTCTCGAACTTGCTTTGGGGCTAGCTAAATCAGTGTTATTTGTCCCTTTATATTTATTATTATTATTCTGCTACATCTTGAGAGCGTGAAATCGTTGATTCAGCTTTATAAGTACAAGTTTATTTGCTAGCAAATTAATAAAAAACTCAGTTGTCAAGAACACTATCTAGTGATGAGTAGGGGATCTACCGAAGTCGTATCGGTAGTTTCTCGTCTCATCACTAGATGGATATCCGTAGCGTAATCTATTATAAAAAGAAATGTGGTGTCGTGGGACACCAGGTAGGAACGAAGTTCCTTCGGCTAATGTAGAATCGACACAATTTGCAAAAGAATTGTGTATACGACTGTCGCGCCTGCGCACGTCTCATTTAACGGTTTTATTTAACGAGGTCATCCTTACGGTTTTACTATCACATTTTTTTCAGTTCGGTCGCGCAGCAAAATCCCTATCTCCTCCAAGCCTGCCGTAAGGAACTTCGTTCCAACTAGAAAAAGCCCTACTTTCAAGCGTAAACATAAATAACTTTTAAACGGCTTAACCAGTTTTCATCAAACATAACTAAATACCACTGCAAGGGAACTTCCTTTCACGTGAAAAAACCGCATCGAAATTGGTCTATCAGTTCGAGAGCTACGATGACAGACAGATACGCAAACAGACCAACAAACAAACCGGCAGACAGACCGGCAGACAGACCGGCAGACAGACCGGCAGACAGACCGGCAGACAGACAGACCGACAGACAGACCGGCAGACAGACCGGCAGACAGACCGGCAGACAGACCGGCAGACAGACCGGCAGATAGACCGGCAGACAGACCAGCAGACAGACAGACCGGCAGACAGAACGGCAGACAGACCGGCAGACAGACCGGCAGACAGACCGGCAGACAGACCGGCAGACAGACCGGCAGACAGACAGACCGACAGACAGACCGGCAGACAGACCGGCAGACAGACCGGCAGACAGACCGACAGACAGACCGGCAGACAGACCGGCAGACAGACCGGCAGACAGACCGGCAGACAGACAGACCGACAGACAGACCGGCAGATAGACCGACAAACAGATGGACAGACATTATCAAGTTATAACACCGCTCTTTTTTGTCGTAGATTAAAATTAATATTTCCATGTGACTTAAGATTTATTATTGCAGATAAATGATAATTTTTCGAAACTAAAAACCGACTTCTTATATGGAATCACCTGACAAGTATACCCTTTCAAACAAAAAAGGAATTTTTCAAATTGGTCTAGGCGTCTGTGAATAATCGATGAACAAACATAAAAAAAAAAACATAATTATTGCGACGAATTGATAAACTGCTCCTTTTTGGAAGTCTGTTAAAAAGCTTACATTTAAGAGCGCTTTTTGACTAAAAAAAAACGAATACGTAATTAGTGTATACTTCATACTAATCCCGTAAAAAATGTTTGTTTTCATGTTTAGAAAAACGTATCTGATTTTAATCGTTGGAAAATAAGGAATTGTAAAGTTACAAAAGACAACTTTCCATTGTACTTTGTTTAAAAAGAAATAAAGCCAAACATTTAAACCCTTAAACAGATTTTGACAGATCTTAATTGAATATTTCATTAAAACAAACTTTCTCGACATCTATTCTCTAACATTTCTATAACTATTTACTGTTAACGGAAAGTTAGCTTATTTAATCAGTTACGATTACAGTGGGCGTTGTTGGGCGGCCGTCCAGGGCGACAGATATAAAGGGGCACCGGTAAAAGCATTGAGGACATATGTATTTGGTATATAAATAGTAAATAGTCACGATGACCCGTGCGAGACAAAATAAAACCGAGAAAAATCTACATGGTCTTGTTGATGTGCCTATGTGTAAACGTTAGTGGTAGTTTGGACCCTTGTGTAAAAAGTCGTCCTTTGTTTTAATGTATTGATAGTCTATCGGTCTGTTTTGTTTTTTAAGGCATATTATCTAGCTATGCCTAGCGGAAAGAGGTCGTAATCTCTTAAAAGGGGCTGACTGACCCAAGAGATAGATAGATATTTTGTTTGACAGATAAAAACAGTTCGCTTCTTCCCAACAACTAAAATCAGATACTTTTTTATAAACGTCAAAACAAATATTTTCTAATAGAATGTGTATGAAATATAGACTAATTATGTCATAATTTGAGGTGCCAAATAGCGCTCTTAAAATCAGTTTTTCTGCAATTTTAAATCTAAAATCAAATTGAAAATGGAAATGATCATGACAAGTGACATAACTTTGTGACATTTTATTTTCTTAACAGTATTAAATAATTTATTTTTGACCCAGGCAAGTACACAATTACAATTAAGTATTACAAGTGAGCCTACAAATTATGAAAATATATAAAGCGTCGGGTATTAGGGACATACTTACTTGCAGCCAAGTTTATTTTCATTAACTTTTACCGTTCCGTACAACTCTTACGAAAGTATCTTTTATTTCTGAGGTAAGGTAAAGACGTGATCAACATGTATATAAGTCTTTTTGTTTTCCTTACACCATCCAAAAGGAGTTCGTTTTGTGGTCTTATGCTCTTTCTACGAAGTGTAAAGTATAAATGTTGTTGTCTTCTTTCTAGTTAGAAGTAATCTAACCTAAATATATTCAATCATCGACACAACGAAGAGGAATATATAAATATATTTATTTAAAAAAAGTTATTTATTTTTTATTTTTCTAGATTGAAGAGGAGCTACAGTTTATGTTCACCCATGGGCACTATTAGTGCTACAACCAGCACTGTGTACCGGCTCATAATTTATCAGGCTTCTGACAAACAATGGAGCAGGTAGAGTTGTACACAGTTTAATCTGTTATAATTCATGGGAATGTCAACATTAGAAGGTCCATTGCCAACATAAATAAGCTGCGCATACTAAATTCACAAAGGCCACCCTTGTTAGAGGTTGTTGTCGTAGGATGCTTAGGCTGTCACCTACGTACGGCTTAAATAAGAATTTCTATGCATACGTATGTATATGCATACTCTTTCTCTTCCTAGTGCGTGTTTTGTGTATTTGACATGAATGTTATATGGATCAGTGGCGTTGGGTAACAATCTGGGCTGGTACAAATATCATCACGTCTTTTTGTCTCCACTTCAGGAGCACGACCATCTCTGTACTGCCAGAGCCATACTTAGCCAGAGCAGCCAGAGGACATGACCTACGCTCCACGCTGGCCAGACGGGTTGGAGAGGTCTCATTGATGTTTATAAGCTTTGTTCAGCTTGTATTCCCTAAGTCGCCTTCTACGACATCCACGGGAGGACTTGGAGTGGCCCTATTCTCTGCAGGAAACCACACGGCCAACAGATATAAAACTTTTAAAGAATTAAATACCTTCCTAATAAGGTTCTACAAAAGTTAATAAGCCGTTCAATGTCTGGTTTATAATTCGCATATTTTTATTTATTTAGTGTGATTAAGACGAAGTGGTAGCTAAAGTGGCGCCCTCATTTGAAATAAATATTTGATTTGTATCACTGTCTAGAAAGACCTTTAAACTATTTTATGAATAACCTTTGAAAGTAATATTGGTAGTCCGTCTAGTTTTAAAACGGGTTTTTGCCAAAAGTGGCCGCTTTTGGCGAAAACCCGTTTTATAACTATTAGTAATAATTTCAAAGGTAATTCATAAAATAGTTTAAAGGTCTTTCTAGACAGTGATACAAATCAAATTTTTAATTATCACCATATTTAGTTTTAAACAATTTATTTCAAATGAGGCGCCACTTTAGCTACCACTTCGTCTTAATATGTCTCTGAGCGTGTTTATATATCATTTATCATGTGAGTGTATTTGAATAACCAGCGAAAATTTTCGTATTTTGAATGCAGTCATGCTGCTAGTTTACGGCTTATAAAAATAGTAAATGGACATTATAATAAGCGGTATACTGATATACTTGTACGTAGGTTATGGTTGTTGTTAGTAAATATGCATATATATTAGCAACCTAAAGGTGACTGCCTCCGTAGTCCAGTGGTCAAGGCGATCGCCTTGTGACCCGGAGGTCATGGGTTCGATTCCCACTGGGAAGCATACTTTTTATCCGAAAAGAAAGATGATTCCGTGTTTCGGAAGGCACGTAAAACTCTGGGTCCCGAACGCCACCTAGCGTTTGATCATCGAACTATCCAAGGATTGGTTCCTGGTTTGCCCTTTGGGTTGCGGAGGTCAGACGGCAGTCGCTCTGTGTAAAAACCAGTAACCTCGTCAAATCTCCTTGGTTAGGCAGCGGACCCCGGGCTCTGAAGCGTTACTGCTGAGGATGCAACCGGGAATACGCTCGGATGATGATGATTAGCAACCTAAAGGAACTCGATTGGGATCGGCTTCTAAAGAGGCCTCCCGGCTAATATGTGTATATGTACATAGCTAGTTGAAGCCCACGGCCTTACCCGCTTGATTAAATTTTTGATAATCATCGTTGTTAGATAGACTTTTTGCGTTTTTTACCATTCAAGTCTAACTACAAACTTTTAATTCTCATTTCAGTCCAGGTTTGTGCATAATTTCATGCTCCTTGACCCAGCGGTTTCAGCTTTGCATTGCATTGATCAGTCAATATACATTTTTTAAATTTTCCTGGTAAAAACTTGTTGTTTTTGTCTCTTAAATTATCTCTTACAACTTCACAGTAAGAGTCAGAGTGCCCTTAACTTGTGTTGGAATATCTGTTTGGTTTGGTCAAAGAATCAGACATATTACTTCCAAACAAAAGTTAACACAATATAATTTCATACTTCATCAGTTAAGTAGTATTTAAATTTAGCCCAAACCGAACAGATATTCCAACTACTTGTTCTCGGCCGAAAACCACTTGGCAAGTTTACGTAATTTATCATATTTTTGCTGCCCATACTTTCAATTTGAAATTTCATTCAAAATTCTCTAGGAAAAAGCTTTAAAACCAACAGTTTTATTAGGTTTTGATGCATTGTACATAAAAACGAAGATATAAAAAAGCATAGACAGTAAGATTGTAACATAAATTATATAGACATCCCTTGGGATCTTACTTAAACTGCCATTAATCGTCGGCTGGTCCCACTTAGGAGGAAAACGAATCTTTCATTTGTTGAGTTTCCTTATTTCTTGCTTGAAAACTTGGAATTAATGTCAATAAGATGATGGTTTTATCTTATAAAGAGTTTTTATGGCTTCACAATTATTTGGATAACTTTTTGAGGCTTAATAATTATATCCGGAGGTTTTTTAGGGTCCCGTACCCTAAGGGTAAAAACGGGATGACAACGAATACTAAAATCAAAATAAAAATAAATATTTAAGTGGGGCTCTCAAACAACAAACGTGTTTTTTTATAGATAATGGTACGGAAGCGTTGGAGCGCGAATCCGACTCGCACTTGGCCGGTTTTATTTATGTTTTATTCTGGTAGTATGAGTTGTCATGGGCAGAGTTCCTTTCGGTAGGTGTCAGAAATATTGGTTCTTATAGAAAAAAAGACACATTAATTTTTCGGGGTCCAGTGCTGCCCCCATTTGAAATAAATAATGTCAAAGGAAACTGAGATATCGTTCGATAAAATCGATAATGATATATTTGTTTTATTTATGTATTACGAAAAATAACCATAGCGCGTTTTAGGAACAGTTGTTTACAATTAGGAGCCATCTATCTGAAATGACAATGAACTTAACACCTAGGTACATCCATAACTATATACAATCGCTGGATTTTACGATGTAGATTTGGAAAATTTTGATATCACGTTTCCAATTTGAGTTAAGTTTCCCTCTCGAATAAACAAACTGGAGTCTTCAGATTTCTCCATTGTACGTTGAGCGAAATTTATTGGCTCAACGGAGTATTATTTGGACGACATCCAACGAGATATGTCGGTATAGTACGGTTCTAGCGTACCTTTCATATCTTAATAGCTGCTGCTGGGGTAACGTATATTATGTCTTAAAATCTGTCAGAGTAAAGTCAGCAACCAATTCAAATTCAAATATATCTTTATTGTAATCAGACATTTATAATATCTTATGATAATCGTCACTTTGTTTTGATGCGCAATTTGTTGACGACAAATGGTTACTTAGGGTTGGATCTCATATGTCAGCATACAGCAGCACTTTTCTATGCTGCGTCGCTCAGAACCGTCATTTGCCAGAGCGAGAGAGAAAGAGCGGCGGAACGTTATCGCACCCGCCGTGCGATAGCATGCAATAGCATTCTGCTCTCTCTCTTGCTCTGCCAAAGACGGTTCTAAGCGACAGAAAAGGATAGCAGCAGAGAAAAGTGCTGCTCCGTGCTGACATATGAGATCGAACCCTAAGTAACCATTTAAGATCCAACCCTTACAGCTTAGTTTACTATCGCTTCCAAAGCGGTAATAAACTGCACTTGCAGCATTTTCGCCAAGGAAATCAACTTACAATCTGTACCTCAAAGGTAAATTTTGACTTATTTTTTGGGTTCTGTACCTCAAAAAGCAAAAACAGAACCGTTGTATGATCTCGTTATCTGACTTTTCGTCTGTCATAGCCAATTTGCTCCAAAACTAAGGAACCGATTGACCCGAAACTTGGTACACATAGTGTTAAGTCATTGGCCCAAAGAGAGCTAAGGTCAAGCAGGCTATAGCCAAATCGAATCTGTTGGAATATCTGTTCGGTTTGGGCTAAATTAAAATACTATTTAACTGGTGAAGTATGAAATTATATTTAACTTTGACTTGGAAGAAATATACGGTCTGATTCCTATCACAATGCAAGAGAGAAGAGAGATGACATAAGTGGGGGTTGCCAGCATCAAAAGGTTGCCAGCAATATGTTGTACAAAAATAAAGATTGATTTTTGCAATTAAAATAATATAAATCAACAGAATCGATAGAAAAAGACGTCGAAATTGTAACGGGTTGTTAACCGCATCGCCTTTTAACATGGATTGAACTACATCATCCAAAGATATTGTCATCTTATCGTCACTAGATATTATAAGAGGATAGTACGAGAAGCTATTGAAATCAAGAAACACAAGACTTGCAACAGAGAACTTGGATTTGAATCATCATCTGCATGGAACCCAGTGATTGCAAAAGTTAAAAGGTCTAAGTCAGTGTCGAACAAAATAGATAGTTGTACCGTTGAATAGTTGTACCGGGGTCAATGCGTAAATATTAAGACTATGTAGGTAGTGATATTATGAAATGTGGGCAGTGACATTATCAAAAATATCAAAAAACTGCGTTTACCATCAACAAGAACACCGCTGCACTCCAGCCAGTCTGTCTGCGACCACGAAAGATGTTTCTCCTATTCGAAAAGTTAGACGTATGCGCCGCTGTGTTACCCGCGAAAAAAGTAGCCTATGTGTTAATCCAAAGTGTCAGTTTCCTGCATAACTAATTTTATCAAAATTGGTCCAGCCGTTTGCGCGTGAAAAAGTAACAAACATACTCACACACACACAAACTTTAGCCTTTATAATATTAGTGTGATTAATTATGTTTTCAAAACAATAAGGTCATTGGTTTTTAAACTATCGCAGTTTAAAAACCAATGATTCGTATTTTCGCCCATTCCCTCGATCGGCTTCTACGATCTGCCCAGTAAGAGAAGCAGTTGGTACATTCTAAGTTTTTCTCTTTTCTCCTATTTCTTAGACAAAAACCCTGTTCGATACTTGTAGGAGCAACTCAGACCGTCAATATGAACAACTTATCATATTAAGGGACCAATGCTTGAAAATAGAACAAAAATCGACATTTTCATACAATTTGCCGGATGTGGCCGAACACTTTCGTATGAAAATGTCGATTTTTTTTCTAGTTTCAAGCATTGGTCCCATAGAAAAAGTTGTTCATATTGACGGTCTGAGTTGCTCCTGCAGGGATCGGACAGGGTTTTTGCTGCATATTGTAGATGTATACATTAATAATGTGTTCAAAGCGTGATAGTTTTAAAACCAATGATTCGCATTTTCGCGAATTCCCTCGAGCGACTTGTACGATCTGATCTCATCTCTTGTAAGTACATTATTGTTATTCTCAGTAAGTGAAATGTAGTATTTCTTTATGAGAATAAATAAAGATCTTAAACCACAAGCAGCTGGTACATTTTAAGATTTTTTCTTTTCTTCTAGACCAGCATGGAATGATGTCATGTCTGTTCACGATTCCATATTTATATCTAAATATATATAACTCAAAGGTGACTGACTGACTGACATAGTGATCTATCAACGCACAGCCCGAACCACTGGACGGTTCGGGCTGAAATTTGGCATGCAGGTAGATGTTATGACGTAGGCATCCGCTAAGAAAGGATTTTGATCAATTCTACCCCCAAGGGGATAAAATAGGGGATGAAAGTTTGTATGAAACTTTGTCAATTTTAAACCGATCGGGCTGAGACTTTGCATGCATAAAGCTACTATGACGCAGCTACACTCCTACGCGAGCGTAGCTGCGTCATAGTACGCGCGAAGCTACACTCCTACGCGAGCGAAGCCGCGGGCAGAAGCTAGTTCAATACTAAAAGCAATAACAAAGACTCAATTAGAGTCAAAGATCTGGCGCATTCATTCGTGCCGAACCGAAATTAATCTGCTCGCTGTCTGTATTTAAAATTTCATTAGAAGGCCTGCCTTCCTTTTATTAATGAGCATTTTATTTTTTAAATCGCAATTCTTTTGCGATGAAGATAATGGCTGAAAATTCGGAAACTAGATTTTTTTTATAAAAGGATTTTGTTTAACTTATCTTTCATAAAAATGTATTTCGACGAATTGAAACATTCCTCCTTTTTCGAAGTCGTTTAAAAATAAGAAATTATTCATAGTACAAACAGTAGCTTGAGCTTTTAAAAGCTTTTACCTAAATGTACACAGCATTTCACAAAACTCATTTCTAACTATAAATTGTGCAAACACACGCCTTTTTGAGAAAAAATAATATCAACAGCTGTTTAGTTTCCAGACGGAATAAAATTAATAACATTAGCATTGCTTAGGTCTTTAGCTAAGAATGGTTAGGATTGCTCATCATTATTTATCATTACAGCCCCATCACGTCCACTGCTGGACATAGGACTCCCACAAGAATTTTTTAAATGACCGATCCAAAGTGGCCTGCATTCAGTATCCTGTCTTACCTTGGTCAGGTCGTCTGTCCAACTTGCTGGTGGATGTCCTACTGGCTGGCTTTGTTTGCCAGTACGTGGTCACGATCCGAGAATTCTATTAAATACTTATATTATATATTTTTAAATATAATGCCCTACTTTTTATTTAAGACGAAGTAGTAGCTAAAGTGGCGCCCTCATTTGAAATAAATTCTTTAAAATTAAATATGGTGATATTTAAAAATTTGATTTGTATTTTTGAAACTATTTTATGAATAACCTTTGTAATTATTACTAATAGTCCGTCTAGTTTTAAAACTGTTTTTCGCCAAAAGTGGCCACTTTTGGCGAAAAACTGTTTTAAAACTAGACGGACTACCAATATTACTTTCAAAGGTTATTCATAAAATAGTTTAAAGGTCTTTCTAGACATTTATACAAATCAAATTTTTAATTATCGCCTTATTTAGTTTTAAACAATTAATTTCAAATGAGGGCGCCACTTTAGCTACCACTTCGTCTTAATATCTATGCAATAATGCATTGGTAATAAATGAAGGATTTTTTAATGTACTTAATGAGCATACAAGTTTATTTGCTAGGCAAGTTTAAAAATACCTACTGTCAAGAACGCCATCTAGTGATGAGTTACGGAACAACCGATACGACTTGATATTCTTAGCGCCATCAATTATCTTCTAGAGAAAGCCCTGACTTTCAAGCGTTAACCCCGATCAACTTTTAAACTGCTGAAACGATTTTTCAAAGAAACTTGTTTACACTTGAAAAAGAACGCATCGAAATCGGTACATCCGGTCGAGTGCTACGATGACATCGACAGACAGACGGTGTCTGTCGATGTCATCGCAGCACTCGAGCGGATGTACCGACAGATAGACAGACGCTTATCTCTGACATAGACAGGCAGACAGACACAGACGGTGTCTGTCTGTCTGTGTCAGAGATAAGCGCTGACAGATAGACGTCTATCTATCTATCTGTTAACGCTACGGTGACACAAACGGACAGACCGACTGACATTAGCGTCAAACTTACAACACCCCTCTTTTTGTCGCGGGTTAAAAACAGATTACGTCATATCATCATGAAATAACGCATTAAACGTATCTTGATTACCTCTTTCCAAGGAAATAAAGCAAACTTGTTGAAACTTACATTAAAACTATACACATTAGTCCGGACGGGACCACGGCCTCGAATTAAAAACGACTTAAGAAACATTACGGCGAAATAGAGGAACTTTAGGCGAACTTGCCACAACATGCCTAAACAAAGCATTACTCAGATCGTTAAGACGATTACGAGAATAATTTTAGAACTAACACACATGAGAACGATGGGAATGACCTCTTAAACATAATTCATGATTAAACGAACTTACCTTAAGTGAAGTTCTATCATAATTTAATGAGCTTGTGCAGAAAACGCAAAGCATATAGGAATATACCTAAATGTTAAAATTTGAAGAATGAAAAAGGTATCTAAGATATTGTTCAACATGCTTTCGGAGAAGTTTCTACTTTTCAATTAAGTATATCTTCTATCAAAACATAAATCGTTAAATATATTTCAAAGTTTTGTGTTACATACAAAAATGTATTCAATACAAAGTAAAAATTTAATCCGTCTTATTATAAAAACAGGACTTACTTTGTTACTAGGTTTAAACCATTATCCGCCCAAAATGAAGTTGACATTAACAGGTGAGATAGTGTGATATTACTAGATGTCAACTTGATTTGGTCGGATAATGGTTTAAACCTAGTAACAAAGTCATTCTGGGTTTTATAATAAGACGGAATGAGTATTCTATGACAGTTGAGTAAAAAGACATCACATTAAATATCAATTCCTTGGTAATTTCTTGTTCTCTCATAGTTTTTCTTTATTTGCCAAATCACATAAAAGTTTGCAAGTCATCTATACTTAATAATATTTTAAAATTACACTCACTATAGCTTTATTTTAGTTAAATATAGACTTTTATATTTTATTTCGTATTTAACTATTACAACGTAGGTATGATATCATTAAGCTGAAATTCCTTCATCAAACCTCTTTGAAAGCGGAGTGACAAATGACGAACTTAAGAAATATACAATTCAGAATTCGTTAACAACTTAACGGGATCGACAAAGCAAACTGAGAAATACGAGAAATAATTGAAATTCGCACAATACTGAAGCGAAACTTTGTGAGAATTGTTGTATTACAAGCCACGCGAGCTGAACTGGAGAATAAGTAGACACTAGGCAATGCTACGTTTAATGATTTTAGCTTTAAACAAAGAATTATAAAAAAAGAAAACACAACATCTTAGAAAATGTAACTTATGTTAGAATTTTTTCAAGAAGACGGGTTTTTTTTTAAATAATTTTTAAATAAATGGAGACAACAGCTTGTGGGCAACAGGGAACACGCTCAGATGAGCGAGGTTATTAGAGTTTAATCACAGTCCAAATTACATTTGCCTTAAACTTAACGATTAATAAATCCTTTATTTCGATATACCACTAAACAGGATTTCTTCTACTTCTTCTTTGTCTTCGCCTCTTTCCGTAACGCGGGCTTTCTTAATCCCTTGGCGCTATTAGTTTTTCTTTGAGGCTGAGCCTTTGCATGTCCTTTCGGATATTTGTAATCCAGGTAGTTAGCGGTCTACCTCTCCCTCTCTTTTTTGTATACATGGAAAGGTTATTCACGATATGGTAATCGGTGAACTAAACAGGATTTGAATTTAAAAAAAAAGACTTAAGGGTCGTCTTACCCTGGACAGAATCAGATTTTCCCATACAAAAGTAGTGTACGTTTTATTTTGAAACGACATGTCAGATATGAACAAAATTAAGTTATTTTAAAGAAATTGCAATTATCTGGGACTATAATTAGTTTATGACTTTAAAATCATGAACTTAAAGATGAGTATTATAGTGTAAAATATCACATTTGACCATCAGTATAAAAAACTTCTACACCCTTATATTTTCTTTCAAGTTCACATTACAAATTTTTAACCGAATTCTGACTTGACGTTTCAAAATAAAACGTAGACTACGTTTGTATGGGAAAGTCTAGGGTAAGGGGATTCTTAATTTTGCGCCACAAGATCGCTTTTTTATTTTGCATACGGCCAAACGCACAGTAGGTTTTCAATTTTCAATTTTCAATTTATTTATTTATTGCATTTCATAATGTACATCAGCTCTAACTACTAAAAGTCACTGTCATATTATAAGGTACACTATGAACCCTGTCGGGTATCGAGCAGATTTTATGTTATGCAGAGGTTATTCATAAATATAAACCTAGTATTTTACCTAGTATATATGTATTTAAATATAACTGGTACATATTTGAAATATCATGGTAAGTATTATTATTTTTTTGCGAATGTTTATCATTTGTGTTTAATGTCAGTCATAAACAGTGGTCGGATAATCGGATGCATATTTACCTAAAGTTAATTTTTGGCTAGGAAATTATGGAAGCGGCTTCTTAAGACATATTTTTTAAATTCAAATTCCGGGATTCAAAAAACTTCTCACTAATCGATCAAGTGCATTCCACATTAGCCAACACCTGAACGTAAGTAAATATACACCTTACCCGATTTGATTCTATAATCAAAACACAAAATTTTGTCGATTCTGGAATCCTGGGATTTTTCAGATACAAAAGTGCACTCCATAACTGCCAACATCTCAACTTTAGGTAAATATGCATCCGATTATCCGACCATTGGTCATAAACGTAGTCAATGTCAGTTTTTTATTCGGAACATCAATTCCAATTTTTTTTTTATCATTAAAATGGTTAGGGTTTAGGTTCATGAAGCTGAGGATAATGATGTTGATAATTATCGAACGCAAAACCATAGCATATAGTGTGGTGAATTCATAGTCGTCATCATGGACCTGAAAATGTTTATGGTAATAGTTTCCACTCTTCGTGTGTTCACCGCAGCAACAAGAATGAATCCAGGTCCCACCCACCAAGTGTGCCATCATCGCCTCCGCCATTACACCAGACACTTTTATTTTAAAAATGCTTCCATGCTAATAAATAAATATATATGGACAAATCACACTGATTGAGTAAGCCCCAAAGTAAGTTTGAGATTTGTGATATGGGATACTAACTCCACGATACTATATTTTATAATAAATACATATAAAGATAAACATCTAAGACCCAGGACAATTTAAAAAAGGCTATTTTCCAACTTGCCCTGACAGGGGATCGAACCCGGGACCTCTGGGTGACGGACTAGCATGGGGACCACTACGCCCCGGAGGTCGTCTAGGAGAAACGAAAAAACTTAGAATGTACCAGCTGCTGCTATAACCATATTATTTAACACTGCTATAATAAACCTGTTTATTCATAAGGTACAATACAATATAAATCAAAACTAAATAAGTACTAAAACAACCTAAAAAAAAATTGCAAATTATATAGTCCCACTAAAATATCACCCCTCGGCAGCGTGGCCAAAAGGCTGGCAACATTGCTACGTTGTATGGCAATGCTGATTCTTCGAGCCGGGTAGTTACTAGCCTTAATTAAATACTTATCAGCAGAATAATGTTGCTATTTTTTAAATCATGATAATAGTAATAAATCCGTGTCATTGTTAATTTCATAATAAACGACGATATCCCAAGGATAAGAAGCATGACTATAAAAAAAATCTCATTCCCAGACATTCTTTACTTTCAAGAATTTTCACAGAATTTATTAAAAAATAATATCAATAAAAAATTCGTTTGTGAAAGATGAACGCAATCACGAATTCGTAGAAATTCGACTAATGGAAAACAATAGGAATAAGATTTTTCCAATCAGTTTTAATTTACTTTGATAAATTGCACCTTGTAAGGAAATCTAAAACAAAATAAGAATGATAATAGAAAATGGCTTTTGCACAATTTGTTTCGGTCGTGGGCGTAAATAAGAAATTGCTTAGTATTACTCTGAAGCCTCAAATATTTAGGGTCTGTTCATACATGCCTGACTAGATGAAAAAGTTGCTAACCCTAAATGCAAAAGTTCGTATGGATGTATGGCAGTAGGGATGATTTGACGCGTTTCACACCTAAATGGTTAAACGGATTGAAATTTAATTTGGCATTTACATAGCTTATAGCTCAGATTAACACATAGAATACTTTGATCTCGAGAAAAACATGAAGTCCGCATGTGATTAATTGATGAAAATTTTGTTATGCATGCATCGCTGCTGGTATCAGCTTTAACATTTAAGAGCCAGGTTCTTACATACTATGCGATTTGAATTACTTTGTGCTATTCCGCCGCCAGGTAGTTCACACAAACTATTGACGGCCGGCGCCCACTGCTACTATTAGTCCCAGCATACCTGCCACCAACAACCCGTGTGCACCGCCCACCAACAGCTGACGCATGCTAAAATACAGTGTGTTTTTATCATTTGACGCTTGACCGCCGAACGATCAACAATTTGTTTGGTGCCCGAGGATGCCTCGTGGAGAGCAAAACACGTGTCGCGTATGCGGTGTCCGATGTTGCTGCAGCCGCAACGGATGCAGCAGCATAGGGGGAGCATGCATTAGCTACTGGTGGCGGGTGCACACGGGCTGTTGGTGGCAGGTATGCTGGGACTAGCAATAGTTTGCATGTACTAACTGGTGGCGGAATCGTACAAAGTAATTCAAATCACATACTAAGTACTTATGTAATTTTGTCTTCCGCAAAGTAATACCTGAATCTATTAACCATCTTAGCCAGATTCTAGTCGGTGTCATGTATTTTTTTTATGTTATAGGGCGGCCAGCGTACAAGAGGGTCACTTGACGGTAAGTGATCACCGCTGCCCATGGACAACTGCAACACCAGGGGTGTAACAGAAGCGTTGTCGGCCTTTCAGGAAGATATAGACTTGTTTTTTGAAGGTTTCAATGTCATATCGGTCCGGAAACACTGCAGAAAGTTGATTCCACAGTTCGGTCGTACTTCGTAAAATGTACGGTGGTTGATTGCCAACTATCCAAGTGGTGTGGATGAAATTTTAGTTTCAGGCGGGTGGTGCGGTGGTGAATTGGTAGTGTATGGAAAGAGACACACACATTGACGATATTTTGGCACAGATAATGGAGTGTTTCGTAATTGCTCTCTCTATTTCACACTCTAGTAACTGTAATAGTCACTATTGCGCAAGTTTCTTCACGATGTTATCCTTCACTGAAAGTAAATTGTGGTAGTTGAATATGACCGTACAAGAGAGCAAACTCGTCGAATACAAGTCACGCCTCGTGAAGATTAAACTTACGCCTTACAGACTAGCAGCCAGTGCCAAATTCGTACCCTTCATTCGCGCCGAAGAAATTGACATTCAATAGGATAATTTATTTTAACATTTAAACACACAAGGCCTAAACATAACCCACTACGATTCAACACGACAACATGAAGAATTTTTCCTATGGCATTAATGTTAATTCTGAAATTTTTTTTGACTTATTCAAACCAGGTTTTAGTAGACCAGGAAATAAGACTGAGTTTTTGATCCTAGTATTTCTTCTCGTAAGAAAAGTTGTTTTATCGACAAACTGACTCGTTACTTCAAGTTTGTGTACCTACATTTATATTCTGTTTAACGTACTGTGACATCGCGCGGGCTCCAGCACTCTTCCGCCCCTCTTCGGCGCAGCGGGGGGGGCCCATGCCCATATAAAAGGCGCGGCGGCCGGCGCTCGTCCTCTTTTTCTTCGGCTGCATCTCAAGCTAAGTAGTTCTTCTACCTAGAAGGGCTACTCAACGGATCTAGTGCCTATAACTCACGACCCTGACTACCTAATTTGTACCTAGTGTTCTTGTGAATCTTTGTAACTAATGTAATGTAATAGTTGTTCATTATACCTATCTCATTTGCCAATATCTAGTCTTTCCTTTATCTCATCTATCCTCCTAGATCCTAAATCTAGGTTTTACTAACCAAAACGGTACAGTGGCGCCCAACGTGGGGCCCGATTATTTTGAATTATTTTATTTATTTTGAATACCTACCACTACCACCTTTTTTACCCACCTTAAATTGGACTTGAGATCTTATGGCCGTAGCTAGCAGCATTCTAACACGTAAGGGATTATATTATGTAAGTGCGAGTACGCATACTCGTACTTACATAATATAATCCCTTACATAACACTGGCCACTCGAGCGGCCAGTGTTATCTCTAAACAAAAAATGCTGAAAAAACCCTTCTGTATGAAACAGCCCTTGTTTTTCACAATGGAACAGATTTATCATTTAAACCATGATTTGTTTGTGAAGTGGGCCGCGAGGATGAATAATTCAGGTTTGATTTGTCGACACGTGGAAGCTAATATGTTTCCATTGGATTTGACAAGTCATTGGCCGTAATGGGAATTGACGTAATACGAATACCAATGTTTTCCGTTGTTTGCAGAGGTTTATTACCAAACGCTACACGTGTTTGACACGTTTTAGATCATTTTGAAAGGTGAGTAAAATAAACTGAAATTCCTTCTTTGTTACATCTAACGTTTCGAATAAGAGTACCATTCTTAGTGGTCGCAGATGGACTAGTTGGAATGCTGGGACGTGGCTGGTGGAAAAAATAGACGTAACAAAAAGGGTTCGTACTGAGTCCCATTAATATACACGCTGAATTTTCATTGGTTTTGGAAAAAGAAATATCGTATATTAAATAAATTCCTCTATCTATATACGTAAAACAAATTTGTGAATAACATAAGATACAAAAGTTTTGAAAATGATTTTCAAAACTACCGCGTGACCCTGATGAACTTTAAATCCTGAATTGAATCCGCCGGTACTACTAATTGATCTCACGATTTTACTTTCCAGTTTTAGTCAACATTTTTCTTTTCTGAATGTTTATTTCGACTAGCGAATTGGGTAGTCAACTAAACAATATGAAAATGTTGCCGGTGCCTTGCTTAATCGAAAATATAGACCACTTTAAGAAAACTATTTGAATAAAAAGAATCTGCGTGTTATCAGGATTTTTTATATAATTTCAAACATTTCACCGGAAGTGACGACACACAGCAATCAATGTGAACATTATTTATTTGCCTACACCAATAAATACAACGACGTCTGTCAACTGTCAATGTCATCAGGGAAAATAAGTGAGATATCGATGCCGGAAACCGTTTTCTGCGTGAAAGAACGTTGCGTTACGTTTTTGATAACGCGGTGGTTTCAAATAAAGAGTATAATGTTATTTTTTGACTTACTGCTCTGCCACGAAGTCGGTCTTAATGCGGGTCTTAAGAGTGTCGCTAAAAGAACGTTTGTGTTTTGCTGATTCCCGCATTCAAAAATAGGTATCCGGTAAAGTGAAGATGACAGTGACAGAATAGTAGTGACAGACTGACAGTACCGCCAACAAAAGTATAGCCAACATTACTCAAAAACATCTTCAACGTGACGTCACAATCTCAAATAAGCTTGACCTTGCTTAAAAATAAAGGTCATTGGGATTTTCGCATATATCTAAATAAGTAAGATCTTATTTCAAAATCTGATTAGATAAAGCTTCTCCTTAAGGTTATTTCTCACCATGGTATGCAAATCAGATTTTTTTTTATTTTTTGACTACGAATTAGGTCTTACTAACGATCCTTATGAAGTGCCCTTCGGCTCCAGAATCAATGAAAAATCACTATTAACCATGTGTTCAAAACGCGACCAATAATTTTGAAAACCAATAAGTAAAATACCATCGCTGCACCATCTATACACACTGCTTGGAATAGCTCCGCCAAGCGTGCGTCGTAATATGGCTTGCGCGGTGGAGAAATACAAACAGATGAACCACAAACAGCATCTAAACCTAATGACCAGGATCCACCACCCTCACATTTGAACAGTCGGAAAAGTTTTCTGAGGCAGCCAAGCATCCCACTCAGTGAAGAATACTAGATTGGCTTGGTGAAAGATAAACACCCGTTTTAGAAATAGCAAATTTTCCACCCGACAAGAAACTCTAACCAGGTGGTGATCTCCCCTGTGTAGTGTGGAAGTCCTCAAACAGACTCCGGGCGGATGTTGGGAGATGCCACGAGAACCGAGTCAAGTGGGGTTTCTTAAGCAACGACCTTTGGGAATGTGAAGCTGTTAAAAGTATGGCCCACCTCCTGTCATGCCCCAACAGCCCAATCTCTTGTACATTTGAAGATTTAAACTCGGCTAATGACATAGGAGTAAGTGAGGCCGCACACTGGTTCATTAACTTATAAAAAAGCCATTTCGACTCGCTAAGAAGAAGAAAAATCATTCCTGCTCCAAGTTTTTTTCATCCAAAATCAGAAAGAATTAACCATGAAGAGTCAACCGTATAAAATAATATCACTTTTCTACAATTTCAAAAAAACTAGCGTCTCTTTTGGGTACTGAAAACCTTAAAGTTTTAATGAAATCTACACAGCACATCACCAAGACGTGAAGGCTTTAGAGACTTAGTAGCTAGCAGCTCGCCCATTCGCATACTAACGAAGCGATTATTTTTGTAATCATTTCTAATATTTCCATTCATAACTTGAAGAAGTCCCTTTTGTTCGCTAAAATGATTAATATGCGAGACTGGTACAAGGACTTTTTAAACAGAGTATAGTCTATGGAACTGCGTATTTTGAAATATAACTTGTGACTCATATTAAAAGAAAACGAATATACTTTAAAATATTGTATAATTTTATTTCGGTCTGTATCAAGTTATTATTAGAAAACAAAGTACTTCTTTTCACTCTCAGAATTCAGATAAATTGAACGACAACTCTTAAGTTGAGATCCATCAAGCTGTTTAGGCTGCAGAGCGTCCCTTAAAAATTTACAAACAAACATGATTCAATTCAATTTATTCACAAATAATATCACATATCAAAAAAACACAACAATAAAAAAAAATATTACAAAAACAAAATTCATTTTACATGCATGAATATTTCCGATAGGATTTAATTATATTTCTATTACAAATTTAACTTTATACAAATAATATTCAGCAGTTCAGGAAATATTATCAAATTGTAACTCTTTCCGATGAACGATCATCCGGACGATGAATGTAATAAATAGGTCAGAAAATCGATCTGTTCTGTTGTACACTGAATGAATTTATTAAAATAGCAGTCTTTTCTAGTATAAGTTATGATGTTGGGAAGATAAGGTAGATATAATAACTCAACTAATAAGTTGGAAAAATTCCTGTAAAGTAGTTATAAGTGGAAACAAATAAACAAATTATAAAAATTCTCTAATTTCAATTTTATTATTCAGTGCATTAACAGTGTATAAAGATATGCATCGGTTGTTTACTCGACATTAAGAGTCTTTAACACTATAGCAGCACTTCTTCAAAAACAAAGTTCTTAGTTCACTTTGAAACCAACCCTGCTGACGCAATGGGTAAAAAATTTAGTAAAAACATTTACACACAATAATATGTTATTTTTTTAGGCACCTTTGCGCCAGAAACGTTAAGAGGCGGGTTTTAAATGACGTATTTTTATTATTTTATATTAATTAATTTGTAATACAGAAAATTTGTTAATAAATAAATAAAAAAAATATATGAACGTTAAGGCTGTTATTTCTTAAAATGAGGAATTCACGTGAACATGTCCAAGCACTTGCCTATCAATTCTTACGCCTTTTTTTGATATATGCACGAAAATATTTTATTATTTTTTGGACCGGAATGGCAATAAAAATTAGAAAAAACTAATAATGCATTTGATAAAGCATACTTAGCAAACAAGGTTGCAAAAAATCTTGAAACTTCAAGAAAATACAGCACTGTCTATTCGGTATTACTCCCAAACCTCGCTGAACTCAGTAAAAACGTGACTATCATTACGAGTTGATTTATAGCGTTCCCGCTAAAAGGGGTCCCTCAGGGGTCCATACTTGGCCCTACAGATGTTTTCAGATTCGGGCTAAGAGCCTAACAGGACATATATTAATGTATTTCGGTTTATACTTAAGCGAACGGTAAAATAAGAGAGTGTTCAATTTTTCATTCTTTATGGGGTTAAGTAGTTTTGAAATACGTTCGTTATTTATGAACTTTTTGCTGGGTTTTAATGTGGAAACTTTTTAAGCAATATATTTAGTTCACGCATTTTTTATAATTTCTGCAATAATTTTGTAATTTTTTACTTTTAAATGTCTTCTTCTTTAAAGATAAAGATAATTTATTTGCCAAACATGTGTTACAAGATATTACATTCAGTTTCGTCTAATCATGTTTACCATCGCCGGTGTGTTTTATACTTCATTTGTAAAACTTAGAGCAATGTCGTGTGTTGACGGCAAAGCAAATACAATTTATCATTACCCCTTTGTTCTCCCACGGTTGTCGTAAGAGGCGACTAAAGAAATCATGGGTACAATACAATACAATACAATAACCTTTATTGCACAAAATAAATAAATACAGGACATTTTTATCAAAAACTAGGAAAAGGCGGCCTTATCGCTAAACAATTTCTTTCAGACAACCTCGTTATATAGAATATAGTAATGAGAAATTAGTTATTATCTTCTGCGATCACCTGTTTGCCCAACGTGGTGATTATAGGCAAACTATATTGGGATAAGCCTTTAGTCCAATAGACTCATACAGGTTGTAATGACTTCTAGTTTAAGCTAAGATTTATAATTTTTAACTCTGAAACATGAGATATTCCAGATATTCTCTCGGAGCAACAGCAACTATACATGTGATCAGTATGCGATGACGTGCATACACACGTAATTCAATTTCAGTACACGGGATGGGACACAATCTGAGCCCGCTTATTAGATTAGGCATCGTGTATTATGTCAGATATGTATCAGTTGTGCATATATTGTGACGTAATAACATGGGTCATAGAATTTACTATGCAATTTCAAGTTGCACTGAATATATTTAGTAATCTTTTGACGACCTCTGTGGCCTAGTGGTCATTATGCCACGCTGTTACACCGGGGTCCCGGATTCGGTCCTCATCAGGTCATGATAGAAAATGATCTTTTTCAGATTGAACTAGACCTTGGATTTTTATCTATATATACATATATTTGTTATGAAATATAGTATCTGTTCAACCTTTGAACATTCGGTCAGCAAATCACGCGACGAACGTGCGACCTAGATGCAGAAACTGCAAGATTCTGCTGCAACGACACTATACACAGACGACTCACATAGAATTTTTGTAATAAGTGTGTGTATCTTGGATTTGTATATATAGTTAGGCAAACTGTAAATAAAATTGTCTTTCATCGGCAGTCGAGTTGTTATTATCTCCTCCGTAGCGGTTGACCCGCTGATGCCTTGTAGCATCCTCTCACTGTGGCCAAGACACCCTTAGCCAGTGACGGTCTTGTGAGTCTGCTTGACCGTCAGTGAGAAAATCTTGTCCTGTACACATTACACCTCGTGTACAACTACCCTGATTCCTTCCCACCATCCGTCTGTGGCCTTAGGTCTCACGGCGCAGACTTCCTGGACACTTTATATATTTATATATCACACTTTATGGTTAGGGCTAGGGCTGTGTAGGGTTAAGTGATAGGCTGTAGGTAAATACACTTATGGTCTTTTAAGGAGTTCTCGCCCTCTCCTGGTAATTTATTTCTGTACAGTTTGCCAGAGCGACCAACAGCGACACACACCCATACATACAAACATTTACACTAGTTGGCAGACTGTACAGTATCGTTGAGGTAGTATCCCATAGAACAAGTCTCGAACTTACTTTGGGTCTGGTTCAATCTGTATGATTGGTCTGTATATATTTATTTATATCTTTTGGAAGCAGCAAAAAAAAATTGTTTTTCTAAAAAAAAAACAATAGTCTTTGAACTTAATTCTACAGAACGTACAAATTGATAACCTCCTCTTTTAATTCAGTTTAGAACGATACAATTTTATAAGTCCTGTGATCTAATTTGTTTGCTTTCCCTACCAGCTAATGCTCCTGCCAACGCTGCTGCATTCATTGTGGCTGAATTACCATCGGATGTAGTACCCGTGACACATTTTTAGGGTTCCATAGTAAACAAGGAACCCTTATAGTTTCGCCATGTCTGTCTGTCTGTCTGTCCGTCCGCGGTTTTACTAAGCGACTATAAGTACTAAAAAGCTGTGATTATGCATGGGTGTGTTTATTAATTATGCGGAATAAGTGATAAAATAAAATACAAATTCAATGTCGCTTCCATACAAGTAAAGTGAAAAGTCATTTTTCTTCTCGTCTAACCAAATATGTGGGAAATCGATGAAAAGGATGAAAATATTATAGCTTGTGAACACCGTTTTTCTATTTAAGGATCCGTTTTTGGAATATTTCGTTTTAAAGTGAACATTTTTGTTAGAGTCAAGTGTCCCCCCTTTTATCTGCTAAACGGTTATATGAAGGAAAAAAAATCAAAACTAGTATATACAACGAACTTTAAAACAAAACTATCAGTGCTAAGTAGGGTTTACAAATTAAAAAGTTATAGGCGATCAACTTATAAAATGTACTCGGAAAACGAAAATTTCGTACAAATTCAATAGAAAATTAGTTTTTAGACGTTTTCTGTGGCATGAACTCAAAGCCAAAATTCGTAACTACCGAACCCTACACTGCGCGTGGTCCGACACGCACTTGGCCAATTATTAACTATACACGAGGCCTTTTCGCTTGCAAACAAAATTCGGGACAAATGATTCAATAAAAAACTTGTTTTTTTCAATTTTTTTTTCTTAAATTTTGAACAGTCCACTCAGCCCCAATCAAACAACCACACACATGTGAACACAATAAAAACAAGCAAAGAAATAAACAGAAAATTCCAATTGGTTTTATAAATTCGCGGTAGATTCCCAAGAGGTTGTTTAATCAAGGGCCATCAACTGGGTCCGTCCCGTCTTGATCCGCCTTGATTGTTTCTCCCAAAAGACTTTTTTGAATTGTTGGAATCAAATGTAGGTAAAATTATATTAACTTAAATCTTTGGGTTTAATAAATCTTTTCTTTTATTTATTTGCTGACGTTTCTTTGAATAAATAGAAGTTCCGATTAAAACATCAGCAAATAAGTAAAAGAAAAGGAAAGTTTCGCGTTAATTCTCCTGTTGGAGAATTTGATAATTATGCGATGCGATAGTTAAAAGAAGTAAATAAATTCTCTATATCCTTTAAACAGTCTCTCTCTCTCTCATCTCAGCGTTTTCCCAGTTGCGTCCTCAGCTGCAATGCTGAGAAGCCCGGGGTCCGCTTTCCGACTTTTTCTTCTCCACTTTGCACGGTCTTGAGCATCCTTGGTTGTGAGACGATTAGCACGCATATCATCTTTGACGGCGTCAAGCCAGCACTTCTTGGGTCTACCCCGCCTGCCGGACCCCGGCGGAGGAGGCATGGCTATACATTTGTTTCCCACGTAACTTGCCGGCTTTCGTAGGACGTGACCGTACCAGCGTAGGCGACTTTCCTGCAGTTTGTCCGCTATGTCACGGACATGAAGGCTGCCGCGGATGCGGGTGTTTCTAACACGATCTCTCCGTGACACTCCGCATATCCAACGCAGCATTTGCATCTCCGTGACATGCTGCTTGTGCCGCTCAAGCAAAGGCCACGCTTCACTCCCATATAAAAGGACAGGTCTAATGATGGATTTGTAGACCTGTCCCTTCAACCTAACCGGCATTTTGGGGTCACAAATGACACCAGTCACCTCTCGCCACTTTGCCCATGCGGCAGATATACGGGCCTTGACGTCGGCATTGATGTCTCCGGACGCGTGAACTACAGATCCCAAATCCTTTAAACAGTGTAGTCGGATAAGTCTGACTAGTTTCGATCAGTTTAGACGATCATCATCAGGGCGAGTGTTAAGAGGGACGGCGACCCGACGGTTTCGCTGTCATAAACGCACTGAGCGCAGCCTCACTGTTAAGAAATCCTCAATAATGATAAGTATAAACCTGAAAGTGTGCCTTTTTGTTTGTTGAATAGTCCTAAAAGTCAAAATAAAGCTATTAAATGTTTAAAGTCAAATTAAAACTACAAAACGTCATGAAAGAAATATTGGCTTTCAACAATCTAGCTTTGAATATTATGATTTATTATGTATATTGCAGGGAAATGATGACGGCACATCTAAATATCAAATTAAATTTATATTAAGCGCAAAATATTCCAAACCATATTAAATCCCACGCCGTAACGTCGAAATATTCAAATATCATATGACATAAATACACTAACATAACATCGAGCAGTAATTGCAACTCGATTTGCGTTGCAAATGCTAACATGTCACAGACTACATGAGCTCAAACGCTATATCACGCAATCTAACCTCAAATCAGAACGTTCTGGACTTGTGTTCTAGACTATGTCGTCAAGACGCCTCTGACGCATTTCATATTAGGCAAGTATATGTTGACAGTTGATATCATTGAAATATTGACGTTCAAATAAGTACTCTATACTATTTTACGTTGACACTGTCTAGATACATAGTTATTATCTAGAGCATTGAAATTCAAAATTAAAGTCGTTATTTTGGGTATAGTCTCTATTTCTTAATAATAAGAAATGAATAGTAACATTAAATTAGGTAACAACATAAAACTAGCAAATAAAACTAAATATGGCTAAATCAGCCACAAATTACGGATTGAGCATGATCTTTAAGGACATTGTCATATTTTACCTATGTATATTATATTTAGACCGGAAGGGTGTTGTCAAATTATTATTTTGTGTTATAATTAATAAATACTTGTAATAGAATACAATGTTGACAATTTATAAAATGCAATGCTTGCAAACGAGTTAACCAACATAAATCACGTTATAAAAAACGGTACACAGTCCTTTAATATTAAAATTGTAATGCCAGTAAACTCGCACGAGCACATACGAGTAACGCGCCCAATATAAACTATCACGTTAATACTGAAACAGCTCCTCGTTTCTATCAATTGGAAATTGATCCCAAATGTCATGTCCTGATTGAAGAACCTCAATCTTCAATCCCCTGATATTAATTACGTTGTAGAATTTAATTAGTTTATTAACGTTTATCGCCGCTTCCCTAAAACACTTTGGGGATTCACGGGAATTGACTTGTTACCTTTCAAATTTCATATTTAAATGGTAATAATTAATTTTCGCGAAATAAGGTAATCAAACCCAGTTGTGAAATAAAGTCCAATGAAAGGATTTGCCCTTTAACTTTGCACACCAGCGCATCTTTATGTTGCCTACTAGTTACTACCTATCCCTAATATAATGTGACTTATTATATTTTCCTTACTTATCTTGTTCGGTTTATCTTTTCTGTGTACATGAGTATTTATTTTATGTCTGTATGTAGTTATATATGTTTGTATGTATGTTATTAATTATGCATGTACGTATTTAAGTCACTGTATATATTATGTAAGTGTAAGTATATAATTACTGACTGTACCTACATCTATTTCTTTCTCGGTTGCCTATAACTTTGCCTCACCTGTTTTCGTCAAACCTCTCCAAGGACCTCGGTTGCATGGAAGAGATTGCAGTTGCGATAAGGCCGTCTTTTGACATCTGTTTTATGTTATCCATTTTTATGTAACATTATGTTTTGGTGCAATAAAGATTTTAACTAACTAACTAACCTTGACTTTCAAACGTTAACTTCAATTAATTTTAAATAGTTGTACCACAGCATCATTATCAAACACAGCTAAAAACCACCGCAAGAGAACTTGCTTTCACTTTGAATTTAAAATTAGTTTATCCGTTCGAGCGCTACGATGCCACAGACAGACACATAGACAGACAGACGTTAGCTCTAAACTTACAACATCCCTCTTTTTGTCGGGGGTTAATAAACAGTGGCCGATATATAAAATTGAGTACGCTTATTATGACAATATTGGCTTACTGCGGATTACACGCCGTGATTTATGCACATATTAAACATTATTTTGATACTCTGATAGTGATATTGGTTTAAATTAACCGTAAATTAACCTACTCATAATATTATCATTGTATTCCACAACTGCAAAATGTTTCAAAACGATATTCGTTTTTGGTCCAAAATAGAGAAAAAGATAATGAGGTTACGACATAAAGAATGGAAATGAAAATTGCGCGAATATAGTAGATTGTACTTCAAGGGGCAAAGGTAATATGTTTAAGACGAGGGAGTTATTTTGAATTAAGAGTGAAACGAAGGATTCCACAGTTGACTACGGTGGAATCCTGAGTGAAGCGAGGGATTCATGTATATCGCCCGAGATAAAAATAATACCGTATCCGAATAACACTCTTTTCATCTTCATCTATGCGAAAAATCAGCAAATACGAAATAGAATATAATAAAAGTAGAACACTTACATAATACCTAATAAGAGTTCAACTGACAACTACTAACCTTTATGTGGTGTTGTTTTCAGACAATAAATACTGATAATAAATTTTTAGAAGAGCACCAACTTCTGATAAAACTCCACTCATCGTTACTTCAGCTGGGCTTCGCTTTTTTGACTACTTAATATTTTTTATTACGCAATTTATGTTTGTTTACTTGTTCGCAAGCATTACATGTTATAATGTGTCAACATTGTATTATATTATAAGTAATTATTAATTAAAAGACAATTATAATAATATGACAAAGCCCTTCTGGCGAGTAGGCGACCAATACTGTGAAAATGAGTTTCTTTCGGCGTTTCTTCTCAGCAGTGGTCGTTACGAAGCGCTGGTATCAGTAGCTTTTCTTTAAAAATAAATAAAATTTTAATATACTTTACACGTAACATAAATTATACTTATTGACGTGTAAAAGTGCCTGTGAAGGTCTAATTACTGAATAAACATTTGAATCTTTGAATCTACTTCACTCTTTCTTAACTTTATCATTGGGCGTGGTCCCTTACATCTTTGTATTTTTATAAGAAAAAATTTTCAAATTTCAACAATTAATTTCAAGTCTATATAAAACCTTAAACTTCTGTAATTACTTTGAATTAAATACATAAACTGCGCTTTTTTAAATTATATATATTCTTTTTCCGAAGCGACGAACATAAAATTAATTCACGTTGACGACGTTATGTACTCCAAATTTAAAACTGATCCAATTATTTGTTGCTTGAAAACTAATCTTTCTTTTTGTTTTTTTAGCTGAACTGCCGACATTATTTTTAATTCTACATAGATTACAATAATGTACGTCAAATTGTTTTTAATCCCTAGAGATTTTGTTTTTCACTTTGAAGTCCCTAGAGAATTATCAGAAAATTTAGCTCCAAATGTTTTGGAATGAAAGCATCTTTCTTTGAGTAGAGGAGATGAAAAGATATTTATTTGCTATGATGATGATTACCTTTATTTAAAATGTTATGAATATGTTAAGGTACTTGAATTTACATACATACATATTTTTACAACTGTTTCCCATGGTAGGCAGAGACTATAGATTTCCACTTGCTACGATCCTTGCAAACCTCTTTTGCTTCCTCAACACTCATTGCTCTTTTTAACCGACTTCTAAAAAAGGAGGAGGTTATCAATTTATTTCCTATCCTTTATTTTTTTTGTGTATGTTCACCGATTGTTCAAAGACGCCTGAACCGATTTAAAAAATTCTTTTTTTGTTTGAATGGGTATACTTTACAAGTGGTACCATGGAAATTATGTCAAAATCGGTTGTGTAGTTTGGGCGTGAGGTCGGTTTTTAGTTTTGAAAAAATATGCATGTAGCACTTGAATTTACTAATAATAAAAAGTATAATAAATTAAAACGGGGCATCCCAAAAAGTCTGAATAGTTTAAACGATTTGTTATAATTTTATGAACGACCGCCTGCCTGAAGCCAACTCTCGTTGGGAAAGCAGGGGTTACATACTCCTGAGTGTTGGATCTCATTTCTCAGCACGGAGCAACGCTATCGCACCCTCCGTGCGATGGGATGCTATAGCATTCTGCGCTCTCTCTCGCTCTGGATAATGACGGTTTAAAGCGACAGAAAGGGATAGCAGCATAGAAAAGAGCTGCTGAGAAATGAAATCCAACCCAAAGCGGTACTGAGTATCCTCGTTTTAGTGTCAAGCAACATTGAGCATTAACTTATGATGTTAAAGTCTAATTTGGTTTGACATAGAAATGGGACGTTACTATCGTACGTGTAACTGTTATAGCACAAGATGTTTGTGCTTAGACCTTTAGTAGACTTTTTACTACAGCCGTGTTGATTCGAATTAAGGTAGTTCGTCTTTTCCGTCACTATATGGCAAATATTACATTGATATTTTTTTTCTTTTTTTCGTGTATGTAAGTGACAACACTAGGGTCAGATTTTTCAGGCTGCCTAAAGGCATCTGACATAGCTTGACGACTGATATTAATAATATCTATTTACATACCATATGTTACCAATGTACCTAATGTACCCAACTAACAAGTAAGTTGCTGGGACTAAAAGGTGGACGCCGGCCGGCAATAGTTTGCATGAACTAACTGGTGGCGGAATTGCACCAAGTAATTCAAATCACATAGTATGTAACTTTGACTTCTGCAAAGTAACACCTGAATCTATTAACAAATAACTATTTATTAATCAAAAGACATAATAATAATACGACAAAGCCCTTCCGGCGAGTCGGCGACCAATACTGTGAAAATAAGTTTCTATCGGCGTTTCTTCCCAGCAGACGTCAGTATACATCGGTAGCATTTCTTTAAAAATAAGTTAAATTTAAATATAATGTACACTACACGTAATGTATATTATACTTATTGACGTGTAAAAGTGTCTGTAAAGGTCTAATTACTGAATAAACATTTGAATTTTGAATTTTTGAATAACATTTAAATATCATAAACATTCTGAGCTCAAATTAAACTCCATGGAGCTACACTATGATGTGCGTACAGATATATAAATACACAGATATACCATCCTCTAGGGAAATTTGGGTTCTATTATCTGACAGGTACAGGCTACCGTTGATTTATGATTGCAATACATAACGATCAAATATTCAACTAAAATGTGGTAGTTTAGCCGACTTTTAGTGAGAAGAATATGTTTTTTTCTTACTTTTGGGACAACATTCAAAATTCAAATGTTTATTCAGTAATTAGACCTTTACAGGCACTTTTACTCATCAACAAGTATAATTTACATTACGTGTAGTTTATATTGATACTTAGTTATTTTAAAGAAAAGCTACCGATACCAGCACTGCGTAACGACCGCTGCTGAGAAGAAACGCCGAAAGAAACTCATTTTCACAGTACTCTTGGCTTGTTGTGAGTTTTATGTTTTCGGTTGTGATCGTCCTAAAGAGGATACTTGAGTTTTTCGGGGTCCAGTGCCCCCATTTTGAATAAATTGTTTTTAATGAAACAGAGATATCACTTAAAAATTTGTATTATACGTCTCTAGATAACCCATCAAAATATTTTAGAAACTAGTGTTTACAGTCTAAAGTGAGAAAGTGAAGCTTTACTTAAAATTTTTGCCAAAAATTACCGTTTTTCACAAAATTGCTAAGAAAAGCTTCACGTTCTCACTTTAAACTGTAAACATTAGTTTCTAAAATATTTTGATGGGTTATCTAGAGACGTATAAGACAAAATTTTAAGTGATATCTCTGTTTCATTAAAAATAATTTATTCAAAATGGGGGCACTGGACCCCGAAAAACTAGTAGCATCATAAACATCAAGTTGAAGAAACAAGACATTATTTAAAAAAAGAACACCCGATTAAGACAAATCTAGTAATACCTCTCTAGCTTAAATCCATCGAGCCGTTCAGGCTGCAGAGCGAGCCAAACATTAGAATTTGGCGCCAAAAATCCGCCATTTTGTTTATCTTATTTAGATATACCCAGTATCACTTTCACAGTAAATATGAATCTAACGACACCTCTCAAGCTAAACTTCATCTAGCCGTTCAGGCTGTAGAGCGTGCCAAACAATTATACATATGACGACCTCCGTGGCGTAGTGGTCACCATGCTAGTCCGCCACCCAGAGGTTCCGGGTTCGATCCCCGGTCAGGGCAAGTTGGAAAATGGCCTTTTTCAAATTGTACTGGGTCTTGGGTGTTTATCTATATATGTATTTGTTATAAAATATAGTATCGTTGAATTAGTATCCCATAACACAAGTCTCGAACTTACTTTGGGGCTAGCTCAATCAGTGTAATTTGTCCCTATATATTTATTTATTTATTTATATACATACTCTCGAAAAACATAAACCCTCTTTCTGGCGCAGTTGGATAAAAATGTTATACTATCACAAACAAATATATACCTGTCACGTTTTTGTCCTAAATGAGGCAGACAGGGCTTTTTGATCTTACGGCTTTAAGCAGAGAGAGCGCAGAGCCGCAAGACTTAAACTCCACTTTTAGTGTGATGGTACGAGTACCATGAGCTACTTGGGCCATCTGGAAAAGCTTAAACCGACTCAGAACTGAGCAAGGCCGGTGCAAGCATAATTTGGTCCGGTGACATGTATTGATCCAACTGCAAGAAAATGACAATGTGGCCGTAATCACCGGACTATGACACACCTCCTCTCCTGCCTATCAACCCCACCAGCTGCACTAAGCGTGACCTATATGAGGCCTTTGACAACGCTGTGAAAGTGGCAACCTATTAGAGAGATAAAAATTGATTTTATTTTGAGCTTTCGACACGAGAAGAAGTGTGATGATGGGCGAAAAGGTGAAGGAAGAACCAAAATTAGAAATATATTCCTGAAATCATTATTGTTTTATAAGCTGACTTTGATGAGACTTTTATGAATATGAAGGTAATCGAGCTCTTCAAAAATAATTGGATCCCATTAGGTATTTTGCAACGTCAATATTTTTTTATATGAACCCATAACAGCGAACATAAATATCGTGTATTTCTTGATACGAGTTTTCTCGTCACTGTCATACAATTTGCGAAAACCATTTCACCCCTTTTGCCTTCGTTTGCCTATATTTGTGTAAAGGTAGTGCTACAGCATTAGTTATATAAGCTATAGCATGAGCAAAGCGAGTGATGAACGAAACGAGCAAATAAAACAAAAAGAATTATAAAAAACACTTCTACTTTTATATGTCAAATGAATGTGATGATGGTAATCGATCACATTCATTTGAAGAGTAAGCTTTAGTTGTTTCTTCTTAAGTGAAATTTATTGATTACTTGCTTTTCAATCTAAACTAATTCATGTGCTTCAGCTACCAGTTAGTTCATGAAACTAATGCCAGCCGTCGCTCACACTACTGTTTATTCCAGCATACTGCCACCAATAGTCCCAGCTTACCCGCCACCATAGCTGATATATGCCCTTGCCTAGGCTCTACATCCGTTGTGGCTGCAGCATCATCTTCCGTCGTTCTCGCGACACGTGCTTCATCATAACACGAGGCATTTACAGGCACAAAACAAGCTGTTGACCTTTCGGCAGTAAAACAATGGCGTCAATCAACGTCGTTTGTCATCAATAGAGATATTTTCTTAAGTACGGTCGAAATAAAAGAGAGAATTTCTTTCGTTCAAGACAAATTTATTCAAAGATTCAAATGTTTATTCAGTAATTAGACCTTCACCGGCACTTTTACACGTCAATAAGTATGATTTATGTTACGTGTAAAGTATATTAAAATTTAATTTATTTTTAAAGAAAAGCTACCGATACCAGCGCTTCGTAACGACCACTGCTGAGAAGAAACGCCGAAAGAAACTCATTTTCACAGTATCAGAAGGGCTTTGTCATATTATTAATATTGTCTTTTAATTATTAAATACTTATAATATAATACAATGTTGACACATTTAACATGTAATGCTTGCGAACGAGTTAACAAACATAAATTGCGATAAAAATATTAAGTAGTCAAAAAAAGCGAAGCCGAGCTGACCAGTCCCTCCCAGGCGCCCGTTCACGAGTTGACGCACGGATCAGCCATCGTTAAACTCAACCATATTAGAGGGAATCCAACGACCCGACCAGCGACGCCACCACCGGATTGGACATTTTAGTGAGCATGAAAAACCCGAACTCGCAGACCTTGTCAAGATGGTTCTCATTGTCGATGTGTCAAGTCAAGTGTCGCGGCGTCTTTTGTTTTGATGTAAAATCAGTCTGTCTTCCGTTTTTTGTGTGTCTATGCCTAAAGGACAGAGGTCTATGTCTATCTGAAAGGAGGCTGAGCGACCAAACAGTAAGCATAGCTTGCAATGCACCGCATGCCTTAATACGTAGAACCTATTATAACCTCCAACGAATCCTGTTTATTCCCATTTCCATTTGTTCTGCTTACTTTCTATTACATCGGATAAACAAAATTAAGTTATTTTCATTCCTTTGTTCAAGTTTCGTATTGTTTTGCAGCTTTTGTAATACGATCTGAAGAGGCTGAATATATTATTTAAGGTCTAGGGTGTAAATGAACAGTCATATTACTTTTTCCATGCTGGTTTAGGAGAAAAGATAAAAATCAGAATATTCTAGCTGCTTATTTTCCCGCGCAGATCGATCGAAAAGCTTTACTTTTCATTCCTTTTGGAACGAAGTTCCTTACGGCAGGCTTGGAGGAGATAGGGATTTTGCTGCGCGACCGAACTGAAAAAAATGTGATAGTAAAACCGTAAGGATGACCTCGTTAAATAAAACCGTTAAATGAGACGTGCGCAGGCGCGACAGTCGTATACACAAGCGAGTAGTGTATAATACCTTTGAGCACGATTTTTCTTTTGCAAATTGTGTCGATTCTTCATTAGCCGAAGGAACTTCGTTCCTACCTGGTGTCCCACGACACCACATTTCTTTTTTCTATCTAGATCTATGACTTGACTGTATGAAAGAGTATAAATGTATATATATTTTTAACACACAATCTCCACGTCAATTTGAGCACAGCATCTTGAAAGCTTTTAATCTATAAAAAGAAACGTATACTTTGGATAAAGATTTTTCTACAAAACCATCTTTATACAAAATTTGTTGCGCAAAAAATATATTTCATTTTTCCGCAAAACATTTCGCCTAATTATGGAACAGTGGGAGCGAACAAAAAGAGCAGATGCTCCTTGATTCAGACCCTAATGGCGACTCAAAATACAGGCAATTAGCGAGTCCCGGCGTAAACATGAGTTTTTCCTGTAATTAATGAGGTTCTGTGGAAGACTAGGTATACTTTGCGCTGGAAATACGTGAGCGGTTGAGCAAGGCAGTGCTGTTTTAACAACGAATGGTTTTATTTTTATTTATTTTATTTCAAACAATAACATACAATCACATACATGCACAAAAAACGCTATATAATCTTATTAGAGATTTTCCAAACATTGGAATTGCATATATATACATACATTAACTATATCTCCTTATCAATGATTTAACTTATAATAATTTACAAGCGTGGCACTTAAACGTCTTTAATTACCTACTTATTATAAATACGCGTCGACTTGTCACAATAAAATGTAAGCGCCGTCGCTGGAGGGAGACCTGAAGTGCGATTTCTGAAACGCAGAGTCACCTAAACGTATGGTTTTTGTATGGGAAAACCATTCGTTTAGGTGACTCCGCGTTTCAGAAATCGCACTTTCGGGGGAACCGGTTCTCGAGGCTCGAGCAAACAACTATGCATAGGTGCATAGTTCGGTGTTTTATTTCCGATTAGTTTTGCTAGTCAGATATACGTATTACTCAGATAGATACTTCTGATATAAGTACTATACTTTTACCCGACTTCCTAAAAGGAGGAGATTATCAATTCGTCGCGATTTTTTTTTATGTTTGTTCACCGATTGCTCGAAAACGCCTCAACCGATTTGAGAAATTCTTTTTACAATTGAAAGGGTATACTTGTCAAATGGTCCGATAGAAATTTTATCAAAATCGGTTGTGTAGTTTGGGGGTGAAGACGGTTTTTAGTTTTGAAAAAATATTTATCGGTGAAGTGAACTTCGCCAAAGGATGTCATGTATTAGCGATTTCTACGGGGGCTAAGTTATATCCCGAAATTAAAGATTACCATGCTGGTTTGGCCGTGTGGTTTCGGGCAGAGTAGAATAGGGCTACTCCAAGTCCTCCCGTGGATGTTGTAGAAGGCGACTTATGGAATACAAGCTGAACAAAGCTTATAAAATATCATGAGACCTCTTCAACCCGTCTGGCCAGCGAGAAGAGTGTAGGCTAAGTCCTCTGGCTGCTCTGGCTAAGTATGGCCCTTGTAATACAGAGGGTTGTGCTCCTGCAGTGGAGCCAAAAAAACCTGATGATGATGATGCTGGTTCGGGACAGTAGAAAATCTTGGAATGTTCCAGCTGCTTCTCTTTCTGCGCAGATCGAAGGAACCCATCAGTTTTTTGATTTCTTTATCCATCTTTTCGCTCACCATCACGCTCAAAGTGGCCTTTGAGTGTTGCGGTCCTTGGCTTTATATATTTAAGGGGTTTACTACGCCAATTCGAAGTTCATTTTGACTACCTCCGTGGCTTAATGGTCAAAGAGCTAGTCCGCTATTCCGGAGGTTCTGGGTTCGATCCCGAGCCAGGGCAAATTGGAAAATGGCCTTTTTCAAATTGTTCTGGGTCTTGGGTGTTTATTTATATGTGTATCTATTATACAATATGATATCGTTGAGTTAGTATCCCATAACACAAGTTTAAACTTACTTTGGGGCTAGCTCAATCAGTGTGCTTTGTCAGTATATATTTATATTTATTCATATATTATCTTGGTACACTTTAACTATGACGACTTAACCAATTCTCATATGTGCTAGTCATCGATCAAACAAATTACAATACACCGGTGGTTCATTTTAACTAAATCATTATATCCAAGACTTATTTTGTGTATTTTTTTTTGGTCAACGCCGTTTTATCTGCTTAGGTAACATTTGATCAAAGTTCTTTTTACCAATTTTCATTTCTCTTTCATCAATATTACATCGTATAAAATATGTGAAAAAGGACCAGACAAAGTGTTGACGTAAACTTAATCTTTTAATATACTTACTAATAGTTAGCTTCAAACTGAAAACTCGTGAAATACATATCTCAGCAACCCCTTGACAAATTTGGCTCATGTTTAAATTATAAATTTTGAAGAGATATTTAAAAAAATTAAAATTAGGTAGTCTATGTTTATCTCCATAACTCGTTGTAGAGTAAAAAGAAACAGACAAGCAGACAATAGCTCAAGAATTTTTATATACCTTGTGGTCACCTATCTAAGTGCTGACCACGTCCGGTGTCGCTTAACTTGTGAAAGCGCTAGTAATGCTTACTCCTTACTACCGGGCTACCAAGTTCCTCATTCACTCGGTTCGATGAATTATTGTAATAAGAGAAAACCTACGTAAGATTAAAAGTGTTTGGGTGAAACGAAACACGGAGAAAATGCGTCTTCGTTATATGAAACATTGTAAGAATCAAAACTACTGGTAAAATTACTAATGGATAAGTCGTCATAGTTAAAGTGTGACAAGGTAAAGCGAACTTCGAATTGGCGTAGTGAACCCATATTTTAGAGACGCCAGACCAAAAAAACTAGCTGCCGTGGCGACCTGATGTGTAAGTGCCCTAAGCCGGAAAACACAAGCTACACAAAACCTATTATCTCTAGCACTAAACATTTGACTACCTCTGAAAACAGTCAATTTACACTAAAAATTTGTTGGCCCTTTCGGCGCAGTTAAGCGTAAACTTATTTCTCAACCCATTAAACTACCATATTGCTCAGTGGCGATTCGGCTATTTGCAGACATAAAGGTCGTGGGTTAGGAACGCACTATAAAAGAGAACGAGCCATAAACCAAGATAATGGTATGCCCTGCTTGGATGAAACATCTGGGAGTAAGGAAAAATGTTTGATACTTCCGTAGGGTCTGGTACTTGTAATATCTCATGAAGAACCCATTATGTCCGAGTATGTTTGAAATTTCCGCCATATTGCAGAAAATATAATAACTAGAGGCACTGCGGATGTGACCTCGTAGGTCCGTGTTTGCATAGATTAAAACCTCTAAAAAATTATTCACAGAAAAGTTTTTCGAACAAAAATAAGAGTAACCAAATAGTATTGTGAAATATTTGGAAATGTTTAAAGTTAGTTTTATATACGTTACAACATTTTGAAATTTACAAAAACTGAATCAACCAATTATTTTACCACAAACGGTTGAGAAATACGACTTGTAGAGGAGAAAAAATATTTTTCATCTCATCTACTCGAAAAATGGTGTTTTCATCCCAAAACATATGGAGCTAAGGTTACTGGTTATTCTCTCGGGACTAAAACGTGAAAAAGAAGACCTCTCGGGATTAAAACCAATCTGAAAACAGAACACGAGTGTAATCTATGTAGAATCAAAAATAATGTTGGCAGTCCAGCAAAAAAAAGAAGAATTTTGTCTTAAAGTAATAAATAGTTAGCAAAGACGTCACGACGTCAATTTTTAAATTTGGAATACATATCGTCGTCAACATGGATGAATGTAGGTAAACATTTTTATGTTCTTTGCTTCGGAAAAAGATTCAAGTAATTACAGAAGTTTTAGGTTATTTGTACTGAAATGTAATTATTTGTGTAAATGTGAATACTTTTTCGTGAAAGATATCAAACTTATAAAACTTTACTTATAAAAATATAAAGATATGAAGGACCACGCAAACAAAGTTATGAGCGCAAACATTTTATCTAAGTTGGTGGTCTTCGAAAAAATATTTCTTAGTATTTATTGTATGAAAACGACGTCAAGCAAAGGTTAGTATTTATTGTCTGTTGAAGTCTGCTTCGATATTGTAGGTGTTCTACTGTTCTTTATATTCTGTTTTGTATGTGCGTGTTTTTCTCACAAATGGAGATGAAAAGTAGAGTGAGCTACTCGGGTATGGTAATATTTTTATCTCGGGCGATATTCATGTATCCCTCGCTACACTCAGGATTCCACCGTAGAATCACTCGCTCCGCTCGTGATTCAACTGTGGAATCCTTCGTTTCGCTCTGGACTCAAAGTAGCGCCCTCGCCTTCAATATATTACCTTATCCCCTTGTAGCACAATGTACTATAAAATAATTATAAGTCCATACAAACACTAACGTAATATATAAAGTTAACGACATAAAAGTGCCTGTAAAGGCCTTATTACTGAATAAAGATTTAATTGTAAATACCTACTTTATTCGACTTTAACATTTTAACTGTTTTTTATCAAGAATCCTTTTCTTTTATAGATTGTAACTTTATTTAATTGACACAGATATCTTAGGTTACAGTTTTATCTTTTCAACGTCTGACTAAAATGAAACTTTTCTCTTTAATTTTGCGTGTCAAAGCGATAATAATTTCTCTTTTTATGATTAAATCGCATTCCCTCGACTCTGAGATTTCCCTCGGGACCTTATTCTAATATTTGCGCTTGACTATTTTAAATTAGCGATTCAAGAGACGAGTTTAATTAATTATTCTTCAAGTGCCATTTTTTGTATGACCTCTGGGACATTTACACAATTTCACAAAAAAAGTTTGTTTGTAAAATCTTTATTGTGTGCACAAATACAAAAGAAAAATCACAGTACAAAGGCGAACTTATCCCAGATACATCATCAGGTTTTTTTGTCTCCACTGCAGGAGCACAACCCTATCTGTACTACCAAAGCCATACTTAGCCAGAGCAGCCAGAGGACATGGCCTACACTCTCCTCGCTGGCCACACGGGTTGGAGAGGTCTCATTGATGTTTATAAGCGTTGTTTAGCTTGTATTCCCAAAGTTGCCTTCTACGACATCCACGGGAGGACTTGGAGGTGCCTTATTCTACTGTGTCGGAAACCACACGGCCTCCCAGATACATCTCGTACAGAACGGTATCTCCTAAGGTCCCGCGCAATATGCGTCCCCGTTCCCCGCCCTCGCACCTCTCCTCCGTTCTTGCCTTGTCGAGGTTGTTGAGCGGCTGCGGGCAAACACACACATTGCCGTGTGCACGGATGTATATTTTCGTTTGTAGTAGTGTAGGCATAAATGATACTACGCTCCTATGAAGAGCCATACCTATGACAATGTCACACGGCATGTAGCAGTTTTCGCCGCTTGGTATGTGCTTGCTTTTGTTAGTATTTGTTAGAGCGATTTCCATACAAACTCGGATCAACGGATCTGTTTGAACTTTTATAGGAGGCCAACAAATATTTTTCATATTTTAGTATATGTTCATTGAGAAAAGTTGTTCATAATCATGGACTGAATTCATATTCAAAATAAGTTCAAAATAATTTTGCTAGACGTTATACACGCTGACTTTTCATTGGTTTTGGAAAAAATGGTATGTAGTAAATAAATACCTCTATCAATATACGTAATCCAAATTTGTGTATGACATAAGATAAAAAAGTTGTGAAAATGATTTTCGATCGAGACCACGTAGTTACGCCCGTTCATAACTGATGCGTGACGCCGTTGAACTCGATATGTAGCCGGCCGGCGGTACTACTAATTGATCTTACGATTTTAGTCAACATATTTTACTTCTGAATATTTATTTTGACCAGCTAATTGGGTCCTACTAATGATCCTTATGAAGTGGCTTTCGGCTCCAAAAGCAATGAAAAATCACCGTGTATACTAAACAGTTACTTTACTTTCATTATTTTTTGTCCGGAGTGTGCTGTTTCTTCCTTGCGAAACTTTCATGCTTCATGTGGGCCGTTGGGTGTATTTCATTTACTTATTCATGAATATTTACGGAGCCTGTATTAGTTTATTCAACGGTGTACGGTGGCGTAGGTAGGAAACTTTCCTGGGACGGAGGGGGGGGGGGGGGCATCTTAACATGGGCAAAAGTCTAATTAAAATAATAAATAAAACAATACACCTTGAAGAGTTTTAAATAGGTATGCCAGAATTTATTTAAATTCATGTTTTATAAGGTTCCGTACCCAAAGGGTAGAAACGGAACTCAGTTACTAAGACTCCGCTGTCCGTCCGTCTAGCTGTCTGTCTATCACCAGGCTTTATTTTATGAACTGTGATAGCTCTACAGTTGAAATTGATGATGCTAAAACAACAAACTCTAGAAATAGAATAAAATAAATATTTTAGTGGAACTCCCATACAACAAACGTGATTTTTTATAGATAATTGTACGGAACACTTCTTGCGTGAGTCCAACTTGCACTGGGCTGGTTATATTTATTTTAATATTGAATAAAAACCAAGAATTAAAAAAATACCTGATTTGAGTTACTTTAGATAATATATTTAAATAAAAAATAAAAAGGAAACCCACGGAGGTCTTTCATGGATGAAGTTAAAAGAAACCAAAAGCTGTGTTGTAACATAGAGGTCAAGTATTTAGCCGAAAGGAAGACGAAACATCCTCCATCGATAAAAAGTTCTTATATTTATTGATAACATTGATGTTAAGAATATGACAATGATACATACCTATTTGATTCGTAAAAACTTTCTAGGGTGGGCAAACATTTTCTAGTGCAAGCATTGCCCAACCTTAGCTCCGTGCATGGCAGTAGAGTAAAAACAGAAACGGTGGACATTTAACTGAATGTTTAATGTTAAGAAGAGAGTTAAACTCGACACGAATTCTTTATTCACCGGTATTTACCGTTCTTTTCGTAAGTAAGTACTTACTTAATATAACCGGTGCTTTTATTATTTAAAATTGCCTGGATTTTTTTTTTTGAAGTGAAAACTTGTTTAACGGCGTTGTACGCTGTTTTTGTAATGGGTAAATGATAAACTCGCGTCAGGAAACTCGCGTCAGGACACATGACACTGATCGAAAATTCGTAAGACGATGGAGCGTAGACAGCCGATGTATTTCTGTTGCCGCTATAACATCAAATACTAAAAATAGAAAAAAAAAATTTTTTTGTGGGTCTTCCATGTTTATGGTATAGACTCGCACTTGCCCGGTTTTTCTTTCTGATTTTTCTAGCTGATGCCTTCAAAATGCGCGCGTGGTAAAATATCTGACAATCTCTCGGGAACCTCACATTTTACCGGGTTAAAAAGTAACTATCTTCATGCCATATTTCATTCTAATCCGTTCAGTCGTTTTAGCGTGAAAGTGGAACAAACATCCATACATCGACATAACTATTCAAACTTTTGCATTCATTTTTTTATACGGGCAAATCACACAGATTGAGCTAGCCCCAAAGTAAGCTTAAGCATGTGTTATATAATGATTTTTAAGCTATTGCATAGCTTTTATCGCGGGCTTTGAGCGCGGCGACCGAATCAAGAAATTCCGTAGCGAAAATAACACCTAACACCGGACTCCGCCTAAACGTTTCTCGGCAACCGGCGACCAGCACAGCGACGCGGCATTGAAAGCCGTGCATCGTCTAACGTTGTTTCAGTTCGGCAGAATTTGGCGCGGTGTTTGTGTGCGTGCGACTAGACGTATGCGTGTAGACTTGCTGCTAACTGCTCATAATAAAAAATCCTGAATAACCTACATGTATTGTAAGATAATAAAATAATAGATAGCGGAGCCCGGGCTCTGAAGCATTACCGCTGAGGATGCAACCGGGAATACGGGAGGATGATGATGATGATTGTAAGATAATAAAAATATTTTAAACGATATTAACTTCTCATTTATTCAATAAAAGAAAAAAAAATGTATTCTTATCGGTCACCACGCCAAAAAAGTGTAACTTGAATTAATATCAAAGAAAAAAATACTGCATAAATAAAAATTAATAAATAATTATAACTGCATAAGTTGATAAAAAATGCTATGCAATAGCTTTACCGCGGCAGACCCCGAGTGCCACACTTTTTTTTAAATTATTGATAGGATAATAGGACTAGATCGGTTTCTCATCCCGCGCAGATCATAAAAGCCGATCGAGGGAATGGGCAAGAATATGAAGCGACTAGCAACCCGTCACTATTTTGGATCCGTATTTCAATCTCTACCCAATACCACACTAAACTAGGCTTTTAGGTTCTTTGGGTTTTAAAGCCCTAGGCTCTGTCTATCTAGTTAGCAATGTATTATAATAACTTTATTGACCAAAACAGTTTTATATGATAAAATACAGTCCTGTCTCCTAAACTTAAAAGAGGTTTGTCAGGATCGTAGCAAGTGGAAGTCCATAGTCTCTGCCAACCCCTGTAGGAAAAAGGCGTGATAATATGTATTTATGTTTACAATGTCCTTTTTAATTAAGTACAAATATTTTAAGAGGTGATTCAGTATATCATTTTGAACAACTTTTCCCAATAAATATATATCGAAATACGATAAAATTTTTTGCCTTTTTCATAGTAACGATATCACGTGACTACTTCGATCTGTATAAGAACCTAAATATTTTTTTTCGTATTTCGATGTACATTTATTGGGCAAAGTTATTCAAAATGATGAACTGAATAACCCCTTAAAATATTTGTACTTAATTAAAAAGGACATTGTATATAACTATCTCCTTAACTAAGCAAAACCTGTATGTTAGGAGAAAGTTCCTTCCCAATCAGAGGATAAACATTTAGTTTAAGCGGATACTAATTTATATATAAATAACCAGGCAAGTGCGTGTCGGGCCACGCTCAGTGTAAGGTTTCATAGTTCCGAATGCCAACTTCGAGTTCACAGTACTAAAAACGGCTAAAAACTAATATTCTATTGAATTGTTATGAACTTTTCCTTTTCCGAGTACATTTTATAAGTTGGTGGCCTATAACTTTTTAATTTGTAAACTGAACTTAGCTCTGGTAGTTTACCTTTAAATTTCGTTATATATGCTATAACTGTGATTTTTTTCATATGTCCATATATAACCGTTCAATAGATAGAGGAGGGGACACTTGTCTTCAACAAAAATTTGCAATATAGAACCAAATATTTCAGGAACTGATCCTTTAATCGGAAAATGATGTTGACATGCTCACAATATTTTTGAAAGACCTATTCAACGATACCCCACATGAGGGGTTAGTCGAGCAAACAAAAACTGACTCCTACTTTCGCGTGTGGGAGCTAACCTAAAAAACATATTTTTTAGTATTTTATTTAACCCCTTTTTGCCATGACTAATATATGTACATACATATACCAAAATACAACTTTCTAGTAATTATAGTCTCTGATTAAAACCGCAAATGGATAGACAGACAGACAGACATGGCAAAACTATAAGGGTGCCTTGTTTACTACGGAACCCTAAAAAGGGGTTTGACATTTGACCTTTTGAATATTCTAACTTATTTGTATGCCAACATAAAAATACAATAAGGTACAAGGGTAAACCCATTGTTCAGAACTGTAAACGCTATCTTTTGGGACATCTTGTAATGGCCGCCAGGAAAGGGTTGTAGGCATTTGGTGACTGACTGCTTAGCTTGTAGAATAAGGGTTGGATCTCACTTGTAAGCACAAAACAGCACTTTTCTAACCTGCTATCCTTTTCTGTCGCTCAGAACCGTCATTTGCTAGAGCGAGAGAGAGCGACTGAACGCTGTAGCACGGCCGGTGCTGGATACCCTTAGCTCCGTGCATGGCTCCTTTCTTTCGGCTGATCTTTGGCTTTCTACACAAGTCGACTGATCAACTTATCCAATTTTGTATGGAAAGTCAAAAATTTACTTATCCCAACACCGTTATCCAACAACGTACTAAAGTATGGAGAAACAAGATGGGTTGACGATATAATCAAAGTCGCGGGTCACACCTGGATAAGAGCAGCACAGGACCGAGATGGGTGGCGTCGACGAAGACGACTTAGAGACGACTCAGCAGTGGGCGGTAGAAGGGCTGGGGTGATGATGATGATGATGATGATGATGATTTCACAATATTTATCTTGGGAAAATTTGTTCAGTGTCATGGACTGAATTCGCCCTTAAAATAGTTTCAGTATACAGAGTGCAATTGAAATCATTAGCATTAATTGTACTTATTGACATACTCACATAAAAGATATTTTGTGACAACGCTTACGGTGACAACACTTCAATTTATGCAGTAATTGAAAAGTATCAAAAAGTAAGAACACTTACCAAAGTATTGTCGCGTAAGGAGATGAATGACATTGTCAACGTCACGAATTCGAACAAAAGAATTCAACTGAAGGAAAATTTCGTCAATAGCGTCAGAACAAGATTGGCCTAGTGGTCTAAGCGATGGACTGTGAATCTAGAGACCGCTGGTTCGAATCACAGCTACTTAGTGTTTTTGAAGTTTTTAAAGAAGTTTCTAGATTATACTAGACTAAATGGAAAAGAAAATACGGGACAGAAAATGAGTGAAAGAGAAGGCGATAGAAAATTTGTAATTTGAGTTTCGAACATTGATATGATTTTGTTCAAATTCGGGGAGTATATAAACGGAACACGGCGCCGCCTGAGGCAGTTTAGTTGGAAAGTGAAATCCGAAGAAGAAGAATTAATTATTTTTATTTTATTTAGTTTTAATTGAAGTAGGTAGTATTTTAGTTTGTTTAGTTTTAATTAAGTGTTTTTTTTTGTTTTCTTATATTGTATATATTTTTGTGTGTTTAATAAAATTTAACGTGTACAAGAAGAAGGAAGAAAAGAGAAAAGAAAATAATAGTAGTGAGTAAAGTGAAGTAGTGAGTAAAAGTGAAGTGTTCAGTGCAGTGAAGTCCGCGCGTGTGACAGTGCTGTGACATTTCCGCGGGCCTGACAGTGAAGTGACAGTTGGAGTGCAAAGAGGACTGACGCTGTCAATTGTGAGTACTGCTTGAGTTGTAAATAAAGGCACCATTCAATAGGATTGTTGTTTCCTTTCCTATCCCCAACCCACTCTCGTGACAGTATCAAAACACTTGAGCTGCGCGTGCGTATTGTGTAATGTGTTTACCCACGAGCCGGTGATTTCAGTGCCGTCGCCGCACACAGCTGAGCCACTGAGCGGGCGCGGGCGGCCGATATACAAAAGTAGACTTTAAGTTACGTGAATAAAGTTTAAAATCAAGTGGGGACGGGTGGTGTCACACGAACGCTTGAAGATAGCGGGTTATTTAAGGCGGCCGTTCCCGGCGGTTCTGTCGTCAACGCGAGCATAGTTTAAAAAGCTTGTATTTTCATCCAGGGCAATGCTAGAAAAAAAAGCAAACCAAAAAGAGAGACATAGCGCCTTAGGGCACATTTTTCACTGTATTGAATGAAATTAGTATTATTATTACCTATCGATTGAACGAATATTAACTACATAGGGTGTGGAAATTTCATAAAACTTGTTCCAGGATATACGTTTTTTAGTAAGCCTTACAAGTTTTCGAAATAAATGTCTAATATATAAAATTCTCGTGTCACAGTTTTAGTTGCCATACTCCTCCGAAACGGCTTGACCGATTTTGATGAAATTTTTTGTGCTTATCCGGTATCTATGAGAATCGGCCAACATCTATTTTTCATCCCTCTAAATGTTAGGGGTAGTCCACCCCTAAATTTTTTTTTTATTTTTTGGACAAAATTTTTAATTTCTATTTTTTTATGATACAACATACAAAAATACATACAATCCTCAATTTTGGCAAAACAACGTTTGCCGGGTCAGCTAGTTTTTTATATAAAATTTTCATTACATTTGCGAGGTTTCTATCGAAATATTTTTTTTATTTTTATAATTTATGAGTACTTTACAAACGGTCGAAGTTCAGCTAAAATTTGTGCAAAAAAGCAGATTTTTGGAGGCGTATACTAAACTTGTTTTTCCAAATATTCATTTTAAACTTAGAAATAGTGCACAAGATATCTGTTAGCTCAAAAGTTTTCCAGAAAGATCACTTACAACGCCATAATAACGTACGAGCATTTGTATGAAAAGTAAGACGGGAAGGCTGCTCTTAAGGTTACGTTTGAAGTAGGAACGAATGTCAGGTAACTACGACTCCACGACATTGATACTATTATAATTAATTTCTTTTTCGAGAGTTTTATGAGGATTAGTTTTTTTTTATTTATAATTGGAGGAATAGTACCTTAGTGGAAACTTTAAAAGAAAGACTATTCCTTGTTTTAAAGTTTCCTCTAAGTTACTATTAGTTATCTAAACTAATAGTTAGTTTAGAGGTTTTCTTCAATATGAAAATAACGACTTATTGACGTTTTATTAGTGTTAAATTACTTTGTATCATGGGTATAATAGATACTTAGAAGGATGCCAACGATGCTAAGGAATTTAATTCAACCCTGTATTTTGTTAGACGTTATGTATAATATAAATTTAAAAATGATTTTTGTTTTTTTTTGTCTGTCTTTTCCGAGAAATAGACGCAGACAAAGAAAAAGCCTTAAATGATTACACGAAAATATCCCTCCCTAAAATGTAAGGGATAGAGGTGGGGAGCATGTTGCCGAGTCAGGTCGACGCGTCCCATCTCGCGAGGTAAGCGATTGTGGGCGCCTTAACGATGTTCTCTATGTAATGGTCTTGTTGTCTGAAAACAAGCATATTTGGACATAAACGAGCTCAAATATTGGGTTTCCATTGTCCGTTTTTAACCGACTTTCAAAAACGAGGAGGTTATCAATTCGTCGCGATCTTTTTAGTGTTCCATACAAAAAATTTAAAAACGGAACTAAAAGATCACTCGTGCGTCTGCCTGTCTGTTTATTCGTCTGTCACAGCCAAATTTGTTGTGAATTTATAGGACCAAACCAGGTGAAATTTGGTAAGATAGTGCAATTCTATGACCCAAATACAGATGTGCAAAGTAGGTAAATATTTTTTTTTTAACTAAGGGTTATTTTAAAGGGGACAAATTAGGGAATTAAAAAAAAAAGTTTTGCAAACCTTACTGTATCATATATCAAATGAAAGGACTCATTATGAGGATCTCAAATATATTTTTGATATTATTGTAAAATAGTTTTGATTTTATTTAAGAAAGATGACGAAAATTGACCCTTCTCACCCTGATCTCCGTTACAACTGAGTCTTCATCATCATCAGGTTTTTTTGTCTCCACTGCAGGAGCACGACCCTCTCTGTACTACCAGAGCCATACTTGGCCAGAGCAGCCAGAGGACTTGGCCTACACTCTCCACGCTGGCCAGACGGGTTGGAGAGGTCTCATTGATGTTTATTAGCTTTGTTTAGCTTGTATTCCCTTGTGTCGCCTTATACTACATCCACGTGAGGACTTGGAGTGGCCCTATTCTACTCTGCCGGAAAGCCATACGGCCTGGCCTATAACTGAGTCTAAGATTTTGAAAAAAAAAAATACAAAACATACTTCTTTGCTTGTAGATTACATGAACACCTATAAGAATTCTATCAATTTAAAATAAAGTGGTTAACTTAATATCACAAAAACACTACTTCATACGCTACGAGTAGTAGTAGCACAGAATTAATAAGAGTCCATGGCTTTAAATCCGCCTATTACATTTGTTATAAAGTTAATAAATTAAAAAAAAACCTATCCTAAACTAATAACTTAAATTACTTATAAATAACTAGCCCTGGCAAATCGCCTCGTGGTAAAGTGCACAGAAGGCTGGCAGTTAAATAAATAAAGGTAGCGAAACTTGTGTTTCTTTTAGTGCCGCAACAGACGGGACGCAAGTTGCGTCGCGTAACAGCTAGAAAAGGGCAGTGGATAGTACTCAATCTCCCCATTTGATTATTTACTCACTAGATTTCATAAATAGAGTAAATAGAGCGTGCTCATATATTGACATCGCATTTGATGTCTGTTTACTTATTTTAACATTAAATTACGTCTTTGCACACCTCCCAGCAAAAAATATAATTAGTCAAAGAAGCCTTCTTTCAGTGTATGATAAGTATGGTATTTTCATATATTTTAGCGTCGCATTTAACGTTTACCGACATTTTAAGGATATTATGGTGTATGCACACACTTTTCGGCAAGAATTGCAAGTGTATACTAGATTTAAGTTTCAAAATTGTCATGAAAACATGAAATAATGAAAATGAATATAAATATAAGTCGCAACTCATATAAATCAATCTACTCACCAAATGGATAAATTAGGATATTTATCGGGTATTTACTCAATCTACTGAGTAAATATACAAATGGGTTGATAGAGTATTTATGCAACTCCCATCACTAGTTGTTACGCGGCGCAACTTGCGCCCCGTCTGTTACGGCCCCTAAGGGCGTACGAAACTCCGAGAAACGAATTACACAAACAACAGATCCAGACGTGACTGCAGGATGACTTCACGTTTATAATGAGATGATGTTGAGCTGAGGCTACATAGACACCTTATTTAAGGTGTTAATAAAAAGATATAGCTAGGAAGATTCTGGTTTATAGAGGAACTTTCGACGTGATAAAGTCTTATAAATGGATGAACGTGCTGCACGCATGAAAAACTGTCACGTTTCGTCTGAGTCAAGCGTGCAAGTGAGAGCGCGGAACGAGCGATAGAGAAGCGTTCGGCTTAAGCGTTCGGCTTGTTACGCATCTATCATCATGACGTTATAACGTTAAATTATCGTCCGCAAAACGACATTACAGACAATCAATTTTTTCAGTTCTACATATCTTTATGTGAAATTGGTTTCGTTGTATTCTCGTGTCATCAATACATATATTAAAATATAAAAAAAAATTGTATGTACGAACATAGAGTACACATCCAAAAAAAAAATTGGGTGGCGATGGAGACATAGTGATAGAGTAAGCATTTAAAAAAGTATGTCTGTTTGTACACGCTAATCTCTGGAAATACTCGAAGGATTCGAATGAAACTTTATTTTATATGGTTGCTAAGCCTGGGCAACATATAGGGTATATTTGATTTTGGAAAATGGAAAACCTGATGCAGTATCACAATGGTCCAGCTTAACTATAAATAATTTAAAAATGACGCTTATTAAAAGTCGTTCAACCTGATGAGCATTTTTTTTTGAGGTATAAAAATCGAAGATCTGGAACACCTAATGCAAAAACAAGTTAAAATTATGGAGACATACAGTCCACGCGAACTAAGTAGCAGCCATCAGGTAGTTGTAAATATTCTTCTTCCTTTAGTGTCTTTTTGGATACATTGCTCTAAGATACAAAACTGAACCTATACTACGTTTTAGTTTTTACATTCCTAGGAAAGGCTAGGGTATTCCTAGGGTACAAATGTTCATTTAGAAACATGACAACTACGCTTTATTGAAAACAATATCTCCCTCACTCTAAGATCTAAAGCAATTCCATTTAGTGCTTGGATGCCTCAGAAGCCTAGGCTTTGTGATGGAATCACGTCTGTCTACAGGTACTCTGTTTGGAATAACTAGAACATCTTTGTGGAATTTTTCGGATGTGACGAAATTTTTGATGAATATTGTGATTTGGTTTCCTCACGCAATATAGTCACAGAATTTAATCGATTTAAGGTGAACGCACACTTATCCGAACTAGCCGAACGAAACGAATTTTAGAATTCTTTATATGAAATCCTATGAAACCTCGCACACCTGACCGCGTCGAATCGTCCCAATCTGGAAGAAACACAGAAGTCTTAGATGAATTCGGATGACGTCAACAAATTCAGCGCGAGTGATGCGATCGAATCGCCTGCAGTTCGGCAATGACAATGTGAGAGAGAGAGTTATGCGATCAAATTACTACTTCTTATATTAAATGTTACAAAAATGAGTGATTCTAACATAATCGATTAATAATAAAGCACTAAAAATAAAAATCTCGGCAAGATTCATCACAATTCACATATAATTACAGTGCGACAGGTGTAAAGGAAATGGAAAAAATTCTTTCGGCACACTCGATTTTTTCGGTGCGGATAGATATGCGAGGCCTTGAAAACTTCGATCGATTCGACGCATTCGGCTTGGATAAATGTGCGTTCACCTTTAGAGTGTCATCATCAGGGAAAGTATTAGGAGCGGAGATATGACATTTTGCCCTTCAATGATATAGCAGTCAGACAAACTGCAAGAGCGTTGCCTACGCTGGTACGGTCATGTCACCAAGCTAGTCCGCCACCCAGAGGTCCCGGGTTCGATTCCCGGTCAGGGCAAGTTGGAAAATGGCCTTTTTCAAATTGTCTTGGGTCTTGGATGTTTATGTATATATGTATTTATTATAAAATAAAGTATCGTTGAGTTAGTATCTCATAACACAAGTCTCGAACTTACTTTGGGGCTAGCTCAATCTGTGTTATTTGTCCCTATACATTTAAATTTAAAATTTTAAAATATATATTTTAAATTTAAATTTAAATGTAACCAATCCGCCCCCACTGTGTTCCAGCAGACGTGGTAAAGCCTCTACGAGGCCACAGCAGACGTGGTAGACTCAAAAGAAATGCTGGTTTGACGTCGCCAAGAATTATATTGGCTTCACAGCATAACAAGTGAGGATGCAACTGGGCATACGCTAATATAAGAAAGATTTTTGTACTCAAAAGACGAGTAAAAGGTCATTATTTATTAGAATCATCTTATTTGTAATTTATAGTGATAATATTAAAGTATACAGCGTGGAAGAAACATACCCGTGATAATCAAACGACGGCCTATACTAGATCACTTTATTACAATGAAATAAAAATAACAGTAAAAAAAAAACAAAAAAATAGGCATTCCCATACAAAAGTATGCAGCCGCCCGGGAAATTTGTATGGGAATGTCGAATTATTAGTTTTTTTTTACTGTTATTTTAATTTCATTATGCTATTGTGACCTAGTATAGGCCGTGGTTTGATTTATTACGGGTATGTCCCTTTCACGTTGGATATTATATTTCTTTTTAAATAGACGTATGTATTTATTTAAGTTAATATAAAATATTTATAGTTGGTGTAGTTTTATGTAATTTTAATTTTTTTCTTCCTTTATCCTATGTATAAACACGCCTATACGGCTCTCTTATATAAACATCAACTTTCATATGATGTATTCTCTGTTTACATTTTCCGTGAACATAAATTAGTAAATAAAATAAAAATAAGAATAGGCATAGAAATGTCGATACATACATACTATCACGTTTTATCCTTAATGAGGTAGACAGAGCATTTTGCGGCTCTAAGCAGACAGAGCCCAAGCCGCAAGACACAAAGGCCACTTTTAGCGTTGTGTTAGGCGAGAAGGAGAAAAAGAAATCAAAACAGTGATGGGTTGCTAGTCGCATCGCCTATTAACATGATTCGCATTTTCGCCAATGCCCTCGATTTTCTACGATCTGGATGAGAAGCAGCTGGTACATTCTAAGTTTTTTCTTTTCTCCCAGACTAGCATGAAATAAATGTAGATAAAGCAAAAATTCAGGCAGATTTTCATAATTACACCGTTACCGATTCAACCGAGTCCAATTTTAGCGGAACTCCAAATCTACATATTCAACGGCTGCTTAACATTTAAGTGGCTTCATTTTTAGAACCATTTTCTAAGGGCTTATTTCGAGAGATGAAACTGATGGTTGCACCGTGTAAAAAGTGACTATATTTAGAACCATTTTCTATGAGCTTATCTCGAGAGATGAAACTGATGGTTGTACCGTGTAAAAAGTTACTAAATTTAGAACCATTTTCTATGGGCGTATTTCGAGAGATAAAACTGATGGTTGTACTGTGTAAGAAGTGACTACCTATGTTGAGAACCATTTTCTATAGGCGTATTTCGAGAGATAAAACTGATGGTTGTACCGTGTAAAAAGTTACTTAATTTAGAACCATTTTCTATGGGCTTATTTCGAGAGATGGAACTGATGGTTGCACCGTGTATAAAGTGACTATGTTTAGAATTATTTTCTATGGGCTTATTTCGAGAGATGAAATTGATGGTTGCACCGTGAAAAAAGTGAAGAATCATTTTCTATAGGCTTATTTCGAGAGATGAAACTGATAGTTGCACCGTGTATAAAGTGACTATATTTAGAATCATTTTCTATGGGCTTATTTCGAGAGATGAAATTGATGGTTGCACCGTGAAAAAAGTGAAGAATCATTTTCTATAGGCTTATTTCGAGAGATGAAACTGATGGTTGCACCGTGTAAAAAGTGACTATATTTAGAATCATTTTCTATGGGCTTATTTCGAGAGACGAAACTGAGAGGTGTACCGTGTAATTAGTGACTAAATTTACTTCTTACAAACCGGTGCCCACAATTTCGTTCTCGTGAAATTTGATAATGACAACAGCTTTATGTCCCGACGTCAGATTTTAATGAAACAACCTATTGGTTGTTCCGTGCTGAGCTTAATCTATTACCGAAAACCGTGTAAATATCTGTCCAGCAGTTTCGAAAATTAGCGTGAACATATTTTTTGTGTTTAGTTACTTTTTCTTTCGCTCACACTCTTTTTTCATAAACTTATTAAATATACGGACACGCGATTTTTACTGCTTTATTACATGTATTGATGGATATTGATATATTAATAACTAAAACTAGTAGTTCGCCCCAAACTGTAAACTCGCGAACCCCGTATTCGGCAAACCTTTAACAGATTTGGCTCATGTTTGATCTTGAAAATTCTTTTGGCTGGTTCTATACGCCTACCAAATTTCATAATACTCCGATCAAAACTACTCGAATTATCATCGAACATACCTACATACAAACAAACGCTAGATTGTTCAAGTAGACTTGGAGAACTTCGCTCAAGCTCGGAGTTCAATAATTAAAAGCTCGCTTATTACCAAATTGCTTCGATTTCTGAACTAGGGTGACCCTTTTGGTTCGCAAAAACAAATCTCTCGAACCAAATCCATTAATACTCTAGAACCGAGTCCGATTTGCATGAATAGGTACATGCGAATCGGACTTCGATATCGGATCCTTATCTTAGGAATCATCAGCAGCGTTACAGTTTTACCTTTACAAAAGTTTTCTAGTGTCATTATCATCATCATACGAGCGTATTCAAATAACATCCTCTGCGGTAACGCTTGACGAGGTTACTGAGGAGATTTGACGAGGTTACTGGTTTTTACACAGAGCTACTGCCGTCTGACCTCCGCAACCCAAAGGGCAAACCAGAACCAATCATTGAATAGGTTTGAACAAACGCTAGATGAGGTTCGGCAGTTTCGGGACCCACAGTTTAAACATGCCTACCGAAACACGGAATCATCTTCCTTTTCGAATAATCAAGTGATTTAAGCCTACAATATCCTTACCAGACTCGAAACAACTTCTCACAAACTATGCTTTAGAGTGGGATTCGAACCCACGACCTTATGATCACTGGACCACGGAGGCAGTCGTCAAAAAGTTTTTAAGTGTGTAAAATAGAATAAATGGGCCATGGCAAGTCGACTAATATAATGTACAGAAATCGTCATGATGCCAGGCTTTTAAAAAGTCAAAAATTCAAAAGGACACAACTTCACACACAATGTAGGATTTATCTTTTATTAAGAGGCTACCTGAATTTTTCGGGGTCCAGTGCTGCCCCCATTTGAAATAAATCATTTGAAAAGAAAAGGAGATATTATTTAAAATTTGGTTTTGATCAGACCCTGGATAACCCTGCAAAGTATTTTATAAACTACTGTTTACAGTTTAAAGTGAGAACGTGAAGATTTTCTACGCACAATTGCGAAAAACGGCCACTTTTGGCGAATGTGCGTAGAAAAGCTTCACGTTCTCACTTTAAAATGTATACAGTAGTTCATAAAATAGTTTGAAGGGTTATCCAGGGTCTGATCAAGACCAAATTTTAAATATCTCCGTTTCTTTTCAAATGATTTATTTCAAATGGGGGCAGCACTGGACCCCGAAAAATTCAGGTAGCCCCTTAAAGGTCATTATTGCAGGCCTCATAAGTAGAGCGTTACGGACAGACAGACGGACATCGGAGTCTTAGTAATAGGATCCCATTTTTACCCTTTGGGTACGGAACCCTAAAAAGGAATCCATATAGTGTTGTTAGCAGTCATCGCCTATTAACATAATTCGCTTTTAGCTCTTTCTCTCGATCGTCTTTTACGATCTGCGTGGAAAGAGAAGCAGCTTTTCCATTCTGAGTTTTTTCCATTCTCCCAGACCAGAAATACCAGCACAGAAGTTTTACTTAAAGAGCGGTATTTTTTGATGTGGTTATAAAGGCTCATTCTTTGGCTCTATTGACTTCAAGAAGCGTATACCTATATACTAACCCTCGTTTTCATAAAAAAATAACAGGCGTTTGCTAAACCTGTTTTAGCTAAAACATATTTCGTCCCTTTCCCTCTTTTCAATATTTGACATCGTAAGAACGAGACAAAACACATTTTAACTAAAAGAGCTTCAGTAAACGTTTGTTAACTTTTATGAATATTGAGGTAAAAGTATACTACGCTAGCGCGCAGAGCTGCGCGATACTCACGTATACTCTACTTTTTGATACTTATTGCACATATCAGTTCCGGATAGTATACCTTGCTAATACAAAAAAATGAGTATATTTTTGAGCACTTAAGAAGGTAAAAGTACTCGTATACTACGCTAGCGCGCAGAGCTGCGCGATACTCGAGTATACTTTTTGATACTTATTGCACATATCAGTTCCGGATAGTATACCTTGCTAATACAAAAAAATGAGTATATTTTTGAGCACTTAAGAAGGTAAAAGTACTCATATACTACGCTAGCGCGCAGAGCTGCGCGATACTCGAGTATACTTTCTGATACTTATTGCACATATCAGTTCCCGATAGTATACCTTGCTAATATAAAAGTATACTTTTGAGCACTTAAGAATAATTTTTTACCGAAATCTGACATGCCGTTTCAAAATAAAACGTAGACTACGATTGTATGGTAAAGTCTGATTCGGTCCAGGGTAAGGGGACTCTTAAACATACTGCATTTGTCCTCTCGCTTTTGTATGTTGTATAACTGTAACCTAATCCACCTTCCGAGACTGATTTGGGGTAGCCAAATTGATCCTTTCCGTCGCTTGGACGAGTACCATTGTCAAATTCATTGACCTGGTATATTTTTTGAACATCTTTATTATCCAATGAGGTGTAAAGTATACCCGACTATCGCGCATAAAGTATACTTTCGAAATATTTTTCTTGATTTCACTCTTGAAAATATACTGCGCTAATACGGTATGGGTGCGCACTGGCAAAGTATACTTTCAATAAATGCTTCCAATAAACAATGACGTCTCTGTTGTTATAAATCCCATTGAAAATGAATGTGTTGACGTAAAGAAAAAACTTTTTTGACTTGTTGGAAACTAGTGGATTCTAAATTCAAAAAGGGGAGAAAAAAAGGGAAATGTCGCGCTTATATTATAAATCACTGTCAAATAAGGAACAACAAAATTAAAGGCTTTACTCGCTCGTGCGGAGGCTGCACTTTCTGAATTTAATTTAATCAACTTTTCGGGCCGGGTGTAAAATAAAGTTCAAAACTTCGTTTTTTAATATTCAAATTGCGCTTGGAATAACTTTTACGCTGTCAATTCAAGACAACATTAATTTTAGATTTTTTAAGTTGAAAGTAAAACATGTAATTATTATAAAAAATATATGTTTTAAAATTTATTTAAAACAAGCTTTTATTTATAAACAATGACCTCAAAAGGCTCCTCAAGGCGAATCAATGGAGCCCAAACTTAATAGGGTTGCGTCATTTCATTACACCGTTCCTTAGACCCCTTCCGGCTCCGTCATCATATAAGTTAAATAAATATTTACAGACAAAGCACACATATTGAGCTAGCCCCGAAGTAAGTCCGAGACTTGTGTTATGGGATACTAACTTAACGATACTATATTTTATAACAAACACATGTATAGATAAACATTCAAGACCCAGATCAATCTGAAAAGGATCATTTTCCATCTTGACCTGGCCGGGATGGCTGCCGGGACATCCGGTGTGACAGCATGGGATGATGACCAGTAAGCCACGGAGGTCGTCAGATGTTAAGTGTGACCTACTTACTTCTCGGTTTCCGATTGATTCGAAATTTGGCACGCAAAATAACGACTGGGAAATGATTATGATACATAACAATTTTCAAGGACAAAGCCAAAGTATATGGACCTTAGTATTTTTCGAAATATCTTGTGCTAGACCTCACACATAACAAGCTTTTCAACTTTTTGTTATAGAACCAGACAATCTATGAATTTTAAAGTGAATACTGAGAAAGGCAGATGTGGTCATGAGCTTGCGAAGTTGCGATATATTGAAAAATCGGAGGGAGGGCCGCTGCCAATGTGGTTACGTATGTAGCACCTTATCTCGTGTCCATCGTGCCAGACCAGTACAAAATACAACCTGTACTCGGCTTCGGAGAGGGCCTAAAGAGTGACAACTTACTGGAGAAGAAAATAAAATGTAATTTGATCCCATCGACACGAAAAGAAGAGTGAAAAATTTCCAAAAATATTATACATACCTAAATTAGATACATTATCACGTCTTTATTACTGATGGGGTAGACAGAGCAAAGGGTTGTAAGACCCAAAGGCCACTTAGCTTAGAATATAATTATAGCTTTCAAAAGTTAAAAATCTGCGGCCTTAGTATGGTGTTCTAACTGAGAGGTCTTTACATATCTTCCCACTGTAAAAATGTACATGACAAGATAAAATGTATGAATGGACACGTAGTCAAGTGGGTCGTCACACGCAGGTTGTTTTTAAACAGTGATTCTAATGTCTGCTATTAAAACATAATAATTTTAAGAGGCATTTCAAATTTGGTTGACTGTCTCGCTCGCACAATCGATATTTTTTTTCGATATATCGAACGTTGTATCGATATATCGATAAAATACCGTTTAGGGTTTCGATATATCGACAAAAAAATATTGGTATTCCTGTCCCTGGCCCAGGGACGCAATAGTCAAAGGACACTTTCTAAATCTAATACATACACCTTATAATATAATATTATCCTGAGAATATTCTATTATATTAGCCAACCCCTTTCCACCCTAATCAATGGTTACACCCAATTTGATCCCTCATTGCATATTAAGCGCGATTTCCTTTAACGGTCTACTGGTATAATAAGGTCTGAGTTGAAATGTAGCAGCAATGAATAGGTATTACAAGTTAAGCGAAAGGTGAATTGCCACCCAGGTATCTACTGTTTATCGATGTTATCATGCTAGTCCGTCACGCAGAGGTCCCGGGTTCGATCCCTGGTCAGAGCGACTTGGAAAATGGTCTTTTTCAAATTGTCCTGGGTCTTGGGTGTTTATCTATATATGTATTTGTTATAAAATATAGTATCGTTGAGTTAGTATCCCATTACACAAGTCTGGAACTTACTTTGGGGCTAGCTCAATCTGTGTTATTTGACTGTGTTATTTAAATAACCCGTTTTTGTTTTAATATATGATAAATGACTTTTTATTTAGTTAGTTTGGAAAATCCAAAAGTGCAAGCCCCATAACACTAATTAAAAAAAACTAATTATAATTAAACGGCACTGAAATAGACAGTTATTTTCAATAGGAAACAATACAGTGACGTGATTATGCTATAAAAAAAATCGTAATTGTGGCATATACATCCATACAATATGTAGCAAAAACCCTGTCCGATCCTAGTAGGAGCAACTCAGACCGTCAATGTGAACAACTTTTCCTATGGGCCAATGCATGAAACTCGAAAAAATCGTCATTTTCATACAAAAGTATACGGCCGGCCCAGAAATTTGTATGAAAATTTCAATTTTTTTCTTCGAGTTTCAAGCATTTTTCCCATAGGAAAAGTTGTTCATATTGACAGTCTGAGTTGCTCCTACAAGGATCGGACAGGGTTTTTGTTACATATCATATGGACATGTTGAGAGCCACGAATTATTTTTATATCATTTTTTTTTTAATTTAATGCCTTACAAATATTTTCTACAATTATTAAATGTGTTTATAAAATGGTTGTTCTTCATATCTCTGTACTTATATCATTGCATTAGTGCAATATGAATATAATACCGACAGTTTAAGTCCAGAAAAACGGTTGACCCTGACATGTTGAGAGTAGAGCACAACCGCAAAGTCTGTCTGTCTGTCAGCAGGCTCTATCTCATGAACTGTGATAGCTAGAGTTGAAAATTTTCGCATATGATATTTTTTTTGCTGCTATAAAAAATACTAAAAACAGATTAAAATAAATATATGTAGTAAGATTTTTTCGGGTAAAAATAATGGCACGGAACCCTTCGTGCACATGTCCGACTCGCACTTGGCCGGTTTTATTTATTTATTTAACTTTATACATACAAGTGTAATGGCGGACTTAAGGCGGCCCTTCCCGACCGCTCTGTTTTCAACGCGAGCATAGTTTGAAAAGCTTGGTGTTTCATCCAGGCCAATGCTAGAAAAAGGGGCAAACCAAAAAGAGAGAGATAGCGCCTAAGGGCATGGTATGCATTCTATTAAATTAAATTAGTATTATTATTAACTATCTATTGAACGAATATTAACTATTTGTAGGGTGCGGAAATTTCATAAAACTTGTTCCAGTTGATACGTGTTTATCAGTAAGCCTTACAAATATGTGAAATAAATGTTTTATATTCTAAATGTTCATGACATTTGCGAGGTTTTTATCGAAATATTTTCTTTACATTTACAATTTATGAGTACTATATGAACGGTCGAAGTTCGGTTAAAATTTGTGCAAAAAAAGCAGATTTTTGGAGGCTTACTTTGTTACTAGACTTTGTTTTTCAAAATTTCAATTTTTTATTTCGATAGAAACCTAGACATAGCGCCCAAGATACCTGTAAGTTCAAAAGTTTGCAAGAAAGATTTGCAGATACGACGCCATAATCACGTACGAGCGTTTGTATGAAAAGTTAGTCGGGAAGGCCGCTCTTAAAGCCTATGGCTTTATCTACCAGTCAACCAAACGGGTGATGTAGAGAATGACAGGGGTGGTGCAGAACTTGAATAGGTATGTGGCGAAAAAAAGACTATATGTACAAAATAATCATTAAAACAATTACGTCTCAAAAGTACTAAACGTTTTTAACTAGTGCAGTTTTAAAAAATACAGTGATATTATAGTGCAGTGATGTACCAACAGAGACACGAGAACAAAATGCCTTCCCCTTAATAGAGACAGTAAGAAAAGTGCTGATGGACACATTCTTGGTTAATTTCGTATAAAACTAGGTCAATGTTAAATTACTTATTAGTCTGAGTTAAGGCTAGATTGTAATATTATTAGCGTACTTTTTTACTATAGTTGGTACGTTAAGAAAGGAAAAAAAATTAAACAATAAACTACATACAAATAATACACATTATTAAGTATATACTGTGATACACAATACCTACATATATACACTATGATCTATCTGACAGTTTTTGAGGAATGTGTGCCTTCACCCGTTTCTTAAATAAAAGGCGGGTTTAGCCTTCCGAACATCAACTGGTAAATTGTTCCATAGTTTAATAGCTTGGACCATAAAAGAATGTGTAAAGAACCCACTCGGGTGATCTGGCAAAAATTGCTTGAAATTGTCAGCGGAACGAAGATCTTTGAAATAGGTATCACCCTGAAACTGAAAATTACACGGAAGGTAAGCAGGAGTAGTGGGTTCAAAAAGAATCAAAAAGAGAGTTGTAAGTAGAGATTTTTACATAGAAGTGACGTCGCAAGCCCTCACTCCGGAACCTTGATGCTTCGTATCTTAGTTCTTTTAGAACTAATGTCATTTGAAATAGAAACTATACTGGAACCATTTTGACTGGACAAGAAGAAGAAGTACAAAATGCTCTGTCTGCCCCATGAGGGACAACGAAGTGTCCATGAATACTGAATTACTTTCCATAAAAACAATTAACGAAAAACAAAAACAACTTCCCATATAAATGAGCGCTCGACCAAACGGATTTTGTGTATGGGAGGACGAACATTTTTATTGATTACCTTTTTACAGAAAATAGTTTAGTATCATGGATTAAACGCTATGGAGAGGACTATGCTCGGTGTTTCTCTACGCGATCGAATCAGAAATGAGGAAATTCGTAGGAGAACGAAGGTAACCGACATAGCCAAGCGGATTAGCACGTTGAAGTGGCAGTGGGCGGGGCACATAGCGCGAAGAACAGATGGCCGATGGGGCAGAAAGGTTCTCGAATGGCGGCCACGTACCGGCAAGCGCAGCGTAGGACACCCACCTGCTAGATGGTCAGATGACCTGAGCAAGGTTGCAGGGAGGCGCTGGATGCAAGCCGCTTCCGATCGGTCGTTTTGGAAATCCTTGGGGGAGGCCTATGTCCAGCAGTGGACTTCCTGTGGCTGATATGATGATGATTATGATGATGATGGATTAAACGAGCTTTAAAAATTTGGCTCGTAGATGAAATGTCATTTTGTTGCTAAATAGCAACAAAATATTAAGTTATTAAACGAGTGTTATGGGATGTTTACTCAACGATGCTATATATAAATGCATATATAGATAAACACCCAAATATTGTATAAGGGCTCTTGCAGAGAAGCGACACCACGCCCACGACACACTACTGACTATCGCCGACGGTCGCCGTCTGTAGCAAACATTTACGCGACACATTTCAGTCTGTCACAAACTGTCGACACAGGTCGGCGACCGTCGCTGACAGGCATTGCGCATTAATAACGTTTGTAAGAACTCTAAGTGCTCTAAATTTCCTCACACATTTAGCAACAAAATATCAAGTTACCGTTCGCCGCCCTCGCAGCGTTTAGCGTGTAAGCCGAACAATTAACAAAGGCTTCTAATTACGGCACAAAGCCTTTGGTTTCAGCGAATCATAAGACGCTACGTAAGCGGTTTTTCGCTCATTACGGCGTGATTTCAAGACGGTATACAAACTTTAAAAGATATTTAACGCTTTTGTTTTCTTGGTATTATACAGCAGAGTATAATAAACCACTCCAAGTCGTTCCGTGGGTCGTAGAAGGCAACTTAAAAAAAACAAGCTAAAGAAAGCTTTAAACATCAATGATAATTCTACAGTCCGTCTGACCAGCGTAGAGAGTGTCGAATCCTCTGGCTACTCTGGCCAAGTATGGCTTTGCTACAGTCCTGTAATGAAATGTGAGAGAGAGAGAAAAAATGACGGGTTGCACCCCGGGAGTGCCGGCAGAAGTGAAAACTTGAATATTAACGTTGTGCATTTATGATATTTTGGAATGGTTAGGGAATAATTTTGCACAAATTGCTTTAATTATCATAATAAAAGTACTGTCATTTATGTGGTAGAATACAATATTTATTTATTGCGCTATCGTATACACAAACAAGAAAATTTATATTACATTAATTAAACACTTTATATACACGAATTTTACGAATACACAGCAGTGTGGCCACTACACAGACGGTCGAGCCATCAGCTGTCACTGTCACCATCCATGGATGCGCGTGGCACGCTGTAACATAAACACACATGAACATTAGCGCAAGCGCCCTGCGCCGTCTTACGAATTTTCGATCAGGGTCAAGTGTCCTGACGCCCTGTCGCGAGTTTAACATTTTTTACCCATTACAAAAAAAGTGAACAACGCCGCTAAAGTTGTTTCTACTTAAAAAAAAAAAACAATCCAGTTACACGTGTAGGCAGCTTGAAAAATCGGATAGTGTTGGCCACTTGCACAAACGATAGATAGATCGCTATGCTCGTTATATTACCCGGAAGCAGACATCTAAATACACACAAACCATTTGGAATCCCATCAAGCGACAAAAATGGAGTGACAGAACAATAAATTTTAATCAAGACCAAATTGCTTCGGCGATCGCCTTTGTTTTTCCTTTTAGCCCACCATTAGTCTCGGGGATCCCTTACAATTGGGATTTTAATATCTTACTCTAGTGAGAGCCTTAATTAAATGTGCCCTCGACAGAATTTCCCTTTCAAATTTATGTGTTTCAGTCACGTTTCGGGATGGCGACTTTTACCTAGATTTCTATTGTATTTCGAAGATTCTTTCTTGAAATTGGTACTTGCGGTCTATTTTGTTTTAGTAAGCCGATGTTCCATTTTTGGAACGAAGTTCCTTACGGCAGGCTTGGAGGAGATAGGGATTTTGCTGCGCGACCGAACTGAAAAAAATGTGATAGTAAAACCGTAAGGATGACCTCGTTAAATAAAACCGTTAAATGAGACGTGCGCAGGCGCGACAGTCGTATACACAAGCGAGTAGTGTATAATACCTTTCTCTTCCTACCTCTTTCTTTTCGTTCTCTCATCTCTTCTCTCTCTATTCTTTTGCAAATTGTGTTGATTCTACATTAGCCGAAGGAACTTCGTTCCTACCTGGTGTCCCACGACACCACATTTCTTTTTTTACTTTTAAATTTAAGATTAAGAGAAAAAGATTTTGATAGTTAATAGAGTCAGGTGTTACTTTGCGGAAGTCAAAGTTACATACTACTTGATTTGAATTACTTTGTGTAATTCCGCCACCAGTTAGTTCATGCAAACTATTGCCGGCCGGCGCCCACCCACTACTGTTAGTCCCAGCATACCTGCCACCAACAGTCCGTGTGCTCCTGCCACCAACAGCTGATGCATGCTCCCTCCGATACCGCTGCATCCGCTGCGGCTGCAGCAACATCGGACACCTAATACGCGACACGTGTTTCGCTTCTCCACGAGGCATCCTCAGGCACCAAACAAGTTGTTGATCGTTTGGCGGTCAAGCGTCGAAAGATTTTGATCATGAATGTTAGTATAATATTAATTATATTGAATCGCGATAGTATTTCACCTTATAATACAACCCACACATCCTATTGCTACCAACCATCGATTAGACTGTCTTTTACCTATCTTAATATTTTATTATAATCAATCACTTTTCTTTTTACTTATCCTATTATTCAACACCCACCTTAGTTTCTCTTACAACCCAAAGGTTGGCTGTTAGATAACGCTTTTAGCATTGAGTCCGCCTATTGTGCTTTACAAAATGTATTTTGTACAATAAAGGTTAAATAAATACCCTCATATTTCTAAAAATCTCTGCTTGCCCCACTAAATCAGGAGGGTTACTCCATAATATAATAAGATACTCGTGCGATAGTGACGTCCCTATTTCTATGTCAAACAGAATTAAACTTTATCATCATACATAAATGCTTATATTGCTTGACACTGAAACGCGGATACGCAGTTACGTCCATCTTGCGTGTCGCTTTTGGAGTAACCCCCCAGTACAGTATGTTAATTAGAAAAGACATTTTTATGTACCTAATTGATAGAAAAAAAAAAACAATTTCATATATACTTACCTGATAACGGAGCGCAAGTTTTTATGCACACAGAAGGATGAATTTATAGTAAACCTTAATTCCAGAATTACTAAAATGTGCGCGTAAAAGTATACTTTCAAAATGGTGGCTCTGCTCAATTTATGCGCGCTTCTTTTGAGTAAGCACGTTTGCAAAACACTCCATAAAGTAGGTCTGAATTTGGCAGATTTGTGAAGGAAAAACAAAAGGGTAGACAAACACGGAAATGAAAGGACCCCTCTCAATTCATCAGAATAACGGTGTTCTATTTTCCGCGGGGTATGTAAGTTTTTCGTCTACAGTATGTAAGTGTATCAGAAGAGTTATTTTCCGCACCCGTTTTATATATATGGGAGATTTACTCAGGATTTCGAACAAAACACCGAGCAAATAAATATTATCCACTAAGGCATGGTTTTCAAAAGAGATACAATCACTTCTGTTTACCTACAGGTTGACTGGTAAGGAATGCATTAGCATTAAGTTCACTTTAGGTACCTTTGTGGTCAATAAAGATTTTTATAAATAAATAAATAAAATATAAGTAGTAATAGCTCATTTTTGCATTTGTTTAAGTGCACACAGATAGTATAGGTGAGATACTGGCTTGAGGCATGGCACGGCCCGCACCGGCATATACTGGTTTTTGAAACTCGACCTGAGTCGAGGCACGACATTAGCGCGTCATTTCCCTGACGTACACATTCCGCCTTCACCTTTGGTACCGCTAGCAGCTTGATGTTCCAGTGTTGCTGTGTTTGAATAATTTGTGAGTTAAACTATCATTAAAAATAAATTATGTGATAAAATAAATTAACATAGTACCTATCGTGTTTTTTTAATTATCAAAATGGTTTATTTCTTTCTAATAAAACATTGATTTTATTTTTATGTAAATTTTTGACTGACAACTTCTGGCACTTACTCACATTAATGCAAGCCTGAGCTTATGCCTCAAGGACTTGTAGGTAGGACTAGAACCCGGTGACGTAATGGTTGTGCTTATAATTTGTTGACAGGGCGGAGTAAGTTGTAAATTGCTACAATGTAATTTAGCAGTCGACATTTCATAACTTTTTGTCTAGAAAAAAATTATACTTGTTTTTCATTTCCATGGAAAAAAAACATGTTATTTCAATTTTAATATGTTATACAAACGTGTTTAGCTGATTGGAAAACTTTTAAATACTTAAAGCAATTTCTTTCGTAATGCTCATTTATATTTTGATTTTAATTGAAGAGACTAATTAACTTCATAAAATTATATTTACTCCTTGACTTTTTTATATACACAACAAAACAAAAAAACACATACAAAAATATATTTATAAATTAAAAAGAATGTGGTGTCGTGGGACACCAGGTAGGAACGAAGTTCCTTCGGCTAATGTAGAATCGACACAATGTGTATACGACTGTCGCGCCTGCGCACGTCTCATTTAACGAGGTCATCCTTACGGTTTTACTATCACATTTTTTTCAGTTCGGTCGCGCAGCAAAATCCCTATCTCCTCCAAGCCTGCCGTAAGGAACTTCGTTCCAAAATATATTTTCTAGACAAAATACAATTACAAGATTATCTTAATATAACAAGCGTAATCAAGAATTATCTTGACAAAAACAATAAGCAGAATAAACGAGGCTATCGGACGAGCGCGGTCCAATTATTTTATGTATGAGACACAAAGTATTTATTTTACGGTATTACGTTACAATAAGGTTCAGAATTTAGGTGAATATTATATTGTTTCAATGTTAGAATAAGTCAATAGGCTAACTGAGTAGTCTCTAGCAACTATAATTCATGTCGAGATTTCCACTCTAAAAATTGTTTTAAATCGGTTTTCAAGTAAATATAATATTTTTTAATATTCTAAAACCTTATTAAGCTTTCTTATCAAACAAAATTCAAGCTTCTTTTGATTATTTGTCAAGTATGTAATGCACAATCAAGATTCATTTCTTAGGATGACACTTGACAATGACATTATCAATTGTTTTTAACACTGCACGTATTACTTATCAACATAGGTACTTATTAAGGCGCTGTATCCCTCAACCTAAAAATCGCGCGATATAGTACGTACTCTTAATGAAATAAGGTTGAAAGTGGCGATACCGGTTGGCCTGTTACCAGTCTCAGTTCAAACCCGAATCTGCCATTTCGGTTGTAATTTTTCAGTTTTAATTTAATAATTGAATAATTATAACTAAATATTGAATTTTTTTTTTTGGTATACCTCTTGCTTATTAAGATATACTTTTTATAGACGTAAAAAAGTTGGTCGTTGTCGCTGAAAATATCAAGTAATTCGAGACGAAACTTTTTTCTGGATATAGCTTTTTTGCTATTTTATTTGGCTAGGTTATAAATATTTGTTTAAAAATATTTTGATGTAATCATTTGTTTTGATCTTTGAACTTTACTTCATATTTTTTTCATCCTAGTATTCCATGAAAAATAAGGCTAACTGCGCGACGATAAAATAGACGTTCTACGGTATTTTTCTGACGCACAGCGCCTTAAGTGTGAATGATAAAAAATCATGAAAAACCTGATAACAAGTTTGAATAAAATCTAAGTACTACAATATTATGTAATTTTAATTTTCTTCCTCCTTTATTTTATGTACAAACACGCCTGTACGCCCCTCTTTCATAAACATCTCCTCTCACGGGCCTCCTGGAAGAGATCTCTTTTGAGATAAGTAGTGCCTTTGTGCAGCTTTTGTTTCATGTATTCTCTGTATAAATTTTCCGTGTATATAAATTGGTAAATAAATTAGTCTTCAAATTATGTGAACAACCTTATTAAATCATCTACGTACTTATAAAATGTGCATATTGTTGTCTTATAATATTATAAATTACAAGTGTTATTTTAAATACTATATCATAAAAAGCAATCAACCCTGATTGGAAAAAATCCTATTCAAAGTTTGAGACTCACTCTATTTTACAGTCGGTCTAAAGAATGGATCAAATTAAATCCAGAAAGAGCAGCCTCCGAAATTCACAAACAAAAGCTGGAATGCTTAGGACAGTGTGCTTCAATATTGCAATGAAATGGAGGAATCTTTTTGCATCTCACCTTTCGGATGTCCCATTTGCAAATTCACTATACGTAGGAGTAGAGTACTTATCTATGTGCTAAATTTTGTTTTCATTCAACCAGCTTTTTATTTTAAACTATGTGTGAATGCAGTCAGTAGTTATAAAGAAGAGCTTGGCACAATTTAAACAACTTTTCTTTTTGGATCAGTATTTGAAACGGGTTTTTATAACGTAATGTTTTTACCATACAAATTGATCAATCGTTTAGCTGAGCAGACTTCGTTCTTATGGAGTGCAAATAATTATAAATCTCAATGTGTTTCATTCGGAAAAATGTTGTTAAGTATGTTAAGTAGATAAGTTAACCATAACGAAAAATTTCAAAAAATTGAATCGACAAGAATCATCATTTTCAAAACTTCTCACAAAATTTTACAGGAATCGGTTGAGAAATGCGACCTGCAGACGAGAACAACCTGACAATCTGAAAGCCTGTCAAAAGTATTTTTAGCCAAACTCTAAACTGAGACGCTTCGCTCGCTATATATAAAAAATAAAAAAAAACTAGTATTTGTATTCCACAGCTTCCGTAGCAGCTCTTTATCAAATCAGCAAACCCCATTATTTCCCCATCTCTTACAAATAATAATATATCCTAAACATTAATATACGACATTAATCCAATGCCTACAAACAGTGTATTATTATCACATCGCCATTCGAGACACGTTTCGCCTTTATTGCAGGAAAACGGTCTAAAGCTGGGTACACACTGGATTGTGATTACTATTGTGAAAGCCTCGCAGCTACGGAACCCTGATATGGCGGCGAAATTTGACATGTAGGGTTTGAAACGTGGAAGATCAGATGAAAGAGCGTGGTCTTATAAAGCTCAAATCGCCAGTCCAAATCGTTTTCACGTGGTAATTTTTCACTATGCCTTTATTTAGTATTTGCTTTGATTTTGATATATTTGGTATTTGCTTACTTAATCTTTACTTAACGATAAAAACGGACGGGATGGCAGTTCATCGCGCAGTATTTATTTGAACGTGTAGCTTTTTATAGCATTTTTGCGAAAAACGGCCACTTTTAGCAAATTGCTATAAAAAGCTACACGTTCTCACTTTAAAATATAAACAGTAGTTCATAAAATAGTTTGAAGGGTTATCTAGCGTTATACCAAATTTTAAATAATATCTCCGTTTCTTTTCAAATTATTTATTTCAAATGAGGGCAGCACCGGACTCCAAAAATTCAGGTAGCCCCTTAATCTGGACTTATCAACGTAATAGTGTATAGTTAATAAATAAATATATACGGACAAATCCCACAATTTGAGCTAGCACCAAAGTAAGTTCGAGATTTGTGTTATAGGATACTTACTCAACGATACATAATACATAGACCAAGACCCAGGTCAATCTGAAAAAGATTATTTTCATCTTGACCAGACCAGAGATCGAACCCGGGACCTCCGGTGTGACAGTGTGGCATGATGGCCAGTGGCCACTAGGCCACAGTGGTCGTCAAATATTGGTGCCAAGTCCTTATTTATTGAAACGAAGTTCCTTACGGCAGGCTTGGAGGAGATAGGGATTTTGCTGCGCGACCGAACTGAAAAAAATGTGATAGTAAAACCGTAAGGATGACCTCGTTAAATAAAACCGTTAAATGAGACGTGCGCAGGCGCGACAGTCGTATACACAAGCGAGTAGTGTATAATACCTTTCTCTTCCTCCCTCTTTCTTTTTGTTCTATCATCTCTTCTCTCTCTATTACCACTCCACCCCTCCAATGCATAGTATATACTCATGAATTCATAGACAAGCACGTGGCGAATACTCACATTATAGATACATTTTACTCGTGAGTAGCCACGTTTATTTCTACATTAGCCGAAGGAACTTCGTTCCTACCTGGTGTCCCACGACACCACATTTCTTTTTTCTTTTTCTTTTTAAGGGCTTATAGCAGGCACTCGTCCATACAAGAAGAAAACAAGTTTTTCTACTCCTTATAAATATACTTAGATATACCTATATTTATTATATGTATAAATATACATACGTATAAATATATATACATACATATTTTACAACGACCTCCGTGGCGTAGTGGTCACCATGCTAGTCGGCCACCCGGCTAGGTCCCGGGTTCGATCCCCGGTCAGGGCATGTTGGAAAATGGCCTTTTTCAAATTGTCCTGGGTCTTGGATGTCTATATATATATGTATTTGTTATAAAATATAGTATCGTTGAGTTAGTATCCCATAACACAAGTCTCTTACTTTGGGGCTAGCTCAATCAGTGTTATTTGTCCCTATATATTTATATTTATTTACTCCTAAATGGTATCTGATCTCAATTATGTTTTAGTATGTTATTTACACAATAAAAGTCTAGGTTTATAAGGTTTCCTTTTTTCATAATGTGCATTTTTTTAAACTAGCAAATTAGAAAAAAAATGGAACCTATAAACTAAAAATTATACTCAATACTCAATATCGCTTATTCAATGTACATACATGAGGTGTTTAATATAAAATTAGAACCAATTAAGAACCCTGACGGGCGCTGCAATAGGAGAGGGGCTTTTTTATATTAAAATATTAATATATTAAACAATAATAATTATTGTGATAAAATAACATTTACGAATGAGCAAAGTTTTCTTCATCAGTTTTTTTTTTGTATGGAAGGATATGCGTGCTATACTTCTCTCTTAACAGCAGCGAATAAAAAGCACTGTGGTGTCATTTTTCAAATGCGGAGTCAATAAAGGCACGGTTTTTTGGATGGAACAACCATTCGTTTCGGTGACTCGACGTTTTATAAACGGCACTCCTGTACTCGATCATGTAGCGTGCGGTTAACCTGAAGGTTTTGCGCCGCCGCTTTCAGAATAATGTGATGTTTCGTGACTGCCTGGTAACCTCAATTCTTCTTTTTTAGGAGATATAAATAGAATATTATGCAATTAGTGAATAAAGGACGGATTTACTTCAAGGGCCATAGATGAATCACGAGCAGGTGAAGGATTCTAACGACTGAATCACGACCGTAGGGAGTGATTCATGATGATTGAATCACGAGTGATTCAAGTGTTAGAATCCTGAGCAATGCGAGTGATTCATGGCCCTCGATGTAAATCCGCTTTATTCAAGAATTGCATACTATACTTTATACCATGACTACGAGAATAATTTTTCAAAACTAAAAACCGGAAATAAAATATAAGGATGTATAAAATACACTATATTCTCTTTTGAATTCATAATTTTACTGCCGGAAACCATTTATAACCCTAGATAATGACAATTCCTTTAAAATTACATAATTTTGCCCATATCCGACATGTCGTTTCAAAATAAAACGTAGACTACTTTTGTATGGGAACGTCTGATTCTGTCCAGGTTAAGACGAAGTGGTAGCTTAAGTGGCGCCCTCATTTGAAATAAATTGTTTAAAACTAAACATGGTGAAAATTAAAAAATTGATTTGTATAAATGTCTGGAAAGACCTTTAAACTATTTTATGAATAACCTTTGAAATTATTACTAATAGTCCGTCTAGTTTTAAAACTGTTTTTCGCCAAAAGTGGCCACTTTTGGCGAAAAACAGTTTTAAAACAAGATGGACTACCAATATTACTTTCAAAAGTTATTTATAAAACAGTTTAAAGGTCTTTCTAGACATTTATACAAATCAAATTTTTAATTATCACTATATTCTGTTTTAAACAATTTATTTCAAATGAGGGCGCCACTTAAGCTACCACTTCGTCTTAAGGGGACTCTTAAGTGCATATTAAAAACTTGGCTCTCTCTCCTTTCAATACAGACATCTATTTGTTTTTAACCGACTTCTAGAAAGGAGGAGGATATCAATTCATCGGATTTTTTAATGTATGTTCACCCATTATTCGAAGACGCCTAGACCGATTTGGATAATTATTTTTTTTTTGTTTGAAAGGTTATTATAATATTTGTCAGGTGGTCTTGTAGAAATTTTGTCAAAATTAGTTGTGTAGTTTGGTGGTGAACTAGGTTTTTAGTTTTGAAAAAAAATATACTGTGTACACTACGAGTAACCTTAGTACTTGGTTAGAATTAAGCTATTTTAGTAACCTGACTGAAAGCGCTTCGGTACTTTAAGCACCAAAACTTGCACCCTACTTTATGCTAAAGCTTGAGACAAACGATACTACTATGACCTGGTTAATATTAAGGCACCTATATAAGATTTTGGCAAGGTACCCGATGCTACAAAGAAAAGTTAATTAGGCGCAGTAATAATTTTACTGTGTATGTTCTTGGTTATTTTTTATATAAAACAGAAAATAACACAAAAAAGAGATCTCGTTTGAAAAAAGCAAGGAAATTGGTTAATAAATGAAGTAAGAATTAGCATTTGAAATATTGCTATTAAAGGGTGGGAGCGTTGTGGGGACTTGCTATCTCTTTCCTACGCGTGAGACTTAATAGCAGTGACGTCAAAAGCGATGTACATGTATCCTTTTTCTGTAACTTAACAGTTTCCCTTTCCATCAAATGTTCGAACCTTCTAATACAACTTATGTATTTTGAGCAGATAAAAAAAAAATTTCTTTTCGGTTTAGAATTATGTTACCTATTGATATGCATAATAATTTTTTTTAAATGTTAAGATACCGCATTGTAGTTCTACGGAAGTCTACAGTCCTTAAGTTTTGGATGGATGCCTTGCCATCTTGATCTTGCCAACGCCCTGAAGCGAAAAGTAAGTATAGATGTCTCGTAGAAATTCCACACGCAAGAGTTGCTTTGCATCATATTTATTACCCAAATACGGCGACGCCAAAAGAACGATTATGTTTTTCACCGCTAGCATGTTGGAAGCGTCTTGGCTGTTCGCTGTCTGTAGGCTGTGTGGCGTCACAATTAACTTTATATAGGGCTCTATAAAGGTCAAAAAGTAGGTAACTAAAACATAAAATAAATCGAATTATACCGTGTAGGATATCAAATAAAAGGGCTTAATTAGCACTTTTCAAAAATATATGCATTACTAGCTGTTTTTTTATAACATAGGGCGACAAACGAACAAGCGGGTCTCCTGATGGTAAGTGAGCACCGCTGCCCACGGACAACTGCAACACCAGGGGTGTAACAGAAGCGTTGCCGGCCTTTCAGGAACTGAAGAGGGGAGGGAAGGGGCCTATTCACCAACTATCAGTGCATGCTAAAATCCATAGATATTTCCATCAAGCTATAAGATCAGAGCGTGTAAAAGATACATACATTCATATATTCGAAAAACATAAACTGCCTTCTGGCGTAGTCGAGTAAAGAGGCCTCTCAAGTAGGTATATAATATTATTACATAGATTATTTTAGAAAGTTAAATATTTCATCCGGACAAAAACGTCCAAATATATAATATAATTTTTTCGAACAATGTTCCAGGGAAGTACAAAGAGTCGAGATTTATCTCCCAAAGTATTTTTGGGGCTTCGTCATTACTCACTTTCGGCAAACAAGCATTCTTATACTATAATATACTTTATTGTCTTCGTGTTGTGATTTCCGAAGATAAATCTGTTATTCTGTCAACTTATTTATAACTTATGTCTATTTTTATTATTATTATGTTTATATTTTATTTTCTCAGTTTTATAGAACCGGTTTTGTTGATGTTCACGGGCCAAAGCCAAGTGAAAATCAAAGTATTAATAATTATAGTCGGCTAAGTCTTGTGGTTCAAGTATAGAGTTATTATAGTAGGTTCCTTCGTACTATTGCTCTACGTTGGTCGCCAATTCTCTGTCGGCTAACTGGCATCATTTCAGGGAATTTTTCTACAAACTTAAGATGAAGAGGTTCAAGGTAAACTTTTGTGTCTGTTTCTAAGGATGTCAACATAAGGTAAGTGCGCAGTATAAACTTGTTCATTTCAGTCGTCCATTGCCTGCGCTTTGTTAAAGTGCTCTCAGTGGGTACAATTTCCAAGTCTGAAGTGACTTCTTGCACAACACTTTCAAGCGTGCTACTTGTAGACAAGGTATGTGTTCGCCTTGTCATATATGAGGGGCGAGTCGAAGGAATAGATGAAAACAAAGAGATAGTCTCATCGCCCGATAATTCGGCTGTGGCCTCCACGCCGTGAGCCCGCCTGCTCAACTCACGACGACCGGCTGTAGTATCTTTAGTGACGAGAGCCCGCCTGCTCAACTCCACGTCACCGGTGCCCCGCATACTGAGGCATCCAGCACCGGCTCCAGATGCGCCCCGGCGAACCCCGGGCAGCGACCGTAAATTATACTTTCTTTTAATTTGCTCCATTGAGGGTAAGTTTTGTTTGGGAATGATCGGTTTGAAAGAGAGGGTAGCCTGGATATTATAAGCAACGTACGAAAATTTCGACGTTTTGATGTTCACTGCCCAAATGGGGTATGAAATCTAGGTCTTGTGACTTCAATTATATACCATCTTTCAGTAAGCCCCCCCACCACGACAAGGTTCATCCCTTGGGGGGGTTATTATTATTATTATTACTAAACGGTTTTATTTAGCTTGGCCAGTTTATTTATTTGTTTGGGTCAAATTTAGTACTTGGAATTTTACCCCCTTCCTGACACCAGATCGATCTGATATTTGGTATCCACTCTTAATCTTGATGACAATACAATAATTAATATTTTTTATGACTGTAAATCAAAAATGGCCGCCGATAGAAAATGGCGGATTACATATTACTTCACAACAACCTCTACATGGGTATCAAATGAAAGGGCTTTATTGGTAGAATAGAGCTCACTATAAAAAAATAAAATTCAAGATGGCCGCTGTCACAAAATGGCGGATTACATATTTTCCACAACTACCTCAATATAGGTGTCTAATGAAAGGCTTGATTAATAGAATAGAGCTCATTCTGAAAAATAAACAAAACTAAAAACTTGAAAATAAATTAAACAAAAAAATATTTTTGTGTTGAACGGTTTTATTACAATAAAAATAATGTACTTAATGAACTGAAAGCTAAAAAATAATTCAGTAAGTCCTAGCTACCAGATCACACCAATCTTCTCATCAATCTGGGGTATTGATCAGACAAATAATAAAATCGTTGGGCGCGTGAAATTATCATATTATATTAACTCTAGATACGCAACGCCCAACGATTTAATTTGTCTGATCAATGCTCCAGATTGATAAGAAGATTGGTGCGATCTGGTAGCTAAGACTTACCGAATTATTTTTTAGCTTTTAGTACATTACCTACATTATTTTTATTGTAATAAAACTGTATAACATATTTTTTTTTTAAATTTATTATGTATAGTATTACACTCACGACTTTATCCTTACCATGGTAGATAGAGTCTATAGTAGTGTTGCTTATCTATCGATAGTTGACCTTGAAAAACAGTAACAATATCGACAGGAATATTGATAGTATCGACACTATTGAATTTAAATACTATCGACAGTATTCGATACTATCGATAGTATCGATAGTGTCTAATTTCAATAGTATCCATACTATCGATAGTTTTACCTTACATCAATAGTATTGCAAACTATTGACAATCGATAGTATCGGTTATTCAATACTATCGATAGTCCTATCGAAATCGTGACTGTTTTTCAAGGCCACGATACTATCGATAGGCTATCAATATTTTATACTATTGCGTGCAACACTAGTTCATAGCGCCGCAAGACCCAAACGCCACTCCTAAAAGTAGATTACGGGCCGTAACAGACGGGGCGCAAGTTGCGCCGCGTAACAGCTAGTGATGGGAGTTGCATAAATACTCAATCAACCCATTTGAATATTTACTCAGTAGATTGAGTAAATACCCGATAAATATCCTAATTTATCCATTTGCTGAGTAGATTGATTTATATGAGTTGCGACTTATATTTATATTCATATTCATTATTTCATGTTTTCATGATAATTTTGAAACTGAAATCTAGTATACACTTGCAATTCTTGTCGAAAAGTGTGTGCATACGCCATAATATGCTCAAAATGTCGGTAAACGTTAAATGCGACGCTAAAATATATGAAAATACCATACTAATCATACACTGAAAGTAGGCTTCTTTGACTAATTATCATTTTATGCTGAGAGGTGTGCAAAGACGTAATTTTATGTTAAAATAAGTAAACAGACATCAAATGCGATGTCAATATATGAGCACGCTGTATTTACTCTATTTATTAAATCTAGTGAGGAAATACTCAAATGAGTAGATTGAGTACTATCCACTGCCCATCTCTAGCTGTTACGCGACGCAACTTGCGTCCCGTCTGTTGCGGCACTACTTCTAGATAACCCTTCAAACTATTTTATAAAGTACTGTTTATAGTTTAAAGTGAGAACGTGAAGCTTTTCTACGCACATTTGCGATAAACGGCCACTTTAGCCTAGGGCAATTTGCGTAGGAAAACTTCACATTCTTACTTTAAACTGTAAGCAGTAGTAGTTCATAAAATAGTTTGAAGATTTTTTCTAGAGCTTGGTCAAGACAAAATTTCTCCGTTTCCTTTCAAATAATTTATATCAAATGGCACTGAACCCCGGAAAATTCATGTTTTCCCTTAAGAGCGGCCTTCCCGTCTTAATTTTCATACAAACGCTCGTACGTGATTATGATATTGTTACTGATCTTTCTTGAATTTTTTTTTAACTAACCGGTATCTTGTGCGCTATTTCTAGGTTTCTATCGAAATAAAAAATAAAATTTGGAGAAACATATTCAGTATAAGCCTCCAAAAATCTGCTTTTTTGCATGAATTCCACTTGAACTTCGACCGTTTATAAAGTACTCATAAATTGCAAAGGTAAAAAAAGTATTTCGATAGAAACCTTGCAAATGTAATGAAAATTTTAAATAAAAACATTTATTTGACACACTTGTAAGGCTTACTGAAAACACGTATCACCTGGAAAAAGTTTTATGAAATTTCCGCACCCTATAAATAGTTAATATTCGTTCAATGGATAGTTAATAACAGTAATAATTTCATTAAATAGAATGTAAACTGAGCTCTCAGGCGCTATCTCTCCCTTTTTGCTTTGCCTCTTTTTCTAGCATTGCCCTGGATGAAATAACAAGCTTTTCGAACCATGCTCGTGTTGACGATTGAGCGGTCGGGAAGGGCCGCCTTAACAAATGTCATCCAAAGCCCTAAATAGAAGTACTACCTACACTGTGTTCTACTAATTGAAATTCTACCTACAAAATGACCTACATATTGGTCACACTTATATACTAAAAGAATTGAGGAGCTCGGTGGCCCTTTGGGAATGCGCATTACTAACGCTTTCGCAAGTAAAGTGACACCGGGCGTGGTCCGCACTTGGATGGGTGACCGCAAGTGGCAAAGTAAAAATTACTCGAGCTCCTCCGTGCTTTGGAAGGCACGTATAAGCCGTTGGTCCCAGCTGTCATCATTGTCTGACAGTTGTCAAGCTATGTCAAATGCCTATAAGCAGCTTGAAAAACTGACACCAGTGTTAGCCACTTACACACACGAAAAACAACTAATAGATACGTCTCTCCAACTAAACTCCAAAAAACTCTTGTACGAACAAATCTAAAGAAATGTCGGCCATTTTCTCAAATAGGGCATCATTCCATCTTACTGCTCTATAAAAACACTCAAGATTATAATATTAAAGCGCCCAACCGAGCCATAACAGACTTTATTCAATGGAGAATAGGAAGCAATTTCGTTTGACAAGGGGTGATTTTTGTCATCATAACCACACCGTTACAAAATGGGCCTTTATTTTTCCACCACTTGGTAAAAAAGTCAAAAAGGTATGCGTTTTTGCCTTTTTCGTATGATGTGACTGTACATCATAAATTGTAAGGAGTAGTAACTTACCATATTCATAATGATGCTGCTCATATCTGAAAACAAGAAATGGTTTCATTAGCTGGTTAACCGAGGGAGCGAAGCGAGCGAAATTCTCAAATTCAGCGTTTGAATGTATTTTTTATTTATTTTATTTATTTATTTAACTTCATACACAAATTCAAGTGTAATGGCGGACTTAAAGCCTAAGGCCTTATCTACCAGTCAACCAAACGGGTGATGTGGAGAATGACAGGGGCAGTGCAAAACTTGAATAGGTATGTGGCGAAAAAAACAGACTATATTATGTCAAAACAATAAACTACATACAAAAAAATACACACTTTTCATCGATTACTTTTTAAATTTAAGATTACTTAAAGACGAAAAAAGAGATTCCATTATAAAATCCACCGTTGTCAATGTACTTTTCATGTTATGTAATTGTGTGTTTTCATAGTACAATAAAGTTATTACAATCAAACAAACAAACGCCTAGACCAATTTGATATTTTTTTGTTTGGCTTAAAACCTTTAAAAAATGAGTCTATATCTTCCTGAAAGGCCGGCAACGATTCTGTTACACCCCTGGTGTTACAGTTATCCATAGGCAGCGGTGATCACTTACCATTAGGTAACCCGCTTGTTCATTTGCCGCCCTATAACATAAATAATTCTGTCGATTCTTCTCGAACACTTTCAGTTCGTCAGCCCATCTCGTCCTTAATCTTCTTCGCTTCCTGTGGTCATCTGACGGAACCCAGTTTGTCGATGTGTAAGCCCATCTTTCCGCATGCATACGACCAACGTGACCCGCCTAATCCCATTTAATTTGAGCTGCTTTTTTACTTACATCCGTGACTTTTGTGATGGAGCGCAGTGTGGTGTTTGTCACCTTATTAGTCAGTAGTCTCTTTCATCTACAAGATAAGGAAATTGATTGCAGGATTAAAAATGCGTGGAAAAGCTTCTGGTCGATGAGTTACTTAAAGATTACTTAAAGGCAACCATCTAATATGCCTCAAAAAGAAACTCGTTGACATGTGTATCTTGCCTATCGTAACATACGGTTCCAGGTTTTGGTCACTAATTAAACAGCAAAAGTAAAAACTGAAGGTATGCCAGAGAGCCATGGAGCGCAGTATTTTAACAGTAAGACAAAAAAATGTCTACATTATTCTAAATCCGGAATCAGGCTCCTGAATAATACAATTAAATGAAATCCAGACAAAGACCTTTAAACTTTTATGCAAAGGTGGAATTCTCGGATCGATTGAGTCAACGTTGCATCTACTCTCAAAATGACCTGCTAAATTAAAGCACCAATTTGCAATATTATGAGAATACCTTCTGCTAATCTAAGTAACTGCACAATTGTGTTTATATTTGGACGTTCCCGGATTTCATCCTTGGCTTCTGTGCTGCTTTGAAGCCCATGTTAAACTTTCCCGCTTTGTCAGCCATTAAAGTACTTATTCAGTAATAAAAGAATTAATCAATTGCATAATTTTAATGATCTTATATCTTATGCAGAAGCTCAAAAAATTTTTATTCTTTATGTAGAAGACTTTTATACTGTGTATATTCGATTAACCCGAGAACAATTATTGGTTTTTAACAGCATTACAATGCTCGGATTATAATCCAAATAAAAAAAGTGATAAAAAATTTCGTCACAAATAGGTTTCGAACTCGCGTCCCTCACGTTAATGACGTGAGTGCACTACCAATTGTGCTACCGTGACTTCGAATCATCCTGAAGAATTTTCTCATTACATAATACTAACGCATTTGAAGCATGCGTTATTCTTCACTACTACCCACTATTTAGAAGTGTAGTGTTCAACTTAATTTAATTTAGATGAATTTATAGTTGATCTATAACGAAGAAGGCTTTTGTTTAAATTATTGGCTTTTAACAGCATTACAATGCTCGGATATTTTAATTTGGATAACCCAAGAAACTAGATTTTCTTAAGTACTTAAAAAAATATTTATGCATTGCATTAGGACGTTTTGAGACAACGTCGACAAAAACTCTAGGATCTGATCCCGTCAAGTCTGGGCTTACAAATAGATCGGGAGCTCGCTGCTTAGTTTTCAGACAAGTTTTATTACTTACAACAGTAGACGGTTCCTGCTTTCTTTAGAGAGATATTTTCAGACTGACTGAGCTTATTTTTAGCTGTTTCAAATTCAGAATTTTATTGTTAGTTAACTTTCGTAGGTATGCGCATAGTCTTTGCTTGTTTTTACAAGCTTTTATTTAGTTTCCCCTGTCCCGTTGTCTGTCGGTTTGTCTGTCTGTAATCAAATCTTACAAGTTAAATTTGACCCACTTTTAGTTTTTCGATTGAGCTGAAATTTGGCACGCATACGTATATTGCGTTATAATACAATATTATGTTAACATAGACCTGATCTGATGATGGAGCCGGAAGGTGGCTCAAGAAACTCTGTATTGAAATGACGCAACCCCATCGAAGACAAAGTTTTAGACAAAAGCTTGTCTTAAATAATTGGCCAAGTGCGTGTCAGCCACGCGCAGTGTAGGGTTCCGTAGTTACGAATTACGAATACCAACTTTGAGTTCGTGCCACTAAAAACGTCTAAAACTAATTTTCTACTGTTTGAAACTACAACAAACAAAGTAATGTCTGAAATTTTCCTTTTCCACGTTCATTTTAAAAGTTGATCGCCTATAACTTTTTAATTTGTAAACCCTACTTAGCTCTGATAGTTTCCTCATAACCGTTTAGCAGATAGAGGGGGGGGACACTTGTATCTAACAAAAATTTTCACTTTAAAACCAAATATTTCAGAAACGGATCCCTAAATCTAAAAACGGTGTTTACAAGCTCATAATATTTTTGAAAGACCAATTCAACAATACCCCACATGATTGGTAAGTCTAGAAAATAAAAAAATGACTATTCTTGTATGGGAGCTAATTTAAAAAAAAAAAATTTTATTGTACCCTTTTTTCCGCATAAATAATATACATACCTATACCAAATTACAGCTTTCTAGTACTTATAGTCGCTGAGTAAAACCGCGGACGGACAGACAGACAGACAGACATGGCGAAACTATAAGGGTTTCTTGTTTACTACGGAACCCTAAAAATATATTTTTATATTACTTGTTGGTTTTTAAAAACTTTATTTTATAGAAGAAAGAACACAGATACAAATCAGAAAATTAAACATACTGACAACGGCGGACTAATCCCTTTCAGGGATCTCTTCCGGACAACCGGCCAACGATTGAAAGGAATGCTTTGAGGCAGAAGACTGTCGCATGCATCCTGAAAGATGGGCATATACAATCACCAACTGGATTCCAGACGGTCGAAGAAAGAGAGGAAGACCAAGAAAGGGAAGGGCGGACGACGTTACACAGTTTTAAAACTATGACACATCAAAGTATATATACCTACTAACTCAACGATACTATATTTTATAATAAATACTTAAAAAGATTAACATCCAAGACCCAGGACAATATGAAAAAGGCCATTTTCCTTCTTGCCCTGACCGGGGATCGAATCCGGGACCTCTGTGTGGCGGACTAGCATGGTAACCACTACGCCACGGAGGTCATAATTAGTACGAAGAAATGTAGTAATTAACACAAAAACGTTATTTACAAAATGAAATATGCGAAAGAAATCTTTAGAATAACGGGTATGACGTCACTTGACAAATCAGGCAAAACAAAAAAATGTTTATGCATGCAGCGCAGTATTTGCAAACGAATATCCACATCAAAGTGTTATGCTAATGTCTCTGTATTTAGTGTTTCCGTCATAAAGTCTACGGAGAGAGCGGAGGACACAGTATAAAGTTGCCAGAAAGTTTGCTCTTAGATGCGTGTTTGTTTTGTTGTTCAGACTACGCTAATTTTTATTCCCTGAGAAAAAGAGGAGTGTTATATGTTGTACACCAATGTCTGTCTGTCTGTGGCATCGTAGCTCTCGAACGGATGGACTGATTTGGTGCGGTTTTTTACGTGAAAGCAAATTTTCTATTATAAATTCTTAGTTGTGTGTATGTGTGTCTTTTTTTTCACGTTACGGCTTTGTGCGATTTTAACAGGCTGTAACGTCTCCAGCTATTTGTCCATCAGTTAGATTATCTAAAAATTATTAACGATTTATCCAATAAGTAAAAAATCACAAAGATACAGTAAGTTTTAGATCCGAACTGTGGTTTGTGACAGTTGTTAAGTCGCGCGAACTTGAGCGCATTTCAAGTTCGCGCGACGCCACAACTTGCCGAAGAAAAAGTTTTGACGTCGTGCAAACATCACAACTACGAGTATTTCTTCGGCATTTATTGTTACAAGAAAAATACCTGTACAATTTTTTTAATCCGTATTCTGAAAGCCCACGTGGATTTTATTTATAATCGTGCCTAATCCTAACTATTTTAAAGTTATCGTACTGTTAGCTTTACTTTGGCAGAAGGGTTTCCGTTTTATGTAATTTGAATGAAGGAAGCAGTAAATGTAAGATATTCTGGGTAATCATTCAGGGCCTTGGAATAATATTACTATTCTGTGACGTATCGGATGAATGTTTTACCTTATTTAACTTTCCAAGAAGACTGCCTACATTCTACTCCTTTCGCAATTTTTGCGCTCTTACAGACTAGCGACACTATGCCACAGAATAAGTACTAGTACTCACGTACAGAAGTCTCACTCAGCAAAGAAATTCAAAGAAATATCCACTCAATCTGGTTAGCGATATGGTTTAATTTAGCTCGCGTCAGAACTCAGCACCTGTTCGTTTAGATACCTAGAAATCCATTGAGAGCCAATTTGATTCTTATTAATCTGGACAAACGATTCATATAACTGAATTTCCCACTCCGGAGTGGTCGCCGCGCGCATAGTAATAATGTAGGTATATTTTCGACACCTAAACGGGGAGTTACACAAGCCTGACTATGCTCACGACCACGATACCTGTCAACGACCGTCGGTGACGGTCACCGACTGTCGATTGCTGCAATCGGCGACCACCAGCGATTATTCGCGACTGTCACAGATGGTCGCTCGACAGTTTTTACAGATTGACATGTGTCACGCGTCCGTTTGCGACAGTTGGCTACCGTCGTGTGACACAGGTCGGCGCTGGTCGCCGACAGGTGTGGCCGCCATTTTGTCGCTAGTCTGTAAAAGCCCTAAGTTCATACTTGTTTCGTGTACTCTACATTATTTATATGTGTTTTATACAATATTTCACCCTGTCCGATCCTTGTAGGAGCAACTTAGACCGTCAATATGAACAACTTTTGCTATGGGAAAAAAATCGACATATTTATATAAATTGCCCGGCCGGCCGAACACTTTTTTATGTAAATGTCGTTTTTGTTTCGAAGTCGTCAAACTGTTACATAACATAACATACTATTTACATGTAACTAAAATATATATCATATTTAACCTATAGCATACGTTGTCATAAAAAAACAATAACAATACGAAATAATAACAATGCAAGAACGAAAACGAGCAAATTTTAATCTCCCTTCAACCACACAACTTTAATTTTACACCACATTTTCTATTACAAAAGACAAAAGAATCATGTGCAGCATGCCGTGGGTTCCGTATTCAAAGAATGCATGCGATTATTCAGTTTTAACGTATGGTAAAACATGCGAATTACTTTCAGTTGTTTTTTAATGAAGCAAGCGAGTCGCGCTGGGACGTGTCTGCTAGGTTTTAATATCTACATTTTAACGAGGTAACTAAACGGTCGTGTAAAATGTTGAAACGAAACGTGTTTTAGCAACGAAAGGCAGGAAAAAACGTTTTTCTGGATAATAGGGTGACGACATGGTTAGAAAAGTATAATTGAAATTAGTCCCTCTTTTAGATTATCCAAAAATAATGGACCCGTATTTTTCAGTTTGCTATAAAAGTAAAGTTCACAAAGATACGAAGCATCAAAGTTCCGGAGTGGGGGCTTGCGACGTCACCTCTATGTAAAAATCGTATGTAGCCGTGACGTCATGCAAAATTTCAAAGCGCCGTGTCTTTGTCATTTTTTGTTTCTCAGAGATAAGAAAAAATACGTTTACAATATTTTTAAAAATCTAACCGATGAGCTAAAAATATTTTTCCATTCGTCATGAATAATGTTTTCATGTTACGCCTTTTTTCATGTTGGTCTGGGAGAAAAAAAAACTTAGAATGTACCAGCTTCCCTTTCCGCGCAAATCGTAAAAGCCTATCGAGGCACTGGGCGATGTAAATCATTTTAAAAGGTGATGCGGCTAGCTTCCCATCTCTATTTTGATTCCTTTTTCCACCTTCTCGCTAACCATCATGTTAAAAGTGGCCTTTGAGTCTTGCGGCCCTTGGCTATGTCTGCTTAGAGCCCCAAGACCCAAAGTGCTCTGTCTGCCTCGTTAGGGATAAAGATTTAATAGTATGTATGTATGTTGCACCTATTTCCCAAAGTACCCATTAAAAACAGGCGTATTTTGAAAACGACAGAGACTATGGACCTCCACTATAGCTAGACAGACTTCTCTCGCTTCATCTAATGCAATTATTTCTAACTATTGGTTCTACTAACCCAGAGGTTCCCGGCTCGATCCCCGGTCAGGGCAAGTTGGAAAATGGCCTTTTTCAAATTGTCCTGGGTCTTGGACGTTTATCTATATATGCATTTATTATAAAATAAATATATAAATCGTTGAGTTAGTATCCCATAACACAAGTCTCAAACTTACTTTGGAGCTAGCTCAATCAGTGTAATTTGTCCCCTTATACGAGTATTTTAGCGTCTAATGCTACATTAAACTATAAGTTTAGTATAAGATCATCACCTTCAATATCATTATTTCGAATAATGATGGTGTAATATACATCAAAGTATGACTGCCTCCGTGGTCCAGTGGTCAAGGCGTTCGCCTTGTGACCCGGAGGTCATGGGTTCGATTCCCACCGGGAAGCATACTTTGTGAAAAGTTGTTTCCAGCTTGGATAGGATATTGCAGGCTTGAATCACCTGATTATCCGAAAAGAAAGATGATTCCGTGTTTCGGAAGGCACGTAAAACTGTGGGTCCCGAACGCCACCTAGCGTTTGATCATCAAACTATCCAAGGATTGGTTCCTGGTTTGCCCTTTGGGTTGTGGAGGTCAGACGGCATGCGCTCTGTGTAAAAACCAGCAACCTCGTCAAATCTCCTTGGTTAGAGGTAGCGGACCCCGGGCTTTGAAGCGTTACTGCTGAGGATGCAACCGGGAATACGCTTGGATGATGATGAATATACATCAAAGTATATTACTTAAACAGGTAATAATAATTTAAAGCTTTCACAGTAAATAATAAACGTTTTAGACGAGTTGATGTATAAACAATTTGCGTTTAAGACAATCTGATACTAACTCAAATTTTGTACTTTTAGGTATACGTAATTAACCGACTTCCAAACAAGGAGGAGTTTATTAATTCGTCGCGATCTTTTTTTATGTATGTTCAACGATTATTCGAAAACGCCTAGACTGATTAGTTTTTTTTTTTTTTTTTAAATGTATACTTGTCAGGTGATTCTCTAGAAATATTATCAAAATCGGTTTTGTAGTCTGAGTTACTATTTTTTGCTTTCGCTTTTTGTTTTAAAATTTTCCTGCGATAAATAAATTTTAATAGGGAATTGTAAAAACTTTTGCAGAGCATCTCGTATCCATAACTCCGATAACATCATTCACCTTCTGTATATATAACATTTGTTTGTGCTAGTGTGAAGTGTACATAAATAAACTGTAAATAGTGATCTTGTTCTTTTCCTTCCTTCCTGTGTACATAGCTTACGCCTAGCCATAACATCTGATCCTGCGCTTGGCTTAATCTTTACCCAACGCGCTTCAAAGTCGGTTTCTAATTTTGAACAAATATTTTATTCTTTGTTCTGTGCCTAGTCTTTACTAAGTTTTTGGAATGAAGTTCTTTCTTGCAGGTTGCGGTGTCGGGACAAATTCCACAAGCACGCGTACGTCAGGACTGTCATACTGAACTTCGACTTTCAAAATATCCATGTACGGAACTTCGCAAGTTTCTGGAACTCCGAAATTTGCTATGAAGAAACTTTCGAGGTTACGTACATCGATATTGTCACGAGAGTGGGTTGGGGATAGGAAAGGAAACAACAATCCTATTGAATGGTGCCTTTATTTACTCACTCTTTGCACTCCAACTGTCACTTCACTGTCAGGCCCGCGGAAACGTTACAGCACTGACACGCACGCGGAAACGTCATTGCACTGTCACACGCACGGAAACGTCACTGCACTGTCACACGCGCGTAAACGTCACTGCACTGTCACACGCGCGGACTTCACTGCACTGAACACTTCACTTAACTCACTACTTCACTTTACTCACTGTTTCACTTTACTCACTACTAATCTTTTCTTCTTCTTTTCTCTTTTCTTCCTTCTTCTTCGGATTTCACTTTCCAACTAAAACTGCCTCAGGCGGCGCCTTGTTCCGTTTATATATATACCCCCGAATTCGAACTAAATTGCATCAATGTTCCAAACTCAAATGACTAATGTTCTATCGCCTTCTCTCTCACTCATTTTCTGTCCCGTATTTTTTTTTTCCATTTAGTCTAGTATTATCTAGAAACTTCTTTCAAAACTTAAAAACACTGTAAGTGTGGCTGTGATTTGAACCAGCGGTCTCTAAATTCACAGTCCATCGCTTAGACCACTAGGCCAATCGTGCTCTGACGCTATTGATGAAATTTTCCTTCAGTTGAATTCTTTTTGTTCGAATTCGTGACTTTGACAGTGTCATTCATCGTTTTACGCGACAATATTTTGAAAGTCGGAGTTCAGTATAACAGTCGTGCGTTAGAGTTCTAAAAGAATAGCAACAGATATCACAAATTTTAAAGTAATATTCAGACAATTTACAGTAAAAGCTTAACCAACCCGTCATATGCAAATGCACTGCATACCTTTGTTTGTCGCATAAATGCATCGCTAGATATGTAAATACTTGTTAATTGCAGTGCATGCATCTTAACAGGGTATTGTTTTCAGGTCTATTTTCGTGCCGGTGGGAATTAATTTGAACCATTGTTTTCACGTAGTTAAATTTGGTAAACGAAAGAGGATTCCTATCTTTTGTGTGGGTTATTTACGCTAAGTTTTATTATGTTAATTGTTCTATGTTTCATTCTGTGTTAGTGAGTATTTTTTTTGGCTGCAAACAGTAACCGCGTATTGAAATCATAGATTTATTTAGTTAGTTCAGCAACAAAAAAAAATAAGATATAGAATGTGGGAGAAACAAATAAAAAATAATAATATGTAATAATATTTTGAGTGATTAAAAGTACGAGTAAGTATGACGACCTCTGTGGAGTAATGGTCAACACGCTAGTCCGCCAATCCGGAGGTTCTGTGTTCGGTCCCCAGCCTGGCCTTTTTCAAATAGTCTTGGGTGTTGGGTATTTATCTATATATATATTTGTCATAAAATATAGTATCATTGGATTAATATACCATAGGGCGGCAAACGCACTGGCCACCTGATGGTAAGTGATCACCGCTGCCCATGCACAACTGCAACACCAGGGGTGTAACAGAAGCGTTGCCGGCCTTTGAGGAAGACACAGACTGGTTTTTGAAGGTTTCAATGTCATATCGGTCCGGGAACACTGCTGCAGGAAGTTGATTCCACAGTTCGGTCGTACGAGGTAAAAAATTCCTTTTAAAACGTACGGTGGTACAGTGTGGATGAAATTTTAATTTCAGGCGGGTAGTGTGGTGGTGAAATTTTGCAGCAGGTATTAAGTCGAACAATTATTCAGAACATTCCCCATGATAACTGCGCATGCAACATCCCTACGTAGACCAGAGTATCGAGACGGCCGACGAGAGTTCTAATAGTGATTTTGATTTCAAGATTTTAATACAGTGTCACTATTTACCCACCAGCCAAATTGGAGCAAGTTCACTCTATGACAATGAACTTGTTTCTTTAAAAAAAGATATTAAAGTCGATAGAAAATGTTCGTCCTTTCATACAAAATCCGTTTGGTCAAGCGCTATTTTGTAAGGGGTAGACGATTTTATTTTTATTTTTAAGGAAAATACTTTAGCATCATGGTCCAAAAAATTCTGGTGGTTAAAAAGTAATTCTTAAGGGCCGTAACAGACGCGGCGCAAGTTGCGCCGCGTAACAGCTAGTGATGGGCGATGCATAAATACTCAATCAACCTATTTGAGTATTTACTCAGTAGATTGACCAAAGGGATAAATTAGGATGTTTATCGGGTATTTAACCCGATAAACATCCTAATTTATCCCTTTGGTGAGTAGATTGATTTATATGAGTTGCGACTTATATTTATATTCATATTCATTATTTCATGCTTTCATGACAATTTTGAAACTTAAATCTAGTAAACACTTGCAATTCTTGTCGGAAAGTGTGTGCGTACGCCATAATATGCTTAAAATGTAGGTAACTGTTATATGCGATGCTAAATTATATGAAAATACCAAACTAATCACACACTGAAAGTAGACTTCTTTGACTTATAATCATTTTTTGGTGGGAGGTGTGCATAGACGTAATTTTATGTAAAAAATAAGTAAACAGACATCAAATGCGATGTCAATACATGAGCACGCTCTATTTACTCTATTTATTAAATATAGTGAGTAAATACTCAAATGGGTAGATTGAGTACTATCCACTGCCCATCTCTAGCTGTTACGCGACGTAACTTGCGCCCCGTCTGTTGCGGCACTTATAGCTAGGGGCGCAAACTTAACTTATTTATCTAACAAAATAAACATGTTACACGCTTTCCCATTTTATAATGTTATTTTAGATACCTTAAGCAAATAAGATCTTCTCTGAAGTCAGTTTACACAATACCCACGTATATTTAATTAGAAAACAAACTACCTAGTCAAATTACAAAATTAACAAGCAAACAACAATTGAAGGCGTTTCCTAATTAGCGTAGAAGCTGTTTAATTTTGTACGTTAATTATTACATCTACTCGTGTTTTCGTTATTTATAAAACACGAATTAAGATAAGTCCATTTTGGTAAGTAAGAAAATCCTTGCTTTGTGTATTGAGAAGAGAAGAAATAAAATTTATTTTATTCATTAGACACACAAACAGATTACAAATAATGTTTTATTGTATTAGATACTATATGTATATGATCTAGATTGTACTCTTCTTACAAGAGTTTACAGGTGCATCATATTTTAAAAATCTTCTCGTTTTAAATAAAGTAAAATTATTTTACTTGAAACTAAACCTTGAAATAAAACCTAGTCTAAATGTAAGAAAGAATCTAGGTTTATGGTCAAAAGTTTTTTAAAAATCTGAAAGATTTCGGCAAAAATATTCTTCTTATATAATGAGTAAATTTAAGGTTGGCTTGGAGTGAAACTTTTGGGCCGCGGGGTAAAAGTAAAAAAACAAATTATTTTAAAAAATAACCTCTCGGCTTGTCGACGCCGATAGTGACAAGTGGGCTGGTGTCATATCTCACGCAGACGATTGTTATTCAGCGTGGAAATGCAGACAATGTTCTTGGCACCATTGCAATAGAACCACATTTTGATTTTAAATTTAGTTTTTAATTAGAATTTTTAATTGAATTGTTGAGTTTGAAAAAAAAATTTAGGCGAAAGTTATAAATAAAACATAAAAAAAAATTGATGCGTTTGAGTCTCTTAAAATACTGATATAATAGCAAACATAATATCAAAAATCCGACCATAAAGCAATCTCACTGTATAATATCTCTTTAATTCATCCAAGCTCGGAAACGGCGGTCTCTTTGATGAGCTCCGCCATTTCGCGTCGGCCATTTTGTTCTGTGCGGAAACACGTAATGGCGCCGCGACCTTTGTGTTTTAGTTGTCTTTATGCCTATGTTAATAGCTCTGAGGTCGTAAATGGAGCGTCGTTTATATGTTTAGTTTCAGCTGATATTTATAGTGCTGTTAATGTCACATATTATTAAAGAGGAAAAGATCCAAACTCTCGGCTGAAATTTGCTACTTATGCGTCTTTATTCCAAATAATTGTCTTTATAGCACCAAGTTGATCATTCCGGAGATCGTTGATTCTAATCTTACTGAGAAGGACTTAGTGAAAAGTTTGAAGGAGCTCCTACATAAAGAGGTAGGTAAGGTACATAGTGGAGAGCTTGAGAGAAACAGCGTAGAGTAATTTTATTTATTATAACTTTACAATAATGATATATATATAAATTTGCAATACTGATATAGATATTTACAATACTGATTAAGATGTAATCAGCTCGGGAGATGGTAGTGGAATGAATCAGAATGATGAGTAAGGAATCTAAAATTTAAAAATTGAATTTGAAAATGAAATTATTTTTATACAGACGGACAGTATGAAAAGAAAAAAGGAGGTAAACGGGAACATGAAGGATAAGGTGTATTGTAACATCGTTACAAGTTGTTTTTTGTCTAGTTAGGATATTCTGATTGTCCAAAAAGAAAGTTGATATAATACAGGTATGTATAAGGGTCCCAAACGCTATCTACGCTAGATGGCTTTTGAGACCCTCAGCGGGGCGATTGCCCAATCCTATCCAAGGATTGGTACTGCTTGACCCTCTGGGTTGCGAAGATGCTTCTGTGATACGGTAGTCGCTCTGTGTAAAAGCCAGTAACTGTTAGGTATTGGACCCCATGGGATGCAACTCGGATGATAATTATGATGATCACCAAGTTGATCATTTGACATGAAAACAAATAATTATTATAAAATAAGAACAATCTTTTATCTAAAACAATGAACTAGAAAGTTCGAAGTGCTCCTCAAGACAAATCAATCGAGCCCAAAGCCTCACAAAGATGCCATGGCCACCTTTCGGATTCATTATGAGATCCTGATCTCATGATGAATCCGAAATCCGGCAAGTGTTGCAAAGCACTGATCGAATGGTGGCCCAGACCGGGTGAGTGATTCTCGGGCGTCCGTCTATGCGATGGGTTGACGACATTATCAAAGTCGCGGGTCACATCTGGTTGAGAGCAGCACAGGACGATGATATAAAAATCGATCAGGATGATGATAAAAAGCTTGTAAAAAGCCGTAATATTTTCACTAAAAAGATTTCATGGAAAAAGGGAATCAATCAAAGAAACCCGCTTACTCCAAAGGTAATACGGACAGATATTAAAGCTTTCCCGCATAAATCCGAGGAAGGATAAGGGTTCTAATATATTTTGTTTTGAGAAATCGCAAACAATAAAGGTACCCTGATGCGGACGGATGGACAAATGGCAGAGTGATCTTTCCTATTTGTCATTGAAAAAAGCTTATCTTGGGTGGTCGAATGCGTTATAGGATTGAGCAAAATAACGAATAGAAAAAGAATAAGTTCCTTAAAAAAAAAATGTACCTAACAGCTTTTATTGTGAGGTCAAATACTTACATGTACACGTAAAGGTACATGAAATAAGCGTAAACTCGATGGAGTTGCGTTGTTTTTTTAACCGACTTCCAAAAAGACGCAGGTTCTCAATTTGTCGCGATTTTTTTTCAGTTAATCTTTATTGTTCATCAAATATAAACTGTACATAACAATAGGCGAACTTAACACTTAAAGTGTTTTCTACCAGTCAACCTTTGGGTTATACAGATTTTTTATTTATGTTCGGCGAATAATCGAAGACGCCTGGTCCGATTTTGAAAATTATTATTTTTTGTTTGAAAGTGTATGCTTTTCAGGTGGTCCCATAGAAATGTTCTTAAAATCGGTAATTCTTTTTATTACAATGGATTGTGTAGTTAAGGGGTGTAGTCGATTTTTAGTTTTGAAAAATTATACTGAGTTCCATCGCCAACTTTTCGTCTCTGTGACAGACCCTAGACATTGTCTACCATAAAGTGCTCGTCAAGACAAATCTAACGAATCCTACTTAATGAGGTTATGTTATTTTATAACTGAGTTTTGTCAGATATCTCCCGAATCCATCATCAGAACAGCTCATTGACTCCATATTATTTTATTGTCATTCGACTTGCAGAAGTATGCAAAATTGAGAATTGCGTTGTAAGATTTGACCTAAACAAACATACAAGATATAGAATGCAAGTTGAATAAAAGCTTGTAATAAGGACGTCCAATATCTAGTAATTGAAAAGGTACTACATGAAGAAGAGACGAATAAAACTCGTCTAACAATTCCATACTTTATTTTTTTATTTTCATAATTTATGTCTTCTTCTAACTATAAGATGTTGCTGGCTGCATTTTTAGCTGCATTGTGTGGTACATTATAAGATTTTTTTATGTGGTAAAAAGAGCTAGCACGGAGGGAAGGCTAAATAAATAAAATAAATCAAAAACTAAAACTCCGTCCAATCTTCGTTCCCATACAAGAAAGCGATCTGTCCTACCGCCAGAGAATGAATCACGAACTTGGTCCATCAAGAAACGAATGTGCAATACTGCAAGTCGCAAAGGTTACAATGGACAGGACACCTCGAAAAGATGGATGATTGTAGGGCAGTAAAAATATTAACTAATTAGACACCACAACTAAAAAGACCCCAAGGGTCTGCCTAGGGGGTCTTTTTTGTTGTGGTGTCCAGGCAGCGCTGGAGAGGTGGAGTCGAAAAAGACCTACGTAAGATGGGAAAGTACACGGCATGGAGAAGACAGGCCAGAGACAAACTGAAATGGCGACGATTCGTTGTGAAGGCCAAGACCCACAAAGGGTTGTAGCGGTGAAAAAGTAAGTAATCAAAAAAGTCCCGTGGGATGTGACCATCGCTCCGGACGGTACCTGGTCCAAACGCTGTGCATAGCAATTCAAAGAAGCGAGCATAATGGGTACCTTTAATCCGAGTACATTAACCTGATAAATACCCGGTATACCCGGATAAAAAAATTTCGATGTGGTACTATATTTGACTGATTACTTTCATTTCATATTTATTAATATTAACGCAACTTTTGTGAATTTTGTATTTTAGTTTTAATAAATAAATTAAAAGAAGAAGTCCAAAATTAAAATAACTCGCCCAGTGCGAATCAGACTCGCGCATAAAGGGTTCCGTACCATTATCTATTAAAAAAGGCACGTTTGTTGTATGGGAGCCCCACTTATATATTAATTTTATTCTGTTTTTAGTATTTATAGATAGTATAACAGATATACCTACATCATCTTTGAAAATTCCAACTGTCTAGCTATCACGGTTCATGAGTTACATCCTGGTGATCGACAGACAGACGGACAGACAGACAGGTACGGAAAAATATTACCAGGCCTGTGTCACTTCCGTTTAGGTATCGAAAATGTACCTACTTTATCAATATGCGCGCGGCGACTATTACGAAAGGGAATAAAATTCAGTTACATGAATCGTTTGTCCAGAGTAATGAGAATGAATTGGCTTGCAATGGATGTCTAGGCATCTAAACGAAGAGGTGAGGAGTTCTGACGCTAAATTAAACCATAGCGCTAACCACAATATGAAGATATTTCTTTGAATTTATTTTCTGAGTAAGACTTCTGTACGTGAGAACTAGTGCTTATTCTGTGACATTACTAAACGAAATATTTTTGGTAGGTTTGTACTTATTGGAAATAGGTATTCTATGAAACGGAAAATATATGGGAGTACATTTGATCCCTCGTCCTGATTTTCCTGTCAAGCGAACACACCACGTCGATTTTTCTACAAAAAGGGTCGAATGAAAAATACTGATACGTTAAATAGAAGACAAGGAAATCCTTCGGACCTGAATAGTTTTAAATATATTTTCGAATTTTATTGATAGTGTAATTATTCAGAAACTATATAACATGTTTTAATTATAAATAAATATTTTAACAAAAAAGATATTAATACTAAATTAAAACCTAAAGAAAAATAAAATAAATATACAGGGACAAATAACAGAGTAAGTTCGAGACTTCTGTTATGGGATACTAACTCAACGATACTATATTTAGCATTTTTGCTAAATGTGGCCGTTTTTCGCAAAAATGCTATAAAAAGCTACACGTTCTCACTTTAAAATATAAACAGTAGTTCATAAAATAGTTTGAAAAGTTATCTAGGATTATATCAAAGCCAAATTTCAAATAATTTCTCCGTTTCTTTTCAAATGATTTATTTCAAATGGGGGCAGCACTGGTCCTCAGGTAGCACTTTAAAATTTTTTCGAAATACCTGAAATATGATATTTATAAATGTTGCAACCCCTATATTTTTTAAAATTTTCGAGAAACTGAATTGACAATAAAAATCACAAGAATCGGTAAAGAAATGCGACCTGTAGGCGAGAACAGCCGTACAAACTGACAATCGGAAAAAAAATATGGCTAATCTCGATACTGAGACGCTTCGTGGCTTGGTCATTTATATACAGGGTGACTTTTTATCCACCAGCCAAAGTTTTGAAGCAAGTTTAGTCCATGATACGGAACTACTGAAAAAAAGTTATTAAATCATAAAAAAGTTATTAATAATCCCATACAAAATCCGTTTGGGCGAGGCGTATTTTTTTATGGGAAGCCGAAGTTTTTCGTTTTTCGAAAAATTGTTTTTTTTTTTAAGTAGTTTTGTATCACGGGCAGAGCTTTCTTCAAACACTTGGCTGGTGGTAGTATTGAATAATTACGCAATATCAGTACTAGAACTCACGATCAGAAGTCTTATTCAGCAAAGAAATTTGAAGAAATGTCTACTTAATGTGGTTAGCGATATGGTTTAATTTAGTTCGCGTCAGAACTCAGCACCTATTTGTTTAGATACTCAATGACATCAAAATATCAGGGAATTAATAAAATGTCTTTCATTAACTTTTTGTGAAAATTTCAAAAGATAGATACTTCTATATTTTTATACACGTTTTCATAATAACTTATTCATATTTCCTTATAAACATTTCTCTTCAACCATCTCTTGTCTCAGAATATTAAAAATTTCACTCACTTTGTAAGTAATCTATGCGAGAGAAATTTGCATAAAAATAAATATGTCCATGCATTACTTTTGCTTGACGAGACACGCCATATTGCCTCTTCCTTTTACAAGGGTCATATACTGGTTTTATGATCCAGCCGCCATTTTGTAATTTAAGCGAGACATTCTACGGAACTTCCGGGTTAGGGAACTTCCGTTTTAATCAAGCAACTTTCTATGAGATAGTCCTTTAATGCTTTATTGATCGGGAAGAGTATGAAAAGAGTGTATAGATAAATAAATAATAATAAATAAACATATACGGATAAATCACACAGATTGAGCTAGACCCAAAGTAAGCTTAAGCTTATGTTATGGGATACTAACCCAATTATAATATTTTTTGATAAATACATATATGGACAAACACCCAAGACCTGTAAATTTGGAAGAGGCCATTTTCCAATTTGCCCTGGCTGGGGATCGAAACCAGAACCTCCAGATTGGCGGACTAGCGGTTGACCATTACGCCACGGAGGTCGTCTGAAATGGGTAATATAATCGGTATTTCTTTTTCGCTGGTACTAGAGTGATAGATCAGTGTAATTTGTACCATCTATGGTACTGTGCAATGGTACAGGTGGTCCGTGTACAATTTGTACAATCAATGATACAAGTGGGATAAATCAGTGTCATATGTACCATCAGTGGTACGACCCAATGATACAGGTGGTCTGGCGGCTCGAAATCGATACAAAGACGAAATGGGTAATATAATCGGTATTTCTTTTTCGCTGGTACTAGAGTGATAGATCAGTGTAATTTGTACCATCTATGGTACTGTGCAATGGTACAGGTGGTCCGTAGGGTATTTATGGGATATATCGGTACAATTTGTACAATCAATGGTACAAGTGGGATAAATCAGTGTCATATGTACCATCAGTGGTACTACCCAATGATACAGGTGGTCTGGCGGCTCGAAATCGATACAAAGACGAAATGGGTAAGATAATCAAAACAAACAAGTTTTACTACGTGCTTTTTCACGCCCATTCCGCACTAAATCTCCTTTCAGTATGTTGTTTTATAACTGAGTTCTGTCGGCCCCGTTAAGGGATTAAGACGTACAATTGGATCTGTAAATAACACGCCTGCCTGAATATAGCTTACTCGCATGTCACTCAGGATACTGTAAGAAATCTAATGATAGATCAATTCAGCCATATTGCAAATAATAAAGTGCTAAAACCATTACCCTCCTTTTTCGTATTTCCGTAGTGGGGTAAAAATCGCATACATACACCAAAAACGCCCACTTTTGGCAATATGCGTAGGAGAGCTTCACGTTCTCACTTTAAACAACAAGAAGTAGTCCATAAAATAGTTTGAAGGGTTATCTAAGCAATATGAGACCAACATTTTAAATGATACCTATCTCCAATTCCTTTCAAATAATTTATTTCGGATGAGGGTAACACTGGACCCCGAAAAATTTATGCATCTCCTTAAGGGGATGCATTGGGAAGAATATTATAAACTCTTTTCAATATGCAAAATTATACCTATTCATGAAAAAATCAAACTTACGTTACTAAAAGAGGAATTTTATAATGAAAAAATACAAAATAAATATAACACAAAACATTATAAAATAACTACACATAGAACATTAGACAATAAACTTATTCTTCCGAAATATAATAACTTACACGGAAAAAGGACTTTACAATACATGGTACCAGATCTTATAAATAACTTACCAAAAGAATTCAAAACACAACTAAATAAAACAAATTTGAAATTTAAGTTAAAAAAATACTTTATACAAAATATACCAAATTAGTTTACAAAAAAAATAAAACTTACCGCACATAACTAATCGGAAATAAAACATCACCCTATGTACCTTTGCATAGTTGTTTGCTCGAGCATTGAGAACCGGTTCCCCCGGGCCTCCAGCGACGGCGCCTACACTTTACACTTTATTGTGTCAAGTCAACGCGTATTTATAATAAGTAGGTACATTGAAGAGGTTTGAATTATTATAGGGTACATCATTTACATTATTTATTAAACATTATAACAAAAATGTAATGTTACTTAACTCCTTTAATACATAATTGATAGGTAGTTATTGTTAATGTATTTACTCTTTTAGATTTTTTTTTTGTATGGCAATTCCAACGTTTGGAAAATCTCTAATGAGATTATATAGCGTTGTTTATTATTGAAGATTGTATATTATTGTTTGAATAAATAAATAAAATAAATAAAAAATAAAAAATTTGATAGGAAACGGAAGCAGGAGGAAACATTTAAAATGTTGTCTTGACCAGGCACTAGATAACCTTTCAAACTATTTTATGAATTACTGTTTACAGTTTAAAGTGAGAACGTGAAGCTTTTCTACGCCAATACGCCAAAAGTGGCCGTTTTTCGCAATCGTGCGTAGAAAAGCTTCACGTTCTCACTTTAAACTGTAAAAGGCACTGGACCCCAAACAAATCAGGTATCCCCTTAAACACCTTCTTTATCACATTTTTCTATTTTTTTATTACGTCACGCAGACTCATCCTCAGTACCCATTAATATGACAATATTGCATTTACCCTGACACTTAAAATTAAATGTCCCATTCTCGCATACTAAGACGCAATAGACACTATCATACATTAGAAGACAATTGGCTGAAACTGTCTCACAGTAAAGGCTAGACTGCCAAAAGACATTACAAACTTTAGTAATATCACAGTCACGATTCAGTTTCATTTATTACCTCAAACGGGGGATGTAATAAAGGCAGAGCGTAGTGACAATAAATATTCTAACCATGCGTAAAAGACTGTTGAATTGTTTTACTTTTCAGCGTCTTAGCCAAGTCCTAGATTCAACTTAGCTCTGATCGCACAGCTGAAATGAAAATATCTGAATTTTGAAATTTTATTTTGGAGATGAAAACTGGAAACGTTGATCCATAGTTTGTAAGCAGACATATCAAAGAATGCAACAGTGCGCTTACTCAAATGAAAAGGATCACATTCCAGAATTTAAAGTTCCATTTGGATCCAGAAAATTTTGATGATACATTCTTAGATACATGAATTTTTCGGTATCTAGTGCTGCCCGTATTTCTTATTAAATAATTTATTTCCAATGCACTGGTCTCCAAAAAATACATATACACCCTTAACATCAAAAACGGGCAAATAAATCAAACACGTTTTTTATCTTTCTTTTATCTATGTCCTTTATATGCCAATACTTAATAAAAAATATTATCCTACTGTAAATGGACGTAGATATGTTTGTTCCGCTTTCACGTCAAATCTGCTGAACAGATAGGAATTTGATTTGGCACGTTAATAGGTTATTATCTAAATTAACACATAGGATAATTTTGGAAAAATGGAAATGAAAAATGAGAGGTTCCCGTGGGATTGACAAAAATTTGACCACGCAGTAAGTCAGCGGGCATCAGATGTTATAAATTTGATTTTATAAATTATAAATATATTTTATGTTATAAATTTGATATCTAATACAAGTCTAAATAGACTTGTATTAGATATCAAATTCTTTCTATCAATTCATAACATCTGATAGAACGTAAGAAGTAATGACTCGACAATACTGACATCATTTTTCCCACTTACAATATCAGTAAACTAAATATTTAAAATAAACATTTGGAATGAAGTTCCTTTTTTCGGATGGTACGGATTTGGGGGCTAGGCGAAAAAAGTGTAAGATTTTTCCGTCACGTTTATCCGTTACGAATTCTCTTTTTCAAACTTCGTTCCAACCGAGTGTTTTACAACACACTCTGCTTTTTTTTCTGTAAGCATTTTAATGCAAGTAACCAAAGTCATGTGAATTTCGCCACTGCGCTGTCTTAACTTTTTTATCTGGCTGGAGTTTATAACGCGGAGATCACGAAATGGTTACATTATCGTACAGGATATTACGTACAGGATTTCATAAAAACTTTTATGTTTTGGTTGTAAAGTAGGTTTTGTAAAATTAGAGTTAACTTTTATACATACTTACATAAGACTGGGAATATGCTACCTATTTTGAATTTTAGGTGCAATTTTGATACGAGTACAATTTGGAAGGGACATACCCGTAATAAATCGAGCTACGCACTATACTAGATCACTGTAGAATAATGAAAAATGATAAACCAAAACGCAAAAGAAAACATCGGTACTTCTATACAAAACTGAGCAGCCGCCCGGGCAAATGGTATAGGAATGTTGATTTTTGTTTTTGTCGACGACCTCTGTGTCTGACGACGATGACCGTAGTGGTCACCATGCTAGTCCGCCACCCAGAGGTCCTGGGTTCGATCCCCGGTCAGGGCAAGTTGGAAAATGGCCTTTTTCAAATTGTCCTGGGTCTTGGATGTTTATCTATGTATGTATTTATTATAAAATATAGTATCGTTGAGTTAGTATCCCATAACACAAGTTTCGAACTTACTTTGGGGCTAGCTCAATCAGTGTTATTTGTCCCTATATATATATTTATTTATATATATATTTATTTGTTTTTGTTGTTCGACTGTTATTTTAATTTTATCATACTAAAGCGATGTAGCATAGCCAGTGGTATGTTTTGCGACGATAAGAATTGTTACAAAACCAGCATTGTAATTCCAAAATTGGAGTTAATTAAAAGCGGAACTTCAACTGGAATATTCCTAATAAAAACCCATTCGAACCCGTGACCTAGGGTCAGGTATTCAATGCTATGCCATTCTTTCGTATACATAGTCTTTCTTGGTCATCTTTGAAATGTCCGACCCTTTATCATTCCTTCTAGTAATTTTTGAATAAATAAATAAAGGGGGATGTTATAAGTTTAACGCTAATGTCTGTCTGTTTGTCTGTGGCTTTGTAGCTCTTGAACGGATGGTCCGATTTCGATGTGGTTTTTTTGCGTCAAAGTTCCCTTACAGTGCTTTTTATGTTGAATGAAAATCGGTTTAGTCGTTTAAAAGTTACTGGGGGTTAACGCTTAAAATTCGGAATGTTTTAATTTACCTGCCAAATAATAGATGGCGCTACGGATATCAATTCCACTTAACATCAGTTAGAACAATAGTTTTGCCACTTATCCCTAGATGGCGTCGGGGGATTTTTCAATTTGTCTGGCAAATACACTTTTTAAATAAGGAGTCATGTCGTATTAACTTAACCTTCCCTTGTTCTTTATTTTCTTGCGAAAGAAAATAAATATTTTTGGACCTAAAAGAAACACGAACTAATCTAGCAAAGTGTTTGCCGACAATTCAGTAATCCTCATAGATATTTATGTTATGTAAGCAGTTGTGTTATCTTTTCTAAAGATGTCGCGTTAGATATATAAGTAAATTTGCCAGGTCAATTAAAAAAACCCTGACAATTAAGCGTTAACCCCCAAAAACTTTTCATCAAACGTAGGTAAAAACCACCACAAGGAAACATGCTTTCATGTTAAAGAAACTGTATCGAAATCGGTCCATGGTTTGATAGCTACGATACCATGAAAGACACACATTGGCGTCAAATTTTTAACATTTCTCTTTTTATCGAAAGTTGAAAATACAAGTTTAGTCCCTCTATCTCAGCTTATTTCCAGTTGCCTCAGCCATATTGCTGAGAAACTTGGGGTCCGCTTTCCGGCTTTTTCTTGTTAGCAGGATCTTGGGCATCATTGTTTGGAAAAAAATTGAGTAGGGTAATTTAAAAAAATGAATAAAATATTCAAAAGGTTGCCGAGATTAAGGTTGTAAGAACACATACTCGGAGCAATACAGTTATTTGTGAACTACTTGTTTAATAACAGTAGAAAGCTGGGATTGATCTACAAATAGAAATATCCTAAGTATATGATAAAGACTAAAAGAATTTTGGCTAGAAGAGAAGACAGCCGATGGACCAAAGCAACTGAGTAGTGGCCGAGACAGGGGAACAGACCAGTAGGGAAACCACCGGCCCGTTGGTCAGACGATATTGTAAGGTTGACGGGTAAGCAGTTGATGAGAATGGCATAGGACCGTAGGAAATGCCTAGGCCTATGCCCACCAGGTTAATGTGGGCTGGAAATAATGATAATGACAATAAAAACTAGAGCCGTCATTTCTGTTTACGTGTCTGCAAACTGACAGCGTCCACCGATGAGACTCAATGCGGAAGTAAATATTCAAAATGATGAGAGATTTGATAGGCGTGTCCTGTTCAAGAAAATATTGGACGCATAATGCTGATACGAGACTTGTATTTCAGAACAAAAACTTATAACAAAAAACTGCACTTTTATAAAAAGAAGCGTTTTTGGATTGTGCTACATCTACAAAATTATTTATCAATTGACGTAGCCAAACAACTAAACGAAAAGTACCTAGAGCAAAGGAAATATATTAAGTTTAGTTTATAGATGCCTTCTTGCAGCATGAAACGTAAGACGAGGATTTGGTGTGGGAATGGGGATTTTAATTATTGTAGGTATACCATTGATTTATCTAAACACTAAATATTGTTGGACTTAAAATTTACTTTCGAACTGGCTCAGCGTGTGATTTGTTCGTTTTTTTATTTTATTTAGTTTTTACTCGACTACGGTGAAGCAAAAAGGAGAGTTGTATGTTTCACCGCTATTTTTCAATGTATGTATGTATGGTCTTTGTTCCCTTGTATCTTCAAAGATATCCATAATACCTTGACAAATGAGATATCATCGGACGCGAGTTGGTTGTCCGCTCGTTATAGGCTATGTGACGTCACAGTGTATTCACGGAGGCGCCTCAATAAGGCGATTCGCACACTGCTCCGCACCCCGCTGCGAAGCGCGGGGCCGGACTGTATGCTACTATCTTTATAATTATTTGTACAAAAAACACGCAAACGACAACACACTGACACCGCGTCTACGCGCTTCGTTTTTGTATGGCGGCCCCGTGCTACGCAGCGGGATGCGGAGCAGTGTGTCAATTGGCTTAGCCATAAAGTAATGTTAAAAAATAAAATAAAATATATCAAAACGTACCATGTTGGGTTTCAAGTGAAAGGGCTTAAAAACACATTTCAAAAATATCAGTTGTCGCTCCCTGCTATGTTTGCATTAACATTAAATGTATTAATCTCCTTATTCAAAAAAAAAATACGATGTCATCATTCCTAGTTTCAAATTAACTTAATAATAAAATAAGAATAAGAATAAGAAGAATAATTTTATTTGATTTAAACAATACATTGGATGTCAATTTTATAATCAGTGTCATGTATTCAACCTAAACTGAGGCATGCAAATATTTATGTAGTCACATGAATTTAACTTATAAAATATTGTTTTTATTAGTGAAAGACAACAAATATTTATAAATCTAATAGATACACAATTTCGTTTAACCAAACATTATTTTTTACGGAGTAAAAGCAGTTTTCTAGTAACCATTTTGTGATTCCTTTTTTAAACGCTTTTCCTTTTAATCATTTAATGTCAGTCGGTAAATAATTGAATACACATATTATAAAAAAATATACACATCTTTATGGCATATAATAACATACTTATTAAGTTTGTTAAAAGACCTAAAGATTAAACTTGTTGTTTTTCTTCTGAATGAGAATTCTGAAAGAAAACAACAAACATTTATTTACCCTTTTTCGTTAGCAAACATGTCCCTCGCAGTGTGTTGGTTTGTGTCCAACTTGTTGTTTATCAAAAACTCGAGAGAACAGGAAACGTGATTATAAAGGGCCATAAGTCTTTTGTAATAGTAGGCTCATATAGATAGGTTAATGTAATAGTCTAATATAACTTTTTTCTTTAAGCCTATAGTGTCCCTATTAAAAAAAAAACGACGGGTTGCACTCCGGGAGTGCCGGCAGAAGTGAAAACTTGAATATTCACGTTGTGTATTTTTGATATTTTGGAATGGTTGTTGAATTTCCATATTTTAAACACTTTATATGTACGAATTTTACAAATACACAGCAGTGTGGCCACTACACAGACGGTCGAGCCATCAGCTGTCACCATCCATGGATGCGCGTAGCACGCTGACATAAGCACACACGAACATTCGCGCAAGCGCCCTGCGCCGCCTAAACGAAACAGCAGGCGCAGGCAAACATTTTCGCCGCGCCGTAGAAAGAGAGTGGGATACTTCCTCTCCTACGCCGCGCTGGCTGTCTACTCACGTGTCACGTGTCCTGACGCGAGTTTAACATTTTTGCCCATTACAAAAACAGTGTACAACGCCGCTAAAGAAGTTTTCACTTCAAAAACTAGGTGTATGAAATAACACATCTGTAAATACATATCCACTATTGTATATACAGGGTGGCCAAAAAGTCGTGGATCAAACGAAACAGGGAGATAAAGGAGGTAATTTCCAACAAAAATTCTTTCCCCAGCATGGCCATAACTTCATTGCACGAAAAGATATGAATTATTTTAGTTTTTTCAATGAAACTACCGAGTTTTTTTACAATTTAATCAGTAAAAAATTAAATTGATTAAAAACAATAAAACAAAAGGTGTTGTATTATGAGTCGATAATGTATCAATACTACAAAAATTGTATTGCAGCTCTTGGTATCAAACTTAACGAGCAATGATTTTTTTTCCGTAAATTTTAAAGTGTTACAAAACATTACTTCTCACTTTAAGAGCACTTATTTGCAATGAAGTTATGGCCATGCTGGGGAAAGATTTTTTGTTGGAAATTACCTCCTTTATCTCCCTGTTTCGTTTGATCCACGACTTTTTGGCCACCCTGTATATGTAATTATATCACTATTGACGACCTCCATGGCGTAGGCTAGACCATCAATCTAGAGGTTCTGGGTTCGATCCCCGGCCAGGGCAAGTTGGAAAAGGGCCTTTTTCAAATTGTCCTGGGTCTTGGGTGTTTATTTATATATGTATTTATCATAAAATATAGTATCGTTGGGTTAGTATCTCATAATACCAGCTTAAGCTTACTTCGGGGCTAGCTCAATCTATGTGATTTGTCCGTATATAATTATTTATTTTATCAACCTGAGATTTAAGTATCTGCATTGAACATGACCATTTTGGAACACGTTTTCCAAATTTCCAAACGAAAGGTAAACCTAAAAATCGCACCTGAAAAAATAACAGTGGAATACAAAGCACTCAAATAAAATTTGAAAAATAACAAGTTATCGCACAAAGACATAAAACAGAATTTTCTAGCAGCCTTAGCTAGCATCAGTTGGAATTCGGATAACATTTCTCTTGCCAACCCTAGGGCTTCCAGTTCAAATCCCGATTTTACGAGATTCAGAAATTACCAAAATCCTGGTTATTTCAATCTTGCATACTGTCTAGTCAATTTTTTTTATGGAATAGATTTATTAGTTTTTGTAAATGAAAAAAGAATCGGCTTGGCATATTTTATGGACATGCTAGATATATCCTTGTCCTAAATCTTACTTAGACAGCGTTAAATCTTGGTATTTTACTTATAAAGTTGTAACGCGTTACTAATGATACTTCAAAAAATTTTTTTGCTAGATATATCCTTGTCCTAAATCTTACTAAGACAGCGTTAAATCTTGGTATTTTACTTATAAAGTTGTAACGCGTTACCAATGATACGTCAAAAAATTTTTTTGAAGTATCATTAGTAACGCGTTACAACTTTATAAGTAAAATACCAAGATTTAACGCTGTCTAAGTAAGATTTAGGACAAGGATATATCTAGCATGCCCATAAAATATGCCAAGCCGATTCTTTTTTCATTTACAAAAACTATTATTACCGTGATCATCCTCAGCGTTCAATCTCACAACTATATTGATACCATAAAATTTGAAACAAATAACAATGTTGTACATATTTTACGAGTAAATCAATCCAATGGTACATGTCATTTAATGTTATGAAAGTAGATGTTTTGATATTCATGGGTTTATAGATTTGTTTACTTGGATGAACTTTTCAATACGGATGTAATAAGGCACTCATACTCTTCGATTTTCATAACTTCTTGGTGGAAACTTTTGAATATATACCAAGTTGGTTCTTTATTGCAGCACGCCACCTTTTTTTATTTTTATCATGTTTAAAATTGCCTTAACCAATAAATGGACAAAAAATTAAGATTTATGTCTTTGTATACGCCTATATAGAAAAAAATATGTCAAAGTCTTGATTTTTTGATTGAGCTGGCCCCAAAGTAAGTTCGAGACTCGTGTTATGGGATACTAACTCAACGATACTATATTTTATAACAAATACATAAACACCCAAGATCCAGGTCAATTTAAAAAAGGCCATTTTCCGACTTGCCCTGACCGAGGATCGAACCCCGAACCTCTGGGTGGCGGACTAGCATGGTGACCACTACGCCACGGAGGTCGTCAAAATCTGTGTGATTTGTCCGTATATACCTACAATGTGTTTGGACATGAACTACGGATAATTTAAGGACTTGCTGTAGTCATCTATACGAACAACTTTAACCAAGGGAAAACTTATAAAATTGAAAAAAAAAATATTCGCTGCTCCATACATTTTGGTACGGTAGATATTTAATTTTGTATGAAGCTGCAGATTTTATGGACGTGACAACGTCTTATAATTCGATGGAGCCGGCTGCACGCACGAAAAATCATGACGCATGCGGCGTTACCTCGCTCTGAGGCGTTCCATTTAAGGCTTAAAGTGCAAGCGAGAGCGCGCAACGAGCAACAAAGAGGCACAATCGGCCTCCGCGTTCGGCATTTCATCAGTATTTTCTTATGACGTTGTCACGTTCAACTATCGTCAGTAAACCGACTTTACAGACAACCGTTTTTTTGACGTGATCCGGCTGCACGCACGAAAAAACATGACGCATGCGGCGTTACCTCGCTCTGAGGCGTTCCATTTAAGGCTTGAAGTGCAAGCGAGAGCGCGCAACGAGCAACAAAGAGGCACAATCGGCCTCCGCGTTCGGCATTTCATCAGTATTTTCTTATGACGTTGTCACGTTCAACTATCGTCAGTAAACCGATAATTAATGTCCAACTACATTGTATATAAAAATGTACTGCATTTTAGCAATGGTGGTCTTTGATTCTAACGACCCGTAACTTTATCTAACCCCTAAGGAATAAAGACATGATAATGTGTATTTCTTTTCCAAAAACTCTTAAACAAAAAGCACTTATCCCTACCTGTTTGTTTCGACGCTTAGTTACTACACGGCTGTCTGATTTGAACTTATCTTTTATGACAACGATTATCCCTAACGACTGCATATGACGGAGCGCGGAATTTCGGCGGAATTTCTGCTAAACTTCACCGGAATTACGCAGTCTTGAGTTAGCCATAGAGTACTTTTTTGTAGAGACGACATAACAATATAAGTGTTGTACTAATCACTATCGAAAACTAATTCCGTATTCCACTTGCTTCATAATGTGATATTTATAAATAATAACTTGAAATTGTCGTTCTCGAGCTCAACAATTTGTTTTGAAGAAAGAGTTTGTTATAAAGGTGTGTTGTTAGGGTTCCCTATCTAAAGGGTAAAAACGGAACCCTATCACTTAAACTCTGTTGTCGGTCCGTCCGTCTGTCTGCCTGTCACCAACTCACCAGGCTGTATCTCATGGACCGTAATAGGAAACATTTAAATTTTTCACAGATGATGTAATTATGTTATTATAACAAAAAATACTAAAGACAGAATAAAGTAAATATTTAAGTGGGGCTCCCATACAACAAACTTGATATAAAACAATAGATAATGGTACGGAACCCTTCATGCGCGAGTCCGACTCGCACTTGGCCGGTAATTTTGTTTGTGGTAAACCTCAGTGGCTGCGTTTGACAAGGCAAATAATTTCAGTCGAATTAAGTGGATATTAATATCTTTGAACAATTTTAATCGAGTTGACATTAATTTTTATACGTAGGTAGTACATTAGTACATTTTTTTTATAGATTCAAAGATTCAAATGTTTATTCAGTAATTAGACCTTTACAGGCACTTTTACACGTCAATAAGTACAATTTATGTTACGTGTAAAGTATATTAAAATTTAATTTATTTTTAAAGAAAAGCTACCGCAGCGCTTCGTAACGACCACTGCTGAGAAGAAACGCCGAAAGAAACTCATTTTCACAGTATTGGTCGCCTACTCGCCAGAAGGGCTTAAGTAGAAAACCTAGAATGGGACAATCAATCAGACGAAAGTAAAACAGCTGCTATTCTAAATTGATGAAACTAAGTTTATTCAGTTATTTATCCTAAAATATCATAGTATAATATATACAAAGACGTACATTTAAGTGTCTCAATTTATTGAATTTAATTTTTTTACCACAAAATAAAATATATATATTTTTTTTCAAATTATGAACAAGGTAAGAAATATAACAGCAATATAAACCAAACATAGTACAAAACAAAGTTGCAAGTTATTTCTGTTTAGTTTGGACGCTTGGCACTTATCTTTTACGATGTCAGCGATTATCCTTAATGACTGCATATGACAGAGCGGTTAATTTCAGCTAAACTTCGCCGAAATAACGCCATGTTGAATTTGCCCTGACGTCATAAAAATAGAAGCGACATTGTCACTAGTCATCACAAAATAGATGCTCATAAAATAATTCAAGTTACTGTACTTAAGTAAATTTTACTTTACTAAAGTAAAATGTAATAAAGGTACTATAAAGGTAGTCTAGGAGTTTTAATTCTTTATGTAATACTTATATATTAATTCTGTGCATTGGCATGATAAAAACGAGTAACTTTCAACTGTTGAGACAGTAACTTTCAACTGTTGAAACCAATGTCTCAACAGTTGAAAGTTACTCGTTTTTATCATGCCAATGCACAGAATTAATATATAAGTATTACATAAAGAATTAAAACTCCTAGACTACCGCGCAATATACGTCCCCGGTCTCCGTCTCCGCACCCCTCCCCCGTTCTGGCCTTGTCGATTGTGTTGAGGGGCGAACACACACATAGTAGTAGTAGGCATAAATGATACTCCACTTCTATAAAGTGCCATACCTGGGACATTTGTTAAGGTACAAGGTAAAGACATGGATACAAGAAGTCAAATTTCACTTTGTACAGTATATTACTATTAATAGGTCTTTACCTATGAAATTGCCGTTCTGCAGTACTGGCCATTTCAAATCAACATAATAATTGTTTGGCTTAGAATTCTAATTTCAAATTAATTTTATTTTGAAAACATGGAATTCTTTTTCCAAAAGTAGTCATTTGTTTATTGATTAGTGTTACATTTCATCGCATTTCAATCTTTTTCGTCATCATGGATACGTTAAAAATTCGAGTAATTATGGAATATGAGTACCGTCGCGGCAGCATCGCGGCACAAGCGGCACGCAGCATCATACGGAGCTAACACTACAAACCAACGCACCACCTGTTATTGGTTTGCTCGCTTCCGTTCTGGAAATTTCGACCTGAAAAATGAACCCCGCGGTCGGCCGATCACTTTGGTCGACAATGACGAATTAAAGGCGATTGTGGAAGCTGATGATACACAGTCTACGGCTGAGTTAGCAGCAGCTTTCGACGTTAGCGTCAAAACAATATTGGTCTATTTGCGTCCAATTGGCAAGGTAAAAAAGCTTGACAAATGGGTGCCCCACGAACTCAATGATCGCCAGCGCAAAATACGCGTCGAGACGTGCCTTGCACTGCTCAACAGACACACAAATGAAGGAATTTTGAACCGCATTGTTACCTGCGATGAAAAATGGATTCTGTTTGATAACCGCAAGCGCGCAGCAAGTTGGTTGAATCCTGGTTCAGCACCTAAACAATGCCCTAAACTTAAAACTTACCCCTAGAAAAGTGATGGTCACTGTTTACTGGTCTAGCGCCGGTGTGATTCATCACAGCTTCTTACCAAACAGGGTGAGCATTACTGCAGATGTGTACTGTGAAGAACTGAACACAATGATGGAGAAGCTGGCACATCTCCAACCAGCATTGGTTAATCGCTCCTCTCTGCTGCTCCTGCACAACAACGCGCGACCTCATACTGCACAGCAGACGGTCTCCAAGTTGCAAGAACTGGGGATGGAAGCTCTCCGTCATCAGCCCTACTCACCAGACCTTGCGCCTACAGACTATTATTTTTTCCAGAATTTGGATAACTTCTTGGCGGGAAAAAAATTCAATACCCGAGAGGCAGTACAAAATGCCTTTGAAGAATTTATTGCCTCCCGTCCAGCTGATTTCTGTAAGAAGAGCATCAATAAACTGGCACTGCGTTGGCAAAGATGCGTTGATTGCATGGGTGAATACTTCGATTAATACAAATAAAAAATACATGAAAAAAATTCGTTTAAATTTTTTCATACAAAACGGCAATTTCATAGGTAAAGACCTAATATGTCCCTTGGGATAGTCTTAAGTAGAGCTATTGGCTCAATTAAGTTATTGATGAAATGTATGGACTCGTAAGTAGTCACTTAATTCTTGTACATATGAACATATTTGGGTTAAATGTACGATCCACATATTTAAACTCTCGGAAAAGTGATTCATTTTGACAGACAAAGTCACAAGTTTAAATTCTTAGAAATTTTCTATTTCTGATTTTTTTAAATAGTCTATACTGTCCCACTAGTGTTCAAAAGCCTACCCTCTACTACCTTTAGTAAGCCACTGATCTCTATCTTATGCGATGAATTTCCAGGACTTGTCAAAAGCGTTGTCAGATCATCACACCACCTTTGTCCTTCGGCGACCTCTCTTGCGACGCCAGCCTACCAGCACTCATTCTATAGCAATCTTAGCCCACCTATCTGGGTGAATGAAAAGTTTACAAACTTAAATATCAAATGTCAGTTCTTGTCATCTAAGTTTAAGTCATTGACAAAAGCGAAGGAATTTAAGTGTGCAGTGCCATAGAAATCCACCCGCTTTGATAATTCTCTGGTATTTTGTTTGAAGCGAGCAAGTTTATGCTGCCATTTGTATAAACTTAATTTCTAGACCGTCTCTAAATTTTGTTTTAATGTTAATTTCATTGTTAGTAATTAAGCAACTATTATGTTTTCTTTCCTGATGATCTTAGCGCATTTTCAGTACCATCCCTGGTTGCTTCGAAACACGAGGTCTGTTTTCCTTAAACTTAGCTGTAAATAAATAATCTGACGTCAACAAAAACTTATAATGAAATCGAAAGAAAAATTTACAATAGGCATGACGAATGGAATAACATGTTTAGCCCATCGGTTCGAATATTTAAAAAATATATATATTGTACACGCATTTTTTCTTATATCTCAGAAACAAAAAATGACAAAGTTACAGCGCATGCAGAATACAGCAAATTTATATATAGAATAGCGGTGACGTCGTGAGCTCCACTCCGGAACTTTGATGCTTCGTATCTTAGTGAATTTTTACTTTTTTGGTAAACTGAAAAATATGGGTCCATTATTTTTGGATAATCTAAAAAACAGACTAATTACATTCATACTTTTCCTACGCTGTCGTCATTCCTATTATGAAGTGATAAAAACATCCAAAGATAAATAAATAATTGAATGACTTTTATTAAAAAGGCTGTAGTTTTACAACCGGCTGGCTAACCTGACGTCCTGAATAAATTATACAAAAATTCTTACACTTTGTAAAATACGTAATACACTACCAAGCAAAAAGCTGACGCCCCAGGCGCCTGGCATGCAAGCTCCAGGGGGTCAGGGGTCAGGTATCTGCTTGGCAGTGTGTATTGTCTCGTGTCATGTAATGCCATTGATTTTAAAACATGATTGTTAGTTTTATAATTTTAAACTAACTAACAAACTATGGAATAAGATTAATAGATAACATCGTTCATAACGACAAATTCGCAGTGTATGGGACTTTCACCCCCATTGGCGCAAACATGACGCAAACGCTTGTTGCGTTGACGTGACGAAGTGACAGTTGACGTTTAATTTTAATATGTCAAAAAGATAAAATAACATTGATTCGCATATCTGCAAAATAAAGAAAGAGCAGAAGTACGGTTTAGAATAATATTTTTTCAAAACTAAAAACCGACTGCACACCCAAACTACACAACCGATTTTGATAAAATTTCTATAGGACTACCTGACTAGTATGCCCATTTAAACAAAAAAAGAATTCTACAAATCGGTTCAGGTGTCTTCGAATAATCGGTGAACATACCTACATAAAAAAAAGATCGCCACAAACTGATAACCTCCTCTTTTTTAGAAGTTGGTTAAAAATGTAAACTAAAGTGTAACACTCAGTGTTACTCATATTATGACAAAGAAAGTATTCTTTTAAAATTCCAAATAGGCTTGCTACCATAGTGTACATACATACAATACAAAGTTGCTCGGTAAGTACCTATTTCCATAAATAAATAAGTATTGCCACCCGAAGCGTTGATTTAAATAAAAAGGTTTCCCCCAAAGTTGGATACTTCATGTATCCAGCCAGTTCGCACCACACTTCTGACATTTCTATGGGTAGGTTATATGAATATGATCTAAAGAGGAGCTCTTTTTTATCTTATTGACCGAGCGAGTGAAACGTCTTTGTTTTGAGATTGGTCAAAACTTCTTTTGTCCTTCTGTTCGGCTGTCATTTTGTCAGTTTGTCCGATTGTAATCGCTTACAGGTTGCATTTCTCAACCGATTCTTGTGAAATAGTGAAAAGGTTTGAAAATTAAATAAATTGTTCAATTTAATTATAACAATTAAATTTTTCAAAAAATTCCAAAATATGGAGTTGGAAAGTGAAAAAAATTTGATTTCAGCCGTTTAAAAAAAATATGTTTCTTTTTTGTTGTTTTTATTAAGACGCAATTTTTTTGTCTAAACAACTTTCTTGTCAGATAAACTTCAACACGGGTTGGGGTGACTCACAGAGTATACAGCTCACAGAGTCATTAATTTTTTGCTTTAGAGATATACGAGTATGTTTAGGGTCTTGTTCATGTATAGATGTTTTGTCGTCAAAAACGAAACCTATTTGACCACGGCAGTGAAAAAACTAGTGGAAGTGCTATATGACAAAATTAGTATGGGAACAGTTGTCGCCAAACTCACAAAAATAAACCACTAATCAAATTTGCGTTACATATTAAAAATTCGTTTAATTGTCGCTTTTATTTATTCAAAAAATGGCTTTTAGACCTCAAGATTTGTTTGCTACGATGTTTTGCAATCTGTAATTTTTAAAAGAAGCCATTATTAACTTAAGTACGATTAACATAAGATCTTAGTTTGCGTCAAATTATGTTGAGATTAAGTGTAGTTGTGCTTAATTATGACACGCCTGATACGCCCATTGGCACTTCTTTTTCTCTTCCTTGTATTTGACGACACCTTGATACTACATCATAAGGTTATTCAAAAAGAGCGTGAAAATTCTTACCCTCTCAACTGGTAATCGACCGTGATATGTTTGGTCGGCCATGAGTGCCATGACAGTTAAGGGCGATGAATTCTTCGCTTGCTGCCCCGATTTGTAATAAATTATTTGAAAGGAAACGGAGGTATCATTTAAAATGTTGTCTTGATCAAGCCCTAGAAACCCTTCAAACTATTCAATGAGCATCAAACTATTTTTAGCATTTCTTCGCACAATTTCCAATGTGGCCATTTTCCGCAAATGCGCGAAGAAAATCTTCACGTTCTCACTTTAAATTATGAACAGTAGTTCAAGACAAAAAAGTTGACCAAGAAAAAAATCAATGGTGTCTCCGTTTCCTTTCACATAACTTATTTCAAATGCAGCATTGGACCCCTAAATTTCATGATCTTTACAAACTCCCGAATCTTATTGCTAATAATTTTATACTACTCCATACATGAATATTAATCTGACGGTGACTTTGGTTCTATTTTACAAGCTTTTATTTATTTTCATCTGTCCCTTTGCCGGTGTAACCGTAATCAAATCTTGGAAGCTAAATTAAACCCATTTACTATTATTAGATTGAGCTGAAACTTCATATATACTCACTAATGTAGGTTAGTAGATAGTTATAATCATATTATAGTTAATTCAAGTAGGAAACTATAATATCTGTACACCCTAGTGGTAGGCCAAAAAACATAAAGTACTTTAAATATAACACAAATTACCTGTTTAATACACAGTACAATAAAAAAGAAATCTGAAAGTGAACATGAAAAGATTGCTTCTGGAAACTTACATTTTATGTTTTTCAGTTTGTTTCCTCCGTTATTACCATCTGTAAAAAAGAGAAAAACATAATTAATTATGACTGTAATATCAATATGTAAAACACATAATACCTGTGCTTTTTCATTACTGGCCATCCTATTAAGGAATGTAGTTTTTAGTAGTCATAGTTAAGACAAAGTGGTAGCTAAAGTGACGCCCTCATTTGAAATAAATTGTTTAAAACTAAATATGGTGATAATTAAAAATTTTATTTGTATCACTGTCTAGAAAGACCTTTAAACTATTTTATGAATAACCTTCGAAACCCAAAACTCGCATCTATCCGTTTGAGAGCTATGATCCCACAGACAGACAGCCTTAAACTTATATCTCCCCTCTTTTTGTCGGAGGTCAAAAATTGACAAATAACAGTGTTTTAATAAATTTCAAAGAACAAGAGGGATTAAACTCTCTTCACCTGTGAGTATGTTGCAAGATTTATTGGTGGTTTGATTTCACCTGCGTTCTGTGTGTTCGCATCTGATTTTAAAATGTGGGAACCAATGATTTACATATATTTCTCACTTGGTTACATAATACGTCATACCATGCCTACCCATAGCATTACAACCATTATTATTTCTTTTCCTTGTAACTAGATTGTGCTTTAACTGTTTATAAAAACATTAAAATCTTTTATTAATATTATATAAATAAAGTAGTACTGTAATAAATTAAATATGACTTATACGAAATAAAATAAATATTTTTAAAGCATTGTCAAATCTTTTTTTGTCACTTTTCTGCTAGTCGTGTGTGCTGCCATCTCTATGTGCCTACCGGTAACTCCAGTTTTGCTTACTTTCGGACCCTCCAATCGTTTCTATGGCGTTGGGTATCTCATACGTTGGTAATTACATTATCTTTGGTAGTAATAAAGTATAGAAATATCACTCTTGGATACGAAATTTGCTAAATTAAACCACAGATTAAGTACCTATACTCACGTACAGAAGTCGCACTCAGCAAAGAAATTCACAGAAATGCATATTCAATGCGGGTAACGATATGGTTTAATTTAGCTCGCGTCAGAACTCCGCACCTTTTCGTTTAGATACCTATAAACCCATTGCATGCCAATTTAATCCTTATTACTCTGGACAAACGATTCATTTATCTGTCTTTCCCACTGTGCAGTGATCGCCACGCGCATAGTAATAATGTAGGTATATTTTCCATACCTAAACGGGAAGTGACACAGGCCTGATAAAACCCAATTTTAGCGTACTAAAAACTGATTTAGTTTGCACGTCTCATATATGACTTTTAGACTTATTAGTTCAGTCACAAAATACGTAATAGTAATAAAGTACAGAAGAATCACTCTTGGTTAGAAAATTTGCTAAAGTTAACCTTGTTACAGCGTACTAAAGTCCCATTTGGTTTGCAACCCACACTGACTTTCGACTGACTTAGCGTGCGCCGAACGAGCCAAAATATACCCTACGTCTTCGAAGCGACGGTCCATATTCCTTTATCTCTGGCGTTAAAGTATTCAGCAATTTCAACGTTATGTTTGTAATATACATACACACAGATATATTTTCACGTCTTTATCCCTGACGGGGTATACAGCTTACTCCCCGTTTTGGTATCGTAAACATACCCACATTATTACTACGCACGCGGCCACCACTTCGAAGGGGAAAATACAGTTACATGAATCGTTTTGTCCATAGTAATATAAATGAAATTGGCTTGCAATGGATGTATCTAAACGACGTAAGAGTTTTTGACGAGAGCCAAATTAAACCATAGCGTTAGACTAGTAAGACTTCTCTACGTGAGTACTAGTACTTCTTTTGTGCTATAAGATCCAAAAGGTGACTTGGTTCATGTGTTCCTGTGAGATAACGCCCTATTAAAGAACTATATGAATATCACGCTTCTAAGTCATGTATATAATTTGTTTTCAAGGTTCATCACGAATCGTCTCGCAGACAGGTTTGATGCCTTCCAGCCTCCCGAACAAGCCGGTTTCCGTAAAGGCTTTAGCACCACGGACCACATTCACACGCTGCGGCAGGTTATAGAGAAGACGAGGGAGTATAACCGGCCGTTATGCTTGGGGTTCGTGGACTATGAAAAAGCCTTCGATTCGATCGAAACATGGGCCGTGCTTTAGTCTCTCCAGCGATGCCGTATTGTCTATCAATATATCGAAGTGTTGAAGTGCTTATACAGTAACGCCACTATGTCTGTCCGAGCACAGGAGCAGTGCATGAGGGCTATTCCACTGCAAAGAGGTGTTAGACAGGAAGACGTTATATCTCCGAAACTGTTCACCGTTGCATTAGAAGATGCCTTCAAGCTTCTTGAATGGGAAGGATTTGGCATCAACATCAATGGCGAGTATATCACTCACCTTCGATTTGCCGACGATATCGTTGTCATGGCAGAGTCGATGGAAGACGTAAGTACTATGCTCGGAGATCTAAATCGAGTTTCCCAACAGGTGTACCTTAAAATGAACATGGACAATAAGAAAGTAATGTCGAATGTCCATGTTGCGCCCCTACCTGTTTGTGTTGGGAGCTCCACACTCGAAGTTGTAAACCAGTATATATACCTGGGTCAATTGATCCAGGCAGAAAGTTCCAGCTTCGAGGAAGAGATCTTTCGACGAATCCGACTCGGTTGGGCTGCGTTCGGGAAGCTACGCAGTGTCTTCTCGTCCAAAACACCTCAGTACCTCAAGACAAAAGTGTTTAAGCAATGTGTGTTACCAGTAATGACGTATAGCTCTGAAACGTGGTCCCTTTCTATGGGTCTCATAATAAGGCTCAAGGTCAATCAACGCGCTATCGAGAGGGCTATGCTCGGTATTTCCCTAAGTGATCGAATCAGAAATGAGGAAATTCGTAGAAGAACAAAAGTCACTGACATTGCCCAGCGGATTAGTTCGTTGAAGTGGAAGTGGGCGGGATACATAGCGCGACGAACCGATGGCCGATGGGACAAAAATGGCGACCACTTACTGGCAAAGATTCAAAGATTCAAATGTTTATTCAGTAATTAGACCTTTACAGGCACTTTTACACGTCAATAAGTATAATTTAAGTTACGTGTAAAGTATATTAAAATATAAAATATTTTTAAAGAAAAGCTACCGATACCAGCGCTTTGTAACGACCACTGCTGAGAAAAAACGCCGAGAGAAACTCATTGTCGCCTACTCGCCAGAAGGGCTTTGGGAGAGGCCTATGTCCTGCAGTGGACGTTATGCAGCTGAAATGATGATGTTGATGAAACAATTATTAATACTGAAAATGTCTACGCTTCTCAAAGGAAATATTTGAATTAATTTATACCACGGCTAATATCTTCATTTTAGCATTACATTGTCTTATTTGAGATTTCCTTTGACGAAGTTAACTTCAAAATAATAAGTCTTTCCCAAAACAAACGAGTTGTGATAGGATCCAAATTCATTTACATAATTTTGTTTGATATAACTTTATAAATTGTCGGAATTTCTATCAGTAATTTTTCAATCTTGAGATTGAAATATCTCGTTTTCAGTATTAAATTTCATTTTCCTTGTAGAAGCTCCTTGTTTGATTTTATTCCTGTCTGCAAATATTTATACCGAAATAGGTATCTACTCAACTTCATTCACTTGTAATAACATATTTATCTAACTATTTTATGAACTCACAGTTTGATGTGAGAACGTAAAGTTTTTATTAGCACATTTTCTAAAAAAGCGGCCAAGTGCGAGTCGGATTCACCCATGAAGGGTTCCGTAGCCGCAAGTAACATAATATTAAAGTTTTTGCAGTTCATTGTATTTTTGATCGATGTTTTAATAAACGTATTAAAAAAAAAACTACTTACTACATCTCGTTCAAACCAATTTTCAGTGGAAGTTTGCATGGTAAAATACATCATATATATATTTTAGTTTTATCATTCTCTTATTTTAGAAGTTACAGGGGGGGGGGCACACATTTTACCACTTTGGTAGTGTCTCTCGCGCAAAAATTCAGTTTAGAAAATATTAGCAACCTCAATATCATTTTTAAGGCCTATCCAGAGATACACCAAACTTATGCGTTTGATAAAAAAAAAATTGAGTTTCAGTTCGAAGTATGGGGAACACAGAATTTTTTTTTCTATTTATGTCTGAAAATCTTAATGCGTTTCACAAAATACATCTACTTACTAAGTTTCAACAGTAAAGTTTCGGAAAAAAGTGGCTGTGACATACGGTTAGACAGACTGACAGACATGACGAATCCATAAGGGTTCCGTTTTTTGCCATTTGGCTACGGAACCCTAAAAACGGTCACTTTTAGCTAATGTGCCTAGAAAAGCTTCACGTTCTTACTTTAAACTATAAACAGTAGTTCATAAAATAGTTTAAAAGTTTATCTAAGGCATGATCAAGACATTTTTAAGTGATATCTCCGTTTCCTTTTAAATATCCTATTACTCGTATGTGTAGACTGTATAACGACCTCGCTAAGAATAATGAACTCGACATCTTTGGTTCAAGCTTTGGCAAATTCAGACTGGCGGTAGTCAGTCTGGTGCACTAGTCCCAAATTCCTCATTATTTATATCAGTTTTTTTTTTGTACGCAGCTAATTTTATATTTTATATTTAGTAGGTATATGTAGGTATACTAGTAATTTTATAATTTAATTATATCTATTATTATTATTGTAACTTGATTTAATATTTTATAATTATTATTATGTTTACGTTTGGTGTATTTGTGATCTTGCTGTGTGCGTATGTTTTAGGCTACAGTCTAGTCTTTTAATTTTGTATGTATTTCTATTATTGTTAATGATTGTAACCCGTTCTACGTACCTAAATAAATTTAAAAAAAATTCGAATGGGGGCAGCACTGGACTCCGAAAAAAATATTTATCTCCTAAATTACCTCATAAAATTTATATGTATAATATAAAAGCTTGTTTCTTAGTTAAAACATTAAATACAAAATGTCAACAAAATTGAAATAATCCAAGCAACTCATTACAAACTAATTAAACGTCGTTCATTCACCAACTAGAATGTAAATAATAATTAAAATCATATTAATTTCCACGTCACGTCCTGGAAACAGCTCGTAGCTACCCCAATTAAGAAAATGTATTAATAACCGGGCCCTAGATTATCCTTTATACACAAAATATAGAAAGCAGAGAGATGTCGTACATATGCGCCTACACACACACTTATTTTTTGACACATTGCACAGATTGAGCTAACCCCAAAGTAAGTTTTAAACTTACGTTGTGGGATACTAACTTAATGATAAAATATTTAAGTGCCTTTGTGAGTAATAGACCTTGCAAGTCACCCCAACCCGTTGAAGTTTATATCGCAATCCAACTCGCACTTGGCCAGTTATTTTTGACACATGACATTACACAGTACATTAGACAGATTACATATGAAATTCTTTCCTTGCATTATGTACCGTTTAAGGGGATACATTATTTTTTGGGGTCTAGTGCTGCCCCCATTAGAAATAAATCATTTGAAAGGAAACAAAGATATCATTTTAAAGTTTGTCTTGACCAAGCCCAAACTATTTCGTGAACTACTGTTTACGATTTAAAGTGAGAACGTGAAGCTTTTCTACCCACATGACGTGAAACGGCCACTTTTTGGCTAATGTGCGTAGGAAAGCTTCACGTTCTCACTTTAAACCGTAAACAGTAGTTCATAAAATAGTTTGAAGGGTTATCTAGGGCTTGTTCAATACAAAATTTCAAATGATATCCCTGTTTCCTTTTATATGATTAATTTCAAATGGGGGCAGCACTGGACCCCGAAACATTCATTTAAGTAACCCCTTAACTTTGCAAGCTCCACGGAAGACAACTGCAACTTAAGTAATTATAAGAGTTAATTGTATAAGTATTATGAAGATTTTTTTTTCTTGGATACACTTTTATTGTGAGGCCTAAGTACGATAGCAAAACCAAAATGTAACAAGCCTATAATCGATGAGGTTGCGTCATTTTATTACAGGGTTCCTACGACCTTCCAACTACATCATCAGATCAGCTTTTCGTCATAATAATATTGCATCGTCATCTGATTTACATTAGTATACAAAATTCATGATATACAACGGGACAGGTAAAACTACATAAAGTTTTGTTGTCTTAATTGGTTGTACTTCTGTTTTATTGTTAGTTTACGCTTCTGGTTGAAAACAGGTCAATTACGTATGCCTATTCATACGATAAATAAATAGCTTTTGGTTATGAAGTAATTAAGAGGATTTATGAGTACTCAGTCTAACTGGATAGGATTAAAATGATTAAGAACGCTGTGTATCACATTTTGTTTGCGGAAAAGGGTTACTATTCAATTTGTATTTACTATAGTCCATTTGTTTAGGTATCTAAATGAATGTAAACAATCTTGACGAATCTTTTTATTGAAATATACACTTTATAAATCAATACATTTGCAAATTCCAAAAAAATGTAATTTATAGTTAATGAAATAAATGATTTGTAATTTGTAAATTTGATTTGGTGCAAAGGATGACTATTGCAATACAGCGCGGCAATGCCGCTAGTGTACTGGGCACCTTTGCGCCAGAAACGTTAAGGGGCGGGTTTTAAATGACGTATTTTTATTTATTTTATATTAATTAATTTGTAATTTTGGAACTAACATTTTTATTCTCTGGAAGTTTTCAAATGTAATTAAAGAATTAAATACCTACCAAATTTAAAATTAAATAACCAACAAACGTTGATTCGAGGAAGATGTAAATTGATAGAGTGGATATTGAATTATTTATTTAATAGAGAAAAAAAATGGTTTAATGATGACTTGAATGATAATTTTGTTGAATGAAAATTTCATTTCAAGTCCAAATAAAAATTGTTGTTTTTTGGGATAAGTTTGATGGACGTTTGGATCAGAAAACTATAGTAAGTAGAAAACCTCCTTCGCTAATGGTAGAGGTAAATTTTTTTCCAAAGAAAATCCTTGAATTTGTAAAGGTATTCATTTATAAAGTGTACATTTCAATAAAAGACATGTCAAGATTGTTTACATTCTTTTAAATACCTAACCTAATGGACTATAAGAAAATGTTATACAATATCAGCTACACAGTTGCCAAATTATAAAACGAGTGAATTAAATCTATTCAAACTTCAAACGCCTTTTGACATCTGCTATATGTAAAAAAAAAAAAAAAAACTATGTCTATGGTTTTAAGTAATCTCTTACCCTCATATTCGTAAAAATTAACAAACGCTTTCTAAACCTATTTTAGTTAAAATATGTTTTGTCTCGTTCTTTTATTTTCAAATACTGAAATGAGGAAAAAGGAAAATGAGGAATTAGTAAATGTTTGTTATTTTTTATGAATTTGGGGATAACTGTGTAACATTATGTTTTGGTGCATTAAATATTTAAACTTACTAACTCCGTGGCGTAGTGGTCACTATGCTAGTCCGCCACCCAGAGGTTCCGGGTTCGATTCCCCGTCAGGGCAAGTTGGAAAATGGCCTTTTTCAAATTGTCCTGGGTCTTGGGTGTTTATCAATATATGTATTTGTTATAAAGTATCGTTGAGTTAGTATCCCATAACACAAGTCTCGAACTTACTTTGGGGCTAGCTCGATCAGTGTAATTTGTCCATATATATATATATATATCACTGAGAGAAAGAAATAGCTGAACCAGTTTTGATACTTGCGATTTGGTTAGTAGATACCAAACGTTTGTTCTAATTAGCAGAGCCATGTAGCTTTAATTTAAACACATTTTAACAATTAGTAGCCCTGAGTTCAGCAGTCACTTGATTTTGGTAACGTGTAGCAAAAATGTTTGCTACTATCAACTCTTTTATTTTCGTGTATATTTTATAACAAATACATATACAATGACCTTTTTAATTAAGTACAAATATTTTAAGGGGTTATTCAGTCCATTATGAACAACTTTGCCCAATAAATGTATATCGAAATACGAAAAAAAATATTTAGGTTCTCATACAGATCGAAGTAGTCACGTGATATCGTTACTATGAAAAATGCAAAAAAAAATTTCATATTTCGATATATATTTATTGGGAAAAATTGTTCAAAATGATGGACTGAATCACCTCTTAAAATATTTGTACTTAATTAAAAAGGACATTGTATAGATAAACATCCAAGACCCTTAGAGCTACGATGCTACAGACAGAAAAATAGGCGGACAAATGTCGAACTTATATTGTATCCTTTTTTGTTGGGTATTAAAACGACATTCCTTCAAAATGTAAATAAATAAATTCTCCGCAGGTTTAGCCTTCATCTTATTAAACGGCAATAGGCCGTCCCTCGGCTCAGCATCGCCAGCGGAAAGATAGAACGAATTCCTTACAAAAATAAAATTACTTGATTAAGTCAATAATTTGCCGCCCATTTGCATTGAAAAGGACATTGGCCCCAAAGAAAATAAAAAGTTGGAATTGAGGACTTGAAACTCAATTTGGCGAAAAAAGCTTATCGGAAACCACGATGGAAATAAAGAGGAATGAAATTAAACAGTCTCTAATTCGCACCGTGTTCTGGTGAAGTAACGATAGGGAGAGAGACATGTCGATAGATTTTCAATGAAAAAAATTATGATTACTTATCGAGATTTCCGTTAAAAAAACTAACACCCGACTACGGAGTTATTTACAGTTAAAATGTGCTAAATGACCTTTTATTTGATATCCCTATTGATATCAAAACAAAAAAAATTGACAAGCCCTATTTTGTATGTTACATTTATTACATACGATTATTGTAAACAAATTGTAGCCTATTTCACCCGGACAGTAAGGACACATCGATTGACATCTCATTTGTCAAAATTAGATAAGCGATTCGGATGCTATGGTGGAACAGACATAAATACCCACATACATACATAGACTGCTAAAATCATTACCCTTCCTCTTGGTTTTGACGTAGTCGGGTAAATAAATTAAGATTACTAAGAAATTACCCAACTCTTTAAATGAATGAATAGAAGATCTTGAAAACAAATAAAAATTGAAACTTTTGACGCTAAACTTGATGTCAATATTTTTTAATATAGAATTCTGAATGTTCTACCATTATAACTTTAAACGAGGATCTCAGAAAGCGCTCCAAAGATTTATATAAAATTTGGTGTTGGTTTCGTAGATAAAAAATCATCTAGTTAGCTTAAATTTTTCGAAAACCTCGTTCTGTTAATCGTCCATGTACTTATGTATAAAAAGACTATAAATTTAGTTTGTGGCATAACTATAAATGCATCTTTATATGTAAAATTACTGATACTGATAATAGTTTAGTAATTGTTTTCAAGTATGTGTCATATGTTTTAATCAGTTTTGCACTTGTCTTTACAGGTAGTGTATAGTCAATTTCATATCACATGCGCAAATGTATCGATAAGAGACTATCGACAATATAACATCACTGTCGAAAAGGGTGCCGATAAATCTTCGAAGAATTCTGTCTTTCGCGGACGTATTTTGTTTTCATCGGACTACATTTGTGGCCGAAATTGGGAAGATTTTTTTACATACATACATACTATTACGTCTTTCTCCCTAATGGGGCAGACAGAGAACTTTGGGTCCTGCTCTAAGTAGACAGAACCCAGGGCTGAAGACTCAAAGGCCACTTTTAGCGTGATGGCGAGCGAGGTGGAAAAAGGGATTAAAATTGAGCATTGCTAGCGGCATCACATATTAAGGGGATACTTGAATTTTTCGGGGTTCAGTGCTGCCCCCTTTTGAAATAAATAATTTGAAAGGAAAGAAACGTGAAGCCTTTCTTCGTACATTAGCGCCGAAAGTGGCCGATTTTCGCTAATGTGCGAAGAAAAGCTCCACGTTCTCACTTTGAACTGTAAACAGAAGTTCATAAAATAGTTTGAATGGTTATCTGGGGTCTGATCAAGATAAAATTGTAAATGATATCTACGTTTTCTTTCGAATTGGGGCAGCACTCGATCCCGATAAATTCAGGTAGAATCAGTTAACATGATTCGCACTTTACTGTTACTATCTTAGTCTTTTCTTTTCTCCCAGACCAGCATGGAAGGAAGAAAAAATTAACCTATAAACAGTTGGTTAATGGTTAACCATGTTACATATTAATCGTGTTGCTGAAGCTTGAAACTCATATTTTTGATTTTAACTTGATTACAACTTTTTTGACACAAACTTTAGGTAGGACTGGGTTTTTATGCCTTTGTTATAATATCTTTTCAACGAATAAAGTATATTATTTATATTTTTATCACATTTCTTTATACTTACTTATTTTTATCTGCCCAATAAATATCCTTAATAAAAACTTATTGACATTTAATACTTCAAAGTCAATTTTTCTTATATTATTATTTTTTTGTTAGGGAGTTGTAGTAAGAGAGTTTTCCAATGAGAGTTTTAGTAAGAGTTTTCCTGTGAGAGAGATTTCTAGCAAGAGAGTTTTCATTGAGAGTAATCTCGTAAGAGAGTTTACCTGAATACGTTTTTATGTGGATTGTGATCTCAATTTTTTTAAGGTGGTAAAGACTGCGTAGCGCTTTTGCGAGAGAGACATTATTTTTTGGTACTAAGGGGATAATATTATTCAAAACGGACAAAGAAGCGCTTACATGATCAAGCCAAAACATACGGGTGAATTTGTGTCATACGAAACATATTTTTCTGGTTTCTTATAATTTCTTATAACAAAATATTTCCGTTTCACATTCATAGAAATGCAAGCCTTACGCCTTAAGCACAAATGTTACAATTGCTTGACAAGCTAGTAAAGTGTATTTTTCTCTTAATATGCGTGAGTGACACGCGTCCCTTGTGGAGTAATGGTGTATTTGGATTTTTTATTGTGAGTTGTTTGGTGCAGTAATATAGTTAAGTTCGGTTTTTTCGGTATTATGGAGACAATCTTAACTTTGTGTTGTTTGTGATTATACGAGTATAACACAATATATCATCATATTTGTATGTATATTATTTTATTTAATGAACTCTTTTTACTGCAATGAAAAAGAGGCGTGTTATAAGTTTGACACTAATGTCTCTCCGTCTGTCTGTGGCATCGTAACTCTCAAACGGATGGACCGATTTCGATGCGGTGTTTTTACGTGAAAGCAAATTCTCTTGCGGAAGTTTTTAGCTTGATGAAAATCCATTTAAAAGTTATTAAGAGGTTAACATTTGAAAGACGGGGTTGTTATTTTGAGTAAAATCCCAAACAAAAATATTCTTTCGTCTCGGTTTCAACATTCGGAGCATAATTTCGAAGACAAAAATCTTTTTGCTTTCGTTCCTCGAAACTTAATCCTTTAGGAATCATTTATCAAGGTTTCCAGGCAAAAACTGACAGAGATTTAGTACAATAGGGTACATGCGCCCATACGTCGCGTTTAGGCGGAAAAATGGATCATTTAGGGACACTTTTTCTTTCAGCATCGTATGAGGATGGATCGTGATATTTTTTACAAGCTTTTATTTCTTACCGACGTCAAAAAATTCAAAAAAGGAGGTGTTCACCTCTTCGTATATATAGGTACTTATGTTTTATTAACGTTTGTTCATAATAATCACCGCACTGTGGTGGCGCTAGGGTAGAATACAATTTGTTACATCACCTTTCCTTTCGCATTGGTATCGTTAGAGGCGATAAAGGGACGTAAAAGTAACAGGGCTCGGACAACTGACAGCGTCCTCTGTGTAACGTATTTATACTATCTGCAGCGATCACCAACCACCTTTCTAGCATGGTGATTTCTCCAGTCTACTGCTAGACTTAGTCTTTTCCGGGAACGGGAGGATTTGTCCAAAATAACCATGCTGGGACATAATTACTAGAATAGCAATGGCGAAAGCAGTATTTAATAAAAAGAAAAGGTTACTTACATCACACATTTCAAAATCGATCCGAAGAAGAATCATTATTATATTATACATCTGGAGCATTGCTCTATACGGCTGCGAGACGTGTACACTTTCAAAGAAGGAAACTAAAAGATTGGAAGCGTTCGAGATGTGGTGCTGGAGAAGAGAAAATTAGTTGGAACACAAAGTAAAAAACATAGAAGTCTTAAATAGAGTAGGTGAAAAGAGGTACAACCTAGAGGTCATTGAAAATAGGCGAATCAATATGTTCGGACACTTGATACGGGATGACAATTTTATGCTCATTATAATAGAAGGCAAAATAGACGGGGAAGAGGAAAGCCCTGGCACAGCTATATGAAGCAAATTAAGGAAAAGGTGACAGCAGTGTCTTATCAAGATGTCAAGAGGTGGGCGAAAAACAGAATAGAATGGAAGAAATTCCACCGACAAGAGCACCGCTCTCAAATTATGATAATGATGATGGGCATACGGGCACAGGTATGACACTTAATAGAAGCGGAGTATCATTTATGTCTACACTACTACAAATAAAACTGTGAATCCATGCAATGTGTACAAAGACGGGGAACGGGGACGCATATTGCGCTGGACCCTAGAAGTTTCTGTGTATGTTTTTTTTTTTCTTTTTTTTTTAAGTCATAGGTAACGCGGCAAACAAACAAGCGCGTCACCTGATGATATGATCACCGCTGCCCATGGACAACTGCAAACTGCAACACCAGGGGTGTAACAGAAGCATTGCGGGCATTTCAGGAAGGGAAGATGTAATCCCGACTAATATTATAAATGCGAAAGTGAGCTGGTCTTTTTGTTTTTTATCTTTTCACGCTTCAACTACTGAACCTATTTAAATTTTTGGTATGGATATAGATTGAGATCCAGGGAAGGATATAGGATAGTTTTTATTCCAGAATTACCACGGGGAGCGAAGCCCGTGTATACAGCTAGTACTTATTTAATGTGCCACGGGTTGGTGATGCAGTTGCGATAAGGCTGCCTTTTGACATCTGTTTTATGTTATCAATTTTTATGTAACATTATGTTTTGGTGCAATAAAGATTTTAACTAACTCAGTAGATGGTATAAAATCATTACGAAGAGGACGTTGCTGCCCATACTTTTATAGGAGCTCATAGTAGGGAGGTAGCCGCGCACGCACTAGGGCTCCTACATGAAGAGGTAGGTAAGGTACGTAGTTGAGAGCTTGAGAGAAACAGCACATAGTTATTTTATTTATTATAACTTTACAATACTGATATATTTAAATTTACAATACTGATATAGATGTAATCAGCTCGAGAGATGGTAGTGGAATGAATCAGAATAGTAAGGAAGGTTTCTAAAATTTAAAAATTGAATATGAAATTATTTTTTAGAAAACGGAACATGAAAGATGAGGTTTATTGTAACATCGTTACACTTTTAAGTCCCTTAGTCGCCTCTTACGACACCAACGGGAGAGGAAAAGGTTGTAACAAATTGTATTCTCCCCTGTCGTCACCACAGCATTATTATGAGGATATCCTTCTTCAAGGGAAAAACTAACTGCAGCGTTTTAGCTTGTAAGTATTGTTCCACCCATCTTTTGTTATTATCTCCTCCGATTTTAGGGTTATCTGGAAGAGATCCCTGACAGGGATAAGTCCGCTTTTGTACCATTATGTTGTTGTATTTCTAATTTTGCCGTTTTATGTACAATAGAGAATTTACTTACTTAAGAAGTAACGGAACGGCTTCTACTTCTAAGATTTGCAGAAAATATGGTGGTACATCTGCGTTATGATTTGTGCTCTCAGATCAGTAGGGCTATGATGGTGGGCTATACGGTATAGCCATAAGGCAAATAGGTATATTTTACTTCTACTAAATCTCCACAAATTTAAAACTTAGCCTATTGGCTTTCAAAACCCAATCACAACATCTCCAATGGAGTGTCGAAGTTTTCGTCCCATTTTTTTTTCTAATTACCTCCAACTTGCAGACACGATTGATTGACAATCTATTAATCAGGTCACCCTCATCGAGAATAAATGTTAGGGGAGTGCTTCACGATTAATTACAAGACTGCCCGAAAAAAAACGGTCAAGTGCAAATCGGACACGTACCTCAGCACAATGTTTAATTTTTTATTTTTAGTAAAAAAATCAAGTATCTCCATTAAAGATTTAATTAAAAATGCTAATAAAACACTTTTAAGTATGACGACCTCCTTAAATTTTTAACTTTATCTTAGTTTTTAATCGACTTTCAAAAAGGAAGAGGTTATCAATTCATCGCGATGTTTTGTTATTTTAAGTATTTTTACGGATTATTCAAAGATTGAGACGGATTTGGAAAATTCTTTATTTTTTTTTTTAAAGCATATACTTGTAAGGTAGTCTCATATAATTGTTTTCAAAATCGGTTGTGTAGTTTGGAGGTGAAGTCGGTTTTTAGTTTAGAAAAATTATAGTTTTTGTTGTTAAAGCGGCCATAGTAATACATAATCAAAATTTCAAGTGTGCAAACGGTTCAAAGATAGAGCCCTGTGGGACGAAGACAGAGGGCCAGACAAACAGCGGGGTCTCGGGGTCCTGTTAGCACCCTTTTGGTATGGAACCTTAAAAAGAAGTGTAATGTTTTCAGGGTTTAATAATACAGGATGACTTTTAATATTAGCCAAATGTTTGGAGCAAATTCAGTCTCTAGTCTGATTTAAAAAAAGCATATTTTTTATAAATTTTTTTCAGTGCAAATTTACATCAGTTGCATTAGCATATATGAGCACTTTAACGCCTTTGTCCTTTGTTTGTCCTTTGTTCAAAGTGAGATCGTGAAGCTTTTCTACGCACAATTGCGAAAAACGGCCACTTTTGGCGTATGTGCGTAGAAAAGCTTCACGTTCTCACTTTGAACTGTAAACTACATAAAATAGTTTAAAGGGTTATCCAGGGTCTGATCAAGACCAAATTTTAAATGATATCTCCGTTTCTTTTCAAATGATTTATTTCAAATGGGGGCAGCACTGGACTCCGAAAAATTCAGGTAGCCCCTTAACGGATCAGATAAAAACGAGGACTGCAAGTCCACAAGACGTGCTCAGCAAGTCAGTGGGTGTAGAGATAGAAAACCCAAATCAAAATAATTTTTATTTTATTTGCCCCACAAGTTTTTTTTTTTAATTTTAAGATTAGTTTTAAGTTTCAGGTATAGTTTGGTTTTACTTTGATTTTTCTCGTTGTCATTCATAGATTTATAAGTATTATACCTATTCTTAATCATTTAATACAATAAATATATATATTAAGTGAAATAATAAAAATTGACCAAGTGCGTGTCGGGCCACGCGCAGTGTAGGGTTTCGTAGTAACGAATGCCAACTTTGGGTTTATGGCAGTGTAAACGCCTAAAAACGAATTTTCTATTGAATTTGTACGAAATTTTATTTTTCCGAGTACATTTTATAAGTTGATCGCCCATAACTTTTTAATTTGTAAACCCTACTTAGCTTTGATAGTTTTCCTTTAAAGTTCGTTATTTATACTATAGCTGTGATTTTTTTCACGTGTCCATATATAACCTTTTAGCAGATAGATGGGGGACACTTGACTCTAACAAAAATGTTCACTTCAAAACCAAATATTTCAAAAACGGATGGCTAAATTTAAAAACGGTGTTTAAAAGCTCGTAATATTTTTGAAAGACCTATTCAACGGTACCCCACATGCTTTGTTAATCGAGAAAAAAAAATGTCTTTTCACTTTACTTGTATGGGAGCTACCCTAAAAAAAAATTATTTTCAGTATTTTATTTTACCACTTTTTCCACAAAATTAATATACATATCCATGCCAAATCACAGCTTTCTAGTACTTATAGTCGCTGAGTAAAACCGCGGACGGACAGACAGACAGACAGACAGACATGGCGAAACTATAAGAGTTCCTTGTTTACTACGGAATCCTAAAAACGGTACCATTAGCTATCGATTCAATAAGAACAATAACAGGTTTTGTCCATCCCTTTCTTTACATTATCTCTTGTCTTACATACTTTATTTACTTTTAAAAATTCAAATTTAATCTATTTGTCTACCGGCATCTTGAAAATACTAATATCTGATAATACAATTGGGAATCAAAATTTACCAAATGACAAAATTGATAAGAACATTTAGCTTATTTGTCTATCGAGTCAATTATCATTATTGTTTTTGGTATCAAAATGACATCACTTGCTATATGTGTACACCTACAGTTTACGAAGAAAGAGACGGAGTGAGGGTATTTGTGTAAGTGCAAATTGTAGAGCATCTTCAATTAATACATTTGGCATTAAAATGTTTAAATGTAAACATTTTGTAGTTAGCGCGTTTGTCTTCTAGACCATCGATATTAGGTCCCCACCCGCGCAATACAAGACGGACAGCTACTTTAAAATTAAAATAACGAAGAAAATTACGGACAAAACATTTTAAAAATAAATTTCTTCTTGACAAGAGCAATCATTAACACCATATTCAATGTCCCGGAAAAACCTGCTTAAAATAATATAGCAAAAACACACATCAATTCACGCTCCAAATAGCACTAACAAAGGTGGAAAAAAGAAAATGTTATAGAAATCAAGACAACATTTGCGCGTAACGAAACGTCGGCTCGCATAGGAAAATTCGTAAATGAAATGCTTGAGACAATAAACAGAAATAAAGGTGCGTTTACAGAGTTCAGGGTTTTACTTGGGAATAATACGTAACCAGGTTGTTTTTGCATTCCTTAGCTACATTAAAATCTTCGAGTCAGAATCATTAAAAAAAAAGTTAAAAAAATAGAGTTATACCGTACCCAAAGGGTAATAACGGGACCCTATTACTAAGACTCCGCTGTCTGTCTGTCCGTCTCATGAACCGTGATAGCTAAACAGTAGAAATTTTCACAGATGTTTTTCTATAGCCGCTTTAACAACAAATACCAAAAATAGAAAAAAATATATACAACAAAAGAGTGATTTTTTTATATAATGGTACGGATCCCTTCATGTGCGAGTCCAACTCGCACTTGGCCGGTTTTATTAAAATGAAACAAGGTGCATGAGAGAGAATATGTACTTTTTATCTCGCTTGCAAAGTCTTCTTCTTCTTAAGGTGCCCCTCCAACTAGCGAAAATCAGCAATCAGCTTAGTGTAATCATCTTTATTCTTAGCTCGGCCGAATAGCTCAGCATTTCTCACTATCCCGGTCTATTCTCGTATGATTCGTAGCCAGGATTTCGTCCCTTCCAACCTTTCCTTTTTCTGCGACTTTGCCCATCATTATAAGCTGAAGGCGATTGTATCGCTAATGTCATTCCGTATACCGTAAGCATAAGAGTACGCTTTTGGCTAATAAATCCAAATCTGGCTTAAAGAGTACATTCCTTGGATAAAGCTAGAGTCAGTATAGTACTCCCGACCCTAACACATGGCACCGCAATTCAGGCGGCTTTTGCCCAGCAGTTGCACAATTGCACATTGAAAAAAATGTCGTTGTATGCTCCGAGTAATGCCGTTTCCAACTCGTTCGCGTGTAAAGCGTCCCTAATCAAGGGAACAGGAAAATGAAACACGATTTGAGCGTGTCATCCGAGACGGGGGGCCATATTTATTGAAGAGGCTTAAAATAAGATAGTTGCAGATGTGAAACTTTTAATGTTTATTTTTTCGTGTGTGTAAGTGGTCAACATTGGTGACGAATTTCGAAGTCAAAAAGTCAAAAGTAAAAAATCATTTATTTATCTTCGGATATTTGTATCACTTGATAATTGACGATTTTTTCTTTCGATTTCATAATAGCTAGTTGTGACGAGATCATTTATTTGCAGCTAAGTTTACCGCCGCTTCCTAAGCGCAAGCACAGAAGAAGCATTTTCTCTAAATACGTCAACTTACAATTATACTGATATTAAAATTAGATATGAGGACTAAGAATGCATTGTTACTCTTCCTAAAGGCACCGACATAGCTCAACGGGTACCATATAATGATGACAGCCGGGACAAACGGCTTATGTGTGCCTTCTGAAACACTGAGGAGTTCGACAAATTCTTATGCTACTGTGTCATCCATCCATGTGCGGACCACACCCGGTATCGTTTTACTGGCAAAAGCGCTAGTTATATGCACTCAGCCGGGCTATCGTACTCCTCGTTCTCCTTCTACTAAATTTTAGATATATTTTTTTTTTTTAATATTATTTAATAGGGATTTGGATGGGTATTTTTTCTTCCAGTTATGTAGGTATATTTTAGGTATTGAAAATATACCTTTATTATTACTATACGCGCGGCGACCACTTCAAAGGGAAAAATTTTGTTACATGAATCGTTTCTTTAAAGTAATAAGAATGAAATTGGCTTGCAATGGATGTCTAGGTATCTAAACGAAGAGGTGAGACGTTCTGACGCGAGCTAAATTAAACCATAGCGCTAACAACATAAAGTAGATTTTCCTTTGAATTTCTTTTCTGAGTAAGACTTCTGCACGTGAGTACTAGTATTTATTCTATGCAAATGCTAAGCAGAAAGTAGCAATAAATTGTATTTTTTTTCATTTTGAGCCATCAGAGTAGGCAATGCTAGCTATTCTTCTATCATTGCTTTGTAAGTCTAGAGGAGACAATAAAGCTATACTGACTCATCATTAAAAGTTTGTGCAACAGAATGCTGAGATAAACAGTTTTGGTAACGATGGGAAGAATATTTACGGGACATCCCTTTGACAAGTTTCTTAATTTCTTTGGGAGTATATTTTTTAAAGTTCAACTAAGCTGAAATGATGGCGCCTCTTAATACTTTTTTAACCTACTTCGAAAAAGAAGGAGGATATCAGTTCGAATCAAACACCATGTTTCCGATAAATCGCGGAAAGGATTTTTTTTATGTTATAGGGCGGCAAACGAACAAGCGGGTCACCTGATGGTAAGTGATCACCGCTGCCCATGGACAACTGCAATACCACGGGTGTAACAGAAGCGTTGCCGGCCTTTTAGCTTTCTAAATATAGACTCGTTTTATTCGTATTTTTGACGACCTCCGTGGCGTAGTGGTCACCATGCTAGTCCGCCACCCAGAGATCCCGGGTTCGATCCCCGATCAGGGCAAGTTGGAAAATGGTCTTTTTAAAATTGTCCTGGGTCTTGGATGTTTATCTATATATGTATATGTTATAAAATATAGTATCGTTGAGTTAGTATCCCATAACACAAGTCTCGAACTTACTTTGGGGCTAGCTCAATCAGTGTTACTTGTCCCTATATATTTATTATTTATTGTTTTTTGAAGGTTTTGAAGATTTCACAAACTGCCCGGATGGCTGCACAGTTTTTATGGAAATGCCAGTTTTTTTTTTATTGTTATTTTTATTTAATAATATTATAGTGATGTAGTTATAGCAAGTGGTTCGATTTATAACGGCTATTTATTTTATTTATTTATTTATTTAACTTTATTACATGAAATTGTAATTGGCGGACTTAAGGCCGTAGGCCTTTTCTACCAGTCAACCTACAGGTGATGCTGACATACGTAAATTTCGGAAATATGGTGCAAAAACTTTAAAATTTAAACTGAGAGAACTTATATTTTAACAAAATACTTACTTACATTACCACAGAATAATAAATAATATTATACGTATAAATACAAACTAACTGAAAATAAAAATAAAAATTAAATAAAAAATATATATAGATACTAATATAGATTTATAGATATATAAATATAAATTCGCTACATTGTACATATTCTACATATATACAAAACTAAGTATACATAAATACATATAATATATGTATTTATGTATACTTAGTTTTATATAATTTAGATTTGTATAATTTACATATAATATTATTATATGTAAATTATACAAATCTACATAAAAATATATTCTATCCGTCTGACAGTTTGTGCAAATAATGGTCACGAACGGCTTTTTTGAACGCGAGGCGACTACAAGATTTGCGGATATCTACTGGGAGGGCATTCCAAAGCTGTACGGCAGTAGCAGTGAAAGAATGTCCCTTCCACGTTTTGTCGGAAACATATACACGCTGACTTTTCATTGGTTTTGGAAAAAATAATGTCATGCAGTATATAAATTCCTCTATCCATATCCGTAATCCAAATTTGTGTGTGGCATAAGATAAAAAAGAAGCGAAAATGATCTTCGATCGAAACCACGTAGTTACGCCCATTCATAACTTACGCGTGACCCCGATGAACTCGAAATCTAGCCGGCCGGCGGTACTACTCATTGATCTCACAATTTTTGTTTCGAGTTTTAGTCAACATATTTAGTTTCTGAATTGTTATTTTGATTAGCTAATTAGGTCTTACTAACGATCCTTATAAAGTGGCCTTTGGCTCCAAAACCAATGAAAAATCACCGTGTATATTCATAGAGATATTTACTCAACAAAACTATATTTTATATCAAATACATATATTATAAAAAACATCCAAAACCCTAGTCAATCTGAAAACGATAATTTTACATCTTGACCTGACCGGGGATCGAACCCGTTACCTCCAGTTTGACAGCGTGGCATGATGACCACAAGCCACAGAGGTAGAGTATATATTATGTAGGTACCAAGTAAATAATGCCGTAATATCAGAGCAGCTTGTACCGACCTGAAGTTTCTATAGGAAATGGGATCTAATTAATTACAATTCTACATCAAAGTTAAAGGTACTTAATTTACACATTATTCTAGGAACAAAACAATAATTAAATGTTTCTAGATAAAAGCCGTTTAATATATTATAAACAGAATTAATTATACTCACAAAGGAAAACTGTCAAGAGTGTCAAGGACATTCTAGAATAACTTTTTCGCTTGATTTAATTACAACAGTATCTCTGGGAGGAAAATTACTGTCTTAAAAGACGAATTTATTAATAGATTTGATAAGACAAATCTATGAATATTTTACAGAACTAAAAACCATCTTCAACCGCTTATAAAAGGATTTCGAAAAAAAATTCTATGGTATCATCACCTGAAAAGTATAAACTTTTAAACAAAAAAAAATGTCTAAATTAGTCGAGGCGTCTTCGCATAAACAGTGAACATACATATAAAAAAAGATGGCGACAAATAAATAACCTCTTCCTTTTTGAAAGTTGGTTAATAAGAAAAGTGTTTATTGTTTGATTGTTTGTAAAATCTTTATTGTACGTAAACACAGTACAAAAATACAGGTTAGAACTAGAGAACAGTACAAAGGCGGACTTATCCCAGAGAGATCTCTTCCAGTCAACCTTGAAATATGAGGACAGTTTACAACACACGGTAGAAAGTGGGTACAATATACAGAAGACACACAACAGAAAACAGAATTCAATTACACTTAACTACTTACTGCACTAAAAATTTTTTAAATTAAAACTTGTAAATAAATACTAAACTATAACACAGTAAACATAAATACATATATGAATACACACATAAAGTATACATACAAATGTAATTAATATATACCTTATCAATATAAGTAATATAAATATATAACTCAACTCAAGTCTTCAGACGTTTTAACGAGATTCCTCGATCTAAACTTAAAAGATTGCAATGATGAAGACGTTTTGATATCTTAAGGCAGTTTGTTCCAAAGCCGTGCTGCAAAAACTGCGAAGGACTTATAAGGTTTTTTTTAAGAAATACATGGAATGGTTACAAATACCATAAACGCCAATATCAAGAGTAGACACAGAGCTAAATGGAGCTACATCAGTAGACAGATCACACTCGAAGGAGACAGTCGGCGAAGACTTTGCCAAGTGGCACAAACGGTTGTACCAATATAACAGAAAACCGACAAGAACTCTAATGGGAGCCTTTCACAGTTATCTCTTTAAAATGCTTGTTGAGTAGCTTTAAAAATGTCGGGCATATGAGGAACTAGAGGAGAAAATGAGACACATTTTGTGTAGCTGCGACCCAATAGCTGGAATGCGTATTAACCAATTTCGATCAGCATATGCTAAGTTAGAGGACTACAGGCACTACGCACCAGGTGATATTCTGAAGCTTATGCAGTCTTTCTTTAGTCATCCCGATGCTGGTGGGTATGGCCAGGGTGTAAGTACAATATAACACAAAGGTACGACGTATTTCCAAATGTGGACCCCAAAGCAAGATAAGCTACAGACATCTTCTTAGTCAGAAAGCGGACTCAAAGTTTTGAACTGCGAATGTATTAATGAAAGAAAAATACCTTCTCGTCCACTTTGAGTCAATTTTCTCAGAAAAAATCCTATGAACACTGCCTATGGAAATATTTGAGAAGCAGCTTGCTAGCTGCTTCCCATTCTTAGGCTTTTCTTTTTTCCTATAGATTGTAGAAGCCAATGAGAGAATGGACGAAAATGCAAATTGGTGACGTATGAACCCATCATTATTTTGATTCGTTTTTCTACCTCCAAAATGAAGTAATACGTGAGAGGTGTGGGGTGAAAGAGAATAGTGACAACAATCAGTTGTGATTTGGACATGTTGAGAGGATGGATGAAAGAAGACTAACTAAATATATTTATCGTGCGGATGTCGATGCGAAAACCGACCTGGACGAACGTTCTGCAACTAAATTGCAGATGTTCTAAAGAAAGGTAATGTGAGGAGTACCTATAACCGGAGAGCATGTATGAAAAAGTAATGAGTGTTGACGAAGCAAAAGAGGTTTGCAAGGATCGTAGCAAGTGGAAATCTATAATAGTCTCTGCCTACCCCCATGGGAAACAGGCGTGAAAATATGTATGTATGTATGTTTTCTACCTCCGCTAAAAGTGGCCTTTGAGTCTTACGGCTCTGGAATCTATTTGCTTAGAGCCACAAGACCCAAAATGCTCTGTCTTCCACATTAAGGATAAAGACGTGATTTAGTGTAAATACGGAAGCCAGTAACATCACGTTATTTAAATAAATAAATATATAGGGACATATAACACTGATTGAGCTAGCCCCAAAAGTAAGTTCGAGACTTGTGTTATGGAATACTAACTCAACGATACTATATTATATAACAAATACATATATAGATAAACAAGACCCAGGACAAATAGAAAAAGGCCATTTTTCAACTTGCCTTGACCTGACCACTACGCCACGGAGGTCGTAAAATTTCTTTGAATACTTTGCTTTTTTAATTGACTTTTCAAAAGATCCCACTTCCTGATCATAATCTAAAGTGAGGTACGCAAAGATTGGCATTCCAGCCAGGGTACCCGTTAAATAAAATGGCCGTATAAAAAACGCCATGTTTTATTAAATTCTCCAATAACGGAAAATATTCCGGGCGTTTCAACCACTCCATTGAATTAAAGGGCTGCAGCTTGTTTGATGCGGGAACTGTTAAGGGTGACCACAGATTAATATATTATGTAGCAAGAGCGTAAATGCGAATTACGCTAATTATAATTATTTATATGTTTATCTTAGGACTAAGACAGACCAGCGACATTAAGCCACTAAGTAAATTACTCCACGCAACTTTCGCTCAATGTGGGCCTAGCCGCTTACAAACCACTCAAAATACGCCAGTTACGTAACGTCCTCGATAGCTCAATGTGTTGTTGAAAAGCGACTTGGGGTTACAATGCGACACACATAAGTTGAACAAAAATGAACCGAAATGGCAGTCGTCGCCGCATTATTTGTACCTGCGCCAATAACCGCCATTTTGGTTCAACCTACGTGCCGGGAATTTAAACGAAAATGCTTTGAAGTCCGCCGATTTTGTTAAACTTATTTGTGTCACATTGGATGCGTGTGAGGACGAATTATGTTGTTAATGTAACGCATTGTTGCCGTGTGGCTTTCGGCAGGGTAGAATAGGGCCACTCCAAGTCCTCCCGTGGATGTAGTAGAAGGCGACTTAGGTTATACAAGCTAATCAAAGCTTATAAATATCAATGAGACCTCTCCAACCCGTCGGGCCAGCGAAAAGAGTGAAGGCCAAGTCCTCTGGCTGCTCTGGCTAAATATGGTTCTGGTAGTACAGAGAGGGTAGTGCTTCTGCAGTGGAGAAAAAAAGACCTGATGATTATGATGATGATGAGGACGCGTAACGCAGGCGTTACGCGTCCTCATACTTACGCGTAACTTTTCCGTGGTGTGAACGGTGGGTAGAAATTCTATAAAACGCAATATAGGATCATACCGCGACGTAAAATGCGTCGCGCATCTTACACTGCGTGTAGTTAAGTCCGTTTAGCTCTCAGAACCGCTATCAAAAGAACGTAAGATTATAGTACAAGGTCGGTCTCTCAAAGCAAATGGTCCTTTAAATCGGTCCATATGTGACCTTCTTCCAGTAATGGCCACTCGATTATGACCCCTATCACGGTAGCCGTTAGTTCTATTGTCGGGAAGCTGTTAACGATATTAATTTTAGGTTAGGGAACGTGTGATGTTTCGGAAATCGAGCTAGATTTACTCTGTTAAAAATAAATAAAGATCACTTATAAGGTTCATACAATTTCAGAAAAATATATAGTGCAATCTGTTATACAATATGTAACAAAAACCCCGTCCGATCCTTGTAGGAGTAACTCAGACCGACAATATGAACAACTTTTCCTTTGGGACCAATGCTTGAAACTCGAAGAAAAAGTCGACATTTTCATACAAATTGCCGGGCCGGCCAAACACTTTTGTATGAAAATGTCGTTTTATTTTTCGAGGTTCAAGCATTGGTCCCATAGGAACAGTTGTTCAATGGTCTGAGTTGCTCCTACAAGGATCGGACAGGGTTTTTGTTACATTTTGTATAATTTACGCTTAAACATCGGTCATCTTTTTAAAGGATTTGTACCCAACGGGTGAAAACAGGACCTTATTACTAAGTCTCCGCTATCCGTCCGTCTGTTTGTCTCTCACCAGGTTGTACCTATATGAATCGTGACAGCTAGACAGTTGCAATATTCACAGATGATGTATTTATGTTGCGTCTATAACAACAAATACTAAAAACAGAATAAGTGCCGCAACAGACGGGACGCAAATTGCGTCGCGTAAAAGCTAGAGATGGGCAGTGGATAGTACTCAATCTACCCATTTGAGTATTTACTCACTAGATTTAATAAATAGAGTAAATAGAGCGTGCTCATATATTGACATCGCATTTGATGTCTGTTTACTTATTTTCACATAAAATTACGTCTTTGCACACCTCCCAGAAAAAAATGATAATTAGTCAAAGAAGCCTACTTTCAGTGTATGATTAGTATGGTATTTTCATATATTTTAGCGTCGCATTTAACGTTTACCGATATTTTAAGCATATTATGGCGTATGCACACACTTTTCGACAAGAATTGCAAGTGTATATATACTAGATTTAAGTTTCAAAATGTCATGAAAACATGAAATAATGAATATGACTATAAATATAAGTCGCAACTCATATAAATCAATCTACTCACCAAATGGATAAATTAGGATATTTATCGGGTATTTACTCAATCTACTGAGTAAATATACAAATGGGTTGATTAAGTATTTATGCAACTCCCATCACTAGCTGTTAAGCGGCGCAACTTGCGCCCCGTCTGTTACGGCCCTAAAATTAATATTGAACAGAACAAACGTGATTTTTATAGATAATGGTACGGAACCCTTTGCGCGCGAGTGCGACACGCACTTGGCCTGTTATTTTTCATCTTTTCAGCCGCATTACGTCTACTGCTAAACATAAGCCTCGCTCAAGGATTTCAAAAGTTACCGATCTAAATCTGCCTGTATCCAGCCCTGTCCAGCAATCATGGTTAGGTCGACTGTCCACCTCCCTGTGAATGGAAGTCCTACGTTTTGCTTGCTACGTATGCGCCATTCGAGAACCCTTTTGCTCCATCGGCCGTGTCCCGTCCACTCCTACTTCAAGGCGGTAATTCACTGAGAACACATTCCATCTAACTTTTCTTTGGTCTCCCTCTGTTTCTGTTCTAAACGGTATATAATATGAAGCTGTATTTGATTTATCAATTAACCTGTCACATATTTCACATATAATTGACCGAACGAGCGAATCGTCTCAGTTTCGAGATTGGCCAAAACTTATTTTATTTGGCTGTCTATCTGTCTGTCCGGCTGTTCTCGCCTACATATTGCATTCGTCAAGCGATTGTCGTGAAATTTTGTGAGAAGATTTGAAAATTATATAGAATTTGTTTGTCGATTCCGTTTTTTTTTCGGGATTTTCCAAAATGGCGGAAGTATAGGGGTTGTAAACTTTAAAAATGTCATATTCCAACCATTTCGAAAAAAAAATCGAAAATTTCGTTCTGAACAACTTTTTTATCCAATAAACTTCAACGGGTCGGGGTGACTCGCGAGGTCTACAGCTCAAATAAATAATAGTAGATTTAATCCAAGGGGATAAAACAGTGTCTTCTGTCGCGGGTGACGACTTAAATCGTGAGCGCAACGAAGGACTCGAGGTTTACTCCCGAGCGGAGCGAGGGTGTTAAATACTTAAATCACGAGCGAAGCGAGGGATTTAGGACGAGTCCTGAGTGTAGCGACGGATTTAAGTTCACCCAAGACTAAGACCGCTTTATCACCGAGGAAAATACTCTACTCTGAATGAAATTCAGTACATTTTTCTATCCCTGTTTTTAACAGATTTAAAATGACTATTGTTATGTTCGCTTTTTGTGCCATAGAATGTGACTTTTTTGAGCAAGTGGTACGAAAATAAATATATAGGGACTAATCACACTGATTGAGCTAGCCACAAAGTAAGTTCGAGACTTGTGTTTTGGGATACTAACTCAACGATACTATATTTGATAACAAATTCATATATACATTAACATCCAAGACCCAGGACAATTTGAAAAAAGCCATTTTCCAACTTGCCCTGACCGGGGATCGAACCCGGGACCTCTGGGTGGCGGACTAGCATGGTGACCACTACGCCAAGGAGGTCGTCAAAGAGCGACTAGAAATATGACGGCGAGAGAATTATCATGTAATATACGCTACTTGAAATTCATGTAGTGCTCAAGCTGTTATTGTTTCATATGCATAGAATTATATCTAAGATTTCGTGCGAGCATTATTTCATGTTTATGTCTTAAGATAAATCTTGCAAGCGCGCTTGGAATATATAAATACATTTTCTTTAAAAAATTAATATGAACACTTACACGTATTTTTCCCTAACAGGGCAGACAGAGGCCAGGGCCGCAAGTTTCGAAGGCCACTTTTAGCGTGATGGTGGACGAGATGGTGGTTTCTACCACCATCTCGTCCACCATCCTTCTGGATTCAAAATAGTGACGGGTTGTGGCCTCATCATCTATTAACATGAATAGAATAGAATAAAGTAGGGTGGAGTAGAATCGAAAAGAATCATTTTTTGCATGATTTGTTTAACCAACTTGCATGCAGACGTGCAAATATTAACAATATGTATGTCTATTTAATTAAAATTACAATATACAATAGTATATTGTAATTTTAATTAAGTAGACAACACATTAAATATCATCTGAAATTTATTTATTATATTGTTAGTAATCTTAATGTAAATAGTTGTTTAAATTGTGTAATATGTACTTGGTACTCAGATGTGGTAGTTAAATTAATAACGAATAGGGCAACACTATGTATTTCCTGTAAACTAGCTTCCGTCAGAAAAGAGCAGTTGTACTGATATTGGCTATAAATGTAACATGAGCAATAGTCTGAGGCGTCTCCTCATTTGGTCGTCGAAGAAAACAGATATCTTAAGTGAATTGTTGTTTCTAATTTTATTACCCCCACAATATTTTACACTTTTGTTCTGAAACGCTAGTATTTTTTAGCTTTTGCACGAAAATAGTAAAAAAAAAATAACTTTCAATAAGAGATAAATTTATCCTACATTCAATAAAAATTTTAACTTTGACTTTGATTTCATCGATTATTGAAATTACAATATACAATAACATAATTATAAATTACAATAATACCTACATTACATGATATATCAACAACGTGCCGAGAATACTGGCAGTGTTCCCTCGCTAAATCACGAGACTTATCCGCTGAGCAAAATAACTGCCCGCTCTGGGGTCTCCCAATGCTTCGAACTAACTCGTTGATTTTACTTGTTTTTTTGTAGATATCAGCAGGGAGTCTAGTCTTCAAAAATGTGTGGTGCCTGGCATGTAACGATGAGCAAGTGAATATATCTAAATATATATAACTCAAAGGTGACTGACTGACTGACATAGTGATCTATCAACGCACAGCCCAAACCACTGGACGGATCGGGCTGAAAATTGGCATGCAGGTAGATGTTATGACGTAGGCATCCGCTAAGAAAGGATTTTGATCAATTCTACCCCCAAGGGGATAAATAGAGGATAAAAGTTTGTATGAAACTTTGCCAATTTTAAACCGATCGGGCTGAGACTTTGCATGCATAAAGCTACTGTGACGTAGGCATCCCCTAAGAAAGGATTTTGATAAATTACACCCCTACGCGAGCGAAGCCGCGGGCAAAAGCTAGTTGCTCTATAAAGAAAATACCGAAATCAATAATGCTATCTCCTACATACATCTCACAGCTGTCGTAGGTACAGACAATGAGAAAAGGTTAAAAGGCAAAGACAAAAATAGTAAATAAAAAAGAAAGAAAAAAATTGATTTTTTAGCTTTTTTATTTGGCTATACAATATGTAACAAAACCCCTGTTCGGTCCTCGTAAGAGCAACTGAGACCGTCAATATGAACAACTTTTCCTATGGGAACAATGCTAGCTCGATGAAAAGATTGTCATTTTCATATAAATTGCCGGGCTGGCCTAACACTTTTGTATATGTCGTTTTTTTTCGAGTTACAGCCATTGGTCTTATAAAAAAAACTTGTTCATATTGATGGTCTGAGTTGCTTCTACAAGGATCGGACAGGATTTTTGTTACATATTGTAAACTTAACAATTTTTTGAAGCCAAACGAATTACACAAGTATGCACCAAAACGGCGTTCGGTTTGATTTGGGTTTCCCGATACTGTGCTTTGTCTGATTAGAGACGTAAATCCTCAAATGCTATTTAACCTATTTGTAAATATTCACTTTTCCCTCTACCCAAAGGTCGACTGGAAGAGATTGCGATAAGTCCGCCTTTGTATCATAATTCTCTTTTTTTTTTTGTTAATTGCTTTTTCCTTTTGTTTATGGTGCAATAAAGAGTATTTGTATTGTATTGTATTGTATGCTCTGTCTGCCCCTTTAACGGCAAAGACGTAATAGTTTATGTTATAATCAGAAATGAAAATCTTATATTTAAGGTTAAAACCGTACCCAAAGAGTTAAAACGGGACCCTATTAGTAAGACTCCACTGTCCGTCTGTCTGTCTGCGTGTCTGTCACCTGGCTACACCTCATGAACCGTGATAGTTAGACAGTTCAAATTGTCCTGGGTCTGGGGTATTGATTTATCTATGTATTTGTTATAAAATATAGTTTCGTTGAGCTAGTATCCCATAACACAAGTCTCGAACTTACTTAGGGGCTAGCTGAATCAGTGTAATTGGTCCATATTTATTTATTTAGTTGAAATTTTCATAGATGATGTATTTCTGTTGACCCTATAACAACAAATACTAGAAACAGAATAAAATAAATATTAAAAATACAATAAACTTGTTTTTTATTTGCCGTTTTTTGCTCGACAATAATAACGGCAATAGGAAGACGCTTAAAATATTAACAGAATATTTAGTTGTGTATTCACTTTAAAAATAAATATTTAAGAAGGCCTACCATACAAAGAACGTGATTTTTTATAAATAACGGTACGGAACCCTTCCTGTCCCACTCTGATTTGCACTGTTACCGGTTATATCTTTACTTAAAACAAGCAAATCTTGTATATTTATTTATATATATGGATGAAGATCTCGGAAACGGTTCCAACGATTCTAATAAAACTCTGTATTTAGGTATTTATTAAAAAGGTACTTGAGGCTAAAAAAATATTTTCAAAAAAAAAAGTAACCGAGCAAAGCTCGCTCGCTCAGCTAGTTAATGATAATATGATAAACTCTGACTATGTCTTATGTAGTTGACTGTACCCATAATTCAGTACAAGCCCGAAACTAATTTCTATGACATTGCGCTAACATTGAATCGTCTGCAAGCAGTTTCAAATTATTGAATCAAACTGTTTGGTACAAGCTCGCAAATTGTTAGTAACTTTAACTTTGTAATCAATCAATCCAGCTTTGTTGTGCACTTGACATGTGTTATATTCTTCTAAAACCAGATTTCAAGAACATACAATTTATATGAATGGTTGAATATTGCGAAGAAATGAAAAATATACCCATGCTCCAAAGGAGGGGTGAAGACAAGGTTAGAAAAGTATTACTGTTATTAGGCCGTATTTAAGATTAGCCAAAAATAATGGACCTATATTTTTCCGTTTGCCAAAAAAGTAAAAATTTACAAAGATATGAAACAGCAGAGTCGGGGCTTGCGACGTCACCTCTATGTAAAAATCGTAAGTAGCCGTGACGTCATATGTAATTTCAAATTTATATGACAAAGCCCTTCTGGCGAGTAGGCGACCAATACTGTGAAAATGAGTTTTTTTCGGCGTTTCTTCTCAGCAGTGGTCGTTACGAAGCGCTGGTATCGGTAGCTTTTCTTTAAAAATAAATTAAGTTTTAATATACTTTACACGTAACATAAATTATACTTATTGACGTGTAAAAGTACCTGTAAAGGTCTAATTACTGAATAAACATTTGAATTTTGAATTTTTGAATTTTTCAAAGCGCTGTATCTTTGTCATTTTTGGTTTCTCAGAGAAAAGAAAAGAAAAAGTACAATATTTTTTAATAATCTAACTAACCTATAGGCTAAAATTATATTTCCATTCGTCATGCCTGTCATTATTAGTCAAAGTTACGACTATTATGTAAAAATACCAATAAAAACAGTTTTACAGTAATTTTTTATTTTATCCTAGACCAGAATGGAAATCTTCTAAATATACAATGTCCTTTTTAATTAAGTACAAATATTTTAAAAGGTGATTCAGTCCATCATTTTGAACAACTTTTCCCAATAAATATATATAGAAATACGAAAAATTTTTTTGCATTTTTCATAGTACCTAACGATATCACGTGACTACTTCGATCTGTATGAGAACCTAAATATTTTTTTTCGTATTTCGATATATATTTATTGGACAAAGTTAATCAAAATGATGGACTGAATAACCCCTTAAAATATTTGTACTTAATTAAAAAGGACATTGTATATAACTCAAAGGTCTGACTGACTGACATAGTGATCTATCAACGCCCAGCCCAAACCACTGGACAGATCGGGTTGAAATTTGGCATGCAGGTAGATGTTATGACGTAGGCATCCACTAAGAAAGGATTTTGACCAATTCTACCCCCAAGGTGATAAAATAGCGGATGAAAGTTTGTATGAAACTTTGCCAATTTTCAAACTGATCAGGCTGAGACGTTGCATGCATAAAGCTACTATGACGTAGGCATCCCCTAAGAAAGGATTTTGATAAATTAAACCCCTACGCGAGCGAAGCCGCGGGCAAAAGCTAGTCAGAAATAAATTTTCCGTACCAAATACTTCTCTTCCCGCGCAATTTGTAAAAGTCTATAGAGAGAATGCGTCAAAATGGATTCATATTTTGTTTATTATCACAGAATTGGGTACTTTTCTATTTCAAAATTAAATTATTTGGTACCATTAAGAGTACCCTTACCTTGGAACTTTTCTTACAAACGTAGTTTACGATTTATTTTGAAACGATATGTCAGATAGGGTTAAAAATTTTAAATTTTAAAGTAATTGCAATAACTTAAGGTTATTAACGTTATAATTGGTTTCCGAAACTAAAATTATGAACTGGAAAGAAAATATAAGGGTGTAGAAGTTTTCCATACTGGTGGTCAAATATCTTAAGATACACCATATTCTCTTTTAAGTACATATTTTTACTGTAAAAACTAGTTTTATGCCTAAATATATACCTACAATTTCTTTGAAATTACATAATTTCGCCTATATCTGACATGTCGTTTCAAAATAAAAGCTAGACTACGTTTGTATGGGAAAGTCTGATTCTGTCAAGGGTAAGGGGACTCTTAAGAAAATTAAACGTCACAAAATAATGTCACTTGTCATGATCATATTGATTTTCAACGTGATTTAAGACGAAGTGGTAGCTAAAGTGGCGCCCTCATTTGAAATAAATTGTTTAAAACTAAATATGGTTATAATTAAAAATTTGATTTGTATCAATGTCTAGAAAGACCTTTAAACTATTTTATGAATAACCTTTAAAATTATTACTAATAGTCCGTCTAGTTTTAAAACACCTATACCTCACACAAAACTAATACAAATTTATATTTATTTTTAGTATTTTTTGCTATAGCGGCAACAGAAATACGTCATCTGTTGTTGTCAAAATTTCAGCTGTCTAGATATCACGATTCATGAGATACAGCTTGATGACAGACATATAGTTATATTATTATTAGTAATATATCTTTTAAAATTACATATTTTGCGCCTCCTTCAAAAGACTTCTTAATCTCGGCATCACCAGTGGGTTGACTGGTAGAGAAAGCATTTGGCCATAAGTTCGCCTATAACATTTGTAATAAATAAATAAAAATAGTTACAGACAGACGGACGGACGGTCAGCGGAGTCTTTTCAATTCAAATTCAATTCAATTCAAATATATCTTTATTATCATAGGGTATTTATAATATCTCTTAATAATCGCCACTTTGTTTTATTGCACAATAATTGTTGACGTCAAAAAGTTACTTAGAGCTAAGTTTACTGCCGCCTCCAAAGCGCTAGTGCAGAAGAAGCGGTAACAAACTGCACTGCAGCATTTTCTCCAAGAACGTCAACTCACAATGAAATTAATATTTATAGTTGATATGTGGACAGAGTATACATTGTTTGTTGTCATAATTTAAATTATTTTTTTTAGTAATAGGGTCCCGTTTTTACCCTTTGGATACGGAACCCTAAAAATGAGGTAGGTTGACATGTAGGATGAATGAGAAATGAACCATTCGATACTAACTCTAATAGTGTACATCCAATATGGAAAGGAAATACCCGTAATAAAACAAACCATGGGCTATATATACTACCTCACTTTAGTTCATTGAAGTAAAAATTACAGCCAAAATTTAAAAAAAAATGCCATTTCCATTCAAAAGTGTGCAGCCGCCCGGACAATTTGTATGGCAGTGTCAAAATTTTGTTTTGTTTTTTACAGGTATTTTGTTATCAATAAACTAAAGAAATCTAAATATATATAACTCAAAGGTGACTGACTGACTGACATAGTGATCTATCAACGCACAGCACAAACCACTGGACGGATCGGGCTGAAATTTGGCATGCAGGTAGATGTTATGACGTAGGCATCCGTTAAGAAAGGATTTTGATCAATTCTACCTCTAAGGGGATAAAATAGGGGATGAAACTTTGTATGAAACTTTGTCAATTTTAAAACGATCGGGCGGAGACTTTGCATGCATAAAGCTACAATGACGTAGGCATCCCCTAAGAAAGGATTTTGATAAATTACACCCCTACGCGAGCGAAGCCGCGGGCAAAAGCTAGTATAGTATAAGCCCGTGGTTTGATTTATTACGGGTATGGCCCTTTCACGTTGCAAGTAAGGAATTTTAGCGTTAATTTTCTCAAAGTTGTCCTTGCAGACGTCAGGGGCAGGCGTCAGAATACCATTTGTATGGTAAATAGTAATCAACACAAAGTAAACACTCATTTACATACAAAATTGTTTGCGAAGCTGCACAGATGCATTAAATGCATGAATTGAATGTTACAGGCTTTTGTTCGCGTAACTAGCTGGATAAATTTCTAAATTATATCGAAAGAAGTCTAAATTATATCGAAAAAAGATGGCTATTATACGTTGACGCAAATGTATATCTGTGTGTCTGTCTGTGGCATCGTAACTCTTTGCCTCGGAGGAAGGTATAAGTAGCAACGTATTGGAAGAACAAAATTTGAAATTTGAGCCAGTGACACGATAAGAAGAAGATCGTAGCTCTCGAAAGGATGGACAAATTTTGATGTGGTTTTTTCACATAAAAGCAAGTTTCCTTGCGATTTTTCTTAGCTATGTTCGATGATAATCATTTCAGTGGTTCAAAAGTTATTAGGGGTAAACGCTTAATGTCAGGGTATTTGTAAATTTCTCAGGCAAATAACTTGTTAAGTTTTTACAAATAGCTAATGAAAAAATATATAAATAAAGAACTTAATTAAAACATTATTGGTAATATATTAATTATAAACATTAATTAATAATATAATTATCTATATGAAATAATTAAGTCCCAATAAATGACCCATTACACAAACTATGTTCATTTATTATTAGAGAAACTGCAATAGTATCTAATTAAAATGATACATTAATGTCATAATCGGCTATTCGCCACACATGGACAAGTGATTTAAAGCTCGATGGCCAAAATTTACAAATGACTCACACTATATTATAAATAATTAATTATGAGAGAGTATGTGTGTGTGAATTCAATTATTAAATTGCATTCGCAACTTTCCAACAACCCAAATTATATTTTTTTTAAACGGCGAAATAAACGGGATGTATAAAATACATAGTGATGTCGTCATAGTTTTTTAAACAAATAAAAATAAATAAATATATGCGGACAAATAACACTGATTTAGCTAGCCTCAAAGTAAGTTCGAGACTTGTGTTATGGGATACTAACTCAACGATACTATATTTTATAACAAATGCATATATAGATGAACATCCAAGACCAAGGACAATTTGAAAACGACCATTTTCCAACTTGCCCTGACCGAGGATCGAACCCGGGACCTCTGAGTTGCGGACTAGACCGGCGACCACTACGCGACGGAGGTCGTCAAAATTTTGGAGTCAAATAACGCTTTTAACAGTTTTTTTACGATAGTTAATCTCAAATCACATTGAAAATGGGTATGATCTATAACAAGTGACATTATTTGGTGACGTTTTATTTTCCTGACCTAATTTATTTGTGATCCAGGAAAGTACCCGATTGTTTTTTTTCCGGCAATCCGTCACCGACAGGTGTCTCGCTCGAACTATTGCGGGCGTAGAGTTGCTCGACGGAAGTTCCAAATTGAGAGTTTCTTTTTTGTCGCGATCACCATGCTAGCCACGCTGGTCCAACTTAATTATATAATGCAAATAAAAAAATATAATTAATAGTGAGAGAGTATGTGTGTGTGTGTGTGTGTGTGTGAATTCAATTATTACCTAAATTGAATTTGAGAGTTTCTAACTTTAATCAAAACTTTTTTCTAAACCGCAAAACAAACATTATGATGATGATGATGTATTGGATGTATGAAATACAGAGTGATGTCGTCATAGTTTTTTTGGAGTCAATTCAATTCAAGTCAATTCGGAACTTCCAAGAACCTTTAACAGTTTCACCCTCGTGTTAAGAATAAGGTTGAGAAAATAAAACTTCACAAAATAATGTTACATATCCATTTTCAATCCCGTTGAAAATGGATATGTAACATTATTTTACTTAACACGAGGGTGAAACTGTTAAAGGTTCTTGGAAGTTCCGAATTGAGAGTTTGTTAACGAACAGCTAAGAACAATACAGGTATTGTGAGGAAACATGTTTTGTTTTATAAAGTTCAAAGTCATTGTAAATAAAATCGGGCGAAAATAAAGGTAAAGGGATTATAAGCATGAATTAAACGGGTTACTGCGTAGAGAAATTAAATGGAAATTATTTTCTCGGCGCGGTCGATTCTTTCGGCGCGGTCGATTCTTTCGCCGCGGTCGATTCTTTCGGTGCGAATAGACATGCGAGGCCTTAAAAAATTTCGATCAATTCGACGCGTTTTGTTCGGATAAATGTGCGTTCATCTTTAAAGGGAACTCTGCGAATGTGTCTATTTGTCCTCAATCTCACCTAATGGAAAGCGACGATGAAGACTAGGATGAAGCATGCCTATCCAAAAGATACCCATTCAATCTACTTTTGAATGTCCCGGGGCTGTACTTCTCTGGGAATATAGACGCAGGCAGTTCATTCCACATCTTAGCTACCTTGGATTCTTTTTATCGAGTGAAGTTTATTAGATCTTGTAATTGAATGCGAGTTTGACTAGACTAGAGCCTTAACTAAGACACACCTTTTTACCATTTTCTACATCTCAGATGATTTTAAAACCCAAAAACTCGGCCTAACTAGCAAAATCGGGCATTTCATTTCAAAACTAACGTGTCGGTGTACAATACAATTTTTTAACTAAACGTAGCTGTGAGTTTTTACTCTTCGTTTTAACTCTGTATCCGCGTATCGGCTTTGAGGAATTGTTTTGTTTTTATATCGACTAGAGTTGTGTCAATATGGATTCGGAAGCTGAACCGCTTTTGTTTTAAGCGATCATTTTACGGCTTTTCGTTAAGCCTGGTTTACATTTTGACAAGTGACAAGTGCGAGTGAGAAGTGACAAGTGAACACTGACAAGTGACAAGTAGGTGTTAACCCGTCAATGGTAAGAAGATATGCAGCAAGCTCATTATACGCGATGTATACTCGTATGTCGTGCATGACTTGCCGGCTATGACAGAAGCGGTGAGCGAGTGCGGGGAAAGCGAAGAGGCGCGGGGAGTGTTACTTGTCAAATAACATAACAGGCTGCTATTTACTTGTCACTTGCCTCTTGCCAATTAAAATGGAGTTAGTATCGCAAAGGTATTGTGGTCCATGGGCAGCGGTGATCACTTACCATCAGGTGACCCGCTTGTTCGTTTGCCGCCCTATAATTCTTGGAGTGTCACTTGACATTTCTAAGGCTTTTGATATAGTCTTGCACGAGAAACTTATTGGTAAGCTCCCCTGCTATGGAACACCGATTTGCCTATGCAATTAGATAGCCGACTTCCTGAGATAAAAGTCAATATGTGTTCTTGTTGATGGGAGCTCGTCCGACCTAATGGATATAGATGCCGGGGTACCTCAAGGTTCGGTCCTCTCTGCAACACTGTTTCTACTGCACATTAATGATCTTTTTAGACCAGACATGTTCGGGTATGCAGATGACAGCACTGTTTCAGAGAGGTGTATTCCCACCGCAACACCAGGTAGAGTTGAGATTGAGGCCGAAAGAGTATTGATGACTGAACGAGTGAATTTATCACTCAAGGCAGTTTCTGACTGGGGTGATGCCAACCTTGTTAAATTCAACGCATCTAAGACCCAGGCCTGTCTTTTCTCTACCAAAAAAAGTCCCTTTACCTTGACTCCTACCTTCCAGGGCATATCCATCCCCTTAACCAACAAATTGGAACTCCTTGGGGTACTTATTACATCAGACCTTAATTTCGGTCAATATATAGAGTCCAGAGCCAAGATTGCTGCAAGGAAACTGCGCATACTATCCAGAGTCAGGCAATACTTCACACCCGAGCAGTTGCTTAACCTTTACACTGCTCAAGTGAGGTCTTGTATCGAATACTGCTCTCACCTGTGGGATGGCACAGCCCAGTATCAGCTTGATGCTTTGGACTCTATCGATAATCGTGCCCGGAGAATCATAGGAGACGTAAACTTAGTCTCTAAAAGACTGCAAAGTCTTGAGCATCGTCGTGGAGTGGCCCGCCTGTCTGTCTTTTACAGGCTACACTTTAGAGAATGCTCTCAGCAGCTTCATGATTTAACTCCACCTTCGCCGTTCCGCTATCAAACTGCCAGGAATGGGTCAGGGCTCCATCCCTATATAGTACAAGTTCCAACTACTCGTACAAAATGCTTTGCGTCTTCTTTTCTTATACGCACGGCTAGAGACTGGAATGCTTTGCCCTCCCACATATTCCCCGAAAGATACAATTTGGATGTCTTCAAGAAAAGAGTGAATAGGTAAGGTGGGTGGACCATGGAAGGCCATGCTCCTTCGAAGGCCAATTATTAAAATTTCATAGTTATTGCCATGTGATGACAAATTCCTTCTATTTACACAAACATCCATCGAACTGGAAATCACAAACGCGGTGGCGAATCGCTCGCGCTACTATTTTGGCAGTACGGTCCCTCGCTTCTTTGATATCGGGAATCGACAACGTTTAAATAAGGTGGGTGTACCATGGAAGGCCACTCTAACAAATAAACAGTTATTATTCGTTTATTTACTGAATAAATGAAACTAACAAATATTTATGTAATACTTTGTTTTATTACATAACATATAAACCACTTCTTTTTATTGTAGATTTAATCACTATTCGGTAACTTTTAGTGTTAAATGACTGATTTATTATGATGGCCTTCCAAGGAGCCTTGTTTCTAGCAAGGCCATTTGCAAGAGTTCAATGAAACTTAAGTTCAATCAATATTGATTAAATCTGCAATTCAAAAAAGTGGTTTATTTGTTACGTAATAAAACGAAGTATCACTTAAATATTTGTTAGTTTTATTTATCCAGTAAATAAACGAATAATAACTGTTTATTTGTTAGAATGGCCTTCCATGGTACACCCACCTTATTACTTGAGTATGCGTGATCCATCCCAGACCGTTTCGTTGCCTTCCACCAAGTGAGAAGCCGTCAAACGCTACAAAGTTTTAAATTAAAAAAATATATATAACAAGTGATTATTAAAAAAACAATTAAAAACTTTTATTTTTAACATGGACTTTAAAACATTGAAGTTCTCCTCAAGAAGAATCATTCGAGTTCAAATTCGGTGGTTGTATGTTGTTTTATCTCAGAGATGCCAAGACCACCTTTTAGCTCCATCAGCAGATCAGCTCCAAGTCATATAATATTGCATTGTCACGCAATATACGTATTCGTGCAAAATTTCAGCTCAATCGGGAACCGGGTCGGATTTACCTTGCAAGATTTGATTACAGACAGACAGACCACGGACTGGTGAAAATAAGTGAAAGCTTGTAAAAAAAAAGATAAGAAAGGTAAGAGAGCTTTGCTAAAAGTAACCTATTTATTATTTCCCAGATTTATATTGCTTAATCGTGAGAAAACAACACAATTCACTAGTATGCAAAAATAACTGTTTTCTCTAATGACAGTCACTAAGCTACGTCAAGATGCCTTTAGGCAGCTCGAAAAGTCTGACACCAGGTTCAATAAAACACTTGATAAGAAATAAAGACTAAAATTAGTCCTAACACAACCGTGTAACAAAACGTAACAGGGCGTCTATAAACCACCATCCCCTTAAAGCATTAACCGAGCCAAGAGTTTGACAACCGACATTCGAGTTATAAAATCTATAAACACGAAATCCATTGCGGCGTCAGAATAAAACTCCCATTAAAGTATAAAAGTAAGCGAGCGATGGATATAGAAATCCTTGATGACGTTACAATTGCTAAAGTCGCAGTACGTGGCGAGTCGATTTTGCGAATTTTTCGCAGAACGCAATATTCTATCTGCAGGGATGACGTAATAGGGTTTTTGTGCGAAAAAATCCGACCACGACAAGAAAGGACGTTTTAGAACGGTTTTGGGTTCGCTTTTTGCGATATTCTAATGTTAGCTACGTAGACTTCTACAAATAAAGATAAGTCAAAAGTATTCAATATCATATGTCACCGTATGATTGTGAACACCGATTTTTTATAAACTATCACGCGAGATTGTAAACCAAATTAAAACATGTGATGAAAAATTTTGCCACGTGTGGGATTCAAACCCGCGTTCCTCACGTTAACGCCGTGAGTGCACTACCAATTGTGCTACCTTGGCTTCGAATCTTCCTGACAAGATTTCTCATCACATATTACACACGCATTTAAAGCATGTGTTATTCTTCACTACTACCTACTATTTAGAAGTGTGATATTCAACTTAATTCAATTTAGTTGAATTGAAAGTTGATTAAAGTAAAGAAGGCTTTTGTTTCAAATTATTGGTTTTTTAACAGCATTGCAATGCTCGGAGCATTGCAATGCTGTTAAAAAACCAATAATTTAGATTGTAAACTGTCGGTAAATTGTGGACTGTGTCATACTGCTTACAAATTTGACATTTTTAATTAATAATTATGACATAGCAATGTATTCTCAGTCCACACATCTAATTTTAATATCAGTATAATTGTAAGGTTGACGTTTTTGGAGAAAATGGTGCAGTACAGTTTGTTACCGCTTCTTCTGTACTTGCGCTTTGGAGGCGGCAGTAAACTTAGTTGTAAGTAAATGATCTGACGTCAACAACTAACTATTAAGAAATCGAAAGAAAATAGAAATGACAATTATCAAATGATATAAATATCCAAAGATAAATAAATGATTTTTGACTTTAAAAAAAAATAATACAACTTACTGATTTACGGTAGTTTATAATCTTTCTTTAACGAACCGTTAAATTATGAACGAATTTGCACTTACAGACAGAGTTCAAAATCTGACCATTTTTATTACTCGTAAAATGAAATAGAATAGTATTTATTTGCATTATTTATGTAACCAACCTGCATGCAGGCGTGTCAATATAGGGCATCGTAGGTATATTTTTTCACTGGTTTTGAACTATATGTCAAAGGCATAAGGTACAAGCTTGACGACCTCCGTGGCGTAGTGGTCACCATGCTAGTCCGCCACCCAGAGGTCCCGGGTTCGATCCTCGGTCAGGGCAAGTTGGAAAATGGCCTTTTTCAAATTGTCCTGGGTCTTGGGTGTAGTATCGTTGAGTTAGTATCCCATAACACAAGTTTCATACTTACTTTGGGGCTAGCTCAATCAGTGTAATTTGTCCCTATTCATTTATTTGTTGAAATTTAAGTGGTACCTATTTTACCATTGCCCTATTAAGGGGTAACAATATGTATGTATAATTATATCACATCTTCATCCTTCAGTTTTATTACTTTCATTATATTTTTTATAATATTCTACACTTTATATTAAAAAAAAAAACGACGGGTTGCACTCCGGGAGTGCCGGCAGACGTGAAAACTTGAATATTAAAGTTGTGCATTTTTGTTATTTTTTTTAATGGTTAGGGAATAATTTTGCACGAATTGCTTAAATTATATTAGTATAAAAGTACTATCATTTATGTGGTAGAATACAATATTTATTTATTTACAGCGTCCCACGCGCAAGCGCCCTGCGCCGCCTAAACGAAACAGCAGACGCAGGCATACATTTTCGCCGCGCCGTAGAAAAAAGGGGGATACGCCGCGCCGGCTATTTACGCTCTATCCGTCTTACGAATTTTCGATCAGTGTCACGTGTCCTGACGCGAAAAAGTGAACAACGCCGCTAAAGAAGTTTTCACTTCAACAAAATTATAAACCGTAACTCATTGGTCGGTTTTGGCAAGGGGTAGCTCGTTCTGTATGATATTACATACAAAAGTGACAATACATGTGTCAATTAACTCATTTCATAAAGCATTTAGGTAGTATGTTCAGATGTAATAGAAGTCAATGTATGTTTGTACCGCCGTATGTGAAATGGGCTTGGGCGTGAACGAAAACATCGGCTTTTTCAGCAAAATTCTTAGTACATTAGAGTTTCAAGCTCGCTATGTAAAATTAATGACACTTTTATTCGAATAAAAAGCAAGATTTATGTAATTTCGCTCTCTTACTCGTAAAAAAAGTGATTTATGCTAAAAAATAACTGGTAGAAATCACTCAATCGTTTATACTGCTAGCAGTACTAAAGGAGAAGGTGAAGGCGAGAAGTGTGTGGTAGGGAGTTGACGCGTGAAGGTCGTGCCGTGTCTCAGGATGAGTTTCAAAAACCAGTATAAATCGGTTTGAATCATGCGCGGGCCGTACCATGCCTCAGGCCGGTGTTTCTATCTATGTGCACTTACACAAATACAAAGCTGAGCTTACGTCTCGATGGGTGTATTTCGCGCAACTTGCGCGTTTTGCGAATGAACGGTGCGTATCTTTTACTGCGTGTGGTTTGACATTAAAAAAGAATAAGAGATGATTTTGCGCAATAGAAAACCAATATAAACTAACAAAAAAAGTAGAGTCAAGTCAGGTTGATGGACATACCTACACTACGTGATATTTTAGCGAAGCGGGCTAATCTAAGACATTTATATAATTCTTTATTGTATATCTTTTTGTCGGGGATTAAAAAAATGAAATGAAGACATAAAATATAAAAGTACACACTAAGCCCATTCGTGAAGTAAGCCTGACAATAAACTACACAATATATTGGCACTAAAAGAGTAATTCTCTTTGATCTACGATCCGCCATATTGGAATCACGCACATTTGGATTATCGATTGGTATTATAAATAAATAAATATATAGGGACAAATAACACTGATTGAGCTAGCCCCAAAGTAAGTTCGAGACTTGTGTTATGAGATACTAACTCAACGATACTATATTTTATAACAAATACATAAATAGATAAACATCCAAGACCCAGGAAAATTTGAAAAAGGCCATTTTCCAACTTGCCCTGACCGGGGATCGAACCCGGGACCTCTGGGTGGCGGACTAGCATGGTAACTACTACGCCACGGAGGTCGTAAACTATGTTAGAAAAGTATATCATTAACATTATTATCATATCAGCCACAGGTAGTCCACTGCTGGACATAGACCTTCCCCAAGGATTTCCAACCGAATGACCACCTAGCAGGTGGATGTCCTACGCTGCGCTTGATGGTTCGTGGCCGCCATTCTAGAATCTTTTTGTCCCATCGACCATCAGTTCTTCTAGTATACCGTTCGCTCTTCACCATGAAGTCACGTTCTCTCACTTACAGCCCCATAAACCGGTAACCCTTTCCGGAATCAGGTCATATTTTTATAACTATGTTGGTTAAACTAGCAGGCATGTAGGTCCTTTTTTTTTGTCGTGGAGTTAAGCGGAGATGCCTCCATTTCTCTCTTATCTCTGCTATTTTTTTACCCGACATCCAATGGGAGGAGGTTATCAATTCGGCGGAATCTTTTTTTTATGTATGTTCACCGATTATTCAAAGACGCAACACCGATTCGGAAAATTCTTTTTATTTTTATTAATAGGGCATACCTACTTATCTTGGGGGCTTTTAGATTTTTTTTCAAAATCGGTTGTTTAGTTTGGGGTAATGTCGGTTTTTAGTCTTAAAAATTATTGATGTTCTGGTACCTAATTTCTAATTCTTCATTTATTAGTCAGTAAAAACTTAAGTATTATAGATATTTTGTCAGTATTTTAAACACCACACACTATTAAAACTCATAAATATTTTTCGAGTCGCTCTCTGATCTGGCAAGGAAAAGCATTACTAACGCTAACGCATGTCAAGCAATTCCTTAGTCTGTCCGCGTTTGGATTGGTGACCAGAAGCGACAAAATTCATACTTTGGAAATGAAGTTCAACCTTTAGTCCAGCAGGCAGGTTGTCATTATTAGATCGTACGTCAAAACTATGTCAGATGCCTTTAAGCAACTGGAAAAATAAACACCACTATTGGGACTACATAAACACCCGATAAACAAAACATTTACCAGTCTAGACGTTTCCAAGCTGAGTCATTTATCCTGTGTACATAATAACGTCTTATGAGCTTACAGTAATAGAGCAAATAGAATAGCATAATAAGGGATAACGGATCAGTAATAATAACTCATATCGGACCAAGGTTGAACGGCTATGGAATATTTATGAAGGTAATAAGTAGTTCTTGTATATTTCTAGCCTTATATTACACGTGCTCGTGTCCGTATGGGCTCGCTCATCGCATGCTAAGAAGGTTGGTGTAGCCCTAAACGCTTCCTGCCGCATTATAACAGATACTTTAAAGCCTACACCGTTGCACCATCTATACGCAGTGTCTGGAATAGCCCCACCAAATATGCGACGCAGTGTCGCCAGCGCTGTGGAGAAATCTAAACAGACGCTTGACCTTAAAGAGCCGAAAAAGTTTTCTAAGACAGCCAAGCATTCCAGTCAAAGAAGCCTCAAACACTAGGTTAGCATGGTGGAAAAATAAATATCCTCCTTCACCATCTCATATTCCACCTGATGAGAAACTTCCATCAGGTGGCGATCTCCCCTGACCGTCTGGAAGACCCTAAACAGGCTCCGGAAAGGTGATGGGAGATGTCACGAAAACCGAGCAACGTGGGGTTTTCTAAAAACGATCGTTGTGACTGTGGAGCTGTTCAAACCATGGCCCACCTACTGTAATATCCCAACTGCCCAACCCCCTGTAAAATAGAAGACCTAAACTCGGCTAATGACAGAGGCGTAAATGTGGCCACACATTGGTTCACACTCATATTATCTTTATCTTTATCTATTATCTAAATCTTCTAAATATATATAACTCAAAGGTGACTGACTGACTGACATAGTGATCTATCAACGCACAGCCCAAACCACTGGACGGATTGGGCTGAAATTTGGCATGCAGGTAGATGTTATGACGTAGGCATCCGCTAAGAAAGGATTTTGATCAATTATACCCCCAAGGGGATAAATTAAGGGATGAAAGTTTGTACGAAACTTTGTCAATTTTAAACCGATCGGGCTAAGACTTTGCATGCATAAAGCTACTATGACGTAGGCATCCCCTAAGAAAGGATTTTGATAAATTTCACTCCTACGCGAGCGAAGCCGCGGGCAAAAGCTAGTTCTAATATACGTATTAGTCCATTCCGACTCGCTAAGAAGAAGAAGATTTCTACTTATTTGCGAATCATGTTCTCCGTCAATGACCGAGCGATTCAAGCAAAAATTCTTTCATGTTTGACCGATGTTCGGCTGTTCTCGCTTATAGGTCGCATTGCTCAATCGATTCTTGTGTTTTGTGAGCAAAAATTTAAAATGTGCAGGTTTGATGACTCATAAAGAAAAATTCTAATGTATATTTAGTAATTAGCTTTTTTTTAAATTATTACCTTTAAAGGCACTTTTACACGTCAATAAGTCTAATTTACATGAAGTGTAGTGAATTTTTGCACATTCTTTTATCATTTCAATCACAGGAAGACCACTGTTGGACATTCGGTAGAATTTACAAAACGAACGATTGGAAGCGGCTTGCATCCAGCATTTTCCAGCAACCTTGCCCAGGTCATCGGACCTGAGCAAGGTTGCTGGTAACAGCGGTGTTCTTCGATTGGTTTTTACGATCTGCATTAAAATTTTTGAATAGGTATAAAAGTTTTATTATAGTATTACGCAAAGCTCTTAATTCCCAAACATATAAATGTCTACATGACCGGATAGTAAAGTCCCAAAGATCGTTAGGACAAAGGCTCGAGTTATGGGCGTTGTGTAGTAATTAATATTCGACTTAACCAGCCTAAAGGCTATTTGGTTTAAGTATCGAAAGTACAGAAATATGACTTGTCTTGTGTAGGGCAAAAAATGTATTTTTTTTTAAGTTCACGTCACGTTCTTACATTTTTTTATTTACTCGCACGTATGTACTTTGTCTTTCGGCTGGCAAAGGTCTGTCGCTTTTTTTTCTATTTTGTCTGTGTCTGTGGCGACCTCTACGGCCACTATGAGGAACTACAATCAAGAGACAACCGACAGTATAGTCCACAAGAAGCATATTGTAACAACCTGAATGATACATCCTGGGCATTTAGCACCAAGATGTAACATCCTAAACGCTACCTAATTGAATTATCTATAAACTTAAGAAATAAATTATAAATACCTTAATTTACCATGAGACCTCTCTTACTATAAATCTTTATCTTGAACTTAGTGAGTCCTCGGTTTAGGCGGTGATCGTCATCGTAGTGGACCCAAGTTATACAAAGTAGTAACTCAGTTTCTAGCGCAACACGTTCCGTTCCACCATTCATAGTACATATAAATCAGTTGTATTTAGGATTCTGTATTAAATAATAAAACTAAAATTAGAGAATTAGAGAGATGAAGTTCTGTAACATGTTCAGTTCTTTATGTAGAAGGATAGACTTATATATACATATTTATATTATAGACATTCGCTCATTATTTTATTACGGATATAGGAAACGCTCCTCCCCGCGTTTTCCTGTGAGTTCAACCATAGACATGACCACTCCCCATCCGAGGGACTTCAAATGCTCAGCATCATACATAAATATTAACTCTAATTAGCCTTTTCAGGCAAGAGACAGAGGGAGGAATGCGAGTAAAGCTCACCAAGCGTTTCCAGCAGCTTCGAGACCTGTACTTATACAGTATCCCGGTCTGAGCATCAAAGTATTATATCAAATCAACTGGAAACTGATTGCTAGAAGAGCATTCTACAAATATTTGTTCTAGTCTGTCTTGTCAGTATATATGAGAGTAATAAATAAATACTGTAATAACAAATACTGTGATTATAAGGTTTCATGAAGATGAGTAGAAGTCATTTCAGACAGCAATAGAAGCTTAATTTCATAGTATACATAATTTGAAAAATTGTTTAAGAAATACCTCTTTGTCAGTAGGTAATTTTATTAGTTCTACACGACTTCTCCGTGTTTGATAGAACATCATAATATCTTTGATATTATGTTAAAACAGCAATTAGAATACATAGTTAGAAGTCTGTTAAGACTTAGTTTGTTCAACAGGCATGGTAACAATGTCCATAGTTTAGCCTCAACCAGAATCGATTCAGATAATTCCAATAAATGTTGTTAATAATATAAGTCTCTTAGTCAGTAGACTTCATTCCAAACATAACTTTTCTATGTTCAAGGGGAATGTTTACGACGAAATAGGCTTCTCGAAACAAGTGTGTACATAACACTGACGATGACGAAGGGAGTTTCTTTGCTCTGCAGTGAGAAACAAACCCTCTGAGCGTGACTTTAGCATAACCCAGTAAAGTGCCAACACAGCCTGTTTAGATGGCTTAAAATAATATATAGATAAGTATTAGAATTATTCAATCCAACCTCAAGTCTCGACTTTTCCAAGACAATTTACCACTCTACTGTACAAGCCAGCAAACCAGAGTAAGTAATTATAATAACAAAGCTATTGCTTTCTGAAATTGAATCATTTTACATAACTCCAGCTTTGAAGGCAATATTCTAGGAAGAATAAGTATTCGTGAGGTGAAGTAGTTAACAATGATATCAATAAACATTAAACACATCAGTGATATCTGATGTAACAGATGAATATAAGTATCTTCAAGTCAATGACAAGAATAAATATGTTCTCTTCAGAGATTGTAAACGCTGTTCTGGTTCCTTTGGAACATAAGAACCTAAGGTCCTTGGACCGTAATTCAGTCTATAGATTACAACAGAGTTTGTTAGTACAAATCACTTACAGAATAGGTGAATCCTCATAGATCATATCAACTCATCGTAAACTCGTCGTGTCGTTTTTATTAAAGAAAGCTATTATCAACTCAGATTAGAGAAAACGCAGAAATAAACATATATTGATTAATTCTTCCCACATAAGGATCACATATTGTAAATGTAGGGCAAAGGCTGAGAGAAAGATTCTACCTCTCTCATCTTAGTAGACATATATACTTTCAATGCAAACAGCGTATCCAAATAGGGTTGACTTGGTAGTAAAATTGGAATCAAAAGTTTAAATACCTTTTCATATCCATATCCTCTTGTGATAATCTTCTTTAAAATAGTATAGAGTTAAAACCTTACCCCGGTTTGTCCTTGTATACAGTGACGGATTTAGACTAATAGATGGCCTAAGCAATCCACGTCTGTGATCGATCTTTAAACCTTTACCGCTTCTTAAAGTTTCTACAATATTCCCTGCAAATAAATCTTTGAAAGATCTTTATTTTCGTAACAAAATTACTTCATCTCCAAAACAAAACTATTTTTTCCCTGTCAGTTTTGATCTAAGCTTCTTTTTATTTTTATCGAATTTCTTCTCTTTTGTCAATTACTATAATATTTTATCCGACTGAAAAAAGGATAAATACATTCCTGCAAGTTTGTAAAGTATTTGAGAATGGAAATAACGAGTGCGTATTTACGAATCGTTACAATATGAGATGGCGCCAGCAGAGTATCCTACATCTCGATCTCAGAGTTCGCCCGATTCGCTGCATATATACAACTTCCGACGATACACCGTCGGAGCCGCGGTTTCCCAGGGTTTTCACGCATTTATCAACAGTTTACAATCTCGCAAGAAATTTATGATTATGAACTATCACAGTTTACATGGTGACACATCTATTCTATTCCTAATTCAGACCCAAACGCCATTTGGTCGTGTCGAGAGTTTTGCTAGCAGGCCTTATTTAAATCTAGGTTCATGTTAGGTTAGGATTAGTCTGGCGGACTACCAATTTGCATAACTAGATTACATGGATACTTAGCTGAATGACCCTCTTACTGTACAAGAGGAAGTTTATAGCCTGACAAGTGTACGCATAAGGGTGAGGTTATGTAAAGTAAACCCAGAAATGGATTACAAATACTTAGGTGACCACAAGTAACATAATATTTGTCCAACTGCGTGATTTGGAAGGTAAGTACTTTCTCACAGCTGTCATTATTTTTCATCATTACTTTTTAGCAATGATTATTTCAAAATGCTACTAGTTTCTTGCTCTTTTCTATCATCTTGTCAGTCCTTCTTCCGCCCACTGCTGAGCATAGGCCTCCCTTCGTCGACACCACCAATCTCTGTCCTGTGCTGATCTCATCCAGGTGAGACCCGCGACCTTGACTATGTCGTCAACCATCTCATTACAGGACGTCCAACGCTTCTTTTACCCGTCCTAGGCCACCATTCTGTTAGTGCCTTACTCCACCGGCCATCACTCCAGTGTGCCGTGTGACCTGGTCAGTTTCAGACCTGCTTTTTTCTAATCTGACGTGAAAACCAGTTTATTTGGCATGCAAATTTAAAAATTCCGGACATTCAAGCATTCACCCCTCATAACTTTTGAAACCCTAAACCGATTTCCATAAAATATAGCTGAGAATCATATTGATCAAGTCAGCACCACTACTGCAAGGAAACTTTCACGTGAAAAAAAAACTGCATTGGAATCGGTCCTCTCCATTTGAAAACTGCGATGCCACTGACAGAATCACAGGCAGATAGACAGATAGACAGATATTGGCGTCAAACTTCTAATACCCCTCTTTTTCTCGCAGCTTTAAAAAATGCTATAAATGCTCTAGTTTCTAAATAAAATTCCGTGATTTTTTCATACAAATATAAGGAATACACCTTCTAAGATATACAGAAGGTTGATTGAATCAAGAAATCAATAGCGGAGTCTGTCACGACCGAAATTTGATTTGGAATGCGATCAGTAAGGTGAAAGGGAGGTGAAAGAAGATAACTGCTATCGACATTACGCCTAATGGTCCCCTGCTATTGGAATAGGTATGTGTGTGTGATATGTACAAGCCACAGACATATAAAGGGTAGTTGCATAATACAAAGAATGCCACGTGGCATGAATTTACACTTAGCTACATTAGTTTTTCTTTCTTATAATTGGTAATATTTGAAACAAATATAGAAAATTAATATTCTTTATGAATGTGAAAGAGTATTTAGAATACAAATACCGCAATAACTGTTTATAAATATATTATTCAGGCAATTAAAAAATAAGCTAGGAGTAAAAATTGACACGCGTTCTAAGTATGTATTGTTTGGTCTGCTTCCCTTTGTATGTCTGTGGTATAAGTGTTCTTGATAAAAACCTCTGCAGTAAAAGAAAATAAGGTAGGAAAATAAGGTAGGTATACAAACTTTTTCTAAACGGTAATGATGACTGATTCGTTTTTCTTTTGTTTTCAGTAGCATTTTAATCAGAACAAAAAAAATAGGCTCATAACGACATAGAATTATATCTCTTATCTCTGCATAAAGATATAATTTTACATTAAACTAATCTTGTGTCTCATTCCCTCTCATGGGAATTTACTGTTGCAAGAATGTGACTTCGCTAACTGTCAATAGTACAATGTTTTCTGCTTATTATGAGAAAATTTAAATGACATTATCTAATGACACTGACTTATGATTAAGTGACTTTTCTTTTCTGTATAATCATACACGTATTGGCGTATTTAATACAAAAAATACGCCACTACGTTTAAGAACAGTTTAGATACAAAGATTTAAATAATTATTCTTATTTAATGTAATTCCACTTTTACTAAAACTAATACAAACTAGCTTATAGTAACAAAATGTATAGAAACCACCAACATTTTTAAAAAAGATAAAAGACGCCATATGGTAGGTAACTAATGTAGGCTTGAGGGTTAATGATTTTACCTCATACACATAGGAAAAATCTTGCCACCAAAAGGCCCATCAATATTAGGTTATATGTTTTTGTGAAAAGTTGTTTCCAGTCTGGATAGGATATTGCAGGCTTGAATCACCTGATTATCCGAAAAGAAAGATGATTCCTTGTTTCGGAAGGCACGTAAAACTGTGGGTCCCGAACGCCACCTAGCGTTTGATCATCAAACTACCCAAGGATTGGTTCCTGGTTTACCCTTTGGGTTGTGGAGGTCAGACGGCAGTCGCTCTGTGTAAAAACCAGTAACTCGTCAAATCTCCTTGGTTAGGTAGCGGACCCCGGGCTCTGAAGCGTTGCTGCTGAGGATGCAACCGGGAATACGCTCGGATGATGATGATGTTTTTGATACTATAAGTAGCTTTCGTGAAATTAAAGCGGACAAGACTAGTTCAAAAAATATCATCTACAAAACAAAATTGAAGCCAATTTTGAAGCGTTCCCCTCTTTTTCATCCCGTTCCATCCAATACGGATCAAAATTAACACACGTTACAGGCCTATCAATCCCTGATACCTCGTTACGCATAAAATCGTTTTATCCACAACAGTAAAAACGCAGTAAAATTCCTTTTTACTGCCGTAAGTGAATACAATTTACTCGTAATACACTCCTTGCTCGTAAAATGGATGGCATTTGGAAATCTTCGTGTCTCACCTATGAAACAAAGTAACATGGGTATAGAGGAATACTAAGACAATCGTACGTGACTGAGAGACTTCGTGTTTCTCTTACCTCTTAACTACATAATCTTCGGCTCGATCCCCAGTCAAAATAATGTTCATGTTTTAAGATATTAGAAAAAATCTTATAATTAAGATTTTCCTAGCAGTTTGATGAAAATAAGAGTTGCTATTTAAAAACAACTCGTGTATCATATTCGTAGACGCCGAAAAACGAAGCCAGGGCTTTGGAGCAGCATCGCTTAGGATCCACTTGGGAGCACGCTATAATATAGGTATATTTTCTAATAAATTTTGATGTATCTTTACCAGAGATTGAAATCACGGGTGCTATTGCTATCAAAGTATGGATATGACTATATAATCTATAAATAAAACAATCATAATTATGTGACTACAGGATATATTTTTATCGAAAATAATTTACTTATCCCGAAATTACATAATTATGATTGTTTTATTTACTTAGTAACCAATTAGATTGTCGAGAAATCCCGATAATTTTAGTCATATACGTACTTTTTATAGCAATAGCACCCGTGATTCCGATCTCTGATCTTTACGTAATAAAGAAACTCCGATTTCGCACGCCATTTTCAGAGCACACGCTATGGAGACATTCCTACTCTCCTTATTTTGTACTCATGGGTACAAACAAGGAATTTTATGGATCGGAAAGTTTTGTTACTCAATCACGTTTTCGCAGCTTAACGGGCCTGATTCGGGCAAACAGGCCCGTGGGTATAAAACAATCGTATAAGTGCAGTAAAACTGCGATTGATCATTATTGTGTCTAGTCGCTAAGTCAAAATGATTCGGTTTTTTCTTTTTCCATAAAGTTGACGTGAGCGCGTATACCTTTCCTGAAATATATGATTAGTATGTCGAACCCTTCTACGTTGGTCCTAAATAAAAAAAAAATTGTACCATCTGGTTTTTTTCTCGTACAGATAAAAAAAATCGAGTATTTTGGTTCCTTTTTACACAAACCCTTACGCTGAACTTAATCTTTGCTTTTTTTGACCTTAGGCTTAGTTTAACAGGTAATGTAGTAAGGGATAAAAGGTTTTTATTCATTTTGTTTCGAATGCTCGAATACATTAAAATATACGCAACAAGCTCCGTAAAAATTGCAAAAAGATATCACAATAGACTTTTTACCCGACTGCGTACGAAGGATTGTACTAACAAGTTTATTCGCCAGACAAATTAAAGAACCCCAGCTGATCCGATTTCCATCAAACATGGCTAAGAATCACCGCAAGGAAATTTGCTTTCACTTAAAAAAACTGTTTCAAAACTAGAGACCTACGATGCCACAGACAGATATTGGCGTCATACTTATAACACCCCTCTTTTTTGAAAGGGGTTAAAAATTACAGTAGACTCACCCACTGCTCTGTTCTTCTATTCTTAAAGTAATCGCTTGTCGATTTTTCCAAAATACACCAATGCTTTTAAAACTTACATAAATATTTCAGCAACCAGCCTGTCTCTAAAAGGACACGAACCGACTTACTTTATGGAATAACTTAACACTTACACAAATCTATCCCGAAGGGATAGGAAAGGTAACCTTTCGACACCTACGCTGAATAATTCACCGTATTCCCCAGTAATATGGTCGAATTGAGCTTGCAGGAGTTACAGCGGCAAATATTGGGGATTAAACCAGATCCTATCTTCTAGTCTTATTGGCTTCAGGCTCATTAATATCAGCTTTAGTTTAGGGCTTTCAGATCTAAAACATTATTTCGGTCGGTTGTTCCAATATAATTGAAATAGATAAATTTTAGTATCGATTTTAGTTTGATGGGCTGAGACCCAACCACTTCTCATCCTAAGGATATGAAGGAAAATGATAAAGAAGCTATAGTAAACAAACTTTTTAAATTTTACATCATTCTTAATAAATTATTATGACATAGCAATGTATTCTCAATCCACATATCTAATTTTACTATCAGTATAATTGCAAGTTGACGTTTTTGGAGAAAATTTTGCAGTACAGTTTGTTTCCGCACCTTATGTACTTGCGCTTAGGAAGCGGCAGTAAACTTAATAGAAAGTTAATGATTTGACGTCACCAATTACCTATTATGAATTCGAAACAAAAAACTGTTAATTATCGACATTACAAATATTCCGAGATAAAAAAAATATTTTGACTTTTTTTTAGAAACCTGTGTTACATATCTCCCGGAGCTCTCCCTCTGTAGCAGCTTGGTACCAAAAACATACTGATAGCATAGGGTTCCCCCAAAGTTATCGAAACACCTTCACAAAAATTTACATTTTACACAATACTGCCCCAAAATAAGTACAAGTACTCACGTACAAAAGTCTTACTCAGAAAATAAATTCAAAGAAATATTTACTTAATGTGTTTAGCGCTATGGTTCAATTTAGCTCGCGTCAGATCTCCTCACCTCTTTGTTTAGATACCAATATATGCAAGCTAATTTCATTCTTACTACTCTTGACAAATGGTAATAATGTAGGTATATTTTCGATACCTAAACAGAGAATGATAATGCACACTATTTCAAATGTGTGTGCGTAGAAAAATTAGAGACTACACAAATATTTCTAAAAACAACTAAATTCAAAAGAACACAATGAAGTAGATTTTTTGATGGTTAACAATGTTTAACTTTTTATAGAGGCAATCATGTTAATATTCAAATTCAAATATATCTTTATTATCATAGAATATTTATAATATCTCTTAATAATCGTCACTTTGTGCAATAAAGCACAATAATTGTTGACGTCTAAAAGTTACTTAGAGCTAAGTTTACTGCCGCCTCCAAAGCGCTAGTGTAGAAGAAGCGGTAACAAACTGCACTGCAGCATTTTCTCCAAGAACGTCAACTCACAATAAATTAATATTTATAGTTGATATGTGGACAGAGTATACATTGTTTGTTGTCATAATTTACTTGATTTTTTTAAAGTCGAAATTTAAAATAATGTCAAATCAAGTTGTTGATTCAGTATGTACCTAATGTACCAAATTATGACCATTTCTGAGTATACAAACCTTTAAGAGGGACCCGCGCCAAGCTCAACCCAGACTTTGTTGACTTTAAGATAGTCATCGGTCCTATAAAAAGTCTTCTCACAGAGTACCTTCTTTACATAAGCTTTAACATTACATAATTTAGTGTGTAATTGTACTAATTGTGAATAATTTTGTAATCTTGATTAATTTAATTAATATATTTAATAAGTATTTTAAATGAACGCACTACTAACACTAGGCTTTTAAGTTTCTTTTTACTAACAATAATATGGTTGTACAATGACCGAAATAAATGATTATTAAATTATATTATTATTAAACTTTTTGTCAGGCATATCAAGGACCGATTGTGGCAGTTTATTGTAAAAAAGTATACCGTTCCCCATAAACGTTTTACTAACTGTTTTGAGCCTATAATACGGGGCAACTAAATCACTCAAATGACGTCAATACCTTAATTCCTCCAAATTAATTGAAATTTAAAAATAAAAGATAAAATTTTTAAAAATATTTCATTGAAAACGATCATTTAGTCAAAACTATCCAAGAATAAAGGAGATTTCGAACCTCAAATCAGCGTTAAAAGGCTGCTCACGTACGTGGATACTTGTCTCAAGTAGTCTAGCTGCAATTCAGACTACTTAGACTTTATAGCACCTGAGTGTATTTGTGTAGGTTATTACGAAGAATTGGTAACTTTCCTTGGACAAAAACAAATGCATATATATATATATATATAATTATCGCACATGTAATGCATATTATTATACATGTATGTATATGGAAAATATTATACTATTGTATTTATCCGTATATACTTATTTATTGACATCTTTTCTTTATGTGCTTTACTTTTGTCTTGCAAATCTTGCAACCCACATTTAGACTATCTGTATAACCCAAAGGTTGACTGGTGGACAACGCTTTTAGCGTTAACAACTACAACAATAAAGATTAAATAAATAAATGAAACATCAAAAAATATCGTCACTTGTCATGATGATGTCGTAATCCATTTTCAGTGTGTGTTGAGGCCAGACGCCTCAGTTTTTAATTTTTCCCTTTCTTCCTCAACTTGGTGATAAGACAGCTTGGTATCGCTGTCTCTTTCGGCGAGTATGATCAGAGAGGGATGGAGACGTGGACCTCAACGGCGGTGGTCAGCGTCTTGACGAAAAGTCTTGTTTCATACGTCATTGTGACAGTGCGCATGCGAATTTGCGCCTTCGTGGCCACCCGCGCGCCGAATTTGATTCTCACCGGAACTTTATCACTGCTCTGCTTTAAAGAAGAGAAGGACTGGTGCACCAGAGAAGTCTGCAGCTCGTCAACGAGGTAAGCGATTACTTATGTAGTTCGTTAAATCACCGAGTTGTAACATTTCTTCCTACCCATAGGCCGTTTGATATAAGTCTTATCCGAGACATTAGATGTAACCTTAGGTCCTCGAACTGCTTCATCCCCAGGAGACGACCTATTTACACGGTCGCCTCTTCAGTGTGATTTTAGATTTATTATTGCAGAAAACTGATATTAAGGAAACTATTTGACTCTTAGAAACTATGAAGTCATAAATCTATATTTCATACAAATTCCTACAATGTTAATTCGTTTTAATAAGACAGTTTGATAAACACATTGACTGCCTCCGTGGTCCAGTGGTCAAGGCGTACGCCTTGTGACCCGGAGGTCATGGGTTCGATTCCCAATGGGAAGCATACTTTGTGAAAAGTTGTTTCCAGTCTGGATAGGATATTGCAGGCTTGAATCACCTGATTATCCGAAAAGAAAGATGATTCCGTGTTTCGGAAGGCACGTAAAACTGTGAGTCCCGAACGCCACCTAGCGTGTGATCATCAAACTATCCAAGGATTGGTTCCTGGTTTGCCCTTTGAGTTGTGGAGGTCAGACGGCAGTCGCTCTGTGTAAAATCAGTAACCTCGTCAAATCTCCTTGATTAGGTAGCGGACCCCGGGCTCTGAAGCGTTGCTACTGAGGAAGCTACCGGGAATACGCTCGGATGATGATGATTTAATAAACACATCAAACTTACCACCCCAATTTCACGTGGGCAGGTAAAAATTGAACTAAAAAGACTAACAAGATTTCCTTAAGACCCAAAAGTAAAATTTAATCTCACTTTGACACATTTCTCTCATAAAATTAATGAGATTCGTGACAAGTTTAATTGAGGAATGGGACATAGATTAAAATATTTCGTCAAAAAAGCCCTGCTAAAGGGTGACGGCGCTTTGATGGCACTTTTAAGTGCAAATTACTTCATTTTGCTCGTGAACAGGCGATAAAACGGTTTATAGAAACCTGTTAAATTACAACAGATTCGATTAGATGCTAGGTTTACCAAATTTTGCGATACTTAGACGACCTCCGTGGCGTAGTGGTCACGATGCTAGTCCGCCACCCAGAGGTTCCGGGTTCGTTCCCCGGTAAGGGCAAGTTTGAAAAATGGCGTTTTTCAAATTATCCTGGGTCTTTGATGTTTTTTCATTTAAGACTTTATTTACCTATAATAAATCTTATAGTTATGATATATATATGTATTTGTTATAAAATATAGTATCGTTGAATTAGTATCCCATAACACAATTTCAAACTTACTTTGGGGCTAACTCAATCAGTGTAACTTTTCCCTATATATTAATTTATTATTTTATTTAGATACATATCTATTAGCTGAATCTTCCATGCTGGTCTAAGAAGATAGATATTTTTTTTCTTCTGACAAGACAAAAACCCTCATCTCAGGGCATTTCCAGTAGCACACTCAGCTGTTATAATTCAGAGCCCGGGGTTCGCCTTACGTTCCATGTATTTTGATTTGACTTTATTTTACGACCGGATGCCTGCCTGACGTCAAACTTCCTTGAGAATGCAAGTGCTATTTTTCCTTTAGTCGTCTCTTACGTCATCCACAGGAAGAGATGGAGTGGTCCTATTCAAACCCGAATGTACTCGTAGGTGGGTAATTGCATTTTTTAAATGTATAAGTAACTGAACATCACAACGCTCGAATAACTCATCGAGGCAACTGTACTAGTAGTCACGTACAGAAGTCTTACTGTAAGATCTTGTACGTTGTGTGGAGTGTCTTGTACAAATAAAAGATGGTAATCTTCTAAATCCGTATATTCTTAATTAATACTTTACACATAAGTTCCGCAAAACCAACCAACTTTTTATATCCCAATCGCAAATTCCTTCATCCTTCGTAACTTTATTGACAACAAAGACAACTGACTTATCCCTGACGTTTTTATTGGCGGGCTTCAATACACAATTTTTTATATCGGTGTTGCCTGCCCAAATGGGGTGGCCAGTGTTATTAAAGGTCGCCTATAATACTAAGCAGTTAGTAAAAGATGTTTATTAATTAAATACTTGATTTTAACAATCTAACATTACTTAGAAAAGAAATGCAAAGAAATATCTACTTAATGTGATTAGCAGTATGGTTTAATTTAGCCCGCGTCTGAACTTACCTCTTCGTTTAGATACCTAGACATCCATTGCAAGACAATACCATTCTTATTAGTCTGAACAAATGATGCATGATACTGAATTTACGTGCATAGTAATAATGTAGGTATATTTTCGATACATAAATAGGGAGTGATGAGTAATTTTTTTGCTCAGAGAATAAGTATCGCTATCCAGTGAGAGAATGCTACTAGCATATTTGGTACGTTGCCTCGATGTGGTGCGTTGAAAGAAATATTCTAGTTATAAGCCACTGTATTAATTTTTGTTTTGAATAAGGACTTAACTAGTAACTAAACATAAATTGCAGATGTCTCTATAAGATTCCTAAAGAATAACTATTATCTAACGAAGTATTTAAAAAAATTGCTCACATGTTTCCGAAGCAGACTGTGATGTACCTGAAAAGTAAGTTTTTTATTTACTTAGCAGCTTGGGGAGATTAACAAAATTGTTAAAAAATGTACCAAAACATTCTGGATGTCAATAACTTCCAAGAGTTGCAATCCATGCAAATTAATTAAAGGTATATATAATTATATAATAATAGGTCCATTTGGTTAGGTATTTGAAAGAATTTAAGGGGCTACCTGAATTTTTCGGTGTCCAGTGCTGCTATTTGAAATAAATCATTTTAAAAGAAACGGAGATATCATTTAAAATTTGGTTTTGATCAGACCCTGGATAACCCTTCAATCTATTTTATAAACTACTGTTTAGAGTTTTCACCACTACTTTTGGCGTATGTGCGTAGAAAAGCTTCGTTCTCACTTTAAAATGTAAACAGTAGTTCAAAAAATAGTTTGAAGGGTTATCCAGGGTCTGATCAAGACCAAATTTTAACTGATATCTTCGTTTCCTTTCAAATGATTTAATTCAAATGGGGGCAGCACTGGACCCCGAAAAATTCAGGTAGCCCCTTAAGCTGTTGATTTATATTATTTTATTTGCAAAAATCAATCTTTATGTTTTTTTACTAAGGCTGGCAATACTAAAGCAACCAAGTTGCTTGCAACCCTCAGATATCTCGTTTATTCCGTTGCCTGATTGTGCTAGGTGTCAGACGTATTCACTTCTAAGTTAAAGTGAAAATAATATAATTTCATACTTTACCGGATAACTAGTAGTTTAATTTGGCGCATACCGAATAGTTATTATAACATAAACAATCTCGACATGTATTTTTACATCTATACACTTTATAAATTAATACCTTTGCAAATTACAAATTATTTATTTTAAAGTAAATTATAAATTACATTTTTTTGTTTGTTTATAAAGCTTTATTGTACATAAGAAAGAACACAGTTCAAATCAGAAAAGTAAACATACAACGCCGCACTTATCCCTTATAGGGATCTCTTCCAGTCAACCGGCCAGTAATTGAGAGGAATGTTTACTTATTATGCGTTTGGGGCAGCAGTGGAATAGTACAATATAAAATTACACAATGATACTGTACAAATAATATATAGATGTAAACTACATGAATACATAATATATAGATGTAAACTACGAAAATTTTTCGCGAAGGTAGTTAGCAAAAGTACATTTTTTTAAATTAGCAAAAGTATAGATTTATATAGTGTATATTTAAATAAAAAGACATGTCAAGATTGTTCACATTCTTTTCAATACCTAAAAAAATTAACTATAACTTAATTTCCCTCACAACGCGAACAAACTGTGTTTTGCTTTTAAGGAGCTCCAAACCGAGGCAGTAACTAATATCTAACACAGAGTACAGAGTACAGTACAATACTAGCGTAAATAATAACTAAAATGACAGTAACAGAAGCGTTGCAACGTTATTTATTTACTCTGTACCTACTATCTAAAATAAGAGCCGATTGTAGGGTGAAACGATTTTGTAAGGAGTGATATCTTACTTAATATTATAAATGTGAAAGCGTGGATGTTTGTTACGCTTTCACGCAAAAACTACTTGACGAATAATCATGAAATTTTGTACACATATTCTGGGAGGTACTAGAAGTAACATAGGGTAAAGCGTAAATCTACACTATCCAATTATTTAATGGATTCGATGCGAGCGAAGCCGCGGGTAAAAGCTAGTTTTGTATAAGTACGAGTTCAACGTGTATTGGAAAGGGGTATTAACCCGAAAGGGAGTAAACATACTAATCAATGTAAACAAATTTTACGACAGGACCATCCTTGAAATCGTAAAACCAAACTTCATCTCCATACAAAATTAAATACCTTACATTATCCATCCCAGCCCTTCTTCCGCCCACTGCTGAGCAAAGATAAGCCTCTCTTCGTCGAAACCAGCCATCTCGGTTCCGTGCTGTCATCCAGGTATGACCCGTATTATTTTGGTTATACGAGTATAGGAACTCCTTGTAGGTAGGTAGCCACGGACTAGCTGGGGCAGTTGGAGCTCCTACATGAAGAGATAGGTAAGGTACGTAGTGGACAGCTTGAGAGAAATAGACAGCAGAGTTATTCTATTTATTATAACTTCACAATACTGATTTATATAAATATACAATACTGATAATGAAGTAATCAGCTCGAGAGGTGGTAGTGGAATGATTAGGAATTACGAGGAAGGAATCTAAAATTTAAAAATTGAATTTTATAATTAAATCATTTTTTAGAAAGATGGACAGTGTGAAATGGTGAAAAGAAGTAAACGGAAACATGAAGGATCAGGTTTATTGCAACATCGTTACACGAGTATCGTCAACCCATCGCATAGGCGGACGCCCGACGCTTCTCTCATCCATTCCCGGCCACCATTCGGTCAGTGCCTTGCTCCATCTGCCAACACTCCGTCGCGCCAGGTTCCCCCTTCCACTTTAAGATCATGACCATGAATTTGAGGAGCTCGGTGGCTCGGCGGGAGTGCGCATTACTAGCGCTTTCGCAAGTAAAGCGATACCGGGCGTGGTCCGCACTTGGATTGGTAACCACAAGTGGCATGAAAATTTCTCGAGCTCCTCCGTGCTTCGGAAGGCACGCCGTTGTTCCTGGCTGTCATTATTGTATGGCAGTCGTCAAGCTATGTCAGATGCCTTTAGGCAGCTTGAAAAATCTGAAACTTGTGTTGGCCACTTACCCACACGAAAAGCAAGTAAGTTCATGACCGTTGTACCAGCATCTCGTACTTTAGTACCTACTGTGCCAAAATGTATGGAGCTGCAGATTTTCTTTTTACGATTTCAGGGATAGTACCATTGTAAAATATGATCAATCTATATATCTTTATTATCATAGGATATTTATAATATCTCTTAATAATCGTCACTTTGTTTTGTTGTACAATAATTGTTGACCTCAAAAAGTTACTTAGAGCTAAGTTTACTGCCGCCTCCAAAGAGCTAGTGCAGAAGAAGCGGTAACAAACTGCACTGCAGCATTTTCTCCAAGAACGTCAACTCACAATGAAATTAATATTTATGGTTGATAAGTGGACAGACACATAGTTTGTTGTCATAATTTAAATTAAATTTTTAAATGTCAAAATATAAAGTAATATCAAATCAAGTTGTAGATTCAGTATGTACCTAATGTACCAAGTTATGACATTTCTGAGTATACAAACCTTTAAGAGAGACCCGCGCCAAGCTCAAGCCAGACTTTGTTGTCTTTAAGATAGTCAATGGTCCGATCACATTGATTAGTATGTTTACTCCCTTTCGGGTAGATACACCCTTTCCATTATACGTTGTGTATATATTCTAAATGCGCTATGCTGAAAATTGAATCAAAAAGTTTGCATCACGCGGAAAATTACGAAAATTACGAAAATTATTTAAGGCTGTTTCGGCGGGTCGGGACCGACGAATCGAATTATAATGAAAATTTAATGACACTGTTTCACCACCCGGGATACTTTGGGTCATTATACTGCGACTAGGAAACATTGTTGTGGGAAATATGGTGTTATTGAGCGTTATAATTACCTTATTGTTGAAAGTTGAATTTTCCCTCATAGAGGATCAATGACCATATAATTATTCAAAAATAAAAACCGACTTCAATCCCAAACCACACAACCAATTTTGATAAAATTTCTATACAATCAACTGACAAGGATGACCTTTCAAAAAAAAAAACAAATTCAGATCGGTCCATTTTTCGTCCATTAGTTCGAATAATCGGTGAACATACATAAAAAAAAATCGCAACGAATTGATAACCTCTTCCTTTTTTGCAAGTCAGTAATAAACTATAGTCAAATCGTTTAAATGATGCTAAGTATTCCTTCCATACAATCTTTGATATAATATAAAGTTCGTTTGTTTAATTAAATCTTTGTAGATATTTTTTAATAATTTGTTTATTTCGAATATGTAATGAAATATCGAAAAATCAAAAACCATAATAAGAACGAGTATATCCTTTGAGGATTACTTAAAAAAGTTTAGTTGTTGAGATCAATGTTTACAAAGAAACAAACAGTCGCTGCAACGCTCCGACATATACTGCTAGTGCAGGCGGCATCTTTGATTGGGTCGCCGACAAAACGTGCAAACCATTTGGGTAAATGGAGTGTGAATAACCATTTTTCATTATATTCCAAACAAAGCAATAATTTTACCCCAAATTTTAATTTTACTTATGAATTTAATTTTTTCGTTTATTCATTAAATTTGAACGTGGCATCCGCGGAAGACCAGCGTTGTGGTTGACACTACAACATTTGCTGAGCGAACACCATTTTGGTGCATTTAGTATTATGTTTTGTTTTGTTTAGTACATAATTTGTATTTTTTTTTGTACCAAATAAAATTTTTTTTTCTTTCTTGTTACGTAAATAACGAATAAATATATACGGATGAATCAGGCAGATTGAGCTAGCCCAACAGTAAGTTCGAGACTTGTATTATGAGATACTAACTCAACGATACTATATTTTATAAAAAAATACATATATAAATAAACATCCAAAACCCAGGTCAACCTTAAAAAAAATATCCATTTTAACCTGATTGGAGATCGATCTCGAGACCTACAGTGTGACAGCCTGGCATGATGTCCACCAGACCACAGGTTGTCAAAAGCACCATCAAAGGTGACTGGTAATAAAGTTATAAAAGCAAAATATAAATTTCCCTATTTGTTTCTCAGATAAAAAAATGTCATGAAATCTGGAGTTACCCTAATAAATATATTATCTCGTAATAGCTTCTTTTGCAAACCTTTTGCAACAAGTCTGTTTCTGGAATTCCATACCCCGAAATTCCGATTCGGAATAAGCAAATATTTATTTCATTCGATCAGAAATATGGAAACATATTACACGAGGTATAAAGAATAATCCTTTAAAATGTTTATGGGTTTACATGCGCCAATCCATGGCCGTTGACCTCTATTATGACTAAGCGACAAGACTGAAATTCACATTTTATTAGTAAACTAAATATGTTCCTGTTACATATTTACTTAAATACAAGTATTTCAATTTTTGATTAATAAAATCAGAGCTAACAAAAAGCAAAATACATACAATATTTACAAACAAATACATTATTTCCTTGGAATTTCCAAAAAATTGCAGAAATCATAGAATTATTTTTTTAATCACTCTGAATCGTGCTAACCTGCTTTCTGTAAATACATCTTGATTTTTTATAATGATAATTTTCCAAAACTAAAATCCGAAGAACCCAAACTTCACTGATTTTGATATGGGTGACTTCTATGGTTAAATCGGTCCATGCGTTTGCGAATACTTTTTTGTTATTATCGTAAAATAAATAAAAAAGATGAAAACAACGGAAAAAATACAAAGTATAGCTTGGAGATTACAGGGAAACCTTTGAGAGTTCTGTCAATTGTAAATAAAGTAGTAAACTTAATATAATATGTTCACTTACGGAAAATCTTTGGCATTCTACGGAACCCTCCAAATGCGGGTTCAACTCGCACTTGGCTGATTTTTTTATTCATTGCTTCCGGAAGTTTTTTGTCGTCACTTGTGTAAGCTGATACTTGTGTGATTTCAAGCCTATACTTTTTTTTTATGAAATTCGGCTTTAAAATATTAACTAATGAAAAATTTTATATAACTTTTTTTACCTCGGACGGCATTTCCTACTTCACCCAGACAAGGTTTGAGGAGCGGGCCAGAGGCCCGGCTTCCTATATTTATTCCATACGAGAGCCTTTTATAGCCCGCGAAATAATTTGTCCAGTATGGAAAATAGAGGTCAAGGGACGTGACATAATTCTATCATTCAAGTCACAAGAATTGGAAACCCGAGTCAATTGACAGAACAAAATCCCGCATGATTGGACGGACGTCGCGGATTTTTCGATTGCATCCGAGTACAAATGGTATGCAAAGTGGAGCTATAAAATGTAAATCCTTTCCGAATCGGCGAAATTAAGTAATGATATTCTTCTGTTTTTTTTTTTTGTTATGACGAAAGAATACTATGAAAAGAGTGTCATTCCTTCCAGTACTGGGTATTAATGACCTATTTTAGCCCTCGACCAAAAAGAGAGGTGTTACAATATAAGTTTAACGTGTATGTGTATCTGTGTGTCTGTTTGTGCCTCGTAGCGTCTAAACAAATGGGCCGATTTGAAGCTGACTAAATCTAAATGGTTCTTCTTAACTTAAATAAATGTTTTATGAAAATCAGTTCAGTAATTTTTAAGTAATGGGGGTGTAAGCGAAAAAGTCGGTTTTTTTTTGATTTTCCAAGCAACTAAACTTATTTTAAATATTTTTTTTTTATTAAATTTTAATTAATTATTCCTGAATCACGTTTTCTTTCCTTCTTATCGCTTTCAATGCATAACGCACAATAATATTTAGTATGTTATGCAACAGTTTTTATTTTATTTTTATTTATTTGAATTAAAAACTTAAATCTATCGTCTCAGTTTTCACCAATATGATAGACAAGCACGAATATAATTAATTATAACACAAAACACATAATGCAACTCTTGTAAATTTGTTCAGAGAACAGGTAAAAATATCAATTCTCGCTGCGATTTGGTCCGCGTGCGCGTGCGCAGCGTCCGTGTTAGCGGCGTTTTTTTTTTTCAGTAGCTGTGTGCGAGAGCTGGGCACCACGAATAATGGAGGGCGGAGGCGGCGCCCTGCGTATTGTTACTGCGTACCGTTTGGAAAACACAAACTTAGTTGTTTATGAAAGTTCAAAAAATCCGGGTAGCGCAGGTTACGACGCAAGCATTAGCGGCCATCGTAAGAAGATTTTTCTACGACTATATTTACTAAATAAAATACAAAAATAAACAAATAAAAATATAAAAACGCTTGATGTATGTATGGTAGATAGTAGGTATCTATGGTAAACTTTATTTTTCAAAATGACGTCTTCCTAGTGACTAGTTAAAAAAAAAACGTTTTTCTTACGTTGGCAGTATGGTAGAATTAAGAAAAAAAATTGGTATCTATGTTTATCCTTATGGTTGAACGCTTTTAGCGTTAAGTCCGCCAATTGTAAACAATTGTATATTGTGGATCAATAAAGTTTTAAAAATAATTAAATTAAAAAAAAAACATAACAGCACATGTGTTGTAATTCCGCCGAAAAGGTTTTTGGCGGAATTACGACACATCTGCTGTTATGGGGAAAAGATTATAGAGTTTTCTGAAATCATAAATTATTAATGTTCTTACATTAGTGTTCGTAACTATTTAAAAGACAGATAACAGTAAAGGAGTAATAAAAAAAATGCGCCAATATTCCTTTATATATATATATAATTATATACATATATAAACTGATAATCGAACTATACGCAGCGTAAGATGCGAGAAGTATCTCGTGTCGCATAAAGTGCCAATTTCAATGTCGATTCATTTCCTGCTTTTCACATTTTACATGTATTACATTAGGCGCTGGACACATAGAAAAGACGTAGGACGCGGACGGGGCACGGACAGGGCACAGAAGGGATGCGGTCGCGACTTTTTAAATACGACGTGACAGATGCAAACAAATCCGTATCTATGGCAATACTAGCGTCAGACGAGTCCCCCCAACCCGCCCACAACCCCGTTTTACCCGCTCGTGTGCCTGTGCCCTGTTTGTTCTGTATGTTCTACCATAGGATACAGACGCCCAAGCGTCATGTCTGCGTCCTGTCGGTGCCCCGTCTTTCTTGTGTGTTCTGATTTGCGAGGCTTCTATACATTTTGTATGAAACAGACGCCCCGTCCACTTCTTACGTCTTTTATGTGTACATAGTCACTTCTTAAAATAGTGCGGTCAACATCAACCCTGCCTATATTGCATTCCATAAAATTTCTAAACACCTTTAACGCCACGCGTAAGATACGCGGGCAGACGACGCAAGATGCGTCGCTCATCAAACGCCGCGTGTGGTCCGACCTTTACATTCCATTTTTAAATGTGTACATATTTCGCCCATATTTTCCCTAAAGAGTTTTTTATTGGGGAACATCTAAATTCAAATATTGATTTTGACTCAAGGACGACGGGGAGAATATTTTTAGATTATTAGGCAGAAATTTATTCTGGAACGAGTTGCAAAATGTCAAGGGGGCGTTTAGTAATATTTACGAAAAGTATACAAGGTGACAACAAAATATACTGAAACTATTCTACCGTGAATTTAGTTAGTTAGTTAAAATCTTTATTTCACCATAACATAATGTAACATACTAATTTCGCTGAGTAAGATCCTATAACACAAGTCTCGAACTTACTTTAGGGCTGTCTCAATCTGTGTGGTTTGTCTGTATATATTTATATTAATTTAGTACATGATACTGTACTTTCTCCAACATTTAAATATTATATCGATCATGAAAAATAATTTTCATTAATTTTCAATGGGTTTTCAGATTACATCTTAAATAAATACATACAGACAAATCACAGCTAGCCCCAAAGAGATTTGTGTTATGGGATACAAACTTAATGACACTATATTTTATAACAAATATAAATATATATATATATATACCTCCAAGACATCCAAGACCTAGGACAATTTAAAAAAGGCCATTTACCAACTTGCCCTGACCGGGGATCGGAGTAGGTTTTTTCCTTTTTTCCTTAAAAAAAATAATAATATTTGCTTACAAGAATTACATTGGTATTCACTTCGGTGAGTCTATACATAATTGATACATAAATAGGTGAATGTAGGTAGGTAGGCATCACAAAACTCATAGGCACCAAGTGCGAGCTGCCAGCTTTTGGTACAAAGCTTAACAGGTTCTCAGTCCCATGTACCATATATGGTTCATGACCATTGTTTAACTTTTGCCTTTTATTAATGGACAGCAAACGGGTTAAAATAAAATAAACAATAGAGAGATGATAATAATTAATCTAAATATATATAACTCAAAGGTGACTGACTGACTGATATAGCTACCACGAAGGTACTAATGAAACCCATTGGATCTGGTTCGATCCATCGCCGTCTACAGGCCAGGAGTGGCAACGGGATAATGGATAATTTATTTGAATTAGGAACAGTATTTATACAAAAACATTGTACAGTGTTATGTTGAATGTACACGTCCAGTTAGAACGTGATTTGCTAAATTAACAAAATAAATTATTTGCTTATTAATTAAATATATATCCTAGTTCGCATCACGTACTACTATAAGGATGCTGCCATAATACTCCCCCTTTTGTTTTGAAAAAGAACAAAAATAAAAACATATAAATCCTAAACTAAACATATGAAAAATAAAAATGTTACTAAGATACCTATTTCTAACTATCTATTATTACCGTAAAAAAAATTGTACGTACTAAATAACAATAACAAAATGTTTTCTTCCTTTAAATAAAAATCTTAATTTCTTCATTTCCGCATAGCTTGAACATTGACTTATATCCCATGTATAAGTTCGGCAGAGCGCAGCAACCCGTATCTTGTCGATGACTGAAGCAGTGTCCTTGTAGAACTTAGGGTTAATCTTTATTCCAGCTTGTTACTGCCAGGTTTGTCTTCACTGACTTATAATCTCTCAGTTTCTCCTTTGTTTACGATATGCACATTGCACGTGCTGAAAAACGCTGTGTAGGCAAATAATTTCTGCGCGGCAAAACTGTGCGTCTATGCATTTTGGAGTACCTTGACATTGTGAGTCACACAATTTATTTATATAATATCTTCCTTATTAATTCCGGAATCATCATTGATATTAAAACTTTAAGTTCCTCTTGGTACTTAAATATGGTCTCTAATGAGCTTTCAATTGCCACTTCCCTGTGAGTCGGGAGATAAATTCTGCTCGTAGTCTTTCATGAGACCGATGTGAGCGTGCTCGCAGTCCGCAGTGAGTCGAGACTGTAAAGAGCAATGTCGACGAACGCCGGTGGAAGTCCTGCCGTAGTGCCCCGCAGGAGAGTATGGCCAGACATAATTCTTCATCCAAAACGTGAGCTCGGCGGATGTGCCGGACGCTATAAAAGTCGATGCAGGTACTTGATCTCAGGACCAGGAGCTCGGTGCGTCGGCTGCTGTGGACCTGGATATGACCCGTTTGCTGGCTTGCTCTTGAGATTGCTTGCTGCTAACCATTTGATGCATCTTGAGAGAGGTTATTTTCAGCAGAAATATAGCTTTCAAAAACCGGCTTCTGTGATCGGCATTTATAAATGTTTTCTCGTCAAAATTACGATCGCTGTTCTAAGTTGTTCGCTCTTTCTCTTGCAGGCTTCATAGTTATCAAAATATTTGCTCCTTTATTTGCCAAAAATCTATACCACTGTGTAAGCCGGTAGTAGTTCGGCATTTGGAACTTATTGAATTAACGGAATGCTGTGCAATTTTCCTCTTTATATATAAATTCTTCTAAAATACGCCTTTCTGAACAACATACGGCCATCGGCGGCCTTGCGATCTTGACCTCGATCAATTTTGTTGCATCTGCATTTTTGTTCGTCGTCCGTAATGCAGCGATTCTATGTGGAATGATGCAATTTGTGACGTCATATCTATTTCTTTATCATTTTGACGTTGCGAATGAGCGATAATGTAGACGGTATTTTCTTCATGTGTGGGTGTGATCGCTATTTTTCACCTTAACAGAGTTTACGGTGACAGCTGTAGGGAATGCGCAGATTTTCCTTGGTATGATCCATCGTTGCCTCGACGTTGTCCATTGTGGTTGCCATGTGATTCTTGTGCCTTTTGAATTTCCACTGGTGGGACCCGCTTGTGGGAGGCCAGTGGAAATGTGCACGTTGATCGTCTTTCCATTTCTTCAGGCTTGAGTCTTCGGCTTGCGTGTTGCTCCAAACTTGAGGCGCGTGTTCATCACGTCGGGGTATATAGCGACCACGAAGGTACTAATGAAACCCATTGGATCTGGTTCGATCCATCGCCGTCTACAGGCCAGGAGTGGCAACGGGATAATGGATAATTTATTTGAATTAGGAACAGTATTTATACAAAAACATTGTACAGTGTTATGTTGAATGTACACGTCCAGTTAGTACGTGATTTGCTAAATTAACAAAATAAATTATTTGCTTATTAATTAAATATACGTGGGGCGCACTATAAGTTTCCGGAATGATATTGAAAAAATACTATTAAAGGAACAAAATTAATTTATTGTTTTTCAAAATAATCTCCCTTGGCGTCTATGCACTTTTTCATTCGATGAAACCAGTTTTGAAAACTTTTGTGCCACTCCTCTGTGGTGACCTCTGAAACGTGTTTTTCATACTCCTCGACAGCCTCTTCTGGTGATGAAAATCGTTGACCGCGTAATTGGTTCTTAATTTTTGGGAACAGAAAAAAGTCACAAGGTGCCAGGTCGGGACTGTATGCAGGATGACTCATGAGTTCTACATTTTTCGCCTTCAAAAAGTCGTTTGTCTGTCTGGCCGTGTGAGAACTAGCATTGTCGTGGTGCAGGATGATACGGCGTTTACGGTTATTTTTACGGAGTTCGTCAATAACTTCCGGCAAACAAATGGTCGTGTACAAGTCACTATTCACTGTACGACGATTCTCTAAAGCAACAGTAGCCACGTGTCCAGTTTTATTAAAAAAAGAAGCAATCATCCGCTTAGATGCACTTTTCACGCGCGCCACTTTGGTTGGTTTCGGCTCATCTTGAAAGACCCATACGCTCGATTGCTGCTTTGTTTTGGGATCGTAGCAATAAATCCATGTTTCGTCACCTGTTACTATGTCCCACACCAAATTTGACGCACCTTCGTTGAATCTGGTAAGCATGGCACTGCACCAAGTGACGCGGTCCGTTTTTTGAGCCTCGGTCAAGTTGTGTGGGATTCACCGCGAGCACAGCTTTCTCACACCCAAATGTTTGTGTAGGATTAATTGTATTTGACTCATGCCTATTTCTAAGGATGCGCGAATTTCATGGTAGGTCACATGCCTGTCTGTTTCAATCAAACGGCGCACAGCATCGATGTTTATGTTGGTCACAGCGGTGGACGGCCGACCATCGCGAGATTCGTCACTGAGACACACGACCACGCTTGAATTCTGCAAACCAGCTATAAACAGTTGTCTTGCATGGTGCTTCATTGCCAAAAGCTGTTTCAAGCCGAGCGACGCTCTGTTGAGCTGTCAAATTACACTTAAAATCGTAGAAAATCATATTACGAAAATTTTCCCGAGTTAAATCCATGTTGATGCAGACACACAATTTTTTAAATGGCGCCACAAGGTAAAACCAAAAGACAGTCAGATGAAACAAACTGCATTCTACAGCCAAAGAGTTCTATTTTCAAATGTTGCAATAAATTTTTAAATATTGTTTATGTAAGTGGCCAGTTCCGGAAACTTATAGTGCGCCCTATGTATATCCTAGTTCGCATCACGTACTACTATAAGGATGCTGCCATAACTGACATAGTGATCTATCAACGCACAGCCCAAACCACTGGACGGATCGGGCTGAAATTTGGCATGCAGGTAGATGTTATGACGTAGGCATCCGCTAAGAAAGGATTTTGATCAATTCTACCCCCAAGGGGATAAAATATGGGATGAAAGTTTGTATGAAACTTTGTCAATTTTAAACCGATCAGGCTGAGACTTTGCATGCATAAAGCTACTATGACGTAGGCATCCCCTAAGAAAGGATTTTCATAAATTACACCCCTACGCGAGCGAAGCCGCAGGCAAAAGCTAGTATAAATATATGTTGCTAAGTACCTAGCGAGGTCGCAAATCTTGCAATATAATATTTACGTAACTGAGCGATTGGGCAATATTCCAAGCGTGTTACCGGTTAAACGAAATTTATCTCAGCAAAATAAATTGTTATAGTAAAAGTAGACATAAAGTGAAATAAGACACAACAATTGGATTGGTTTCAACGAGATTAACCAATAAATGTTTTTTTATTATTTTTATCGCAGTCAACTCTCAATCATGAAACCTTTTGCGAACCGGTCATGATGTTTTTAAGCAAAGTGAATTATAATAAAGAAAGAAAAGTTATTTTACTGTTTAAGAAAAAGAAACGACGGGTTGCACTCCGGGAGTGCCGGCAGAAGTGAAAACTTGAATATTAACGTTGTGCATTTTTGATATTTTAGAATGGTCAGGGAATAATTTTGCACGAATTGCTTAATTATCAGTATAAAAGTACTATCATTTATGTGGTAGAATACAATATTTATTTATTGCGCTATCGTATACAAACATGACAATTTATATTACATTACAAAGTCCATGGATGCGCGTGGCACGCTGTAACATAAATACACACGAACATTCGCGCAAGCGCCCTGCGCCGCCTAAACGAAACAGCAGCGGGCATACATTTTTGCCGCGTCGTAGCAAGAGAGGGGGATACTTCCTCTCCTACGCCGCGCCGGCTGTCTACTCTCCACCCGTCTTAAGAATTTTCGATCAGTCAGGTCACTTGTCTTGACGCGGTCACGTGTCCTGACGCGAGTTTAACATTTTTTACCCATTACAAAAAAAGTGTACAACGCCGCTAAAGAAGTTTTCACTTCAAAAATATATCCAATTTTATGAAGGTTTTTTTTTTAAATATAGGTATTCATTATATAATAAATAGTCAAGATTATTTTAATCATCATTGCCAACCGTCAATAACACAATGAAAATTTTGTGTGATACTGTTGTTGTTTTTAAGATGTAAGGAGAGTAAAAATTGAAGATTTTATAAAATAGTATTGCTTATAAATCGTGAATTATTCAAAATAAAGCACAAAGTTTAGCAAATAAAATATTAATTTTAATAGAATATACTGTACTGTTCTTGCATATTGTTTGCATTACTGCAGTCGCCGTGGCCAAACACTGGTCAACATTATAATGAAAACAAGAAAAAGGAAAGTATAAGATTTTACTTAAAAAAATTGTAAATAAAATGATTGAAGTTGACAAGAGGTTTTATCTAATCAATTAACTGAAAATTTCTCAATCTCGAATAATAATTCAAAATTATAATATAATAGAAATAAAATAAAAACGACTTTACAGAGGTCACCCTAAACCACACAAAGTTTGCGCCGTCTTTTATAAATATTCATGCAGTAATGAACCATTTGAGAAAACAAAAGGGTAAATGTTGAGTTTGTACTTAGAGAACAACAAAGGATAGGCAAAATATATTATTATTCTACCCATCTAACCAAAACCTAATCAAGTAGACGAGAATAATAGAAAATGGCGTTAACTATTTGCTAGGCTAATGGAAAAAAATAAAAGTCAAGCAAGGGTGAAATAGACACCAATGCAAATTAAAAATAGTGCAGAATGATATCTCAAGAAATATTAGAGTCTACATTTGTCAATTATTTTTAAAGGTACTGTTTTTTTTTCTAGACTAAACTTAAACTTAACGTGTTCTATGCCTAATGTTTTGTAATATGAGACTAGTTTTCTTTCTTTATCTTGTAACATATCAAATTTGAATTTAAATCTCACAGTATCTTAATTTTTAGAAATGGAAATAGGGAAAATGATATGAAGCTGCCAAGAGCAGAAAAAAGTTTTTTATTTTTAAATTTATTCAACAGATAATCAACATCTTAATGTGTCATAAACATATTTTTATATTTTTATCTAGATTTAACCAAACTTTCAATATCAAAGTCATCAAAGATAATAAACTCATAAACCACATGAAATGAATACTCTTAAGATACATGAATTTTTCGGGGTCCAGTGCTGTCTCCATTTAAAAATCATTTTAAGGAAACGGAGATATAATTTACAATTGTGTCTTACTTTATATTCTTAATCAAAACAAATGCACTGTACCTAAATCGAACCCCCAAACTCTTCACAAAATCGTACGTAAAATACAATATGTAACAAAAACCCTGTCCGATCCTTGCAGGAGCAACTCAGACCGTCAATATGAGCAACTTCTCCTATAGCACTAATGCTTGAAACTCGAAGAAATAATCGACATTTCCATACAAATTGCCGGGCAGTCCGAACACTTTTATATGAAAATGACGATTTTTTTCGAGTTTCAAGCATTGGTCCCATAAGAAAAGTTGTTCATATTGGCGGCCTGAGTTGCTTCTACAAGGATCAGACAGGGTTTTGTTACATATTGTATAATATACTGTTATTTTACATCACGAACCCGTACCATTTTAGGGTTATTCCTACATCTATTACATTTTTATTTTGCGATAGCATTCATGGATGAAGGGCAATCTGCACTAAACGAAATAAACGACCTTCACTTAGAATAATCCGACTGACCAGCTCGATGACGGCCATTTGGAGATTGGAATGATACGAAATACGAAACTTCAGAAAAGATGAGGATAAATCGATACATTTCAATACGAATAAACATCGCTTTTGTCTTTGTTACGCCATTTTACTGCAGATTTATTTTCTATTTAGATTACTGAGTCTTCTTTATTTTCAACCCTAAAAAAAGAGGGGTATTAAAAGTTTGACGCTAGTGTCTATCTGTATGTAGATCAGTCTGTTTGTCTGTCGGTTAGTCTGTCGGTGGGCCTGTGGCATTGTAGCTCTTCAACGTATGGACCGATTTCGATGCGGTTTTTTAACGTGAAAGCAAGTTCCCTTGGGGTGGTTCTTAGCTTTGTGTGATCAAAATCGGTATAGCCATTGAAGAGCTGCAATGCCACAAAAGACACACAGACAGACTTAAGCGAGTTAAAGTCGGCGTTTTTCAATTTATCTGGCAAATAAAAGATGGCGCTATGGATATCAATTCCACTTAATATCGGTCGGAATATGTAGTTCCGCCACTCTCCACTAGATGGTATCGCCGAGGGCTTAATAAAATTTGTCGGTCAAATAAACTTTTATAGAGTAATCGTATGTGTTCAAACAGTAACATTTACTAAGAAAGTATAAACATACTGTCACGTGTCACGAGTTCGAACAAAAAGAATTCAACTGAAGGAAAATTTCGTCAATAGCGTCAGAACACGATTGGCCTAGTGTTCTAAGCGTTAAACTGTGAATCTAGAGACCGCTGGTTCAAATCACAGCCACATAGTGTTTATGAAGTTTAGAAAGAAGTTTCTAGATAATACAAGACTAAATGGAAAAGAAAATACGGGACAGAAAGTGAGTGAGAGAGAGGGCGATAAAAAATTAGCAATTTGAATTTGGAACATTGAGGCGATTTTGTTCGAATTCGAGGGGTATATAAACGGAACAAGGCGCCGCCTGAGGCAGTTTAGTTGGAAAGAGAAATCCGAAGAAGGAAGAAAAGAGAAAAAAATAGAAAAGAATAGTAGTAAGTAAAGTGAAACAGTGAGTAAAGTGAAGTAGTGAGTAAAGTGTTCAGTGCAGTGAATTCCACACGCGTTACAGTGCAGTGAAGTTTTCGCGCGTGTGACAGTGCAGTGACGTTTCCACACGCCTGACAGTGAAGTGACAGTTGGAGTGCAAAGAGGACTGACGCTGTCAATTGTGAGTACGCTTGTATTGTAAATAACGGCACTATTCCATAGGATAGTTGTTTCCTTTACTATCCCCAACCCTCTCTCGTGCCGATACGTTCATACGAAAATATACATATAGTTATATTTTCATAGGGGAAAACAAAGCAATTCAGATTCAGCGGCTCTAAGTTTTATAAACCCTAACCCTTAAAATCTAATAAACCCTTTAAACTATTTAATAAACTACTGTTTACAGTTTAAAGTAAGAACGTGAAGCTTTTGTAAGCACGGTTCTCACTTAAAACTGTAAACAGAGTACATAAAATAGTTTGAAGTGTTATCTAGGGCTTGGTCAAGACAAATTTTTCAATGATATCTCCGTTTCCTTTCATCTAGTTTATTTCAAATGAGGGCAGCACTGGACCCCAAAAAATTCAAGATACATCTTAGGTACATATAACAAAAAACTTACGTTTATTCCTTTACAATTGCCATCTCTATTTCCAACAACCAGTTGGCATTTTTCATTTTTATGGCGTTTTATTTATTTTAATTGAAAGTGCCATTAACTTACGTAATAAATAGCAAATGTTGATATTTTGAAATAAAAGGTGATGTTAAATTTCTTTTATATTCCCATAGCGTCTCGCCAGAGACTATTTTTTTTTTTGATGAAACCAACTTTGCTCAGTTTTTGCTCAACGTAGCAGCACGAAATTCTTTGTTGGTGTTTTAAAAATTTGAATGTTACAGTCTTGCATTATTTGTTATTGTTTTTTAGTTTATACAGACTCGTGTATCTGTTTTATTGAAATGATAATTTGTTTAAAATCCAAGCTATTCTTCTATGTTTGTCTGGAAAAAAGAAAAAACGTAGAATGTACGGTAAGCCTCAAAAGTGGAGTCTCAATTTTTCATACAATTAGTATGAGAAATTGGGACTCCACTTCTGAGGCCTACCGTACCTACCACCTCTTTTTCTTCTCATGCAGAATATAAAAGCCAACCAGACAATGAGTAAGAACCTAATTCATATTAATTGGCAATGCGGCTAGCAACAGCAACCCGTCACTATTTTGATTCCGTTGATTTATATTATTTTACTTGCAAAATTTAATCTTTATTTTTGTACACATATAGCTGGCAACCTTTTATTGCTGGCGCCCCCCACTTATGTCATCCTTCTTTTCTTTTGGATTGTAATAGGAATCAGACATGTATTACTTCCAAGTCTTCCTAGTAAAAGTTAAAACAATATAATTTCATACTTCACCAGTTAAATAGTATTTTAATTTAGCCAAAACTGAACAGATATTTTAACAGATTCCATTGTTACGTCTACCTTTCACGCTCTACGTGGCCTTTGGGTCTTAAAACCCTAGGCTATACCTGCCCCATTAGGAATAAAAACGTAGCTAAGGAAATATTTATCTCGCTTATTGTTTCCCTTAGCACAATAAATTGCCAAATCTGTTTCTGAGGAAAACCTGGCATTTCTCATTTCTATGGCGTTTTATTTCCTACAATTCAAAGTGCTTACTAATTTAATAAATAGAGAATGTTTATTATGAAAACGATTTTTGAAATTTGAAATAAAAGGTGATATTAAATTTCTTTTATGTTTCCACAGCGTCTCGCTTCAGTCGTTGTTTTGTGTTTTTGCTCAACGTAGCAGCATGAAAAATGTTTGTTGGTATTTTGAATTCAGGCTACAAATTTAACTTTTTTTTATATTAAACAGTCTACACGTTCGTGTATGTGTTGTATTGGAATGATGATTTATAATTCTCCTATGCTCGTCTGTGAGAAAAAAAAAAACGTTGAGTGTACCACCTATAAAATTTTTACGTCTTTGGTACCACCTGTGCTTCTCTTCCCTTGCATATGTTTAGAAAATCCAAAAGTGCACGCCTCCAACGATTATAATAATACAAATTAAAAATTGACATGGGGCTTACGGGCAAGTTAATACACAGAACAAACGCATGATATACGCGCCCTGACCAAAAATTTTATTCAATGGATATACAGAGCAGTAATTTTTATATTAATTCTTTTTTATAATTTTTTTTTTATTATATAGGGACGAATAACACTGATTGAGCTAGCCCCAAAGTAAGTTCGAGACTTGTGTTATGGGATACTAACTCAACGATACGTGCGTTGTGCTTCATATATCTGAGTTTTTATTACTGTAATAGTGCAATATGAATATAATAAAGACAGTTTAAGTCCAGAATTACCTTACATGTTAAGAGTAGAACACTACCTCACCGCTCCGCTTATAAGGACGTGCAGAAGGCGATCGACTAATGAGCGAATATCTAAATTATATGAATTGGTGACACGATTAATTATTCCATCTTTACGTCTTTTATCACGTTATATGTGGCTTTTGGTTCTTACAGCCCTAGGCTGCGTCGTAAGAAATAAAGACGTAAGTAAACAAATATTTTTCTCGCTTATTTTATTTTTTATTTATTTAACTTTATTTCATGAAATTGTAATCTACCAGTCAACCTATATTCAGTAAATTTCGGAAATATGGTGCAAAACCTCTAAAATTAAACTTGAGAGAACTTATATTTTAACAAAATACTTTATACTTACTAACCTACGTGCATATCTACGTTACCACAGAATAATAGATAATATAATACGTACCAATACAAACTGACTGAAAATAAAAATAATTAAATAAATACTTATATAGACATATATAAATATAAAGTTATGACTGCCTCCGTGGTCCAGTGGTCAAGGCGTTCGCCTTGTGACCCGGAGGTCATAGGTTCGATTCCCACTGGGAAGTATACTTTGTGAAAAGTTGTTTCCAGTCTGGATAGGATATTGCAGGCTTGAATCACCTGATTATCCGAAAAGAAAGATGATTCCGTGTTTCGGAAGGCACGTAAAACTGTGGGTCCCAAACGCCACCTAGCGTTTAATCATCAAACTATCCAAGGATTGGTTCCTGGTTTGACCTTTGGGTTGTGGAGGTCAGACGGCAGTCGCTCTGTGTAAAAACCAGTAACCTCGTCAAATCTCTTTGGTTAGGTAGCGGACCCCGGGCTCTGAAGCGTTACTGCTGAGGATGCAACCGGGAATACGCTCGGATGATGATGATATAAATATAAAGTTACTACATTCTACATAATATCCTACATAAATACAAATACTAAGTATTAACAAATACTTATTCCTTTGCACAATAAATTGCCAATTCTATTTCTAAGAAAAACCTGGCATTTCTCATTTTTATGGCGTTTTATTTCCTACAATTCAAAGTGCCATTAACTTACGTAATAAATAGCGAACGTTTATGAAAACGATCTTGTAGTTGGTGAGTTCCTTTTAAAATAAAATGTGATATTAAATTTCTTTTATGTTCCCATAGCGTCTCGCTTCAGTTGTTGTTTTGTTTTGATGAAACAAATGTTGCTCGGTTTTTGTTCAACGTAGCAGCATAAAAAATGCACGTTTGTGTTTTAAAAAAGATTAAATTTTTGAATTTGTACGATCTAGCACGAAAATCTTGTCTTACAACTGAAACCGGAGGGTTAACATCGGGCGTGGGCGGTTGTACTATTTTTCACACTTATAAATAGTTGGAAGTAGTGAAGAATAACGCATGCTTTAAATGCGTGTGTACTATGTGATGAGAAAATTCTTCAGAGTAATTCGAAAATTGGTAGTACACTCAAGGTGTTAACGTGAGGGACGCAGGTTCGAATACCACTCATAGTTCATCACATGTTTTAATTTGGACCTATCCTGTTCTTTTTCTTTATACATAAGTAACTCTTGAGATTCGACGACATCATATGATGTCGTCGAATCTCAAGAAGTTGACCCCCGTAGGAAAGAGGGGTGTTATGGTAATATAAGTTTGACGTGTCTATGTGTCTGTCTGTTGCATAGTAGCTCTTAGACGATTCTAATACGGTTTTTTAAACGAAAGCTTTGCTTGTCGAGATAGTTCATAGCTAGCTATGTTTTATTCAAATCGGTTAAGCCATTCAAAATGTATTAAGGGCACGCTTAAAAGTAGGCAGGTTTCATTTTCCGGCGGCTAAAGCGGCTAACATACATGCTATCTCTGTGCTACAAAAGAGAGCAATTCGGTCGATCTACGGACTAAAATCACGCGATTCCTTAAGAGAGTTATTTAAATCTATAAATATTCTTACTGTGACATCTCAATTTATTTACGACAATCTTCTATTTGTTAAATCTAGGTTAAATAATTTCAAGAAAAATAGTGATGTTCACAGTTATAATACTCGCAACAAAAATCAGCTTCATACGCCTAAATTTCGACTTGCTAAAACTAGAAAGTCACTCTTAGGTCTAGGTATAACATTATTTAATAAACTTCCCGAAGCGATCGTTAACCTACCAATGGCAAAATTTAAAACACATGTTAAAAAAGTTTTATTGAACAATGCATACTATACTATCAATGATTATTTAAGAGATAAAAACGCGTGGATACTTCCTAAACATTTTCCATTACACTCCACACATGAAACATAAATAGCTGCATTTTCTGTTACCATAATAAGCTTACTGTAAAAACATGTAAATGCTCTGCGACCAATAAGTGACCAACATATAATTAATATTTTCTCTTGACAAGGTCTGCGAGTTCGGGTTTTTCATGCTCACTAAAATGTCCAATCCGGTGGTGGCGTCGCTGGTCGGGTCGTTGGATTCCCTCTAATATGGTTGAGTTTAACGATGGCTGATCCGTGCGTCAACTCGTGAACGGGTGCTGCCGGGAGGGACTGGTCAGCTCGGAATCGCTTTTTTTGACTACTTAATATTTTTTATTACGCAATTTATGTTAGTTTACTTGTTCGCAAGCATAACATGTTATAATGTGTCAACATTGTATTATATTATAAGTATTTATTAATTAAAAGACAATTATAATAATATGACAAAGCCCTTCTGGCGAGTAGGCGACCAATACTGTGAAAATGAGTTTCTTTCGGCGTTTCTTCTCAGCAGTGGTCGTTACGAAGCGCTGGTATCGGTAGCTTTTCTTTAAAAAATAAATTAAATTTTAATATACTTTACACGTAACATAAATTATACTTATTGACGTGTAAAAGTGCCTGTAAAGGTCTAATTACTGAATAAACATTTGAATCTTTGAATCTTGAATCCGAAAAACCAGAACGAATTATGAACCAGCACTAAAGGAAAAAGTATTACCTATTATGTGTTTTATTGTGAAACAAAAATAAATTGAACACTATGGTTCACTTTTTCTCTCGATCAGTCTTGGGACAAAGTTATTAATGATTCACTTTGGCATTAGGCGCCATTTGGAAAGCAATAGACATTAATAACAAATAAATAAAACCTTTTGTTTATTAAAAAAATGACATTGAACTTGTATACTTACTTACTAAAATAGGATAGGAAAAAACAAACAAGAAATAAAGATTGGCTCAAAAGGACTTGTATTCAGATCCGTAAAATAATCAAAAAACTATTAAGATTACTTTTTCTTAAGTCTCGCACATATTTATCCTTTACGGTGTAAACAAAGCCTGAAATTTTCGGCCTTGCATTAAGGGGATAACTGAATTTTCCGGGGTCCAGTGCTGCCCCCATTTGAAATAAATCATTTACAAGGAAACGGAGACATCATTTAAAATTTTGTCTTGATCAGACCCTGGATAACCCTTCAAACTATTTTATGAACTACTGATTACTGTTTAAAGTGAGAACATAAAGATTTTCTGCGCACATACGCCAAAAGTGGCCGTATTTCGCAATTGTGCGTAGAAAAGCTTCACGTTCTCACTTTGAACTGTAAACAATAGTTCATAAAATAGTTTGGAAGATTATCTAAGGTTTGATCAAGACAAAAATTTAAATGATGTCTCCGTTTCCGATCTAATGATTTATTTCAAATGGGGGCAGCACTGGACCCCGAAAAATTCAGGTAGTGACGTTGTATGCGTAAATATTATGCCCAGAATTAAAAAATAAATGCGACTTGTACCAAAAAAGGAATATTTTTACCAAAGCATAATTATTTAAGGCGCAATAAATGAATTTAGAATGTGTAACGGAAAAGGTAGTATAGTAAACATACTAATCAATGTGAACAACTTTTACTATGAGACCGTCCTTGAAATCGTAAGAAAAAATCTGCACCTTCATTCATTTTGGCACAGTAAGTATTTAATGAAAGGGGGTATCCCCTCTCCGTTACACATTGTACAAAGACATAACATCATAAAGACATGTAAAATGGGCATGTTAAGAGAAGAGAGGAAAGCCATATAACCATGCAAGTTCTGAAAATGCATTTGAAAGGACATCGAAACAGAGGAAGACCAAAGAAACGTTGGATGGAATGTGTAGAAGAGGATATAAAGGAAGGGAGTGACGAACGGGTTGACTGGAGATAGAACAAAATGGAAAAAAAAATCTCTTTTATGTTATAGGGCGGAAAACGAACAAGCGGGTCACCTGATGGTAAGTGATCACCGCTGCCCATGGACAACTGCAAAACCAGGGGTGTAACAGACTCACATGCTTTGCCGACTCCACATAAATGCTGGTATAAGGATAAGGCAGAAGAAATATCACGTAGATTGTGTTAACGGTGCGCGTATTTTATTTACGGTAAACAAGAGATTTGTGAAACTGTATTTAACAAAAGCCGTCTACCAAATGTTTGGCGGCAAATCGAATTTGGAATCTCAAAAGTCAAACATGACATATTGTTTTTTTAAATGTTGCGTGAATAAAAGACTGAGATAAACCCAAAGGAGGTTCTAAATTTTAAAATTGAGTCAAAATCGTTCCCTTATAGTTACTATTGCAAATCATTTTTACCAGTATGTAGCCAAGGCGATATGGTAGTAGTAATTCTAACTCAACGATACTTTATTTTATGATTAATACACAGACAGATTAAATCCAGAACAAATTTATAAAGGCCATTTTCCAGCTTGCCCTGGCCGGGGATAGAACTCAAAACGCCTGAGTAGCGGACTATAGGTACGCCACGGTGATCTTTAATATGTGTCTAAGGCTTAAGCCTTACATATAGCAGAAGCATAAGCTTGCACGTTTTTCATTTCATTCAAAGGAAATAAAAAATATGAAAATGCATTTTGTTATGATTATGACGCAACCTTCTTTGCTGGTCTGGCAGTAAAGAAATAAGCGGCCAAGTGCGAGTCGAACTCGCGCACGAAGGGTTCCGTACCATTATCTATAAAGGATTAAGGTTTTTTTGTATGGGAGCCCCACTTCAATATTTATTTTATACTGTTTGTAGCATTTTTTGTTCTAGCGGAAACAGAAATACATCTGTGAACATTTCAACTGTCATGGTTCTGAGACTGCACTGTTCTGGTGACAGACAGACGGACAGACAGGCGAACGGACAGAGCAGACGGACAGCGGAGTCTCAGTAATAGCACAGAATAAGTACTAGTATTCACGTACAGAAGTCTTACTCCAAAAAGAAATTCAAAGAAATATCTACTTAATGTGGTTTAGCGCTATGGTTTAATTTAGCTCGCGTCAGAATTCCTCACCTCTTCGTTTAGATACCTACATCCATTGCAAGCCAATTTCATTCTTATTACTCTGGACAAACGATACATGTAACTGAATTTTCCCGTTCGAAGTGGTCGCCGTGCGCATAGTAATAATGTAGGTATATTTTCGATACCTAAACGGGGAGTGACACAGGCCTGGTAAAGGGGTCCCGTTTTTACCCTTTGAGTACGCAAGCCTAAAATCCGAGGATATGCTAGCTGCTCTCTTCCGGCGCAGGTGGTTAAACCCGATCTAAGAAATGGGCAAAAATGTGAAGCATGTAAATTGGAGATAAAGCTAGCAAACCTGTCTTGATTTATTATTTCTACCTTCTCGCCAACCATCAGGCTAAAAGTGGATGCTGAAACGGTTCACCAACATTCGATTGATCCATGAACCGTTGGTCGACAAAACCTTTAAACTATTGAAACAAGCATTACATGTTATAATGTGTCAACATTGTATAATAATACAAGTATTTATTAATTAAAAGACAATAATAATAATATGACAAAGCCCTTCTGGCAAGTAGGCGACCAATACTGTGAAAATGAGTTTCTTTCGGCGTTTCTTCTCAGCAGTGGTCGTTACGAAGCGCTGGTACCGGTAGCTTTTCTTTCAAAATAAATTATATTTTAATATACTTTACGCGTAACGTAAATTTATACTTATTGACGTGTAAAAGTGCGTGTAGAGGTCTAATTACTGAATAAACATTTGAATCTTTGAATCTTTGAAAACAATCAAATTTTTATCCAAAGAACTTTTCACCCACGAACGTTTCGCCAACATAACTTTACGTCAGTGAAAGGTTCATGGACCAATCGAATGTTGGTGAATCGTTTCAGATTCCTAAAAGTGGCATATAAGCAGAGATCGGAATCACGGTTGCTATTGCTATAAAAAGTATGGATATGACTATAACATCTATAAATAAAACAATCATAATTATGTGATTTCAGGATATATTTTAATCGAAAATATACTTATCCTGAAATCACATAATTTTGATTGTTTAATTTACTTAGTACCCAATTAGATTCTCGAGAAATCCCGGAAATTTTAGTCATATCCATACTTTTGATAGCAATAGTAGCCGTGATTCCGATCTCTGCATATAAATCTTACGGTCTTGAGTCCGCTTAGAGTCACAACACCCACCCAAGGTGCTCCCACACAGCAGTTATATAATGTTAGAGAATGTTGCATAACGTTTGTTGTCTAACATTTTATAACAAACAACTTTACGGCTACAGACGTGACGACTGATGAAACGCTGTCACTCGGAGTTTGAAACGCGAATATACGTCAAACATAATAAACGTCCCTGTTTACCTACTAATGCAATTTTTGCGTGGCAGGGACTGTCATCACGTTTTGATTGATGGTCCTGATAATTTTTAAAAAGTTAACTAGGTAAATGATGGATGTGTGAAACCAAAATGTTGTGTAGGTTACATTTTTGATAAGTGATTTGATTAGGTATATTTTATCGAACATATATGCTATGGGCTCTCCGTGTCGACCTCCGTGGCGTAGTAGTCACCATGCTAGTCTGCCACCCAAAGGTTCCGGGTTCGATCCCCGGTCAGGGCAAGTTAGGAAATGGCCTTTTTCGAATTGTCCTGGGTCTTAGGTGTTTATATCTATATATGTATTTGTTATAAAATATAGTATCGTTGAGTTACTGTCCCATAACACAAGTCTCGAATTTACTTTGGGGCTAGCTCAATCATTGTAATTTATTTATTTATTATTTTTAATAAATTTGAAATTTAGGTGGAATAGAAAGCAGAAAGCAACTAAACTACATAACCGGCCAAATGCAGGTCAGACACACGCACAAAGGCTCTCGTACCATTACCTATAAAAAATCACGTTTGTTGTATGGGAGCCCCCCTTTAATATTTATTTTATTCTGTTTTTAGTGTTTGTTGTTATAGCGGAAATAGAAATACATCATTTGTGAAAATTTAAACTGTCTAGCTATCACAGTTTATGAGATACAGCCTGGTGACAGACGACGGATGGTCGGACGGACGGAGAGCGTAGTCTTAGATACTCCGCTACTCTTTGGGTACGGAACTGTAATAAAACTAAAGTATGAAATAAATCTATACTAAATTAAGGCTCTATTGATTAGTGAAGATTGCCCTCTTTGGAAGATAGCCCACCAATAAGGATATACATACAAGTAACAAACATACACACTCACAAACTTTCGCCTTTATACTATATATATATATATATATATATATATATATATACATACAAATATATATATATATATATATATATATATAATAGGTCGGGGAAAAAGTCTTTTCGCATTTTATATGAAAATTCAAAACATTTTTTTAATATAGTTTATTTACATGTAACTAAAGTATGTAGGTACCATTTTATAGGTTGGGACATGATCCCATTGCTATAGAAAGTAGTTTCGGCAGTCCTCTCGTGATGTTAACCTGACACTGCCTAAAGAATTCTGAAGAGACCGAAACAGGTGGAAATCTGAAGGTGCTAGGTCAGGACTATACGGCGGATGCATTAACACCTCCCAGCCAAACTCTCTTAATTTTTGCTGAGTGGTTGAAGATGTGTGAGGTCTAGCGTTATCATGATGAAAAACCACACCCCTTCTGTTGATTAATTCCGGCCGCTTTCTCTCAACTTCTTGCTTTAATCAGTTGTTCGCAGTAGAAATCTGAATCGATGGTCCTGCCTGGTGGTAACAGCTCATAATGAATAATGCCCTTTCAATCCCACTACACACCTTGTTGCGAGTTAACCCGGGTTTCGCCACAGTCGTGAAGCCTGACCGGCCTTTGACCATGACCTTTTTCGCACGTTCTTGTCGTACGTGATCCACTTTTCATCACCAGTTATCAATTTCTTCAAAAATGGTTCGGTCTCATTCAAAGATTCAAAGATTCAAATGTTTATTCAGTAATTAGACCTTTACAGGCACTTTTACACGTCAATAAGTATAATTTATGTTACGTACAAAGTATATTAAAATTTAATTTATTTTTAAAGAAAAGCTACCGATACCAGCGCTTCGTTATCTACACTGATTGAGCTAGTCTCAAAGTAAGTTCGAGACTTGAGTTATGGGATACTAACTCAACATACTATATTTTATAAAAAATACGTATGTAGATAAACATCCAAGACCCAAGACAATTTGAAAAAATCCATTTTCCAACTTGCCCTGACCGGGGATCGAACCCAGAACCTCTGGCTGGCGGACAAGCATGATGACCACTTCGCCACGGAGGTCGTCCTTTGACCGTCGAGAAACAGATAGATAGGAAAACCTACTTGAAAAATTTTTGAGACAGAGGCCATGAATTATAAATATGATTCTGCCTAACGGCTTAAACGCTAACCTACGATCCGAGAAGTCCAGGATTCAATACCCAGTGAAAATTCTTGTTCTCATGAATGTATGTTGTATTGATTTTAGAATAGAAGCCCCCTCACAAAGCTAGGCATTTCTTTTCCTTCTCAAACAAGACAAAAATCTCTTTTGACAACAAATAACACACATTCCGAGATCCTTGAACTTTATCTATAAATCCTAGACTGAACAACATATTGACGGTTCAGAAGAGGACACATCACAACACAGGGAAAAGTTAAAATACATACTTAAAAGATTTCTTATATTTTTTATGTTTATTTCTTATACAGACACATTCCCTGGCTCTTTAATTAACTGTGTACAATACCCGGCCCGTAAGTTGAACAAAAATGACGGTGTTGTTGTACGAGTACGTTGTTTGTCCGTTTAGAATCACATTTCTATAACATTTCTATCCAAACTTCAGATATAAATAATTTCGGCTTTGAAGAACAACCAAAAATCTCTTTTAACACTTTTATCTCCAATTAAACATGCACCAACGGCCGCCATATTTGTTCAACTTACGTGCCTGGTATTGTACATATTACATTTTATTTAAATTGGTTCAGTGATTGGAGCGAGAAATAACATATGTTATGAATTTTGTATCCTTAGATACAAAATTTATAACATTTTGTCCCTATAGATTTATTTATTTATTATTTATTAGATGAATCCTGAAAGCTGGTGTCAATCTTATGTAATTAAAAATCAAAGTGAGCCAATTTCTCTTCTTCTCAATCCGATTCTGCCCTATTTATACTTTGATTTCTTGAAGTAAGTGTTTGAGTTTAATGATAACTCCACCATCTTTAAACGAAATTTCAACAAAATTCTTAGTGGTTTTATTTGTCAGTCTTTGCATTTAAATAAATGTAACTACCGAAACCAGAAGTCTTGAAAATAGTTGATATTCAAAATTTTGCATTAAATGTACGCTTAGATCATTTAAATTACGAAACTGAATAATTTTTTTTTATATTATAGGGCGGCAAACGAACAAGCAGGTCACCTGATGGTAAGTGATCACCGCTGCCCATGGACAACTGCAACACCAGGGGTGTAACAGAAGCTTTGCCGGCCTTTCAGGAAGATATTGACTCGTTTTTTGAAGGTTTCAATGTCGTATCGGTCCGGGAACACTGCTGCAGGAAGTTGATTCCACAGTTCGGTCGTAGGTGGTAAAAAGTTCCGTTTAAAACGTACGGTGGATGATTGTCAACTATCCAAGAGGTATATGGTTGAGATTTTAATTTCAGGCGGGTGGTGTGGTAGTGAAATTTCGAAGTCGGTATTAAGTCGAACAATTCTTCAGAGCATTCTCCATGATAAATGCGATTAAAAATGCACAAGGATGCAACATCCCTACGTAGAGCCAGAGGATCGAGATGGCCGACGATATTATGCGGTTTTCATAAATGGATAGAGTTATTTAAGAGGCTACCTGAGGTCCAGTGCTGCCCCCATTTGAAATAAATCATTTGAAAAGAAACGGAGATATTATTTAAAATTTGGCTTTGATATAATCCTAGATAACCCTTCAAACTATTTTGTGAACTACTGTTTATATTTTAAAGTGAGAACGTGTAGCTTTTTATAGCATTTTTGCGAAAAACGGCCACTTTTAGCAAAAATGCTATAAAAAGCTACATGTGTTGACTTTAAAATATAAACAGTAGTTCATAAAATAGTTTGAAGGGTTGTCTAGGATTATATCAAAGCCAAATTTTAAATAATATCTCCTTTTCTTTTCAAATGATTTATTTCAAATGGGGGTAGGCCTGGACCTCAGGTAGCCCCTTACTAAATATAAATTACTCATGATGAGTAATCCTATTTAAGCAAAACATTTTCTTATTCCACAAATACTTTACATACAACAAAACAACCAAATAAATATTGTCATTCTACTCGCTCGATATTTTATGACACTCGAGGAATATTTGTTTACGGGTGGCAATAAAAATTGGCATGCCACCTTCGTTTTATGTCATATTTTACGAGCCAGATCTATGCGACGTCGAGTTCAGATTTAGTGGGTTGGTATTGAAACTGTAATATTGGAGAACTTGGCTTTTGTACGAGAATATATTTAAATTGCAAGCGGTCGAGGAAAAGAATGCTTTAAGTGCCGCAACAGACGGGGCGCAAGTTGCGTCACGTAACAGCTAGAGATGGGCAGTGGATAGTACTCAATCTACCCATTTGAGTATTTACTCACTAGATTTAATAAATAGAGTAAATAGAGCGTGCTCATGTATTGACATCGGATTTGATGTCTGTTTATTTATTTTTACGTAAAATTACGTCTATGCACACCTTCCACCAAAAATTTATAATTAGTCAAAGAAGTCTACTTTCAGTGTATGATTAGTATGGTATTTTCATATAATTTAGCGTCGCATATAACGTTTACCTACATTTTAAGCATATTATGGCGTACGCACACACTTTCCGACAAGAATTGCAAGTGTTTACTAGATTTAAGTTTCAAAATTGTCATGAAAACATGAAATAATGATTATAAAGATAAATATGAGTCGCAACTCATATAAATCAATTTACTCGCCAAATGGATAAATAAGGATATTTATCGGGTATTAACTCAATGTACTGAGTAAATACTCAAATGGGTTGATTGAGTATTTATGCATCGCCCATCACTAGCTGTTACGCGGCGCAACTTGCGCCGCGTCTGTTACGGCCCTTAGTAAAATTTAGGGCTGTGCTGAAGCAAATGTGATTTTAAATTGATTTATTAATGAGAACATCACTAACAATTAAGTGGTCTACAATAAGAACGTGGACAAAAATTTTTTTGAGCAGTACATAGATTTCTTTTCAAGCCTGTTGGGGTGTCCCACTGATGGACAAAGGCCTCCTCTTCTTTCTTTACAAATATTGTTTATTTATTTAAAACTTTATTTACCAATAATAAATTTTACAAAAGGACTTTATCCTTATAGCATTCTCTACCGGTCAACCTTCGGGATAAATGGAAATTTAGCGTAGTAGGCGCAAAGTGCAAACAGTATGCTTAAAAAATACAACATATTAAATACATATAACATAAACATATTTAATACAATAAACATAAATATACAATATATACATATATATCATATAAACATTACCATACATACAATAAAAAATATATCTCATTGCTATAGAATACCAGTATAATAATTTTTGCTGCATTCAATTATAGAGTAAATGCGTGTGGACTTTCTAGGCTTCCGTAGTACCTACAAGGAACCCTTATGGTTTCGCCATGTCTGTCTGTTTGTCTATCCGTCTGCGGTTTTACTCAGAGACTATAAGTACTAGACAGCTGTAATTTAGTATGGCTATGTATTTTAATCATGCCAAAAAAGTGGTAAAATAAAATATTGAAAAAAAAATTTTAATTTTTTTTATTCTTGACTAACCAATCATGTGGGGTATTGTTGAATAGGTCTTTCAAAAATATAGTGAGCTTGTGATCATCATTTATCGATTTGGGGATCCGTTTCTGAAATATTTGGTGTTATATTGCAAATTTTTGTTAGAGTCAAGTGTCCCCCCATCTATCTGTTAAACGGTTATACATGGACATGTGAAAAAATTCTCGGCAGTAGTATATATAACGAAATTTAAAGGAAAACTATCAGAGCTAAGTAGGGTTTACAAATTAAAAAGTTATAAGCGACTGACTAATAAAATGTACCCGGAAAAGGAAAACTTCATACAAATTCAAGAGAAAATTAGTTTTTAGACGTTTTTAGTGGCGTGAACTCGAAGTGGGCGTTCGCAACTACGGAACCCTACACTGCGCGTGGCCTGACACGCACTTGGCCGGTTTTTTTGTCTGTTCAGAACAGTTTTAAAGTTCTCAGGAAGAGCATTCCAGAATCACATCATATAACTTGAAGAGTGAAAGACGAAGACATAAAATTGGAGCGAAACAAAGACACAGATCCCTCTATATAGAACGTATTTTTTTCTTTTCTCTGATTATCAAACATATTTTTTTCTATACGGACAAATAACACAGATTGAGCTACGAGTAGCCCCAAAATATGTAAGTTCAAGACTTGTGTTATGGGATACTAACTCAACGATACTAAATTTTATAACAAATACACATATTGATAAACATCCAGGACCCCGATCAATCTGAAAAAGATCATCTTGACCTGACCGGGGATCGAACCCGGGATCTCTGTTGTGACAGCGTGGCATGATGACCACTAAGCCACGGAGGTCATCGAATGATGAAAAAGATACAAGATACAGCGCATTTAAATTTTCCATGACGTCACGATCAAGTAAGATTTTCACTAAACGGTAATGTAACGCAAATTGCCCTCACTCCAAAACCTCGATGCGTCGTATCTTTATGAATTAATACTTTTCTAAACTAAAAAATATGGGTCCATTCTTTTCGAATACTTTATCTAATTAATGGACAAAATGAAATAACTTTTTTTTGGACCCAGTTCACGTCCCTATTACAGTGATTGAAACTGTAAATCCCAAAACGCAATCTGGAGATTAAATCTCCAACAGACCAGTTCAAATAGTTCTATTATCCCGGATTAACGAAACCCGGAACATGAAGTAGAGAGAAATGAATAACAGTTCAACCATAAAGGTTAACCGCTTTCAATTAAAGTTTATTTATATCGTTAATAACTGCCAACGGTGGTTTTGATCAGGAATGTTCGTGAAATGGTAATCATTTAAATAATTGGAGAGTTTTCCTAGTAAAAATTGTATTTTATGCAACAGTTGTATAAGTCGTGTCAAAAAATGCGAGTGGCGTATGGAGACGCCATCGAGCATTTTTTGACGTGCTTATACAACGTTTTATTTTATTTTATAAAACTTTATTGTTCCAAAGTACAAATATACTTTTAACAAATGGCGGACTTAATGCTAAAAGCATTTTCTCCCAGTCAACCATAGGGATAAACAGAGAAAATTATGAGGCACAAAAAGTACAAGTATACAATATACTTACTTACTCTATAAAATATTACTATATAATATACAATCTAAATATATATAACTCAAAGGTGACTGACTGACTGATATAGTGATCTATTAACGCACAGCCCAAACCACTGGACGGATCGGGCTGAAATTTGGCATGCAGGTAGATGTTATGACGTAAGCATCCGCTAAGAAAGGATTTTAATAAATTCTACCCCCAAGGGGATAAAATAGGGGATAAAACTTTGTATGAAACTTTGTCAATTTTAAACCGATCGGGCTGAGATTTTGCATGCATAAAGCTACTATGACGTAGGCATCCCCTAAGAAAGGATTTTGATAAATTACACCCCTACGCGAGCGAAGCCGTGGGCAAAAGCTAGTAATATTATATACCTATTACATATGAATATCAGAATGAATGTCTACTTTTACTTAAAACTAAACCCATAGTAAATACGTATTCTAGGGTCCATAATAACAATGCCTTGTGTTTATGAAACTTACATAATAAATAATATGTTGTAGGTTACGTGTTATGTTTTCGTTTTTGAAAAGTTGTTGGCCCTTTCAGTAATGAACTTAATACTCATTATATTATAATGAAAATAAAAAAAAAATTGTTTTAATAACAAGATGTACGTTACATTAATTATATAAACTTTAACTAAATACACGATACGCTATTATGTCTTTATTTTTAAAAGGAATTGTTTGAAGAGCTCGGTGGCCCAATGTGAATACACATAACTAGCGCTTTTGCAAATTAAGCAACCCCGGGCGTGGTCCATAGTAAAATGGGTGACCATAAGAGGCAAAGAATTTCTTAAGCTCCTTTGTGCTTCGGAAGGTTTAATTCGTTGGTCTTGGTTGTTGGTAATGGCAGTCTTCAAGCTATGTCAGATGTTATGGCACTTGGAAGAGCGGGTCAGGGTCGTCCTCGACGAACGTACCGCGATCAAATTGCAGACGTTCTTAAAAAAGGAGAGGTTAGAAGTACCCGTAACCGGCGGGCATGCATGAAGAGAGTGATGAGTGTAGATGAAGCGAAAGAGGTCTGTCAGGATCGTAGCAAGTGGAGGTCCTTAGTCTCTGCCTACCCCTGTGGGAAACAGGCGTGATAATATGTATGTATATGTATGTATGGCACTTGATAATATGACACCAGTGTTAATAACTTACACATACGAAAACACAAAAAAGGGGTAGACAGAGCCCCGGGCCGTAAGTAAGATAAGATGACCACGTTCAGCGTAAAGTAAGGTAAAGGGAATGAAATTAGTGATGAATTTATATAAATACCTAGTAGCAAGCCGCATCGCCCATTGTCATTATTTCTCAAGATATATAGATAGACTACTCTTAATTGTACACCTAAATAAAAAATGTAATAATATTTTATGCAACAGTTGTTTAAGGAGGGTCAAAAAATGCGAGTGGTATATTGACACTATCGAGCATTTTTTGACTACTTATACAACGTTGCATACTATACTTTTTCTACGACTACATTTACTGAAATAAATCTATATATATAAAAGAAAGTCGTGTTAGTTACACCACTTATAACTCAAGAACGGCAGAACAGATTTGGCTGAAAATTGGGAGGGAGGTAGCTTAGAGCCAGGAGACGGACATAGGATACTTTTTATCCCGTTCGACAGCGTTCCTGTGTGACTTGACATGAAACGTCAGTCACTATAAAACGTGGTATAACAAAAAAGAATGAAGACCATCTGCGTTGTTTGTTTTTGCGCCTGATAATAAAACAAAAAATGTCGTGTATCACAAGGTGCTTAAGTGAAGAGCAACCTATGTACTAAAATACAGAAATAATAATGAATGATTAATGTAGTTATTTAATTTTTTTTTTGTATTTTTTCGAATAAAATAAAAAAAAAACTGCTTATTTATTGCCATTAAGGCGGAACAAAGTTCGCCGGGTCAGCTAGTACAAAAATAAACAAAGAAAAGTACGAAATACTACCATATGTTTGGTAGATACTAGGTATCTATGGAAGACTTAATTTTTTTTTATTGACGTCTTCCTGTGACTAAAAGTGCCATTTTTGAAACATGGAGTCACTTAAACGAATGTTTTCATACAAAAAACCGTTTGTTCAGTGATTCCATGTTTGAAAAATGGCACCATATGTTAAAATGACGATTTTATTATGTTGGCAGTATGGTAGTTCTAAAGAAAAATAGTTATAGGTCTATGGCTAGGAGTATCGTTTTGGCAAAATCACGACTCATGTGCTATTATATTAGGAATAGACTATAGACTTTTCTGAAATCATATAATGTATGTTCTTATATTAGTGTTCGGGACCATTTAAAAGACAGATAACAGAACAGGAGTAGAAAAATAAGTTTACATTAGATGAGTACAATGGGCGGTCTTGTCGCTTAAAGCGATCTCTTACAGACAACCAGTGGATGGAGAGGAATGTGAGAAAGACAACGACGGTGGTGCAACTGACTAAGAAGGAAAAATAATGTCTAAAGCAAAACAAATACAACATAAATTTACAAAAATTTTAAGTTTTTTTTTAAGTTTATATGAATAAAACATACCTTTACAAATACATAAAGAACATAAACTATACTTATATAAAAATAGGTAATATACATACATTTAAAATATAATATTACACATACACTATTTATTTTATATATAATAAATATAATAGCAAATAAACTTACTGAAATCAAGATCTACATAAAATTATTTATAAATATATTAAGATTGTAGTCTTTTCCCTCGATCGGCTTTTATGATCTGCATAGGAAGATAATCAGCTAGTAGTACATTTGAAGTTTTTTCTTTTCATCTGGATAAGCATATAATAATTTAGTGACTGCTAGAGACCTACACTCCGTATTGGGTTTTGGGCTGAAATTGAAAAAATTACCGGCCAAGTGCGTGTGTCGGGCCACGCGCAGTGTAGGGTTCCGTAGTTGCGAATGCCCACTTTGAGTTCACGCCACTAAAAACGTCTAAAAACTAATTTTTTCTTGAATTTGTATGAACTTTTTCTTTTCCGAGTACATTTTATACGTTGGTCGCATATAACTTTTTAATTTGTAAACCCTACTTACCTGTGTTAGTTTTCCTTTAAACTTCGTTATATTACATACTAACGCTGTGAATTTTTTCACATATCCCTATAAAACCGTTTAATAGAGGCACATTTGACACTAACAAAATTTTGCAATATGTAACCAAATATTTCAGAAACGAATTCCTAAATCAAAAAATGATATTCACAAACTCACAATAATTTTGAAAGACCTATACAACAAAACCCGACATGATGGGTTAGTCAAGAAAAAAAAAAGAATTTGGTGTCGTGGGACACCAGGTAGGAACGAAGTTCCTTCGGCTAATGTAGAATCGAAACAATGTGTATACGACTGTCGCGCCTGGGCACGTCTCATTTAACGAGGTCATCCTTACGGTTTTACTATCACATTTTTTTCAGTTCGGTCGCGCAGCAAAATCCCTATCTCCTCCAAGCCTGCCGTAAGGAACTTCGTTCCAATAAATACTCCTACTTTACTTGTATGGGAGCTACCCAAAAAAATATTTTTTTCAGTATTTTATGTTACCACTTTTTGGCATGATTAATAACATACCTTTACCAAATTACAGTTTTCAAGTAATTATAGCCTCTGAGTAAAACCGCGGACGGACAGACAGACAAATAGACATGGCAAAACTATAAGGGCTCCTTGTTTACTACGGCATCCTAAAAAGTGACTATTAATAAGTAGGTACTATTGTACTTACGTTAGGTTTTTTATTTCGTCACGTCATGCCACGGCCCTATACTTACATCCCTAAATTAAATATAACTACTTTAAATAAAGCAAACTATTTAGATTATCTACTTATATTTTTTAATTATTAATGCATTTTTTTAGCTTTATTTAAATTTATTTTATTTATATTACATATAGTTACTCCTAAGCACAATAGTTGTTTGTGGGAAAGAAAAAAAAAACTTAAGTACCTACGTACTTAAGTTTTTTTTTATTCAGAAAATGTACCTAAAGATTTTTAAAACAAAAATAAATAAAAAGCGCACTTCGCTCTCAAAAACTGTTAAAAGTAGATAATATGAACGTAACTTGTTGACAAATTCAATTATAAAAATAAGTTTCCATTAAAATTAATTTTCCTAAGTAACAAACTCATAAGAAATCGACGGTATAAACTCATAAATAACATTTAATTGAGCGCTATTACTCAAACTTTCATGATAATTGCTCGTTTCAAAACATTTGAACAAAATAATTTTATTTTACTTCATCGTTCATTACGCTAATTACGTATTTAATAATAACAATAAACCCTAAAATAACTGTTAGACCTAAAACGTTATTTTAAAATTGAATAACATTTTTGTGACTTACATTCGCTACCACGTGTCGTCCAAAAAACCGGTTTCAATAAATATGTCACAACACTATTGAAACATACGTCACTTTCAAATTTCGAATAAAGGGGTCACTACACAACACACACACAAGTCACCACGACACGTCCAAAAATCGATGTTCTTTTTTCGCGGGCAAATGCGTGCGTACGACGCGCGGGGATTTCGCGACTGCGGGAAACCGGCGCGAGGGCGCCACCGTCGCCGCCCGGGATAGTGACGCGCTTTTCAATATTTTCCTTTTTCGCAAGTTTAACGCGGTTTAGGTTAGATTTAGATTGATTTATTTTTGAGGATTTGAATAAGTGAAGGTCCTTGCAACACTAAAACATTGAAACAAGTACCTAAATAAAAAGAAAAGATTGTAGCGAAATTGTTACTAGTTGACTGTTTTTCCTTTTTAAAGCATTTTTTCCTTTTTTTTGCGAATTTAACGCGGTTTAGGTTAAATTGATTCATTTTTGAGAACAAATAATAAGTGAATACCGGTTTAATTGAAACGACTTTGTTGAATAATATAATAAAGTAAAAAAAGGGCAAAGATTGTAACAAGACCATGTAGGTAATATTCAGAAACGGCTATGTTGGTTTTTAAAGCTATTTCCCTTTTCACGAGTGAATTGAAGTTCAGGTTATCTAGGTTGATTTATTTTTGAGGATTGGAATATGTGAATAATTGGAATATGTGAATAATTGTTTATTAAGATGTTTTCGTAAGTTGATAATGATAGAATATACTCGTAGTATAAAACAAGGGCTTACCTTAAAAATCCCCTTACCCTAGACTTTCTATACAAACGTAGTCTAGCTTTTATTTTGAACATGAGATATGTGAGATTTCAGTTGAATTTTGTAATTGTAAAGAAATTGCATATATCTAGGCATTTATCTAGTTTTCGACAATCAAATACAAACTTGAAAGAATATATGAGAGTGTAGAAGTTTTACATACTGGTGGTCAAATATGTTATGATAGACTTCATTTTAAGTTTATATTTTTACTGTGAAAACTAGTTATATGCAATTTCTTTGAAATTATATTTTACCAATATTGGTCATGCTGTTTCAAAATAATAGCTAGACTACGTTTGTATGGGAAATTCTAATTCTGTCTAGGGTAAGGGGACTCTTAAGGGGCTACATGAAATTTCCGGGGTCCAGTGCTGCCCCCATTTAAAATAAATCATTTGAAAGAAAACGGTTTATTTAAAATGGGGGCAGCACTGGACCCCGGAAAATTCATGTAGCCCCTTAAGACGTTTGTTTAAACTTGAGGGATGGTATTGATCACTTTCAAAGCTAGTCTACAATATTTTTCGAGTTTATTCTATTTAAATTTATAAATTCATGACAACAACGCACGAGTTAGTAGCTTAAAGAAATTCAAAGTTTCTATCTCTACGTTGTGTTAAAATACTTTTCCGTTCGTCTTTCCACGGCTTATCTGCGAGATTGATAGTTCTAGAGCGGTATATTTTTGCAGGGTTACATATTTTAATCATTAATATATTCAACTTTCCTGCTAGTCTGGGAGATACGTTTTTTTTTGGATATAACAACTATTGCTCTTCCCACGCAGACACGACACGTAAATTACAAGGGAGTTGCCGAGGTCAAACATTGGTCAGGTTTATTGTAGTTGGGTAGCTTTTCGGCTCAAGAAGAAGGAGACTTGAATTCGACGTTGAGGCGATGCGACTAGAAATATTACGATTTAAATTTGAAGAATTTATTTATTTTATAATTTCTAAAACAAATATCACCAAAGCCAGTGTCACACACACATAAAAGAATCGTTGTTTGGCTTCGGCAATGAAGTGGCAAAGTTATAATGGTTGCTATCAGGTCGGCCATTAAACGTGGAATTTTGAGGAATAGAGTCGTTACGCCGAATTTCTATTTATTCTCAAACGTTCCAAGGAACGCAGAGACAAACAAACCTATGTCTCACCTTACATGTTTCGTAGATATACACACTAATCCAACCGATTTGTCTTGAACGCGAACCAACATTCATCCATACATCCATCAGTTCTTAAATCCGCTATTTTCCAACAAGTCAAATGACATACTTTTTTCTAAACGTTTTTGTTTTTTTTTCGTGTGTGTAAGTGGCCAACACTGATGTCAGGTTTTTCAGGCTGCCTAAAGGCATCTGACGTAGCTTGACGACTGCCATGCAATGACGACAACCGGGACCAACGATTTATACGTGCCTTCCAAAGCACGGAGGAGCTTGAGAAATTTTTATGCCACTTGTGGTCACCCATCCATGAGCGGACCACGCCCGGTGTCACTTTACTTGTGAAAGCGCTAGTAATTCGCACTCCCGCCGGGCCAGTGAGCTCCTCAAACGTTAAAACAAACATTACAAATACAGGCAGATGACGTCGCAGTTTCTTGGAGTCAAATAGCAATCTTATTATCAGTTTTTCTTAAATAATAAATCTAAAATCACGAAAAAATGGACATGTTCAAAGACAAGTGACATTATTTTTATTTTCTTATCAGTACAAAATAATTTATTTTCGACCTAGGAAAATACCCAATTAGCTTCATATTGCCACGCATATAGTGAAGATCGAACTCATGCCTCAAAGACACACAATCAGTGCCTAGATAAGCTACCTAGCTTGACCACTGCCGAAACATAGTACAAAAATAGCAAGAAACATAAAACAATCGTGGTTTGGCTCCGGTAATGAAGTGGCAAAGTTATAATGGTTGTTATCAGGTCGGCCATTAAACGTGGAGTTTTGACGAATAACAGTCGTTACGCCGAATTTCTATTTATTCTCAAACGTTCCAAGGTACGCAGAGACAAACAAACCTTACATGTTCGTAGATATACACACTAATCCTACCTATTTGTCTTGAAGGCGAACCAACATTCATCCATACATCCATCAGTTCTTTCATTAGCTTCGCATTGTCACGCATATAGTGAGGATAGAACTAGTGCCTGACAGACACACTATCAGGGCCTGAATGACTTGGCCACTACCGCTACGTAGTAAAAACATAGCAAGAAACATAAAACAATCGTGGTTTGGCTCCGGTAATGAAGTGGCAAAGTTATAATGGTTGCTATCAGGTCGGCCATTAAACGTGGAGTTTTGAGGGATAGGAGTCGTTACGCCGAATTTCTATTAATTCCCGAACGTTCCAAAGTCCGGAAAATAGCAGTAAGTCACCCACGCACCTTTATGTAACGGTGATAATGGCGAAATTACAATGTATATGGGTAGTTTGTTTAGAAGTTCGCTGTACGAGTAGATGGAATTTCGAGGGAGTATTTTACAATAGGCACGAGAAATAAACATCAACCGTCTTATTATAAAAACAGGACTAACTTTGTTACTAGGTTTAAACCTATTATCCGCCCAAAATGAAGTTGACATTGACAGGTGAGATACTCGTAGTCTGATATTTCTAGATGACAACTTGATTTGGTCGAATAATGGTTTAAACCTAGTAAAAAAATTTGTTTGGGTTTTATAATAAGACGGCAAATGTTTTGCTATTTTATTGACGAAATTTGAGGAGCTCGGTGACCCGGCGGAAGAGCGCATTACTAGCACTTTCGCAAGTAAAGCCACACCAGGCGTGGTCCGCACTTGGGTTGGTGACCACAAGTGACATGAAAATTTCTCGAACTCCTCCGTGCTTCGGAAGGCACTTATAAGCCGTTGGTCCCGGTTGTCGTCATTATATGGCAGTCGTCAAGCTACGTCAGATGCCTTTAGGCAGTCTGAAAAATCTGACACCAGTGTTGGCGAACTACACACGAAAAACAAAACAAAAACGTTTAGAAGAAAGTATGTGATTGACTTGTTGGAAAATAGCGGATTTAAGAAATAATAGATGTATGGATGAATGTGGGTTCGCCTTCAAGACAAATCGGTTGGATTACTGTGTAAGTTACGATGTCAGATGCCTTTAGGCAGCTTAAAAAATCTGACACACACGAAAAGCAAGCAATCAAGGATTGACGAAACTCTTATACAATATGTAACAAAAATCCTGTCCTGTCTTTATAGGGGCAACTCAGATCGTCAATATGAACAATTTTTCCTATACTCGAAAAAAAATCGACGTTTTCATACATAAGTTTTCGACCGGCCCGGTAATTGTATAAGTGAGTACATATATTTTGCGACCAATTTGCATCTTGCTGGTGAAATATCTATTTTACTTCGTATGAAGATTTCACAAAGTCATTTTAGTTTCCATAGTTATTTTTCTATTAACGACATTTTATTTTAGGTATGCTTTCGAAGTTTTCATTTTGCGACTGCCCGAGCGACGACCACAGTCGCGACATGTCGCTGATCATTGTCGCTCGTTTGTCTGAGCCCTTCCTTATAAATGCATTAATTAAAAGCGTGATGACTACTTTTTCAGGCAGTGTGTTACTGCATAAAGGTTGGAGGTTGGTAGGAGGAGGGTTGGCAAACCTGTGTCACTACGCGCGTAGAAATATGCCTACTAATTACTACGCGCGTCACCGGTCCAGAGTGGTAAATTCAGTTATATGAATCTTTGTCCAAAGTATTAAGAATGAAATTGGCTTGCAAATAATGTATCTAAACGAAGAACCGCTGAGTTCTGGTGCGAACTAAATTAAACTCTAGAGCTAAAGATATTGAGTAGATATTTCTTTGAATTTCTCTGCTGAGTGAGACTTCTGTACATAAGTAATAATACTTTTTTTAGGTCTTGTGACTTCAATTACTGTCCCCAATTAGAGATAATAACGTGATTAGATATGTATGTAAAAGAAAAATCCTCAAGCCGGCTTGACACGACACATCCGCTACAGATGCAGTCGGCAGCTGAGTACACTCAGCTACGTAATCAGCTACGTAAATAACAGTTTCTTCAAAACACTTTATAAACATAATTATTTTTTTTTTCTTGTCACTAGATGGTGCTATGGGTATTTATTAAAACATTAAAATCTTTTATTACTATTATTTAAATAAAGTAAAACTCTAATTAGGTAAATATATAATAAATAAATAAATAGGGACAATTAACAATGATTGAGCTAGCCCCAAAGTAAGTTCGAGACTTGTGTTATGGGATACTAACTCAACGGTATATATTTTATAACAAATACTTAAATAGATAAACATCCAAGATCCAGGAAAATTTGAAAAAGACCATTTTCCAACTTGCTTTGACCGGGGATCGAACCCGGGACCTCTGGGTGGCGGACTAGCATGGTGACTACTACGCCACGGAGGTCGTATAATATGACTTATATGAAATGCAATAAATATTGTTTAAGCATATTCAACACATTCTTGGTAACTTTTTGCTAGTCGTGCTGCCATCTCTGTGTGCCTACCCGCAACTCTAGTTTTGCCTACTTACGGGCACTCCAATAGTTTCTATGGCGTTACTTATCTGTTACGTTAGTAATTATATTATCTTTGCCTCAGCTGTGTTGTTTTGGAGGCCAATGTGAGATTTCCCGCTTGTTCTTCGTCAAATATAAGGTACTTGTTAATGGTATCCCAAGAAGACCAAAGAACATGCATCGAGAAAAAATAGCCGAAACAGTTCAAAACAATTTTGTATAGTTTTACAAAATATTAAAGAGGGTTAACGTCAGGCCATCTGACTGACGTTAACCCTCTTTGATATTAATGAGTACTTTCCCCAACTTTCGTATCGTTCATAATTTTTTGTTACACATTGAAAATTTAGATGACTGTATTAAGAATCCCCTTATCCTAGACTTTTCCATACAAACGTAGTCTAGCTTTTATTTTGAAATGACATGTCAGATTTCGGCAGTATTTTTTAATTTAAAAAAAATTGCATATGTCTAGGCCTATAACTAGTTTATGACAGTCGAATATGAACTTGAAAGAAAATATGAGAGTGTAGAAGTTTTCCATATTAATGGTCATATTTGATATGACCAACTATATTCTCTTTTAAGTTTATATTTTGACTGTGAAAACTAGTTAATATATGCAATTTCTTTAAAATGACATAAGCTAGACTACGTTTGTATGGAAAATTCGGATTCTGTCTAGAGAAAGGGGACTCTTAAGCAGAGCTAGACATAGGCGAGGCTATCACTTATCCCATGTAATATTCGCTGAAGCTTGTTCCAGGCGAGCTAAATGGTCTAACTCCCCGCATACTAAGCATCTTGCTTGCTCCGACAGTTTATCAAGTGAATAAATAAATATACAAATGTTTGGGTCTCTGAGAAGTTAATGTTGCATAGGTTGAGTTTGAAGGAATTAATAAACAATACGAGATTTTTTATTTATTTACGAACCTACTATACGTTTTTGGTGGAATAGTACCAAGCTTACATGAATGTATTGTCAACATTCAAATTGCGCCCCGGGATTCCCGGTACAACTTGGTATAAACATAAACCGAACGGGGATTTCCCGGTCCGGGAGACAGTGACATTCATTAGTAATGAACCAATTAAACAAAAATTCAGTCTAAAAACATCAAAAAAGTCTAAATTAAGTAAATCGATATGTAATTTTAGTAAAATGTAAGAAATAAGAAAGCAATGAAAGCATACATCAATAAATTATTCAATTTTCTATAGATATTTTTATTTCTAAAAAAAAAATTAGAAAAAGACAAGTGTACTAAGTTTTTAATAATGATTTTTTTCAACATTTTGAAAAAAAAATTTTTTTTTTTTTTCATTTTGCTTCCATAGAAAAGTTAAGAGGCGGTCTTTATGATTGACTTTTTTATCTTATGTAAGCTATTGACAATTATTATTTAAAAGGACATGTTATAATATAGTATAATGTAAAAATATATTAATATTGAATGTTAAATATATTATATTATGAAATAACTTTTTCTGTTACTACTTTTTAGGATAAATATAATATTATGATATTACTGATGTGGACTTAAATATATCACCTAAATCAGATATTTATAAAATAAATTCGTAATTCGAAAATAAACAAATAATCCTCTGTTAGGTTTATTGGTATGCGGTGACAAATAAAATGAGCGAGTGACATCATCCTTATGACAGAAGGAGCTAGCTATCAAAATCCTATTTTGCGACGTTCGGAATGTTCCAGGTTATTGGATTGTAATGATTAGACGCCGTTATTTTGTCGAACAGACGTCACATTTTTGATTGGATTGAAATATTGAAAACAAAGCGACGAAACAATAACACACCTTTTTAGCTACGCCGTAGTCACGTAAAAATAATCACTACTCTACAAATAACAATAAATGTTTTTCACCCAAATAAATCACGTGCAGTATTTGCCTATGTAACCGTTGGGTAAACTGGACAACAATATCGAATATCCGAAATCTAATCCGGACCGGATAAATATCCGGATTAGACCGGTTGTAACCAAATAACCCCGGTATTATCCGAGTTGACGTTTTTTGCTGTTCATTTTTTTTGTCAGGATTTTGGTAATATTTGAATAAGCAGCTAACCATAATATTTATAAAAAGTTATATTCATGATGAGGCCCAAGTACTTATCAAGATAAATGCAATAAGCCCAAACTCGACTGGGTTCCAGTGATCACCTTCCGGGTCCATCATCAGATCAGCTGATAGATTCAAAGATTCAAACATTTGAATCTCAATCGAAAACCGGGAAGGGGGTCACATTTAACTTGCAAGAAGTACAGATAGACAGACAACGGGACAGGTAAAAGTGAATAAAAGCTTGTAAAAACGCAGTTATTTAAGAAGAAGAAAAAGAACAATAAATAAATTTACAATATGTAACAAAAACCCTGTCCGATCCTTGTGGGAGCAACTCAGACCGTCAATTTAAACAACTTTTCCTAAGGGAACAATGCATGAAACTCAACAAAAAAATCGACATCTTCATACAAGAGTGTTCGGTCGGCCTGGCAACTTGTATGAAAATGTCGGTTTTATTTCGCGTTTCAAGCATTGGTCCCATAGGAAAAGTTGTTTATATTGACGGTCTGAGTTGCTCCTACAAGGATCGGACAGGGTTTTTGTAACATATTGTATACGTACTAATCATGAGTTAACCCCAAAGTAAGTTCGAGACTTGTGTTATGGCACAGGAATGGCACTTCATAGAAGCGGAGTATAACATATGCCTACTACTACAAATGAAACTATAAATCTGTGCACACGCTAATGTGTGTGTGTTCGCCTCTCAACACACGAGGCAAGGCGAAAACAGGGGTGGGGTGCGGGCAGAGTTGGGCAAAATGTAATTAAACTACTAATTACTAACTACAATTACATTTTGGAGTTAGTAATTGCAACTACATAATTACAAAAAGTAATTGAAAAAGTAGTTGAACTATAAACTACAAAAAGTAGTTGTAATCACAATTACAAGATTTACTTACGTATCGATTTTCGTTTCTGCTTACTTACTTAATTACAATTACAAATTTCAACTACAGTAGTTTCAATTATTGTAGTTTAATTTAATATAATTTCAACTACTTGTAGTTAACTACGCCCAACTCTGGGTGCGGGAACGGAAAACGGGGACATATGTTGTGCGGGACCTTAGGAGTTTCCATTCCGTATATAATACTTATTTTAATTCTTTGGTTATGGGCTACTAACTTAACGATACTACTTATATATTTATATCAAATACAAAAATAGATAAACATCCATCTAATACTTTTTTTTTTCTTGTGTGTAATTGGCCAACACGGTGTCAGACTTTTCAAGCTGCCTAAAGGCATCTGACATAGCTTGACGACTGCCATAGCGATGCATCCAAGTGCGGACCACGCCTGGTGTCGTTTTACATGCGAAACTTTTTCTTTTTCGTGTGTTAATAAAATAAGAATAAGAGATATTAAAATCTATGAAATTCGAGAACAAGTAAGCAATGTAAATACACATTAGTCATATTCCCTCTCTAGACTTTATCATCTATCATTTACTTGGGGTCAACATAGCCCTAGGAGCCCTATGAGCTGTAGTGACGTCCAACTGTGCTTGTTTAAGATCAATTTTAACTCTCCCAAAAAGAGGGGTGTACAAGCTTGACGCTGATATCTGTCTGTCTGTCTGTGGCATCGTAGCTCCCAAACGAATGGACCGATTTCGGTGGATCTTAGCTTTGTTTGATGAAATTCGAATCAGCTGTTTAAAAGTTATTGGGGCTAACGCTTGAGTCAAAGTTTTAAATGTACCTAGCGAATAATAGATGGCGCTACCGATATTGTCAATTCCGCTTAACATAGCAGACCCTTCAGAAATAATTTTACCATTCTCAAACACTCAGTATATTAACAAGTGCGGTATATTGGCTATCGAGGAGATCAATAGAACAAGCCCAAAGACCTGACCCACTTCATGCTGAAAGCGAGATGTCCACCGCAAGATATAGTTTGCTAGAAGGGAGCGAAAAAAAAGAAACGTGTTAAAAGTAACAAATAAACAAATAAATATACAGGGACAATTAACACTGATTGAGCTAGCCACAAAGTAAGTTAGAAAATTGTGTTATGGGATACTAACTCAACGATATTATATGTATATATCTTATAACAAATACATATTTAGATAAACATTCAAAACCCAGGACAATTTGAATAAGGCCATTTTACCAACTTGCCCTGACGACTCTCTCTCTCTCTCTCTCTGTCTCTCTCTCTCTCTCTCTGTCTCTCTCTCTGTATCTCTCTCTCTCTCTCTCTCTCTCTGTATCTCTCTCTCTCTCTCTCAACTTCGTTCCATCCGGGTGTCCCTTGACACCTCTCAAGTTATTTTATTCTGTTTTTAGTATTTGTTGTTGTAGCGGCAACAGAGATACACCATCTGTGAAAATTACAACTGCCGCTATAACGGTTCATGAGGTAAAGTCTGGTGATAGACAGATAGACGAACGGACGGACAGATGGACAGTAAAGTCTTAGTAATAGGGTCCCGTTTTTACCCTTTGGGTACCGAACCCTTAAAAGTAACAACAAGGAGTTACATCCAGCTATTAAATATAAATCGCGGATATCATGGATGATACGAAGAAACAAATGAACATACTTATAAACATACAAATACTTGGCGGTGAAATACATGACCCTCCTCTTGGCTTTGCTGTAGTCGGGTAATTAAGAGGCTTTACACCTTTGGTTGGCTGTCTCGCTCGCACAATCAAACATTTTTAAAGATTATTAAAAAATGTGACTAATTTGTAGAAAAGTGTTTCCCTAACTTTCTATATTGTGGATATTTTAGACATGTTTTTATTGTTTATGTGTGTGGGTATCGAGAATTAGGTCATCAAAAATTTAAAATTTCGATGACCTAATTTTCGATGTAGTCAATGTCTACACAATATACAAACATGTCTAAAATATCCACAATATAATTATATAGAAAGTTTGGGAAACACTTTTCTACAAATGATTCACATTTTTTAATAATCTTTAATAATGTTTGATTGTGGGAGCGAGACAGCCAACCAAGGTGTAAAGCCTCTTAAAGATACAACACATTGAGAAACTCAACACTTCTAGAATTCTCAGAAAAGCATCTTCACAATTGAAAATACAAGACATTTTACTGTACACATACTTGTTACAATTCCTTTAAATTATATCTTGAAATTCTATATCCTTGGGACGAATCGTGAACGTCCAGGCTACATCGATTCTACACTCTCTATTATATAAAACAATCATACATCCTATCAGCTATTACCACAGCATACGAGCGATTTTCCAACAGCAAATCTAAAGCTCGAAGATTCACAAATTACAAAATGTAAGCGATAGTTTGTTATAAAAGAGATCTTAGTCATATAAGAATAGAGTTTAAATTAGTTTGTTTTTAGATTGTTGGCAGGCTTTGCTGAAGTTAGTCAATAATGAAGTCACCGGAGTCGCAAGTTGCATCGGAAGGAACTTCAGTATGGTTTTATTGTATTTTGAAACTAATAAAGATCGTCGGAGATAGGGTTTTGGAAAGTTCTGACGTCAACCGTGGATGCAGTGAATCGCAGTGTTGGTTTAAAACGAAGTGGTAGGTAAAGTGGCGCCCTCATTTGATATAAATTGTTTAAAACTAACTATGGTGATAATTAAAAATTTGATTTGTATCACTGTCTAGAAAGATCTTTAAACTATTTTATGAATAACCTTTAAAATTATTACTAATAGTCCGTCTAGTTTTAAAACGGGTTTTCGCCAAAAGTGGCCACTTTCGGCAATAACCCGTTTTAAAACTAGAAGGACTACCAATATTACTTTCAGAGGTTATTCATAAAATAGTTTAAATATCTTTCTAGACAGTGATACAAATCAAATTTGTAATTAGCACGATAGTTGGTTTAAACAATTTATTTCAAATGAGGGCGCCACTTTAGCTAGCACTTCGTCTTAACGTAAAACTTTCATTGATTTTTCTCAATGACAAATTTGGTATCCAAATTAAAACATGTCATGAAAAATTTCACCACGAGTCGGATTCGAAACGGCGTCCCTCACGTTAACGCCATGAGTGCACTACCAATTGTGCTACCGTGACTTCGAATCACCTGACGAATTTTCTTATCACATTAGTTAAAACACACGCATTTGAAGCACGCGTTATCCATAATCTGAATTGAAATATTTGTCAAAATCAATAAATAATTGACGAAGTTAGTACTTATCACTTTTTGTTCTATGCTAGTCTGAATAAAGAAAAAAAAAGTCTCGAAATGTACTAACTGCACCTCTCAGTGCAGGATCTAAATGTTTTTTGAGGGGCAAAATATGTGAATATGCTCAGTAATTGTTCAAGTACTAGTAATCATCAAGCAGGGGCATTGATGATTACTAGTATTGGCGTAATCAGAGTAATCAGAATCGGCGGGGCAAATACTATAATATTACTAGTACCTGAACAGTAACGAGTACACGGTTGGGAATGAAATTCAGACCGAGATGAACTTTTATACTTCTTCAAAAGTAACCAGACGCCGCCCCCATTCCGTATCGGTAGCATAGGATATATTTAATTTTGCCGCCCCTCTGCTTCACCGCCAGGGGCATAGGCCCCGGCTTGCCCCCCTCTAGATCCGGCACTGGCTCCTCTGCTCTATTTTGTTCCATTTTTTCGCAGAACTTTTGTGATGGAACCCTTACTTATGTATATAATATACACAGTAAGACGCCGCGGCTTCTGCGGTTATTCCAAATCACCTGAGCTATGATCGTCTAGAATATTTGTAAAACCTTATCAGATCCCCCAAGTTATTCACTCTACTCAGAATAATTTAAAAAAAATAAAAAAAATGAGGATATCTATACTAGATATTATTTATTACATAATTTAATTCCTTATTGAAATAGTCGTATTACAGAATTGTTCTTTTGTATCTGTTATGGTTTATATCATTCAAATAATTGACTTCATAAAGCGAAGGAATATACGCCATTCCTGAAAAATCAGGCGGATCGATCCATATTTGTAATCAGTTAGGTCATAGGTTTGCTATAGCTTAATTATATGAGGTAATGTCGTACAAAGTACGATAACAGGCGTTGAGAGTCTTGGATATTTGGTTAACCAATGTAATTTAATAAATTCGCTTACGCGAAACAGGTATTTTGGTCGCGATGACAATCGCGAAGAGCTCTTATAATAATAGTATTTTCACAAGACTCTAATTATTTCGAGTAAACTCGATACATCTTGGCGATACAAAGTCAATATATCTGGTTTGCTGTGTTACGAGGAATGAGATATTATATCGTCATGGACAGCAGGTTTCCTCTTTAGGAGAAAGATGTCACGGTTTGACACCTTTTGCACTAACATGCATAAGAAACATATATAGTTTTGGTTAATAAGTCCACTTCCAGCGAAAGTATGTCTGTTTGGCCTCTCGGTCACTCAGGCATAATTTTGCCAACCCTTAATAGCCTCGAAAAAACCAAATTTCCCGATGAAATTTGATAATTCTTACCTTTTATTAACCTTTTCGCGACTCTAATATTACTATGTAGGAAAGCAATCAAGATCTAAATGATCTTGAGCCAAACAAAACAAAACAATCCTACACGGCTATCCTAACAAAGAATCCTAATCCTATCTGCTCTGTAATTACCAGAGCTTCCACGTAAATTCTATTCTTTTACTTATTTTCTAGTTTAACATGCTCGCAACGGTTGGCGTGTCAAGATCCTGAGAGCAAATATATTTGAGACGTTAATTTAGATCATAAGTTCTATACCTAACTTCTAACCTTCTAACCTTTCTCTGGTGAATAGATGTTTGATATACTAGTTACCATATATCTCTATAACCTCAATACACATAACTATCAAATATCATAATCTGATAACCTTTAGATATTCACTATTTTGACTAAATTGATCGGATCCGATATTTTTCAATTATATAGATCTAAGGTAACAAATGGAACATATGTGACTCTCAATTGACAGCAACAATGATAATACTACATTTAACCCAACTATAGAAATTCAAGTAATCTTCGATATATATATCATCTTTCCCTTTTATCGTATCTATCTTTAGCAGATTTATTAATTTAACCGTAAGCAAAACCTCACTATATTCCGATAACGAACCTAATCACGAACCTACGTCTAAACCGACCTAAGAGCAGCCGCAACCGCTTGTCTAACCTAAATCTAGTCTATTGTAAGACCTAGTGTGAACCTAGGGTCTGTTATTAGCCACCACGCTCATAACAGTTGTGTGAGAAGTTAAACGTGTGTGTGTGTGTAAAGCGACTTGTGTAGGATATGCAAATAAGAACTACTCTAGGGATACATTAGGATAAGGTCAACCCTCTGTAAACCTACAGGTTGACCTAGGATACCTAGGTGAAAGAAAAATGGATGGACCCAGAGCGCCCGAATGCCAGTCTCAGCACCCAGTATAAATTACCTATTCAGTACTTATCTAACGCTCCAGCGGAATTTTGGGGTTTGTGAGAAAGGTATAGATAAAATATTTAGGAAGTCTAGAATTCTAGACCTGTCACTTCACAGTAATTTACCCGGACACAAAACAACGAGCTCAAATCGGTGAATGAAATTTATAACACAAAATTACACACACTCGATTTTAAACTCGAAACTTGTATGTCAGGCAAAGGACGCGAAAGGACTGATCCCCTACTTCTTGCCTCGCGTTTCTTTTATTAGCTCCGTCTGACCCCCGAATCTTGACGCGACGACCTACTACCATGCAAAAAAAAAAACATTGCATCCCGATGTCCATTTACCTGCATGCAATAGCGTCTACATCTAAGATAACTTAATATATTTACATTCACATAGAGATCTTCCGCAGTCGTCATTCTATCGAATAATATGACATATTTATAATTTATTTAATTGATGAATGTAACACGATATATGAATCAACTGTATCTTGTGATTCCATGTGTACCTATAGTATATGAGTAAATAGACGCAACCTCACCCTTGTATATATTTGAATGTACAATTATAAATATGTCTATAGAATTCGATTTTTCAGGAAGTATCTAAGCATTAGTACTACCCGACCTCTGTCCGTGTAATCAGCGAAAATTTAGACCAGAAAAGCCGATCTAAAGATATGACAGAGTATAAACTCGCATTTACACAACACGGCGTAAATATAAACCATGTAATATTGCATAATTACATTTATTTATCACGCAAAATTTCACCAAGTCCAAACAGCTGTGCAGCTCCGCAAACATTCCAAACCTTTTTTTTTCTAAATCCTCATTACGACCTCGCCTTCGCAAAAAAAAATCTTAGGTACACAACAAACCATCTTTATGATTGTGTGATTGTTTCTACATGTCATATGTGACCACTACACTTTGGGTCTCTTGGCCTTGATTATTCGTGTCGAGCTGCAAGATCTAAAATGCTCTTGCGATAACACACTAACTAAAGGGCGAAAGTTTGTGACTGTGTGTGTATATGTTTGTTACTTCTTCAAGCGCAAACGGTTGGACCAAATTTGATTGGTATGCAGGAAGCTGACATCCTAGACACACACTTAATAGGCTACTTTTCCGCGGGTAACATCGCGGGGCGCAGCTAGTTAGGAATAAATACGTGATAAGGTGTGTGTGTATGTTTGTTACTTCTTCAAGCGCAAACGATTGGACCAAATTTGATTGGTATGCAGGAAGCTGACATCCTGGACACACACTTAATAGGCTACTTTTCCGCGGGTAACATCGCGGGGCGCAGCTAGTTAGGAATAAATACGTGATAAGGTGTGTGTGTATGTTTGTTACTTCTTCAAGCGCAAACGATTGGACCAAATTTGATTGGTATGCAGGAAGCTGACATCCTGGACACACACTTAATAGGCTACTTTTCCGCGGGTAACATCGCGGGGCGCAGCTAGTTAGGAATAAATACGTGATAAGGTGTGTGTGTATGTTTGTTACTTATTAAAGCGCAAACGATTGGACCAAATTTGATTGGTATGCAGGAAGCTGACATCCTGGACACACACTTAATAGGCTAATTTTCCGCGGGTAACATCGCGGGGCGCAGCTAGTTAGGAATAAATACGTGATAATGTATGATATGCATAAATTTTCTTTATTTTTTCTTGTATAATTATTAAATTCAATATTTGTAGGTAACATTTTTTTTTGGATACCTATTTTATTTATATTCATTTAAGCACATCCAAATGGGCTCAAATTTAGGAAAAAATACGTTTAACAATGCGTTGACTTAAAATCATTAATATTTTAATCTAAAAAAAAAATTAATAATATTTTGCTGATTTGGGAGTTAAAAAACGTAATCAACGTTTGCTTTCATATAAAGGGCCGCTGCCGTTCTTGAAGCCTCTTAAGACGAAGTGGTAGCTAAAGTGGCGCCCTCATTTGAAATAAATTGTTTAGAACTAAATATAGTGACAATTAAAAATTTGATTTGTATCAATGTCTAGAAAGACCTTTAAACTATTTGATGAATAACCTTTGAAATTATTACTAATAGTCTGTCTAGTTTTAAAACTGTTTTTGACTTTTGGCGAAAAACAGTTTTAAAACTAGACGGACTGCCAATATTACTTTCAAATTTTGTTCATAAAATAGTCAAAGATCTTTCTAGACATTGATACAAATAAATTTCTTAATTATCACCATATTTAGTTTTAAACAATTTATTTCAAATGAGGGCGCCACTTTAGCTACCACTTCGTCTTTAGTAAACAGCAAGTTTTCTATGTTTCGAAGAAATAGGAAAACGGAGGAAATACGAATCAAAATAATACTTAGGTCTTGTAAGAGGATTATGCGAAAGAAGACATCGATCTCTTGTACAATAGACGACAAATAAGATTAAGCGTTTAACAGTTTAGTAATTTGGTAAAAAAAATACCTAATATGTGCATCAATTTTAAATAAAAAAAAAATATTTTTTTTTTTATTGAGTATAGTTTCTCAATAAAAAGAATTTATTTAATTTTTTTTATTTAATTTTTTTTACGATTTATATAAATTGCTGGAGCCTCCTTTTAAGCAAAATTATGCTCTAAGTTTTATATAGGTACCTAATAAACAAAAACAAAATCTTAGAATGAGACTATGGTTGTATGCCATTAATTAAAGTACTTAAACTTATGGACATGTTAATATTTACTAGAAGATATATAATATGATATATATTATTATTATATAAAATGTATGTATATTTATAAAGAAAGAAAAAGGGTGTAAGCGGTCCCTAGGCTTAGAAACCGCGTACATACAATACGAAAGTGCCTAGTCAATGTGTGTTACCAGTGATGACTTATGGCTCTGAAACGTGGTCCCTTACTTTGGTTCTCATAAAAAGGTTCAAGGTCGCTCAGCGCGCTATGGAGAGAGCAGTGTATGGTGTTTCTCTACGTGATCGAATCAGAGATGAGGAAATTCGTAGAAGAACAAAAGTCACTGACATAGCCCAGCGGATAAGCTCGTTGAAGTGGCAGTGGGCGGGACACATAGACGAAGAACCTGTGGCCGATGGGGCAAAAAGGTTCTCGAATGGCGACCGAGTACTGGCAAGCGAAACGTAGGACACCCACCCACAAGGTGGTCAGACGATCTGACCAAGGTCGCTGGAAAGCGATGGATGCAGGCCGCTTTTGATCGTTCATTTTGGTAATCTTTGGAAGAGGCCTATGTCCAGCAGTGGACGTTATGCAGCTGAAATGATGATGATGATTATGATTGTGACATATAAAATATAGTAATAGTTCACCCTAAACTGTGAAGTCGTGAACCCGATATCCCGGCAACCCCATTTATAATTTTATCTTGTTCGAATTTAAAAGTCCTAATTGGGTACATTATGTTTCATGACGCTCTTATCAAATATATTCGAGTTATCTTCGAACAAACATACACATAATAAACATAATAAAGAAAGAAGACATTAACTTTTTCAAGAACGTCATCTTCTGATTAATAGCGGAACTACATATTCCAATTGGTAGCCGTAACGCCATCTGTTATTTGCTAGGCAAACTAAAAAAAACTCCAACTTTCAAGGGTTAACCTAACCTATCCTAATCACTAGTTTACAAAAAAAAATATTTTTTTTTTGTCCATGAAATAAAAGGCTTAGTCACTGATGGAGCGTCTGCATATTTTATACTATCTTTATTTATTGATTTCAAACCAAAAGTTTTTGTTAAAAAAAAGTAACAATCGGTTACGTGATTATTTGACTCTGTCCATATCATTGGTTTACCAAATTTTAGTGATCTATTTTTATCTGAATACCAGGAGGTGAGAACCAATCTGCAATTAGTACAAATCACATGGGGAACCCAAATTTTATCTTTATTTTGACACAGGAAATCCGAAATAATGTAATAATAATATTTTTCCCGAGATGTAGACACCCAAAGTAACTTAAACGTATATAATCCACTTCATGGACAAAAGTCATGTAAACCAATTAAATTTTTAAGCGACTGGTCCATTTTCATCAAACGTAGATAAAATCTACCATCACAAGGGAACTTGCTTTCACGTGAAAAAATTCGCATCGAAATTGGTTTATCCGTTTGAGCGCTGCAGTCACACAGACAGACAGACATTAGCGTCAAATTATAATACCCCTCTTTTTTGTCGGGGGATAAAAACCGGGAAATTACACCCCGGGGTTCGGGACAATATAAAGACACGTCTATTTCTATGCATATCTAGGTTCGAAACCATAAGCTTATTATTCTTCGCTAGACAATGTTTCTGGTGTTCCGGAGAGAAATTCGTTTTACCGACATAATGGTGTATTGCAGGAAAATAGAATAGCATTTATTTGCTTTGTGGACAAACTTCATAATAGAATAAGTGTTTATAATCCGATGAAATCCGCCCTGGAGGATATAGTTAGAGAGGTGCGGTTTGCGGGGACCAGGGGGGTCAAGCGCTAACATTGGATATGTTGTAAAGTCATGGTGAGTTTAATTCTAAATAATAATTATAAATTATTATAATAACACGGATTAAGCTAGCCCCAAAGTAAGTTCGAGACTTATGGGATACTAACTCGACCATACAATATTTATAACAAATACATATACATATGAACATGCAATACCCAGGTCAATCTGAAAAAGATCATTTTCCATTATGACCTAACCACGGACCGAACCCGGGATCTCCGGTGTGACAGCGTGGCATGATGACCACTAGGCTACAAAGGTCTATTAAATCATCATACATACATTCGGAGTAAATTCACCGCTTGTCAAAAAATAATATTATTTGTACCTACTTTTTTGTTGTTAACTCACTTTTATATTAATATTTCTCCTTTTTAGAGTTCCGTAGTAAACAAGGAACCCTTATAGTTTCGCCAGGCCTGTCTGTCTGTCTGTCTGTCCGTCAGCGTTTTTACTCAGCGACTATTAGTACCAGGAAGCTATGATTTGGCATGGATTTTGGCGGAAAAATGGTAAAAGAAAATATAGAAAAAAAAATTTTTAGGGTAGGTCTCTTACAAGTATAGTGAAAAGGCAGTTTTTTTTCTCGACTAACCAGTCATGTTGGTTATCGTTGAATAGGTCTTTTAAAAATATTATGAGGTTGTAATCACCGTTTTTCGATTTAGGGATCCATTTCTGAAATATTTGGTTTTAAAGATAATATTTTTGTTTGAGTCAAGTGTCCCGCCTCTCTATCTGCTAAACGGTTATATATGTACATATAAACACGTAAAAAAATCACGGCTATAGTATATATAACGAACGTAAGGAAAACTATCAGAGCTAAGTAGGGTTTACAATGTAAAAAGTTATAGGCGATCAACTTATAAAATGTACTCGCAAAATGAAAATTTCACACAAAAATAGAAAATTAGTTTTTAGACGATTTTAGTGGCATGAACTCAAAGCGGGAATTCGTAACTGCGGAACCCTACCCTGTACATGGCCCGATACGCACTTTTTTAAGTACCTTTTCGGAAAAAATTCAAGTGATTAATTTCTTTATCTTGACGACCTCCGTGGTGTAGTGGTCACCATGCTAGTCCGCCACCCGGAGGTCCCGGGTTCGATCCCCGGTCAGGGCAAGTTGGAAAATGGCCTTTTTCAAATTGTCCTGGGTCTTGGATGTTTATCTATATATGTATTTGTTATAAATTATAGTATCGTTGAGTTAGTATCCCATAACACAAGTCTTTAATTTACTTTGGGGCTAGCTCAATCAGTGTTATATGTCCCTATATATTTATTTATTTATTTATATGGATTACGCTACATCGTAACTTGCGTGGTTAGCACTGCGAAGTACAGAGACGCATGTAATTTTTATGAAATGTCTAATAAAATCCGCCATGAAATTCAAAACTCAAATGTTTATTCTAGACCTTTTACACGTTCTTTTACACGTCGATAAGGCGATTCTCACACTGCTCCGCACCCCGCTGTGTAGCGCGGGGGTACTATACAGTGTGGTGTACTATGCGTGTTTTCTACAAAAATTGAGGTACTTGCATACAGTCCGCTACGCAGCGGGGTGCGGAGCAGTGTGAGAATCGCCTAATTAAAATTTACATTACGTGTACTGCATATTCAAATTTAATTTATTTTTAAATAAAAGCTACCGCTACCGAGTCGAGGGGGTTCGGTTTGCTGAGAGAAGATCACTCGCGTACGTTGCGTATACTATGCACGTTAGGATATCACATTGCAAGTTTGCAAGCAATTCTGCAGACCGTGTTATCTATCTAAATATATACAATGTCCTTTTTAATTAAGTACAAATATTTTAAGGGGTGATTCAGTCCATCATTTTGAATAACTTTTCCCAATAAATGTATATCGAAAATCGAAAAAACTTTGTCATTTTCCATAGTAACGATATCACGTGACTACATCGATTTGTATGAGAACCTAAAATTTTTTTTCGTTTTTCGAAATAAATTTATTGGGAATAGTTGATCAAAATGATGGACTGAATCACCCATTCAAATATTTGTACTTAATTAAAAAGGACATTGTATAACTCAAAGGTGACTGACTGACTGAAATAGTGATCTATCAACGCACAGCCCAAACCACTGGACGGATCGGGCTGAAATTTGGCATGCAGGTAGATGTTATGACGTAGGCATCCGCTAAGAAAAGATTTTGATCAATTCTACCCCCAAGGGGATAAAATAGGGGATGAAAGTTTGTATCAAACTTTGTCAATTTTAAACCGATCGGGCTGTGACTTTGCATGCATAAAGCTACTATGACGTAGGCATCCATGATTTTGATAAATTACACCCCTACGCGAGCGAAGCCGCGGGCAAAAGCTAGTTTAAGTATATAATTTTATTGCTGTCTTTACAAAAATAAGTTAGGTGGTAATTTAGTACAAAAAAAAATAAATATTTAAAAAATAGTAGATGGAGAATTTACACATAATTTTTTAGTGTAAATTCCTCATAAATGGTGAGTTTTACAGTAGTTTTATTAAATTAAGTAAAATAAAATAATTTACATTTTACATATAAAAAGAAAATAGGTGGTAAGTTTACAATAACTTGGCTATCTGAATAATAATAAATAAATAAGAAATATAAATAAATATATGGGGACAAATAACACTGATTGAGCTAGCCCCAAAATAAGTTCGAGACTTGTGTTATGGGATACTAACTCAACGATACTATATTTATAAATAAATACATACATAGATAAACATCCAAGACCCAGGACAATTTGAAAAAGGCCATTTTCCAACTTGCTCTGACCGGGGATCGAACCCGGGACCTCTGGGTGGCGGACTAGCATGGTGACCACTACGCCACGGAGGTCGTCAAATGACATCATCAGAATGAATGCCTCGAACCTTCAGGTGTTGCGCACGATGATGGTATTTCATTGATCTCCAGGCAACATGACAAGGTTATTTTATCGTTTTATTTATTCTTAATAATTCAATTCGTTATCACGAAAAACATTAATAAAAAGGTGTCGATCGGATTTCTAAAAAATTACGCCTTTTTGTAAGGCCATATGTTTTATATGTAATTCAGTATCATCACAGCAACTAGCTTAAAAAAATTGTTGATCCCTTTAACAAAAGTTAGTTACTCAAACTATTTTTAAACCTGAACACATTTTTTAACCTTTATTGTCCCACTGTTGGGCAAAGGTCTCCCCCATATCCTTCCACTTATCCCGATTTAGAGCGACCTGTGACCAATTCTTCTCTGATGTCATCACTCTAGGCCTGTCCGGCTTAGGGAACGAATTTCATTTAATTTTATGTATTTCATTTGAACTCATTAAAGTCAACTAAATGTATAAATACGGTTTTACTCACGTAGTGTCTTAATAGCTCTGGTAGTGAGACAATAAAGGGCAGTGATACAGTCAGCTCAATACACACAAGCGCCTTGAGTATACTCGAGGCTGAAGACGACGATGACACGATGACTTCTACAGCTACAAGAGTATCACCAACAACTAAGGACACCACCATTAGTCATCGTTTCCAATAGAGCAGCGCGGGCGGCGGCGCGAGCAGCGACACGCGAGTAGCGTTGCATAACAATCGATAGTTTCTAGAACTATCGATAGATGACCTCGAAAAATAGTCACAATATCGATAGGGCTATCGATACTATCGATACTATCGATAGTATCGATTGTCAATAGTTTGCAATACTATTGATGAAAGGTAAAACTATCGATAGTATCGATACTATTGAATTTAGATACTATCGATACTATAGATAGTATCGATAGTATAACAACTTTTTGTACGAAAAACTATCGATAGCTAAACTACTATCGATAGTATTATAATATCGAAATTCGTCACAATACTATCGATAGTTTTTTATTCAAATAGTACCTTTACTATCGATACTATCGATACTATTGATAATAGTATCAATACTATCGATCTATCGATACTATCGATAGTCCTATTGATATTGTTACTGTTTTTCGAGGTCACGATAGTATCGATAGACTATCGATATTTTATACTATTGGTTGCAACGCTACGCGAGGCTACTCTCAGTGCGTTGAGGACAGCGAAACCGTCGGGTTGCCGTCCCACTTAACACTCGCCCTGATGATGATTGTCTAAACCGATTGAAATCAGACTGCCTTTTCCGACTACACTACGTGAGTAAACCGTTTTTATATATTTATTTATGTCCTCTCACGTTACTTTTAACAATATTACACATTAAAGTCTATAAAACTGTATAGGTACTTTTTGATAAAATAATACAGGAATATTTAGTGCCTACATAAGTTAGTCGCAAAGTCATAAATCCGTTAGCAGACTACGCTAGCTGGACGCGACAGATATAACACGGCTAAATCCAGTAGACATGCGGCTTATATACTCGGCTTTGAGGAAAAACGATGCACCGGCGAGTGGTGTGGTTGCGTTATAAAATTGAAATTTTTGCCGCAAAGTGCATATGTACTTCCAATGTTTTTTTTGCTTTGTCTTTAATACTATGTGAACAACCCACACAAGAGTACTAACTTCACATAGTTTTAAAGCCGGGTTGTTGTAAACTCAGCACCTAATTATAAATGTCATACATTTGTAGTAAATTTAACACTTGTCAAAAAATATTATTATTTGTACCTACTTTGTTGTGTAAACTCACCACCCGATATATATTTTTTTGAGTATCGATAGCAAAAGTACCAGTTATATATTTTATTCAATTAATTTGATTGTATGAAAGAAAAGTTATTAAACTACGTACTTACTAATAAAAAAAAAATTACTGAAACCTGCGACAAAAGACAACCAAAGTTCTTCTACTACTTTAACGTCACAATGAAATAAAACAAGTCCCCAACTAGGAAACGAGGCAAACAATAATACCTCCAAACATCTCAGACAATTAGGGTGAAAAGCGAAAGAAGCGAATATAATTTATCCAGGGTTAAATGATGTGGACAAGATAAAAGGTTACCCGGAATGCGGAGGAGAAACATGGCGGAGACTATCAAAGAATCATCATTTCAGCCGAATAACGTTCACTGCTGGACATATGTAGGTCTCTCCCAAGGATTTCCAAAATGATAGATTAGGAGCAGCCTGCATCCAGCGCTTTCCAGCGACCTTTTTCAGGTCTTCAGACCATCTTGTAGGTGGATGTCCTACGCTTCCCTTGCCAGGACGCGGTCGCCAATTAATAAACATTTTTTTAATAATTTTATTTTTGAATTGAAACCTTATTTAGGCGCGTCGGGCGTGCACGGAAAGCATTTTTTGAGATAGGAAAAAACTATTGAACTCACGTAACTGTTATCGTAACTGACACCATTTTTTCACTTCTGTCGACACTGTCCGGAATGACACTGTTTTTTTTTCAACATAGGTTAAATCTATTATCACAGTGTTTATTAAAAATTAGGTCTTCGCAGGTAGTTTACGCGTCAATAAGTTTAGACATTACGCGTAATGTTTATAAACATTTAAAATGTTTATTATTTTAAATACAAAAATTACAAATAAAAACTGCACTGCAAGATTTGAATTAAATCATTCGGGTGAAAGAAAAATGCAAATTAAGACAAAATTGTCAATAATTTTACCGAAATTAAATAAAACTGAGTCTCTGTACAAATCTATTCTGTGTCTCGGTTGCCTGATATTTGTAGCTCGGTTTTAGGGAAAATATCTGTCATTTTAATCCTGAATTGAAAAGGTGTGATTTAAGGGTTAATGTAAGCGATTTTTTGTTTTACGTCATGACACCAATGTAAGCATTCTTCTTACTTTTACTTCTGTAGCACTTTTATACCCGACTGCCAAAGGAGAGTAATGTTATTCGAGCGTATGTTTCTGTTCCATACTTACTCGTATACTGACCAAATTTGGTGTAGTTATTATTTATATCATTTAAAAAATATTAAATAAATAATGAGATAGGGTCAAATTACGTTGATTAAAGTACCGAAGAGTATGTTTTAATTTATGGGATGCTTACTCAACGATACTACATTTTATAATAAATACATAAATAGATAGACCCAACACGACTGCCTCCGTAGTCCAGTGGTCAAGGCGTTCGCCTTATGACTCGGAGGTCATGGGTTCGATTCCCACTGGGAAGCATACTTTGTGAAAAGTTGTTTCAAGTCTGGATAGGATATTGCAGGCTTGAATCACCTGATTATCCGAAAAAGAAAGATGATTCCGGGTTTCGGAAGGCACGTAAAACTGTGGGTCCCGAACGCCACCTAGCGTTTGATCATCAAACTATCCAAGGATTGGTTCCTGATTTGCCCTTTGGGTTGTGGAGGTCAGACGGCAGTCACTCTGTGTAAAAACCAGTAACCTCGTCAAATCTCCTTGGTTAGGTAGCGGACCCCGGGCTCTGAAGCGTTACTGCTGAGGATGCATGGAGTGCTGGAATACGTGAGGATGATGATGGAGATAGACCCAACACAAACAACGACAATATACAATAGCTATTAATTCAATACAATAACTATATTTAATACAATACAAAAACTATAGTATCAAATTCACAAATCGCGAAAAATGTGTTTCATAATTTGTAGTTGAAACACGAGATTTAACGAGGTATATTTTATCTCCGATCAGATAATCAGGTTTCAGATTTGCCTGGGTCATAGATGTCTACATATGTATTTTTTATAAAATATAGTATCTGTTTAAATTCATATAAACATTCACCAGTTCGTACGGAATGACGACTTTGATATGAACCTTTTTTAATGTACCCGGCCACCGATAGATGGCGTTGTTAAAAACTTAAATCGCGGTATGGTTTGTTTTTAATTATTTACTATAGTGTTTCTTAATCATTGTCATTCGGTCGCGTTTTTGTATCACGGCGGTGGTAAATACATGAATGGATACGAGTGTGTGTGTTTTATTGCGGAGCCCTCTATAGTGATTGTTCGAAGTTTGAACAGTGTCATTGAGTTAGTATAGCATAACTCAAGTCTCTAACTTACTTTGGGGCTAATTTAATATGTGTATATACTTATATATTTATTTAATGTTAAAGTTAAAAATAAATTTTCCAAAGTTCAATATGCGTATTATTCAAAATCTAATTGAGACTTCAATTTTGCATAAAAACAAGGGCAAAGTAAAACTTTGTAAATATTCATAAACTTTTACAATATTAGTAATTGAATGTTTGTTTTCACAGACTTTTAACGATGTGTTGATGTTATTACAAGTTTAACAGTTTGTTAATTTAATAATACTTAGACGTTACTTTGCAAAGTAAGACATTGTTGAGTATAAAGATTTCTCATAAGTATTTACATAGGCATCTACTTAGTTTTCGTTGATGTTGTAATTGAAAAAGTTTATTCCATTTAAACTTTTAACCCCCGACAAAAAACAACATCCTTCATGTTGTAAGTTTGGCGCTTATGTCTGTCGGTTTGTCTGACTGTCTGTAGCATCGTAGCACTCAAAGGATGCACTGATTTTAATGCGGTTTTTTACGTGAAAGCAAGTTCATTTGCGGTGGTTTTTACTTACGTTAGATAAAAATTGGTGTAGCAGTTTAAAAGTTTTCTCTCATCTCAGCGTTTTCCCAGTTGCGTCCTCAGCTGCAATGCTGAGAAGCCCGGGGTCCGTATCCTTGGAAATGAACCATTGAAAGTCAGGGCATTCCCTAAAAAATTATCAATGGCGCTACGGATATCCAATCATATCAACAGTTCCGCTATTAATCACTAGATGAAGTCTTGAAAATTTCGGTCGGAGGTTATGCAAATACAGCAAATACCCTCGTGCGCTCTGTCTGCTTAAAATTGCAAGAAACAAAATTGTTCTGTGTGCCCAATTAGAGATGAAGACGTGATAGTGTTTGTATGTATGTAGTGCAAAAAATATTTATTTATTTTATTTATGAAACTTTATTGATCCACAATATACAATTGATTTGTACTTGGCGGACTTAACGCTAAAAGCGTTCTCTCCCAGTCAACCATAGGGATAAACAGAGATCTAGTTGCGGCGCAGAATAATTACTAAATAAATCCTAATAAATATACCTATACTAGCTTTTGCCCGCGGCGCTTCGCTCGCGTAGGGGTGTAATTTATCAAAATCCTTTCTTAGAGGATGCCTACGTCATAGTAGCTTTATGCATGCAAAGTCTCAGCCCGATCGGTTTAAAATTGTCAAAGTTTCAAACATACTTTCATCCCCTATTTCATCCCCTTGAGGGTAGAATTGATCAAAATCCTTTCTTAGCGGATGCCTACGTCATAACATCTACCTGCATGCCAAATTTCAACCGATCCGTCCAGTGGTTTGGGCTGTGCGTTGATAGATCACTATGTCAGTCAGTCAGTCACCTTTGAGTTATATATATTTAGATACCTACATTTATATATATACATAAACATACATACAATATATAATAAATAAATGATGATGGTGAATGAAATATACACTATTTTAAAACATGAGAATATACTTAGTTGGCATCAAGGACATTTCGTCCTTGATTTCGGCCCGGAACATTTCGGACTTACCGCTGCCAGTTTGTACTGATTTCAAGTACCTAGGATCATTTTTGTAGAGCGACGGAGACGTGGATCGGGACGTTACGAAGAGAATTAACACCGGATGGCTTAAGTGGAGACAGGTTACAGGTGTGACGTGTGACAAGAGATTCCCTTTCAAATTGAAAGGGAAAATATATAAGACCATTGTTAGACCTGCCTTGTTATATGGAGCAGAGTGTTGGGCAACGAAAAAAAAAAGAACATAAGATGCATGTGGCTGAGATGCGTATGTTAAGATGGATGTCTGTGGTTACTAAAATGGATAAGATCCGGAACGAATGTATTAGAGAGAGTCTTAAAGTGGGGCCAATAGTGGACAAATTAAAAAAGCCATTGCCTGACTTGGTATGGCCACGTAATGAGAAGGGATGCCGAACACCTGACAAAAAAATTGGTTGGTTTGAAAGTAGACGGGTAGGGGAAAGCCGAGGAAGACGTGGGAATTTATGAATACGTGAGATCGGATATGGGGGAACGGGGGGTTAGTACAGAGATGGCGAAGGACAGAAAATTATGGAGAGAGTTGACATACAGAGCCGACCCCAAATAGGGAAAAGGCGAGGAAAATAAAAGAAAGAAAGTTCAGGTATGGAAACCAGACGAGTATCGGCAGAGCGAAGTTGCCGATCATGAGTGTCGGAAATACAAGGTACGGTGAGCCTCAAAAGTGGAGTCTCAATTTCTCATACAATTGGTATGAGAAATTGGGACTCCACTTCTGAGGCATACCGTACATACATATAACTTCTGTACATATACTGCGATTGTTTACTTTTTAACTAAGTTCAAGAAAGTCGGAATGACTTTTTTTTTCAAAAGTTGTGGTTGTCCTTCTGGGCTGGTCAAGGAGAAAAGAAAAAACTTACAATGTACCAGCTGCTTCTCTTCCCGCGCAGATTATAGGAGCCGATCGAGGAAATGGGTGAAAATGCGAATCATATTATTAGGCGATGCGGCTAGCAACGCACCACTATTTTGATTCCTTATTCCACCTACTCGCCCATCGTCCATAAAAGTGGCCTATGAGTCTTGCGGCCCTAGAGTCTATTTGCTTAGAGCCGCTAGACTCAAAATGCTCTCTCTGCCCCGTAAGATATATAGACCTAAAAGTATTTGTGTGACTAGCGGTACTCGAATCCAGCGACCAAAGTCAAAGTCAAACTCAAATTTTTTTATTCAATGTAGAATAAATTTATCTCTTATTGAAGGTAATTTTTTTTTAAATAATATTTTAGTGAAAAAGCTAAAAACTACTAGCGTTTCGGAACGACCACTGCTAGGAAGATTACGCCGAAAGAAACCCAGTTCAGTATTGGTCCCTACCCAGCCTGATGGGCTATGATTCAGTTACAAAACAGATTTAAACTTAAGCTCAGTTATACATTATAGGTATCACATGTTCAATCCCGCACGCCGAATTTCTTCATCATATCCTATTCCTTTAATACGCATTAGGCTTACGCATGTCACATAACAATACTAACCACGTTAATTAAACATTTTTTATTTCACCATTTAGTTTGACAACGAGAGTTTCTCATTTATCTGGTTTGACGACCTCAATGTCCTAGTGGTTAGGCAGTCAGACCGGAGGTGCCGGGTTCGATACCCGGTCAGGTCAAGATGAAAAATGATCTTTTTCAGATTAATCTGGTCTTGGTTGTTTATCTTTATATGTCTTTGGGATAAAAATATAGGATCGTTGAGTTAGTATCTCATAATATAATTTCAAACGTACATTGGGGCTAGCTCAATTCGTGTGATTTTTCCGTATATATTTATTTATTTATTATTAATCTATATTTTGTAGAAACAAAAAAATTACAAGATACATCTCAATCTCCGTCGAAACCTATATACAATTGAATTAGTTCTGTTTTCCCTTAGCATAACTCAAATTATTCAATTTGCGACGTAACAAACGAGAAAGAAGAAATCCAAGGCGGACAGGTAAATCATGTGAGATATTAGCCATAAATCACCGATTATCCGAAGCTTCGGAGGGAAAGGAATGTGGCTATGAAACAAACGAGTAAAATATTAAATCCTTTTTACTTTCACAACTTTTTGGGGAAGTTTTTCAGATTTGGGAGTTGATAGGAAGAAATTGTAACATAAATAAAACGAGTCAAGTGGGTGTCGGGTCATGCACAGTGTAGGTTTCCGTTGTTGCGAATTACGACTTTAAGGGCCTACCTGAATTTTCCGGGGTCCAGTGCTGCCCCCATTTGAAATAAATCAATTAAAAGGAAACGGAGATATCATTTAAAATTTGGTCTTGATCAGACCCTGAATTACCCTTCAAACTATTTTATGAACTTCTGTTTACATTTTAAAGTGAGAACGTAAAGCTTTTCTACGCACATACGCCAAAAGTGGCCGTTTTTCGCAATTGTGCGTAGAAAAGCTTCACGTTCTCACTTTAAACTGTAAACAATAGTTCATAAAATAGTTTGAAAGGTTATCTAGGGCCTGATCAAGACAAAATTTAAAATGTTATCTCCGTTTTCTTTCAAATGATTTATTACAAATGGGGGCAGTACTGGACCCTGGAAAATTCAGGTAGCCCCTTAAGTTCAATTAACTAAAAACCGCTACAAACGAATTTTCTATTGAATTGTATGAAATTTTCTATTTCCGAGTACATTTTATACATTGGTCGCCTATAGGTTATTTTTTTATTTGTAAACCCTACTTAGCTCTGATAGGTTTCCTTTTAAATTTGTTAAGTACTACTGCCGGGATTTTTTTCTCGTGTGCACAAAATTTGCACAATAATACCAAATATTTCAAAAAATTTTCACACTTTTAATCTTTCAACGATACGAACAAAAAAATAGACTCCTACTTTACTTGTATGGGAGCCCCTCTAAATAATTATTTTATTTTGTTTTTTTTAAGCATTTTTTATTAAAGCGGCAACAGAAATACATCATCTGTGAAAATATCAAAAACAAACGTGATATTTTTTACGGTTTTTCCTCGATAATAATGGCAATGTTCATAAATTATTTGATTGTATATTCATTTTCAAAATAAATAATTAAATCACAATAAATATATTTATACATTGTGGTACTGAACCTAACGTGCGCGAGCCTGGACGGCACTTGGCCGGCTATTTGGGAAACACCACCTAATCCGGTTTTCTGAACATCTCCTAACACCAGTTCGCGAGTCTATTTAACGACTTCCAGACAGACCAGGTGATATAAATCGTAATTTAAATACGTTAACGCTTTGCGGTAAGAGTTGTTAGTATTGTCTTTTATAAATAAAAAAAACGGCCAAGTGCGTGTCGGGCCGACTTAGAGTTCACGCCACTAAAAACTAATTTTCTATTGAATTTGAACTTGAACTTGAAATGAACTTTTACTTTTCCGAGTACATTTTATAAGTTGTTTGCTTATAACTTTTTAATTTGTAAACCCTACTTAGCTCTGATAATTTTCCTTTAAACTGCGTAATATATACTACTGCTGTGAATTTTTTCACATGTCCATTTATAACCGTTTAATAGATAGATAGGGGGGAATTTTTTTTCAATATTTTATTTTACCACTTTTTTGGCATGATTAATATACATACCTATACTAAATTACAGCTTTCTAGTACTTAAAGTCTCTGAGTAAAACCGCAGACGGACAGACAGACATGGCGAAACTATAAGGGTTTTTTGTAGGTACTACGGAACCCTAAAAAGATTATTTGGTTTAAAGATTTTTAATTAGGTATAAACAAAGCAGAATAGATTAAAATTTTCGGTATTGACTGGTTTATTTCACGCTTTTTTATCTTAATTAGTCTTAAAGATACGAACAGGTGAATGAAAATCATTATTATAAGGATTTTCTCTACTAAGTTGAAGTATCAAAAGAGAAAGAAAGGAATTTTACGGCAGACAGGTAAATCATGTAAGATATTAGCTATAAATCACCGATTATCCGAAGCTTTTGAAGTTAAGATTTTGGGCTATGAAACAGGCGGGTCAAAAAGTCAAAAATCATTTATTTATCTTTGGATATTTATATCACTTGATAATTGTCATTTCTTTTTTCTTTCGATTTCTTAATAGTTAGTTGTTGACGTCAGATCATTTACTTACAACTAAGTTTACTGCCGCCTCCAAAGCGCAAGTACAGAAGAAGCGGTAACAAACTGTACTGCAGCATTTTCTCCAAAAACGTCAACCTTACAATTATACTGATATTAAAATTAGATGTGTGGACTGAGAATACATTGCTATGTCATAATTATTAATTAATTATGGTCCGATTTTAAATACAAAACTTTTTAAAATTCACCACGTCGATGAATATATAAACCTTGGCCAGGAAGTTTCCTTCAGCAACCGGCAAGAAAAAGAAATTAACCGCCGCATAGACAATGTTTGGAGGAGCTACTGGTCTATGAAACAGCTAATGAAAGGCAACCTTCCGTTGTCGCTAAAACGTAGACTCATCGTTATGTGTATCTTGCCCGTCCTAACTTACGGTGCTCAAAGTTGGTCATCGACTTAGGATCAGAAGTCCAACGGAGTGTTTTGGGTGTCACTAGGCTCGATAAGGTGCCAAAAACAACGCTTCCTTCAAAAACCGGCATTGCTGATATCGGACACAAAGCAGCTAAACTAAAGTGGGATTGGGCGGGGCACGTTTGCCGAATGCATCCTAATAGGTGGGCTACTTTGGTAACAAAGTGGACTCCCGAAGATGGCCGAAGGAAAAAAGGTAGGTCCCGGAAGCGTTGGTGTGACGATTTGCGACAGTTTAAAAGGGAATGGTTGGAAGTGGCACACGATGAAGATATTTGGAAAGAGATGGGGGAGACCTTTGCCCAGCAGTGGGACAGTGGAAGTTAAAAAAATTTAAAACAAAGTCTTAAAATAGAAGGTATATAAAATTAAATGTTGTAGACTTTATGACAATTATCCATTTGTTTTGCATAATTTTTATAACATTTCATATTTTAAACCAATTTACAAAATTTTGTTTTAAAAACGTCGGGACATAGCATTAATTGTTCACGAAAAGTAGATTGTGCTACAAGGGGATAAGGTAATATTTTGAAGGCGAGGGCGCTACTTTGAATCTAGAGCGAAACAAAGGATTCCACAATTGAATCACGAGCTTAGCGAGTGATTCTACGGTGGAATCCTGGGTGAAACGAGGGATTTATGTATATCTTCCGAGATAAAAATATTACCGTACCCGAGTAGTATTCTCTACATTTCATCTCCATCTATGAGAAAAACTAGCAAATAAAAAACGGAATATAAAGAAAAGTAGAACACCTATAATACCTTATCAGACTTCAACCAACAATTAAATGTTGTTTGGTGTCGTTTTTATACAACAAATAGGTAGGTACTAAGAAATAATTTTTTGCAGACCACCAACTTACGATAAAATATTCACTCATAACTTTTTTAAAACGAAATTTTCCTTTTTTTTGCTGGACTGCCAACATTATATTTGATTCTATAAAGATTACACTCGTGTTCGGTTTTCAAATTGGTTTTAATCCTTTTTTACTTTTTAGTTCCGAGAGAATAAGCAGTAACTTTAGCTCCAAATGTTTCGAGATGAAAACATGTTTTTTTGAGTAGATGAGATGATAAAAGTATTTTTATTTGGTAATCTTACGTAAATAGAATTTTAAAGTAATTGCAAACCAAAAGGGGAGGCTTTTGAACAACTATAAGTGATATGGTACTAATACCGAAATGGATAATAAAAAAAGAGAAAAAGCGTTGTTAGACTATCTTTTGAAATCAAGAAAATAAAAAAAAAACTGAATTATTATTTTGTTCGTACTAATGTAAAAACCGCTCGTTTTGTGGCCCCAATGCCGTTTAATGTAACGAACGATGGATGCATACGAATGGTAACAAAAGTCGGCTAACCCTGACATCGTCACGGCTTTACCCGCCCGAGAAAGGCGAATTATGTTTAACAACATCCCTTGCAAGGATTTCGTGCTAAAGGCATTTTTAAATTTTTAACAATTTTCTGTTTCTACAACCAAAAATACAAATATTTAGAAAAGCATTTTGCTCTGTGAGAATCTAATCAGCCACACACGAGATAATAATTAACTGTTAATGAATACGTTATAACAATAAGGAGTGAGCATATTTGGGCGGGTCGTAGCGTTACGACGTAACTAAATTCACATTATTACATGGCTACATGTACAATTTTCCATTACCCCTTTGTTTGAGAAGAACTATAACATTATACACGGTGATTTTTTATTGGTTTTGGAGCCGAAGGCCACTTCATAAGGATCATTAATAAGACCTAATTAGCTAGTCAAAATAAAATTCAGAAACAAAATATGTTGACTAAAACTGGAAAGTTAAATCGTGAGAACAATTAGTAGTATACCGCCGGCCGACTAGATTTCGAGTTCCTCGGGGTCACGTGTCAGTTATGAACGCGTAACTACGTGGTCTCGATCGAAAATCATTTTCACAACTTTTTTATCATATTTCATTCACAAATTTGGATTACGTATATGGATAGAGGAATTTATTTACTACGTGACATTCTTTTTTCCAAAACCAATGATAAGTCAGCGGGTATAATAAGATTGCCACGAACTGTGAACTCACGAAACCCAATTTCGATTTGTCTCATGTTTAAACATAATTACAAAATTCTATTTTTTTTATATTTACCCACTCGTCCACCATATTTCATGATGTTCCGATCAAAGATACTCAAGTTATCATCGAACAAACATACAAACGTATGTTTGTTAATGATTGAATGGTAGGTATGTATTTGAATGTATGTAGGTAGGTATCTACCTTCATACATTCAAATACATACCTACCTACCATCTACTTGAATAATCCGGCGTTTGTATGTGTGTAACATACAAACGCCGGATTATAAAGTAGATTCGGAGACCTTAGCTCGCTTCGCTCGTCTTTCCATAATCCTTTATTCATTTCATTCTTTAAGAGTATAATGAATTTGTCGGGGTTTGGTGCTGCCCCCATGTGAAATAAATTATTAGGAAGGAAACGGAGATATCATTTAAAATTTTGTCTTGATCATGCCCTAGATAACCCTTCAAACTGTTTTATGCACTCTGTTTACAGTTCAAAGTGAGAACGCGAAGCTTTCAGAGCTTTTTCAAGCCAATTTTAACTGATATCTTCGTTTACTTAAAAACAATTTATTTCAAATGGATGGCAGTAGACCCTGAAAAATTCATCTAAAACACATTTTAGATCATTCAGTTATTGTCTTACGGTTGTTCTTCAATGGCAAATATTACTAATGTAATTTACATTATTTTTTCTTACTTATTGTTGATTGCATTTAAGACGAAGTGGTAGCTAAAGTGGCGCCCTCATTTGTAATAAATTGTTTAAAACTAAATATGGTGATAATTAAAAATTTGATTTGTATAAATGTCTAGAAAGACCTTTAAACTATTTTATGAATAACCTTTGAAAGTAATATTGGTAGTCCGTCTTGTTTCAAAACTGTTTTTCGCCAAAAGTGGCCACTTTTGGCTAAAGACAGTTTTAAAACTAGACAGACTATTAGTAATAATTTCAAAAGTTATTCATAAAATAGTTTAAAGGTCTTTCTAGACATTTATACAAATCAAATTTTTAATTATCACCATATTTAGTTTTAAACAATTTATTACAAATGAGGGCGCCACTTTAGCTACCACTTCGTCTTAAACCCGACTCGTTCCAGACAAAGTTTGGCCGTTCTTTTAGTAAACCAATCAGCAATAATACACTATAAATAGAAAAAAGAAAAAATAGCTCAATTTTATTCGGCAAATGGAGAAGAAATTGAATTAAATCGTGAATAGTTCTTTAAAAAGGTCCGTAAAATTGTCTCTAAATAGTGGTCTTTGTCATAATTGGCAATCTCGTTTTCTTTGATACGATCACATCACATGTCTAATGTCTATGTCGCAGACGAACTGCCGTCTCGGGCGATTCGTAAAAAGTCTAACTTCGAGCAGTGGCGTAGCTAGAGCTTTCTCTTTTTGTTTGCAGTATTATTTGCAGTTATTATTTGCAACAACTCTTATAATTAAACTCTTTATAGTATTCATGCTCTTTCTTTCAAATTCTATTTAAGTATTAGAATAAAGCCACTCCAAGTCCTCCCGGGGATGTCGTAGAAGGCGACTTAGGGAATACAAGCTAAACAAAGCTTATAAATATCAATGAAACCTCTCCAACCCGTCTGGCCAGCGTAGAGAGTGTAGGCCAAGGCCTCTGGCTGCTCTGGCCAAGTATGGCTCTGGTAGTACAGAGAGGGTCGTGCTCCTGCTGTGGAGACAAAAAGACCTGATGGTGATGATGATGATTTAAGTATTCTATATCTATATACGTATAATAAAATAGTAAAAAAAATGTGTTTGTACCTACATTGAATAATATTTCCAAAAAAATATTTGGGGCGATGGAGACATGGGAATAGAGTAAGAATAGGAGTGACGACAGGGTTAGAAAAGTATAATTGTTATAGTTCGTCATTTTAGGTTATTTAAGAATAATTTACCCATATTTTTCAGTTTGCCAAAAAGTAAACATTTAAAAGACGTCACCTCTATGTAAAAATCGTATGTAGTCGTGACGTTATACGACGGTTAATCGATTTATTACAATGGCAGTCTATTTCAGCTGGACAAAAAAGCCAGGCACACAGAATTCAATTCTGTGGGGCTCTCATGCGGCGACATCGGTAAGGTGACGTGACTGTAAGTAAGTTTTCATCCTGACATTATGGTCTGTCCTTGAACTGTAAGTAACCATTACAAGTGGGTTGTTCACATCACTCGAGATGTCAGATGCCGATCCCACCCTGCTCTGCCCCCCTTTTTACTCGGCCGTCCGCGACATATATATAAATCAATATTGAGAATATAGGAAAAATTGGTAGTTTACCATAACTTTGGGTCTCTCTATCAGTAATAACCGGCCCTGTTTTCAAAATAGAGAGATGGTATGCTTAAACTGAAAGTACATATTAAGGGTTGGACTTCAGTTGTCAGATGGAGCAGCACTTTTCTATGCTGCTATGCTTCTGTGTCGCTCAGAACCGTCATTTGCGAGAACGAGAGCAACGGAACGCTATCGCACCGGCCATATATAGCGATCCATCGCTCTCTCTCTCTCGCTTTCGCTAATGATTGTTTTGAGCGACAGAAAAGGATAGCAGCATAGAATAGTGCTGCTCCGTGCTGACAAGTGAGATCTAACCCTAACACTACTACTTACTGTATTGCGCCCTAATGCATGTGGCCGGAAAGTGCTCATAATTTATAGACGTGTAACATGTCAATGTGCACATAATCGTTTATACAATATGTACTAAAAACCCTGTCCGATCCTTGTAGGAGCAACTCAGACCGCCAATATGAACAAATTTTCCTATGGGACCAATGCTTGAATCTCGAAAAAAAAACGTCATTTTCGTACAAAAGTGTTCGGTCGGCCCGGCAATTTGTATGAACAATTTTTTCTTGAAGTTTCAAGCATTGGTCCCATAGGAAAAGTAGTTCATATTGACGGTCTGAGTTGCTCCTACAAGGATCGGACAGGGTTTTTATGACATATTGTATAGTAAATAAAAAATGCGCTTATACTAGCGATTGACCAGACAGTCTCGATGTCTCAATGGAATGCACGGCTCTGCGTGTCAAATACCTAGAATTGGGGTGGGCGCAACTTCTGCTCCCATTTATTTACGCCACCGTTCTTTGATATTTGTTTTACGTCAGTTGTAAAAATCTCATGAAAAATAAACGAAGTTCAGCAAGTTAAGTATTTAAGATTAAAGTATCATGGAGGGATTTGCACGCAATCAGTAGGATTAAATTTTATTTGGTTTATTTTATTACTTTGACTTTCGGGTTTATGAATCCTTAAAAAGTTGGCTTGTTGGTTGGTTTTATAGCGTTTATGTAATCGACTATCTGACCGACAAATCTTCGCATCTTAGGATATGAATTTTCTTTTACTTCTTTCTTAACAAGTCTGTTAGAAAATTACGTAATAATTATACTTATACTAGCTGTGACCCGTGACTTCGTCCGCGTAGAAGTCGAAAATGGTTCTAATAGGATCTTTAATTGGTTTTTTACGTTATAAATTCCCGTCCCCGTCCCCGTCCCCGTCCCCGTCATCCTCCCCGTCCCAAGGCACAAATAAAGAGCCTTTTCTAGCGGCGGCATATCAATAAAATTTAAAAAATAAAATAATACTTATTGTTACATAACTAGAATAGTTAGACATATGCTGTTGCAACATTTTTGTTAAAAATAATGTTTACTTTAAAGTTGCAACACATTATTTTGCGATATGAGGAATTTTTTAAGTATTTTATTACACGTTGGGTTACATTATTGTAGTTTTAGTAGGTAAGGAAAAAAATTTTTTTTGAAAATATAATTTAGCCTTTGTCACTTGGGGATAGTGTTGCTTTCCAACGGTGAAAGAATTTCCAAAATAGGTCCTGTAGTTTCGGAGCCTATTCGATGCAAACAAAAAACAAACAAACAATTAAATCTTTCCTGTTTATAATATAGGTTAGATTAGATTAGAGGAATATCTTTTTATTTGAACGAATTATGTTATGACATATTTAAGACGGACCTCTCTAAAATGCGAACACAATTTTGCGATTTCCCTAAAAACATAAATTTCGTTCGTCGTTTCGTCGTTCTTAGGGTGCAATATGTATGCTTAGAAACGTTGTGATTTTTTAATTCAAACTTATCATTTGTTGTTCTACATAAATGGTGAAAGCAGGTTCATTAGCCAGATATTATGTATCTAGCTCAAAGCAAAATCAACCGCGAAAGGTCATGTGACGGAAATAATAGCAACTGATGCTTTTACTCGAATAATCAAATACAAATCACCAACAAAGTCAGTCAGCAGAGCTGCCAACCTAACAAATGCAGCTGATGGACTTTGATTAGCCAAGTTTGATTAGTTTAGTTGAATGCAAGTTCAGTTATTACCGTCCCGAGTTACGAGGTGGCTCATTAGAATTTACCTTTGCCATAATAATATTATCCGTGCTTTCATTTACCATGTAGGAAACAGGTAACAAACAAGGAATATTGGCTATATTCAACTCAAAAACTGCCATCTGAATGAAAATCTTTGACAAGGATCTGAGGAAAGTTTTGTTTTAACAAGGTACATACTAATGTACCTTGTTAAAACAAAAAGGGTAGGCTCTCTGTATAAAAAATAAAAAAACAGGTTTTTTTAGAACGTAGATCTATCTTGCAGTTTACACGGAAGGAGTGAATCAACATTTCGAGTTATTTATTTTATCTAGAAAGGAAATCAGATACGTTATTAGCCAATATAATAATACCAAGACATCTAACAAAATACGATGTTTTAATGTAACTTCAAGGAAAATATCATTTATCGGTGACCAAAAAAAACTAATTTTTAAGGATACTCCAAGTCCATCAAAATTCTGTTTGAGTGCACAAATGCACAGACAAACAGACCAAAATTTCAAAATTATTTTTTGTGTTTTATTGCGTTGATAAAAGCTTTCAGCAATATTTTTTCTCATTATCTTCCATGTTCAGACTATTTATATATATATATATATATATATATATATATATATATATATAAATAGTAATATATATATATATATATATATATATATATATATATATATATCATCATCCGAGCGTATTCCCGGTTGCATCCAGCAGTAACGCTTCAGAGCCCGGGATCCGCTACCTAACCAAGGAGATTTGACGAGGTTACTGGTTTTTACACAGAGCGACTGCCGTCTGACCTCCACAACCCAAAGGGCAAACCAGGAACCAATATATGTATAATTATATTGCCTCTGAATGCCGATGAACGACTGCTGTGGCACTTTTTTGTTATGGAATTTTTATGGAAACCTTTCGTAGTAAATTATTGATTCGTGACGGAAAAATCTTACACTTTTTTAGTAATAAATAAAGGATAAACATAATAATAAATTAAAATACATGTGAATGTTGGGACTTAAACCAATAACATCGAGTATACAAGCCCTACGCTCAACCAACCGAGCTAAAGACGAGTTACACTATTCTTTGAAATAACCTTTCACTTTAATGCGCTAGATCGCGCCATCTAGTTCTAAACCATAGTTTAGATGGTGATAAAGAGCTGATATTGTCTAAATTGCTGGATTGATTTTTACCAAACATCAAGGAAACTAGCTTTTACGGTAAAAAAAAAAACGCGTAAAAATCGGTGCATCCGTTCGAGCGCTAGGATGCCACAGACTGACAGACAGACAGACGTTAGCGTGCAACTTATAACACCCATTTTTTTCCATCGGGGGTTAAAAACTGAATTCAAGTACCTTCAATAGTTATTCATAATTTTACCAATAACTTCAACTTTGCGAAATACCTACCTATAATTGATTCAAACTTCCAGTGAACGCTGCCATTAAAACTTCACAATAAACTTCGATTTAGTGTTATTAAAAACTTTCCAGACACTCCCAAATACGCCGTGTTGTCGTGACTACAACGGCATTTGTATTTTTGAGGGTATCTGCAAAAGACAAATTGCCCCAAACGAAATATTGTTTTGACAGACTCATTAGTCAAGAGTACTGATGTGAGGTAGCAATTAATGAGAGTAGAGAAATAAAAAAATACGCACAAGTCTGTGAACATTCAGTGCTTTTATCGTAGTAGTGTGTTAATGAGTTCATTCGGAATTACTTTTCAAATTTCAGCTGTGGTCGTGCGCTTTTTAAAATAATTTTAATTTGAATAAACATTCCACGTTAAACTAAACTTGACAGGTAAAAGTACCTGGAAAGTTATAATCAATAAAATTTAAATTTTTAATTGATGGTATGCCATTTTTTCAGTACAAAGCCAACGCCTGAAGGATTGGTTTTTTCTCAGAAAATTTACTTTAAGTTCCATTGTATAAGTATATGTGAATAAAATAATATCCAGTTGTTTAATGTGGTTATAAAATGAATGTATACAGAAAAGAACAAAAAAGTACCAATACAGAAAAAGATCAAAATATGAATTTTACCGGAACTTGTAAAAGAAGCAGAAGAAATCAAACTGATATAAAATTTTCTAGACTTGCTTATTTTTTTTTTCGTATTTTCTTATCTAAAATCTGTTACAGTCGAGCGATAGTATACTAATGACCTAAGTAGAGTGTTTATTCGAGAGCTCTAAGTAGAGTTTCTTTAGACGATGTTTTAACAATCGTTTAAGAATAAATTGAGGTTTCTTTTTAATATTTTTATTTTTATTTTCTTTAGCATTTTGTATAATAAGGCAATATCTGTGTAGTCTTTATTTTGTGGCACTGATGTGGGGCGACTGACAAATTACATGAGAGATACATATAATAAATAGTTGGTGTTTTGTATTCAGTGGGATTGCGGTTTTTTATTTTGCATAGAAGGTAATATTACGGCATATGAAATGTACATTAGATCTTTTTGCTAGATGTATCTCGAACGCCCATTATGCACATTAGTCGATGTAATTTTTTTTGTATTATTGCTGTGCAAACGAAAGATATAATTTAACAACAAAGGGGGTATCAATTCGAAAGATGGTAAAAATGCTAGTCAATGTGAACAACTTTTACTATGAGAACATCCCTGAAATCGTAAAAAAAATTTGCAGCTCCATACATTTCGGCACGGTAGGTTTAATTTTGTGTAGAGAATGAAGATTTTTTAAGTAAAAGTTGCTCACATTGATAAGTATGTTTACTTCCTTTCGAGCTGATACCCCTTTTCTGTTACACGTTTCATTAGAATACTATGTATACAGTATTAGTATAGTATGCATTATATACACGTTGTATTATTTATTAGACATGGGTAATCTCGACTCCGAGGCGTGTTTCGGCTCACTGAATCTCAATCCGCACCCGGTACTGACTCCTCTTAATGATTCCTACTCCCTTATCGGCTTCCGCTCACAGACAAAGATTCGTCGTTGAATAAACGAATATAAACGAACGCTTTTGATTCCTCCCGAATAGCCGCCCGCGATCGACGCGACGCAGCGAACACGGCATGAGCACGAGTCACGATCGCGACGCGAATGCGACCCGACAGGCGCTTAATCCCGACGGAACTGAATATACGATGCGGATCTAATAACTCCCGTGAGTCGATAAGAATTGCTCGGACTAAATAAGGGTATCGGCTCCTGTTGATGTATCGGCTCATTTAAATCTTCTAGTCCGGAGTTACCCATGCCTAATATAAATTAGTATATGTAATATATGTATAAACATACAATGAACAGAAGAGCTGAACATAGCTTGCGTGTGTTGGAGTTACAGAGTACCTTTGTTAATGAGAACTAAAAGTAATGAATTATTTTTCAGATATTAATAATTAGTTTTAAATAAAATGCATTGCGCTTTTATAGACGAGCGACACTATGACGACATCTGACGGCGACTGGCGCCGACGAGCGCTTGACAATATGTGACAGATTGACATGCGTCACGCGACCGTTTGCAACAGGACGACCATTGCCGACAGGTGTCGCGGGCACACTATCACTGTCGCTCGTAAGTAAGAGCCCTTAGTAAGTAGCCAAAGCTGTTGCCAGATTTTTCAAGCTACCTTGTAGCTCAAGCTTAAGTTGCTGGTATGTTACAATATTACATGATCGTAAAATGAAGACATTGACGTGTAGTTTCCGGCAGAGTAGAATAGGAACACTCCAAGCCTACCCGTGGATATCGTACAAGCGATGACCTGGACATACAAGCTAAACGAAGCTCTCTAATCCCTTTGGCTAGAACTTGGAACGTTAACCACAAATCTTTTGGCTGCTGTGGTATTATAGAAAGGGTTTAAATTTGAAAAATCCAAAAATACGCCTCATAACGACTTCTAAAAAAAATTATCATACTAATATTATAAAAGCGAAAGTTTGTGTGTGTGTGTGTGTGTGTGTGAGGGTGTGTGTGTGTGTGTTTGTTACTTCTTCACGCGCAAACGGCTGGACAAATTTTAATAAAATTTAGTATGCAGTAACCTGACACCGTGGATTAACACATAAGCTACTTTAGACGCGGATAAACCGCGGGTCGCAGCTAGTTATAAATAAGCGACACTGAAATACGTGACGCGACGGAACCAAAAAAAAAAATGGTACAATTAATTAAGTATTTCGAGCGTAATTGTGGCACATACGTCCATACAGACATCTGGACAACCACGAAGAGATTGTTTTAGTTAGTTAGTTATTTAGTTAAAATCTTTATTGCACCAAAACATTATGTTACATAAAAATGGATAACATAAAACAGATGCAATCTTCCAGGCAACCGAGGTCCTTGGAGATGTTTGACGAAAACAGGTGAGGTGCAAAGTTATAAGCAACCAAGAGAGAAATAGCTGTAGGTACAGTCAGTAATTATATACTGACTGTATATTTTAATATGTTATGCCTGAGAAATATTTTCTACAAGCATTAAAATGTATTTATAAAAAAGGTTGTTCTTCATACCCCTGTACTTATATTATTGTATTCGTGCAATATGAATATAAAAAAAGACAGTTTAAGTCCAGAAAAATGTTTGACCCTGACATGTTGAGAGTAGAGTAGCGTTGCATAACTATCGATAGTTTGACTATCGATAGTTAACCTTGAAAAACAGTTACGATATCGATAGGACTATCGATAGTATTGAATAATCGATAGTATCGATAGTATCAATAAATAAATAAATATATGGGGACAAATAACACTGATTGAGCTAGCCCCAAAGTAAGTTCGAGACTTGTGTTATGTGATACTAACTCAACGATACTATATTTTATAACAAATACATATATAGATAAACATCCAAGACCCAGGACAATTTGAAAAAGGCCATTTTCCAACTTGCCCTGACCGGGGATCGAACCCGGGACCTCTGGGTGGCGGACTGGCATGGTGACCACTACGCCACGGAGGTCGTCTATTGATTCGGAGTATTGATTGTCAAAAGTTTGCAATACTATTGATGTAAGGTAAAACTATCGATAGTATCGATACTATTAAATTAAGATACAATCGATACTGTCGATAGAATTGAATACTGTCAATAGTATCTAAATTTATTAGTATCGTTAGTTGTACCTTATATCAACAGTATTGCAAACTATTGACAATCGATACTATTGATAGTATCGGTTATTCGATACTTTCGATGGTACTATCGATATTGTGACTGTTTTTCAAGGCCACGATAGTATCGATAGGCTATCGATATTTTATACTATTACTTGCAACACTAGAGTAGAGCACTACCTCAAAGCTCCGCTTATGAGGCGTGCAAAAATATATCTAATAACGATCGTGAAGCGATTTTGCATTCGCCACCTTTAAAACAAATTAAACGAACACTAGAACTTAGACGCAGCTGGCGTGTGTTGGAGTTTCAGATCATGTTAAACTTTGTCATGTGAGAATTACCACGAATTCTCGTAGCAATTTTTACACGTCTGGTATTTTTTCTCAACTTACGTTAAGAAAAGGACTCAGGATGTTTATAAACTTACGAATACGATATTAAAACGCGTTTTCGACGTTTTATTATTGAATTCACATATAACTAGGTATTCCCTGTGTTTACCATCAGTCAGACCTACTCTATGACATCATTATACCAAAAGTAACGTACCAAATGCCCTTTAATGTCAGGTCAGGTCAGGTTTATCTGCACCCGACTGTACGTTGACAATTCAAATCAATCAAACTCTTACGTCTAGTACCTGGGCGACCTAGCTTTGCTCGAAAATAAACGCGGAGAAAACAAGGGTCTGTAAAAAATTAAACTAGCTAAATTATTATGATTATTATTCAACCCTGATTCTTGTATGGCAAATTTCATCAAAATCCTTCGAGCCGTTTTTGACATCTTAATTTTTGATTCGTCATTGTAATAAAAATAAAGCCTCTTTATTTTCCACGGTTAAATACAATAATCACACTAATATAATATTAATAATATTGTAAAGGCGAAAGTTTGTGAGTGTGTATGTTTTTTACGTCTTCACGCTCAAACGGTTGGACCAATTTTGATAAAATTTTGTACGCAGGAAGCTGACACCCTGGATATAATACTTTTTATATATACCGCGGGTAAACCCGCGGGGCGCAGCTAGTTATAAGATAAAAATAGTTATAATTTTCTCTCTCTCAGCTCTTCCAGCTTCTTCCATAGTTCTCTATTTTGTGCCATCTTAAACCAGTTTTTTTCTGCCAATTGTTTTATTTCGTCTATCCATCTTTATCGTGGTTTTACCACTTTTTTTTTCCGGGCGGGCCTCAACAGTTCTTACTTTTAAGGGCGTGTTCGGACGACATACGTATGCCAAGCCCACATCTAGCGCATGCCTTTGGAAATTAATGTATATAATTTGAGTCCTATCCCACATCAATACAATTCAAATTGCGTTAACCAAAGTCAACATGCGCACACCTTGCCTACGCCATGCGCTTGCCTTGCCTCCGCTTTGCTCCCGCCTTGCGCCAGCCCGGCGCTCGCCCCGGACTGGAATTCGATAAATTCAATTCGAGTTGCATTGATATTGTGATAAGACTCAAATTATATGCAAAAATTTAAATTAACGCTTGTCGTATGCATGCCTAGCGCTTAGGAAATTAATGCATATAATTTGAGTCCTATCAGACATCAATACAATTCAAATTGCGTTAACCAAAGTCAACACGCGCACACCTTGCCTACGCCATGCGCTTGCCTTGCCTCCGCTTTGCTCCCGCCTTGCGCCAGCCCAGCGCTCGCCCCGGACTGGAATTCGATAAATGCAATTCGAGTTGCATTAATATTGTGATAAGACTCAAATTATATGCAAAAATTTAAAATAACGCTTGTCGTATGCATGCCTAGCGCTTAGGAAATTAATGCATATAATTTGAGTCCTATCAGACATCAATACAATTCAAATTGCGTTAACTTAAGTCAACACGCGCACACCTTGCCTACGCCATGCGCTTGCCTTGCCTCCGATTTGCTCCTCCCGCCCGGCGCTCGCCCCAACTGGAATTCGATAAATGCAATTCGAGTTGCATTGATATTGTGACAAGACTCAAATAATATGCAAAAATTTAAAATCACGCTGGTCGTGCGCAAGGCTTGGGTTTGGTATGTACGTGTCATCTGAACGCGTCGGTCAGTATACCCCTCTAAGTGGCCAGCCCAGTTCCAGTTTTTGATTTATTATAAACAAAGTTCCGTTAGTAGGGGCAAGTCAATCCCCACGGTCAATACCACCTGATCTTCTTACGACTTGTATGACTTAAGCCACAAAGGTGAAGCCTTTGTACGTACGTACTTACCTCGAGTTTCACAGCTTTGTTCTTAGTACTTGATAAATGGAAATTCGTGTACAGTGTGCTGATTATAAGTAACAAACACACTGTCTCGTCTTTATCTCAACGGAGTTTAAGGCCGTAAGAACCATGGGCTACTTTGGCCCAAAAAAAAATTAAGTTAAACCCTAATTCTTAAAAAAAAAGGAACTTAATTTGAATTTATTTAAGGGGCTACCTGAATTTTTCGGGGTCCAGTGCTGCCCCCATTTGAAATAAATCATTTTAGTTACATATATTATAACATATTTTATTAACAGTTATATTTTATCATCAAAAAACACATTAATTACATATAATAGCATTTGTCAATTAATAATTCCATTAGGTGTCTCTTAAGGGGCTACCTGAATTTTTCGGGGTCCAGTGCTGCCCCCATTTGAAATAAATCATTTGAAAAGAAACGGAGATATCATTTAAAATTTGGTCTTGATCAGACCCTGGATAACCCTTCAAACTATTTTATAAGCTACTTTTTACAGTTTAAAGTGAAAACGTGAAGCTTTTCTACGCACATACGCCAAAAGTGGCCGTTTTTCGCAATTGTGCGTAGAAAAGCTTCACGTTCCCACTTTAAACTGTAAACAGTAGCTTATAAAATAGTTTGAAGGGTTATCCAGGATCTGATCAAGACCAAATTTTAAATGATATCTCCGTTTCTTTTCAAATGATTTATTTCAAATGGGGGCAGCACTGGACCCCGAAAAATTCAGGTAGCCCCTTAAGAGACACCTAATGGAATTATTAATTGACAAATGCTATTATATGCAATTAATGTGTTTTTTGATGATAAAATATAACTGTTAATAAAATATGTTATAATATATGTAACTAAAATCATAAAACTATTACAAAAATAAGATATAGTACCTAGTACCTACTAACCTTATTTTTAACGTTTGAGTGCGATCTCCTCTTATCTAACAAATTGCTGTGCCCGACAGGGTCTATAAATGATCTTAAATTGTACTGATATGTACTTTATGGTTTACAATAAAATATTGAGTATTGAAACATTTTATTTTCAAACACCGTCGCTTAATTGTTAGAGAAAAGACATTTTATAATAACGTTTTGATTTACCTCTTTAACAGTCTACAATAATAAGATCACGTACAATTTTCATCCAGTCTGATTGACACAATCCATTGTCGCTATTCTCCCAAACTCCGCAATTTACGACGCAATATCCCTATTGTTATGAAAATAAAACACAAACTCGACAACTTAGTATGTTAACTTGGCTATTCAGAGTAAGTCCGCCAATATTTCAAGCTCCTCGTGAAATACGATGCGGCAGCAAATTTAATTTTGTTATTATGTAATGTCTTCATATACTCGGGAGTACGGCTGTGTTATCGCCAAGTTAGTGCAAGCAATAAGGTGCTTGAGATATTAGAGTGTAAATACAAAAACCTTTGTTTATTATTAATAGTGTAAATTTAACCAATATAAGATATGTATCAGAGCACGGTCTTCTCGTCATGTTAGTTGCTATACGCCAAAATTGAGGGTTTGTCAAAATAATACACGCTCAAGGTTGCAGTAAAAAATTAAGAGGTGTTTAAATTGAGGGGCAAAACCCCCAGCCATAGACAATTATATAATTCTACAAGGTGTTCTTTAAAAGATTATTACAACTCAGAGGCATGTTGGAGATTCAGGCACAAAGCTTCCACCAAAAAGATATTTATGAGTGCAAACAAAGTCTTGTCAAAAGATAATATCAAAGCGCAAGAAATCACTCCCGCTAAATAAAAAAGAATATTAGTAAAATATCTCCGTAAGAGGATAGTTGCAATGCGGAGTCAAGAAACTGGATTCGGATCCCAACCCCCCTAACCTTAGAAAAAATATATAAACGATAGCGAACCAATGTTATGAATGTTGTTAAATAAATTTCTGTCAAGCAACTGCCTCTCGACTACTTTCTTTAACTCTCAATCGACCAAAGGGAGACTGCCTGCCGAATTAATTTAAGTATATATAGTTTTATAACACGAAATAAATATCGTTGTAAAAGTTTCGACATTAAAATTTTGCTACAGCTGAGAAAAATAGATTTTAAAAATATATACACCACTGAAGTCTATCTTATCCAAACTTGGCCCCTTTTCACTTCACTGCACTTATCGAGACTATGAAAAGCTTTAAGAACACTCGCTGTACATTATTGTACGCTTCTAAATCCTTTATTACCATAACATAAGGTCGTAAATCGTATGCTCTTGTTGTTTCTCTGCTATAATGGACATATTTTCAGCATGTTAAGTTTTGGATAGCGCTGATATTAATATTTCGTTCGTCGAGTGTTTCAAAGAGGAACTTGTTATTTTAATTGGAAGTATGATTTATAATTTATTTTGTTAGTAAATTATATATTACTAGCGGCCCGCCCCGGCTTCGTACGGGTATTTAACAAAAAAATCAAAAATTGACTCACGTACCCCAGTCACAGAAGTAATATATATAAGTATTACATACAGAATGAAAACTCCTAGGGTCACAGTATGTGTCCACGTTTCCCGTCCCCGTACCTTTCCCCCGTCCTCGCTATGTCGCGTGGGTTGGAGGGCGAATACACACTGTCATGTGCACGGATGTATAGTTTCATGTGTAGTAGTAGCAGGCATAAATGATACCCCGCTTCCATGAAGTGCCATACCTGTGCTGTGCCCCAGTGGCGCCTACATCGCATCGCATATCACAGTGCTGCCTAGCTAGCCGAGCGAGGTGAGCGACGACCACGCAACTCTTTTACTTACATTTTAAAACTCGTGATATCTTTCGAATAGAATGTCTGAATTGAATGATTCAAAAGTTATTAAAAGGTATTGAAGCAGTCTTGAATATAAAATATTCTGATAAGGATTAATATCAAGGTACAAATAAAGAGTATTTTCTAGCGGCGGCATTTCAATAAAAATATTAAAATAAAATAATACTTATTGTGACATAACTGTAATAGTTAGACATATGCTGTCAGGACACTTTTTGTAGATAATGATGTGTTCTACAAAGTTGTAGTACATTGTTTTGTTCTACTATCAATAGTTTCTGCAGCGCACGCAATGTAAGGAATTTTTTAAGTCAGCTTTTTACACGTTGGGTTCATTATTGGAGTTATAGTAATCCCTAATTTTTTTGAAAGTGAAAGAATTTGTTGAATCAGTTTAGTAGTTTCAGAGCCTATTCGACGCCAACAAACACACAAATAATCAAATCTTTCCTCTTTATAATATTAGTTTAGATAATGTGAGTTATTAAGGGTTGGGCTACATCTCATGACGACCTCTGTTGCCTAGTGGTCACCATGCCAGGATGCCACTCGGGAGTTCCCGGGTTCGATCCCCGGTCGTGTCAATATGGAAAATGATCTTTTTTAGATTGACCTGGGTGTTTATCTATAATATGTATGTGTTATAAAATATCGTATCGTTGCGTTAGTATCACATAACACAAGTCTCGATCTTATCGGGGCTAGCTCAATCTGTGTGATTTGTCTGTAAATCCTATTTTTTATTTTCGCAAACATTTCTGAGTGTCCCCCGTACAATGCTCAGAAAATTAATAAATTATACAAGTCACATTACATTAAAACTACTTATTAAATTATACAATAAAAATTATATAGTCTTACTAATATTATAAACGAGAGAGTTTGTATGTATGGATGGATGTTTGTTACTCTTTCACGCAAAAACGGCAGTACGGATTGGAATGAAATTTGACATGTAGATAGCTTATTACCTGAATTAACATATTGGATACTTTTAATCCCAGGAAAACGTGAGGTTGGAGAGGGATTTTCAAAAAATATTCCACGTGGGCAACGCCGCGTGCTTCAGCTAGTCGTATATATTTTGTATCTTATATATATGTTATCGTATATATTTATTTATTATCTGGCAGCACGGACTATTCCATGCTGCTATACTTTTTTTGTCACTCAGAACCGTCATTCTGAGTGACAGAAAAGTATAGCAGCCTCTGACTGAAGCCCAACCCTAACACACTCAATGAGAGGAAATGTTAATGGTCACTAAGCCGATCGCCGCAAGAAGCCAAACGGTCATGACATTAAGCATCTAATTTCTTACGAGTAAAAAGCTATAGCGATCCCTTCAAAAATGCCGCAAGCCTCTTGAGTCACAAGGCTTTGTCACGACAGGTTTGATGTCTAATTTTAAATAATTAATTTTAGTTGTTTGTGTATAGTAAAAAAAATCATTACAACCAGGTGGTCGGACGCCCTGAGCAAGGTTGTAGAAAAACTCTGGATAGAGGTCGCTTCCAATCAGTCGTTTTGAAAATTCTTGGAGGAGGCTTATGTTCAGCAGTGGACTTCATGTAGCTGATAAGATTGTGATGATGATATTATAATCATAATTTTAGTTTAATTGTATTGTATGCTGTATTTAATAAAAAAAATTGGCCAAGTGCGTGTCGGGCCACACGCAGTGTAGGGTTCCGTAGTTACGAATGCCCACTTTGAGTTCATGCCACTAAAACAATCCAAAAACTAATATTCTATTGAATTTGTGTGAAATTTTTATTTTGCGAGTACATAAGTTGATTGCCTATAACTTTTTAATTTGTAAACCTTACTTAGCTCTGATAGTTTTCCATTTCGTTATATATACTATAGCTGTGAATTTTTTTTTAAATGTTTATATACATAAACATTTAAAAAAAATTCACAGCTACCGTTTAGCAGATAGAGGGGGGGGGGACACTTGACTCAAACAAAAACTTTCACAAAACCAAATATTTCAGAAACGGATCCCTAGCCTAAAAACGAAACTATACTATAAAATAAAATAAACGTATACTAATTTAAAATAAAATCTTCTTGGCCAAGCGGTATGATTGAAGCAAGAATTTTGTTGTAATTTTATTGCTTTAAATTTTGTTGTAATTTCGTAAAATATAGCATATTTCTATTCTATAAGTGTAGATATATTGGTTTATTATATGAACAAATCATACAGATTGAGTGAGCCCCAAAGTAAGTTGCAAACTTGTGATATGGGATGCTAACGATGATTTATTATTCGGGCCATTTGATAAATCACGAATTAAGAGAGAAGTTAGTCTGCACTGCCGACTTTCCTAAGGATACATATTAATATACCTAAAGAAAGGAAAAAGAAACGACTTTCAACAGGGTGTAACCAAAGTACGCAGTCCATGATATAAGAGAGGTTACAAAGGGATGATCTTTAGGAATTCTTACCCGGGTTCCCTTTTTTCGCATAATTTGTTTTGTCCTAATGTTCTTTCGCATAATCTCTGAATTAGTCGCGAAAGGTAGGTTAGTAACCATCACAGGAGCGAGCGAGCGAACGTCCACAAAGTAACAGAAGTGACCAATTTGGCGTAAATCATTTTATGCTTAAGAATATATTGCTTAGATACATTATGCTTCAAATAATTATGCGTAAACTGTTATGCGTACTAACGAAAAGCTAATAAACAATTATGCCAATATAAACAGTATGCTATGTTACATTATGACATAACTTTTTATGATTATGGATAGAGAACCTCCGTACCCACAGGGTTAAATCTCCGCTGTCCGTCTGTTTGTCACCAAGTTGTATTGTTGTTGTATGAACCGTGATAGCTGGCATGGCTGGCGTGATAGAAGGCATTTGATTGTGTAGACCACGAAACCCTTCTATCCAAACTTGAGCACTATGGCATAAAAGGGAAAGCTCTCGAATTAATTAAATCTTATTTGAGTAGCCGCATTCAAAAAGTTAGTTTAAATCAAGTGAAATCTGAAGGATCAACCGTAGTGATGGGTGTGCGCCAGGGTTCCATCTTAGGTCCTTTGTTATTCCTCATATATATCAATGATTTACCATATTATGTAAAAAACTGTAAGTCTGTACTTTTTGCTGACGATACTTCGCTTGTTTTTAGCGTAGATAGGAAAACTGACGCCTCTGATGAGATTAATAATACATTGTCGCAAGTGTTGGAATGGTTTACGGCAAAGAATTTAGTATTAAATGCAAACAAAACTAAATGCGTAAAGTTCTGCTTACCGAATGTTACAAAAGTTCCAACACGATTATTTATTAATAAGGAAGCAGTAGAAATGGTAGATAACACAACGTTTCTGGGAATAACGCTTGATTCCGGGTTGCAATGGGGTGCCCATATTAAAAAATTAGCTGGAAAGCTTAGCTCTGCAGCCTACGCGGTTAGGAGAATTAGGTTATGGAAGACGTCCTAACCCGAGTTAGCTCTCAAAATAAACATATTATTGTATGTGGCGACTTTAATGTAGATATTTTAGTTTCGGACACAGAAAGTATTAGGTTCATTAACTTATTTAATTCATTTAATTTGAGGTATACATTCTTTGAGCCCACTCGAATAACTGAAACATCTGCCAAGTGCATTGATAATATTTTTTGTGATTGCCCAGTCATTGATAAAAAAATCTTTGATTGTCTTGGCTCTGACCACCTCGGCCAACAAGTATCACTTGTATCTCCAAAAGATCACACCCCACGACCTATCACTTGCAGGCCTATTACTACCAATCGTAGAGTGCATTTTCGGGAATGTATACAAAATAATTTACCTAGATTAGATTTTATTGCAAACCCTAACGACCATTACAAAAATATTTTTAACACGGTGGAAGGAGAGTTTAGCAAAAGCTTCCCACTAAAAACTCTTAAAGCTGATAATAAACCAAAATTTTGTGATTGGGCTACTAAAGGTATTTACACTAGTAGGAGGAAATTATATGAACTATATGGTGAAAAAAGATATAATTTTAATGCGGATTTTTTGGCATATGTTAAAAAATATTCTAAATTGTTCAAAAAGGTGTGTTTGGCTGCGAAAGCATTACATCTAACGAACAAAATTAAAAATTCTAAAGATAAAGTTAAGACAACATGGTCAATTATTAATAATGAGACAGGAAAAACCAATACTAGGGACTCAACATTCACATTAAAAATTGGAGATAAAACCGCTGACTCGGATATCGAAGTAGCTAATGAATTCAATACTTTTTTTGCTAACATTTCCAAAGATATCACCCAGTCATTGCTTTCATGTCTGAACGCCGCCGATGAACTATTGAAAAGTAATTCATCTACGCCCAAAACAACTTTTACCTTTACTAGCACAACTCCATATGACATTATCTCGGCTTACAAGGCTCTTAATACTAAAAAAACTGAGGACCTATGGGGTACAGTATCATCGACCTGATTGCTCCTCACTTAACTTTAATATTTAATAAATGTATTTCAGAAGGTGTTTTCCCTGACTTAATGAAAGCAAGTAAAGTTATACCACTGTTTAAACAGGGATCCAAAGATGATCCGAACAATTATAGACCAATTTCAATATTACCGGCTTTAAGTAAAATATTTGAAAAAATTATATTAGACCAGCTAGTATCGTATTTTAATATTAATAAATTACTTCACTGTCGCCAATATGGATTTACAAAAGGGCGCTCTACCACTGATGCAGCAGCGACCTTAGTTAAAATTATTTACGAAGCCTGGGAGAATCGACAAGACGTTATAGGTATCTTTTGCGATCTGTCGAAGGCATTCGATTGTGTCGATCACATAATATTAAAAAATAAACTAAAATTTTATGGCGTTACTGATACTGCACTCTCTGTTATTTCATCTTATCTTGATAATAGAACTCAAAGAGTTGAAATCAACAGAGTATCCTCAGATAGTGCACCTGTGAGCATGGGTGTGCCTCAGGGTTCAATAATTGGTCCATTTTTGTTTTTGATTTATATTAATGACCTCCCCTGTCTTGCAGAAAAGTTGTGTGAAGTAGTATTGTTTGCTGATGATACATCTTTACTTTTTAAGGTTGACAGAAAATGCACAAACTATGACGATGTAAGCAATACTATGTCTCAAGTACTTAGTTGGTTTACGACTAATAATCTGGCCTTAAACACACAAAAGACTAAGTGCGTTAATTTTTCACTATTGAATAAACCTAATACTCACATACCTTTGAGTCTTAATGGTCAAGTTCTAGAATGGGTACCCAACACCAAATTTTTAGGCATAACTGTAGACTGGAACTTAAAATGGGATAAACATATTGAGGCCACTGCCAAGAAACTTAGTTCGGCAGCATATGCTGTGAGGAGGGTCAGACGGTGTACTAACGTTGAAACTGCTAGGCTAGTATACTTTAGTTATTTTCACAGCATAATGTCATATGGCTTGCTCTTATGGGGTAAAGCGGCTAACATACATGCTATCTCTGTGCTACAAAAGAGAGCAATTCGGTCGATCTACGGACTAAAATCACGCGATTCCTTAAGAGAGTTATTTAAATCTATAAATATTCTTACTGTGACATCTCAATTTATTTACGAAAATCTTCTATTTGTTAAATCTAGGTTAAATAATTTCAAGAAAAATAGTGATGTTCACAGTTATAATACTCGCAACAAAAATCAGCTTCATACGCCTAAATTTCGACTTGCTAAAACTAGAAAGTCACTCTTAGGTCTAGGTATAACATTATTTAATAAACTTCCCGAAGCGATCGTTAACCTACCAATGGCAAAATTTAAAACACATGTTAAAAAAGTTTTATTGAACAATGCATACTATACTATCAATGATTATTTAAGAGATAAAAACGCGTGGATACTTCCTAAACATTTTCCATTACACTCCACACATGAAACATAAATAGCTGCATTTTCTGTTACCATAATAAGCTTACTGTAAAAACATGTAAATGCTCTGCGATCAATAAGTGACCAACATATAATTAATATTTTCTCTTGACAAGGTCTGCGAGTTCGGGTTTTTCATGCTCACTAAAATGTCCAATCCGGTGGTGGCGTCGCTGGTCGGGTCGTTGGATTCCCTCTAATATGGTTGAGTTTAACGATGGCTGATCCGTGCGTCAACTCGTGAACGGGTGCTGCCGGGAGGGACTGGTCAGCTCGGCTTCGCTTTTTTTGACTACTTAATATTTTTTATTACGCAATTTATGTTAGTTTACTTGTTCGCAAGCATAACATGTTATAATGTGTCAACATTGTATTATATTATAAGTATTTATTAATTAAAAGACAATTATAATAATATGACAAAGCCCTTCTGGCGAGTAGGCGACCAATACTGTGAAAATGAGTTTCTTTCGGCGTTTCTTCTCAGCAGTGGTCGTTACGAAGCGCTGGTATCGGTAGCTTTTCTTTAAAAAATAAATTAAATTTTAATATACTTTACACGTAACATAAATTATACTTATTGACGTGTAAAAGTGCCTGTAAAGGTCTAATTACTGAATAAACATTTGAATCTTTGAATCATTTGATTCTAGGCAGATGACGGACGTTGATACAGCACGTTTGGTATATTTTAGTTACTTCCATAGTGTTATGTCCTATGGAATATTGCTATGGGGTAATGCAGCAGACATAAATACCATATTTGTTTTACAAAAACGCGCTGTTAGATCTATATATAAATTAGGTGCTAGAGAGTCTCTAAGGGAACTTTTTAAAGACATTAATATTTTGACTCTCCCTTCGCAATTCATCTACGCGAACATTATGTACGTGCGTCAAAATATACATTTATATAAGAAAAATAGTGATATTCATAGTATAAACACTAGAAATAAAAATAAATTAGCTATCTCAGCTTTTCGGTTGCAAAAAAACAAAAAAATCTTTTGTGGGTCTTGGCTTACGCCTCTATAATAAGATTCCAGATAATGTAGTAGCGTTACCATTATCTAAGTTTAAGACTGCCATTAAAAATCATTTAATCAAAAATGCGTGTTATCATGTAAATGACTATTTATCATCATCTGATCACAATTCTTGGAAATAGATCACTGCAAATTTTAATTGTACTGTTTAAATATATAGTATAATGTATATCTAGCTAAAGTGTTAATATGTATTGTAACTGTAATCTAGCCCATCAGGCTGGGTAGGGACCAATACTAAACTGGGTTTCTTTCGGCGTAATCTTCCCAGCAGTGGTCGTTCCGAAACGCTAGTAGTTTTTAGCTTTTGCACTAAAATAATATTTAAAAAAAATGACCTTCAATAAGAGATAAATTTATCCTACATTGAATAAAAAATTTTGACTTTGACTTTAGCTAGATGGTTGAAAATTTTTAGATGATATATTTCTGTATAAAATAATTATTTAAGTGGGGCTCCCATACAACAAACGTGATTTTTTACATGTAATGGCACGGAAACCTTCGTGCGCGAGTCCGACTCGCACTTAGCCGATTATTTTTTGTATGGATAAAATTTTAAATTTTTCTTAAATCTTTATCTTTTGATTGTTCAATTTATGTTGCAAATTAAAAACACTATTTCACACACACAAACACACACACACACACACACACACACGGACTATAATGACATGACTTTATCCCTAATGGGGCAAAGAGAATGTTGGGTCCGTGAACCCCTGGGGTTCTAAGCAGACAGACAATCAAGGAATCAGTTAAATTGTGGAATCAAAGATTCAAAGATTCAAATGTATATTCAGTAATTAGACCTATCCCGGCACGTTTACACGTCAATAGGTATAATTTACGTTACGTGTAAAGTATATTAAATTTTTACCGATACCAGCGCGTAATGACCACTGCTGAGAAGAAACACCGAAGGAAACTCATTTTCACACGCCGAAAAAATAAGGAAACTGACCAGTTACGTAAACTCCGCACTTTCGTCTATTCTTTAAATTGACCTACACGATCTGCGCAGGAAGAGAAGTAGTTAATACATTTTCCCTTTTTTTTTCAGACCAGTATGGAAAAGAATCTAGAGGTATATATTATAGAACAGGCTGTGAAAACTATCTTCGCTTGTATAAGCAGAAGCTGCAGGGTGCAGGGTGAAGGGTGACAAGTGAAATGAAAAGGCCTCCTTACACTTCAGTGTTAGGGGAAGTTCATATCGTAAAGAAAACATTTTATTTATTCTCTCCGTGTAAAAACAACCTTTGACTTTATTTCATAGGCGCCAAAATATAAACTTGATTATTCAAATAAATCAATAGAGCCCCGAACTTTCTATAGCAAAAATTTTTAAAAAAATTTTTCAGGCAGCTCTGCTCCCCCACCCTCTTCTCCAACAGTATAAAAGGATGGCAATACGGTGTAGTTTTATCATTCGACGCTTGACTGCCGAACGATCAACAACTTGTTTGGTGCCTGAAGATGCCTCGTGGAGAGGCGAAACACGTGTCGCGTATGCGGTGTCCGATGTTGCTGCAGCCGCAGCGGATGCAGCAGTATCGGAGGGAGCATGCATCAGCTGTTGGTGGCGGGTACACACGGGCTGTTGGTGGCAGGTATGCTGGGACTAACAGTAGTGGGTGGGCGCCGGCCGGCAATAGTTTGCATGAACTAACTGGTGGCGGAATTGCACAAAGTAATTCAAATCATGTAGTATGAAAAAGAACATTTTCAATTTGTTTACAACCTAATGTATGGCTGACCACGAATAATATTACGCATCTTAGGTAAATGATTAAGGATTGAGTCTTAGAATCCTAAATGTTTGCTATTTTTCTGGCCCAAAATAATACCAAATAAACAAATTACCTATGATAAGTAAAAAACCTTATCTATATCAAGTAACTACGAGTATAGCATTACTGGTATCTACTAATATTTATTTCAGAACCTCTAGTGGTGGACTCATAGATCTGTATCTAGCTTATTAAAAATTACGCCATAGAGTTTGCCAAATGTTTTCCAAAAACCTTTCCAAATCCACCGAGCATAACACAGACTGCGAGAACACAGGCTGCGCTCATTCAGGACAAATTTGGCGTCTATTTCAGATGATTACTGAATGCCTCGCCTTTAATATGGATGTTGGATGTGTGTGATATGAACCCGTGTTTAGAATGAGGCTACGCAAATAGCGATTGAAGGCAAAATTCAGCTACAACCTACTCCTAATTCTTCTTTGCTGGTCTGAGACAGAAGATTAAACAGCACCTACCAGCTCTTTATCATCCACGTAGATCATAAATGCTGTATCGAGTAAAATTAACAAAATATCAAGCCGGCATGTCTATAAGCGATGTTGCTAGTGACCCATCACTATTTTGATTGCCTTTTTAGGGTTTCGTACAAAAATGAAAACATGGCACACAGGATGCGGATTCGTCTGTCTGTCCGTCCGTCGGTCACAGTCAATTTTCTCCAAATCTACTTAACCAAATAAGGTGAAATTTCGTAGGATAATGTAATCCTAAGACCCAAATACAGATGTGCAAAGTTAATAAATATTTTTTTTTTATAATAAGGTCCAATTTTGGGGATAAATTAGATAATTTTAAAAAAAATCAAACTTTACTGTGTATATCAAATGAAAGGTCAGGCTACAATCCTGCTAAAAGTAGCCTGTGAGTTTTTTGCACCAGGCTTTGTTTAGCCCGTTTAGAATAAAGAGGAGACCGTTTAAATATGTGTCAATAAAAATTATGTTCCGATTGTCCATAAGGAAAAGTATAAGCAACGTACTAACAACGCCATATCATCCCCAACACAACGGAATAGCGAAATTCATGTACCCGCTCAGTTACTGGCCTAGTCGTTAGAATGCAGGCCTCTATTCATCGCGCCAATCTTACTGCTGAATACACCCGCGTCCAATATGCCGCCCTCCACACGATGACATGCCATTCATGCCGCTGTCTATGGAATGTCTATGAATAAATGAGGAGCAAAGTACAGCTCAGGTGGAGTGGAGAGTCTTGTTTTAAATAATTAGTGGCAACTCTAGTTGGATGAATATATTTTATGTTTCTAGTTTTGTGAAGATTCTTGTGAATATGTTTTTAGTTTTTTAATGATAGTGTGAAGTAGCTTTTAAATAACTATTGTATACTATATACACTAACTTTTTTATCCCTAATAGACAGAGCGTTTTAGGTTTTGTAAGCACCAGGGCCACAAAACTCAAAGATCACTTTTAGTATCGTGGTCGTGGACAGCTTTCTCAGGCAGTCAAATATACAAGCCACAGAAGCTGCCGATGCAAGAGTTGAGCAATGGATAAACAAATACCCACCATACGGGCCAAATCTTCCACCTGAGGAGGAACTCCCACCTGGTAGAGACCTCTCCTGGTCAGTCTGGAAGTCTTTCAATAGACTCCGGGCTGGTGTTGGGAGATATCGAGAAAACCGAGTTAGGTGGCGTCCTTTACCACTGCGGTGCCATTCAGTCGATGGACCACTTTCTATCGTGTCCGAATTGCCCTACGTCATTTACCATCGAGGACTTAAATGAGGCTAACGACAGAGGGATCGCCGTGGCCACTTACTGGTCAAATGCCATTTAAATTAGAAACTATACTTGAACCATTTTGGCTCGACAAGAAGAAGTGTCGTGGTAGGCGAGAAAGTAGAAAAGAGATAAAAATAGTGGTGAGTTGCTAGCTCTCTTAATACAATGATTCGCACTATCCCCAATAACCTCGATCGGCTTCCACAATCTGCATGAGAAGAGAAGCATCTGATACATTCTAAGTTGTTTCTTTTCTCTCAGACCTACATGTAAAAACCTTGCATTATGTTTATTTGTGTTCACTTAAACTAACAAACGTTTAATTTTTCTTTAATATTTTATTAGCCTATATTATCCCACTGCTCGGCAAAGGCCTCTTCTCTAGTACGAAATAATATAATCCCTCAATATTTTAAACTAAATTATAAAAAAAATATAGCCAGGGAGGCCATTAATATCAAATAAAGCTGGAAATCCTACAAACCGATCTCAATTATTATTAAAATCACGTGAACAAGACTCAACACTTTTGTGATTAAGGTGGATAAGGATATACCTCCAAATGTCAATTTCCTGAAGCATATTCCATTGAACATTTCCTTTACATTAATCGTAAATGTTGTTAGGACTCTCAGCAATGGATAAAACAAGTTGTGTTTTACTCGTTTTGAAATGGTAAAGCTAATAAAATTCTCTCATCGCGTATTACAGAGATACATTTCAGTCTATTATAACGAACGTATGTTTAAACACGTTTAAAATCTTTTACCCGCGACTTCGTTTGGGTAAATTTAGTACTGTTACAGAATTAATATATAATTTAATACATACAGAACGAAAACTTCTAAGGTCCCGCGCAATATGCGTCCCCGTTACCCGTCCCCGCACCTCTCCCCCGTTCTCGTCTTTTCGAGTGTATGAAAGGGTGAACACACACACATTAACGTATGCACGGATGTAAAGTTTTGGTTGTAGTAGTAGCAGGCATAAATGATACGTCGCTTCTATGGAATGCCATACCTGTGACTTTGAAATAAAGTCTACTTCTGTATGGCAAAATAGTTTTCGAATACAAAGATTCACTACCCTTTTCATTTCACTAAATGATGGTTTTTGAGACAAAAACTACCCGTTGTCCTTTCCCTGGTCTTAAACTACCCATACTAAATTTCATCTAAATCGGTTCAGTGTGAAGGGTGTAGGCAACAGACCGACAGATAGACAGAGTTACTTTTACATGTATAATATTAATATGGATTAGTGTTACTGCACGCCGAATTTCTGCACCATGTCCTATCACCTAACACTTCTTACTAGTATTACCGTGTATTGTAATAGTAAACTGAATTTCCTGTAATATCATAAGCGTTCAACGTTTATAAACGTAAATATTATAATTCAATTTTTAACAAAAAAAAAATATCCGACTTCATTTTCTTTCAGGAGTTTCTTTCATATCTACAAAGTTCTTCATCATGTCTTCACCAAATGAATACGGGACCGACTTGATAGTAAAGGCTTTCAAATAAAAAAAAGAATCATCAAAATCTGTCTACGGTTGACAAATATATCACGTAACACACTTACAAAAAAAAACATACGGGTCGAATTGATAAACTCCTCCTTTCTTGAAGTCGGTTAATAAGAAACAAAATAATCCGTAAAGAAAACACAAACAGATTTATCAAGCTACGTACCATGTCCCACTCAAACTTTTTGTTTACCAAAAGTTTATACTGTAAAATACTTTTTACGACGTTAACTTTTGAAAAATTGAAAGGTACAGGTGTTACGTAATCACTTTTTACAGCGACCCACAGGTGGTATTGTGGTGTTGTTAAAGTTTTTGTTTTAATCCTCTAACCCAAAAGCTTTAGGTAAGGAGATCGTATTACACTTGTGGCTCTGTGAGCTACCTTGCGAGTCACCCCGACCCGTTGAAGTTTGTCGGATAAAAAAGGTGTTCAGACAAAAAAAGTTGGGTCTTTATAAGGGTTTCAGAGATTTCAAAACAAAATAAAACATGGCGCGATGGATAAAAAATTGTATCGGTAATTCCACTCAGGGACAGGAATACCGATATTTTTTATCGATATATCGATACCTGATATCGGTATTTTAAGGATATTTTTTATCAATATATCAATAACGGCACAAATTTCGATAAAATATCGGTATTTTTACAAAATGTCGATATAATGCCTGTACTTAGTATCGATATATCGCAATTTGTATCGATATATTAATAAAAAATATAGTAAAAATACATCGATAAAAAAATATCGGTATTCCTGTCCCTGGTTCCGCTACTCATCACTAGATGGCGTTGACATACGTTTTTTTTTTTAATTTGCCTGTGAGCGTGGGTGTGCCACAGGGCTCAATAATTGGTCCATTATTGTTTCTGATTTATATTAATGACCTTCCCAGTCTGCAGAAAAGTTGTGTGAAGTAGTATTGTTTGCTGATGACACATCTTTACTTTTAAGGTTGACAGAAAATCCACAAACTATGACGATGTAAGCAAAACTAGGTCACAAGTACTCAGTTGGTTTACAACTAATAGTCTGGCATTAAACACACAAAAGACTAAGTGCGTTAATTTTTCACTCTTGAGTAAACCCAATACTCACATACCTCTGAGTCTTAATGGCCAAGTTCTAGAATGGGTCCCCAACACCAAGTTTTTAGGCATAACTGTAGACTGCAACGTAAAATGGGATAAAAATATTGAGGCCACTGCTAAGAAACTTAGTTCGGCAACATATGCTGTGAGGAGAGTCAGACGTTGTACAAACGTTGAAACTGCTAGGCTAGTATACTTTAGTTATTTTCATAGCATAATATCGTATGGATTGCTCTTATGGGGTAAAGCAGCTAATATAAATTACTATTTCTGTGCTACAAAAGAAAGCAATTCGGTCGATTTACGGACTAAAATCACGCGATTCCTTAAGAGAGTTATTTAAATCTATAAATATTCTTACTGTGACATCTCAATTTATTTACGACAATCCTTTTTGCTATATCAAGGCTAAATAGTTACAAGAAAAATAGTGATGTTCACAGTTAAAACACTCGCGACAAAAATAAGCTTCATACGCCTAAATTTAGACTTGCTAAAACCAGAAAGTCAGTCTTAGGTCTAGGTATAACATTATTTAATAAACTTCCCGAAGTGGTCGTAAACCATCCAATTGCAAAATTAAAATACATGTTAAAAAAGTTTTATTGAATAATGCGTACTATATACTATCAATGATTATTTAAGAGATATAAACGCGTGGACATTTCCTAAATTTTTTCCGTCACACTCCACACATGAGACATAAGATAGCTGTATTTTCTGTTACCATAATAAGCTTACTGTAAAAACATGTAAATGCTCTGCGATCAGTAGGTGACTAACATATACCTAATATTTAATCTTGACAACGTCTGCGAGATCGGGTTTTTCATGCTCACTAAAATGTCCAATCCGGTGGTGGCGTCGCTGGTCGGGTCGTTGGATTCCCTCTAATATTGTTGAGTTTAACGATGGCTGATCCGTGCGTCAACTCGTGAACTGCCGGGAGGGACTGGTCAGCTCGGCTTTGCTTTTTTGACAACTTAATATTTTTTATTACGCAATTTATGATTGTTTACTTGTTTGCAAGCATTACATGTTATAAAGTGTCAACATTGTTTTATATTATAAGTATTTATTAATTAAAAGACAATAATAATATGACAAAGCCCTTCTGGCGAGTAGGCGACCAATACTGTGAAAATGAGTTCTCAGCAGTGGTCGTTACGAAGCGCTGGTATCGGTAGCTTTTTTTTTAAATAAATTATATTTTAATATACTTTACACGTAACGTAAATTATAGGTACTTATTGACGCGTAAAAGTGCCTGTAAAGGTCTAATTACTGAATACGAGTAAAAATTTGAATCTCTGAAACTTAAGACGTGACAGCGTGTATTGTTTTGTTGTAAATAAAAAAAAAAACTATTGTGGTTTATTTTTCTGCATGGTTATAAAAAATTATAGATAGCTGACTATTTTATGTAAAAAGTAGCCGCGCCCCGCGGTGTATATAAAAAGTAGGCTACGTGTTAATCCAGAGTGTCAGCTTCCTGCATACCAAATTTTATTAAAATTGGTCCAGCTGTTTGCGCGTGAACAAACACACACACACACACAGACACAAAAATTTTCGCCTCTTTAATATTAGTGTGATAAAAATATCTGTAAACCTTACTTATGTTTTAACCCCCCACAAAAAAGGGGTGTCATAAGTTTGACTCTAATGTCTGTCGGTCTCTCTGTCTATCTGTGGCATCTTAGCGCTCTATTAGATGGACCGATTTTGATGCGGTATTTTTGAAGTGACAGCAAGTTCCCTTGCGGTGGTTCCTGACCATTATTGTTGAAATCGGTTGAACCGTTTCATCATCATCATCAGGTCTTTTTGTCTCCACTGCAGGAGCACGACCTTCTCTGTACTACCAGAGCCGTACTTGGCCAGAGCAGCCAGAGGACTTGGCCTACACTCTCCTCGCTGGCCGGACGGGTTGGAGAGGTCTCATTGATATTTATAAGCTTTGTTTAGCTTGTCATTTCCTCAGTCACCTTCTACGACATCCACGGGAGGATTTGGAGTGGCCTTATTCTACTCTGTCGGAAACCACACTGCCATCCGGAAACCACACGGCCACCGTTGAACCGTTTCTTGGCTTTCTGTGACCAAAATAGATGGCGCTATTGATATTAAGTTGTATCGGTAGTTCCGCTTTAGTTACTAGATGGGTATAGGGATGTTATTGATAGCCGGGGTTTTTTTTATTTCCCCATAAAATAAACTTGTTACATACAAATCATCATCTATATAACTATTTTTATTAAAGCTATTTCTTTCAGTTTAGCTTATTCTCGGCAAAGTTGAAAACTTTCATAACATCGAGCAAATCCTTTGGTATCGGTTAACTATTGAACTTGTTAGGGTTTTCAACTTCTGAGTCCTCGCTGCTCCTTTGAATTACTTAGCTTATTGATATAAAGAACTTAAGCTTTAGAAAGAAAGTTTTTTGCCCTTTATTATATGACTCATTTTTATCCGACTGTAATAAAAGAGGAGGTTAGAAGTGTGTCTCCTGATTATACAAAGATTTGTTTTTTTTTTGTTTAAAAGTTTAAATATAGAATTTTTATCAAAACGGGTGGTGGTTTTTTTTTTTAATATTTGGAATCAAAATATGTTCCTGTGCTATTTCCAACAACTTAAATCAGAATTTTTTTATGGTATTTGTATGAAATAAAGATTTATGACGTCATAGTTTTTTTTTATTCAAACAACGCTCTTAATATTAGTTTTTCTGCAATAATAAATCTAAAATGACATTGATAATGGTTATAATCGACAAGTGACTGCCTCCGTGGTCCAGTGGTCAAGGCGTTCGCCTTGTGACCCGGAGGTCATGGGTTCGATTCCCACTGGGAAGCATACTTTGTGAAAAGTTGTTTCCAGTCTGGATAGGATATTGCAGGCTTGAATCACCTGATTATCCGAAAAGAAAGATGATTCCGTGTTTCGGAAGACACGTAAAACTGTGGGTCCCAAACGCCGCCTGGCGTTTGATCATCAACCTATCCAAGGGTTGGTTCCTGGTTTGCCCTTTGGGTTGTGGAGGTCAGACGACAGTCGCTTTGTGTAAAAACCAGTGACCTCGTCAAATCTCCTTGGTTAGGTAGCGGACCCCGGGCTCTGAAGCGTTACTGCTGAGGATGCAACCGGGAATACGTGAGGATGATGATGATGATGATAATCGACAAGTGACATTATTTGTAACAGAACTACCAGATAATTTATTTTCGACCAAGAGAATTACACGTGTATTTAACATTTTTCAAAAAGTCAATAGAGCACTTCAATGAACGAATCTGTTGGGCTGTGTCAGTGACCTTCGGTATTCTGTGAATATTTTTCTCCATACTAATATTAAGCTTAATTAGTGTCCCAACACTGTAAAAGTTTCCCTCTCTTCCCCCATTCTCCTTAGTTCTCCCAGCAAGGTCTCGAAATTCTTCTTAATAAACATCGAGATCGTTCCACAAATTTAATTCACACAAAATGAAATAAAAAATATTCAAGCCTAAGAAACTCAAGAATTCACTAAGGCGGAAAATGTGCAAAACAGTAAAATCTAGACCGCAATTTCTAAACTCAGATTTTTAGCACTCGCGTCTCCAATTTCGCGAAACGCTGACGACGTTCGTACCTACCAAACAAACTTTAGAAGAATGGAGATGAGCATTTTATGCTAAAACAGTTGGCGATATAGGTTTTTTATGTACATACGATTAAATCTTCTTTCCTTCTTCTTTTTAAAGAGCTAAGCTCTTGTCTGAGGAGCATTCAATCCCTTCCATCTCTCCCTGTCCAAATCCAACTCCTTTACATCTCTGTAGGTTGAAACATGGATTTGTTCTTTCAGTTGTTTTATAAAACTGTCTCTCGGTCTTCCTCTGCGTCTTCTTCCTTGTATTTTTCCCTCAAATCAACATTACTTTTGAAAAATCATTATGTGTAATATAATAAGGGAGTTTACGATTTTCCCTCTCTTAGAATTTAAAGTTTGTAGTAGTTTGCGTTTTTCTCCAACAAGTGCCAACAACTCTTTATTAAGAGTCCCCTTACCCTAGAGGCCTAGACAGAATCAGATTTACCCATACAAACGTAGTCTAGCTTTTATTTTGAAACAGCATGTCACGTATTGACAAAATTATGTAATTTCAAACAGATTGCATATATTAAGGCATATAACTAGTTTTCACAGTCAAAATATGAACTTAAAAGAGAATATAGTGGATCATATCATATTTTGACCTTCAGTATGGAAAACTCCTACACTCTTATATACAAAGATAATTGCAATTTATTTAAAATTACAAAATACTGCTAAAATCTCACGTTTCATTTCAAAATAAAAGCTATCCTATGTTTGTATGGAAAAGTCTGGGTAAGGGGATTCTTAAGTTTTCTTTTCTGTCTTCCTAGTTCCTAACTAGTCTAGTTCTATTCTTTTAAGGTTCCGTACCTAAAGAATTAAATCGGGACCCTATTACTAAGATTCCGCTGTCAGTCCGTCCATCGGTCTGTCTATCTGTCACCAAGCTGTCTCATGAGCCGTGATAGCTAGACAGTTGCAATTGTCCCAGATGATGTATTTCTATTGCCGCTACAGCAAAAAATACTAAAAAAGAATAAAATAAATATTTCAGTGGGACAATCAACGTGACTCTCATACAACAAACTCCCATAAAACAAACGTGATTTTTTATAGAAAATGGTACGAAGCCCCTTCATTCGCGACTCCGACTAACACTTAGCCGGTTTTTTTTTCATTGTCCATGATTTGCAACTGTATACACTATTAATATAATCAGTCTTATTATAAAAACAGGACTAACTTTGTTACTAGGTTTAAACCATTATCCGCCCAAAATGAAATTGACATTGACAGGTGAGATGTGATATTACTAGATGCCAACTTGATTTAGTCGGTTAATGGTTTAAACCTAGTAACAAAGTTAGTCTGGGTTTTATAATAAGACGGAATGTTTAAATATAACTGTATACACATGTGTACTTATATAGTGCCTGTGTATATCTGTTTGTCTATCTGTATCATCGGAGCGCCTAAACAAATTGGCCGATTTAGATGCGGTGGTTTTTAGTTTAACAAAATTGATCTAGATGGTTTTTAGCTGTCATCTTCATCATTATCATCATCATCATCATCATCATCATTATCATCATCATCATCATCATCATCATCATCATCATCATCATCATCATCATCATCATAATCATCATCATCATCATCATCATCATCATTATCATCATCATCAATAAATTTAAGAACTAGGTTTTTGCCGGTGGAGTATTTATCGTGTCTTACTATGTTCTTAGCTACGAGTATGTTTGATGAAAATCGGTTCACCGGTTTAAAAGTTAGTTACGAGGGGTTCATACTTGAAAGAAAGAAAGGAGGTTTATTTGATTGGCAAGGAACTTGTTTTTTGTCATTTTTCTTTGCACAAAATACAATCACACAAAACTAACCAAAATTCAGTTTCTACCCAAGCAAGTGCTTTGGCGCGAATAAATTTGATCAACAGAACTTTGCTTTTAAACCAAAAGTTCCAAATTCATTTTAGAACCACGAAACATTTAACTGACTTGTCTATGTCAGTTTTCAAATGAGGGTAAGTTTCTAGATAAAAAAAAATATTTTTTATAAGTAAGCTAAATCGATGTTTGATGCCATTGGGAACATAATTCTTAAAATAAGCTAGGCTACATATATGACTGTACTGGGACTGTAATGGGACGTGAACTGGGTCCAAAAACTATTTATATATTTGTGGTAGAGCCACGCTACCGGCAAAACTCTGTTTTGCTAGTAGCATGAATGGGCCGGCTCGTCCGGGGAAGTACCACACTCTCACAGAAAATCGACGTCTGAGTAGTAGCGTCACCGCTTCTATGCTTCGTTCGGTCAGTGAGAGAGCCGGAGGCCCCCCATTCCCTCCTCTCTCCCTCCCCCTTCCCTTACCCCACATCTTCCCTTCCTCAAAGGCCGGCAACGCTTCTGTTACACCCCTGGTGATGCAGTCGTCCATGGGCAGCGGTGATCACTTACCATCAGGTGACCCGCTATTATTATTATATTTCATTATATTATCCAAATATAATGGACGCATATTTTTCGTTTAGCAAAGTAGTAAAAATTCACAAAGATACATCGAAGTTTTAATTCACGGGCGATTTAAGTCACGTGAAAATCGTACTTGATCGTGAAGTCATGCGATATTTAAATGCGCTGTATCTTCGTAATTTATTTGCTAATAATAATTAGAGAAAAGAAATAATATGCGATAATTTTTACGGATCTATCTAATGAGCCAAAAAAGTCTTTTTTGTTAATTTCTGGCTGGTTGAGTCGTTGGATTCCCTCTAATATGGTTGAGTTTAACGATAATTAATTGATCCGTGCGTTAACTCGAGAACGAGTGCTGCCGGGAGGAACTGGTCAGCTCGGCTTCGCTTTTTTGACTACTTAGTATTTTTTTCCTAGGCAATTTATGTTTGTTTACTTGTTCGCAAGCATTACATGTTATAATGTGTCAACATTGTAATCTTATTTATATAAGTATTTATTAATTAAAAGACCATAATAATAATATGACAATTCCCTTCTGGCAAGTAGGCGACCAGTACTGTGGAAATGACTTTTTTTCGGTGTTTCTTCTCAACAGTGGTCGTTACGAAAGGCTGGTATCGGTAGCTTTTCTTTAAAAATAAATCAAATTTTAATATACTTAACACGTAACGTAAATTATACTTATTGACATGTAAAAGTGCCTGCTGTTTAATCTAATTACTGAATAACAATTGAATCTTGAATCTTTGAACAGCCGCATTTAAATAGTAGGTTGCTTTAAATTTTCTATCTTGTCCATTCTTTTCTATAATTTTCACGCAAGGAGGCCGTTGGTACACTCCTTGTGTTTTTCTTGTTGTTCAAACCAGCATAGAAGGACATAACTGTCTGTAGTTTATAAAATGTTTGCCTCGTTTGCACGTCCGCTTTTATTCTATTATGCAGTGAGCAAATACCGTGGTGGCAGGCGCTGAGCCTGTTTTAGCATACTTTTACCAAGCTTCTTTATTGTTTATGCTTGTGTTTTGTTTTTTAACACCCAAAGAAAAGAAGAGAGATATAGATAAGTTTGACGCCAATGTATGTCTGTCTGTCTGTGTGTTTGCCTGTGGTATCGTAGCCCTCGAACTGATAGACCGATCTCGATGCGGTTTTTCGACGTATAAGCGAGTCTGCTTGCGGTGGTTGTTGGCTATGTTTGATGAAAGTCGGTTCGGCCGTTCGAAAGTTATTGGGGGTGAACGTTTGAAATCGAGAGATTTTGATGTTCCTTGGAAAAAAAACTTGTTGGTTTTTATTCGAATTTTTTACAGCATATTTCAGTTCACTGCCGGACCAAAGGTGTCTTTCAGTGAAAAAAAGATTTATCCGTTGTTAGTTTAATTTTTCTCGTGTGTTGGAGACGTTTTGGTGATGTTTATAAGCTTTGCTTCAAATAAAGAATAGCGTGTATTTTTTCCTTATTAACCACAGTAAACAAATATGAAAGAATTTATAAAATATCTCCTTTCACAGGCCTACTGGAAGAGATCTGTTTTGAGATAAGTAGTGCCTTTGTACAACTTTTATTTGATGTATTCTCTGTATACATTTTCCGTGTACATAAATTGGTAAATAAATAAATATCTAAATCGGTGACCAATATGCGATGCTTTAAAGTTTCAATTTGAAAGAGAAGTCCGATATGGACTGGTGACGTCAAAGCTCAAATCATCTATACATTTTCCATGGAAAATAGCGTTTTTGTGAGTGAGATAGACATATTTTCGTAAGATCGTTCGTTTTTAAACCAACTTTTAATTCTGTTTTAAGTGTTAGTACTTTACTTTTTAATACTTATGGATAAACTTTTTCAATCACACATATTTTTTCAGGCATATTCCCTATTCCTAAGATGCCTTCTACGAGGCGAAGACTTGGAATGGTATTTTTCGGTTTTGCCGGAAACCACACGGCGTCAATCTTTCTTGAGGATGCAGTTGTTGCAAGAAGTGTGTTTTACTTTTACAATTGGGTAATTTCCTGGGTCAATAGTAAATTATAAAGAACGTACAAAGTAACGTCACTTGTCATGATCATGTCGATTTTCAAAGTCATTTTAGATTTATTGTTGTAGAAAAACTGATATCAAGTCTAGTGCTGCCCCCATTTGAAATAAATCATTTGGTAGAAAACGGAGACATAATTTAAAATCTCGTCTTGACCAGGCACTAGATAACCCTTCAAACTATTTTATGAACTACTGTTTACAGTTTAAAGTATAAAAGTGAAGCTTTTCTACGCACATACGCCAAAAGTGGCCGGTTTTCGCAATTGTGCGTAGAAAAGCTTCAAGTTCTCACTGTTAAAAAAATCACACCAGTAGTATATATAACGAAGTAGGGTTTACAAATTAAAATGTAATAGACGACAACTTATAAAATGTACTCTGAAGTCTGAACAGGAAAAGTTCTTACAAATTCAATAGAAAAATATTTTTAAGAGGCGAGAACACTTTGAGTGTTCATTCACAACTACGGAACCCTACACTGCGCGTGGCCCGACTCGCACTTGACCGGTTAGTATCTGTACTTAATGATACAGACAAAGCATTCTAGATTCTGCAGCTCAAAACAGACAGAGCTCAGAGGAGCAAGGTTAAAAAAATTAAAACACAGAAGACTGAAAAAAACAATGAAAATAGTGATGGATTGTCGCCCACTCCGTCGATCGGCTTTTACAAAGAGAAAAGCAGCTGGTTCCTCCTAAGTTTTTTTTTTCTAGCAAATTCCTTTATCCTACAAGCTTCACGGCTCTGGAATGCGTTACCCGTTGACATCAAGGACATTTCAACAAAATTTTCTTTTAAAGAAAAGTTCACTCACATCTTCTAAAATAATGTATATTTAAATTTCACTATCATCATTTATTATTTATATATTGTATGTATGTATATACAAATAATAAATGTAGGTATATTTATTCAGATTTATTTTATAATTATTTTGTGCCGCAACGAGATCTCTTTTTATCCTTATGGTTGACTGAAAGAAATTGTAAACAATTGTATATTGTGGATCAATTATGTCTTATAAATAAATAAATAAAATAAACATGAAAAATACGGTTTATACAGCTCACGAGTCGTAAGCTCAGCTTAGCATTTTGGTTTATACTGATTTTTGAAACTCTGCCTGAGACGCGGCACGACCCTCGCGCATCATCTCCCTGCCGCGCATTTTCTGCCTTCAAGTTCACCTTTAGTATCGCTAGAAGCTTGACCTTCCAGTGTTCCAATATAAGGCCGCCGGGCAGCTTGAGGCGAGCTGTTGGTGAGTAACGACACCATGGACCCGAGTGCTCCAGAGAGCCGGTCAGAGCCCTCGTCCCCGACGTGTCTTCGTCGGTCGGGGTGGAGACCCAAGAGGGCTCGCAGGGCTCTCAGCTCTCCTTGCCTAAATTGGCCGTGCAGAGAGGGGTCGTTAGAGCTGTTGCTCCAGGGGTGGAAGTGTTAGAGGGCATAACGCCGCGAATAACTTCGGACAAAGCGCAGCACACCTCTCTACACCCCTGAGTCGCCTGCACCGGTGTTACTCCTTTGCCGGCAATAGCCATTGCCATCTAGTGGGCGGCAAGCCACCACCTGAAAAGAATATCAAAAATAGTCAAAGAATTCCTCAACTGTTTTCCATACCTTCTAGTGCCAATAACATTGGCCACAACAATCCCATGTACCGAATGTGTCGACTTTATTATTGCCTGTGTTCATCACCTGAGTTTCCTGACATCTTTTGCACTTCACTCGCGGCATTCAAAAGGAAATGCCTAATTGTCATCACAGATTCATAATTCACTCTTTCATTTTTTTTTACTTACTAGTTAATTTGTTTTATAACTTGATTTTTGCTATAATAGACATGTTCTGTACTTATATAATTGGTTAGTTAGGCTATCTTGTTATATTTCTTATTCTTATAATTTATCATTATATGTATCTTACTCACTGTATATGTACTAATAAATAAAAATAAAATAGTCAGTAATCATGATTATGGCAGGTGACGTAGCTTTTGCAATATCCCAGCATCAGTCCATCCCACTCTCATTCCATAACCCATAGACCTTTCCTTTTTTCTTGCAATAGATCTTTCTCTAGCTGAAACCTATTCAAGGGTACACCTTTCATAGGTATATACAGGAATGAGACCAATACTGTAAAAATGAGTTTCTTTCGGCGTTTCTTCTCAGCAGTGGGCGTTACGAAGCGCTGGTATCGGGAGCTTTTCTTTAAAAATAAATTATATTTTAATACACTTATATTAAAATATTATAAGTATAATTTTCGTTACACGTAACGAAAATTATACTTATTGACGTGTAAAAGTGCTTGTAAAGGTCTAATTACTGAATAAACATTTGAATCTTTGAATCTTTGGATTTTGGCGGGAACGCCACATTACATCAACTTCTCCAAAGGGCCTCTACGTGTTGGATCTGTATCCCTATGAAAGTCTCTCAAAGGACCGGGGTGAAAATAGCCGTGAATCTAAAGGAGATAAATAATATAATAAAATAAATTGTTTTAATGTTATGGTTTTTTTTTATAATCAAAATGGTTTATTTATTTCTAATAAAACACTGATTTTATTTTTATGTAATTTTTTGATTGAGTCGTTCTATGGCGCTCACTCACACTTATTTCAACACACACACATACTGAACTTGTTAAAAAGCAAAGTTATAAACAGTGACAGTGATTTTAACAAGAAGCGAGCATTTTATCAATGCTTTATCATGCTAAAGAGCGGCGCTGCGAGCCGACAGTTATTGCTGTTGCCACTCTTTCAGCTCACGTCGGGGCTTTTAAGATTAAACGATGTTATCGCCACACACTGACAGCGAGAGACAAACGATCTTGGATGACATTTTAAATATTTTATAGGGTTTTTAGGCATTTAAAATGCAGTACTAAAAGTGGCTATTGGTTCTTGCGAATCTGGTTCTGTCTGCTAGGGTCACAAAACATAAAATGCTCTTTTTACCCTTTGAGATAAAGACGTGATGGGAGTACGTTTGTAAGTATTTAAAAATTATGTCCTTACATACACGTTTTCATGCTTTAGGCAGTTGTCCCAACGCCAGCGAGAAAACCACTAACATCGGATATTTGCTCGCTCAAGAAACGTACAAAAGATATACATTCCGTGTAAACAAAAGAGATGCATATACAAATAGTTGATCGTTGACTGTTCACACTGCTGGCGAGGACTTGCTTCGCTAGTTTGTCGCTGATCGACAAGAGCTATGAAAGATAACACTCGCTCAACGATACTAGCCCTCACGCCGAGAGAGCAACCAGCGGTCATTTCTCTTCAGATCGGATCTGAAAGTACACGTAGTTTTATATATTATGAATATAGAACAATCACTCGTACACTCGATTGTAGCCGAGCTCACAACTATACTATCGGAACGATGCAGTATCTCCCCGCAGCTCGCCAACTCGTTTCTACATTCTAGCTCTACTCGCTACTCGTTCATCGTTGCCGGTGGGACAACTGCCTTAAAGAGAAGGTGGGCGAGTAAGTAGATATATCTATCTTTTTCATGAAGATATGGCTATAAAATTCACCCAGGGGGAGTTTGAGCTCTAAAACTCTATAGTGTCTCTGTTCTTCTTTGCCCGGTTCGCGTGAACGGTACATCCAACTTGTGGCTACATAAAGCTAGTGTGTGTCCGGGGACACACACTGGCTCTATGAAGCTACAAGGATGGCCACAGAGATATAGAATGATCTGAAAAAACGTGGGAACTGTGACACAGGACATGAAAGAAAGGATAGTTGGTACAGATATGGTATATGATAGAAAACTATGAAGGGAGTTGACATACATAGCCGACTTCAAATATGGAGAAGGCGAGGAATATGATGACTTTCTGAAGAAGCTATGACTGACTAGTTGAACCCATGGGCTTCGCCGCAAAAAAAATTACAAAAATTCGCGAAACTTCGTCAGCATAGTGCAAGCGAAACTAGGCCTTATGTCCTTTTAAGCATAAAGACTAGAAATGTTTGGCAAGTTCCACTCACACACACATACCGATGCCTCGAATGTTTCGGCGACATCGAAATACATTCGTCAAGTGTGGGGAATATTCGACAACAATGTAGACCTGTATATCGGCGCATATAAATACGCGAACGAGTGCGCACCACGGCAGTTCCATACGAGCTACGGAAGCGATCACTTGGCAGTGAACGAAGCGAAGGAAACCTACCTAAGTGCGACAAGTGGAAGTACCTGCGACAACTTCGGCGAGATACCTGGACCTCAGCTACTACATGACTTGGACTTGGACATCAGGAACACGATCTTCACGTGTCAACTTAGGGTTCCGTAGTAAATAAATACCCTCATACGAAGTTTGGCGTTTTCCTCCACATCTCAAACCCCAGTTTCGTAACAATAGGTATATATCCTTGTCTTCTCGTATCTACAGTAGACTCGGAATTCTGTATTTTTAGGAGAACTATTTAGTGCTATGGGAAGATGTATACAGCAGCGCGCACGCGCCACTATCTAGTTAGTTTATGCCGTAGAGCCATAGATGTTGTGGTACTAGACAATTTGTGCCTGTGTAAACAAGGTATGTACCCCAAACATTACGCCCGTGTGTACCAGGTAAGCGCGTCTCACAGTCGGATGCGTGGTAATGCACTTGCATTAGAATAGAACTCACTTGCAATAGAAAATACTAGATCACGTCTTCTTCTTTTTTTAAGGTGCACTTGCATTTTTGGATGTATTCCTTCGGATTGCAGAGCAAACTTGTAGCTATTTCTTCTTCAAAGAAAATATGTGCATCGCTACGGCGTCCAGGGGTACAGAAGAGTATTCCAATTAAAAAAAAGCAAATCAAGAAGGTATAAGTATTTGCTAGAAAAGTGGTAACAAGGGTCTATTCTATTCTATTTTTAGCCTATACTGTCCCACTTTAGGGCAAGGGCCTCCCTTCTAGCACTCCAACACTCTCGGTAGAGGGCCTTTGAGGTAGGAGTCAAACTCGTCCCTCCATCTCTTTCCGGGTCTGCCGGCTTCTGCTTTCCGTTTTAAGGAATATATTGAGACAATGTATATGAATATATATAGTATCGAGGAATAACAAGAGTGGGGGTAATAAGGGTATTTAATTAAAATATATGCACATAAAAGCATTTCTCATCAGAGTCTGGCACACAAAATTTGTTTTTTGATTTTTCTTACAACTAAATAGTTAAATTTTCATTGTTACATTATTGTAAATTATAAAATTCCCACGACACAAAAATGATTCACCCGGTACGGTCGGTCAGTCAGTCTCCCTCGGTCACCCCCATATTTCCGCCATTCTGAAAAATTTCGAATAATTTAATAGTCAAAAATTTTTTATCATCAGCAACATGTTTGCAGCAAATTGAGTCCATAATATTATCTTACTTTCCAAAAACACCTCCGACGACGACCGCCATGGCATAGTGGTCTTCATGCTAGTCTGCCACCCAGAAGTTCCGGGTTCGATTCCCGATCAGGGCAAGTTGGAAAATGGCCATTTCAAATTGTCCTGGGTCTTGGATGTTTATCTATTTATGTATTTGTTATATAATACAGTATCGTTGAGTTAGTATCCCATAACAAAGTCTCAAACTTACTTTGGGACTAGCTCAATCAGTGTAATTCGTCTGTATATATTTATTTATTTAATTTAAACACAGTTGTCGAAAAACGTAAAAAAATTCCTCCTTCCATACAAATCCATTTGGCTGAGCGTTGATTTGTTTATGGTAAGACAGTGTTTATGGAAGGTAGTTTAGTATCATGGATTGTACTTGCTTCAAAATGTATAAGTATCGAACCAGCTTACAAAATTTCATGAGAATCGGTTAATAAAAGCGACGTGTAGACGAGAGCAGCCGGAAAACTGGACATCCGGACACACAAAAGAATTTTCGCCGAAGCTAAAGCTGAGACGGAGACGCAAACAGTAATTATTTGAAATAAATCATTTAATAGGAAACGGAGACATCACTTAAGGGGCTACCTGAATTTTTCGGGGTCCAGTGCTGCCCCCATTTGAAATAAATCAATTAAAAGAAAACGGAGATATCATTTAAAATTTTGTCTTGATCAGACCCTAGATAACCGTTCAAACTATTTTATGAACTATTGCGAAAAACGGCCACTTTTGGCGAACGTGCGTAGAAAACCTTCATATCCTCACTTTAAACTGTATTCAGTAGTTCATAAAATAGTTTGAAGGGTTATCTAGGGTCTGATCAAGACAAAATTTTAAATGATGTCTCTGTTTTCTTTCAAATGAATTATTTTAAATGGAGGCAGCACTGGACCCCTAAAAATTCATGTAGCCCCTTAAAATTTTGTCTTGTCCAGGTACTGGATAATCTTTTAAACTATTTTATGAACTACTGTTTACTGTTTAAAGTGAGGACGTAAAGCTTTTCTACGCACAATTGCGAAAAACAGCCACTTTTGGCGTATGTGTGTAGAAAAGCTTTACGTTCTCACTTTAAACTATAAACAGTACTTCATAAAGTAGTTTGAAGGGCTATCTAGTGCCTGGTCAAGACAAAATTTTGAATGATGTCTCCGTTTTCTATCAAATGATTTATTTCAAATGGGGGCAGCACTGGACCCCGGAAAATTCAGGTAGCCCCTTAATGTATTTTCTTGTGTGTAAGTTTTTACAAATAGGTTTAGGTTTAAAGACTTTTATCTCATAAAGACATATTTTACATCACTTACATGAGAACATAAAATACAAGACATGAATATATTCGTTGTCACACTAACAAAGAGAATAGAACAGACAAGTTCAGTAGATTGAAATTATGTGCTTGGCTAATTGTTTCTTGAATACATCAAACGAATTAATATTTTTGATGTCCGAGGGTATCTTGTTAAAAAGGCGCGCACCTTCGTATGTTATCGTCGACTGGCCGTAACATTTTGGCCGTGTCTTAGGCAGAATTATGAAGCTCGCGCGTCGAGGGCAGGGGCGCCCAACTTGTTTTTGCTGAATAAAGTTTAGGTTGGTGCGGACCTTGTTGTTCATGATTTTACGGATAAGAATGCAAATAAACAATATGTTTACCCATCTATATGTTTATCACTGGTTATAATAAGATTCATGGTAAAAAAAAAAAAACAATACTCAGCACGTAAGTTGAACAAGAATGGCGATCGTTGTTGTCGTTGTTTCTCCGTTTAGAATTACATTTCTATCCGAAATTCAGATAGAAATGATTTCGGCTCTGAAAAAAGACCAAAAAATCTCTTTTAACACTTTTGTATCAAATCAAACATGCGCCGACGGCCGCATTTTTGTTCAACTTACGTGCCGGGTATTGAACTTGACTACGGGAGCCATATACGGCTTACGATGTGTATATCTTTTAAATGTGCTATTACAGACCTTTTATTTGATACCCCACTCGATATAGAAACAAAGATAATTTTTTTTGACCACATCTTTTTTATGTAACATTTGTTATACATATTTTTTTGCATACAAATTGTAGTCTAATAATATACCACTCGGACAATGATAGTGGAACAGATATACGTACCACATACATAAATTTCATACATAAATACACAACTAGACTGCTATCATTACCCTCCATCTTGGCTTTGCCGTAGTGGGGTAAAAACAGCAAGTGCACTCTAACAAGCATTATTTAAAAAATATAAAACCGGCTGCCTTTTTATATACCAAGTGGCACTCTCAGAATTAAGACAAATCTAACGACATCTCTCAAGCTTAAATCCATCGAGCCGTTCTGGCTGCTCAGCATGCCAAACAATCATACATACATACATACATAATCTCGAAAAACATAACCCTCCTATTGGCGCAGTCGGGTAAAAATAAGAAAAGCAACAAAATAAATAGTTGTTGTATACGCTCCATTGTAAGTTACTGCAACCCCTTGCATTGATTGGACACTGCAAAGCACTTATTAACGTTTGGTATTCCAATCCCGTTTTTAGTTTCGAACAAAAATGACTTTTATATACCGGACGTGACGTGACAAAACTGTAAAGGGGTCATAGACATGTTAATTTTAGACTAGCAACCTGCCGCGGCTATGCACGGATAGGTATGTATTATATTTGTAAACCAAAAGACACATCCTATAATAAGTATGTTAGTGAAAGCCCCTTAAACGGGTGGACTAATTTCGATGAGGTATTTTTTAAGTGTAAGCAAGATCTCTTGCAGTGGTTCTTAATTATGTTTGATGAATATCGTTTCAGTCGAAAATTAATTGGAGGGTTAACGCTTGAAAATCGACTGCCTCCGTGGTCCAGTGGTCAAGGCATTCGCCTTGTGACCCGGAGGTCATGGGTTCGATTCCCACTGAAAGCATACTTAATGAAAAGTTGTTTCCAGTCTGGATAGGATACTGCAGGCTTGAGTCACCTGATTATCCGAAAAGAAAGATGATTCCGTGTTTCGGAAAGCACGTAAAACTGTGGGTCCCGAACGCCATCTAGCGTTTGATTATCAAACTATTCAAGGATTGGTTCCTGGTTTGCCCTTTGGGTTGTGGATGTCTGACGGCAGTCGCTCTGTGTAAAAACCAGTAACCTCGTCAAATCTCCTTGGTTAGGTAGCGGACCCCGGGCTCTGCAGCGTTACTGCTGAGGATGCAACCGGGAATACGCTCGGATGATGATTAACGCTTGAAAATCGAGGTTTTTTCATTTACCTGGCAAATAAACTTAACATTATTGGAATATGCAGTTTCGCTACTTTTTACTAGAAAGTGACATCGGGGGTTTTTTAAATTTAACCCCCAATAACTTCAAAACGGTTAAAAAAATTTTCATCAATCATAACTATGTAGTGTGTAGTGTGTAGGTGCAGTATGAAGTCAACCTCTGTATATTATGTATGTGTGTGTATTACATATATAAGGTCTTTGTAAGGTCTTTGGTATATCAATAAAGCCTAGAGTACATCAGTAAACTTTGATCGTTTGACTTGTCTCATACCTCCCACCTTTACAACTAAGAACCACCGCAAAAGCTTTGAGATTGGATTTCACGTCAAAAATCGCATTGAAATTGGTCCATCCGTTCGAGAGGTTGCGATGCCAGACACAGACAGACATTGGCGTCAAACTTACAACATCCCTCTTTTTTGTCGGTGGTTAAAATCGATGGTGTTTTGAGTATTATGGCCCTAGGGCATGTCTACTCTGTTAGAGATAAAGACGTTATTTATCTGTATCTAATCCTGTAGAGGAAGTGCATTATATTTGGAATACAATTTTGTTTTTAAGGAATATGTAGATTAAAGCGTTTTGCTTTCGAGGGGCTGTCAGCCGAAATGTTAATATGGCGCCCTGTCATTAGATCTCAATCAGTTAATACGTCATGTTATGTTAAATTTATCACAAAAAAACACAGATGTCATCGATACAAATTTGTAAACAAAACTATCCCAAATTTTCTGCACTATTCCGAATATGCTGCACTTCCTCTATCTATTTATTAAGAAGTGTACGTCAAAAGTCGTTCACAACAGCGGCTCATTTTGACATGGCAAACAGTCACCCTGGGGCAAAACAGCCTTTTTCCGTTTCGGTAATATGTAAAAAGGCTGGATGTCCCTCGAACTGCGACATTGTCTGAAAAAAGTAGTTCACGATAGGGAAGTACAGGGTTTTATTTGGTAGCAAATAGTTTTATGCTGTGTTGGCTCTTTGATTGTTTCTGAGAGTTTGGTGACATTCACGCCTTTATTTTTTAACCGACTTCAAAAAAGAAGGTTGTCAATTCGAATGTACTCTTTATGTAAGTTCCCAGATTTCTCGAAAACCAGGCGTTTTCAAGAAATCTGCCATATTAGAAAATTCTTTTTTGTTAGGCAATTAAAAAACGCCTTGGTCAATTTGGGTTTTTTTTTAAAGGGTGTTGTTAGGTGGTCCTATAGATTAATAATAAATAGATTAATCAAAATCGGTTGTGTAGTTGAGTGTTGACGTCAGTTTTTACTTTTGAAAAATTATAATAAGCAGGGGTCGGATTTAGGTAGAGTTATTTATATACTTACACTGATTACATACAGCGAAAGAATAAAGTGGATATGCCTCAAAACCCGAGATTAATTTTAAAGAGCAGAAAAATCACAATCACATACCAAATAAAAAAGTTATTTACATCTACACAATTTAAACCACAGCACGCGCGACGTTGCCAATATGTAAAAACGAATAAAAATACTAATGTATATACTAATAAAATTGTATGTATAATGACTTTGTTTTATTTGTCTTATCTGTATCTAAGGTTTTTATTATTATTTATTTGTAATATTGTTGGGTGACTGCCTCCGTGGTCCAGTGGTCAGGGCGTTCGCCTTGTCAAACGGAGGTCATGGGTTCGATTCCCACTGGGAAGCATACTTTGTGAAAAGTTGTTTCCAGTCTGGATAGGATATTGCAGGTTTGAATCACCTGATTATCCGAAAAGAAAGATGATTCCGTGTTTCGGAAGGCACGTAAAACTGTGGGTCCCAAACGCCACCTAGCGTTTGAACATCAAACTATCCAAGGATTTGTTTCTGGTTTGCCCTTTGGGTTGTGGAGGTCAGACGGCAGTCGCTCTGTGTAAAAACCAGTAACCTCGTCAAATCTCCTTGGTTAGGTAGCGGACCCCGGGCTCTGAAGCGTTACTGCTGAGGATGCAACCGGGAATACGCTCGGATGATGATGATGATTTGAAATATTGTTGGCAACACGGGATGTAACTAAAAAGTTACGGTTTTCAATTTTCATCATAAAGATGTAACAAAAAATTAACGGTTTTCAAATTTTCAAATATACTATATCTGTGCTATAAGACGTTATTTCGTACCATATTTCAAGATTCTGAGTTCACGGGAAGCACCCTTTACCCTATAGGTTGTGATTCCCTTACGAATGTCGAAAATTTGTGGCATAAAATAACTAAAAAATATTTTTAATAATTTTAAACACCTACAGGTTTGTACGGAACCCTCGGTGAACCGTTTTTTTATATTTGATTGATTTTATTTCCCTGGAACCCTCGCAACGCTACCTGCCACTCGAGATAACACGTGTAACTCGAGATAACAAATAAACATCTTATGTATCTATCTAGATATAGGCTTATTCCTAGTTCGATGGTGGGCTGCCGAGTGAGGGAACCTTCGATATTATGTGATATATGTGTGTATACGAGTATAATATGTAACAAAAACCCTGTCCGATCCTTGTAGGAGCAACTCAGACCGTCAATATCGTTAACTTTTCCTATAGGACCAATGCTTGAAAGACGAAAAAAAATCGACATTTTCATACAGATTGCCGGGCCGGCCGAACACTTTTGTATGAAAATGTCAATTTTTTTTAGTTTAAAGCATTGGTCCCATAGGAAAAGTTGTACATATTGACGGTCTGAGTTGCTCCTACAAGAATCGGACAGGGATTTCGTTACATATTGTATAACATATTAAGACACTTTATAACAATCTCTTTGTTGTATTAGATTTATATAAGATACACGACAATAAAGTTTATTTTATTTATTTATATAGAATAGGACCCCTCCATCTCTTCCTGCAGATGACGTAATAGGCGACTGAAAGCCTATGTCTTATGCTACAAATTAATTCCCAAAGACAACGTTGTTTCATTTGATGCCCTATACGATATGATTCTATTAATATTCATTTGTAGTTCATTACTTTATGGCCTATAGCGGGCGCCATATTGATTTACTGTGACGTAATATAGAAAGTCTATATCCAGCGAACAGCCAAGATGCTTCCAATGATACCTCATTAGTCAAGATATCACGGATATCATAGAAGTTACGAGGGATCAGATGAAAATACATGCATAGGGTGAAACACATAACTCTTCGTTTTGGCTTCGCCGTAGCCGGGTAAATAGAAGGAAAGTAAACCACCGCAACTGTTCATTTCCAATCTAGAATCAGTTAGCTTAAGCCCGGGAAATGAAATTTACATCGACTTGGAAATAGTTTTCGCTCCGTGCCGACAAATAGAGAGTTGTGAGCTCCTATTTCCGCGTCTGCCAGCAACTGTCGGAATGTCGCTTAAAGCGCTTAATAGCTAATTCATGAGCGGTAGTTGAGCATGAGTTCTCGAATGGCGACCACGTACTGGCAAGCGAAGCGTAGGACACCCACCCACAAGGTGGTCTGACGACCTGAATAAAGTCGCCGGAAAGGTCGAAATGGATGCAGGCCGCTCTAGATCGGTCATTTTGGAAATCGTTGGGAGAGGCCTATGTCCTGCAGTGGACGTTATGCGGCTGAAATGATGAATGATGATGGTGATCAGCGGTAGTAAGCTTTCGCAAGTTAAGCGGCACTGAGCGAGGTCTGCACTGGGATGAGTGACAACAAGTGACATTATTTCTCAAACTTCGTGCTTCGGAAGAAGCGTATAAGCCGCCATATTATGATGCTGACAGCCGAGACGTAAAATCTGAAATCCGTGTAAGCAAACAAATAGGAAGAAAATAAACGGTAATGTTGCTTTACTTCGGATAATAGTGGTGACCCCAAAAAGCCAACTGTACATATTATGGCTTCTTCGTTGTCTAATTAAGATCTAGGCTCTTGGCGGTGGAGTGCGTTCAACATCTATTTTTCTTCCTCTAAGTTCTCCTTATATGTTTTCACGTTAAATTTAGCTTTAATTTGATCGAAAAAAATCTTCTAGGTTTTTATACTCCTCTTTTTCCTTCTATATTTCCTACCATTCTTGTTTTAAAGAACGCATCGAGACGTAGTAGATGACCGATAATTTTTCCTATTCTATTTTCTATAATTTGTAGTATTTGTCTTTTCTCTACTACATTCTTATCATTCTTTTCTTTTGTAACTTTTTTATCCAACTTATTTTTTATTTTTCCCCCAGCACCACATTTCAAACGCTTCTAATCTATCTCTATCCCTTTTGTTCACCGTCCACCCGTTTCACACCCGTAAAACAAGTATTTATAAATGTTTTGATTTTTTTATTTATTTTAGTTTCGTTTTTCGCGTGTGGAAGTGGCCAATGTTAGTGTCAGATTTTCGATGGATGACCACAAATTTCTCGAGCTCCTCTGTGCTTCGAAGGGCACGTATAAGCCGTTGGTACCGGCTGTCATCATTGTATGGCGGTCATGAAGCTTTGTCAGATGCCTCAATCTTTAACGTACGTATTACGTATCTTTTTGCGCAGATCGTAAAAGCCAATCAAAGAAATGTCGGGACGATGAATTGTTTCAAATCATGCAAATCATTCTGGTTGGAACTCATCACTATTTTAATTCCATTTGTCCAGTTTTATGTCCAATATAGCGCTAAAAGTGGCTTTTGGATTATGTCCCAGGCACTATGTTTTGTACCTATTACGGATGAAAACGTGATAATACATAAGTATTATATGTGTATCTGTGTTTTCTTTGGGAGTGTATTTGTTTTTGAATGATAAATAACACATATGTATGACCTGGAAGAAATTGCTTCATCCATTGTACTCATTTAATGTAAAATCATTTCTTTGTGTTATTTATTTTCATTATGGTATACAACAAATAGTTAACTATGTATGTATGAATGTATGTATTTTTGTACGAGTCAAATCTTGCAAGTTAAATTTGACCCCCTTGATTGATTAAGATGAAATTAATGTGCAAAATTAAATGTAATCTGATGATGGAGCCAGAAGGTGGGCATAAGAACCCTGCAACAAAACGATAACCCATCGAGTTTACGCTGATTTATTTATCTTAAATATACCTAGGTAGAGGGCCTCACAACAAAGGCCTGTTCAAAAATTAACTTATTTATGGAGAAAACAACTGTTTCTTTTTAAGAGCGGCCTTCCCGTCTTACTTTTCATACAAACGCTCGTACGTAATTATGGCGTTGTGTCTGATCTTTCTTGAAAAATTTTAAACTCACAGGTATCTTGGGCACTATTTCTAGGTTTCTATCGGAATAAAAAATTGAAATTTAGAAAAACAAAGTCAGTATAAGCCTCCAAAAATCTGCTTTTTTGCACAAATTTTAGCTGAACTTCGACCGTTCATAAAGTACTCATAAATTGTAAAAGTAAAGAAAATATTTTGATACAAACCTCGCAAATATATTGAAAATTTTGAATACAAAACATTTATTTCACATACTTGTAAGGCTTACTGATAAACACGTATTTCCTGGAACAAGTTTTATGAAATTTCCACACCCTATGAATAGTTAATATTCGTTCAATGGATAGTTAATAATAATACCAATTTCATTTAATAGAATACAAACCATGTCCTTAGGCGCTATCTCTCTCGTTTTGGTTTGTCTCTTTTTCTAGCATTGCCCGGGATGAAACACCAAGCTTTTCAAACTATGCTGGCGTTGAAAACAGAGCGGCCGGGAAGAGCCGCCTTAAGCAATTAATTTAGTGATTTCTATAAGAAATAGCACAAAATATTAAAAATACAAATACGCCGAACTAAATTCCAATTTCTTCGCATAATAGAAACGGATTACGTCAGCTGAAAAGGGGTTTGCTTAGCGTTATCGAAAAAAAATCGTTTTCACCAAAACCGACAGAGATCGAAGTGTTGCCCCAAGGGCTTTAGAGTCTTAAAAAGGATACGTAAACTTTTGGGTTCAGATTTGTGTGTGTACTTAAATATGTGGTTCTATATATAACGTCTAAAAAATATCCTGAAATTATTTTAAGACGAAGTGGTAGCTAAAGTGGCGCCCTCATTTGAAATAAATTGTTTAAAACTAAATATGGTGCTAATTAAAAATTTAAGAACTTAATTAAAAATTATTACTAATAGTCTGTCTAGTTTTAAAACAGGTTTTCGCCAAAAGAGGCCACTTTTGGCAAAAACCCGTTTTAAAACTAGACGGACTACCAATATTACTTTCAAAGGTTATTCATAAAATAGTTTAAACGTCTTTCTAGACAGTGATACAAATCAAATTTTTAATTATCACCATATTTAGTTTTAAACAATTTATTTCAAATGAGGGCGCCACTTTAGCTACCTCTTCGTCTTAAGGGTGAATCCGCTATTTTCCAACGAGTTAAATCGGATACTTTTTTCTAAACATCAAAACAAACATATTCTATGGGATTTGTATGAAATACAGGCAGATGACGTCATAGATTTTTGGAGTCAAATAGCCCTCTATTATCAGCTTTTCTACAATAATAAATCTAAAATCACATTCAAATGGATATGTTAAGGGGATACCTGAATTTTCCGGGGTCCAGTGCTGCCTCCATTTGAAATAAATTATTTGAAAGGACACGGAGACACAATTTTGTCTTGACCAGGCCCTAGACAACCCTTTAAATTATTTTGTAAACTACTGTTTATGGTTTAAAGTAAGAACCCGAAGCTTATCTACGCACATTTGCGAAAAATGGCCACTTTTGGTTAATGTGCGTAGAAAAGCTTCACGTTCTTACTTTAAACTGTAAACAGAAGTTCATAAAATATTTTGAAGGGTTATGTTTCATCCCGGGCAATGCTAGAAAAAGAGACAAACCAAAACGAGAGAGATAGCGCCTAAGGACATGGTTTGTATTCTATTAAATGAAATTGGTATTATTATTAACTATCCATTGAACGAATATTAAGACAAAATTTAAATGATGTCTCCGTTTCCTTTCAAATATTTGAGATTGAGGCAGCACTGGACCCCGGAAAATTCAGGTATTCCCTTAAAACAAAAGTGACATTATTTTCTTATCAGTACAAAATAATTTATTTTTGCCTTAGGAAAATACCCCATTCAGTCCATAATACTGAACAACATTCCCTGAGGAATAAAATAATTTTTGCCCTGCCATACAAGTTGATCGATCAGCTGATCCAGGTTTCTAGGAAAAACATTTTTTTTATATTTCGATAAATGTTCCTTGGGGAAACTTGTTCAGTATCATAGACTTACTTCACCCTTGAAATAGTCTCAGTGTATTTTATTAGACCCTGTATAATACAACGTGGAGGTACATACCCGTAATAAATCGAATCACGGGCTATACTGGATCACTATAGTATAATGAAATTAAAATAACAGTCAATTATAACAAATATTTCGCATTCCCATACAAATTGCCCGGGCGGCAGCATTTTAGTATGGAAAAGCCAATTTTTTTGTTTCTTGACTGTTATTTTAACTTTTATACTCCTCCGCTAGCTCAGCGACCCGAATCAGATCTTAAACTCTGAGATGAAAGAGCGCAACAATTTTCTGTTCTGAGCGTTGCCAGCTGACAACTTCCATCTCCCGCAGATTAGCCTGGACCGTATCGCTCCATAGATATCTGGGTCGACTTTCTGGTATTACCTTTGCCATATATGCTACCTTGAAGGCACAATTCTCCTTCATTCATTCTAGATGCCATTTTAAGTGGAGCGCTTTTGTAATAACATTTTTTTTTAATTAACCTGTAACGAAACAGGTCTCTCCCATTTCCCTCCATCTGTCTCTGTCTGTTGTCATTACTGACCATCCACGCTGAAAAGCGTCTAGGTCGTCGCGCCATCTCTTTCTCGGCCTTACCTGCGACGTCGGCCATCCTTCGGTATCCAATAACAATTATATTTGGCCATTTTAAAATCAGTAAAATCAAAAAATAATAATAATGGCGTGTGCTAGCATTGCGCCGGGGACATTGACCATCTCAGGCATACTCTTCCAATTGAGCTATCGACGTGATAGCCAAACTTGTGAAATTACCTTCCACTTTAATTAATTACGGAAAAAAAGTGATGGAAAAATCTTACACATTTTTTTGCCATCCGCTAAGTCCGTACCGTCTGAAAAGGAACTTTATTCCAAAAAAGTTTAGCTAGAAACATTAATTTATATTTCGTTTTTCCAGCGACCCATGGAAGATCATTATGTGAAAAATAAGGAAAATAACACCTATTTTTATGTTTCACAAATAAATTAATAAATGGTGTGTCATGAAATGTGAGTTCTCCATCGTTTCAAAGTATTCAAGCTGAAGGGTCCCAACTTTTCTAACTTTGACGGTTGAAATTAGAACCTCAAGAACAAATGACGAGAGTACAGAATTAAAAATTTGTTATTATTATTGTGTAGTACTCAAATTTCTTCGAGACGACATCTAATCAGGATAGCTTACTTATCAAACCATGCATTGCCCGAGGACATCAGACAAATCTCCAGTAGACATGTACGAGTATATAAGACAAAATGCGTGATTTACTTTTTGAAATCATAATCAATTAGCAGAATTCGTCATCATCATCCGAGCATATTCCCGGTTGCATCCTCAGCAGTAACGCTTCAGAGCCCGGGGTCCGCTACCTAACCAAGGAGATTTGACGAGGTTACTGGTTTTTACACAGAGCGACTGCCGTCTGACCTCCACAACCCAAAGGGCAAACCAGGAACCAATCCTTGGATAGTTTGATGGTCAAACGCTAGGTGGCGTTCGGGACCCACAGTTTTACGTGCCTTCCGAAACACGGAATCATCTTTCTTTTCGGATAATCAGGTGATTCAAGCCTGCAATATCCTATCCAGACTGGAAACAACTTTTAACAAAGTATGCTTCCCAGTGGGAATCGAACCCATGACCTCCGGATCACAAGGCGAACGCCCTGACCACTGGACCACGGAGGCAGTCGCAATTAGCAGAATTCGTCGTTTGTTACTATTTTCCATAAAAGTATATGTATGTAGGTATTATATATTATATTTTAGTTATATATTGTATTACATATGTGTTTATTGTATTTATGATAATTTAAATTAATTAAGATATCTGGCTTTATATCTTTTATGTATCTGCTATTTAGACGCCATCTTTCTTATGTTTATCTTTTCCGAAAGGTTGACAGGGAGAGAATGCTTTAGCGTTAAGTCCACCTATTGTAGCTTTTGGCTCAATAAAGTTTTTAATAAATGAAAGAGAGAAAGAGAGAGGATTTCGATGACAGTAGTCTGATAAGTATACTATCTCTATTTTTTCCAATGTGTCAATTACGAAATGTCATTAGGTTTTAAAAACATATTGTGCCTAAATAAGATTTTTTGAAAAAAAAAAAAATGTGGTGTCGTGGGACACCAGGTAGGAACGAAGTTCCTTCGGCTAATGTAGAATCGACACAATTTGCAAAAGAAAAATCGTGCTCAAAGGTATTCTACACTACTCGCTTGACTATACGACTGTCGCGCCTGCGCACGTCTCATTTAACGAGGTCATCCTTACGGTTTTACTATCACATTTTTTTCAGTTCGGTCGCGCAGCAAAATCCCTATCTCCTCCAAGCCTGCCGTAAGGAACTTCGTTCCAAAAAATAAAAACTTTTTATTGTGTGACCTAAGTACTTATTAAGACCAAAGTAATAAGCCCAAACTCGATGGGATTGCCTCGTTTCTTTACTGAGTTCCTATAGCCACCTTCAAACTCCATCATCAGATCAGCTCCATGTCGTCATAATATTGCATTGTCACGCGATATACATTCATAAATACACGCCTGCAAAATTTTAGCTCATTCGGAAACCAGTAAGTGGGTCAAGATTTGATTACAGACAGATAGACAACGGGACAGGTGAAGCTAAATAAAAACTAGTAAAAACTAATGACGTTCCGTGATTTCGGTTAAGACGAAGTGGTAGCTAAAGTGGCGCCCTCATTTGAAATAAATTCTTTAAAATTAAATATGGTGATATTTAAAAATTTGATTTGTATAAATGTCTAGAAAGACCTTTAAACTATTTTATGAAAAACCTTTGAAATTATTACCAATAGTCTGTCTAGTTTTAAAACTGTTTTTCACCAAAAGTGGCCACTTTTGGTGAAAAACAGTTTTAAAACCAGACGGACTACCAATATTACTTTCAAAGGTTAGTCATAAAATAGTTTAAAGGTCTTCCTAGACATTCATACAAATCAAATTTTTAATTATTACCATATTAAATTTTAAAGAATTTATTTCAAATGAGGGCACCACTTTAGCTACCACTTCGTCTTAATGACCTCCGTGTCGTAGTGGTCACCATGCTAGTCAGTCACCCAGAGGTCCCGAGTTTGATCCCCGATCAGAACATATTTGAAATTGGCCTTTTTAAAATTGTCCTGGTTCTTGGATGTTTGTCTACACGTGTATTTGTTATAAAATATAGTATCGTTGAGTTAGTATCCCATAACACAAGTCTCGCATTTACTTTGGGACTAGCTTCAATCTATTTATTTATTTATTCGTTCTCGCTGATCCATAGTAAGTCTCGGTCTTATATGGGTAGTCTTCTGTACTGTCATTAGTTTGTACTCAAGTGTTTGTTTACACTCGTAAGACCCAAACTGGGTGGAAATTAATTAAAACTTGCACATCGAGGTATGTGCACCAAAACGATAAGATAAACATTGAACAAGATAACTCGCTAATGATATGACGCGATCGAATCAGAAATGAGGAGATTCGTTGGACAACAAAGGTCAGTGACATGGCCTAGTGGATTAGTGGAAACGCTAGCCAGCTTCAAATTCCAAGTTAAATCTTATTTTCTATCCTTATGAAAGGTAAATAAATATCCTTACCTTGTTTCCATTTCTCTTCATCTCGTACTGTTAATATATATTTTTTTTTCTGTGTCAATTGTATGTAGGTATTTATGTAAGATGTATATGTATGTTATTATAATTATCGTGTATATAGTGTGTTTATATTGACCACCCCGCATTACCTAATTTCCCATTACTATTTTCTACATAGCAAGGTTGACTGGAAGGAAATGCTTAGCGATAAGGCCGCCTTTTGCACATTTCCTAGTTTTTTACATAATCATGTCCTGTATTTATTTATATTGTGCAATAAATGCTATTGTATTGTATTGAAGGGGCAGTGGGCGGGGCACGTAGCGCGAAGAACCGATGGCCGATGCGGCTGAAAGGTTCTCGAATCTCGGCCACAGGTAAGCGCAGCATGGGGCACCCACCTGCTGGGTGGTCAGACGACCTGAAGGTTGCAGGAAAATGCTGGATGCAGGCCGCTTCCGATCGGTCATATGTTGAAAATCTTTGGGGGATCGTTGGGCTCCTAATTTAAAGGAGCCCAATGTAATTTGCATTAGTAAAGAACATTAAATAAAACACATAAAAACCTTATATTGTTTATTCAATCAGGCTATTGCTATAGAGCTAATATGAATATTAAATCTGATAAACATTATTTTTAGACTCGACCACCGCGTCGGAAGGCTGATTCATCACAGAGAAGAGGCGGTCAGAAACTCTGTGGTAGCTCATTTCTAGTTATATTGACAAGCATTATTTCTATAAAATTAACATGTAACATTTGGTATATACTGCTATATAACAACACTTCACAATAAATACGATTTTACACTATTAATTACGTAACACAACTTAAGGGGCTACCTGAATTTTCCAGGGTCCAGTGCTGCCCCCATTTGTAATAAATCATTTGAAAGAAAACAGAGATATCATTTAAAATTTTGTCTTGATCAGACCCTAGATAACCCTTCAAACTATTTTATGAACTATTGATTACAGTTTAAAGTGAGAACGTGAAGCTTTTCTACGCACAATTGCGAAAAACGGCCAATTTTAAATGATGTCTCCGTTTTCTATTAAATGATTTATTTCAAATGGGGGCAGCACTGGACCCCGGAAAATTCAGGTAGCCCCTTAAATACACTGTACTTATCTTTCTGGTTCGAAGATTTTAAGCAGACTGAGTCAAGAACTGATTTTGTGACTGTAAGAACACTTTTGACGGGAGGGGACTTGCAACAACTTCACACCATTACTCACTCACCAAAACAAAGTATAATTAGTAACTAATTACTAGGCAGAAGTACATTTTATATTTTATAATTCATAATAATGATTAATAGGATTAATAACATTAATTTATAATTACAATTAGAATTACAGCCATATAATTAGTCTTATTCAATCCTCAGTTGACAGAGTAAAATATCAAATCAGGTTTTGAAAATACATTCATACATTATATTTATAGATAATAATTAATGATGAATTCTCTAAAAAACATAATTGAACTTCTAATTCCTTATTCTTCTAATTCGGTTCCAATTAGACATCCAGCATCCAACAGGATGTCTAGCAATGGACTTCCTATGGCTTATAAAGAACTTGGTAAGTACCTAGTTTTGTGTGTTTTCATATTAATTTGATTTGGATTGTACTTACGCGTAGATATATTCTCTATATAGACCTACATAACTCAAAAAAAATTATGGTCACCCAAATGCCGACCACGCCCGGTGTCGCTTAACTTGCGAAAGCGCTAGAAATGCCTATTTTTATAGGACCACCAAGCTCTTCAGAACGTACATAAATTTTTTATTTATGTTTCTGGTCACGCTACCAGGATTAAATACATATATTTAGGCCGTTCACGATCCAATACGCAACAGTGGCCAACACTTAGCTCACAAAGCCCCTCGGGCGTTCGCGAATTGAAATAAAAATTCAATGGAACCAGTGTTTACGCATAAATTGCAGATACCCTGTTTTTGTAATGAATATACAATGGCTTCGCGATTTGATTGCTTCGAGTTGTGGTGTAAATAACGAAGGTATCAGCATGGGCGTAGTTAAAGCTCTCAAAATGGGGGAGCAGGGTTCCAAGGGTTCAAAATGTCCAAAAACGAACTAGTTTTTGCCAAATGTCACGAAAAAAAAGAACATTTCGAAATTAGGTACCTAATTATGATATGTACGTAATTTAAGTGGGTATTTGCTAGTTTCTATACATCGTGGAAGGGACCTACACGTAATAAATCGAACTACGGGCTATACTCGATCATTATAGTATAATGAAATTAACATAAAAGCCAAATAAAAAATTAAAAACACGTCGGCATTTCCATACAAAAGAGAGCTGCCGTCCGGGCAATTTGTATGGGAATTAAATTTTATTATACTATATTGATCTAGTTATAGTCCGTGGTTCAATTTATTACGGATATGTCCATTTTACATTGTATGTTGCACAATCAACATACTTACAACAAATATAAACCGGACACAAGACTAAACCTTAAAGGCATTAAATTTTGTCATAAAATATTCTGCTCAATTAAGAGTTTAATTCTTATAATTAAAATAAAAAAATACCTATTTTCGTCGTTTTCTAAGGAAGAGGGGGTCCAGACCCTGCAAACCCTTATATACGCCCATGGGAACGAGTATTATATGGGCTGTATGGCTTGAGTTTACATGGAATACACAATGGTTATTGTTGAAGTGTCAATATTTGGGGTTTCCGGGTTAGTTATATTTAGCAACGGAATAGGCACGATGACTGATTAAATATTGTTATTATCGGTTAGATTATAAAAAAATAATTTACACGTATTTTTTTTTTACTCTGAAAAACTAAAAATTACGAAGATACAGTGCATTGAAGTTTCACATAACGTCACGCCTTAGTACAATTTTTACTGACGGTGACGTGACAAGCCCCACTTTGGAACTGAGATGCTCCTTATGCTTGTGATATTCACTTTTCTGATAAACTGAAAAATATTGGTTTAATATTTTTGGATAATCCAAAAGACGGACTAACAAGAATAATACTTTTTGACCCTGTCATCCTATTACAAAATAATTACGGTTCATCTCTAGTGCGTTGCAGCGTCGTAACTTGTAACGCAAAAATTTTTACACATTGCCAGCCACACAGGCTCTCTTCTATCGCAGCGTTGCTACAACGTATGTACACTTCTTTCGGTTTCGTGTTGCAGGGCTGCGGTGCCATTTTTTAAACGCGAAGTCACGAAACGGACAGTTTTTTTGTATGGAAAATCAAAAGTTTAGTGACTCAGCGTTTCAAAAATGACACTTTTGTCTGCACAGCACACCGTGCTCCAAGGCACCGTGTGAACACTGCAAAGAAACTGACACAGTGAGTAGGTAATACTAGTTTCCCACAACTCAAATCAGTTAAATAAATAAATATATAGGGACAAATAACACTGATTGAGCTAGCCCCAAAGTAAGTTCGAGACTTGTGTTATGGGACACCAACTCAACGATACTATATTTTATAACAAATACATGTATAGATAAACACCCAAGACCCAGGACAATTTGAAAAAGGCCATTTTCCTACTTGGGTGGCGGAATAGCATGGTGACCACTACGCTACTGAGGTCGTCAGATGTTTTTATATAAACGTCCTTGGCGTAGTGGTCACCATGCTAGTTCGCCACCCAGAGGTCCCGAGTTCGATCCCCGGTCAAGGCAATTTGGAAAATGGCCTTTTTCAAATTGTCCTGGGTCTTGGATGTTTATCTATATAAGTATTTATTGTAAAATATAGTATCGTTGAGTTAGTAATATCCCATAACACAAGTCTCGAACTTACTTAGGGGCTAGCTCAATCAGTGTTATTTGTCCATATATATTTATTTATTTATAACGTCAAAACAAACATTGTCTATGGGAATATTATAAAATAGCACGTCGTGACGTCATAGTTTCTTGTATTCAAATAGCGATCAGTATTTTTGCATTTATAAATCTAAAATCACGTTGAAAATGTATATGATCAATGACTAGTAACATTATTTTGTGACGTTTTATTCTCTTATCAGAAAAAATAATTCTTTTTGACTCTGGATACTACCCTATTTTCTTTGCTGTCAATTTCATTCCTGACGTCGAAAAATAAATGAAAAAGCTCAATAACTTAACCTGGCTTACCGCATAATAAAATCGAATTAGAGCATTCAGTTTATTTGATTGTTGTGATTTATTCCCTTCGATTTAGGTCAAGGGAAGCCTTGTCCGTACCTACGTAGTGTACTGTGGACTGTGTGTACAGTTGGCAGCAGCGTACTACCCTAAAATCGTTTTTATGTAACGGTAATAAAGGCTGAAATTTATTCAGGAAATTCAAATAAGTGTCCTATCCAAACTTTACGAAAAATAAACGGCCAAGTGCGTGTCGGGCCAAATGCGGTTCCGTAGTTGCGAATGCCCACTTTGAGTTCACGCCACAAAAAACGTCAAAAAACTAATTTTCTAATGAATTTTTAAAAACTTTTCGTTTCCCTAGTACATTAACTTTTTGATTTGTAAACCCTACTTGTCTCTTATTATTATTAGTTTTCCTTCATTATATATACTACTGCATTGAATTTTTTCTCATTATAGATATAGGACACTTGACTTTAACAAAAATTTGCAATATAAAAGCAAATATTTCAGAAATGGATCTCTAAATTAAAAAGAGAAGTTAACAAGCTCACAATATTTTTGAAATACCTATTCATCGATACCCCACACTATGGGTTAGTCGAGAAAAAATAATTGACTCTTATTTTACTTGTATGGGAACTATAATAATTTTATTTTCAATATTTTATGTTACCACTTTTTTGGCGTGATTAATATACATACTAATACAAAATTACAGCTTTCTAGTACTTGTACTCACTGAGTAAAACCGCGGACGGACAGACAGGCAGACATGGCGAAACTATAAGGGTTCCTAGTTTACTACGAATCCCAAAAAAATGCTATAATGTTGACAGAAATTTCGCACCAAACTCTTACCATCTTTATTTTTTCGCTTACACACATGCACTCTATGCACTCTCGTATAAAAGATTGTCAGTAAATGATAATAGGTAAGTAAGAAAAAAATAAACAAAAGTCCTTCTTTCTTAACATTTTTTCTAATACTTTATTCAAAGTCCCCACAGTGTTATTAAGGGGCAACATGAATTTTCCGGGGTCCAGTGCTGTCCCCATTTGAAATAAATCTATTAAAAGGAAACGGAGATTTCATTTAAAATTTTGTCTTGATCAGACCCTAGATAACCCTTCAAACTATTTTATGAACTATTGTTTACAGTTTAAAGTGAGAACGTAAAGCTTTTCTACGCACAATCGCGAAAAACGGCCACTTTTGGCGTGTGTGCATAGAAAAGCTTCATGTTCCTACTGCAAACAGTAAACAGTTCATAAAATAGTTTGAAGGGTTATCTAGGGTCTGATCAAGACAAAATTTTAAATGATATCTCCGTTTTCTTTCAAATGATTTATTTAAAATGGGGGCAGCACTGGACCCCGGAAAATTCATGTAGCCCCTTAAGTTTCAGAAAATCTCATTTTGGTTTGAGAAAGTCTAATTTTTGGTGTTGTTTTTAATTAGACACAATTTGACCTGGCTTTATGACCTTCCTGACATATTCAGAAAAGTTTTAACACCACACGCCAGTCAAGCATCTCATTTATACGTCAAAAAGAAGAAGGTACAACATAAAATGCGTCGAGACTTTTCCTTTTCATAACAAGTTAAGAGGAAAAGTAACAATATCAAGTTAAGTGTACTATTTATAAGGAAAATAACACTTTGCAACTTGAAACTTGATTTATGGCGTTATTTTTTCCACCGACCTCGTTTTGTAACACCTAATGTTCTTTTTTTTCCAAATTGTTTTTTACTTTGAACTTTAAAGCACGATACAAGTAGCTAACATGTTGAAAATGAGGAGTTGAAACGGCTTTATTTATTTATTTAACATTCTTTCATTAGTCTTAAAAGAAACTAGATTAGGTATTTGCAAATAGATTTTAAGTGAATACTTTTTGAAATAAATAATTTTCTTACAGCGCTCTGCAATATATGAAACAATGTTGATGGAATAAATTACTAAAACCCACTTTAACACCAATTTATTTATTTCTTTACCAATTTATGTACACGGAAAATTTATACAGAGAACACATCAAATAAAAATTGTACAAAGGCACTACTTATCTCAAAAGAGATCTCTTCCAGAAAACCTGTGAGAGTAGATGTTTATGTAAGAGAGACATACAGGCGTTTTTATGCATAAGATAAAGGACTTCACAATCGATTTTGATAAAATCATCTGACAAGTGTGCTCTTTCTATGAAAGAATTTTTCAAATGGTTACAGGCGTATTATTAAATGGCAGAAAAAAATACGTATTTATATAATTAAGTGATAGTTACACAGATAAAACAAATAAAAATTGAATATGAATTGATTTACTTCAAGGTACTATATACTAACAGTGACACGATTCCTCCTGTCTCCTACTGCAGCGCCCATCAAGGTCCTTAAGTGATTGTGGAATCATTTCTAATCTGCATGTACTATTTGTTATTTGTGGAAGCAATAAATTATTGAGTATTGAGGCGTCTTCGAAGAAAATACATTAAAAAACATTATAATGAATTATGCTTTGATAACCTCATCTTTTTTTTTTGAAGTTTATTAAGGTATTCGGTTTTTTTATTTGCCTGGATAAACTTGTGGATTTGTAATCACGAGGTCTAAGTTCGCAGTGAATTACTAGTTATAAATTAAAGTGAGAAGGTATAATAATAAAATTAAATAAGGGGTAAAGGTGGTATCAACCCGAAGGCGAGTAAACATACTAGTCAATGTGAACTATTTTTACTATGGGACCATCACTGAAATCGTAAAAAAAATCTTCACCTCCATACAAAATTAAATACCTACCGTGGCAAAATGTATGGAGCAGCAGATTCTTTTTTACGATTTCAGGGATGATTCCATAGTAAAAGTTGTTCACATTGATTAGTATGTTCACTCCCTTTCGGGTTAATATCCCCTTTCCGTTACACGTTGTTGAAATAATAAAAAATCGGTTTTTAGAAGAAACAAATCCCATTTTATTAGAGGTTTATTTTACTTTAGTGATAAAGTTGTTTATTTTCTTAGTATATAAACATATACAAAATCACATACAGCTTAAAGCTCAAGTGTTTTAGCTCCAAATTACGGCACTTCTGTGGTTCGTGCCTGGAATTCCAGATGTGAGGTAAACGTCCCAATGTGAGAACGCTCAGTTAATAAAGACATAAACAAAAGGATAAGTTACTAAGAATCAAATAGAATATAATATAGTACAAAAGTAAATTAAAATATTGAATAGCTAGTACAAAAGTAAATTAAAATTATTTAAAATGAAAACAAGAAAAAAATGAAAAGAACAGATCACACTTAATTAAATAAAATATAAACCTACACAGTAGTTTCGGAAAAATGTGCTTGTTTTATAACTTATTTGTTTAAATCTTTATTAATCACAATGGTATAGAAGGTGGACTTAATGCTTAAGCTTTCTCTACCAGTCAGCCTTTGAAAAACTTTATTTAATAGCCTTTAAAAATATTTACGGACAACGATACTACTCATATTCAAAAAATCGTTTAGATGACATAATGGTCACAATAGTAGTTTATGATACAAGTGTGGTAAGTTGTTCATTACAGTCGAGGCGGTTTGAATCACAAGCGGGCGAAGTCCGCGCGTGAGTCTATGGAGCCGAGACTTGATGAACAATACACACGTGTACCATACTACGTTTTTCAACACATTAGTGAGGAAAAAACTCTTCAATAATAAAACACTTCACTTGAACTTACAATAAATCTCGTTAAAGAAAATTAGAAATATGGCGCGCTTAAATTTTCGTGTGATACGTGAGACACAGAAGTCAATCTACCAACATTCAAATGATTATTTTAAAAAAAAGTTTTTTTTTTTTAACGGCAGTTTATAAATTCATTTAAGTTTTTACACAAGTATTTTAATTAATATATAAAATGGAATAATTTAAGTAAAACAAGGTTTTGGTAATGAGTCTAGACTGGCTGTATGCAGAGATAATATGTTTCAAAAATAATATTTGACATTTTGGATTTATAGAACCTTATTACTAAAAAATTTAAAAAAAACACTTTACCGCACTTGTGCGGTAAGTAATATTTACCGCACGATTTCGAATGTGTGCGTAATGAATGGCATTACATTACTAAAATCAGTGTGGTAAATTGCACTTTCCGAGCTCATGTGTTGAAAAATATATTGAATGACAGAATTCAATAGCTACTTATATCTTAATTGTATTTTCTTTAAAAAAGAAGGAGCCGGGAGTGCTTTCTAGCTTTTTCTTTTCAATAAATGATATACAATATACTTACATACATGTCTGTGGTCACCAAAGGAAGTTCTATAATTCTCCTATTAATTCATTGTATATATTATTCATTATACTCGTAATACAACATGTACTACCTACACTGCGCCAACTCCCTACTACTCTCTTATACTAACTAATCTTTTATAGTCTACACATAACCCAAAAGATGGCAGGGTACCAGCAATCTCGTCAAATCTTCTTAGTTAGGTGACGGATTTCGGGCTCTTAAGCATTACTGCTGAGGATTCAACGGGGAAGATACGCTTGGATAATAATGATGGCTAGGAAAAGGCCCGCTTTTGAACCTATTTTATATCTTAAAGCTACATTTGATTATTGTTATGCACAGTTGGTGCAATAATTTTTGAAGTGAAAACTTCTTTAGCGGCGTTGTACACTTATTTTGTAATGGGTAAAAAATGTTAAACTCGCGTCAGGGCGTCAGGACACGTGACCTGATCGAAATTTTGTAAGACGGATGGAGAGTCGGCAGTCGGCGCGGCGCGGCGTAGGAGAGGAAGTATCTCCCTCTTTTTCTACGGCGCGGCGAAAATGTATGCCTGCGCCTGCTGTTTTGTTTAGGCGGCGCAGGGCTCTTGCGCGAATGTTCGTGTGTGTTTATGTTACAGCGTGCCTCGCGCATCCATGGAAATGCACAACGTTAATATTCAAGTTTCACTTCTGCCGGCACTCCCGGAGTGCAACACGTCGTTTTTTTTATCTTAATGTTAAGCATCTGGCCAAATACTGGTGAATATTGACTATCGGCACGTTTACCTAGCAGTCCAAAGAGAGTCGGGCTTATTTCAAGGTCACGCTGAGATACGAATACAAATCAGGATTTACCGTGTACTCCGAGAATATAAATAATAATATACGGAATATATGTGCGACATTATTTAAGACGACATCTAAAAGAGTTTTTAACCGACTTCAAAAAGAGAAGGTTATTGATACGAATATTTATATGTACTTATTACAAAAGGCGTAATGGCGTAATGGTCAACACGCTAGTCCGCTAATCCGGAGGTTCTGGGTTCGATCCCCAGCCAGGGAAGTTGGAAAATGGCCTTTTTCAAATTGTCCTGGGTCTTGGGTGTTTATCTATATGTGTAGGTATTTATTATACAATAAAGTATCGTTGGGTTAGTATCCCATAACACAAGTTTAAACTTACTTTGGGGCTAACTCAATCAGTGTGATTTGTCCGAGATATTTATTTATATTTATTTATTTATTTTTTGTTTGAAAGGGCATACTCGTCAAACCGCCATGCGAGTCCCTCAGTTTTAATTTTTTTTTTTTATTTTTGTTGGAAAATGTAATTAAAACTTAATAGGTACTGCGTGTCCGCTACATTTCGGTGGTTTATAAAACCTCTATTTATTTATTTTCTTTGAAGTGTCTCTGTTTATTTAATTAGAATTTTTGGGGATTTGGGTCTTTTTTGGGTTTCTAAAAAAGTCAAAGTTGTCATGTGATGTGGATTATAATGATATATCGCTGTTGAAAGCTATTCTGAGTTGAAATTGAATTCAAAGGTTGATTTAATATCTAAAAGTAACAGAAAATACTTACTTGGCGTGAAGCCTTTTTTTGCTAGGAGGTCGTTTTTATTCCGGGTAAGTCTCAAAGGATTTTATCGCTTCTTTTCCCCGTGTGGTTTTAAATTTTAACTCAATTAGAAGTGTTCAATTCAAGTTTGTCTATTTTTCTTTCTAGCCTCCTTTTTTGGGTTGAAAAATCGACGCAACACATTGATTTAACTGTACAAGATCAAATTGATTATTTTTTCTTATCTACAGTTATGTCTGGCACTGAAGACATTCTACGTGAGACGTCATTAATTGGATATCGACGGGATATCGGTTTATCTTCCTCAACCTTTTATCTATCTTAGTATTTTTTTTATTTTTTTTTTATTCCTCTTGTAATCCTCTAGCAACTATAATAATCTCAAAATTCTCATATCGGTGCCACACTAGGTCTACACATAAATGCGCATTTCTGGTAGTCACCTAGTTCTTTTTGACTCTCCGAGTTTCATTGCGATGTTCGTGGAATCATTTTTGATTTTTATTTTTTATTTTTTCAAAGTTTTAAAATACCGCTTGCTCTTTGGTTGTCTGTTTGGCTATTTGTTTTGATAATCTAAAATTTAACCTTTTATAATAAAATTTGCCAACCCTACATCTAATTTTTTTAAATAAATTCGTGGTATATTTAATTAAAAAAGTGCTGCAGTATATACATTATTTAAAATTTAAATTAAAATGAGGTACAAATTGTTTCATACCAATAAAAAAAATATCACTTCGGCAGCGTGGCCAAAAGGCTCGCAGCATTTGCACGTTTTATGGCAATTTTACTTAAAGAAAACTAACTCAAATATATATGTATAATATCTAGTCAAAGCAACAGTCATAGTATCCAAAACGTGAGACTACAGAAATGCCTATACAAAAACATTTTCACGTCTTTATTCCTGACGGGGTAGACAGAGCCCAGGGCCGTAAGACCCAAAGGCCACTACAAGCGTAAATGATGGGTATTAACATGAAATAACTGGCCAAGTGTGTGTCGGACTAGGGCACGAAGGGTTTTCGTATAATATCTATAAAACAAAACCAAGTTCATTGTATGGGGTTGCCCCACTTAAATATTTATTTTAATTTGTTTTTAGTATTGGTTAGTATAGCGGCAACAGACATTGCCACAATCGGTCCTTGATATGCCAGACAAAAAATGTTAAGCTTATATAAAGAAGATTTTATAGGACTGATTACTATCTTAAAGACAACAAAGTCTGGCTTGGTTTGAATACTCACATATGTCATAATTTGGAACATTTGGTACATAATGAATCTACAACTTGAGTATCTTTTTTTAAATTTTAACATCAAGAAAAAAAAATTAATCATGATATAACAAACAAAGTACTCTGACCACATATCAACTTTAAATATTAATTTTATCGTGAGTCGACGTCCTTATAGAAAATGCTGCAGTGCAGTTTGTTACCGCTTCTTCTGCACTAGCGCTTTGGAGGCGGCAGTAAACTTAACTCTAAGTAACTTTTTGACGTCAACAATTTGTATTATCTAAGTAAGTACTTAACTTGGCGTTTTTGTGAAGAACTGTTATAAGCTTTTTGTTATAAGTTTACTATTTTGTAACCTATATTGTAAGAGTAGCTGTTAGTCATCCGAATAAATAAAATAAAATAAATATTATAAATATCCTATGCTTATAAAGATATACTTGAATTTGACATCATCTGTGAAAATTTTAACTGTCTAGCTATCTCGGTTCATGAGATATCGCCTGGTGAAAGACAACCAGACAGATAGACAAATAGTGGAGTTTTAGTGATAGGGTCTTAGTGATAGGTTGCTAGCCGCATCACCTATTAACAGAATTCAAATCTTGCCCATTCTTTCGATCGCCTTTTACGAGCTGCACGAGAAAAGAAGCAGATAGTACATTCTAAGTTTTTTTCGTACTGCCAAACCAGCATAGAGACATGGTTTAATTAACTGCAAAAAACTTAAAAAACTGCAAACGAATTAACCCCTGTTTTGCATTTTTATCTCTAACAATGAACTAAGTTCTGACTTGTGAAATTGTTAAGCGCATTAGTTCCAATTTAGTTCCAATTACCTGTTACTTATGGAGCCAATTAACTTTAATACAGTCCAACTGTAACCTAGTTTGGGAATATGGAAGTTATAATTGTGAAAAATAACTTAATTTTGTGAAGTTTTAATAAATGCTTAAATCCTTAGTAATGGCGTGTTTGGACGACGCGCACACGCCAAGCGTATGCCTAACACGCTTTGTAATTTTTAATTTTTTTTTCGTATAATTTGAGTCAAATCGCACATCAATACATCTCAAATTGTATTATCCGAAGTCAACACATACACGCCTCACCTTGCCTCCGCCTTGCCAGGCCTTTGTCACTCCCCGTTTAGGTGTCGAAAATATACCTACATTATTACCATGCGCGCGGTGACTCCGGAGTGGAAAATTCAGTTACATTAATCGTTTGTCCAGAGTAATAAGAATGAAATTGGCTTGCAATGGATGTCTAGGTATCTAAACCAAGAGGTGAGGAGTTCTGACTCGAGCAAAATAAACCATAGCGCTTACCACGTTAGGTAGATATTCCTTTGAATTTATTTTCTGAGTAAGACTTCTGTATCGATTTTAACTTCTGTACGTGACTACTAGTACTTATTCTGTGGCCTTGCCTCCGCCTTGTTTCCAACTTGCCGCCGCCTCCGCTTGCCCAGCGCTCGCCCCGACTGGACTTCGGTAAATGCAATTTGAGTTGTATTTAATGTGTGATAGGACTCAAATTTAGTACACACACCGTCACACAAAGAAAGTTAGAAAAAGAGCTATGGATTTAAGACAAGTAACAAAGGTAGAAGATGTTAGAATCGAAACGAAAACTCTTAAATGGCGGTTGACAGGCCATATCCTCAGAGAAGTTAGGAACAAATAGACTAAAGACATAACAGAATGGATCCCTAGATTCAAAACAAAAAGAAAAAGAGGACGCCAAAAAAAACGATGGTCTGACGACATTATGGTATAGAACAGCCTAAATAACAGAAAAGTGGAAAAGGCTGGAAGAGGCTTTTGTGTCGCAAGAAACATGTCAACAACCAACAAGGATGCCGTCGACTGGAACCGCAATCAACTTGGATCGCGATACCAGTCGCCGGATCCCAAAAATTTAATATTTTACTTCCAGAGACTGAGACCACTCATATATAAAAAAAAACAGTACAGTCAAACGAAAAAAAATTTGAAGTAATAATTAAATTAAAAAACAAAACTGCTTGATTTAAAAAATATTATTAATTATATATTTATATATTTAGAGACGCTAGGCATGGGCTTGGCGTATAAAAATTCCAAAATAGCTTGTGGGACCTGCACATATATTTGACAAAAACATTAGTATTTTTAATTGGAACTAATAAAGCACAAAGATACTCATCGCATCATTGAATAACAGCTAAGTACACTCAACGAGATATAACCGATGGAAAGTTCCAGCAATATATCTCGCTAACTGTCCAACTCCATTTTCGCTTCCCAATAAAAAATTAATCTTGGCGAACTGTACGTGTAAAAAGTTGAGAGTACCTCATTGAAGTGAGCTATTGAGCAATGAGCATATATTTTTAACCTTCGACAAAAAAGACAAGTGTTTCAAGTTTGTCTGTGTATTTGTCTGTGATATCGTAGCTCTAGAATGGATGGACCGATTTCAATGCGGTTTTTTCACCTGGAATCCAGTTTCCGTACGGTAGTTCTTAGCGATGTTCAATGAAAATTGGTTAATTTGTTCAAAAGATGTAGGGGGAACGTCGGATTTCTTAATTTGCCGCGCAAATGAACTTGTTGCGCATGATGTAACTCAGAAACATCCAATTAAAATCATATAAGTTAAAAATTTCTGTTCTTATTTTTGAAGTGATAACTTCTTTAGCGGCGTTGTACACTCTTGTAATGGGTAAAAAATGTTAAACTCGCGTCAGGGCATCAGGGCGTCAGGACACGGGACCCTGATCAAAAATTCGTAAAACGGATGGAGAGTAGACAGCCCAGTGTTGCCAGCGAGGTCTTGTCAAAAGATACCTGAAATGTACAAATGAAGTAACCTTCTAGGAAAAGTAAACATTTACATTTTTAACTTAATACCTAAAAATAAGGTTATTAATTTTTCGAAATCTATTATTTTTGAAGTGAAAACTTCTTTAGCGGCGAACTTGGAGGACGTTGAAATAGTTGCATAACTATTTGAACGTACTCCGCAAGGAAATGGAAAAATACAGTTTCTAAACTGTAGAATGCTTTCGTTACTCCAATACACCATGTTGACAACCAAATTAAAGTAGTAAATTGAAATTTAAAGTAGTAAATTTATAAAGAATACTGCATCAATTTATTTATGTATAGGTATCGTATATGTTATTTATATGTATGAATTCATACAACGTGGAAAGGACATGTCCGTAATAAATCAAACCACGGGCTAAAATTAGAATAACAATAAAAAATATAAAAAAATGCCATTTCCATACAAAAGTGTCCAGCCGCCCGGGCAATTTGTATGGGAATGTTTTTTTATTGGTTGTTATTTTTAAAATTGTAATGTTTGTGTACGATAGCGCAATAAATAAATATTGTATTTATAACATAAATGATAGTACTTTTATACTGATAATTAAAGCAATTCGTGCAAAATTATTCACTAACCATTCCAAAATATCAAAAATGCACAACTTTAATATTCAAGTTTTCACTTCTGCCGGCACTCCCGGAGTGCAACCCGTTGTTTTTTTTTTATTTCAAGCTGGTCTTTGGTTGCTGGTTAAGAACGCTTCGAATTTACTAGCTGCTTTTCCTTTCCCGTAGAAAATAAAATACGACCGAGGGAATGAGTGAAAATGCAAATTATGGTAATAGGTGATGCAGCTAGCATCACTAATTTGATCACTGTTTCCACCTTATCGCACACCATACCGCCCACCATACCGCCCAGCATACCGAACACCATACCGCCCACCATACCGCTAAAAGAGGCCTTTGGTTTATGCGGCCCTGGGCTCTGTCTGCTTAGAGCCACAAGACCCAAAATGCTCTGTCTGCCTCATTAGGGATAAAGACGTGATAGTGTGTATGATTCTTGGTAATTCTTGGGAGATATGCCTACGAACAGCTGTGGACTTTGGAGCTGAAATGATGACGTAGGTACTCGTATGTAGGTATATGATGTAGCCTAAACAAGAAATTAAGAAATTAAAAAAAAAATCAAATCCATTTTTTATGAGCCCATTGTCAATCCAAACAAGACTATAAGATTTTTTTAAAATATATATTGTTCCATTCACAGAAATACAAACTTAGAACGCGTGGCAATTTTTCACTCGTAGCTTATTTTAACAGGTTTCCTGTCCGTTGTATCATATATGATTCATGGCCATTGTTTAACTATTGCCTTTTATTAAAGGATAGCGAATGGGTTAAAATTGGCTATACATCATTAACAGTTATTTGCGAGTATTTGTATACTAAGTACTTTTTAACATCCATAAGTATGGTATTTTACTATTTTTGTTCCAAATATTACGTATAATATGACATATAAAGTAATAAAACTTATGTACCTTAAGTATAAATTTACGCCACACGGCATTCTTTGTATTATACAATAATGCTAAGTCTGCTGCTCTTTATATGTCTGTGACTCCATTTGTCTCTATTCGTAGCAGTACTTTGCCATTTTTAATCAAATCTTAAGAGATGGTCAAACCATCACGTTTAGGGTGACCTCTCTTTCTTCACCAGCCTGCAGGGACCCACTCCGTGGTTATTTTCTGGAGGGGAGGCCTTTGCCCAACAGTGGGATACTTCTTCTTCTTTCCTCGCCTTTTCCCTATTTGGGGTCAAAGTCAAAGTCAAAGTCAAATCATTTATTTATCTTTGGATATTTATATCACTTGATAATTGTCATTTCATTTTTCTTTCGATTTCTTAATAGTTAGTTGTTGACGTCAGATCATTTACTTACAACTAAGTTTACTGGTCGGCTCTGTATGTCAACTCTCTTCATAATTTTCTGTCCTTCGCCAGACTCTAGGACAATTTAGCTAGCATCAATTTCGCCAACGATGGGGTATAGGCTAATAAATAATTTTAAAAAATACTCAATTTTATGCTGACCCTCTTTATCTGTCCAGTTCAACCAATGAGAAGCCACTATCAGAATAATCACATTAGTCGAGCGCAGTCACTGGCTGCACTGTGGTAGATGCACCGGTGAATGCAATTAATGAGCGATGCATGTCGATAGATGAGCGTAATGTGGTTAATTATGGCCACAAGTTAGGCTGAAGCCGCTCAAGTTAGAACTAGTTAGAACTAGAATTCGTAATTCTACATTATACCAGGCCTTTGTCACTCCCCGTTAAGGTATCGAAAATATACCTACATTATTACTATGCGCGCGGCGACCACTTCGAAGGTTAAAATTCAGTTACATGAATCGTTTGTTCAGAGTAATAAGAATGAAATTGGCTTGCAATGAATGTCTAGGTATCTAAACGAAGAGGTGAGAAGTTCTAACGCAAGCTAAATTAAACTATAGCGCTAACCACATTGAGTAGATACTTCTTTGCATTTCTTCTCTGAGTAAGACATCTTTACGTGAGTACCTACTAGTACTTACTAGTTCTGTAATTATACTATATATGTTATGGACCAAGTGATTAATAAGACATTATAATAAATGTCCGCGCCGTTTGAAAAATTAGTCGAACTGTCCGGGCATTATTATAATGCTTATCACCTATGTCAGAATAGCTGCCTATGACAGACTCGTTCTTGCAAAGTCATGTAGATCTCCCCGGTCGAGTATTATAAGGTTATGGTGCGGTGGGAGTGGCCCTTGGGGCACCCTCTAGCCGCCAGCACTGTTCTTCCAGAGTCATGTATACCAGGTCATGTAGTATGTATGTAGGTTATAGTGCCACACCATAACCTTTCTACATGTCCTGCAGATAATTCGGGGTAGCCCAAATTGGTCGCTTTCGTCTCTTGGTTGATATACAGATACTTCAACTGTAGATGAATCCCCAAATGTGTATTATCAGATTACCCAAAAACCACATGACATTATTCATAATATCTAGGCAATGTGATCAATAATGAATTTAAAATTATAATTAATTACTTCGCCCAAAATAGCCACACATACATCTTAAAGTTAGGCTTATTCTTCTAATTTCTCACCAAATTAAAACTCTAAAACATTACTTGTATGATCAAAGCAAGCCACAAACATTTTGCAGGCTTTAGTACAAAATAAAACAGTTATGGAGCGTTGGACGCCAGCTGAATTTCAAATCTGAACAAGGGATTGACGTATCAAGCTTGATATACAGCGGCGAGCGGTTAACATTTTAGACATTTTGTTTGATAAGGTACTGAAATATTTTTACTGGCGTTTGTTTGTTTTTTGTTTATGTAATTAGTTAACACTGAAGTCAGATTTTTCAGGCTGCCTAAAGGCATTGTGCCACTTGTGGTCACCTATCCAGGTGCGGACTACGCCCGGTGTTGCTTTATTTGCGAAAGCGCTAGTAATGCGCACTCTCGCCAGGCCAACGAGCTCCTCATTTTGACTGGCAAAGTTTTATGGACTCTCAGCACTGTGTGAAATAGACTTATCGGCTCCAAGCTGCTCGTCTATAAATAAATAATAATAATAAGTTACAAGTGACTAGTTTCCGACAGCCATTGTAAACTAGTGGCTCTGTGAGCTGTAGATCCTGAGTCACCCAGACCCGTTGAAGTTTATCGGATAAAAAATTTTTTCAGACAAAAAATTTGGTTGTACGGCCCTAAGCAGTCCGAAAATACAGTCCACAACATAGCTCCGAACTGGTACAGGCAGACAGAGCATTTTTGGTCTTGCGGCTCTAAACAGATTGAGCCCAGGGCCGTAAGCCAATCATCATCATCATCCACAGCCTTGATTCTCTCACAGCCAGGTAGGCCTCTCTCAATAAATGCCATTTATCACGGTCCTGCGTTACACCCATCCATGTTCGACCCGTGAACTTTCTGATGTCGTCAATCAATAGTATTATATATTACATGGTTTCGACTTGATCATTGTCAGTGGATATCTGGTAGTGCTTTCTCTCTTATCTCTTGGTATCACGGAAGACCAGGGGCATGATGTAAAAGCACATCATTTCCCTATGCTAAGTGGTGCCATTTCGGTATAAAACTAATTTTAGTTATGCAACTGATGTAAATTTACACTGAATCCATCTTCCTAACGGACGACTTACGCTGCGGGTGCCATTCAAGGGCCATCGCTCTGTAAATATTCTGCTCCACCTGTCATCACCTCTTGCTAGGTGTCCAGGCCAATTCTATTTGAGTTCCATCACTCGTTTTCCGACATTTTGAACTTTGGTTCTCTGTTAAATAACTGTGTTAGGAGCTCGATCTTGAACTTTGATGTCGTGCATAGCTCGCTCCTTGGCTTTCTGGTCAACTCTTATTCGGTACACAGTCTCATCGGTAAGCGGCAATGGTTCGGCACCACATGTCACCATTAAATCCATCCAACCCATCTTAAATGATGTAAGAGCTAATAGACTTCATTCAAAACATTGTATAAGTTAGCGTCCCTCGCTGTGTATCAAGCAGCAGCTTTAAAAGCCTAAAAGTAAATGACTGGAGTTTGTAAGAAGTGTCTGCTAAATTATTTATTTGCCACATTGGAGGATCTGTCTCCGTGTTCTTGCTTTAATAATTCACTGACGGAGGAATACAGGTAACGTGACTTTTACTCGGAAACAATTAGAAGAATATACGCAAATACACGGGTCTGGCAGCCAATCATATTTTCCTACCTTTCGCGGTGGAAACGATGAGTCCTTGGGGTCCGGAGGCTAAAGTGTTTTTGAAAGACGTCACGACGCGTCTTGTTGAGGCAACGGGAGACCCCAGAGCTGGCAGTTATTTTGCTCAGCGGATTAGTCTCGCAATTCAGCGAGGGAACACTGCCAGTATTCTGGGCACATTGCCTCGATGTGAAGCGTTGGAGGAATATTTTTATAAAAAATTTAATGTATTAGTGTAATTATTTTATTGGAATAAATGAATTAATTTTACAATTAGAAGAATTATGTGTTTTATGCGAGTCTAAATGTTTCTTGTTACTACTAAGTTAAACTGGAAAATATAATACATTTTCATATTGTAAATTTATTTGTTAAATATGTGTGTTCAAAATTTATCTCTATATTTACAAAGGTTTTATTTTTTTTAGGCCTATGTCCAGCTGTGGACCTAAAGTGGCTAATGTAATGATGATGAGATGTGGGTTTAAGTAATAGAGTAGGGACCCAAATTGAAGAGAATGCATAAAATAATAATGAGTGTTAACAAAGCAAAAAAAAAAAACAAAGCACGACGTGATTTCAAGATATAATATAATATATTTTATACCATTCTCCCTCTCAAAAATTTTTTATTTTATTCACTGTTTTCAGTGAATAAAATTTGCACTTTGCAAAATGCACTTTTACTCACTATTTTGATGTTTGAATTTAAAACAATTTACTCTTAATTTTAGTAATTGTTCCAATTTTAATGTCCATTTTAATTAATTTAACCTTCTTTTTTCTTCATTAAATGTCTATTTTCGCTTAAATTTTTCTTTTTAACCGACCTTCAAAAGAAGAGGTTATCAATTCGTCGGAATCTTATGTTTTATATATGTTGATCGATTTATTCGAAGACGTTTGTACCGATTCAGAATATTCTTTTTTTTTAAAGGAAATACCTGTCAGGTAGTCCCATAATTTTTTTATTAAAACCGGTTGTGTAGTTAGGTAGTGAAGTCGGTTTTTAGTTTTGGAAAACTATTCTCGTAGTCATGGTATAAAGTTTAGTATGCAATTCTTGAATAAAGCGGATTTACATCGAGGGCCATGAATCATTCACATTGCTCAGGATTCTAAAACTTGAATCACTCCATATGGTCGTAATTCAGTCGTTAGAATCCTTCACCTGCTCGTGATTCATCTATGGCCCTCGAAGTAAATCCGTCCTTTATTCACTAATTGCATAATATACTATTTTATTATTGCTTTTTTATATTTTTTTTTATTTACTATTCTAACATTATATATTTTGATAAACTTAAATAACACAAATAAACTATAATTAAACTGAATTTAATTATTAAAAATAAACAATAAAATATGAATACTATAAATAACATCAATTGAGGCTGGCGGCATTTCACTAATTATTTTTTCACTTGTGCAAAGAGATAGTTGTTAACGCATAACGGTTAGATTTTTAAACAAAGAAATACGTTTCAACGAGTTTTGAAGCAGTCGCCCTTGCGATAAGTGACGCAGTCTTGTTCAGTCCGCCGTACTGTGAACAACTCATTTGTGTAGTGTGCTGTGGCTTGGCCATGACTCTTTATTGTGATTATTGTATTTATTACAAAGACAGTCAACGTCTCCTGCACGGTAAGCGCTGTTGGACACAGTATTCAATTCCGTAGGATTTGTGAAAATGAGTTTCTTTCGGCGTTTCTTCTCAGCAGTGGTCGTTACGAAGCGCTGGTATCGGTAGCTTTTCTTTAAAAATAAATTAAATTTTAATATACTTTACACGTAACATAAATTATACTTATTGACGTGTAAAAGTGCATGTAAAGGTCTAATTACTGAATAAACATTTGAATCTTTGAATCTTTGAATGTTGTTGTGATGAGGATTCAGAGCGCAGTTTCTCATGGGTCAGCGCGAGGTAGGACGCTGACCTTAAAAAATGCAGAACTCAAATTTTAAAAATTCAAATGTTTAATTAGTAATAAGACCTTTACAGGCACTTTTACGCGTCAATAAGTATAATTTATATTACGTGTATTGTATGATAAAGTTTAATTTATTTTAAAAAATCTACCAATACCATCGCTTCGTAATGACCACTGCTGAGAAGAAACGTGTAAAGAAACTCGTTTTCGCAATATTACCGTCTTATTTTTGTTGTCCATTCTCTTTCTTTTAATCTGTCATATATATTCTTAATATTAATTTTTAATAAACTAATTACTGTAATACCAAGATAAAGAATTTATAGAGGTGATTGACACAGAGAAAACTGGTAAAACATGCATGTGCACTTAACTCAAGATTACTACGCACTTAAATCGAAGGGTTATCTCGCTTCGTCTCACTCCGAGACTATAAACAAAACAATACAGAAAGGAAACTTATCCTCACATCAAAACTTTCTTTTATTATTTGAGAAGAAGATGCAACATTTTACTAAACAGTCTTTTTTATTCATTTTTGGGTAATCAATCATTGAAATGCAAATTTTCTTTAGCTTAGATAGACGAGCGACAATGTGCCATCGACCGCTCGCTCATCGACCTTTTTCAGTGCAGGGTCGCTGGTAAACGACCGTGTCGTTCTTGAACTGTCTCGCGATGGTCATCCGTCCGATGCATGAATGGACCGTCGCCGTCTATCGCAATGTGTTGCCAACTGTCACGCGACTATCGCCGGCCGTCGCGTCGCTGGCACACTGTATATTTGCTGTGTCACTCGTCTATAAGAGCTCTTACTGAAGAAATAGCTAGAAAGTTTACTTACAGCATAGCTTAAAATGCAACCAAAACCGCATGCTGCGTTTAGATTATATAAATACAAAGAGGACGGAAACATAGCTATATGAGGCGGGAATGAACTGCGAACTAAAACAAATGGCGAAGGTAAATTCTCCACCAACAAAAATACAGCCAAACAACGCTGGTAAACGACCGTGTCGTTCGTGAACTGTCTCGCGATGGTCATCCGATGCATGAATGGACCGTCGCCGTCTATCGAAATCTGTTGCCAACTGTCACGCGACTATCGCCGGCCGTCGCGTCGCTGGCACACTGTATATTTGCTGTGTCACTCGTCTATAAGAGCCTTTACTGAAGAAATAGCTAGAAAGTTTACTTACAGCATAGCTTAAAATGCAACCAAAAACGCATGCTGCGTTTAGATTATATAAATGCAAAGAGGACGGAAACATAGCTATATGAGACGGGAATGAACTGCGAACTAAAACAAATGGCGAAGGTAAATTCTCCACCGACAAGAATACAGCCAAACAATAGGTTATTTTACTGTGTATGGTTTTGATGAACATTTTGTGCTATATACTGAAAAGAAATATTTTTTTAAAACAGCAAGAAAATTAGTTAAATGACTTTGAACATGAATTTTCCGGGGTCCAGTGCTGCCCCCATTTGAAATAAATCTTTTGAAAGAAAACGAAGATTTCATTAAAAATTTTGTCTTGATCAGAACCTAGATAACCCTTTAAACTATTTTATGAACTATTGTTTACACTTTAAAGTGAGAACGTGAAGCTTTTCTACGCACAATTGCGAAAAACAGCCACTTTTGGCGTATGTGCGTAGAAAAGCTTCATGTTCTCACTTTAAACAGTAAACAGTAGTTCATAAAATAGTTTGAAGGGTTATCTAGGGTCTGATCAAGACCAAATTTTAAATGAAATCTCCGTTTCCTATCTTTAGATTTATTTCAAATGGGGGCAGCACTGGATCCCGGAAAATTCATGTAGCCCCTTAATTAAAGAAGCAGCAATTGGCATTGCAAAAATTAGAGTGGGAGTATCACTATCTCTTTCTTACGCATAGGACCTGTGACGATCAGTGATGTCTGATGTGAGATCAATGACGTCAAGAACGCTGTATGTGCATCTTTTTTCTGTAACTTGACAGTTTTCCTTTCCATCAGATTTAAAAAAGCATTGTTTGAAAAAGTCTTTTATCTGTTGCCACTTTATTTTGTTAGACGTTGATATATAGGGTTGGCGCGATAAAGCACTGTCCTATATTTTTATTAAGGGCTGTCACCGTGATTGATCTTTGGGGACCTTTGTTTAGGGTGTCAATACATCTTTTTGTTGTAGCGGTGTGGTGCCCAGATAACTCTATCAAATTGACAGTTTCCTTTGAGGAAGAGTGTAATGGAGCAAATGACACGGAACACTTAAGCTGCGTCCTGATTGGAGCCGACTGTCCGTTTTGGAGAATTGGTTTCAAATTTATGTCGAGAAAGCGGTGAATGTAGCATCTTTTTCTCAGTATACTTTCGATTGCTCCCTTAACTGTGCTGCTTTGAAACCCGAGATCCATCTTTTGACTATTTCTTCTTCAAAAAAAGAAAATTTTGAGAATCCATTAGTGGAGCGTATTCCTTTTTTGATGCCAGGCCAGTCGTAAAAATGTTGACAAATCATTAAAACTCCTCTGGTAATTCTTCTTGATTTCGCATGATTTCTGGAAGACATCGCTTTAAGCAATATGACCACCCATTTGTACTATTTAATGTACAATTATTTCTTCGTGTTACATTTTTCTTATGGTGTACAATAAAGAGTTATCTATTGTATCTATCTAAGGCGTTTTTATTTGGAGAATAAAACGTGGAAAAGTGCACACTGTGTTAAGATGATGATGAAGAATTTTGTGCGTCAACTCGTGAACGGGTGCTGCTGGGAGGGACTGGTCAGCTCGGCTTCGCTTTTTTTTGACAACTTAATATTTTTTATTACGCAATTTATGTTTGTTTACTTGTTCGCAAGCATTACATGTGTATGTGTGTCAACATTGTATTATATTATGTATTTATTATTTAAAAGACAATAATAATAATATGACAAAGCCATTTTGGCGAGTAGGCGACCGATACTGTGAAAATGAGTTTCCTTAGGCGTTTCTTCTCAGCAGTGGTCGTTTCGAAGCGCTGGTATCGGTAGTTTTTCTTTAAAAATAAATTTAATTTTAATATACTTTACACGTAACGTAAATTATATCTATTGACATGTAGAGTATCTGTAAAGGTCTAATTACTGAATAAACATTTGAAAGTTGAATCTCTGTGCCACACTTGACTTGGTCTGCAGATTAGCGCAACGAACTTATTTATGTGTTTGGAAACAGAGAAAACCATTTCATGAGGCGTTTTTATTTTTTAAATATATTGGGTACATCATTTAAGCAAAATGAAAAAAAAATAAGTTAGTTTTAAGTTTAATTAACGAAAATTTAAATTTTTTGAATGTGATTTTTATTTATGATTTGAAAATATGTATATATGTTTTATATACATATTTAATATTCTTAAATATAAAATAAAGATAAAACTCACTATACTAATTACTAATTTTTACAAATAAAAAATGTCGGGTAATGCTTAACCCTTTAGTTTTAAAACAAATGTTTACAAAATTTCCGTGTTTCATCTGATTCTCAGTGTATTCAGTAGACCAGAAATATGAGGTACGTGCTTACAAATATAATGCTGATGACACACAGATACAAAGAATGGTCAGATTTACAAACAATATCAGTCCACGTTATACATTACGAGTATTTACGAGGATATATGAATTTTCAGGTTCCAGTACTGCCTCCATTTGAAATAAACTATTTGAAAGGAAACGGAGATATCATTTAAAATGTTATCTTGATCGTGCCCTAGATAACCCTTCAAACAATTTCATGAACTAGTTTACAGTTTAAAGTGAGGACGTGACATTTTTCTTCGCAAATTTGCAAAAAATGGCCATTTTTGACAAATGTGCGAAGAAAAGCTTCAGTTCTCACTTTAAACTGTAAACAGCTGTAGTTTATAAAAAAAGTTTTAAATGTTATCCAGGGTATGATCATGACAAAATTTGAAATGATATCTAAATTTCCTTTCGAATAATTAATTTCATATGGGGGCAGCACTGGACACCAAACAATTTATGCATCCCCTTAATGTGGCAGACCGAGCATTTCAGGTCTTACGGCTTTAAGAAGACAGTGCAGACAGAGCTCAAGAAATTAAAATAGTTAAAGCACGAAACGTAAGGTCAAGGTTGATGGGCAAGAAATTCACTACGTCGATGAATATATATATCTTGGCCAGGTAGTTTCCTTCAGCAAACGGCAAGAAAAAGAAATTAACCGCCGCATAGAAAATGCTCGGAGAAGCTACTGGTCTATGAAAGAGCTAATGAAGGGCAACCTTCCGCTGTCCCTAAAGCGTAGGCTCATCGATATGTGTATCTTGCCCGTCCTAACTTACGGTGCTCAAAGTTGGTCATTGACTGAGGATCAGAAGTCCAAGCTCAAGATTTGCCAAAGAGCAATGGAGCGGAGTGTTTTGGGTGTCACCAGACCTCATAAGGTGCCAAACACAACGCTTCGTTCAAAAACCGGCATTGCTGATATCGGACACAACGCCGCTAAACTAAAGTGGGATTGGGCGCGGCACGTTTGTCGAATGCATCCTTTGGCAACAAAGTGGATTCCCGAAGATGGCCGAAGGAAAAGAGGTAGGCCCCGGAAGCGTTGGTGTGACGATTTGCGACAGTTTAAAAGGGAATGGTTGAAAGTGGCACACATTTCCTATTACCATGATTAGATCGAACTCGGTCGCCTTTTACTGCGCGGGAAGAGAAGCAGCTGATACATTCTAAGTTTTTATCTTCTCCTAGACTTACCTGGAAGATTTCCCGTTGGACTTAAAAGCTATTTGAAAGACTGGGTTTAGAAATCGTCGGTGTTTCATCAAACTTTAAGTGTATTCTGAAAATGGTATGTGATTACATACTTATAATGCGGTATCGCCACGGAATAAGTACTAGTACCCACGTACAGAAGTCTTACTCAGAAAAAAAATCAAAGTAATATCATCTTAATGTGGTTAGCTATGGTTTAATTTAGCTCGCGTCAGAACTCCTCACCTCTTCGTTTAGATACCTAGACATCCATTGCAAGCTAATTTCATTCTTAATACTCTGGACAAAATATTCATGTGACTGAATTTTCCCCTTCGAAGTGTTTGCCGTGCGCATAGTAATAATTTAGGTATATTTTCGATACCTAATTTGAGATAAATAAATATAAATGGACAAATAACACTGATTGAGCTAGCCCCAAAGTAAGTTCGAGACTTGTGTTCTGGGATACTAACTCAACGATACTATATTTTATAACAAAGACATATATAGATAAACATCCAAGACCCAGGACAATTTCGAAAAGGCCATTTTCCAACTTGCCCTGACTGGGACCTCTGGGTGGCAGACTAGCATGGTGACCACTTTGCCAAGGGGGTCGTAAACACAAACATAAAGAATAATAATATTTGCAGCCTACGAGTATATCAGTACACTGTGGGACTAAAATTTATTTTAAAGATTGCGTTTCTATATAAATTGTCGTAACGTCATCTAACTTTCAATGTATTCTAAATATACGAGGTACGTGCTTACAAATATAAATGCTGTAGCGCTTTAGTATTGGTGACACACAGCTGTAAAGATTGGTCAACTATAAGTCAACATTATTACTGGCTAAAGTGAATCGTCATCGAGCGTCATCGCGGGTACCTGCTACATCGAAAAGGGATTCATCATTCAAAAATTTATTGTAAATCATTTAATAGGTACTATTTTACTATGTCAGGATTGTAGCAAGTGTCCGTAGTCTCTGCCTGCCCCTGTGGGAAACAGGTGTGATAATATGTATGTATGTTTTGCTATAGCTATGAAGAGTTTGCCCTTCTAATACAGGTGTATTTCAATTAAAAAAGGTCACAATCACAAGTTTTACGTATCAAATGTTGTTAAAGAAATAAAATATTTTCATTCATTCCAACAACTTTGATTTCCAAGTATTGGATATAGTAAGTAGGTAATCTTTTATAACAATTTCCTGCCACATTTTTTGTGTGGAGCGCTGCTTTTGCTGCTGGAGTTACTGGGTGACTACAACATAAGCTTGTTCTAAAAGAGTATGGGAACTTTTCTTCAGAATCTCTGGTATATCAGACTATGGCAAGAATATATTAGGTGAGCTATATACCAGTTTACATATCGTGTACTATAAAAATCATCACGAACAATAAAAACATTAATATATAGTTAAATAAAATAAAATAAAAAATAAAAGTGGCACTCTGCGAGTGCTAACAAAAGTGAAGATGTATCGGTAACGGTAACGTGACCGCCAGTTCAATGGTTCACCCCATCTCAAAAAATGCCGAACGCGCCTAAAGATGCTTTCACGTCAAAAAAGTTAGTTATCCAGATTTGTTGGACAAACTAAACTGATATGTGTCTCCATCGCAAATTGTGTGAGATCATAAGCCATTGTTAACATCGCAGTTTGCGTGACTCTAAGACTCACTATAAATAGTCTCGAAGGCTTTGTCGACCGCCATTGTTGCTTTGTTTCGCCTTTCAGCGCCTTAGATGCTGCTTGGCTCGGCTATGGGACCGGAAATTAAGAGGATGATTTAGTGAGGCTACTTTCTATGTAGTCTTCTGTCCTTCCACTCTAACCAACTGAAACGGATCAACTATTTTTCTTGCTCAATGATACAACTTTTTAGTTGGTCTGATGAATTTGATGTCTCATCCATTAAATACCCTTATATAAATAAATTATATAAGGGTATTGTAACAATGTAGTTTTACAACTTACGTAACAAATGGGTTTTCCTTTGTTTTCTATAAACATTTTCAAATTTCTCTTCAAAACAATGTACTATTTAATTTAGTCATTAATAATTTTCGGAAATGAATTCATACAACATAAATGTTTGGATACATATTCTAACTGAATGACGTTTAATGACATTGACAGATAGTCAATGTCATTGCCGTTCCCAGATTTAAAAAAATAAGTTATCCTAATGCATTAGTTAATAGGGATTTTTTTTAATCAACAACGTGAATGATTTCCGATAAAACTAACATTAGAATAAGTTATTTTTTAAGCATTGGTCCCGAAAAGTTGTTCATATTGACGGTCTGAGTTGTTCCTACAAGGATCGAACAGGTTTTTGTTATATATTGTATATTAAGTTTATGTTGTTACTATCGCATCCTCGCATGTTGCGTCAACGTCTGTGCAAGCCGACGCAGTGGCTGTTTCAGCGGAAGCCCTAAAACGCAGAAAGTATCCAGATCTCATTGGAAATTACATTTTTGTGCCCTTCGCCGTAGAGACGATGGGTCCATGGGGCCCAGAAGCAAAAGCTTTTGTAACTGAGATTTCAAAGCGTCTCCACGATGTTACGGGCGACTCAAGGGCGGGCAGTTAGTTTCTTAGCACAAAGAATTTTAGTACACAACAAAGTCTGCGAGTTCGGGTTTTTCATGCTCACTAAAATGTCCAATCCGGTGGTGGCGTCGGGTCGGTTCGTTGAATTCCCTCTAATATGGTTAAGTTTAACGATGGCTGATCCGTGCGTCAACTCGTGAACGGGTGCTTGCGGGAGGGACTGGTCAGCTCGGCTTCGCTTTTTTGACTACTTAATATTTTTTTTATTTTTATTACGCAATTTATGTTTGTTTACTTATTCGCAAGCATTACATGTTATAATGTGTCAACATTGTATTATATTATAAGTATTTATTAATTAAAAGACAATAATAATAATATGACAAAGCCCTTCTGGCGAGTAGGCGACCAATACTGTGAAAATGAGTTTCTTTCGGCGTTTCTTCTCAGCAGTGGTCGTTACGAAGCGCTGGTATCGGTAGCTTTTCTTTAAAAATAAATTAAATTTTAATATGCTTTACACGTAACATAAATTATACTTATTGACGTGTAAAAGTAAGTGCCTGTAAAGGTCTAATTACTAAATAAACATTTGAATCTTTGAATCTTATTAGCAGAGAGGCAATGCTGCCAGCCTTCTGGGTACTCTGCCTCACGGCGATGCGTTGGAGTCTCTTTTTTATTTGTAATTTTTATTTTATTTAAATTTATAAAAATGGAAAATGATTGAATGAATAATGCCAGTTTGTGTCAATTTTTGTGAAGTTCCTTATCAACATTTTGTTCGCATTATTCTGTGCTATGGGATAGTTTAAAAGAAAATATTGTCTTTATGTATAGGTGGGTTTAGTTTAGATACATTAGTTTAATCTGTCGTGTTAAAGGACTGTGCAGTATTGGGGGTCATCAATGATTTTTCCTTTATTAATACGGTTTAAAAATATTAAATTGACAAAATACATGATATGTATTAAAACGATTACGTTCGAGACGTGCTTGCGTGTGTAGAAGGATCTAGAGAGAGAGAGTGGAGGGGGTTGAGTACATCGATTATTGATCATCGACCGCCCGGCTGCTACTCCTCAATAGATGGCGCTACCAGTGGCGTTGACAAGGACATTGCAAAATAATTCATAATACTGAACATTTCATATTTTACACCATGAATTAATTTAGTAAAAATACCTATTTTTATAAGTATATCGATTCGTATATTGTAATAATTTCGACTCAGGAACTGTAAAAATTGTAAGACCTTTTGGTATTGAGTCGGATAAGCAGCCGGTTGACAGCTGCTGTTCGTACGTTATTATCGGCTGCTTTTTTTTTTAAAGTCAAAAATCATTTATTTATCTTTGGATATTTATATCACTTCATAATTGTCATTTCTTTTTTCTTTCGATTCCTAATAGTTAGTTGTTGACGTCAGATCATTTACTTACAACTAAGTTTACTGCCGCCTCCAAAGCGCAAAGTACAGAAGAAGCGGTAACAAACTGTACTGCAGCATTTTCTCCAAAAACGTCAACCTTACAATTATACTGATATTAAAATTAGATATATGGACTGAGAATACATTGCTATGTCATAATTATTAATTAAAAATGTAAAATTTGAAATTAATGTTAATTTGTATAAAGTTCATGTACTGATTGTACTCAAATTATGTCATTTGTGAGTGTACAAATATAAACCTTTAAAAGGGACCCGCGCCAAGCTCAAGCCAGACGTTTTTGTCTTTAAGATAATCATCGGTTCCGTAATAAGCCTTCTCACAAAGTACTTTCTTTACATAAACTTTAAATTTTCTATCTGGCATATCAAGGACCGATTCTGGCAATTTATTATAAAACTTTATACAGTTTCCCTTAAACGATGTACTGACTGTTTTCAGCCTATAATACGGGGTAACTAAAACATTTATGTTACGTAAGTTTCTACCCGTAATATCACCTGTTTTATTAAATAAGGCAATATTTTTCCTCACATACATTATATTTTCAAATATGTACTGGGATGGTACAGTGAGTATATCAATTTTCTTAAAATCTCTTAGGGAGTATCTCGATCCTAAATCATAAATAAAATGAATTGCCCTTTTCTGTAAAATAAAAATAGTCTGTATATCAGCAGCACTCCCCCAGAGAAGAATCCCGTAGGACATCAGACTATGAAAGTAACTAAAGTAAACTAGTCTAGCAGTTGCTACATCTGTCAATTGTCTGATTCTTCTAATAGCGTAAGCCGCTGAGCTCAGCCTATTAGCAAGTTTAGAAATATGGACATACCACTGAAGTTTTGAATCTACTGTGATTCCCAAAAAAGTAGTATTATCAACGAGATCTAAGTTTTGACCGTCTAGTAGCACATCAACATTGGCCTGCCTCACGTTAGGAAGACTGAATCTAATGCATTGGGTCTTGTTTGCATTCAACAGAAGGTTATTGGCAGAGAACCAATTAGAAATGGCCGATAATGTGTCATTCACCGCAGTAGCATCTTCGCTATGACGGTCTATTTCAAAAATAAGAGACGTGTCATCGGCGTACAGCACAATACCAGCCTGTTTTTCAACCGCGTAAGGCAAATCATTTACGTACACTAAGAAGAGGAACGGTCCTAGGATAGAACCTTGAGGTACACCCATTTTGACAAGAGATTCGTTTGACTTTATGCCATTTATATCAACAGTCTGAAGCCTATCCGTTAAATATGATTGAATGAGTTTTATAGATTTATCTTCAAAACCGTACTGACGGAATTTGAGCAAAAGTGTCGGGTGATCTACGCAGTTAAATGCTTTTGAGAGATCGCAGAAAGAACCGATTGCATCATGCTTGTTTTCCCATGCGTTGTAAATGTGAGTAACTAGCGCTACCCCCGCATCGGTGGTCGATTTCCCTCCAGTAAAACCAAACTGCTGGCTATGAAAAAGGTTATGGGTGATAAAGTGATGTTGCATTTGATTAAGCATTATCTTTTCAAACTCTTTGCTCAAAACTGGCAAAATGGAGATAGGTCTATAATTACCAGGATCTGTCCTTACCCCCTTTTTAAATAAAGGAATCAATTTACTACATTTCATAAAATTTGGGAAAATACCTTCATCAATGCATTCATTAAAAATAAAAGCTAGGTCTGCAGCAATGATATTTATGATGTTGCTTACTACATTAACGGACATACCCCAGTGATCTTCCGACTTTTTTAAATTTAGCTGTTTAAATGCATCAACTATATCTTTGGGGGTAATATGTTTAAATTAAAACTTATGATTACATGGAGCTATATTATCTTTGGATGACTACCCGACATCAACCGCTGTTTTAAAACTAAAGTCACGCTTAATGCAGCTGGTAGGGCTAGTGATGAACAAGACTCGAGTCCTCCGAGTCCTCTTACTTAAGACTCGGTGTCGTTTATAGGGCTCGACTCGTTTAACGGAAGGCTCGACGACTGCGAGCTTAAGTGAGCATCGGAGCGTGAGATTAGAGCTCGAGTACTTTTTTGCACCCGACTGCGAAGAGGGTGGGTTATGTTTTTCGAGTGTGTTTTAAAGCAATGATTTTTCCTTTATGAAACTGATCTGTCAATTAGAAATAAAATAGGATTGATTACAATATTAGTTCAAATAATGTATGCTTGCGTACCTTGGATAACAAAAAATAATCTAAAATCACGCCTCGAGTTCTTGTAAGCTAACGTTCAGTTTAAGACTCGAGCTCTTTTAAAGGCTCGAGTCGTTGCTCAGAAAACTCGCGCTGGCGTAGCCTTGGAAATCAAAGCTTATCGAGCTCATAGAGCCCTGCAAAGCGAACTCGTCTTCAAAATTAGAACTCGAGGACTCGAGTCTTGTACATCGCTACATAAGGCACGATGGAAATTAGAAGAGGTGCGTCATAGTCTGGTCTTTATGACGACCTTCGTGGCATAGTGGTCACCATGCTAGTCCGCCACTCAGAGGTCCCGGGTTCGATCCCCGGTCAGGGCAAGTTGGAAAATGGCCTTTTTCAAATTGTCCTGGGTCTTGGATGTTTATCTATATGTGTATTTGTTATAAAATATAGTATCGTTGAGTTAGTATCCCATAACACAAGTCTATAACTTACTTTGGGGCTAGCTCAATCAGTGTTATTTGTCCGTATATATTTATTTATTTACTTATTTACATTGGCACTGTGTTGCATTTGGATCGATATACTGCCACCGGGCCAAATTATGCTTGCACCGGCCTTCTTCAGTTTGGAGCCTGTTTAAGCATATGAACTATGGTAGCTCATGATATACTGACGCGTATCGTTAGATAAAAAAATGCATACGTAATGCGTTTATGCTAAGCCATTACACTCCTCAAAACTCAGTTTTCAATTAATGCTTTTTCCAATAAACCGGTACACCGAAACCCACACACAGTCAATACCCTTCAGGCTGGTACATTAGCGCCGCACCCTTATCACCGTCCACCAAATCTCACCCTCTCGCCGCTAAATTACACAAATTATACGGTGGATACCGTTTGTGATGTGGTAAATTATGTAATGCTACAGATTTTACCACACTGAGAAAAAAAGATGGTTGCTCATAGCAAAAATTTTGCTACACGTTACCAAAGTGTAAATAGTTGAGTGACTGTTGAACTTCAGGGCTACTACTGTGTTTTAATTAACAGTTGTAGTTTGGGTGGATGGGCAACTCGAGAGCATGTATAAAAAGGGTAATAAGTGTTGACGAAGCAAAAGAGGTTTGCAAGGATCGTAGCAAGTGGAAATATATATAGTCTCTGCCTACCCTCGTGGGAAACAGGCGTGAAAATATGTATGTATGTTTGAAGTTTGGAAAATACAACTACATTTTGAAAAAAAAAAGTATTCACAAGCTCACACTATTTTTGAAAGACCTATTCAACGATACCCACACGATGGATTAGTCGAGAAAAAACATTGACTCCCACTTTTACATGTGATCGAGCAACCACAAAAATCATGATTTTATTTTACCACTTTGACAGCATGATATACATTCCCATGTCAAATTACAGCTATCTAGTACATTTAGTCTCTGATGCGGACAGACAGACATGGCAAAACTATAAAAAAAAATAAAAACAACGCACACAATGGCGATTTCGGCAGAGATATTGCCTTTTCCATTTCTCACCAAGTCACCTTAGCTGACGTCTATCTTATAATCACTAAAGTTATCTAATATTGGAGTTCATTGATTCACAGCTTCGAAGGTTGATTTATGTCTAAAATCTAAGGGTGTGTGTAAGTGATTACTAAGGGTGTAAATCTTCGATAGACCTAATTTAGAGTTATTGGAGCCTTAGTGAACTAAATCTATGTCAAATGGTAATTAGATGTGAATACAGCAGACATGTCATACAAATCAATGCGTTACAAAACGGGGCAAAGGATTTAATACTGTCTTCTAATGTTTCATATAATCATCATCATCATCATCATCATTTCAGCCGCATAACGTCCACTGCTGGACATAGGCCTCTCCCAAGGTTTTCCAAAATGAGCGATCAAGAGCGGCCTGCATCCAGCGCTTTCCAGCGACCTTGGTCAGATCGTCTGACCACCTTGTGGATGGGTGTCCTACGCTTCACTTGCCAGTACGCGGTTGCCATTCGAAAACCTTTTTGCCCCATCGGCCATCGGTTCTTCGCGCTATGTGTCCCGCCCACTGCCACTTCAACGAACTAATCCGCTGGGCTATGTCAGTGACTTTTGTTCTTCTACGAATTTCCTCATTTCTGATTCGATCACGTAGAGAAACACCGAGCATTGCCCTCTCCATAGCGCGCTGATCGACCTTCAGCCTTCTTATGAGACCCATAGGTTTCATATAATCTCCATTTATATTTTGTCTGGAATTATTCAATTTAGGTACTCAATTTGGTGTCTAAATGTGAATAGTGTTCTTAGGGTAAACTTTCAGTCACTAAACGCTAATAGTCATTGAACAGAACACAATAAAACCTTATTTAATAAGGTTGCTTTCAAATCGGGAGCACTGCAGCTACTGATTATAAATTCTCTTCCGTGAATGACACTGATAAAGGCTTGGGCTCTTATATTTAGTAGTAAAATTCAGTTGGAAAATACAACAAACCTAAGCAGAACAAAATCCTATACTTTAAACGAGTAATTCTTGTATATATATTTATATATAATGAACAAAATTTAGTATTTAGGTACTGAGTAACTTAAACAGTTACTGAGTTTGGTAGCCAAGCATGTTATTATAACACGACTTACCGCTTACTTCATTTCCATTTCAGTTTACCTTAAACAATAAACAGTGAATCCAATTTTCGTCCTGCATTGGAGCGGCTTTTATCGTATGAGCCATATGTAAATGTGCACTTGTGAATTTTAATGCACTTACGGCTTAAAAATATTTAAAATTAAGAAATTTTGGATTGGCGTCGTCAAGGATGATAGTGAAAATGTGAAAACAAACCCCGGTTTCATAGCAATAGCAATACAACTGTGGATTCAACTGAGAATTCAACTAGAAATACGTTAAGACGAGAGAGTTCATAAATATCTATAGAAATACTCAATAATGCAACGGCATAAAAGTATTCAAAATAAAAAAACGTTCGATTAGCGTCGTCAAGGATAATAGTGTCAATGTAAAAGCGGACCCCATGTTTCATAGCAAAAGCAATACAACTGAGGATTTAATTGAGAAATCCAACTAGAGATACGCTAAGACGAAAGAGTTTATACAAATCTATAGAAATATTCAATATTGCCAATCAAAAATCCACGCTATCGGTCTATACAGTTAGCTATATACCTAGGCAATACAGTTCCATCTAATTGTGGGCTTTAGAAACTTCGTATAAAAATACATATTTAAAATGATATCAAAGCAAAAATTCTGTGTCGAGCCACACGCAGCGTATAATGCGCGACGCATTTTAAGTTGCGTCATGCTTGGGCCGCACCTGCGCCTATCGTCACGAAGCTTCGTGCTATTACACGATACACGCAAATGTAACCGGCCGTTATCCGGTATCGTCCCGAATATTCGGACTTAATTTTCGTTATCGCGCGAGTAGCGGTACATCAAAGGGTTTTAGCGCGCTAACAATTCGCTCTGCGTGGTCGGACTAGCGTTTATTTTCAAATTGTTAAGACGCGTGCTGTGCGACGGTGCCACGGTTGTTACTGCGTAAAAATGGAGTGGAACGATAAAATGTAATTAAAATTTTTAGGTTTTTCTTTCTAGGTTTCTTCTTAGGTTTCAATAAATGCATTATGTAATTGTTAGCACACATGTAAAAGAAAGAGTAAAAGAAAGTCGTCGTCTTTATTTAAAAAACGTAGATCACGCCAACTTGGATTATTGCCCGATGGTTCGTGAAAAATAACGAAGACGTTAGTATGATCACAGCTTTATCGCGATCACTTTTTAGTGTACAAAACGTACGTAGCTTCGCCGAGCATTTCTTCGGGACGATAGACGCAGATGCTGCCGAAGCATTACGCGTCTGTATCGCACGTCATAGGATTTCTACCCATCGACCCTTCAGTTCACACGCAAGTTAATAAATAAACAAACAGATAAGAAAAAATTAAATTGGTTGAGCTACTCCTAAACTAAGTTTAAACTTGTATTATGGGATACACTAAACAATACAATGTTTTATAATAAATACATAAAAATTACTAAATAACCCAAAACCCAAGACCATTTAAAAAGGTCCATTTTCCATCTTGCCCTGGCTGGGGATTGAACGATGAACCTCCGGGGTAGTGGACACAGAGATCGTCATCAAGTTGGATTTTCATTTAAATAAATTTAAGAGCAACGCTCTTGTCGGTGGAGTTTCTTCCATTCCTGTCTGACCTCAGCCAGCCTTTTGACGTCTTGGTACGACACCACTCCTACTTTCTACTTTATTTGGTTTATAAAGCTGTGTCTGGGTGTTCCTCATTCCCCTTTTCCTTGTATTTTGCCTTCTATTATCGTCTGCATAAATTCGTCATGCCTTACCAAGTGTCCCACATATTTCTCGCCTATAATTTCCGATATCTGTAATTAATTGCCTCCTTCCTGCTCTGTTTAGTACTTCTTCATTCGTAATCCTGTCCTTCCAGCTATTTTTTTCCATCCTTCTCCAGCACCACATCTCAAATGCTTTTAATCTCTTTATCAAGTTCCGCGAGTAAAAATTCTATGAACGTGACGCAAGATCCGCCGCGCATCATACGCTGCCTGTAGTTTGTTGCTTACTCCTATTACTTCAATTTGACCTCAAACAATAAACAGCGAATCCAATTTTCCTCGTGGATTGGAGCGGGCCTTATCGCGAGCCGTATGTAAATGCGGTTTTATGCATTTCATGTACCACGGAATGCTTTCACGTACACAAATGACTATATTTATCATAAAACAACGACATTCAAATAAACGGCCAAGTGCGGGTGTACAAAAACACATTTCTTGTATTTTATTCTGTTTTCAGACTGCCTCTGTCGTCTTTGTAATCCGGAGGTAGGGAGTTTCAATTTCGAATCCTACTGGAAAGCATATTTTGTGAAAAGTTGTTTCCAGTCTGGTTAGGATATTGCAGGCTTGAATCACCTGATGATCCGCAAAAGAAAGATGATTACGTGTTTCACAAGGCACGTATAAATTTGCTTCGCTCTTTGTGTGTATAAGTGGCCAACACAAGTGTGAGATTTTTCAAGCTGCCTAAAGGCATCTGACATAGCTTGAGGACTGCCGTACAATGATGACAGCCGGGACCAATGGCTTATACGTGCTTTTCGAAACACGGAGGTGCTCGAGAAATTTTCATGCCACTTGTGGTCACCAATCCAAGTGCGGACCACGCCCGGTATCGCTTTACTTGCGAAAGCGCTAGTAACGCGCTCTCCCGCCGGCCCACCGAGCTCCTCACGTATAAACTGTGGGTCCCGAACGCTATCTAGCGTATGCTCAAACGCATTCAAAAATTGTTTCTGGTCTACTCTTTGGGTTGCGGAGGTCAGACGACAGTCGCTTTGTGTAAAAATCAGTAACCTTGTCAAATAACCTAGGTTAGGTAGCGGACCCCGGGCTCTGAAGCGTTACCGGTGAGGGTGCAACCGGGACTACGTGAGGATGAACAACATTTTTGACTTTGTCCATATTAGTCTGGAAGAATATAAAGAACTTAGAATGTACCAGCATACTTATTTTTCTTAACTCCCAACGCGAAAAAATGGGTAGTATACGTTTGACGCCAATTTCTGTCTGTGTGTCTATCTTTGGCATGGTACGTCTCGAACGGATGGCCGATTTCGATACGGTTTTTTTATATCGTGAAAGCAAGTTTTCTTGCGATGGTTCTTAGCTATGTTTTATGAAAATCGATTAAGACGTTCAAAAGTTTTTGGGTGTAAACGCTTGAAACTCGGTTCTTTTTTGTCAATTATTTTTTAAATCAATTTATAAATGACGTTGTATCAAGATAAGAAAAATTTAATTAAAAACGTACAACTTTTTTTTTAAGTCGGATAAAAACGTATTTAACCTACCTTGCCAGCGCTGTCTGCCTGTAAGAAATTTACATCAATATGTTAATTACACGCGGCGATGTTAAACACAGAACCGAAGGATAATCCCAAACAAGGGACTAACGTCGCGGTTAGAGCATCCGCATAATCTTACCGATTACGTACGTTAAGCTAAGTTGACCTTTCATGATACCTTCCTAATAAAAACTCTTTTTTGCTACATATATACAAGACATGACATGTCTTTAGAGCCTTAGGCCATAATAAGAATAATAAGACTTTAGACATCGCTCATAAAGCATGATGTTGGGCATTAGGTAGAGTAGATTTTTTTTAATGTTATAGGGCGGAAAACGAACTAGCGGGTCACCTGATGGTAAATGATCACCGCTGCCCATGGCCAACTGCAACACCAGGGGTGTAACAGAAACGTTGCCGGCATTTCAGGAAGATATAGACTCGTTTTTCAAGGTTTCAATGTCGTATTGGTCCGGGAACACTGCTGCAGGAAGTTTATTACACAGTTCGGTCGTACGTGGTAAAAAGTTCCTTTTAAAACGTACGGTGGTTGATTGCCAACTATCCAAGTGGTGTTGGTGAAATTTTAATTTCAGGCGGGTGATACAATTTTGCGGCAGGTATTAAGAGTCCCCTAACCCTGGACATAATCAGACTTTTCCATACAAACGTAGTCTACGTTTTATTTTGAAACGACATGTCAGATATTAGTAAAAAATGTAATTTTAAAGAAATTGCAATTATCTAGGGTTATAATTGGTTTCCTACAGTAAAATGATGAACTTAAAAGAGATCCATCAGTATGGAAAACTTCTACAACCTTATATTTTCTTTCAAATTCATAATTTTAGTGTCGGAAACCAATTACAACCCTAGATAATCGCAATTTCTTTAAAATTTCAATTTTTTACTAAAATCAGACATGTCGTTCCAAAATAAAACGTAGACTTCGTTTGTATGGAAATGTCTAGGGTAAAGGGATTCTTAAGTCGAACAATTCTTCAGAGCATTCCCCATGATAAATGCGATAAAAATGCACAAGGATGCAACATCCCTACGTAGAGCCCTAGGATCGAGACGGCCGACGAGAGTCACATCGTCGATTAAACGAGTTGCGCGATTTTGAATACGGTCAAAAGGAAGAAGTTGGTATTTAGGTGCCCCGGCCCAGAGATGGGAGCAATATTCTATATGCGGCCTAACTTATGCCTTATACGATGTGGCGATGTGAAAATAATAGTAAAAGTGTCTTCGGACGACACAAGCACGCCAAGCCTACGCCTAGCGCAAGCCTAGCGAACGCCTAGCGCAATTTGAAATTTAATGTATCTAATTTGAGTCCTATTTTTTTTTTAGTCAAAAATCATTTATTTATCTTTGGATATTTATATCACTTGATAATTGTCATTTCTTTCTTCTTTCAATTTCTTAATAGTTAGTTGTTGACGTCAGACCATTTACTTACAACTAAGTTTACTCCCGCCTCCAAAGCGCAAGTACAGAAGAAGCGGTAACAAAGTGTACTGCAGCATTTTCTCCAAAAACGTCAACCTTACAATTATACTGATATTAAAATTAGATGTGTGAACTGAGAATACATTGCTATGTTAATTAAAAATGTCAAATTTGAAATTAATGTCAATTTGTATAAAATTCATGTACTGATTGTACTCAAATTATGTCATTTGTGAGTGTACTAATATAAACATTTAAAAGGGACCAGGCGCCAAGCTCAAGCCAGACTTTTTTGTCTTTAAGATAATCATCGATTCCGTAATAAGCCTTCTCACAAAGTACTTTTTTTACATAATCTTTAAATTTTCTATCTGGCATATCAAGGACCGATTCTGGCAATTTATTATAAAACTTTATACAGTTTCCCTTAAACGATTTACTGACTGTTTTCAACCTATAATACGGGGTAACTAAAACATTTATGTTACGTAAGTTTCTACCCGTAATATCACATGTTTTATTAAATAAGGCAATATTTTTCCTCACATACATTATATTTTCAAATATGTACTGGGATGGTACAGTGAGTATATCACTATCTCTCATTAATACAACACAAATTGCATTAACTGAAGTCAACACGCGCACGCTTCGGCTACGCCACGGCGTCACCTGCGCTTTTTGGTTTCATTTAAATTCTTGGCCATTCCCATGATTGGCTTTTATAATTTTCGCAGATAGAAATGTAGCTAGTAGTAGCAAATAAGATTCTTGTTTTCTCCTAGACAGTATTACATTAACTTGTTTTAGATCCCTCGATTTGCTTATAGGAGCTAGAAAAGAACCAGCTGGTGTGTTAACTTAGACTACGACGACGATTGACGAAGATATCGCATAAGATACATACAAAATAAAAACATACATTTGAATTGATAACCTCCTATTCTTTTGAAGTCGGTTAAAAATAGCATTATCTCCTTGAATCAATTATGCAATATGTTTCGCTTGCTGTTTGCATTAGACCGAACGCGGACCGATGAGATCTGAGTATTAAAGTAGGTACCTATGAAAGCTTCAAGTCCACTTTGAACTGGATGAGCTACTCGGGGCTCTCTCTCTCTCTCTCATCTCAGCGTTTTCCCAGTTGCGTCCTCAGCTGCAAGCTGAGAAGCCCGGGGTCCGCTTTCCGACTTTTTCTTCTCCACTTTGCACGGTCTTGAGCATCCTTGGTTGTAAGACGATTAGCACGCATATCATCTTTGACGACGTCAAGCCAGCACTTCTTCGGTCTACCCCGCCTGCCGGGCCCCGGCGGAGGCGGCATGGCTATACATTTGTTTCCCACGTAGCTTGCCGGCTTTCGTAGGACGTGACCGTACCAGCGTAGGCGACTTTCCTGCAGTTTGTCCGCTATGTCACGGACATGAAGACTGCCGCGGATGCGGGTGTTTCTAACACGATCTCTCCGTGACACTCCGCATATCCAACGCAGCATTAGCATCTCCGTGACACGCAACTCCTGCTTGTGCCGCTCAAGCAAGGGCCACGCTTCACTCCCATATAAAATATAAAAGGACAGGTCTAATGATGGTTTGTAGACCTGTCCCTTCAACCTAACCGGCATTTTGGGGTCACAAATGACACCAGTCACCTCTCGCCACTTTGCCCATGCGGCAGATATACGGGCCTTGACGTCGGAATCGATGTCTCCGGACGCGTGAAGTACAGATCCCAAGTATTTAAACTGGTCCGTACGCTTGACCAAGTCTTCGCCTATGCGTACGGGTGGGGGATCTGTAGCATTGCAAGCCATATATTCAGTCTTTGCCACATTTAGCTTCAGACCACCGTTTTCAAGCGACACCCTCCACACATTTGCGCGTCGCACCAGTCTCCCTCTGTCCGCATCCGCCTGTGCGATATCGTCAGCATACACAAGCAGCCACGGAGGTTGCTCGTGTGTGTCTCTGATGCTGTCAGACACTTCGTCTAATATCACACTGAACAGGTATGGACTGAGAACCGAGCCTTGGTGAACCCCGACTGTAGCGGGGAAGGGTTTGGAGTCACCAACAGCAGTCCTAACTATGGACTCGGAATCGCGGTACATATCGCGGATTATGTCAGTATAGATCTCTGGCACCCCTTTGGCCCTCAGAGCCCACCAGATCATCTCTCGAGGAACACAGTCAAAGGCCTTCTCCATATCCAAAAACAGGAAATGGAGACGCGTATTCTTTGCCCTGTATTTCTCCATGATGACTCTTAGGGCAAAGATAGGGTCCGTAGTGCCTAGGCCGGGGCGAAATCCATACTGACACTCCGAGACTGTACACTCCTGTCGGATCCGAGAGTCTATTATCCTCTCAAAGAGCTTCATGGTGTGGGACATGACCTTTATACCGCGGTAGTTGCTGCACTCTTGCACCGATCCCTTTCCTTTAAAGACTGGAGTAATAACACTCAGCCTCCATTGGTCAGGGATTTTACCGGTGAAGAGTATGCGGTTAAAAAGGTTTGTTAAGATGTCTACACCATGGTAACCCATAGCCTTCCAGGCTTCGATGAGCATTCCATCGGCTCCGACAGCTTTCCGGTCCTTCATGCAGCGAAGAGCTGAGTGGACTTCCTCAGGCGTTATTGGTGGCATTAATCCTTGATTTGGAGGGAGGTCCGGTGGCTGCACCTCTTTATGCTGCTGGTTCAGTAGCTCGTGAAAATATGAGCGCCATATCTCCTTCACCGCGAGATCTTCGCATAAAAGGTTGCCGTTAGGGTCTTTAACACAGCGGCACTTGGAGATATCCTGTGCCGCTTTGACCCTGGAACGTGCCAACTTATAGATAAGCTTCTGCCCCTCAGGCGACTCCAATCTATCGTACAATGGCTGTACGTGGTTACGCCTGGCCCGGGCAACGGCTTTCTTAGTGGCCCGTTTTGCAACCCTGTATGCGTCGTGGTCTTCAGGAGATCCGGACGCTTGCCACGTTTTAAAGAGTGCTTTCTTCACCCTTGTCTCCCTCTGGACTGTGTCGTTCCACCACCAAGTTTCCTTGTCACACTTGCGTCCACCCTTTGACATACCCAGCACTGCCTTCGCCGCACCAGTGATAGCTCCCTGAATCCTGTCCCAGTGAAGCTGGATTGGTTCGCCATCGGTTTCATCGCATTTGTTGCCGATCGCAGTTGCGAACTCTTTGGACTTGGATTCTCCGAGCCGCCACCATTAGATTTGGCGTCGACAGCGCTCAGTGGGCTTGCCAGCAGGCTTAATGCGAAGATCCATGACAAGGAGACGGTGTTGCGCAGTGAGACTCTCGCCGGGTATGACTTTGCAGTTGGTTACTTTGCCGATATGGTCTCTTCTGGTTAGGAAGTAATCGATTTGGGTAGCGCGTCCCCCGCTCCTGTAGGTGATTAGGTGCTCGGATTTCTTTCTGAAAAACGTGTTCACGATGGCGAGGTCGGCCGCCGCACTCGTTGAGAGGATTTCTCCACCCTCTGGATTGCGACTTCCGTATCCATAGCCACCATGAACACGCTCAAATTCCTCACACGCCTCACCCACATGACCGTTCAAGTCGCCGCCCAAAATGATTGCCTGGGATAACGGGATGCCACGTAGCACGCCACCGAGTAGGTTCCAGAACCTCGTCTTTTCGGCGTCTTCACAGCCAGCCTGTGGCGCGTAGGCACTTATCAAATGAGTCATAACCTTTTCGACAAGCACCACCACGACCATTAGCCGGCTGCTGAAGCGTTTTACTTCCAAGACGCTATCCTGAAGCCCCTCTGACAGCACTACGGCCACCCCATCCTCGCCACCAGGTGCACTGGTGTAGATCAGCTTGTAACCATTCCCAATGGACCGGGATCTGCAGCCTTTCCACCGAGTCTCCTGCAGGAACGCCACGGCCACTTTTCGCCTGGAAAGTACGTCGGCCAGCTCCCTCGTGCGTCCAGTTAGCGTGCCAATGTTCCACGTTGCAAAGCGGAGTTTCTGGGTTGGGGCTCGCGTCTTTGGCCGTGTCCACCCCAGACACGGTAGCCCTGGCCCACTTGTCACAGGAGTCGGGCGGGGCTCCTGCGCGCCATTTTGCGGTGGCGCCCTATCCCTATGCCTGACTCTTTTATTTTTTCTTTCCATTTTTGATTTGGCTTTATTTTACAACCGGCCGCCTGCCTGACGTCAACCCTCCTTGGGAATGCTATTGTAGCACAAGCTATTAGTGCTTTTTATTTTATTTTTTTCCTTTAGTCGCCTCTTACGACATCCACAGGGAGAGATGGAGTGGTCCTATTCTAACCCGGAACCACGCGGGCTACTCGGGGCTGTATAGTTGAATTAATGCTATTTTTCTACTCAACAACCTGTAAGGTTCGGAAACGCTCTGGGGTTTGCTGGGGTACAAAAGCATGTGTGCTTTCTGGCCGAAATCAACATGCATTTGTATCTCACTTAATTGATAATGATAATATTCACTCCAATAGCCTGCAGGAAAACCGGCCGAAACGCTCTGGGGTTTGGAGTGCGAATTTTAACTACAAAGCCTGTGGGCTTCCTAACCGAAATCAACAGGCTTGCTACTCGTAATAAATCGAAACACGGGCTATACTAAATCACTATAGTATAATATTAATAAAATTACCCGGACGGCTGTACATTTTCGTACGGAAACGCCGATTTTTTATTTTATTTTTTTAATTTTACTTTATTTTCATCATAGAATATTGATCTAGTAAAGCCCGTGGTTCGATTTATTCACGTTATATATAGGTATGTATTTGTTATAAATATAACAAATAGTTCCTATCGTTGGACTTAGTATCCCTTAACGCAAGTCTCGAACTTACTTTTGACGACCTCCGTGGTGTAGTGGTCGCCATGCTAGTCCGCCACTCAGAGGTCCCGGGTTCGATCCCCGGTCAGGGCAAGTAGGAAAATGGCCTTTTTAAATTGCCCTGGGTCTTGGATGTGTATCTATATATGTATTTGTTATAAAATATAGTATCGTTGAGTTAGTATCCCATAACACAAGTCTCGAACTTACTTTGGGGCTAGCTCAATTAGTGTTATTTGTCCAAAAAAAAAAAAAAAAACTTGTTGGAATTAAAGATGTAATTGTGTAGTAATAGAAATTTACATCAATATGTTAATTATACGCAGCGATGTTCCACACAGAGCCGGTTAAAGGATAATCCGGAACAAGGGATTAACATCGCAGTTAAAACATCCGTATAATCTTACCGATTTCTTACAAAGACGACCTTTCATGCTACCTTCTTAACCTGAATACTTGAATTTTCCGGGGTCCAGTGCTGCCCCCATTTGAAATAAATCATTTGATAGGAAACGGAGACATCATTTAAAATTTTATCTTGACCAAGCACTAGATAACCCATCAAACTACTAGGAACGGAAACGGGAACGGGAACTGGAACCGGAACCGGAACCGGAACCGGAACTGGAATGGGTACGGGAACGGGAACGGGAACGGGAAGGGAACGGGAACGGGAACGGGAACGGGAACGGGAACGGGAACGGGAACGGGAACGGGAACGGGAACGGGAACGGGAACGGGAACGGGAACGGGAACGGGAACGGGAACGGGAACGGGAACGGGAACGGGAACGGGAACGGGAACGGGAACGGGAACGGGAACGGGATATTATAACACAATTTATAACGTAAAAAATCAATTAAAGATCCTGTTAGAACCATTTTCGGCTTCTACGTGGACGAAGTCGCGGGTTACATCTAGTATATTATAATACCTACTAGTACTTAACAAATGAATTGAAATGTTGAACTCTAAAACGTTTACATTATAACGAATGCGAGTGTTGGCTATTAATAGTGAACAGTAACCATAAACAGTGGGCCATTAGCCAGTGAATATCGATATTCGGTCTAGAGCTTTGGTCTGATAAAGCGCGGTTTAGGTTCAAGTTGCCTCCACCACAGAATAAGTACAAGTATTAACGTAAAGGAGTCTTACACAGGCAAGGAATTCAAAGAAATATTTACTTAATGTAGTTAGCGCTATGCTTTAAATTAGCTCGCGTCAGAACTCAGTACCTCTTCGTGTTTAAATAAATACCTAGATATCCATTGTAAGTCAATTTGATATATTTTTATTACTCTGGACAAACAATTAATGGAAATGAATTTTATTTTTCGAAGTGGTCGCCGCTCGCATATTAATAATGTAGGTCCTGTGAGGGTTAGATTAAGTAGGTACTCATTAAGACTCCTATATTATTACTCTTTGTATCATAATCTTTGTACCACTTATATAATGTGTTATTCCGTCAAATATAGACAGTATTATTCAAACATTCACTAGTTTCATTTACCTGACAACGTCGCACCTTACAGTCCAATAATGAGGGAAAGAGCATGCCTGGCAGACAACTCCTCAGATACAAAGATGTGCTGAAGCGGCATATGAAACGTTGCGGCATAGAGCCTTCTCAGTGGGAGAAGCATGCTGCCTTGAGATCGGAGTAGAGGGCTTTGGTTAAAACCAAAGTCAATGACTTTGAAATCCATCGACTCGCTGAGCTCGAGACCAAGCGCGATGAGTTAAAGACCCGACAACCTTTTTTTTCTTTTTTTTACGGTGGAAAGATCCCTGTTACGGATACCCGTCAGCCTGCGGGGGAGGCTGTCGGGTTATGTGGGACTCCACGCCAGAGTGACGTGCCTACCCACTAAAAAACCTCCGAGTTCCATCACAACCGCTTTTGCCGGGGACACGGGAACGGAAATACAACCGCGAACCCCGGCGCGGCTGGCCGCCAAAGCGGCCCCTCCTCGGGGACGTCTAAGCGCCCCCCCACTCACCAAGTCGGCGCGCCAGGAAATCACGGCCGCGCCGTACATTCTCGGGCCAATTGAAAGGCGGCAGACTCCCACGCAGTCCACCGCCTGTGGACCCATGGGAGCCAGATAAACCGGCTGCCAGCGGCGGAGAAGATGATAGGCTCCGCCGCAAACACGGTGCGGCACCGCTCGGTCGCGGAGGATAGGGAGAGCGGCAACGTAACGCCAACACTCCTCCTCCTCCGCGACCGATTTCCAACCACTGTCACGGCGGTGTGGCCTCGCCTGAAGCGCCGGGAGAGCAATGAAACATTCCCCTCCCGGCGGCCCCACCCCGCGTGGGGGGAGAACTTCCCACTCCCCCGCCGCCCCATTGGGCGCATCCCAACAGGCTTAAGGCCGAAGCCGAGCCCGCGGGAGCGCCCCTCCTCGGGTGGGGGAGAACTTCCCACTCCCCCGCCGCCCCAATGTGGGCGCTCACTGCTGGTAGACGACAGCAGGAGCGCTCCCTCGCGGGTTCCTCTTAACTTCCCCGTGGCTCGAGGCTACCACGGGTACTGAGCCACCCCGGTACGACAAACCGGGAACCCATTGGGGGGGAAAGGCCCGACCACCTGCGCTAACTCAGTTTAACTTTATTGACGGTGTGCTCACATGCCCATAATGCGCGAGGACTTTCACCCATAAGATTAGCTACATACGTCACATGCGAGCACATGAGCGAGTTCCACAACTATAAAGCAGTCGCTATGACCAAAACCGGTCGGACATCATCATCATCAATAATGTAGGTATATTTTCGATACCTGAACGGGGAGTGACATAGGACTGCCTCCACGTATCTAATAAAATAATTTAAATTAACCATCTTCGCGGCGAATCTCCTAGGTTAGGTAGCGGACCCGAGGCTCTGAAACGTTACCACTGACGAAACATCCGAATACGCTCGAAATATGATGAATTTAAATTAAAATAAACTTTACACGTACGTAATGCAAACTTAACTTATTGACGAGTAAGAGTGTATCTAAGGGTCTTAATAATTATTGATTAAGCATTTGAATTTTTGATTCAAAGATTCAAAGATTCAAATGTTTATTCAGTAATTAGACCTTTACAGGCACTTTTACACGTCAATAAGTATAATTTATGTTACGTGTAAAATATATTAAAATTTAATTTATTTTTAAAGAAAAGCTACCGATACCAGCGCTTCGTAACGACCACTGCTAAGAAGAAACGCCGAAAGAAACTCATTTTCACAGTATTGGTCGCCTACTCGCCAGAAGGGCTTTGTCATATTATTATAATTGTCTTTTAATTAATAAATACTTATAATATAATACAATATTGACACATTATAACATGTAATGCTTGCGAACCAGTAAACAAACATAAATTGCGTAATACAAAATATTAAGTAGTCAAAAAAGCGAAGCCGAGCTGACCAGTCCCTCCCGGCAGCACCCGTTCACGAGTTGACGCACGGATCAGCCATCGTTAAACTCAACCATTCAACCATATTAGAGGGAATCCAACGACCTGACCAGCGACGCCACCACCGGATTGGACATTTTAGTGAGCATGAAAAACCCGAACTCGCAGACCTTGTCAAGAGAAAATATTAATTATATGTTGGTCACTTATTGATCGCAGAGCATTTACATGTTTTTACAGTAGGCTTATTATGGTAACAGAAAATGCAGCTATTTATGTTTCATAGAATAATCTTTATTGAATAGAATAGAATAATCTTTATTGAATATAACTAAACACACACAAGCTATTTAGAAAGACGATAAAAAACACATAAAAATACAGAAGTTATTATATAAAACAATAGTCTGTGTGAGTTGCAGCAATTCAAAAGGTCAAAGCTCAGCGTACATCTTTACTCACAGATGCAAGTAAAGCGCTGATTTTCTGCTATGACCTGAAGTGATCGACACTGATACAAAATAATAATAATAATAATAAATATACAGTACAGTGTAGCCAAAACATTATAAAGCAAAACAATTCAAATATAACAAAACAAAAAACATATAAAATTAGAACCATATACAAGCTAAAAAGTTATAAAAGCACAAATAAAACAATGTTGGTGAAATGGTGTTGAGATGAGTGATGTGGTGTGTAATTGAAATGTGAGATTGATGTGTAGTTGTGTGTTATGTTGGGTATGTGTTACCAGAACAGCTAATCTTTTACACAGCAAAATCCGCCACCGACCAACCTCGTGGTAGACCTACATTTTGTTTATTCAAGAGAAATTTTTTAAATTTTTGCTTGAATGAATATTTGGACGATAACAATCTTATCGGAGGAGGAATGTTGTTCCAACATTTGGTCGATAGATATCGGAAACTGCCGGCAAACGCTGCTGTTTTATGTGAATGACCTGCTAAAATATCACGCTTGGATCTAGTGCCATACCTGTTGTGAAAAGTCGAAAAATTTAGTTTAGCGTACAGATAAAAGGGCTTTTTAAATTTAATTACCTCAAAAAGAAGAGATGCCAGGTGTAAGTGTCTTCGAGCAGTCATTTTTAAAGTTGAGGCTGCGTTTAAGTAAGGGGTGATTCGACTTCTAGGGGGTATAACGTAGCAAAAACGACAGCACGCATTTTGAACCCTTTGGACGAGACGGCTCGTTTTTGACAACAAACGAGGTCCATAGATTAGATCTGCATAGTTCAAACGAGACAGAATCAAAGATTCACAGAGCATTATTCGGTTTTTCTCGCTCAGAAGATGCCGGATACGATATAACATTTTGAGGCGGTAGAAACACGACTTAACCAAACTTTCAACATGCTTTTCGAATCGTAATTGGCTATCAAGAAGTATTCCTAAATTTTTTGCTTCTTTTGTACGTGCAATACTTCTATTACAGACTTGAATTTTAGGATCTGTACTAAGGATCTTTTCAATTTGAATTTTTGAACCCAATATAATAAATTTAGATTTATCTGGGTTGAGTACAAGCCCATTTCTGTCTGCCCATCGGGCGACACCTTCTAAGTCCTCATTTATCCTTGATTCTGCGTTTTTAAAGTCCTCAGGCTTGGCTGATATGTATAACTGGACGTCATCAGCATACAGATGGTATTTGCAATTTTTAATAGAGCGGACAAGATCTGCGCCGTATAGAATAAAAAGCAGAGGACCAAGAATTGATCCCTGTGGAACTCCACGATTTATAGATTTAATGTCAGAAAATACATACGAGCCATTTTCCTTTTCAATTTTGACACTCTGAGATCGATCTTGGAGATAATCAGTAAACCATGCCAAGCAATCTTGATCTACACCGTAATAAGATAACTTAGAAAGTAGTAATGGAATTATTATGCTATCAAAAGCACGAGAAAAATCCAACAATACTAGACACGTACCCTTTCCCTGATCTTGTTCAGACAGGATATTATCTACGACGTCTAACAGTGCAGTAACGTTTTTGTGTGTGGAGAGTAATGGAAAATGTTTAGGAAGTATCCACGCGTTTTTATCTCTTAAATAATCATTGATAGTATAGTACGCATTGTTCAATAAAACTTTTTTAACATGTGTTTTAAATTTTGCCATTGGTAGGTTAACGATCGCTTCGGGAAGTTTATTAAATAATGTTATACCTAGACCTAAGAGTGACTTTCTAGTTTTAGCAAGTCGAAATTTAGGCGTATGAAGCTGATTTTTGTTGCGAGTATTATAACTGTGAACATCACTATTTTCCTTGAAATTATTTAACCTAGATTTAACAAATAGAAGATTGTCGTAAATAAATTGAGATGTCACAGTAAGAATATTTATAGATTTAAATAACTCTCTTAAGGAATCGCGTGATTTTAGTCCGTAGATCGACCGAATTGCTCTCTTTTGTAGCACAGAGATAGTATGTATGTTAGCCGCTTTACCCCATAAGAGCAAGCCATATGACATTATGCTGTGAAAATAACTAAAGTATACTAGCCTAGCAGTTTCAACGTTAGTACACCGTCTGACCCTCCTCACAGCATATGCTGCCGAACTAAGTTTCTTAGCAGTGGCCTCAATATGTTTATCCCATTTTAAGTTCCAGTCTACAGTTATGCCTAAAAATTTGGTGTTGGGTACCCATTCTAGAACTTGACCATTAAGACTCAAAGGTATGTGAGTATTAGGTTTATTATATATATAGTGAAAAATTAACGCACTTAGTCTTTTGTGTGTTTAAGGCCAGATTATTAGTCGTAAACCAACTAAGTACTTGTGACATAGTATTGCTTACATCGTCATAGTTTGTGCATTTTCTGTCAACCTTAAAAAGTAAAGATGTATCATCAGCAAACAATACTACTTCACACAACTTTTCTGCAAGACAGGGGAGGTCATTAATATAGATCAAAAACAAAAATGGACCAATTATTGAACCCTGAGGCACACCCCTGCTCACAGGTACACTATTTGAGGATACTCTGTTGATTTCAACTCTTTGAGTTCTATTATCAAGATAAGATGAAATAACAGAGAGTGCAGTATCAGTAACGCCATAAAATTTTAGTTTATTTTTTAATATTATGTGATCGACACAATCGAATACCTTCGACAGATCGCAAAAGATACATATAACGTCTTGTCGATTCTCCCAGGCTTCGTAAATAATTTTAACTAAGGTCGCTGCTGCATCAGTGGTAGAGCGCCCTTTTGTAAATCCATATTGGCGACAGTGAAGTAATTTATTAATATTAAAATACGATACTAGCTGGTCTAATATAATTTTTTCAAATATTTTACTTAAAGCCGGTAATATTGAAATTGGTCTATAATTGTTCGGATCATCTTTGGATCCCTGTTTAAACAGTGGTATAACTTTACTTGCTTTCATTAAGTCAGGGAAAACACCTTCTGAAATACATTTATTAAATATTAAAGTTAAGTGAGGAGCAATCAGGTCGATGATACTGCTCAAAACGGAAACCGAAATACCCCATAGATCCTCAGTTTTTTTAGTATTAAGAGCCTTGTAAGCTGAGATAATGTCATATGGAGTTATGCTAGTTAAGGTAAAAGTTGTTTTGGGCGTAGATGAATTACTTTTCAATAGTTCATCGGCGGCGTTCGGACATGAAAGCAATGACTGGGTGATATCTTTGGAAATGTTAGCAAAAAAAAGTATTGAATTCATTAGCTACTTCGATATCCGAGTCAGCGGTTTTATCTCCTATTTTTAATGTGAATGTTGAGTCCCTAGTATTGGTTTTTCCTGTCTCATTATTAATAATTGACCATGTTGTCTTAACTTTATCTTTAGAATTTTTAATTTTGTTCGTTAGATGTAATGCTTTCGCAGCCAAACACACCTTTTTGAACAATTTTGAATATTTGATTGAAAGGGCATCCACCTATAATGTGCAGATGACCTGATCAAGTTTTTTTAGAAAATACTGGGTCCAGAGGGGTTACTCCAAAAGCGATAAGCAAGACGGACGTTACTGGGTAACCGTGTTTCAGTGTCAAGCAACATTGATCCCTAACGTACGATGATAAAGTCTAATTTAGTTTGACATAGAAATAGGACGCCACTTTCGTACGACTAACGTATTATTTTGTGGAGTAACCCCCCAGGCTGCTTTAGATCGCCCATTTCGTAAATTTTAAGAGAGACCAATGTACAGCTATCAATGTTCTTTGGCCGAAATTATTTGATTTGAGAAATGGCTAAAAAGATACTACCCCTAGACCTTGTTACATCTAGACTCTTAAAAAAACTCTGTTAGTCGCTTCTGCTACCGCTCGTCGCTATAGGTTGAACCGCTTGCTAACATCGTAACGCAAAACGCTCGACCATCCGCTTCGCCACAAATATTTAGTGGTCTATTGTTAATGTTGCTTTATTCTAATTGCTATTGAAATTAATTTGCACGTTTCAATCGGGCAGTTTTTACTGCTGAGTGGGGGAAGATGCAAATCATATCAGTGGGTAACGCGTCTAGCAATCTATTAGGGTGTGTTCGGACGACACGCGCACGCCAAGCCCACACTTAACACATGCCTAGCATAAGCCTAGGACCAGTGTGGGCAATACATTAATCCGTTACGATAAAAAATAACGATTAATTAGTTAATCGCGATTAAAGATTAACGATTAACTATTTCAATCGTAGATTAATGAAAAAATTTATTCAAACATGGTGGGTGCAGTACCAATTTGTTGCCAATAAAAAAAAAAGTCTTCCTGTGATTTTGATTCCTGTTTGTCCATCCTAAAGATAGGTGCCGATCGATACCTAGCGAATATTTTATTTAAATACTAGCTTTAACCCGTGACTTCGACCGCGTAGAAGTCGAAAATGTTTCTAACAGGATTTTTTATTGGTTTTTTACGTTATTATTTTTCCCGCCCCCGTCCCCGTTTCAAATGGGGGCAGCACCGGACTCCCGTTAAACACTTTTACACAAAATGTGCTGGTTACCACAGTTCACATAGTAGGACAGGTCCCTGCACAGTAGTGCACAGAGACAGAGTACAATTTGTAATACAATAAGATACAAGCTTTATGAACCTCATCCTCATGTATAAACATACTCACTAACACCGCGATTACCTTGTCGTTTCGCTTTAATCCCGACGGGTTCGGTAGCCCGGAATTTGACCCTTATGTAACCTTTGCATTTGCGGCCTAGGGCTCTAGCCTGTTTGCTTAGAGCCGCAAGACTCAGAATGATATATCTGCCCCATTAAGAATCATCATCATCATCATCATTTCAGCCGCATAACGTCCACTGCTGGACATAGGCCTCTCCCAAGGATTACCAAAATGACCGATCAAGAGCAGCCTGCATCCAGTGCTTTCCAGCGCCCTTGGTCAGATCGTCTAACCACCTCGTGGGTGGGTGTCCTAAGCTTCGCTTACCAGAACGCGATCGCCATTCATGAACGTTTTTGCCATTAAGAATAAAATGTGATAATGTTACATTTGTAATCGGTATATTTTTTTTTTAATTTATTGCACTTACAATCTATAAGATTATGTAACCACAACCAGTAACCTCGTCAAATCAACAAAGTTAGGTAGCGGACCTCGGACTCTGAAGCGTTACCGCTGAGGATGCAACCGGGAATACGCTCGAATGATGATGAATCTATCGTACGTAATGGTTTTGCATCTAAACTTCCCAACTATTTTTTCTGCCTTGCACCTCACTTGTTTCCGTCAACATCTCCAAGTAACTTGGTTGCCTGGAAGAGATTGCAGTTGCGATAAGGCCGCCTTCTGACATCGTTATGTTATCTATTATTCTGTATCGTTACGTTTGTTTTTTGCAATAAAGATTGTAACTAACTAAACCTTGGGATCATTGGTTCGATACCCATTGAGGTTAAAAGTAAAAATTTCATTTCTAACGTAACATTTATTTATATTTAAAGAAGAATTACAGAAATTTCCAAGCCAATTAACTCAAACCAACTCGCAGTGCATTTCATGCAGTTTGTGCAAACAACTGCGAGCGACCCGCAAACTTGTTTGGGACGCGCGGAATGCAATAAGAACTGCGTTCATGTATCTTTTGGTACACCATTGCAGCCTAAAATCAAGACATAAGGTTTCGTTTTATGCTTGTAAACAATTTTTTAAATGTGCTGGTTTAAAAATGTCAACTAAGTTTTAAGAATTTTATCGTTACAGGCTATACACTCCACTGCTGGACTAAAGTCTCTCCCAATAAAGGGGGGTTAGCCCATAATTACAACGCTGGGCAGAATGGTTGGTAATCACAGAAGAAAGTCTTTACACACGCTGCAGCCCGTCCTCTGTTACCTATATCTCCCTTAATCGCCTATTACGACACCAGTGGGGGCGGATAGTAAAGGTGGTAACAAATCGTATTCTACTTTTCCGTCACTACTCTGCCACAGTCTTATTACATTAGTAAACTCGTTTTCTATTTGTCGAAAAATAAATAAAAAATCCTTACCTAACATCGAATTTTATTTTGATCCAGAAATTTTCAAGCCAATTAACGCAAACCCCACTCGCAGCGCATTCCATGCAATTTGGGCAAACAACTGCCAGCGATCGGCAAACAAACTTGTTTGGGACGCGCGGAATGCAATAAAGACTGCGTTCGTGTAACTTCTGGTACCATTACAGCTGGAAATAGAAACTAAAAGTTAGCTTTTCTACCATTTGCAGGCCAAAAGAGGCAGATTCTTGTACACACATTTTTCGGGAATACTGCTTATCAGCCTGTAAGTATTAAATATGTATAAAATCATTAAACTCAATTATCATTCGTCCATCATCATCATAAACCTCAACCATCGTTCTTCGTTGCTGGTCTATAATTCTTCCATGTTGGTCTGGGGTTCTTCGAAGCTAGTCTAAAGGAAAAGAAAAAAAAGCGGTCAAGTGCAAGTAGGACTCACTCATGAAGGGTTCCGTAGCAGCAAGTAATATTTTTTGAGTTGATTGAATGAAAGGTAAATTGCGGTTTCCGATTTATGACGTATTAAAAAAAATACTTACTAGATCTATCTCGTTCAAACCAATTTTCGGTGGAAGTTTGCATAGTTATGTACATCATATATTTTTTTAGTTTTATCATTCTCTTATTTTAGAAGTTACAGGGGATTCACATTTTACCACTTTGGAAGTGTCTCTCGCGCAAACTATTCAGTTTAGAAAAAAATGATATTAGAAACCTCAATATCATTTTTGAAGACCTATCCATAGATATTTCACACGCATGGGTAGGTACAATGCAAAAAAAATTTAGAGTTTCAGTTCTAAGTACGGGATACCCCCAAAATTTATTGTATTTTTTCTATTTTTGTGTGAAAGTCTTAATGCAATTCACAGAATACATCTATTTATTAAGTATCAACACTATAGTTCTTATAGTTTCGGAAAAAAAGTGGCTGTGACATACGGACGGACAGACAGACAGACACAATGAATCCATACGAATCTTATCAATAAGCAATGCGGCAGCAACACATAAATGAGTTTCTTTCGGCGTTTCTTCTCAGCAGTGGTCGTTACGAAGCGCTGGTATCGGTAGCTTTTCTTTAAAAATAAATTAAATTTTAATATACTTTACAAGTAACATAAATTATACTTATTGACGTGTAAAAGTGCCTGTAAAGCTCTAATTACTGAATAAAAATTCGAATCTTTGAATCTATTTCGATTCCTTGAACGTGATAGTACCTTATTATGCAAGGCACAATAATATCGTTTCCATTTATCTAAATGTAGCCGCAAAATAAATAAAATGTCCACTAACTCTGCAACGCTATCACACAATTAACTGCAGTTTAGGAGGAATTAGTTAGCATTAGCTGTGTCGTAACTGTTACATATAGTGTGCGAATAACAAGTGGTTTGGTATGGTCGGATGCAAATACCTATTTATTCAGCATTTATTGTCACATAAATTACAATTAGCCCCGACAAAAAAAGAGTGGTGTTATAAGTTTTTACGCTCATGTCTTACTGTCTATCGATTGGTCTGTCTCTCAAACACATGGGCCGATGCGATTTTTTTAGGTACGCGAAAGCAAGTTCCCTTGCGGTGGTTTTTCAGCTATGTTTGATGAAAATCAAAAGTTATCGGGGTTAATGCTTGAAAGTCACGATTATTTAATTTATCTGGCAACTAATAGATGGCGCTACAAATAGCAGTTCCACTTAACATCGGTCTGAATACGGAGTTTCGCCACCCATCACCAGATGATGACATCAGGGTTTTTTTAATAATTGGTTTTTTAACAGCATCACAATACTCGGATTATTATACACATCAAAATATGTGATGAAAAATTTCGCCACGAGTAGGATTCGAACTCGCGTCCCTCACGTTAACGCCGTGCCGTGAGTGCACTACAAATTGATTAAAGGGTGGTAGTGCACTCACGGCGTTAACGTGAGGGACGCGGACACATGTTTTAATTTGGAGGGTTTTTTAATTTATTTGTCAAGTAAATTTTTCAAGAGAATGTTTAGTCAGTTCAGTATCGAGTACTGAGTGCCCTCTTTCAATCATCATATCAGCCGCAAGAAGTCCACTGCTGGACATAGGCCCTCCCCAAGGTTTTCCAAACCGAGCTATTGGAAGCGGCCTACATCCAGCGCATTCCTGCAACCTTGCTAAGGTCGTCCGACCACCTTGTTGGTGAGTCACCCCTTTCAAAATGTAACGTGATATACCAGTCAGCTCTTATACACGGTGATTTTTTATTGGTTTTGGAGCCAAAGGCCACTTCATAAGGATCGTTAGTAAGACCTCATTAGCTAGTCAAAATAGAAATTCAGAAACAAAAAATGTTGCCTGAAACTCGAAAGTAAAATCGTGAGATCAATTAGTAGCACCGGCGGCGCCTAGCAGCGGCCGGCTAGATTTCGAGTTCATCGGGGTCACGCTCACGCGGCAGCTTTGTACTGGCGTAACTACGTGGTCTCGATCGAAAATCATTTTCGCAACTTTTTTATCTAATATCATACACAAATTTGGATTACGTATATGTATAGAGGAATTTATTTACCAAACGACATTTTTTTTTCAAAACCAATGAAAAGTCAGCGTGTATGTAAAGACTAATAAAGGCGGGAAAGTAGACATCAAACCTCACATAACAAGCACCAAACTTTTTGCTCATAAACAAAAATAAAAGTAGGTACTCGTAAATAAACATAATATACTTTTGGGAGCTGAGCAATCCATCAAAAGGGCTATAGCAACTTGTACCGACATTGATGCATGAACTTATTTAATCACTGTAACGTATTTCATTTCGTGTTATGTGGAGAAACTGGTAGAGTGGAAATCATTGGAGATTGGATGATAATATGTATTAATGGAGCAGTAGTGCCCTTTGTAGGGCAAGCTTCGTGTCAGCGCGTTCGTCTTGTGATCTTGGTCATGGGTTCAAATCACACTGGGAAGCATCTTTGTGAAAAGTTGTTTCCAGTCTGGTTAGGATATAATAGCCTTTCAGTAAAAAAAAATGATTTTCTAGCACTTATTACAATCAGTTTTACTTCTAATATAAAGTTATGAAAATAAAATATAAATTCTAAAGTTAAATTAGTTATGCCGCATGCTGCTATTGCAAAAGGCCTCCCCTAATTTTTCCCATCTTCTCCTATCCCAAGCTTTTCTCCACCAATGCTTCGTAAATTTTGATATGTCATCTCTATGACGACCTGCGTGGCGTAGTGGTTACCATGCTAGTCCGCCTCCCAGAGGTCCCGGGTTCGATCCCCGGTCAGGGCAAGAAAATGGCCTTTTTCAAATTGTCGGGTCTTGGATGTTTATCTATATATGTATTTGTTATAAAATATAGTATCGTTGAGTTAGTATCCCATAACACAAGTCTCAAACTTACTTTGGGCTAGCTCAAAGAGTGTTATTTGTCCCAATATATTTATTTATTATTTATCTTTCCACCTCGTTCTTGGTCTACCCATTCCGCAGTTCCTGTCTTTTGGGATCCATTCTGTGGTAATCTTTTCCCATTTGTTATTTGGCATCCTTCCGACGTGTCCTGCCCAGTTCCACTTAAGCTTCATTGCTACTTTTTAACGTCTTCTATATACGGTTAGAATATAGCAGGCTTGAATCATCTGATTATTGGAAAAGAAAAATAATTCCGTGATTCAGGAAGGCACGTAAACTGTGATGAACGACTTCTAGCGTTTGCTCAAACCTATTCAAGGATGGGTTCCGGTCTACCCTTTAGATTGCAAAAGTCGGACGGCAGTCGCACTGTGTAAAAATCAGTAACCTCGTCAAATCACCTAGGTTAGGTAGCGGACCCCGGGCTCTGAAGAATTACCGCTGAGGATGCAACCGGGAATACGTGAGAATGATGAAGATGCAGCGGTGGTGGCTAAGCTGTTTACGCAATAGCTGTGCGTCTGTAAGACACCAGTTTGCTACAAAACAGTCGCGGAGCCTCCCTAGAAACCGATTGTCGTGGAGTTCCTTTAGGGGTTTCTAATATATACGCATTTATTTCTAATAAAAATTAGTCTACGTATAATGTATATTATATCGACGCACCGCGCATTAAAAAGTCCATTTACTATTTTCATGAACCAAAAACTAGCAGCATAGGATTGCACACACCCACATATTAAAAATACGAAAATTTTCGCGAATTATTCAAATACACTCACAGTGATACATTTTGTATAAACACGCAAACAGAGACATGTTATTCACACTAAGTCAGTAAAAATAAAAATATGCAAATTGTAAGCCGGACATTGAACGACTTAAGCTTAATAGAACCTAATTAGGTACCTAGGTATTAAATTCGTTTCATAGTTTTATTAGTTGTACTAGGCCAAATTCTCACCTAACGCCGCTGCACATTATAATTTTTCGAACAACAAAGCCGACCCGAAACAATCAATACATTTGTTCGGCTTGATTCGGCTTATGCCGATTAGATCGTTTCTTCAGGTCTGATCGGCATAATTCGGTTTACATTACGTACACCAAGGGCCGTAACAGACGCGGCGCAAGTTGCGCCGCGTAACAGCTAGTGATAGGCGATGCATAAATACCCAATCAACCCATTTGAGTATTTACTCAGTAGATTGAGTAAATACCCGATAAATATCCTTATTTATTCATTTGGTAAGTAGATTCATTTATATGAGTTGCGACTCATATTTATATTCATGATCATTATTTCATGTTTTCATGACAATTTTAAAACTTAAATCTAGTATACACTTGCAATTCTTGTCGGAAAGTGTGTGCGTACGCCATAATATGCTTAAAATGTAGGTAAATGTTATGTGCGACGCTAAATTATATGAAAATACCATACTAATCATACACTGAAAGTAGACTTCTTTGACTAATTATCATTTTTGGTGGGAGGTGTGCATAGACGTAATTTTACGTAAAAATAAGTAAACAGACATCAAATGCGATGTCAATACATGAGCACGCTCTATTTACTCTATTTATTAAATCTAGTGAGTAAGTACTCAAATGGGTAGATTGAGTACTATCCACTGCCCATCTCTAGCTGTTACGCGACGCAACTTGCGCCCCGTCTGTTGCGGCACTAAATATTCATAAGCATTGTATAGCCATGCCACCTCTGCCCAGCAGACGTGATCCAAGAAGAACTGGCTTGACGACGTCAAGGATGATATGCGTGCCAATCATCTTACAACCAAGGATGCTCAAGACCATGCGCATTGGAGAAGAAAAAGCTGGAATGTGGACCCAAGACTTTGCAGAATGCAGCTAAGGATGCAACTAAAAGAGAAGAAATCTTCATTGCAAAAAGCAGACCGTCATAATGCGGCAGTTGCTGTGTGTGTACTACAAGTTACTTATGTGACACCTACCAACTGTTTAGTAATCTACTAAATTTAAAATATACATCGCTGTCTCGCTCTCACTCTCTTCCCTCCGCGCGTTTCATGATGAGACGCCTACACTGCGTCCGTATTATTTTAATCGTTTAAAATATAATTTCCTTATAAATTAAGTACAGTCGGGGGCAAATAAAACTGACCCCCTACCGTATGGCCCTTAAAGACAAGGGGTCAGGTTTATCTGCCCCCGACTGTACAAATAATTTAAGGGCTGATTCAGTCCATCATTTTGAACAACTTTTGCCAGAAAATTCTATGTCGAAATACGAAAAAAAAAATCATTTTCCATAGTAGTAGTATGGAACCTAAATTATTGTTTTCATATTTCCGTATACATTTATTGGGAAAAGATGAAAAAAATTATGGATTGAATCACCCCTAAATATTAGTGCTTAATCATAAAATTGTAAAATAACTAGCGATGCATCCGATACCGATACCGATACCGATATATCGGCGATACTTCGGGTTAGCCGATATTTTTATGACCGATTCAACGATACTTTTTTTTTAAATCGCCTTTCTCCGCAAAACTTAAGATTACTTTGTTTTTTAAAATAAAAGTGTTATTAATGTTCATTACTAAAATTTATAATAATTATCTAATATCGACCTATGTAACTACTTTTCATATTAATAAAAAAATAATCCGACTGGTGATTTATTTATTTTATCTTCATGTTTGATTCAATTAACGTATCGGTATGGGTATCGGTATCGCCGATATTTGTATAAGAGTATCGGTATCGGTATCGTATCGGCGAAAAGGCGTATCGATGCAACCCTAAAAATAACAGTGAGAAACATTGTAAAAACATTGCTAAATAAATGTGGTGAACGTATATAATGTGTATTTGAATAACGCAGTCATCTCTACATGTCCAATACATAACACTAACTTTACTTAAATTAATTTACCACCAAGACTTCCCAGTACCGTATCTAAATAACGTGTATCACTGCTGTCCATACAACCTATTACGAGACATAGGATCATCCATTAAATTGTTCGTGATAGCGCAAATTAGAGAAAGATATAGAAGTGTAAAAAGTTTTATAATAAATACGATACACACACATACAGATATCGTTTGATGTATTGTTTGCCTACTGGCACGCCTAGCAAAATAAACCCCCGCGTAGTAAAGGCAGAGGAGAATTAAACTTGTTTTAACCAATTACAGTCCTCGAGGCGTAAGCTCAGCTTTGCAGTGTGCGCAGAAAGTAGTCAGTCAAAAATTACATAAAATTACATAAAAAAATCAATGTTTTATTAGAAAGAAATGAACCAATTCGATTATTTAAAAAAAAACACAATATTACGTTTATTTAATATTATTTACAATTAATATGTGTCAGACCAAGTTTCAAACATCAGTATAAACCGGTGGAGGCTATACCGTGCCTCAGGCCGATGTCCTACACTATCTGTGTCTACTCACATAAATGCAAATTTGAGTTTACGTCTCGAGAACTGTACGCTACGAAAGTCATAAGAAGTTCATTAAGGAGGTATAAGGCTGGTTTCACAGTGGTGCTTACCGTCTCCGCGGGTGGCAAGCGCGAAAACTTACAAAACATCTGCAGTTTACTTTGTAACGCTCAAAGACACTCAAAGCGCGTGACCAACCGCAGTGGCAAAAGCGGCAATGTAAAACCACAAGTAATAGAGAACGAACTGCAGCATCTTGTATGCAAAAACTTCGTACCATATTCCGTGACGACTTAGAAGACTTTAAGGTGAATGCTAAGGGCTGTACATTAAATAATTCCCGCTAGATGGCGGTGATTTTAATATTTTTAGATTTATCAATTTCTTTTTTTTTTTTTTTTTTTATTCGGTTCGCAAACTGGTTTTTACAATAATATAAACTGTTCAAGTGAAATATACATGGCATATAATGTACAACCTTCTAGGAGCGAACACAGCATGCACATAGAATATATTGGCTCGCAGTAACAATGTAAAAAATATATAATTATGAATGGCTTCTTAAAAAAACACATATATGTATATATAGTAAACTAACATTATAAAGTATGAACAAAAAAGAACCTTTTAATTATATTGGGCGATGCACTAAAGATATCCATCTCGTGGCAAATTTTATTATATTGAGAACACATGCGAATCAGTGGTGAATGATGACGGTAATTTGTACGACACGAAGGCAAACAAAAGGTAATTCGATTATGCAGACGACTACTGGTTCTAGGGACAGAAAATGATATCCTACTTAGAAGATCATTCAATTTCTTGCGAGATAAGAGTCCTGACAGGAAATAATTTTGGTAGGCGAGCGTTAAACATACTTTTTATTTATTTTGTGGCATACTGTTATGCTTTAGTCAACATAATTCAGAAAAAGCCCCATAATAAAATCTGTCATTATGTTTCGTATCCGTATATAGCCCATCAGGCTGGCTAGGGACCAATACTGAACTGGGTTTAGTAGTGGTCCTTAACCAGCCACTAGGTGGTGTAATGGTCACCATGCTAGTCGGCCACCAGAGGTCGCGGGCTCGATCCCCGGTCAGAGCAAGTTGGATGGCCTTTTTTCAAATTGTCCTGGGTTTTGGATGAATATATATATATATACAGGGTTGCTGGTAACTAACGCAAAACCTTTTAACATCAGAATCAAACTCCCCAACACATTATAGATCTGCAAGAAAAAAGGCAAAAATTGCAGAAAATAAAATGGGCCTCCCATACAAATTCACTGATCACCTGGTCTAGTTTCTATGGGGATTCCAATTTCTTTTCTTAGATTTTTTATTTTTTTCTTGCAGATCTATATTATGTTAGGATTTTGATTCCGATGTTAAAAGGTTTTGCGTTAGTTACCAGTAACCCTGTATATATTTGAATAAAAAAAATTGACCTTGACTTTGACTTTGACTTTGTCGCAAATGGCCAGGGAACATGTCAATCTGTCACAAACTGTCAATAAAAAGTCTCGCGATCGTCGGCTACCGTCAGCGACTATCGGCAACTGTCGCCGACTATTGGCTACTATTGGCGACTGTCGATGTCACGGGCATAATATCGCTCGCCTCATATTCTTCGCCCCACCCACATAAGGCTCTTGCAGTATGGCAATTTAATTATTATCTGCCTCAATTAGTGCTTCATAAGTTGCTAGCTTTTTTCTTTGAAGGTTGACTTGCATAACATGGTACGGGGTATTTGTGCCTGTGGTAACCTCAGCAGTATGCAATAGCCGACCTGGCTATGTTGTCCCACTTCTTCCTCACCACGCATTCATTACTGAATGCGTTGTGGTCTACACAACCCAGGTCAGCCTTCTTGCAGTTTCTGCATGAAGGTGCTCCACCGGCGAGCCATTTCGCGCACTGAGCCTTAAGGTGGGGCCACAATGGCTGCACAGCTCTACCGTCTGCTTGCAGCACCACCTGCTATGGCCGTACTCAAAGCAGCAGGAGCACTGTAGCAGTGGGGACTGGTCCTCCACCCTAATTACTTGGAGATCAATTCTCAGTGATCCCGCGTCGACTGCCGCCTAAGCCCTTAGTCACTTACCGGTCTGTCTAGAGTGATGATCCTTCCTTACTGGGAAGAGACTGTCTCTTGGAATGCAGTCGTAGCACTAGATGTTTGTATTTCGAGCTTATACTCGTTGATCTTTCAGTGTTTTGGGGCCGAAGGCCAATTCATGAGGATCGTTAGTGAGACCTAATTAATAGTCAAAATACAAATTCTGAAACAAAAAATTTTGACTAAAGCTCGGAAGTAAAATCGTGAGATTAATTATTAAGGCGCTACATGAATTTTTCGGGGTCCAGTACTGCCCCCATTAGAAATAAATCATTTGAAAAGAAACGGAGATATCATTTAAAATTTGGTCTTGATCAGACCCTGGATAACCCTTTAAACTATTTTATGAACTACTGTTTACAGTTTAAAGTGAGAACGTGAAGCTTTTCTACGCACAATTGCGAAAAACGGCCACTTTTGGGGTATGTGCGTAGATAAGCTTCATATTCTCACTTTAAACTGTATTCAGTAGTTCATAAAATAGTTTGAAAGGATATCTAGGGTCTGATCAAGACAAAATTTTAAATGATGTCTCTGTTTTCTTTCAAATGATTTATTTTAAATGGGGGCAGCACTGGATCCCTAAAAATTCATGTAGGCCCTTAACTAGTCTAAATACAAATTCTGAAACAAAAAATGTTGACTAAAGCTCGAAAGTAAAATCGTGAGATTAAGTACCGGCGGCACGGGGCGTACAGAGGGCGCCACCCGGCCGGCCGGCTAGATTTTGAGTTCACCAGGGACAAGCGGCAGTTTTGGACAGGTGTAATCGATCTCGATCGAAAATCATTTTAGCAACTTTTTTATGTTATATCTAACACAAATTATAAAATAAAAAAGAAATGTGGTGTCGTGGGACACCAGGTAGGAACGAAGTTCCTTCGGCTAATGTAGAATCGACACAATTTGCAAAAGAAAAATCGTGCTCAAAGGTATTATACACTACTCGCTTGTGTATACGACTGTCGCGCCTGCGCACGTCTCATTTAACGGTTTTATTTAACGAGGTCATCCTTACGGTTTTACTATCACATTTTTTTCAGTTCGGTCGCGCAGCAAAATCCCTATCTCCTCCAAGCCTGCCGTAAGGAACTTCGTTCCAAAAATATATAAAAAAAGTATAAAATAAGTAATTTATTTACTATACGATTTTTATCCAAAACCAATGAAATGTCAGCTTATAATAAATTTGATTAATATTGACTTTGACAATGAAATATTTACTTCTGCTACTTGTTTTATTTTGTACCACAGTAATAGCTTAGATGCAATATGTTATTATCAATATGCTGCTCCCAGAACTAAACTAGAATTGACAACATGTTCTTACATCAATGGATTTGCTTTAGTACCTAAAGGACCAGACAGACCAGAATATACTCGAATTGAAACCTTCAAAAAACAAGTCTATATCTTCCTGAAAGACCGGCAACACTTCTTTTACACCCCTCGTGTTGCAGTTGTCCATAGGCAGCGGTGACCACTTACGATCAGGTGACCCGCTTGTTCGTTTGCCGCCCATAACATAAAAAAAAAGAATTTAGCGAAATGTAGCGGATGTAAAACAGAATTAAATACAGTCTGAATTTAAAACTTCAACCGTTTCTTGGAGTCAAGTTTACTTCGTGTTACTTAAAAACTTTATCTGAAGGTTTTTATCGCCTCACTTTTATTTCATATCAATATATAGGGACAGATAACACTGATTGAGCTAGCCCCAAAGTTAGTTCGAGACTTGTGTTATGGGATAACTCAACGATAACGTGTTTTATATTATAACAAATACATTTCCAACTTTCCTTGACCAGGGATCGAACTCTGGGTGGCGGACTAGCATGGTGACCACTGCGCCACGGAGGTCGTCAATATTGAACTCACTTATTCCGAGATAAAATGTATTATTTGTGTTGAATCCAGGAAATACTATTTTCATCCAGTTACTTTTTTTTTCCTGAAATGGGTACAAAACTCTTGCACTTATGATTAACTCATAGTAAGACAATTTTTGAAAAAAAAAAAACTTAGAATCCTGCTTCTCTTTCCGCGCAGATCGTAGAAGCTGATCGAGGGAAAAGGCAAAAATTCTAATTATGTTAAAAGAGATGCGCCTAATTTAAAAATCATTATTTTATATTTCTTTTTATATAAATGTATATTTATTTTCTATACTACAAAGATTCATCAGCTACAAGCTTCGTCAAAAAATTTACAAATAAGTATCCGCAACATGCTTTTCAAAATAGTTTTTTTTTATGAATTTTTTTAATAGTTGTAATCTGTTTTGTGTGAAAATAAAATAAAAAGTTGTACTTACCTAAATACAAATAAGTATCCGCAACATGCTTCATTAAAAGTTCTACTTACCTAGTTACAAATAAATATCCGCAACATGCTTCGTCAAAATTATCAATCTAATAAACCGCCCCTAATCGTCCCCGGCTCAAAGGTTCCCATAATACTAGCAGCACTTCCACGTTGTATAGCGATAGAAATCCTCTGAGCAAGAAACGACACGGAGCGATTATCTCCTGTCTTTTCAAAAATGCGTCGGCCCAAAGTCAAGTGGTCTTTGAGTCTTGCGGCTCTGGGCTGTCTGCTTCAATACGGATACGACGTATAGTAAAGCCTCATTAGTGATAGTATGTATGTATCTGTAGGACGAAATTGTGCGAATTCAGTAAAAGATATTAAGATTGACATCACAGCAGATTGTTATTTATGGAGGAGACATGGCAGCAATATTAAGTCAAATATTACCCCCACTACGAGGGGGTGGCTGAGTTGTAACTAGTGGGTACTCAGAGCACAGAAAGAGGCGGATATGGAAAATGTTTCTATGTTTTTACTTGCTCTAAATTGCTTATCTAGGAGCAAAAAAGAAACACCTTCTTACCAATCTTCCATACATGTAATGAAAAGTGGGGATCTTTATTTAGTCGACTAAGCAATGGTGTGCCTAGTCATTGAATAGGTCTTCCAAATGATAGTTTGGGATCACCATTTTTCAATTTAAGGATCTGTTTGTGATTTTTTTTCAGGTCCAAGTCTATCAGCTAAACCATTGTACATACGAAGTTAAAAGGAACGCTATTAAAGCTAAGTAGGGTTTGCATATTAAAGAGTTATAGTCTACTTATAAAAATCGTGATTATCTAAAATTTTCTACAATTTTACTAAAATTTGTTTTAGAGCGTTTTAATTTTTTAGTAATTAAACCGTGAAGCATGAACACAGAGTTTTCGCAATTACAGAACCCTATTATTTTATTTAAAAAAAAAAAGTATCTTCTTTTTTCTGTGATCTAATATTATAGACTTAACTGTATTTTAGGGGCATCATGTGTTTACATTAGTGTTGTATAAAGCTTAATAGTTATGTGTTTCACCGGATAATCCGATACTGATGCTTTTATAGTGTACTAGCTGCGCCCGGCAGTGTTGAAAAGAAACCTCTGTATTAATCCAGGGTGTCAGCTTCCTGTATACCAAACTTTATCAAATTTGGTCCAGCCGTTTACACGTGAAGAATTAACATACACACACACACACACACACACTTACACTCACTAACTTTCGCGTTTATAATATTAGTGTGCTTAATAGTGTGATTTGTTATGCTTTATAAAGCATTCTGATCTTTCTTTGTTTAACCGACCTCCAAAAAGGTTATGAATTCGCTGCGTATTTTTTTAATTACATATGTTCAACGATTACTCGAAATCGCCTGAATTGATTTAATTTTTTTTAAAGGATATCCTTGTCTGGTGTTCTCATGGAAATTTCATCAAAATCCGTTGTGAAGATACGGGGTGAAGTCGGGTTTTAGTTTTTAATTTATTTTTTTCTTTTTATTTTGTTTTAAAACGTTACTTTTACTCTTTCATTCTGATTTGGGAGAGAAAAAAATGTACCAGCTGCTTCTCTTTTAACGCAGATCGTAAAAGCCGACTGAGGGAATGGGCAATATTCTAATCATGTTAAATATATAGGGACAAATCACACTGAATGAGCTAGCCCCAAAGTAAGTTCAAGGCTTGTGTTATGGGATACTAACTCAACGATACTAGATATATTTTATAACAAATACATATATAGATAAACATCCAAGACCCAGGACAATATTAATAGGAGGTGCGGTTAGCAACCCGTCACGATTTTGGTTCTTTTTTCGTGTTAAGCGTGGCCTTTTGGTCTTACAGCCCTGGCTCCTGTCTTCCCCGTCAAGGATAAAGACGTGACAATGTATTGATTTTAAAATGTTACATGTTTTATACATAAATAAATTTTATTTTGAAATTATTTACTGTTCGTTCCTTACCTACTTTATTCCATGGGACAAACCGGCAGGGAAAACAAAACAAAAAAGACCAGTCGCAAGAAATACTGAAATATTGTTTCTATTTCTGTACATAAATTATAAATAACTCCTAGTAGCTACCAACCGTAAGTTATTATTTTGTAAAAAAAAACTAAAAAATTGAGTAATTAATAAAATAACGTAAGTTACTTACCGATCAACAATAAGGTGAAGTGTTATTTTTCTGAGTCCGTCGTTTATGACTATCAAAATGGACCCAAATTTTCAGATAAAAAAAAATACGTTTACAATTTTTTTTATAATCTAACCGATGTGATAAAATTATTTTTCCCGTTACATGCCTATAACACATAATTTAATAGTTAATATCTGTGTCAAAGTCTAAGTTAAAATTAAAATTGAATTGTGCCTCATTTCTCTCTTACAACACATGAAAATTCTTCTGAAACCAATTTTACACAAGCTTGTAGTGGGAAGGTACATATCATTTATCAAAGGATTTTATAAACAATAACAATATTAAGAAATAAGTAACATGATCTATATCAAATTAAATAATATGATATTATCTCGGTAGGTATAGATCAAAGAGATTGTTCCTAGAATTGAATAATATAAACAATAGAGTCAAGTTACAAATGTAAACATTGTCATTCGACACCTTCTATGTTATGAACCCCTGTTATAGCCCTAGCTTCTATGAGAATCGCTGACAGTGTCCACAAGCCTTTAGCAATCGACCCAGATTTTGGCAGCAAATTAGCAATACTTCTACGTAAGGCGCTGCCGCGTGATTGCTGAGTCGACGCCTCGTGCCTGCACCGAAAATTGCATCAGTCCATGGAAGAATGCGCACTTCGGATCTAGCATCGACCGAACTCAGTTAATTTTAGATATAATTATTAATTGTAATTTTTCTTATTTTAATAAAGTTTTATTTCAAACTTTGATTTTTTTTAAGTACTCCGGCTGCGGCCTTCGTAATTCCCCCCACTAAGATTGTTTATTATATTTTAGTATTTAAGGAAATGTTTTATCCGAATAAAGCCAGTATTTACTCGTTCGTCATTGTTTCATTACTCCTCCAAGTTAGTTCCAACATTACAAGCTTAAAAGTGTCTGTTAACGAAAGGGAAGACCTAGTTTCAACACTTCATCTGGTTTTTCATTAACACTTTTACGTGTGGATTTCATTATTTCTCGCAGCCAGACGAAAGATAACTGTAAAACCTAGATATTAAAACTCATTTTCCAGTAGAGGGACAGTAGGCCGCGGCATACCTTCACACATAAAAGTACTTTGTCAAAGAAACAAATGTGTCTCATACATATAGGGCAATTCATGTTGTCATAGAGTGTTTTGAAACAGAGAGGACACATATTTCTCTTTAACTTTTCTTTTTATTATTAGGCTTTAAGAAACGCTCTAAAAACCCTCATATTTTTGTGTGATTTTTTTTATTGTATTAAGTTCTTCTATTTTGTATGTTTTGGTATTACATGTTTTGAACCATTATATATTCATTGAATTGATATAGCTGTGTTGGTTGGAGCTTTGGGTAAGGCGCGCCTGTTTCTTCTTCAAAAATGATAATAATTTTTTTTAATGCTGAAATTCAAACGATAATCAGTCACTAATGACCGATATTCTTCTGCCATAAACTCGGAGATAGAGAATGCATCAACGATCCATTTTTTTAAGTTTATTAAAATTAACATGACACATGACAATTGGTCAAGTACTTATCTTTGATTATCTTTGATCCGCGCTACTTAAAACTTGAAACACGTGTTGATCTTTGTTTTGTTATTTATAATTTCATATTATAAAGCCCACTTCAATCAAATAGTAAAATATTTTAAAGCATAACCTAACCAAACCCTTAGACCGCCAAAAACTCTATTACGTAGGCACAATATCTGTCTCTTCTGTACTTCCAGCGGCGTTATTCTCTGCCTCTTCATCTATTTGACGTCGTGTCGCAGAATGGAAATTAAATTGTCGTGTAATTGACAGGAAAGTCTCTTCTTTGAACTCCGCCTTGAGTTTTGTGCACTCAAAGGAATATTAAAACTTTATGTGGAATTGATACGAGGCTCGGAATGTGATGTCTAACTTTTGAGTTGTGTGTAATGTTGGTTTTTGGCGTGATTCACCTGTGTGAGATGTAATCATATTATCAACTGAACTTTGTTCAAACATTGTTAAACTTTCAAATTTTTGTGAACATTCAAATTTTGGAATCTTTGGGAATATTCCCGTTGACATGCCCAGCAATATTCCTAAAAAATGGAAATTTAAGGGAATATTTACAAAAATATTGGCAAATGTGGGATATTTCCAGCGACACGTCACTAAATTGAACTACTGAAAAAAAGAAACAATATTCCATAAAACTTAATTATACGAACACCTGTTTTTTTTTTGGATTGCGTCGGCGATAAGGCCACCTCTTGTACTTATTTCTTCTTATTTGATAAGTATTTAGAAATTAACAATGTTTTTTGGTGAAATAAAGTTATTGTACTGCACTGACTATCAGCTGCGTACTTACCGAGTGTGTTATAACTAGCACACTTGTGTCAGATTTTTGAGCTTCCTAAAGGCATCAGAGGTAGAGGCAGCACGATGACTATTATCTTGTGACAACAGTTAGGCACACTAGTGAACTAGTGAGTGCGGGTTTCCTTGCGATGTTCATCAGAGGCAAGTTTTGAAGATTACTGTACATAAATAAAAAGTCAGAGGCAAAAGTTGCGCCTATTAAGGATCTATCTTGTGCCTCGCAGATCCTTTCAGCAAATCCTTTTAATCATTCTACCTTTTTTCTAAAAATATTAAAATAAAAATTTTAATTGATATTGTGAGCGCAACTAAAAGGTGGGCTTCGAGGAATACCTCAAAAATAATAAAATTCTATTCGAAGCGCACCTCAACTATTGTACATAAGTAAAAGTCAGAGGTTAAAGTCGCGTCTGTTAAGAATCAATCTTGTGCCTCGCAGATCCTTTCAGCAAATCCTTTTAATAATTCTACTTTTTTTCTAAAAATATTAAAATAAACATTTTAACGTAGGTGCGCTTCGAGGAATACAATTTTCCTCAAAGCGCACCTAAGTTTAAAAAGGTGCGCTCTGATGAATAGTTGAGGTGCGCCTCATTAGGTGCGCTTCAAAATGGTTGTGCTTCGAGGAATACCCCCTTTCTTTTTGGTACGAACTACGGTGCCTATTAACCTGCAATTATACTTGGAGTAGACAAAATAGGAAAGCGCACCTCTGGCTTCAAAGCAGCACAACTAAGGATGCTACCAAGCTGCAATAAGATGAGAATAAGTAATAGGTACTAAAATAAATCGAATGTAACGCAGTGTGAACGTTTAATTTTACTACTCTTGCGACAGACAGACAGATGTGCCGATACGCCAGCGCGCCGACACCGCGACTCCAACAAAACTCCCCTATTGTTCGCTATAAATAGCGGGAGTTCCTGGAATGTACTACGGGAGATAGATCTCAAGGCGGCTTAGCTGTGTGTATCTGTGACACACGGATGGTAAAACAATTAGTACAATTTAATATCAAAAATTCGTAATTTCAACCATTTGTGGGGTCAATTCAAACTTTGTCATAGGCTCCACTTTTTAATAAAATTCGGCATAACATCTTTGCTTCAGCAGAACACGACCAAAAAGTTAGCGCACAAAAAAATACTTGGCATACATACATACGAGAGAAGTCAAAAAGTTAACGGAACAAGAGGGAACGCGGTTGAAATTAAACATCAAACTATTTTGCCTTTTCAATTTATTCTCCCTTAACCCTAACACATTTTTCGGCTCTGCGAAGACTGGACTGTAGGGTATGTAATTCAGTTTTCCGAGGCTGCATCGGTAAATGGCAGCCGTCGCAACATGGCACGTGTGAACGGGTGCGTTGTCGTGCAAAAGAAGCACACCCTTAGACAGCTTTCCTCTTCTTTTCTTCTTCATAGCTTCTTTTAATCTTCCAGTAAAGAAGCCTAGTACTGTCCCGTTATAGGTTCTTCATAATCAACCAATAAAATACCTTCCGTATCCCAAAAGACATTCGCCATGATCTTTCTAGCCGATTGTGACACTTTGAGGAGGTGTGCTTTTTATGCCACTGCATCGACTTTTACTTTTTTTTGTGGTAAACCCAGGTTTCATCTTTAGTAACGATCCGGGCCATAACTTCTTCCTTTTTCTCGCCACACAGCTCCAAAAACTGGCGAGAACCCTTCAGTTTTCTCCATACTAGCTGACTTCTTCCTGATTCACTTGTTTGCAGGTCAATAACTTAAAAGTTAATAACCCGATTAGGTTCAAATTTGGTATAAATAATCTTAATGAGGTGATTAACTAGTGCCTACCTGTAGGAGTAAACCAACCTCACCCACCCCTCCATTCCGCGAACTTTTTGAATTCTCGTAAAAAAATGCCAGATTGTCGAAGTAGACTTGGATATCATCGCTTGCTTTGCTCGCTCATTCAACAACATACATTAAATTTTTTGCTACAATCGCCGCTTCGTTATCGTTATAAAAATAAAGGGTATACAAGATGCTATTGCTGCAGTACTTTGTATTGAATAACTTTTCTCAAAAAATGTATACGACAAATATTTTCACTTTTCATGGTAGTATTCTGACTAAGTAATTTTATTTGTATGACGATTTTGTTTTTTATTTTTATGAACTTTTGTAATATTTTGTGACTAACTAGCTGCAACGCAACTCAAGAGTTGGGCTTCTAAAATATGCCAGCAGTATGTATCACCACAAAATTAACTTGGCCTCTGGCGCCGGTCATTTCGTTTTACTCCCACTAAAATACCTCGGAGTCTCGACGGATTATGTCTAATTAAGTATAAAGGATGCCTCGCCACGACTCCGTAAACAGCGGTTTCAACTTGGTTTATAGTAGTGACGGTATGGGAAAAAAGTTGGGCGCCCGGGGGCGCTTTGAAAAAAGGGTAGTGAACGGCGATCTTAACATTTTTGGTGAATCAATTTTTATTTTATTTATTATATAACTTTATTATAAACGTAATCGGTGGACTTAAAGCCATAGGTTTTATCTACCAGTCAACCCACTGGCGATGCTGAGATTAAGAAGTCTTTTGAAGGAGGCGCAAAATTTGTAATTTTTAAAAGTATATTAATCATAAAATAATAATATAAGATATCAAAATTAGTGATGAGCCGAACACGGGTTTTACCGAATACGAATATTCGGCCGAATGTTAGGTAAAAAATTTACCGAACCGAATATTCGGCCGAGGAAACAAATACTGGAGGAAATCAATAGTACCTGAGTCTATATGCTAGGATTTGTGTCAGTAGAATTCCCAAGTTTTGCGTAGCATATAAAAGGGAAAAAAAGTTTATTCGCAAGGCAAATCTAAAAAAAAACAACCTTTTAAAATAACTTTTATACAGCTGAACTCATTTTCATAAAACATAGCAATTTTTATGGTGGCCAGTTTTTTTACATTTTGAGCATATCTTCAACATGAGGGACCACAGGGCCGTCCAGATATCGATGTAGAAGGCAATCGGTATAGTGAAAAAAAAAAAACAAAATGGCGACCAATTTTTCCGATGCAATTGGTTAAAAAGAGAACACTCGTACACTCCAAAATGTAACTCTTCTCGACGCAATCGGTTAAAAAGAGAAGGGTAAGTTTCAAAAAAATATTCGTTATCTATACTATAATAAAAGAGTAAAAAAAATGTGTCTGTACATTGAAAATTTTTCAAAAAAAAAAAATTTGGGGCGATGGAGATATAGTAATAGAGTAAGAAAATAAAAAAAAATGTCTGTCTGTTTGTCTGTTTGTCTGTTTGTCTGTTTGTACACGCTAATCTCCGGAAATACTGGACGGATTCGAATGAAACTTTTTTTGTTATATAGCTGTGAAGCCTGGGCAACATAAAGGCTATAATTGATTTTGGAAAATGGAACACATGATGCAGAACTATAATGGTCCAGCTAAACTATAAGAAATATTAAAATGCCGCCTTAGCAAAAGTTGTTAAGTCTGATGAGAACTTTTTGTTGAGTTATAATACAACTGGCCAAGCGCGAGTCGGACGCGCGCGAAGGGTTCCGTACCATAATCTATGAAAAATCACGTTTGTAGTATGGGAGCCCCCCATCAATACTTATTTTATTCGATTTTTAGGGTTCCATAGGGTAGGGTAGAAACGGGACCCTATTACTTAGACCGTCCGACTGTTTTTCTGTCTGTCTGTCACCAGGCTGTATCTCATAAACCATTATAGCTAGACAGTTGAAATTTTTATAGATGATGTTTTTTGTTGCCGCTGAACAAAAACATACTAAATGTATACTATAATAATAAAATAAAAAAAAATGTGTCTGTACATTGAAATTTTTTTCAAAAAAAAAGTTGTTTCGTCCGAAGTAGAACTTATAAGTTCAGTATTTGCGGACCTTCAGAGCATAACACACCAGAAAATTCTTGGTTATGTGAACGCGCCATATTGACACCAAAAAAATTAAAAATCAATTAATAAAGAACTTATGACGCAAATTATTGTTAACTAGCTTGTGCCCGCGACTTCGCTCGCCCGATCGGTTTAAAATTGACAAAGTTTCATACAAACTTTCATCCCCTATTTTATCCCCTTGGGGGTAGAATTGATCAAAATCCTTTCTTAGCAGATGCCTACGTCATAACATCTACCTGCATGCCAAATTTCAGCCCGATCCGTCCAGTGGTTTGGGCTGTGCGTTGATAGATCACTATGTCAGTCAGTCAGTCACCTTTGAGTTATATATATTTAGATATATATTTAGATTTCTTGGATAGTGTTGTTGACGACGCCACCAATTATCCAGTTGAGTTTCTTAATTCACTTGCAGCAAATGGACTCACGGCTCACAAAATAAGTCTTAATGTCGGAGGGCCAATATGTTGATGCGAAATTTGACTACGCCGAAACTGTGTAACGGAACCCAACTTAATGTCTCAGCACTGTACCCGTACCCGTACCCGTACCCGTACCCGTACCCGTACCCGTATCCGTATCCGTACCCGTACCCGTACCCGTACCCGTACCCGTACCCGTACCCGTACCCGTACCCGTACCCGTACCCGTACCCATACCCGTACCCGTACCCGTACCCGTACCCGTACCCGTACACGTACCCGTACCCGTACCCGTACCCGTACCCGTACCCGTACCCGTTCCGCTCCCGCTCCCACTTCCGCTCCCACTCCTGCTCCCGCTCCCGCTCCCTCCCGCTCCCGCCGCCGCCGCCGCCATCGCTTCCGCCGACGCCGCCGCCGCCGCTTCCGCCGCCGCCGCCGCTGCCGCCGCCACCGCTTCCGCCGACGTCGCTTCCGCCGCTTCCGGCGCCGCCGCCGCCGCCGCTGCCGCCGCTGCCGCCGCCGCCGCCGCCGACTCCTCCGCCGCCGCTGCCGACGCCTCCGCCACCGCTGACGCCGCTGCCGCCGCCGCCGCCGCCGCCGCCGCCGCCGCCGCCGCCTCCGCCGCTGCCGCCGCCGCTGCCGCCGCTGCCGCCGCCACCGCTTCCGCCGACGTTGCTTCCGCAGCTTCCGCCGCCGCCGCCGCCGCCGCTGCCGCCGCCGCCGCCGCCGACTCCTCCGCCGCCGCTGTTGACGCCTCCACCACCGCCGACGCCGCTGCCGCCGCCGCTGCCGCCGCCGCCGCCGCCGCCGCCGCCGCTGCTGCCGCCACCGCTGCCGCTTCCACTCCCGCTCCCGCTTCCGCCTCCGCTTCCGCTCCCGTTCCCGTTCCCTTTCCCTCTTCCACTTCCGTTCCCTCTTCCGCTCCCGTTTCCGTTCGCCGCAGACTCGCCAAAGACGGAAGATTAAATTCTCATATCGGCACATCACTACTGTCCGGCGTTTCCTAACCTACCGAACTTTAGCAGCTGAACTTCAGCTTATTTAGTGTGTCATCCCCACCGAACTTTAGACACTGAACTTTAGCCACTAAACTTCGGCATAGTCTGCTGAGACACTTAAAGCTCACAGTTAGTGAGTGATGCCAGTGAAACTGTATTTATTCCGCGTATGCCACTCATCCCCAACAATTTTCCTTTTGAAAATACACAGTTCCATATGTTAACTTGCTTTGCTATGAAAATAAGTCACAGTTTTAGAGGCTTAAAGCTGCTGATGTCGATCTAAGGACTGGTTTTTCGCATGGCCTACTTATTGTGGCTTTCTCCAGGGTTAGTAACACTTTAGCTCTTTTCATATTGGCTCCCGAAGGAAAGAATTAAAATAATATTGACTTTTAACTCCTAACACTGTTACAAGTACTTTCTCCCTCTGTCTCTCTCTCTCTCTCTCTCTCTCTCATTAGTTTTTATTTATATTTATACGCCGGAGTCATAAAGTCCACGCGAACGAAGTCGCGGGCATCAGCTAGTTTAGAATAACGAATAAAATCATAATTTTCCACGAATAAATTTTTATTCGTATAACTAGCTGATGCCCGCGACTTCTAATGAGAGAGAGAGAGAGAGAGAGAAAGAGAGAGATAAGAAAGTACTTGTTACAGTGTTAGGAGTTAAAAGTCAATATTATTTTAATTCTTTCCTTTGGGAGCCAATATGAAAAGAGCTGGAGTATTACTAACCCTGGAGAAAGCCACATTAAGTTGGCCATGCGAAAAACCAGTCCTTAGATCGACATCAGCAGCTACTGTGACTTATTTTCATAGCAAAGCAAGTAAACACATGGAACTGTGTATTTTCAAAAGGAAAATTGTTAGGGATGAGTGGCATACGCGGAATAAATACAGTTTCACTGGCACCACTCACAGTAAACTTTAAGTGTCTCAGCAGACTATGCCGAAGTTTAGCGGCTAAAGTTCAGTGTTTAAAGTTCGGTGAGGATGACACACTAAATTAGCTGAAGTTCAGCCGCTGAAGTTCGGTGGAAACGCCGGAGAGTAGTGATGTGCCGATATGAGAATCTTCCGTCTTTGGCGCGTCTGCGGCGAACGGAAACGGGAGCGGAAGAGGGAATGGAAGTGGAAGAGGAAACGGGAGCGAAAGCGGAAGCGGGAGCGGGAGCGTGAGCGGAAGCGGGAGCGTAAGCGCGAGCGTAAGCGCGAGCGGGAGCGGAAGCAGCGGCAAAGGCTTCGGCGGCGGTGGCAGCGGCGGCGGCGGCGGCGGCGGAAGCGGCGGCGGCGGAAGCGGCGGCGGCGGCGTCTGCGGAAGCGGCGGCGGCAGCGGCGGCAGTGGCGGCGGCGGCGGCAGCGGCGGCTGCGACGGCGGCGGGAGCGGCGGCTGCGACGACGGCGGGAGCGGTGGCGGTAGTGGCGGCGGGAGCGGGGGAGGGAGCGGGAGCGGTAGCGGGAGCGGAGGCGGGAGCGGAGGCGGGAGCGGAGGCGGGAGCGGAGGCGGGAGCGTAGGCGGGAGCGGAAGCGGCGGCGGCGGCGGCGGGTGAGGCGTCGGTGGCGAAGTCGGCGGCGGCGGCGGCGGCGGCGGCGTCGCCGGCGGCGTCGGCAGCGGCGGCGGCGGCGGCAGCGGCGGCAGCGGCGGCAGCAGCGGCGGCAGCGGCGGCGGCGGCGGCAGCGACGGCGGCGGTGACAGCGGCGGGAGCGGTGGCGGTATTGGCGGCGGGAGCGGGAGAGGGAGCGGGAGCGGAAGCGGAAGCGGGAGCGGAAGCGGAAGCGGAGGCGGGAGCGGCGGCGGCGGCGGGTGAGGCGTCGTTGGCGGTGTCGTCGGCGGCGGCGGCGGCGGCGGCGGCTGCGGCGGCAGTGGCGGCGGCGGCGGAGGCGTCGGTGGCGGCGGCGACGGCGGCGGCGGCGACGGCGGCGGAAGCGGCGGCGGCGGCGTCAGCGGAAGCGGCGGCGACGGCGGCGGAAGCGGCGGCGGCGGCGTCGGTGGAAGCGGCGGCGGCAGCGTCGGCGGAAGCGGCGGCGGCGGCAGCGGGAGCGGTGGCGGAAGCGGTGGCGGTGGCAGAAACGGTAGAGGGAGCGGGAGCAGGAGCAGGAGCGGGAGCGGGAGTGGGAGTGGTAGCGGGAGCAGGAGCGGGAGCAGGAGCGAAAGCGGGAGTGGGAGCGGGAGAGGGAACGGGTACGGGTACGGGTACGGGTACGGGTACGGGTACGGGTACGGGTACGGGAACGGGTACGGGTACGGGTACGGGTACGGATACGGGTACAGGTCCGATTCAGGCAAAAGCATCGGAAGTTTGGCATTATGTTTTGCTAGTAATGCAAATAACATTGCAGGCATGCATTGGCTGAAATTCAGCCGCTGAACTTCGGCATACAGTGCTGAGACACTAAGTTGGGTTCCGTTATACAGTTTCGGCGGAGTCAAATTTCGCATCAGCATTATTGGCCCTCCGACATTAAGACTTATTTTGTGAGCCGAGAGTCCATTTTCTGCAAGTGAATTACGAAACTCAACTCGATAATTGGTGGCGTCGTCAATAAAACTATCCAAGAAATTAACAATAATTTGCGTCATAAGTTGATTTTTAATTTTTTGTTGTCAATATGGCGCGTTCACGTAACCAAGAATTTTTCTGGTGTGTTTTGCTCGGAAGGTCCGCAAATACTGAACTTATAAGTTTTTCTTCGGACTAAACAACTTTTTTTTGGAAAAATTTTCAATGTACAGACACATTTTTTTTACTCTTTTATTATAGTATAGATAGATAGATTTAGTATGTTTTTGTTCAGCGGCAACAAAAAAACATCATCTATAAAAATTTCAACTGTCTAGCTATAATGGTTCATGAGATACAGCCTGGTGACAGACAGACAGACAAACAGTCGGAAGGTCTAAGTAATAGGGTCCCGTTTCTACCCATTTGGGTAAGGAACCCTGAAAATCGAATAAAATAAGTATTTATCGGGGGCTCCCATACTACAAACGTGATTTTTCATAGATTATGGTACGGAACCCTTCGCGCGCGTCCGACTCGCGCTTGGCCAGTTGTATTATAACTCAACAAAAAGTTCTCATCAGACTTAACAACTTTTGCTAAGGCGGCATTTTAATATTTCTTATAGTTTAGCTGGACCATTATAGTTCTGCATCATGTGTTCCATTTTCCAAAATCAATTATAGCCTATATGTTGCCCAGGCTTCACAGCTATATAACAAAAAAAGTTTCATTCGAATCCGTCCAGTATTTCCGGAGATTAGCGTGTACAAACAGACAAACAGACAAACAGACAAACAGACAAACAGACAAACAGACAGATATTTTTTTTTTTTTCTTACTCTATTATTATATCTCCATCGCCCCAAATATTTTTTTTTGAAAAATTTTCAATGTACAGACACATTTTTTTTACTCTTTTATTATAGTATAGATTATCTAGATAAATTTTTATTCGAATAATGCCTAACTTTTTACACGCATTCGTCTAGTCACACGCACACAAACACCGTGCCGAAGTCTGTCGAACTGAAACGACGATAGACGAGTGTTAGGTTTAATTTTCGTTACGGAATTTCTGCATTCGGTTGCCGCCGCCCGCGCGCCACGCCCAAGGCCCACGATAAAAGCTATGCAATAGCTTAAAAAAAATGAATGTACGACCGAGCTTAGCTCGATAAAAGCCACCGAATGTGAAAACTAAACCTAGTTTGGTACTATGCGACACAAATAAGTTGAACAAAAATGGCGGACTTCAAAGCATTTTTGTACAAGTTCCCTACACGTAGGTTTAACCAAAATGGCGGTTATCGGCGCAGGTACAAATAATGCGCCGTTGTCCGCCATTTTCATTCGATTTACGTATCGGGAATGTACAAAAATGCTTTGAAGTCCGCCATTTTTGTTCAACTTATTTGTGTCGCATTGTAGACTGATTTATTTTAATTAAATACAGAAAAAGAACTAAAAAAGAAAACTAAATCAAGATCTACTCAGACTTACCTGAAGCGGCGAAATAACTCGGAATTTTTAGTATTTTAATGCTTGAAAACACAAAGTAAACGACGTTTTCTAAAAATGAAACGTAAGTTGTTAAAACGTAGATGTTCATCAAATTAGTTGAAACCATTTTCGAGATCTTCATTATATTAGTATACCCAAATTTACTCGTGTACACAAGCATTGCTCATTTAAAAGTAAAGGACAATGCTATAACACTGACATGGAGATTTTCAATAAAACAATACCTCATCAATGTCTAACAACTCTGTAATTATTTTGTCGATATCTTTAGCATTACTGTATTTTATTACCTTTTTGGTATAAACAATTATTAAGGCCCATTAACACGGTGTTAGTTTCTGTTGCGTTTAATTAAATTCAAATAATGAACCTATAATATTTTATATTGTCTAAACGAAACATCAACCATACAAATTAATAATAAATAAATATATACGAACCAATCACACTGATTCAGCAAGCCTCAAAGTAGGTTCGAGACTTATGTTATACTACTAACTCGATGATACTATATTTTATAACAAATACATATATAGATAAACACCCAAGACCCAGGTTAACTTGTAAAACATCATTTTCCATCTTAACCTGACCGAGGATCGAACCCGGGACTTCCAGTGTGACAGCCTGGCATGATAATCACTAGGCTATAGAGGACGTCATTAAAAAAAATGCTTTATTAGATGATATGCAATTGGCAAGAAATTTGCACCGACCATGTAAATTGGCCTTTAAAGCACAAAAGTAGGGCATGGGATGACAAAACAGCTTCACCAAAGGGGTATACCGTACAAGCAAAATCCGCTACCAAATTTTTTGCATAAACTTGGTTTAAATCCGCAAATTAAATGTCATTTATTGCTTCAATTGATTTTACCCAGTTTACATCTCTATTGCGTACTTAGTGCGGTAATCCTGTCGCTGTGATTCTTAGACAAGTTTATTTGGTAGGCAAATTAAAAATAATCTAGCTATCACGAACGTCATCTAGTAATGAGTAGCTGAACTATATATATATTAAAATTGATATCCAAAGCGTCATCTATAATTTGCTAGGGAAAACCCGGACTTTCAAGCGTTAAGCCCCTTTTTTTAACGATGGTTTGCAATAGGCAAGAAACTAACACCATCTAAATGTTACTTTAGAGCACAAAAAAAGGGCATGGGATGACAAAACAGCTTGACCAAAGGGGTATAGCAGAGCAAAACCCAGTACCAAACTGTTGGCATAAACTTGGTTTAAATCCGCAAATTAAATGCCATTTATTGCTTCAAATTCATCTTATTTAGGATTTGCAAGGCAAGAAACCAAAACCCTAAATGTGTCTTTAGAGCACAAAAAAAAAGGCATGGGATCACAAAACAGCTTCACCAAAGGGGTATAGCAGAGAAACCGCCAGTACCAACTGTTGGCATAAACTTGGTTTAAATCCGCAAATTAAATTCCATTTATTGCTTCAAATTCATCTTCAATCCATTTAGGATTTGCAATAGGCAAGAAACTAAAACCCTAAATGTGCCTTTAGAGCACAAAAAAAAGGCATGGGATCATAAAACAGCTTCACCAAAGGGGTATAGCAGAGAAACCGCCAGTACCAACTGTTGGCATAAACTTGGTTTAATTCCGCAAATTAAATGCCATTTATTGCTTCAAATTCATCTTCAATCCATTTAGGATTTAGAATAGGCAAGAAACTTAAACCCTAAATGTGCCTTTAAAGCACAAAAAGAAAGGCATGGGATCACAAAACAGCTTCACCAAAGGGGTATAGCAGAGAAACCGCCAGTACCAACTGTTGGCATAAACTTGGTTTAAATCCGCAAATTAAACGCCCGAGTGTTATTGTTACTCATAATGATGAATGACATAAAAAGAAACAATGAATTCTAATCTCATTTGATGTGGGCGATGTGGCGCTTCGCTTGAGAAGCGTTTATATTTACTCTGATAATAAAATATGTGATTAAATCTGGCTTGTAAACCAAGTACAGAAATTATTACTGTAGAATAAATTTATCTCTTATTTATTTTTCTCATTTATTTTATACTGCTATTTATTTAAATCTTCCTTTTGTAACATCATCATGAAATAAATAACTGGCCAAGTGCGAGTTGCACTGGCCAAGTGCGAGTTGCACTTGCGTAAGAAGGGTTCCGTACCATTATCTTTAAAAAATTACGTTGTATGCTCCACTTAAATGTTTATTTTATTCTGATTTTAGTATTTATTGTTATAGCGTCAACAGAAATACATCATCTGTGAAAATTTCAACTGTCTAGCTATAACGGTTCATGAGATACAGCCTCGTGACAGACAGACAGAGTTACAACGGAGTATTAGTAATAGGGTCCCGTTTTTACCCTTTGGGTACCTAAACCATGACAACTAAACTTAAACTTACTTTGGGGCTAGCTCAATTAGTGTGATTTGTCTCTATATATTTATTTATCATCATTTTAGCCGCAGGCGCACGAAGTTTTAGCTGAAAATAGACCTACTTGCAGGTTAAAGATTTTATTGGATACTTTTGAAACGAAGTTCCTTTTCGGTCTGTACGGACTTGGCGGATAGGAGCTTGGCAAAAAAAAGTGTAAGATTATTCCGACTCCGTTTTATTACTCTATTTGGGCTTTGTCTTGATCCGTTGCTCAAATCTCCTCAGAATTATAATCTACTCACAATCCCGCGATTTCAGTATTCATGGAGATAATATGGATGTGGACCTTTTTTGGCTCATTAGATTTTAAAAATACGTATTTGTTCTAGTGTCTGATAAGCAAAAAATGATGGAGATACCGCCCATTAAAAATCCGCTTGACGTCACGATCAGCTACGATTATTAACTAAAGGTCCAAATCACCATCAGTATGAAACTTTGAAGCGCTATATCTTTGTGAATGTTTTTCTTTGCTAAACAAAAAAAACATGATTAATTTATTTTTGTATAATCTAGATATTTGACGGACTAAATTAAATAATATATTTTTTAACCCAGTTTACATCTCTATTGCGTACTTAGTGCGTTAATCCTGTCGCTGTGATTCTTAGACAAGTTTATTTGTTAGGCAAATTAAAAAGAACTCCAACTATCACGAACGTCATCTAGTAATGAGTAGCTGAACTATATACAATGTCCTTTTTAATTAAGTACAAATATTTTAAGGGGTTATTCAGTCCATCATTTTGAACAACTTTCCCCAATAAATATATATCGAAATACGAAAAAAAATATTTAGGTTCTCATACAGATCGAAATAGTCACGTGATATCGTTACTATGAAAAATGCAAAAAAATTTTTCGTATTTCGTTATATATTTATTGGGAAAAGTTGTTCAAAATGATGGACTGAATCACCTCTTAAAATATTTGTACTTAATTAAAAAGAACATTGTATATATTCAAATTGATATCCAAAGCGTCATCTATAATTTGCTAGGGAAAACCCTGACTTTCAATTCAATTCAATTCAAATCATTTATTGCATTTCATAAAGTACAACAGTTCTAACTACAAAAAGTCACTGTCTTCTATAATAGGTACACTATGAACCCTCTCGGGTATCGCAAAACAAAAAGTGGAACGGCAATCGACATTTATGACATGCAGTTAACTTATAAATATAAATGTTCAAGCGTTAAGCCCCTTTTTTAAACGGCTAATACGATTTTCATCAAATATAGCTAAGAATCACCGCGAATGCTTTCACATAAACAAGACAATATTAAAATCGGTCCATCCGTTCAACCGCTAAGACAGGCACAGAACAGAACTACAGATAGATAGACAGACATTAGCGTAACCTTATTGACGACCTCCGTGGCGTAGTGGTTATCATGCTAGTCCGCCACCCAGAGGTTCCGGGTTTGATCCCCGGTCAGGGCAAGTCGGAAAATGGCCTTTTTCAAATTGTCCTGGGTCTTGGGTGTTGATCTATATATGTTTTTGTTATAAAATTTACTATCGTTGAGTTAGTATCCCATAACACAAGTCTCGAACTTACTTTGGGGCTAGCTCAATCAGTGTTATTTGTCCGTATTTGTCCGTATATACATCTTTTTTTGTTAGACGGTTAAAAAATTACCAAGCGTGAAAAACTGATCAAAGATCATATGATAAGTGTTCTTCTATTATTTTGACGCGTTATGCAAAAGAGTGTGTATAGGTGTTTATACAACGTGGAAGGAACATGCCCGGAATAAATCACTATAGTATAATAAAATTGAAATAAAAAAACAACCAAAAAAAAAAATTTCGCCATTCCCATACAAATTGCCTGGGCGGCTGCACACTTTTGTATGCCAATTTTTTTTTTTGTTATAAGCCTAGCCTGGTTATAGCTCGTGGTTTGATTTATTAAGGGTATGCCCCTTTCACTTTGTATATGTTTGACAGTCCTACGTATTTGAAAATAAATAAATATATAAGGACAAATAACATTGATTGAGCTAGCCCCAAAGCAAGTTCGAGACTTGTTTTATGGGACACCAACTCAACGATACTATATTTTATAACAAATACATAAATAGATAAACATTCAGGACCCAGGACAATTTGAAAAAGGCCATTTTCCAACTTGTCCTGACCGGGGATTGAACCTGGGACCTCTGGGTGGCGGACTAGTATGGTGACCACTACGCCACGGAGGTTGTCAATAATAATAGCTTGTACAAAAATGAAATGTTTTAAAAACTTATATTACAGTATTTATTCTCCTTAACCCGGAATTCTTATCCTCTCTGAAATATAAAATAGTCCCAAAAGATTAGATTTTTTTACCACTTCTTTTTCTTAAATTTCTTTTGGAACACTTAAACGTAATCTGTCTCATCCAGGGTTTAGGCAAGATAAGACGGGGCTTATGTAAATCAGTATATTTCAAACCAAATGCGAGTATAATTTTAATAGAGCTAGGTTTAATATTTGATTAAGTTTTACAAATTAGGGACATTCCGACACCCTTCATAAAAATTGATAAAACAAAAATTTGCAAACCAAATATTTCAGAAACGGATCGTCAAAAAAAAAACATTGACTCCCACTTTACATGTATGGGAGCAACCACAAAATATTTTTTTTATTTTGCAATTTTTTTGCTTAACAAATATTATTTTAAATACATATAGTAGTATAGGCTGAAAGCAGTCAGTGAGTCGTTTAAGTGAAACTGTATAAAGTTTTATAATAAATTCCCAGAATCGGCCCTTGATATGCCCGAAAGAAAATTTAAAGCCTATGTAAAGAAAGTACTTTGTAAGAAGGCTTATTACAGAACCGATGATTACCTTTAAGACAAAAACGTCTGGCTTGAGCACGGGTCTCTCTTAAAGGTTTGTATTTGTAAACTTACAAATATCATAATTCGACTACAATTTCATACATGTAGTACTACAACAAATGAACATCAATTTCAAATTTGACATAATTCTTTTTAAATATTTTTTTTTTTAATATATGGGTACAAATAATACTGATTGAGCTAGCCGCAAAGTAAGTTCGAGACTTGTGTTAAAGGATACTAAGTCAACGATACAATATTTTATAACATATAAATACATAGATAAACATCCAAGACCCAGGACAATTTGAAAAAGACCATTTTCCAACTTGCCCTGACCGGGGATCGATCGAAGGGACCTCTAGGTGGCGAACTAGCATGGTGACCACTACGCCACGGAGGTCGATATTGATTATGATATAATATAACAATGTATTCTTAGTCCACATATCTAATTTCAATATCAGTATAATTGTAAGTTAACGTTTTTGTAGAAAATGCTGCAGCAAAGTTTGTCACCGCATTATCTGTATGTACTTGCGCTTAGGAAGCGGCAATCCGCAATGTCTCTCAACTCATGTCAATTCTCAATGTCATTTTTTTGTTTTGTTTTGGGTTGACTGGAAGAGATCCCTTAAAGGGATAAGTCCGCCTTTGTAATGTTTTCTTTTGTATTTGTGTTGTATCCTTTTTGTACTATAAAGAATTTACATAACATAACATACCATAAATTAGCTGTTAGTCAATGATCTGACGTCAATAACGACCGATTATGAAATCGAAAGAAAAAAGGACAAATACCAAGCGATAGAAGTATCCGACGATAAATAAATGATTTTTGACTTTGACTTTTGAGAAATTAATAAAGTAATTAATTGCCAAATAAATTTCAGTTTCTGATTACTTATGCTAACTAAAACTATGCTTATTATACTTTTACCTTCTACAAAGTTACTGAAGAAAAGTTAAGTGTTGTTACCTATTTATATTCTTCCATCCCTGATACTCTATAAACAAAAAATAAAATAAAATTCCTATATTAAATATTAACTTAAAAAGTTTACCCAGGATTGTCAACAGAATAACAGTTGAAAACTCCCAACCTATATTTGTAGAACAAACCAAATGATAATAAGTGAGATTAATTTCAAACGGATAACCCGAAACTTTCGCAGGCCGAAATAAAACCGTGGAATCTTTTGAATTCACTGCAGACAAAGAAACACCCTTTTTTGTTAGAGGCCAGCCGTCTATTTAATGTTCTTTGAAATTTCCGCGAAAACAATTCTTTATTCTTGATTGCTCCCTCTCTAAAATATAAAATAGCATGGAAGTACCTTTAGTAAAATATTCCATATCATTCATGTAAATTATTATAATTATGGTATTGTATTGAAAATACTACAAGTTGGCTTGCCACACTTGCAGCCCTATTCCAATCTCTCACCATGTCCCAAAGGCAAACTGGTAAATAATTCATTAGCATTAAGCTTGATACATTGTTATCAATCCTTAATAAGAGTGTGTGCAATAAACCTTAATAAATAATAAAAATCCATGCTGGTCTAAAAGAAAGAAATTAAAAACATAAAATGTTCTGCTGATTTTCTTTTATTTATTTATTCATTTAACTTTATTAAAAATGTAACAGGCGGACTTAAAGCCGTAGGCTTTATCTACCAGTTAACCCGCTGGTGATGCCTAGAATAAGAAGTTTTTAAAAGGAGATGCAAAATATGCAGGTGATTTTGAAAGATATATTACAAATAATAATATAAAATATAAACTTTCAATAAAAATTTACTTACATATTATTCTCGTGCACATCGTAAAAGTTGATTGAAAAAAAAGTTATTATTATAAAAATATTTTTAAAACAAGCTTTCATCTTCACTCCTCAAGACGAATCAAACGAGCCCAAACTCGATGGGTTGGAGTCGTTTCATTTCAGAGTTCCTGTGGCCACCTTCTAACTTCATCATTAGATAAGCTGCATCATAATATTGAATCGGCACGCGATATACGTATGGCTGCAAAATTTCAGCTCAATCGAAAACCGTGAAGTGGGTCAAATTGAACTTGCAAGATTTGATTACAGACAGACAGACAACGGGACAGGTGAAACTAAATAAAAACTTGTATAATTTTTCTAAACCAAAAACCGACTTCACCCCCAAACTACTCAACCGATTTTGATAACATTTCCATGGTACCACCTGGAAAGTATACCCTTTCAAACAAAAAAAAGAATATTTTAAATCGGTCCAGGCGTCTTTGAATAATCGGTGAACACACATAAAAAAAAATAATAAAGGATCGCGACGAATTGATAACATCCTCCTTTTTTGGAAGTCGGTTTAAAATCATGAGAAATCATGCTAATATCGTAGAAACCACTATTTTGATTCAGTCTTCAATCTATGTGCTAACCATCACTTTGGTCTTGGGCTAGTTCTAAAGGGTACGTATTTTTTCTTTTCTCTGTTTGCACTTCTGAAACTTCTAAGCGCTGTTTTTTTGTGAATTTTTACCACTAATCTTGCTAATCGAAAAATATGAGTCCTTAATTTTAGGATAATCTAGTTAACGGACTAAATGAAATAATATATTTTTACCCCTACCACATCCTTAATCCTTTCACCGCAAACGTCGGATTTATCCGACAAACATAGTCGTGCCCATTCCGCGAGCGTCAGATATTTCCGACAAAAAAACACACATAACTTTTGGTTGTAGGTATTTATTTTAGATTTCATACCCCTCGCGCTGGGGGCACGGCAACTGATATTAAGTCTCGCGGTGAAAAGATTAATAAATACTATTAAAAAGTCCTCCACATCCATTTTTCTCTTTTAAATCTTATTGAATCTATTCCGTAACTTCTTTATTCTATACCGCCCTTTGTTTTATAAGACGAACCGCGTTAATCAAAACACAGAAATTAATATTTCATGGAAAAATGCGATGACTCGGTTGTGAAAGTCTTGATTGGAACTAGCATAGTGGAAAAGTATCACTTTTCCGCCTTTGTTTATGATTTCGACTGTGTTTTATTTCTTGTTCGGTTTTATTGCATGTCGATTCATTTTTTGATGTTATTTTTCCACTCTTTGCCTTGATTGACTGGTCATTCATGACGGCACATGAAGGTCGAAATGGCACCTAGTTTTTTTTTAAATGTTAGCCTTTCTACTCACTTGACTATAAAAAGAGCAAAAAAATACAACAAATTATCGAGTATATACACTTGTTTTAATTCAACAATTTGTTAAATTTTATTAAACCATCATATTTTATATTTACTTCGTAAAGACGTAGCTCACGTTACGACATATTCTGAGCGGAGACCATTTTGATAGATTATGTGGTAACCATCTCGTATTGTCTGTTATGTTTTTTTAGTTTAATTTCCACCAAATAGACATATTTTCTTTACTTCTTTCTTTATATCATCTTTAGAGAAGAAAAACCCGGGAACTCCTGGCTCCTTAACAACAAAACTAAGATTTCAATGAGCGTTCTCGAAGTATGTCACACCAAATCACAGCACAGTGAAGTCAGGTCCAATCAACTGTCGTGATTGGACCATCAGTTGACAGGTTCTTTTGTTCCGTCAAATGTATCCATTATAAGCAGCTTGTTGGACCTGACTTCACTGTGACATCTCATGTCCCATATTTTTAAAAACTCCCACGTATAATCTTTTGGAGTAAAACAAGCTAGGATTTATTCCGATCCAATACCACGAACGAATACTAGAATTACTTTGAATTTTTAATTATTTTACTGTTTAAACCAATACCACAACATATTCAAAGGTAAAGTCAGTAAAAATGCTTTGAAGGTAATTTAAATTTAGAAAAAACAACATTTTTATTTGCAAAAAAAAACCAAGTCTGTTTGATCAATATAAGCAAATTTAGTTAGCTCACGTCTAGTTCAATTATTATAATCTAACAATTGTTAAATATCACATAAAATCAACTTTTTATAATAAAATCAGTCATTCATCATAGACGATGGAATAATGGATGATTCATTTAGATAACTTTACTACCTTGGATATTAATGAATTCGGAAAGCTTTAGCATTTTATTTCAATGACATAAAAATACTAAGGATATAATTCGCTTCTTTTCAACAAATCAAATCAGATACTTCACTTCTAAACGTCTAAACAAACATTTTATTTGGGATTTGTATGAAATATAGTCTAATAACGTCATGGATTCCGAGTCAAATATGGCAACGCGTTGAAACAAACATGTTCAATGGGATTTGTATGAAATATAGACTAATGACGTCATAGTTTCAATCATTGGTCCCATAGGAAAAGTTGTTCATATTGACGATCTGAGTTTGCTCCTACAAGAATCGGACGGAGTATTTGTTACATATTGTATACAATAGATGTATAAAATAATAATATATAATTATATTATTAAAACATATATAATTAATTATGTCTGAATACTAAATAGGATCCTTGACAACACATGATAACAGTGCTTCTTTCTAAGATTCTAAGAGAGAAGACGCGTGTGAACTTTTTTCTTTAATAATACGTGGATAGCCTCTTAACTATTTAAGTTAACATCAAGGAAACCTGACTCAGCGCTGAAACCTCTTAATACAATTAAATAGAACTTTTAAGATGCAGTTTTCTACGTGCCCTGCAAACCTAATTTTCAGCCACCTTAAGCTGAAAGCTTGTGAAATGGCAGCTTAAGTAATTTTATTTTTTAACTTGATAAGCTTTTCTTAATGCTGTGATCAGGGACTGTAATATCGATATTTTGAATCGATATATCGATACCCGGTGCCAGTATTTTATGGTTATTTTTAAGCTATTGCATAGCTTTTATCGCGGGTTCTAAGCGTGGCGACCGAATCAAGAAATTCCGTAACGAAAATAAAACCTAACACCCATCGTCTATCGTTTTTGCAGTTCTGCAGACTTCGGCACGGTGTTTGTGTGCGTGTGACTTACTAGTAATATTTCATCGATGATTACATATGCATGTAGTCTACGAGTGCTAACTGCTCATAATTAAAACCTTGAATAACTTACATGTATTGTAAGACAATAAAAATATTTTAATCGATATTAACTTCTCATTTATTCAATAAATGAAAAAAAAATGATTTCTTATCGGTCACACGCACAAAAAGAGTAAATTGAATTAATTTAAAAAAAAATCTTGAATTAATATCCTAGAAAAAAAAAACTGCATAAATAAATAATTAATTGCATAAGTTGATAAAAAAATGCTATGCAATATCTTTACCGCGGCAGTCCCCGAGTGCCACACGTTTTTTATCGCTATATTAATATATCTATACACATATAGATAAAATATCAGTATTTTACACAAAATATCGATATTGGTTCCGCCACATCTAGCGGAAGTTTAGTGAACTAATTGTATCATTCTAATTTTTAAATATGCGCTCGTGCTTGCCAGGAGGAATACAAGGTCTGGTACCGCAGTGTTTTTGATTGCTGGCAATCTTGTGCCACGAGTGTCAATGTCACTTGACAGGCCTTTTTCCCGCTCTTCTTGCAAAATCCCGTCGCGGCGGACGCCACGTTTTTGTTTCGCTCCGTCTTCTATTTACTTGTATTTTGGACATTAAATAGCATTCTCACACCCGGCCGGGTAAATTCATGTGGTGTTGTGTGGTGGTGACCAACAGACGTTGTAATTCAAGCCAAGCAAGGACTCAACGGATCGCGGCAGTACGAGCACGTAAGTACCTGACCGCATTTGCCTTTTGGTTAACACGAGAAGCGCAGTTTTTTTTGTATCCGTATTTTATGAACCAGCGACCTCGCATGGTGACGTTACAGCTGGGTTCCCCCAGGAACTATCTTTTTCTCGAAACTAGCAAAGGCGTCATCAGATATTATACTAGTATTTTGTTTCGATTCGATATTTGGTATCGATATAAAATACTGGTGTCGGGTATCGATATAATAAATACAAAATATCGGTATTACAGTTCCTGGCCGGGGTTGAGTGAAATTTATTTTGATTTTTACTATTCAAGGTGTATTATTGAAGCGAAGGTCTGTCAGGATCGTAGCAAGTGGAAGTCCATAGTCTCTGCCTACCCCTGTGAGAAACAGGCGTGATAATATGTATGTGTGTATTACCTAATTTCCCAGTACCTAATTTCCCATTACTATTTTCTATATAGCGACGATAAGACCGCCTTTTACGCATTTCCTAGTTTTTAAGATAATTATGTCCTGTATTTATCTATTTTGTGCAATAAAGGGTATTATTGTATTGTATTGTAATTATACCACAGGGACAATATACACAGGGACAACAAAGTACGAGACTTGTGTTATGGGATACAGTTTTTTTGTAAGTTTTTCGTGTGTGTAAGTGGCCAATACTGGTGTCAGATTTTTCAAGCTGCCTAAAGGCATCTGACATAGCTTAACGACTACCATACAACAATGACAGCTGGGACCAACGGCTTATACGTGCCTTCGTACTTGGGGTACTAACTCATCAATACTATATTTTATAACAAATACATATACGTGTATAGATAAACATCCAAGACCAAGGACCATTTGAAATAGGTCATTTTCCAACTGACCTATTTCAAATGGTCCTGGAGCGAACCCGGGACCTCTGGGCGGCGGACTAGCATGGTGACCACCACGCCTGAGGTCGTCATATAGTCTCTGCCTGCCCTGTGCTAACAGGCGTGATAGTATGTTGTATGTATGAATGTATGTTGCATTAGTACAGAAAAAGTTTTAATCTTCAAGTTCATTGCCAGGCAAATTAGAAATAAAACCGATTTTTAAACATTTATCCCAAATAACTATTGAACCGCTGAACCGTCCGTCCATCAAACATGTCAATCAATTCAACTTTCAAACAAAAAAATACACATCGAAATTGGTCTATTCATTAAGGCACTACAATGCCACAGACAGAAACACAATTACACAGAATCAGGGGACGCCACACCTATAATTAACACCTCCTTTTTACCGGGGGTTAAAATAATTGATTTTGTTGGTGCTTTGTCCTTTAGTTGCCTTTTACGACATCCACTGAAAGAAATGAAGTGGCTCTATTAAACTTTGAGACTTGTATACTTCCCTGAAATGCAAAAATATGTTATGATTGTGTTGATCCAAACGATTCAGTTTGACGTAGCATTTACCGAACGCACGCGCACGCGTCCCCTACGCTAGGTACGTGTTCACCTTGCCTCCGCTTTACTTTGGCCTTACCTCCACCTTGTGCTTGCTCCGCGCTCGCCCCGACACTCTCTCTCTCTCTCTCTCTCTCTCTCATCTCAGCGTTATCCCAGTTGCGTCCTCAGCGGCAAGGCTGAGAAGCCCGGGGTCCACTTTCCGACTTTTTCTTCTCCACTTTGCACGGTCTTGAGCATCCTTGGTTGTAAGACGACCGCGCTCGCCCTGACTGGACTTCGGTAAATGCAATTCGAATTGTATTGATGTGTGATAGGACTTAAATTATTTGCAACAAATTTCAAAGCGAGCTAAGAGTAGGCAAGGCGTGCATCGGGCGGTCGCTTGTCGTCTGAACGCGCCCTTAGGAGCGGCGACGCAACAGTTTCCCTGCATTTTCTGCACAGAACCAGGCCTGTGTCACTCCCCGTTTAGGTATCGAAAATATACCAACTTCTTCCTTTTGACCGTATTCAAAATCGCGCAACTCGTTTAATCGACGATGTGACTCTCGTCGGCCGTCTCGATCCTCGGGCTCTACGCAGGGATGTTGCATCCTTTTGCATTTTTATCGCATTTATCATGGGGAATGCTCTGAAGAATTGTTTGACTTAATACCTGCTGCAAAATTTCAGCACCACACCACCCGCTTGAAATTTAAATTTCATCCACACCACTTGGATAGTTGGCAATCAACCATCGTACCTTTTAAAAGGAACTTTTTACCACGTACGACCGAACTGTGGAATCAACTTCCTGCAGCAGTGTTCCCGGACCGATACGACATTGAAACCTTTAAAAAACGAGTCTATATCTTCCTGAAAGGCCGGCAACGCTTCTCTTACACCCCTGGTGTTGCAGTTGTCCATGGGCAGCAGTGATCACTCACCATCAGGTGGCCCGCTTGCTCGTTTGCCGCCCTCTAACATAAAATAAAATTAAAAAATATATATATCTACATTATTACTATGCGCACGGCGACCACATAAAAAGGGAAAATTCAGTTATACGAATCGTCTTTCCAGAGTAATAAGAATGAAATTGACTTGCAGTGGATGTCTAGGTATCTAAATGAAGAGATGAGAGTTCTGACGCAAACTAAATTAAACCACAGCGCTAATCACATTAAGTAGATATTTATTTGAATTTCTTTTCTGAGTGAGACTTCTGTACGTGAGAACTAGTACTTATTCTCTGATAGAGGGCCTTGCATCGCGTGACGCCGCTGTATTCACAATGAATTGATCTGATGTTACTTCTAATACAAGTTTATTTGCTAATAAATTAAAATAGCCCCCGATTGTCAAGAACACCATCTAGTGATAAATAGCATAACTAACAAAGTCGTATCGGTAGTTCCGCTACCCATAACTAGATGGGTATCCGTAGCGCCATCTATTATTTTGCTAGAGAAAGCCCTGACTTTCAAGCGTTAACATCAGTAACTTTTAAACGGCTCAATCGATTTTTATCAAACATAGCGCAGAACCTCCGCAAGGGAACTTGCTTGTACGTAAAAAACCGCATCGAAATCAGTGCGTCCATTCAAGCGCTACGATGCCACAGAGATACACACCGACAGACGGACATTAGCGTCAAACGTATAACACTCCACTTTTTTGTAGAGGGTTAAAAATAAAAGCTATTTATAAATTAAATTAAGTTTAATACCACACTTCTGAATAGTGGGTAGTAATGAAGAATAACGCATGCTTCAAATGCGTGTGTACTATGTGATGAGAAAATTGGTCAGGGTAATTCGAATTCGAGAGCACTCACGGCGTTAACGTGAGGGTCGTGATTTCGAATCCCACTCGTGGCGAAATTTTTCATCATATGTTTTAATTCGGATAGTCGGTTTAACTACCTGAATTTTCCAGGGTCCAGTGCTGCCCCCATTTGTAATAAATCATTTGAAAGAAAACGGAGATATCATTTAAAATTTTGTCTCGATCAGACCCTAGATAATCCTCCAAACTATTTTATGAACTATTGTTCACAGTTTACAGTGAGAACGTGAAGCTTTTCTACGCACAATTGCGAAAAACGGCCACTTTTGGCGTATGTGCGTAGAAAAACTTCACGTTCTCACTTAAATCTGTAAACAGTAGTTCACAAAATAGTTTATGGGTTATCTAGGGTCTGGTCACGACAAAATTTTAAATGATGTCTCGGTTTCCTATTAACTGATTCATTTCAAATGGGGGCAGCACTGGACCCCGGAAAATTCAGGTATTATTAAACTCAAACTGCGATCGACCAGCCAAATAAATGATCAAAACCACGACGATGTTAGAACATCAATTATTCGTTTTAAAGTCAGGTAATTCGACTTAAGCAAATCTTTACTCGACAAATTTCACTTACACAACAGTTGAAAAGTGCTGATTAGCGAAAATAAACTTTGGTACGTCGTAATAAAGTTGGAAATTTAGTCAAAGTCGGCGGGATTGGTATGTTCAAAATTCAGGCGCTTTGGTAATGTAGTTACGATTTTGCAAGTAGATGCTGATGTTGAATCTCGTGACATGTATAAATATAAATACCTACATGATAATTTTTATTATATACTTTGAGAAGAAAGAAGAGAGAGCATGTATGAAAAGTGTAATTAGTGTTGACGAATCAAAAGAGGTTTGCAAGGCAGCAAGTGGAAATCTGTAGTATCTGCCTACCCTCTTGGGAAACAGGAGTGAAAGTATGTATACGTTGAGAACATTGTGTAAAACCAACACTGAAATCACGAAAAATGGTTGACATCGATCATATTATGATTTTCTTTATTACACCAATTAAGTAGGTATGACAATTACCGAAAGTACATTTAAAATGTAGTTGGCCTAAAGCGAGCTATCAGTAAAGTGATTCCAGCCAATCTTTGGGTAACCTAGACTTTAAAATTTGTAAGGGACATCATGCTTAAAAAGAAAGTATTTCTAGAAAAAAAAATACACATAATTTTTCAACACTAAAAACCGACTTCACCCCCAAACTACATAACCAATTTTAATAAAATTTGGAACTATCTAGAATGTTTACCCTTCCTAACAAAATAATAATTTTCCAAATCGTTCCAGGCGTCCCCGAATATTCGGTGAACATACATTAAAAAAAGGTTACAACGAATTGATAACCTCTCCCCTTGGAAGTTGGTTAAAAATAAATATATATATAGAGACAAATCACACAGATTAAGCTAGCCTCAAAGTAAGTTCGAGACTTGTGTTTGAGATACTAATTCAACGAAACTATAATTTATAACAAGTTCATATATAGATGAATTGCAAAAACCCAGGACAATTTGAAAAAGGCCATTTTAAAGTACGCTAAATAAATTTAACACATAGAAGAAGTCATTACAGAATATCGCATATAAACGATAAAAAGAATATAGCCCAAATCACCATATCTATCCGGGATGAAATATATAGGCAATATGATGAAATTATATTTTTTCATCTCACCTACACGAAAAATGATGTTTTCATCCTAAAACCTTTGGAGCAGTTACTGATTATTCTCTCGGGACCAAAACGTAAAAAAAGAAAATCTCTAGGGATTAAAACCAATTTGAAAACTGAACACGAGTGTAATCTATATAGAATCAAAAATAATGATGACAGTCCAGCAAAAGAAGGAATTTTGAATTAAAATAAAAAATAATTGACACAGGCGTCGTGGCAAGTTTGGTATACGTGTCATGAACATGGATGAATGTAGGTAAACATTTTTATGTTCTTCGCTTCGGAAAAAGAAATAAGTGTAATTTAATAACTGGCCACGCGCAGTGTAGGGTTCCGTAGTTACAAATGCCAACTTTGAGTTCATGCCACTAAAAACTTCTAAAAACTAATTTTCTATTGAATTTGTATGAAATTTTCCTTTTCCGAGTACATTTTATAAGTTGATCGCCTATTACTTCTTAATTTGTAAACCCTTCTTAGCTCTGATAGTTTTCCTTCAAACTTTGTTATATTTACTATACTTCTGAATTTTTTTACGTGTCCTGAGTAAATCCGTAGACGGACAGACAGACAGACATGGCGAAATTATAAGGGTTCCTTGTATACTACAGTACCCTATAAAGCGCGATTTTTCTCTTTGATTCAAGTAATTACAGAAGTTGTAGGTTATTTGTATTGACATGTAATTATTTGTGTAAATGTAAATACTTTTTCGTAAGAAGTTAATGTGTATCAGGTTTACAAAAAATAGAAATCAAATAAGCAGTGCTAATGTGTTGAGATGAAAACATCGTTTTTCGAATAGATGAGATGAAAAAAATATAATTTCATCCCAGATAGATATGGTGATTTGGGCCATATACTTTTTTATCGTTTATATGCGATATTCTGTGATGACCTCTTCTACGTGTTAACTTTATTTAGCGTACTTAAAAATGGTCTTTTTCAAATTGTCCTGGGTTTTTGCAGTTTATCTATATATGTACTTGATATAAATGATAGTATCGTTGAATTAGTATTCCAAAACACAAGTCTCGAATTTACTTTGAGGCGAGCTCAATCTGTGTGATTTGTCCCTATATATTTTTTTTAACCAACATTCAAGGGAGGAGGTTATCAATTCGTCGTAATCTTTATTTTTATGTATGTTCACCGATAATTCAGAGACGCCTGGATCGATTTTGAAAATTATAATTTTTGTTAGGAAGGGTAAACTGTCTAGATAATCCTTTCATTTGATTTCTATTTTTGTTTTAAACAATGCATATATTTTGAAATGTGCTAATTTTGCACATTTAAAAAAATATGCATTGTTAGCCGTATAAGACTTCCGCAGTCGGGTATTAGTTTTATAAAAGTAAATCTTGCTGTATTATAAGATTTATAAGATTACGATACATACTTGATAGATTCAGGTGTAACTTTGCAGAAGTCAAAGTTACTTACTACATGATTTGAATTACTTTGTGCAATTCCGCCACCAGTTAATTCATGCAAACTATTGCCGGCCGGCGCCCACCCACTACTGTTAGTCCCAGCATACCTGTCACCAACAGCCCGTGTGCACCCGCCACCAACAGCTGATGCATGCTCCCTCCGATACTGCTGCATCGGCTGCGGCTGCAGCAAAATCGGACACCGCATACGCGAAATGTGTTTCGCCTCTCCACGAGGCATCCTCAGGCACCAAACAAGTTGTTGATCGTTCGGTGGTCAAGCGTCGAATGATAAAACTACATTTTTTTTTTGTTTTTTTTTTTCAATGACTGACAGGTTGCCTCAGACGGCATTTCCTACTTCACCCGGACAAGGTTTGAGGAGCGGGCCAGAGGCCCGGCATCCTATATTTATATACTACTAGCAGTAGCGCAAAGGGCTCCCAAGGGGGAAACCTCGGCTTTGGGCGCGCTAGGAATTATGGCAAATTTTGGGGTGCTGCAACACCCATGTTTTGCCGGAAGGGCCGAAGCTACGGTGCCAGAAGGGCCTACTTAGGACGCAAATCGTCCAGGTACCGCCGGGCTGCTAATGTTCCTACGCCTACGTATTCGATTACGACGAATGCGGGGGGGGTCGAACCGCGAGGTTCCTCTGGCTGCTCGGAGCCGCAGAGGTATCAAATTGGACCATGTCAGCCATAATCTGGTCATCGGAATCAGAGAGAACATGCCTCGGACGTCTGCCGGTGAGTCGGTGAGGGTTGTGCTCCGGAGTGTAGTTAGCTGCCTCTCTAATAAAACTACACCGTATTGCCGTCTTTTTATACTGATAGAGAAGAGGGTGGGGGAGCGGAGTTGCCCGAACGTTCTATAGTAAAAATATTTAATAAAGGGGAATTATTTACCTCAAGCTGTTTATTTATTAATTTTTGTCAAGTAGGTGTTCTGCAAAATTTGACCTTTCTGGGTGTTTGTTCTTGTACGCATTGATATGTTCATCATATCGAGTTTTAAAATTACGACCGGTTTGTCCAATATAAACTTGTCGACAATCATCGCAAGTTAATTTGTATATACCAGATTTTTTGTCTGACTCGATTTCATCTTGTACGTTAGTTACAAAGAGATTATAACGAATTTTTTGTTTTTAAGGATACCTTATTTTTTCTGAATATTTTAGACACTTTATCTGTAATGTTACCTAAATATGTTAAACTTGCTGTATATTTAGATTTTATATTTTGTGGTACTGCATATAAAAGTGGTTTAATCATATTCTGTCTTTTCCTATGTATAAAGTTATCTATTATTTGTGTATTGTAACCGTCCGACTTAGCTATTTGATATATAATGTTCAGTTCTTTATTATAATTACTTTTGCTTAGAGGAACTGTCATTAATCTATGTATCATTGACTGGTTTGCAGCTAGTTTATGTTGCCATGGATGATTAGATGACGCAGGGATTACGATACATTACTAAAAACCCTTTTTACAGGTAACAGCAATGTCTTTATAAGTACCTACCTAATGTCTGAAATCCAATTTTCCGTCGGATGTTACAAAGAAAGGGCGATAAACCGGCCCATAAAGACGTAAGTGGCTCACCTTTACCCGTATGTCAGTTGCTAGGTATTACGTATTGAGATTATAAGGGTTCTTCTATCCAGCCAAATTATAGCGTAATCTTTTTCCAGTGCCCATTTTTAAACTTTTTCTTTAACCATTTCTTTGCCGGAACACCAACGAGGGCTACAATGCCACAGACATACAGACAGACAGACAATATGACAGACAGACCGACAGACGTTATCGTCAAATTTATAAGACCCCTCTTTTTTACCAGAGATTTTTTTTTTATGTCATAGGGCGGCAGACGAACAAGCGGGTTACCTGATGGTAAGTGATCACGGCTGCCCATGGACAACTGCAACACCAGGGGTGTAACAGAAGCGTTACCGGCCTTCCAAGAAGGGACGAGATGTAGGGGGAGGGGAGAGGGGAGGGAGGGGGGGCTCCAACTCTCTCACTCACCGAACGAAACATAAACGCAGTTACGCTACTACTCAGACGTCGATTTTCTGTGAGAGTGTGGTACTTCTCCAGACGAGCCGGCCCATTCATGCTAGCAAAACAGAGTTTTGCCGGTAGCGTGGCTCTACCACAAGAAGAAAATAGACTCTGTTCAAAAACAGTTTATCTTAAGATTCTGTTCGAGAGCTTCAATGCTACAGACAGACAGACAGAGAGACAGACAATCAGACAGACAGACCGACAAACTTATAATACCCCTCTTTTTTGTCGGAGATTAAAAATTGACTCCTCTATTCAAAAACAGTTAACCTAAGGATCCTTTATCTTATGAGAGGATAAAGAGAAAAGTTCTTAGAAGTTTTATAATGAAGGAACTATTGTTTGAACTATTTGTTTATTAGCCTGGTATGAAGTTCCAGAAGAAACTACTAATAAGGGTTGATTAAAATTCCCGCTGTTAAGTGTGCAAACTAGAGGACTAAGCACAGGCGGCCTGATACTCGGTAGTCCAATATCGGTAGCCTATCAGTAGACTATATCGATAACGAGTTGAGGAAGTAGACAAGATGGGAAAGTGGACAAGTTAGGCAATGGACGTCATAGGAAAATGGACGAGTTGAGGAAGTGGACAAGATGGAAAAGTGGACGTGTTTGGAAATGGACGTCATAGGAAAGTGGACAAGTTGAGGAAGTGGACAAGATGAGAAAGTGGACGAGTTAGGAAATGGACGAGATAGGAAAGTGGACCATATCGTCCAAAAGGATTTTAACTAGCGTTGCATAACTATCGATAGGTTGACTATCGATAGTTCACCTTGAAAACCAGTCACAATATCGATAGTATTGAATAACCGATACTATCGATAGTATCAATTGTCAATCGTTTGCAATACTATTGATGTAAGGAAAAACTATCGATAGTATCGACACTATTGAATTTAGATACTATCGATACTATCGATAGTGTCGAATACTGTCTATAGTATCTAAATTCATACTATCGATACTATCGATAGTTTTACCTAATATCAATAGTATTGCTAACTATTGACAATCGATACTATTGATAATATCGGTTATTCGATACTATCGATAGTCCTATCTATATATATTATGATTGTTTTTCAAGGCCACGATAGTATCTATAGGCTATCGATATTTTATACTATTGCTTGCAACACTAATTTTAACCTGCCAACTATATAAATCACCGACACAATTGAATAAAATATTTTTTCGGCCAGATCGGTGCTTGAAGGATTAAATAAAATCGATACTATCGATAGTTCGATCCTGACGACGAACATACTATTGATACTATCAATAGTATTGCTTTTCATAAATATAATATATAACAAAATAGTATTTTATGCAACAGTTGTATAAGACGTGTCAAAAAATGCGAGTGGCGCAGGTTACGATGCGAGCCTTGTCGAGCATTCAGACGCCATCAAGCATTTTTTGATGTACTTGTTACAACTTTGAATACAATACTTTTTCTACGACTATATTAACTAAATAAAATACAAAAATAAACAAAGAAAAATATGAAAATGTTTGACATATTATGTTCGGCAGATACTAGGTACCTATGTGTAATCTACATAGGCAGTTAGGCGCATCTAAAGAAAACAACAGAAAAAAAATCTAGGTCTATAGTTAGGGATATCTTTGTGACGAAATAACGACACATTTGCTATTATGATGAATAGAGTTATAGACTTTTCTGCAATCATATTGTCGATGTTCTTATATTAGTATTCGGGACCCGAAATACAAATGTATTATTTTATTTATTTGTATTGTTACAAGTTAATAAAATAATACAGTAGAAACACTATTTATCGATAGTATCGATAGTTTATAATATAGTTCTTGGTCTGGATTGAGTATTGATGGCTATCAATAGTATTTCTCTGAAACAGTTGTCGATACTATCGATAGTTTGATATTTTTCGATTAAAACTAAGAAAATACAGGAGGAAGGGTAATAATTTTAGCATTTCTATGTATGTATGTGGATATTTTATGTGTGTTCTACAGTAGCATCTAAACCGCTTATCCAATTTTGACAAGAGAGTCAATCGATTTGTCTGTATTGTCCGGGTGACATAAGCAACAATTTGTATCCAATAAATGTAGATATCTAACGAATGTAACGCACAAAAAAGTTCGAGACAGAAATTAAATTTTGTTTCGGTGTCGTCTGGGATCAAATGATAGGTTTTTAGCACAATTCGAAAACATTGGTAGCCGTAATCAACTGCCGAACTTGGATTAATTGGATAATTAAAACTTTTCAGTAAACGTATATATATATTTTTGTTTTAGATCTAACCAAAGAAATTTACATACTAAACAACATAAGAAAAATCCCCTTACCCTAGACTTTTCCATACAAACGTAGTCTAGCTTTTATTTTGAAATGACATGTGAGATTTCGACAGTATTTTGTAATTTTAAAGAAACTGCATATATCTAGGCATATAACTAGTGTTCGACAGTCAAATATGAATTTTAAAGAAAATATGAGAGTGTAGAAGTTTTCCATACTGATGGTCAAATGTGATAGTAACAATATATTCTCTTTTAAGTTAATATTTTGACTGTGAAAAATTATTATATGCCTTAATATAATATGCAATTTTTTTGAAATAACATGATTTCGCTAATATCTGACATGTCGTTTCAAAATAAAAGCTAGACTACGTTTGTATGGGAGTCTAGGGTAAACTATTACCCTTATAAATCTATTTTAGTTAAAACATGTTTTGTCCTTTCCCCTATTCTGAATATTGGACATTGAAAGATCGAGACAAAACATATTTTAACTAAAAGAGGTTTAGCAATCGTTTGTATTTTTTTATGAATTACGGGGTTAAAGTTTATATTTTCATGATACTAATGTTTATATAGCTAACGTTCTTAAAAATATATACCTAAAGTTCCCTCTATCCCTTTCCCGCAAACTGCTAGTGTAATAATGTAAAAAGGGATGTAGAGAAATCTAGGTAATTCTTAGGGAACGGCGTATTCATTCTGGAATGTTTGTAATTCCTTTCGATCTAACAGATATTTTTCTAAATATTTTATATAAGAGCATTGCTCTCGGCGCTCCTTTGTCTCCATTTTAGTACGTGATTTTCATACAAACGTAACGCCCGAAGATTGAGTGCAAACGCATTTAAGAGAAATTTCATTATGTTTTGTAAACATTTGGTTAATATTCACCAAATATTGGCTACGTTAATTAATATTTCGCTTTGTTACGAATATTACTTTGCAAAGTTGTAATTTAATTTAGGTTATATTTATAGAATGATTTTATAAATAATCTGTAATAAACGACCAGTTTTCAGAAGTACGCCCATACAATACATATTATATTAATAGATTAAATTACTTATATCTGAATACGTAAAAGATAACTCAGTTGATTAAAACTAGATCCATGCTAGCGTTGCAAGCAATAGTATAAAATATATAATATAAATAGTCTATCGATACTATCGTGACCTTGTAAAATAGTAACAATAACGGACTATCAATAGTATCGATAGTGTTAATACTATCCAACCTCCTTGGCGTAGTGGTCACCATGCTAGTCCGCCACCCAGGGGTTCCGGGATCAATTCCCGTAAGGGCATATTGGGAAATGGCCTTTTTCAAATTGTACTGGGTCTTAGGTGTTTATTTATATGTGTATTTGTTATAAAGTAAAGTATCGTTGAGTTAGTATTCCATAACACAAGTCTCGAACTTACTTTGGGGCTAGCTCAATCAGTGTAATTTGTCGATAGTTTTTCATACAAATAGTAGTTACAGTATCGATACTATCGATAGTGGATAGTGGAGATTTAGTTGGAGATAAAAGAAAATAAACTTAGAATGTACCTTTTTCTCTTCCTGCGCAGATCCCAAAAGCCGATCGAGGAATTGGGTGAAAATTCGAATCATATTTTTCGGCGATGCGGATAGCAACCCATCACTATTTTGATAACTTTTTATCATTGCCTGCCATCACACTAAAATGGCGACAACGTACTGGCAACCGAAGCGTAGGAAACCCACCCACAAGGTGCTCTGACGACCTGACTAAGGTCGCTGAAAGCGCTGGATGCAGGCCGCTCTAGATCGGTCATTTCGGAAAACTTTGAGAGAGGCCTGTGTCCTGCAGTGGACGTTATGCGGCTGAAATGATTATGACGATCATGACATTAAAACTGGCCTTTGGGTTTTGAGACTCAAAATGCTCTGACTGCATTAGGGGTAAATTATGTGACAGCCAGTGACGTGCACTAATATTTTTGTCAGGGTAGTCACTAATCCTACCTTAATTACGAGGACGGTTGCATCTCTAGCAAAATACGGGTGTATTCCACTATTTCTATGGAAATACAAAATGGAAATAGTGGGACTTACGTTTTTTAAAAATTATATCCCATCATTTCTATTGCGACAAAAAAAACGCAGTTGTGTTATTTGAGAATCTGTTTTCAATTCAACATTTATGACGTCCTGAATAAATGACTGATTAATAAAATTACTTTATTAACAAATAATTAATTAATTCAATATGTTCAAGAGGTTTTATTTAAAGAGGAAATAAATAGTTTCTATGTGCACGCCGAGTGATATAGCGTTTTTTTTTTGCTGCCGCCGCCGCCCGCATTGGACACAGTGGGAGACTCTGTCCCAGTATTTCTATTAATGGAAATAATGGGATCCACCGCAAAATAAATTTTTCGCTAGTATAATATAAGGGTGGCACAGGGTAGACAAAGTCTATGTGTCTGTAAGAAATGCACGCTAATAGTGATAGCTTAGTGTATTTGTATTTAAAAATTATAGTATTAGCGTAGTTTCAAATCATACTCTTCACAAAATTATGTTATTAAGTTTACCAAGTAATTTATTTTGTACTTTCCTAAATATTCAAAACGTTTTCATCACATAAAGCTTATTTTTGCAATTAGTAAAAATAAATACTCATCAAAGAAAGAAAGAAAGAAAGAAAGAAAAAATGTAAAAGAGTAACTGTAATTTTGCTAGATATTTCAGAGAAAACCTTCTATCTGTTCGATCTAACGAGTACCCAATACCTATCCACTTGTAATTTCAAAGTTGCTTTTACAAAATTTCCAATCTCCGACGTGTTACATCATTAGTCGAAAGAAAGAGTTCAGATTGTTCGAGTTGAGACTAAATACTGTAAGGCAGTGTTTTCATCCCACGAAAGGATTAAATAAGTTTGACGCTGATGTCTGTCTGTCTGTGGCATCGTAGCTCTCGAATGAATGGATTGATGTCAATGCGTTTTTCTTTACGTGAATGCAAGTTCCCTTGCATTTTTTTTGTTCATAGCAATTTTTTTATTTAAAATCGGTTCAGCCGTTTAATAGTGATTAGAGGTTAACTTAAAGTCAGGGCTTTTTAAATTTACCTAGCAAATAGATGGCGCTATGGATATCAATTTCACTTAACGTCGATTGGAATATGTAGTTCTACCACTCATCACAAGATGGTGTCGTCAAAGACTTTTTTTTTATTGTGCTTGGCAAATAAACTTGTTTTTCCAATATTTATCGATTATGTATATCGCTGGAAATTTATTTCAGACTTCTTCTTCTTTCCTAAATGCATCTGAAGTAGCTCAATAACTGTCATCTAGGTAATGACAGTAATAGTTTTTATCAAAATCACGAATCATTTATAGGTACAATAAAAATAAATGATGCTAATACTATATTAGATATATCAATGATGCTAGTAAATGTGGGTATGTACATTGTATAAACCTGTTGACAGGTATGCAAAATTATTATAGATTGAAATTGATTAAGCTCTTTTTTGTTATTTTAAAACTAATGTGAGACAAAGACAATAATAGACATAATTGGTGTGCGTTAGACCTCCGATTGAGGTCGAAACATAGCGGTCAGTGTATTTGACTCTCCCGTTTATTTTTGTATCTGACTAACCCGTTTAATTCATGCTAATAATGATTTAAACTCGTAAGAATTATGTTATTAATCTTGTTATGGTTCCTAGGAAATAACGAGGGGTGCAGGATGCGTGCGCGTAGTCTTCTTCTTTTTTCCTTGCCTTTTCATTATTTGGGGTCGGCTCTGTATGTCAACTCTCTCCATAATTTTTTGACGCATCATGCGTGCGCGTGGTGACAGTGAATAAAATATGCGATAAACCAGCACTATTGATTTTTGGTTTGCCAGAGTTGGAGGTGAACTTCTAATTGTTTCATGCTAGTAAAATGTACAAATAAAGAGCATTAATTAGCGCTCGGCTAGTGTGAACTATGCAAAATTTCTTGTCTGTCAGTGTCAACCAGAGTTCGGGACAAACCACATATTTTTTTATACTAGCAAATCATGCTAGTAGCGATTCACGCTCGGCCAGTGTAAACTATATACTAAGATGTGGGATTACTTCATGCCCAAATTGCTCCATCTAGTGGGCGCTACTTGCATTATTCATGAGCAGGTACGATAACGAGCGAGGTGAACATATTTTGGTACTAATCTGATTGTATTTTTAGCGAGAATTTTCTCTTTTGTTCAGCCCTGGTTGGCTAAAGTTGCTGACGCAAATAAATTTGTTAATTACTTTTTGATTTAGTGACCCTTTTCCAATCGATCACATTGCTTAATTTAACGAGCTACCTGAATTTTTCGGGGTCCACTGCTGCCCCCATTTGAAAAGAAACCGAAATGTTATTTACGCCTTGATATAACCCTAGATAACCCTTTTAAAATTTTTTATGAACTACTGTATATATTTTAAAGAGAGAACGTGAAGATTTTAACTATAGCATTTTTGCAAAAAAGCTTCACGTTCTCACTTTCTTTTCAAAAGATTTATTTCAAATGGGTGCAGCACTGGACACCGAAAAATTCAGGTAGCCCCTTAATAGAAGAAACTGACTATCTGACATAATATCTAAATAAGTATTTATTTGTTTACTAAAACTTTATTGGTCCACAAATAGCAATGTATTGCTTACAATATTAAATGATCGATCAATGCACAGCTAAAACTGCTGAGTCTATAGGAATGAAATTTTGCACAAACGTTTCTTAAATAACGTAAATGTGCACTAATAAAGGATTTTTGAAAATTCATTCCCTAACTTCAATATTGATCAAGTTTTATATAAACTTTCAACCCTCATTAACACCCCAATGAGGGTTGTATGAAACTTGGTCAATTTTGAAGCTTGAAATGTAAAAAAAAAATTTTGAGCTCGATTTTTTTTTCTGTACTGTACTGTTTCATTATTGTCAAAAAAATATTCTCCTAGGGGATAAAATAGGATGTGACAATTTGTATGAAACTCGGTTAAAATGGTTAAGAGGATATCTGAATTTTCCGGGGTCCAGTGATCGTTTTTTGCAGTTGTGCGTAGAAAAGATTCAAATTCTCATTTTAAACTGTAAACAGTAGTTCATAAAATAGTTTGAAGGGTTATCTAGAGCCTGGTCAAGACGAAATTTTAAATGATATCTCTGTTTCCTTTCAAATGATTTATTTTAAATGGGGGCAGCACTGGACCCAGGAAAATTCAGGTAGCCCCTTAAACAGCAAAATCTAAGGAGTGTCCAAAATTGGACCACGCGTGCAAGATTGTGGGTTTCAGCTAATATCGCTATAAAATTGTACGAAAAATTACCGATTAAAATTGATCGTTCCGCATCGCAAGACCTAAAATACTCTGTCTGCCCCATTAAAGATAAAAATGTGATAGTACAAAGAATAAAAATGACATTCAGATTGTTTTTTAACATAATTTTCAAAACTAAAAACTGACTTCAATACTTGTACCAGACTACAAAACCAAAAATCTACGGGATCACCTGACAAGTATTTAAAAAAATGAATTTTCCAAACAAGTATAGGCGTCTTTGAATAAAAAAAAAAACATTTTTGAAGTCGCTTAAAAACCAGCAATGTAGGTATCTGAAATAAAAATTCTCACCTTACAAGGAAAAAGGGTAAAAGAAAGAGAGAGAGAGAGACAAAAAGACACATAAATATAAATCGAGATTTAACAATAACGGTAAAACCTGACTTGCAAGCTATGCTATACTTTTCAAGTATTTGAATTGCAACACATAAAAGATTTCTTTACCTGAATTCCCGAGAGGATGAAACGAGAAATGAAATATTTTAATCGCTTCCGTGCGAACAAAGCAATAGGCGATTATCTAAAATATAAGAAAAAACGGATATCTTTATTGAAGGATAGAAAAGAGAAAAGGATATAACTTAATTAAACATGAGCTATAATGATATTGACTGCCTCCGTAGTCCAGTGGTCAAGGCGTTCGCCTTGTGACCCGGAGGTCATGGGTTCGATTCCCACTGGGAAGCATACTTTGTTAAAAGTTGTTTCCAGTCTGGATAGGATATTGCAGGCTTGAATCACCTGATTATCCGAAAAGAAAAATGATTCCGTGTTTCGGAAGGCACGTAAAACTGTGGGTCCCGAACGCCACCTAGCGTTTGATCATCAAACTATCCAAGGATTGGTTCCTGGTTTGCCCTTTGGGTTGTGGAGGTCAGACGGCAGTCGCTCTGTGTAAAAACCAGTAACCTCGTCAAATCTCCTTGGTTAGGTAGCGGACCCCGGGCTCTGAAGCGTTACTGCTGAGGATGCAACCGGGAATACGCTCGGATGATGAGGATGATGATGATGAGCTATAATGATATTAAAATTAAATAGAACAACCACTTACACACATATAATAAAAAGATAATCCCTAGCGCCTCTTGATAGGTGGATAATATTGTCACAGCTGTCAAGTGAAAAGTATACAAATATTGTGAAAAAAAAATGAAATCTTGTTATTTTACTATATAAGAGAATTTTGGACGGTGGTAGTCAGTAACATTATTGCCAAATACATATCTCTATTAAGAAGGAAATAAAATATATACTTAATATGAACATTATAAGTTACAATTAAGATGATTCCAATAAATAATGATCTTTTACTCGTCTTTTTAATACCGATATCGTTTTAGAGTCACGTATAACAGGTGGTAATGATTTCCATAGTCTGACTACATGTACCGAGAAGGAATAGGAAAAGGTAGCAGTGTTGTGAGAAGGGAATTTAAGGACAGTTCTTAGGTGGGATCTGCAAGGAGAATGCGGAGGATATAAAAAGAAATGTGGTGTCGTGGGACACCAGGTAGGAACGAAGTTCAAAAGTTCTTGTGTATTCGACTGTCGCGCCTGCGCACGTCTCATTTAACGAGGTCATCCTTACGGTTTTACTATCACATTTTTTTCAGTTCGGTCGCGCAGCAAAATCCCTATCTCCTCCAAGCCTGCCGTAAGGAACTTCGTTCCAAAAAAAATACTTTTATAAAATTTATTTTTAAAAAAGTTTTATGATATTAAAAAAATCGAAATAAAAACTAAATGGCTTCAATATGATATTTTTAAAGTTTACAAGCCTTATATTTCCGCGATTTCCAAAAATCTCGAAAATCAGAATCGACAGAAAAGTTCTATACAATTTTTAAACCTTCTCACAAAATTTCACGAAAATCGGTTGAGAAATGTGACCATAGGCGAGAACAACCGGACAGAGTGACAGCCGGACAAAAGCATTTTTTAGCAAGTCTCGAAACTGTGGCGCTTTGCTTGATCGGAAAAAACTTACTCGGAAAAAACTCACAAAAAAATATCATCATCATCATCAAGTCTTTTTAGCCTCCACTGCAGGAGCACGACCCTCTCTGTACTACCAGAGCCATACTTGGCCAGAACAGCCAGAGGACATGGCCTACACTCTCCACGCTGGCCAGACGGGTTGGAGAGGTCTCATTGGTGTTTATCAGCTTTGTTTAGCTTGTATTTCCTAAGCCGCCTTCTACCACATCCACGAGAGGACTTGGAGTGGTCCTATTCTATTCTGCCGGAAACCACACGGCACTTAATAATATGATTTTTACGAATTCTTTCTCCAAATGAGCGACTTGATTGGATTGCATGTATACAATGTCCTTTTTAATTAAGTACAAATATTTTAAAGGGTGATTCAGTCCATCATTTTGAACAACTTTGCCCAATAAATATTTATCGAAATACGAAAAAAAAATATTTAGGTTCTCATACAGATCGAAGTAGTCACGTGATGTCGTTACTATGAAAAATGCAAAAAAAAATTTCGTCTTTCGATATATATTTATTGGGAAAAGTTGTTCAAAATGATGAACTGAATCACCTCTTAAAATATTTGTACTTAATTAAAAAGAACATTGTATAGGTAGGTACGAGTATTGAGTAAATATTGAGTATTGAGTATTGAGTATATTTTGTTATGTGTAAACGAATTGGGATAAAATTGAGCATGCTTTTTTTTCATACTTTATTCTAAATTCATTAATACACAGAGTACTTTCGATCCTGGCAAATTATGAGGGTCCTACTGGATTGTCAAAAAACGATAAGTAATTAATAGAAAATTCGATAGGCAGTTTATAATAAGTAGTACATAGCCAACACTTGTTATAGATTTTTCAGGCTATTACTATTTAAACTATAGTCACTTGCTTCATGTAAACACAGCATGCAACGAGCAGTGACGAAGCTCACACAATTTCTGTCACCACATCCGGATATGTTACAGAGGGGAGACTTCATTAGTAGCATACTGATAGTTTATTTTATTGGTTCATATACACTTGAAAATCTATACTATAATAAAAGAGTAAAAAAAATGTGTCTGTACACTGAAAATTTTTCAAAAAAAAAATTTGGGGCGATGGAGATATAGTTATAGAGTAAGAAAATAAAAAAAAATGTCTGTCTGTTTGTCTGTTTGTCTGTTTGTACACGCTAATCTCCGGAAATACTGGACGGATTCGAATGAAACTTTTTTTGTTATATAGCTGTGAAGCCTGGGCAACATATAGGCTATAATTGATTTTGGAAAATGGAACACATGATGCAGAACTATAATGGTCCAGCTAAACTATAAGAAATATTAAAATGCCGCCTTAGCAAAAGTTGTTAAGTCTGATGAGAACTTTTTGTTGAGTTATAATACAACTGGCCAAGCGCGAGTCGGACGCGCGCGAAGGGTTCCGTACCATAATCTATGGAAAATCACGTTTGTAGTATGGGAGCCCCCCATCAATACTTATTTTATTCGATTTTTAGGGTTCCATAGGGTAGGGTAGAAACGGGACCCTATTACTTAGACCGTCCGACTGTTTTTCTGTCTGTCTGTCACCAGGCTGTATCTCATAAACCATTATAGCTAGACAGTTGAAATTTTTATAGATGATGTTTTTTGTTGCCGCTGAACAAAAACATACTAAATGTATACTATAATAATAAAATAAAAAAAAATTGTGTCTGTACAATGAAATTTTTTCAAAAAAAAAGTTGTTTCGTCCGAAGTAGAACTTATAAGTTCAGTATTTGCGGACCTTCAAAGCATAACACACCAGAAAATTCTTGGTTATGTGAACGCGCCATATTGACACCAAAAAATTAAAAATCAATTAATAAAGAACTTATGACGCAAATTATTGTTAACTAGCTTGTGCCCGCGGCTTCGCTCGCCCGATCGGTTTAAAATTGACAAAGTTTCATACAAACTTTCATCCCCTATTTTATCCCCTTGGGGGTAGAATTGATCAAAATCCTTTCTTAGCAGATGCTTACGTCATAACATCTACCTGCATGCCAAATTTCAGCCCGATCCGTCCAGTGGTTTGGGCTGTGCGTTGATAGATCACTATGTCAGTCAGTCAGTCACCTTTGAGTTATATATATTTAGATATATATTTAGATTTCTTGGATAGTGTTGTTGACGACGCCACCAATTATTCTTAATTCACTTGCAGCAAATGGACTCACGGCTCACAAAATAAGTCTTAATGTCGGAGGGCCAATATGTTGATGCGAAATTTGACTCCGCCGAAACTGTGTAACGGAACCCAACTTAATGTCTCAGCACTGTATGCCGAAGTTCAGCGGCTGAATTTCAGCCAATGCATGCCTGCAATGTTATTTGCATTACTAGCAACACATAACGCCGAACTTCCGATGCTTTTGCCTGAATCGGTCCCGTACCCGTACCCGTACCCGTACCCGTACCCGTACCCGTACCCGTACCCGTACCCGTACCCGTACCCGTACCCGTACCCGTACCCGTACCCGTACCCGTACCCGTACCCGTACCCGTACCCGTACCCGTACCCGTACCCGTACCCGTACCCGTACCCGTACCCGTACCCGTATCCGTACCCGTACCCGTACCCGTACCCGTACCCGTACCCGTACCCGTACCCGTACCCGTACCCGTACCCGTACCCGTACCCGTACCCGTACCCGTACCCGTACCCGTACCCGTTCCGCTCCCGCTCCCACTTCCGCTCCCACTCCTGCTCCCGCTCCCGCTCCCTCTCCCGCTCCCACCGCCGCCGCCGCCATCGCTTCCGCCGACGCCGCCGCCGCCGCTTCCGCCGCCGCCGCCGCTGCCGCCGCCGCCGCCGCCGCCGCTGCCGCCGCCACCGCTTCCGCCGACGTCGCTTCCGCCACTTCCGGCGCCGCCGCCGCCGCCGTGGCCGCCGCCGCCGCCGCCGACTCCTCCGCCGCCGCTGCCGACGCCTCCGCCACCGCTGACGCCGCTGCCGCCGCCGCCGCCGCCGCCGCCGCCGCCGCCGCCGCCGCCGCCTCCGCCGCTGCCGCCGCCGCTGCCGTCGCCACCGCTTCCGCCGACGTTGCTTCCGCAGCTTCCGCCGCCGCCACCGCCGCCGCTGCCGCCGCCGCCGCCGCCGACTCCTCCGCCGCCGCTGTTGACGCCTCCACCACCGCCGACGCCGCTGCCGCCGCCGCTGCCGCCGCCGCTGCCGCCGCCGCCGCCGCCGCCGCCGCTGCTGCCGCCACCGCTGCCGCTTCCACTCCCGCTCCCGCTTCCGCCTCCGCTTCCGCTCCCGTTCCCGTTCCCTTTCCCTCTTCCACTTCCGTTCCCTCTTCCGCTCCCGTTTCCGTTCGCCGCAGACTCGCCAAAGACGGAAGATTAAATTCTCATATCGGCACATCACTACTGTCCGGCGTTTCCTAACCTACCGAACTTTAGCAGCTGAACTTCAGCTTATTTAGTGTGTCATCCCCACCGAACTTTAGACACTGAACTTTAGCCACTAAACTTCGGCATAGTCTGCTGAGACACTTAAAGCTCACAGTTAGTGAGTGATGCCAGTGAAACTGTATTTATTCCGCGTATGCCACTCATCCCCAACAATTTTCCTTTTGAAAATACACAGTTCCATATGTTAACTTGCTTTGCTATGAAAATAAGTCACAGTTTTAGAGGCTTAAAGCTGCTGATGTCGATCTAAGGACTGGTTTTTCGCATGGCCTACTTATTGTGGCTTTCTCCAGGGTTAGTAACACTTTAGCTCTTTTCATATTGGCTCCCGAAGGAAAGAATTAAAATAATATTGACTTTTAACTCCTAACACTGTTACAAGTACTTTCTCCCTCTGTCTCTCTCTCTCATTAGTTTTTATTTATATTTATACGCCGGAGTCATAAAGTCCACGCGAACGAAGTCGCGGGCATCAGCTAGTTTACAAATAAAGTTGTAGGAAAGTAATCATTGTGAATAGATGCTATTTATTCCTGAAGAAATTTCTTCCAGCAAAGTTGTTAATTTTGACTGTTATTAACTACTTAAGTAATTTAAGGGGACGCACCGTAAAAATGGGTCTTTTCCATTACTTATTTCTCAGCGATAATCAGACATTTGGACATGATACTTGCTTACTAGAACGCTTTTCCAACATGAATGTGGACCGGATACACGATTGGTTAATTTTTTTGACAGTTTTTTGACAGATCGGCCATCTGACAAATGCTTTTATCAGATGGCCAAGGACGCGTCGCTCTTCACAAAAAAAATACATTTAATTTCGTAAAATTATTGTCACAGTGTAGAATACTATTACAAATAGATATATTCTGTAAACAAACGTACGAGTAACTTTCTTACACTATGTCACTTGACGTAATGTCAAAGCATAGAGTGGTATAGAGTTGTTACCTGACAGACATGGTCGGCTTAGATTTTTTTCTCATGTACTCAACGTACAATATCAATAGCCAATGTTTTTGCCAACAGCCAAAGAAACTTTGATAATACTCTTTGGTTCTATTCACTTTTAGAGTTTGAGAAATATAAACCTACACTGACTGACTGGCTGACTGATTGACATGGCTGTTTGACCTGTTCCAGGGTGATAGGGGTAATGATTGCTATACAAGCCAAAGTCCTTACCAAACTGAAGGGGGAGGGGTTTAGCAGGAAGGGCTACCTACTTAACTCCACCCCACTCCCCAAGCAACTAAGCAAAGCCTGAGGCCGTAGGCTGCGCCACTCATACCAAGTTCTGGGCTGAGCGCTTTTTTTTATCCGATTTGACTGAAATTATGTATGCAAGAGTTTGTTGTGTCGTAAGATCCAAATCTGTCATTTTTTTTAAATTCGGGATGGCGTATGCATTTTTAAATTCGGGATGGGGTATGTATTTTAGAATTTCAACTTATTTCGTTCATAACGTCCTACTGAAACATCCGAGCGGTCTGAAACTTTGTATGTTAAGGTAGAAACTCTGCGAAACTCGAAACTGCTATCAGATTTTGGATCCAAGATGGCGGCCGAAACATTTTTTCAAGTTTCCCTTATAGTCCATTTACACAGGGACAATAACCGGGACAATACACTTAGACAATGCGATGAAAATGCAATGCCGTTCACATATAATACAATACGTGGCACTTTTTCGTGAGCGAAGTCAAGTGCAGATGCTTGTAAAATGGATAAACGTAAAATTGCTATGCGAGCTAAGCTTATTAGTGTCTTAAATATAAAGCAAAAAGAAGTTTTACATATTCAGCGGAAGAAAACCATATTATTTTTGAAGATAATTCATATAAACACAGAGACCTTCCTTCCACATCAAAAAGAACATCAGATATCAGAAAGTTTGCTACTACAACAAGCAATCAGCGAATAGTTGAATGGTGGAACAAGAAGAAAACGAGTTTAGCAAAAAGGACGACGATGTGGCGGACCTTAATTTTAACCGGAGTACAGTGCGCTTTGAAGAGGATGTGATTTCATTGAAGGCAGAAGAAGATGAGAGCGTGGGGACAAAAAGGCAAGATAACCAAGAAGTGTTTAAAGATTGCACCCAATCAACTAACGTAGATGTGTTCAGAGGTAAAAATAGTTTTATTTGGAATACTCAAGAGTGTCCTAGGACATCTAGAACTATATCTTATAACATTGTAAGAATACCAAATCGTTAAGAAATTACTTTTCAGTTTGAGGGTTATTTGAAATTTTGGCCAAGACTTTTTGGCCATACTATGTTAAAAAAAGTTGTTGAAAATACTTATCACTAAAATCGCTAAAAGCAATGTTCTATCTGCCCAAGTAAATGAAATCGGCAAACTAAACATATTATTGTGATTGTTCAAAACCTATTTGTCTGCAATGTTCGAAGCATATTTACCAAAACTGTAAAACTTTGAGGCTGTGTAATATTAGATCTTACCATTAAATTGTCAACAAAAATTGTGACACTTTGAGGCTGTGTAATTTTAGATCTCACCATTAAATTTCAGGATTTTTTTTTCATATGTTGATATAATCACTTAGCGAAAAAAATATTAAAAAAAAATCTAACATAGTTTTTTTTTTAGTTTAACTTTTGAGAAGTTGACTGAATTTTATGTTCATAGTGCGCCATATGCAACAAAGGTTGTAATTTCGTGACTTTTATTTTGCTTTTTTGTAATCTACAATATTATATAGTTTATAAATTTTACCTCAAGACAAATAAAATAGGTTTAAATAACAAATTTTAATAATTACTTTAGTGAGAAAAGATGTCTGCTAGTCTACCACGTCAGCAAAATTGGGAAAATTATACCACGTTAGTCTCAGAGGGTTAACGAAGCATCATAAGTTAGCAGTAACAAGGCTCACGTAATTTCCGTCACCACATCCGGAGATGATACGAAGGGGAGAACTTCATTAGTTGCACACTGAGAGTGGTTAGTAAAGTCAATTTTGAACTGCAATTTGACAAAATATAGTAAAGAAATTCTATTTGATAAAATATAAACAGTCAGTAGCCCACACTTGCGACAATTGTTTCAGGCTAATTCGATATGAAAATGGGCAACTCATTTCTCGTAACTTAAGCATTAGAAAAGCTTCGCGTTTTCACTTTAAACTGTAAACAGTAGTTCATAAAATAGTTTAAAGGGTTATCTAGGGTCTGATCAAGAAAAAAATTTAAATGATATCACCGTTTCCTTTCAAATGATTTATTTCAAATGGGGGCAGCACTGGACCCAGGAAAATTCAGGTAGCCCCTTAACAGATATCTAACACCAACGAACTTCACACAATTCCTGTCGCCACATCTGGATATGATACGGCGGGGAGATTTCATTAGTTTCACGCTGAGAGTTGTTGGTAGATTTCTAAATGCAATTTGATAAATTTAGCAAAGACATTCAATTTGATAAAATATAGACAGTCAGTAAACCACACTTGAAAAATTGTAGGGTAGCTTTTTGCACGTAACTTAACGGACAACTAGCACCAGCGAGCCTAACACAATTTCCGTCGTCACATCCGAATATGATACGGAGGGGAGACTTCATTATTTGCATACTGAGAGTCGTTAGTAAAGTGGATTTTGAACTGTTACAAACTAGTTCGCACCGATTCTAACCCCATAAGAGTAACCCTCTACTGATTTAACTCATGTTTCACTATAGTTTATATAAAATCAAATAGCATTAAGATGCTATTTGATTTTAGATTAGACAGATAAACCTAATACTTATAGCTCTTTCAATATGTCAACGATTTGGTTTGCAATTTTCTTTTATGGTGCGGTGGTGCTAGTTGTAGCGTATGTTTACCCTATGGGTCTTGTGATCTAGGGCTCTGTTTGCCACGTTTCTTTAGGGTTCCGTACCCAAAGGGTAAAAATGGAACCCTATAACTAAAACTCTGCTGTCCGTTTGTCCGCCTGTTTATCTGTCTGTCTGTCAACATGCTGTATCTAATGAACCATGCTAGAAAGCAAGTTAAAATTTTCACAGACCATGTATTTCTGTTTCCGCTATAATAACAAATACTAAAAAACAGAATAAAATAAATAATATTTAAGTGTAGCTCCCATACAACAAACGTATTTTTTATAGATAATGCTACGGAACCCTTCTTGTGCGAGTCCGTCTCGCACTTGGTCGGTTATTTCACTTTTTGTTGACAAATCTAAATATATATAACTAAAAGGTGCCTGACTGACTGACATAGTGATCTATCAACGCACAGCCCAAACCACTGAACGGATCGGGCTGAAATTTTGCATGCAGGTAGATGTTATGACGAAGGCATCCGCTAAGAAAGGATTTTGATCAATTCTACCCCCAAGGGGATAAAATAGGGGATGAAAGTTTGTATGAAACTTTGTCAATTTTTAACCGATCGGGCTGAGCCTTTGCATGCATAAAGCTACTATGACGTAGGCATCCTAAGACCTAAGAAAGGATTTTGATAAATTACACCCCTACGCGAGCGAAGCCGCGGGCAAAAGCTAATAAGTGATATATTTTATTTCACTTTCTGGTTGTTGTCTGGTTGTCACTTCATCTGGTAGTAACGTAAAACATGGACTTTAACTAAGAAGGATTGCGTACGTTTAGAGGCGTTTAAAATGTAGTGCTGAAGACATATGAAAGGTTTAAGACAAAAAAGACAAACGAAGAAGTGCGTGTCGGGCCACGCGCAGTGCAGGGTTCCGTAGTTGCGAATGCCCATTTTGAGTTCACGCTACCAAAAACGTATTAGAACTAATTTTCTATTGAATTAGTATGAATTTTTCCTTTTCCGAGCACATTTTATAAGTTGGTCGCTTATAACTTTTTAATTTGTAAACCCTACTTAGCTCTGATAGTTTTTCTTTAAACTTCGTTATAGAAGTATATACTACTTATGTGAATTTTGTCACATGTCCATATATAACCGTTTAGGAGGGGGGGAGGGGGGAAACTTGACTCTAACAAAAATTTGCAATATAAAAACAAATATTTCAAAAACGAATCCCTAAATCGAAAAATGATGTTTGCAAGCTCGCAATATTTTAAAGACCTATTCAACGATACCTCACACGATGGCTAAATCGAGAAAAAAATGACTCCTACTTTTCTTGTATGGGAGCTACCGAAAAAAATATCTTTTTCAATATTTTATTTTACCACTTATTTATCGTGATTAATATACGTGTACATATATGTACTAAATTACAGCTTTCTATAACTTATATTCTCTAAGTAAAAACGAGGACGGACAGACAGACAGACAGACATGGCAAAACTATAAGGGTTCCTTGTTTACTACGGAACCCTAAAAACTATTGACATTGAAAAAGGAAATTTTTGGTCATCTTACAAGACACGATCAATTTATTTAAAAACATAACAGAAGGAAAATTCGAAGCAAAAAGATGAAAGGGAAGACCAAGAAAGGCATTCATTTACAGATCAAGTAAAGGAGAAAGTTGACGCCGTGTCGTATGAGAAGGTCAAAGGGATAGCTCAAGAGAAAGAGACATGGAAACTACTCCACCGACAAGAACGTAGTTCATAAATTATAGATAGGATGAAGAATTGAAGATGGAAGCAAGTTCACGTGGGTTGCAATATGTATGTGCGTGCCATGGAACGCGCAATGCTTGGCATCAAGTTGTAGGATCGTGTTCCCAACACCGTAATCTGATTACGGACTAAAGTACGAGACGTTGGAACAGCGGTTATGCACTTAAAATAAACTGGGCTGCGAGTGATGGAACTTGACAGAGTGATGACAAGTGGAGCATGGCTTTAACCGAATGGTGAGCCCAGAGCAGGTAAAAGAAGCGTCGGACGTCCAGCAACGTGATGGGTTGACCACATAGTAAAAGTCCATGGGTCGCACCTGGTTTAAAGCAGCACGAGACCGAGATGGGTGGCGTCGACGAAGGGAGGCCTTTGCTCAGCAGTGGGCAGAAAAAGAGCTGAGTTGAGATGAGATGAGTATATATTATGTATGTACGTAGGAACGCATTCAGTAAAGTGACAGTGCGTACGACCACAATATCGAGTATTAAAATTAATTCGCGATCTGCCGCCGCGCTGGAATCGTAAAAGATAATTGCTGACAAAATGGACGCTGCAATATGGCGATTCCTGTAATTCGAGCGTTCCTGAAATGTAAAATAACATTGCACTGGAAAATTATATTTTTTTTTATATTTGTTGTTTTCCAGGATGATGGTCTTTGAAGGGTGTACTTACACCCTCATTGGATGGTGGCATTCAGACCAGATTGGTAAAAAAAGTTTAGGTATTTACCAAAAAAATTTTTTGGGCTCTCCTAGTAGGCCTACCAAATTACTCCTAACACTAGGTATAATATGATTTTTCGTCAGTTTCGTAAATTTTACAAAATTATGATGATAATTAATTTAATATGAAACACCTGACTGATATAGTTCATTTGAATCGATTTATAATTCAAATTAACTATATTACATTCACTAATTGCTATTGTCTTTAAATATGAATTAAATGACAATATATCGTTAACGTTGTAATCATTCTTCATTCTAAATTCTAAATATATATAACTCCAAGGTGACTGACTGACTGACATAGTGATCTATCAACGCACAGCCCAAACCACTGGACGGATAGGGCTGAAATTCGGCATGCAGGTAGATGTTATGACGTAGGCATCCGCTAAGAAAGAATTTTGATCAATTCTTCCCCCAAGGGGATAAAATAGGGGTCTGTATGAAACTTTATCAATTTTAAACCGATCGGGCTGAGACTTTGCATGCATAAAGCTACTTTGACGTAGGCATCCCCTAAGAAACGATTTTGATAAATTAAACCCCTACGAGAGCGAAGCCGCGGGCAAAAGCTAGTATTATATAAATTAGATCATATTTTACCTATAGTATGTTGTAATAGATATAAGTTAGTTACTATATAGGAAGTAAACAAAAAGGTATCAAATTAAATATCGTATTTCCTATTTATAAATATGTAACATGATACTCTTTAAAAGTTATGAATTAAATATATTTTATTAAAATAATTATTGTAATCGGGGACAAGAATGCCAGTGGCATCTTGTGATTGGAGCTTATTTACGATTTTTTTTTTGTCTGGACCAATTTTATAAAATATGGTAACGTTAAGTAAGTATCCCATAATACAAGTCTCGGACTTACTTTGGGGCTAGCTCAATCAGTGTAATTAGTTCCTTTATATATTTATACACGTATAATGAGGGTTTTCAAAAGTACGGTACACCACATCGCAGCACAGTGACATCCTAATGTCATTCTGAGGGTCTGACGTCAATCAATGGTATACGAGGAATAAAAACAGTGCCCCTTGAACCTCGACAATGTTCCCAAGGAGATCTTTTATTTGAAGAACCTTAAACCTCCGAAATTATGAAATGGAACAAGAGTTCCATTTCATAATTTCGGAGGTTTAAGGTTCCTTAGCAACATCCAGTTTCGTATCAGATTATGAGGATGGAGATCAGCTGGATATTGAGAATTAAGAAATTCTACTGGGTATTTACTGCATCATCTGTTTACAATACAGAATCTACGAATTTATAATGGACTTCAGTCGATTCGAATGACTTCAGCAATGTATCATGACGACCTCCGTGGTGTCGTGGTCACCGTGCTTGTCCGCTACCCAGAGGTTCCAGGTTCGATCCCCGGTCAGGGCAATTTAGAAAATGGCTTTTTTCAAATTGTCCTGGGTCTAAGGCGTTTATCTATATATGTATTTGTTATAAAATATAGTATCGTTGAGTTAGTATCCCATAACACAAGTTTTGTACTTACTGGTGCTAGCTCAATCTGTGTGATTTGTCTCTATATATTTATTTATCATTTATAACAGCAGCTGTATCATTTTTAGGTGTTAAAATGGCTCGTTCGCATAGCCAATCTAGTATTCTAGTTTTCTTTTTTTTTTAATATTTTTGATATCAGAATATACTGTCATAGTTAACTCTGAAAGAAATGTCACCACGACAGCGAGATTTTTCATTGCAATCATTTTATCGTCATGAGTAGGGTAATCGCCATTTCCGATGTCCAGCAGGATTTAAAAAAATGTTTAGCAGTGACGTGGCCTCCTAAATGGACTCGCATATTTTTTGCCAATGACAAAATGAATTGGACATGTCCAATAGACTGTTGTCATTGGACCATCAGTTGACAGGTTCTTTTGCTCCAACAAATGTATCCAATAACATTAGCTTATTTGACCTGACTTTACTATATTACCAGCTGGTGTACCATATTTTTAAATACCCTCATTGAAAAAAAAAATACCTTTTCGAACAAAACCCAAAAATGTTTTCTATTTGAAAGTCAATAATAAATTATAAGCTCAAAGAATTTTGTAATACCGCCTGGGAATAAAAAGTTATATTTACCCCAAAGATGCGTCAGTAAAGTGAGTTGTTTTCCCAAGTGCAGTAAATCTGACGGGGCTAATAAAGTGGACAGACAGACAAATGCGAGCTATATATAAACGTACAATTTAAATTCTTCGGGACGAGTTGGTTTATAGCTGTATTTACGTAAAGGTTACGACACATTCGAATTGGACGGAACAAAGTCTCGTGCATCGACATGATATTACCCAATCAATCGTTTTGATGCTGACAAGTTTTTATTCTTCCATGTTGGTCTGGTAGAAAATAAAAAAGTAAAAATTTACACCGTGCAAATAAAAATAATGTATAAAAGCGGGTCAAGAGAACGGCTTTTCACCATCACGATCGTCCACCTCGCTGACCTTTGGGTCTTACGGTCCTAGGCTCTTTCTACTTAGAGCGGCAAAATCTGGGCCCTGTCTGCCCCATCATTATGTACTTTCTTTATAAAAAGATATTAGGAATCAATAAAACATTTTTGTCCTCCCATACTAAATCAGTTTGCCCAAACGCTTATTAGGGAAGCCAAACATTTTTTTCGTTTTTCGTTAATTGTTTTTATGGAAAGTAGTTAAGTACCATGGGCAGAACTCACTTTAAAAATTTGGCTTGTGGTTTTTATCGAATTCTTATTTATTTTATTTATTTACAAAATTCATGTACACAAAATACAAACATAGGAACGAACAAAGTAAGAACATTGAGTACATAGGTACTGCTTATTTCATAAGAAATCTCTTCCAGCAGACCCAGGACAGGAAAAGAGAAGAAAACAGGTAGTAGCAGGCGTGTACAAAATAGACTCAAGTTAAATACAAATACATAAAATAGGTACTTATCTAAAAGTTTAAACATACACATACATATTATATAATACATAAACTAAAATATACCTAACTATAAATGTAAATAAATAAAATTATATATAAGTTAAGAATAAATATACCTATATACTATATACCATTCATTACGTTAAGGAAAGATAATACTCTTTTACTCGCTTCCTAAAAACAGAAAATGATTTGGAGTCTCGTATAGTATGTGGTAGTGAGTTCCATAATTTCACCGCTTGTACAGAGAAGGAGTGAGAATAGCACGCAGAATTCCTTATAACTTTTTCTTTATAAAAAGTTATTAGGAATCGATAAAACATTTTCGTCCTCCCATACAAAATAAGTTTGGCCAGGATCATTAGGAAAGCCAAACATTTTTGTTATTTTTTTTTCGTTTTTCTTTAATTGTTTTATGGAAAGTAGTTCAGTAGTGGACTTGCTTCAAAAATTTGGCTTGTGGTTAAAAAGTCAACCTGAATTTATACCTGTGATGATAACTAATTAATATGTCCCTAAAGAAGTCTAACTTCACCTTGAGGGTTGAGCGGCTGCAGTCTCGCCACAAAGCCAATTTTAATTCATATGTGGTGAGAGTGCCGACGCATCATCTGCCAACCTTCATGAAGGAGGACTTCAGGCCGCAGAGTGTCGTATTTCGGAGGTTCCGAGGTCGGCTGCCCGACGAAACCGTGCGTCACACGTCGCCGACACTACGTGTAAATTAGGATAGGAATTATATATTATGTATGCTAGTTATAAGGTATTTATAATATGGCCCTTGGCATTGTACAAATTTGTAAGTACAATGCTATTGCCTGAAATAAATGAATTATTATTATTATAAAGCAATTTAAAGTAGAGGTCAGACGTACCCGTAACCAGCGAGCATGCATGAAGAGAGTGATGAGTGTAGATGAAGCGAAAGAGGTTTGTCAGGATCGTGGCAAGTGGAGGTCCATAGTCTCTGCCTACCCCTGTGGGAAACAGGCGTGATAATATGTATCTAAAGCAATCCATCTGGTATACGTTTATGTTGAATTATGTTGTTTGAAACTTTGCACGCACCTGTTTAAGTAGTTATTAGGTTTATTTTGGGTTGACGAACAATTATTTTACTAACATTATTAATTCTGAAACCTTGCAGATTTGAAGATACCGGCAACTGGGACTGCAATTTACTCGGACCGCGGTCCCAGTTACCGGATCTAAAAATTGAAATATATTTATTTCCGCGACTGGTACCACGCATTAATTTAAATATCCTCGTGATTGTCCTAAAAATCTCCCGAAAATAAAAATAAAAATGGAACCCTCGTGATTTCTCTAGTTAAGTTTCATAGAAACCATTAGTAACCTAGCATTCCCAAAGGAATAGTAAATCAAGATGCCTTAGTAAGCAACCGCAGTTGGCGCACGCCCCAAAATCCAAACTAAAACTAATAAACGAAAGAATACGGACGATGACTGTGTCCAGAAAATATTATTCTATTTAGTTCGTAAGTTAGACTATCCAAAAATAATGGACAGTTCATTTATGATTCATATCAAAAAGTTACAAAGCGTTCCGGAAGCGTCCTCAAAAAGTTTCGGAATGGTGGCTTGTGACGTCCCTTTTTGTAAAAAATTGTACAGTCAAGTACCAAGATACCTAACTAGGCCATCTACTTATATCTTCAATTTTATCTTAAACTAAAAATAATATCAACATGAAATTTTATATTCAGAAAGACAGACGAAGTGGTAGCTAAAGTGGCGCCCTCATTTGAAATAAATTGTTTAAAACTAAATATGGTGATAATTAAAAATTTTATTTGTATCACTGTCTAATAGACCTTTAAACTATTTTATGAATAAACTTTGAAATTATTAGATACTAATAGTCCGTCTAGTTTTAAAACGGGTTTTCGCCAAAAGTGGCCACTTTTGGCAAAAACCCGTTTTAAAACTAGACGGACTACCAATATTACTTTCAAAGGTAATTCATAAAATAGCTTAGTTTAAAGGTCTTTCTAGACAGCTATACAAATCAAATTTTTAATTATCACCATATTTAGTTTTAAACAATTTATTTCAAATGAGGGCGATACTTTAGCTACCACTTCGTCTTAATTAAAATCTGTCTCAAATTAAATGTCATTTTTATTTTTAGAGAAAATTCAATATATAAGTAGGAGGCCTGGTCAGGTATCTTGGTACTTGACTGTACCAAGGCATGACGTAGCGCGAACTTGAATGCGCGCGCTGGTCTTCGTAATTTGTTGTTAGTCAAAAAATAGAAAAAAATATGTGTACAATATTTTTTAAATAAATTTAACTTAACAGCCAATAAAAAAAAATGAGGACCATGCCTGTTAATGTAAACCTTACTTAGAACATTCAACCAACCTTATATTATACAAATTTTATTACCTCGTAAAATGGCTATTGTTAAACTAACGAGATGTTTCCGTTACAGTGTGATGTCAATGTGAAAAGAATTTGTACTTCTTTATTTGTTATGAAAATTTATATTCAGACAGATTTTAATTAAGACGAAGTGGTAGCTAAAGTGTCACCCTCATTTGTAATAAATTATTTAAAACTAAATATGGTGATAATTAAAAATTTGGAAAAGTGCTAGTAATGTGTACTCTCACTATAACACAAACATTTGTATAATCCTTGCACGCGGTTTCTATTTACACTTTCTTAATTATCATTTCTTTTTTGTTAAATAATAAGCTTCGTATACATTTTTTTCCTATAATTAAATATATAGGAAAAAAAATCATAACTCGCATAAAATTAAAGATTACTGCAACATTTTAGCATCTATCCATTTCATTGCACTCATTAAAATTTTATTACCCCTAATAGTGAGTTTTAAACCCGGTCACCCATTTGTGTTTGCCCAAAAGAATAAAATAATATGTAAAGCCTTTTTATTATAGTTTTTCTTTCAGATAAAAAAGATATATCAATCTAAAAATGCCAAAGTTTCGAAAGGCCTATAGATATTATCGATAGCTGTTTTAGAGCAATACTATTGATAACCGACAATAATATCGGTAGCATCGATAGTTTATGTACTATCGATACTATCGGTTTTATTAAAATATCTATATTGGACTATCGAGCGGCAACACTACCTCGTTTAGCGTGATGGTAGAAAAAAAAAATGGGTTGCTAACCACATCGCTATTCAACATGTTTCAAACTTTCACTCGTTCCTTGATCGGCATTTATAATCACAGTGCGGGAAGAAAAAGCAGTTTAAAAATGTTATGTACCTATTTTTTTTTTATTTCTTCCAGACTATATCATGAGGGATAAAGAAGATGAAGCGGGGCCGATTTGATATGCTCGACCACCACTAGAGGAATATCTTCCCGACAGGCATGGTATTGTCCCTGGGGAACCACAGCTCAAACGACGGTGTATCGTATATATGTTAAGTTGCAGCCAGAACTCTGAGATTGAGATGTAGGATACTGCTAGCGCCATCTCGTATGCTTCTTGTGAACTATGTTGTCAGTTGTCATTTCATTGTTTGTAGTTGTAGTTCCTCTTAGTGGCGTAGTTGACGTTTTAAGGTTGCCACAACTTAAAACGTCAAGTAAGTTGTAGCGAAAGGGTGCGAGCTCCTAATAGGACACCTAGACTGTCTAGACGCTTACTTTAGTATTCCACTTCAATACGGATTAACTCATCCTTTGCTGGCTTTCTATTAACTTTTATTTAAACGACAAAGTTACCTGGCTTTCTTTCGACAATGTCATTTTATAAATGTTATTTTGTTCAACGAAAATTGAAGTTGAGATTTACTTTCAATCGACGAACACTACTCTTATAAACTCTGTTTATTTTAAATAATAAGTAAAATAAATTTCTTAAAAGTAATTTAATAATACTTCAAGATTGTTTGTTTTATAAACCTAACCATTTAAAAAAACTTTCATAGTTTTAGTGTCCCAGAAAAAATTGGATAGAATTTTATATCAAAGTTGTTTTTCTGACACAAAATATATAAACGCAAATTGCTTATAATGCGCAAGTGAAAATCTATGAATGGATTCTAACTTAAGTGGAAATGTCTAAACAAACGAATAAATTAAGTGAGTCCTTTAAAAAGAAAAAATATCGAAGACTCAATGGACACAAAATTCAACTTCAAAATAAGTGAGAGAGAGAAATGTACCGCTTCATTACTGTCTTCTTGTCTAACTGACTCGATTCGGTCGAAATCGAGTCGATGTATCGATCAATCATTGCCGTTGGTGCGGGTGCGCAGTCATAATTTATAGAAAGTAAAGAAGTGAAGCTTTTTGTAATATCTGACTATAGTATATTTTTTTAAGACTGGCGGAAATTAATGATGCAGTTAATTTATCGGAAAGGTAAATAAGGTATTAAATTAAGTTTGAGTTAGTTTTTTGTGATTAAAATATTAGAATGTTAAAATCTGATTATTCAAGTACAAAAAATATAATCCTACATTTAAACAATTTTCTCACTCTATTAGACAAATTACAATGTTTTATGGTTAGCCCTATGATTTAAAAATTTAACGCGATTTAAACTGATATTATATTGTGTCCTTAAAATAAATCTCAGTTATAAATAAAATTGGTTCTGTTGCAGTTACTTGCAATTTCTTTTTCAAATAATTTATCACTTAAAGTGTGCAGTACAAATAAATTATCTTTTCTCTTCAGTCTTTCTTTTGTAGTGCAACTGTCTCCCTAATTTATATCCCCACCCGTCATTCGTGACTTATTTGTCCACATCGTCGTTAACAATGTCTTAAATTGGTGGAGAATTCGTTATTTTTAGAGTTATTTCTGGATGAGCCATTTGTGACCGCGTTTGATTGGTAGAAAAAGAAGAGAATGGACCAGCTGCTTCACGTTTCGATTATATTTATGCAAGTACATGTAATGTTGAAAGCAAAACTTTATTAAGAGAAAAACAGTCCTCTGTCTTATTTAAGAGCTAGGATATTAACTGTGTAGTACTTAAATCGAAAAGAAAGTTGAAGAGTTCAATAAGGTTATATTTAACTTGTCAAAGACTTTCATGGTTTGGGCACGAGATGAGAAGAGAGGAGGCTCGTGTAACTAAAAAGGTGTTGAACATGACTGTGAGTGGGTAGAGGAAGAGGGAGACTAAACAAAAGATCGACGGAATGCGTAAGAAATGATATGAAAGCCCCGAGAGTAGACGAAGGTATGAATTGCCACAGAGAAAATTGAAAAGAAAAGACATATTGCGCCGACCCCTTAAAAATGTGTTATGGTCAGGAAGATGAAGAAGATAATATTTATCTTGCAATGTATCTTGTAAGTACCTATGAATGTATGTTTAGGTTAAATCTTGCGACAAAATTTTCAACCAGATAACCTCAACCGATTGAGCTAAAATTTTGCATACTTGTGTAAGTCGGATGACAGTACAATATTATGAAGTCAGTGAGATGTTTTAATGATGGTGCTGGAAGATATTCAACAGAACTCAGTTACAAAACAAGTTTAACTCATTGAATAGGAATTGTTTTTCAAACTCGTTTGATGTGTCTTGATAAGCGTTTTATGATAGACGATGTTTAGGGTCTAATCACGGAGAAGTGGTTGATGGAACTCAGTATCAAAATGACGCAAATCTATTTTGAGTTAGTATTTGAATCTATTATGAGTTTGGGCTTATTTAGTCTGAATAAGTACGATAACTTACAATCAAAGCTCTATTATTTATTAATAAAAAACTGGCTGACTTTATTAACGCTAAAAGCGTTCTCTCTCAGTCAACCATAAGGATAAACAGAGATCTTGTGTCCCAATGCTGGGCAAAGAGTCTTTTTTTCCAACTATCTCTATCCTGAGCAATCTGTTGCCATACATTAAAGAAACCCTCGGCCTCTCCCTAGATCTCTCGAGGGAGGATGTCATCCTGCCATCTCTTCCTTGGTCTACCTAACCCCTACGTCTTCGCCCATCTGGTACGTTTCTTTCTGTTGACTTTCTTTTTGTCTAGTTGACTTTATGGGTCCATCTAACTGGCTGCATGATATGGATCATAGGTGCTTGATAAATTATCATGAAAATAGGTTTAAATATAGGATAAGAATGTGCTTGGGTGAATACCACATGCTTTTAATCGCGTTCCCAAAAAGTGAATGTTTGTGAAAGACCAGTACCAGTAATCTCGTCAAATCTCCTTGTTTAGGTAGCGGACCCGGGGCTTTGAAGCATTACTGCTGAGGATGCAACCGGGAATACGCTCGGATGATGATGATACTAGATTTTTTTGCTGAACTTTATTTTTTAATGGTCTTTTAGGAAGGACGCCCTTTAGGAAAAGTTGTTCATATAAACGGTATGAGTTGCTCCTGCAAGAATCGGACGGGGTTTTTGTTACATAAATTGTAATGGCTTTCCTGTAACCATAAATTATATTATCAGTGTTCTTATATTAGTGTTCGTGACTATTTAAAAGACAAATAACAGCATAAAAGTATAAATAATTGTATAAAAGCATAGAGAAGTTTTAACGGTAAGCAGAGTTTTTATTTTTGCCTTGTTGACAGTTACAGGAATGATGTCTTCAGTACATATTAGTTTTTGTAAGTATTTCTGTTTTTTTTTTGTATGTTATAGGGCGGCAAACGAACAAGCGGGTCACCTGATGGTAAGTGATCACCACTGCCCATGGACAACTGCAACACCAGAGGTGTAACAGAAGCGTTGCCGGTCTTTCAGGAAGGTATAGACTCGTTTTTGAAGGTTTCAATGTCGTATCGGTCCAGGAACACTGCTGCAGGAAGTTGATTCCACAGTTCGGTGGTTGATTGCCAACTATCCAAGATGAAATTTTAATTTCAGGCGGGTGGTGTGATGTTGTTTTGCAGCAGGTATTATAACGTTTCTTAAAACATTCCATGTTTTAATAAGTCATAAGTCTATTCCACACTTATTAAAACCTTTCTGCAATGAAACAAAATTCGACATGCTTTCAATGTTGAAATAGTCATACGTCGACACATAGTAAATATCCATGTTTTATGAGAATATTTGTACAGTCCGCCAACGGGAGGATTTATCGCTTCTGGTGTCATCACAAATTATTTTGCTTTTGGAATGACGATATATTTTCATTGCTTTAAAAAACACGATTTCAAGGATTTAAAAATCGTTACGTCGTAATCGGCATCTTGAGGTTTCGGTAGGCCGAGACTATGGACCTCCACTTGCTACGATCCTGACAGACCTCTTTCACTTTATCTAGACTCATCCATTTCTTTATACATGCCCTTCGGTTACGGGTACTTTTTAACTCTCCATCTTTCAGAACATCTGCAATCTGTTCGAAGAATGTTCGCCAAGGCCGACCCTTTTCTGCTGTTCCTTTTACATTTGTCTTATAAATATTTTTTGTTATTTGTTTTCATCCATCCTTTCTACATGCTCAATCTCAACATCCCTTTCTCTATTTTTATCACAACGTTTTCTTTCACTCCACACCGCTCCCTTATAACATCATTGCTCATTTGATCTTTCAAATTAGCACCACACAAACTCCTTAGCGCTTTCACAAAGAATATAATAAATTAATGAAATTAAATAAAATTTTCTTTTTTTCCAAAGGCTGACTGCCGTTTAAAATATTGGGGGCTTCCTGTTGAAAGTCGGGGCTTTTTCTGGCAAATAACAGATGGCGTTACGGATCCATTTAGCGATGACTAGCGGAACCACCGATACGACTTTGATAGTTCCCCTACGCATCACTAGATGGTGTTCTTGATAATCGGGTTCTTTTTTAATTTGCCTAGCAAATAAACTTGTACATCTACGTGCTGAATGTTGTCTTTGAAACTTAAGGATCTGGTTTATTTCCTACCCGTAAGGGATGCAGACGTGAATGATTATAATCTGATGATCACGCATAGAAGTGAAACGATGATTTAAGGCAGTTATTTTAGTACCTACAGTTTATTTTACAAGCCTACAGTTTTTATAGTATAATTAGATATATTTTAACAAGTTAAACAAAAGATTATAAAAAACTTTGTTTAGGTCAAATCTTGCACGAAAAATGTAATTTTGCAAAGAAGTGATCTAGGTTTATTTTATTAAAGTATAGCTAATAAGTTGGTGGACTGCGCGATTTAACGAAAAAAATCAAAACCAAACTTAAAATGGAACCCCCCATAAAATAGATTAAAACACTTTCGGTAGCGCCATCATTTCAGGTCTACTAATTAAGTTGTTAACTCCATCATCATCATCATTACAGCCGCATAACGTTCACTACTGGACAAGGACACTACTGGACTGTTCTCTCAAGGATTTCCAAAATGACCGATCTCGAGCAGCCTGTATCCAGCAGCTTGGTAAGGTCGTCTGACCACCTTGTGAGTGGCTGTCCTACGATTTGCTTGCCAGCACATCGTCGCCATTCAAGAACCTTTCTGTACCCATCGGCCATTGGTTCGTCGCGCTATATATCCCGCCCACTGCCACTGCTCGCTGCTAAAAAGCTATATCAGCGACTTTGGTTCTCCTGCGAATTTACTCATTTCTGATTCGATCACGTAGAGAAACACCGAGCATCGTTCTCTTCATAGCACGCTGAGCCTTCTTATGAGAGTCTTAGCATGCCTAGCCATCGCCTTATAAACATAATTACTTCTCTTCCTTGTCACTAGATGGCGCTATAGCTATTTATTAAGAAGTTTTAAATCTTTCATTACTGTTATTTAAATGAATTAGTACTCTAATTCATTCAATATGACTTGTATAAACTGGAATAAATATTTTAAAGCATACTCAACACTTTCTTTATCACTTTTTTGCTAGTCGTGTGTGCTGCCATCTCTGTGTCGAGCCCTCCAATCGTTTCTATGGCGTTGGATATGTGTTTCGTTAGTAATGATATTTATTATATTTGCCCATAATAAGTTGTGAACCTATACCATTTCAAAGAAAAGTCATAACATTTAACAATTGACAGTAAACCTACAAAGCGGAAACTTCATTCAGATGAACTCACCTGAAAAACCGAATCACTTTGGGCACGTCACATTAATTTTGAAAACACTTAGCACACTCAATTTGACAAAAGTACAATGGAATTGTGCGCGTTATTTGAGCGCGAATTTTCAATGAGCTATAATAAAACTTTAGTGGATGTTTAACTGAATTTTACAGTAAGGAAGAGATCATAACTTTAATCCCATTTTGGTTTTTGCAGACGACTTAGTTTTCCTTTAATCTTCTTTGAATTAAATCTTGTTTTTAACCTTCGATAAAAAAAGGGTGTTATGTTTGATGCTCATGTCTGTCTATCGTCTGTATGTGTGTCGGTCTGTGGCATCATAGCTCTCGAACGGATTGGCCGATTTCGATGTGTTTTGTGTTTTTTAGGTGAAAGCAAGTTCCCTTGCGTTTGATGAATTTTTTAATTTATCGTTCCGTTGCAGTGGTTTTTAGCTATAGTTAATGAAAATCGGTTTAGCCGATTAAAAGTTATTGGGGGTTAACACTTGATTTTTAATTTATTTTGTAAATAATACCACACTCTCACAGAAAATCGACGCCTTGAGTAGTAAGCTTCTATGCTTCGTTCGGTGAGTGAGAGAGCGGGAGCCCCCCCCCCCCCCCCTACATGATCTTCCCTTCTTGAAAGGCCGGTAACGCTTTTGTTACACCCCTGGTGTTGCAGTTGTCCATAGGCAGCGGTGATCACTTACCATCAGGTGACCCGCTTGTTCGTTTGCCACCCTATGACATAAAAAAAAAAACTCCCATACAACAAACGAGATTTTTTATTCAAACCCTTCGTGCGCGAGTCCAACAAGCACTTGGCTGGTTTTTTTTTTTTGTTTTTTTTGTTTTTGTTTTTTTTTTTCTTTTTTTTTTTGCTTTTGAAATTATTTTACTGGTCTGGTTGAAAATGACGGCTAGTCTCAACTAAATTAGGTTGTATGTACTTTTTTTTCAATTCAATACAACGTTTAATGGAAATAGGGTATCATTGATGTGCAACTTTTGACCTGAAATCTTAAAAAAAATCTTCACCCCCATACAGTATTAAAAAAAGTAAACTCACGTTTTTGGTAAGCGATCTAGACTAGTATTGTAAATTTTGTAACGAAGCTGTATGTGATAGTTAACTGTTGTTGCGGCCCTGGGCTCTGTCTGCTCCATTAGGTAGAAAAGCACGATAGTATGTTTGTATGTACCTATGTATGTTTGTATGAAAACCATAGTAAATCTCAACTTCTGCACATCGTAATTCGGTTTATCCCTCTCATTTTGAACGAACCGAGAGCATCAAGGGTGGATAAATGGATAATTACGTCAGTGCCCCGGGCGTGAGGCGTGAAGATATGCCTTAACGGATTCCTAATGGGTTGTTAATCGATTACGATTTTTACTTTTTTGTGCGAGGTGCAAATAAATAAATATATAGGGACAAATAAGACTGATTAAGCAAGCCCCAAAGTAAGTTCGAGACTTGTGTTATGAGATACTAACTCAACGATATTTTATAACAAATACATATATAGATAAACATCCAAGACCCAGGACAATTTGAAAAAGGCCATTTTCCAACTTGCCCTGATCGGTGATCGAACCCGGGACCTCTGGGTGGCGGACTAGCATTGTGACCACTACGCCACGGAGGTCGTCAAATGTAAGGTCGAAACGTGCTTGAAAGGTTAGACATGTCTTATACAAGATCACAGGTATGGCACTTCATAGAAGCGGAGTATAACATATGCCTACTACTACAAACGAAACTATACATCTGTGCACACGTCAATGTGTGTGTGTTCACACGCTAACACACTCGACAACGTGACAGCGGGGGACAGGTGCGGGGACGGGGAGTGGAGACGCATATTGCGCGGTACCCTAGGAGGTTCCGTTATGTATGTAATTTATTATAAATATTAATTCCGTGACAAGATGGTGGGATGTGAGACGACTAGTCTTCTGTCTCAGCCTACTAAGTGTAAGGAGATTTAAAATCGCTTTTGCCAGACAAAGGCTGTCTGATTTAATAAATACAATTTATTAGCGGAAATGTTATTTATGTTTATACATATCAAAAATATTTTTCTTTTAAATTCGTTTGATCTACAAAAAAAAATTAGCTCTTTATATAAATGGGTTTATTTTTTTTACGTTCCGTACCCAAAGGGTAAAACGGGCCCCTATTACTAAGACTCCGCTGTCTGTCTGTCTGTTCGTCGGTCTATCACCTGGCTGTATCTCATGAACCATGATAGCTGGACATTTCAAATTTTCACAGATAATGTATTTCTGTTCTTGCTCTATTAACAATCACAAAAAACAGAAACAATAAAATAAAATAAATATATAAGGGGGCTCCTAAATAACAAACGTGATTTTTTATAGTTTTCGGTACGGACAACTTCGTGCGCGTTTTTTTTATTTTAATATTATCCAATTAATATACTATATGCACAAGGATATCTCTGAAAACTGAAAATCTTTCATCCTTTTACCTTTGACGTCGGAAAGCCAGAGGCAAACATTTAATTTAAAAAGAAAACTGAGTAAATAGCAATGCACGTTTATTATTTTATTTAAAATTACAAAGAAATGTTATTTTTTTGGACAAAAGACGTATAATAAGCGACAAAAGTGAAATCTTTGCAAAATTTTGAAGTTTACCCGAGGTGAATTTGAAATCTATTATAATAATCAAAAAATTTGAAATACCTATCCCTTAACTTATTGATAAAATAGAATTTAAAATACAGTATTATTTTTTTGTTTATAATGGCTACAGAAATTTTTTAATCATGTGTCAAACAGTAATTATATGTGTAAAGATTACTACAATAATTTGGGTCTATAAGTTTGTATACGTAACACATTTGCCCATTACAAAATAATCTAATAACAGACAGTGTTATAGTAATGCCAACATGTTTAACAATATAAAAAAGTAAAACATTGTGCTGCTAGCGCCATTTAGAAAAAAACAATGTAGATGTCCTATATGCAAGGGCCTGACACGCTTTGATGGAGCAAGATAGTTTTATTGCAATTTCTAAAAGAAGAAAAAGAAAAGAGTGCCCTTTTTCGTTATCATTGACCAGCATTTGTTCATGGTCTGGTTAAAGGCACACTTCAAATTGCATATACTTGAAGTATGCGACATCGTCTGACCATGAAAAAGATATACGTGGAATCATTAAGGGGCTACCTGAATTTTTCGGGGTCCATTGCTGCACTCATTTGAAATAAATCATCTTTAAGGAAACGAAGATATCATTTAAAATTTTGTCTTCATCAGACCCTAGATAACCCTTGAAATTAGCGAAAATCGGGCACTTTTGGCAAATGTGCGTGGAAAAGCTTCACGTTTCCACTTTACAGTAGTTAGTCCCTTTACTAACAAAATATGATTTATTTCATTTGGGGGCACCATTTGTAATTGTGCACTGGATTCCTAAAAATTCAAGTAGCCCCCTTTTAATATGTCTTTCTCTAACCTCCAGTCGCTCGGTGGCCAATCCACACTAGTTGTATTTTATAAATCTTTGCCTAATTAATATGATTTATACATACAGAACGGAAGTTCCTAGGGTCCCCCGTCTTCCTTACCCCGTTAGCGTCGTGTGGAGAGTTATGAGCGGGCGGCGGCTGCAGCCCTCTTGACAAGGCAAGAGCGGAAAGGAGCGTGTACACGGAGGGAGGTGGGTCCAAATGATAGTCATAAGCACTGAGAACTGCTTTATTTGTCCCAAAGAACTGCAGGTACAAACTTCTCGAAGGTCTATATCTACGGCGAAAAAATCTCTATAGCGCGTTTCAAATTCTTAGCGGATTGCACAACACCATCTATCGGAATTCTTCTGAACTAAATAAAATGCGTGAACAAGCGGGAGAGGTGTGAGGACGGGGAACAGGGACGCATACGAGTATTGCGCGGTGCCTTGGGAAATTCCGTTCTGTATTGACAGAATTAGCCAAACATTGTCTTCATAACTGTACTTTAACAATAAAACATCTCTTTGTCCTCAACCCGTCTGTAGCAAAGAATTCAAGGAATCCTCTCAATCTAACAATAAAATAGTTTTCTAAACGAAAAATAAATCAGACATAAAACTTTTATTTGCTTGTTACTTCGCCATTTTTACTGAATTGCCTGTCATGTAAAAGCGTTTGCTACTTTTTTCGATGATACATTTTTATCATGTTTTAATATCTTTGAAAGATTTTCAGAATGCCAAATGACATTAGTATTTATTAAAAGAATATAATGGTACGAGCAATAAATGGTAAGAGAACTGTATTTCTTTCTACATAAGATAACATTATATTTTATTAAATAAGATAAATAAGATTGCTTTTTAACCGTCGTCCAAAAAGGAGGAGGTTATCCATTCGTCGCGATCTTTTATGTATTCTTTTTTTTTTATATCTCTTCACCGATTATTCAAAGACGCCTGGACCGATTTGAAAAAATCTTTTTTTGTTTGAATGGTTATACTTGTCAAGTGGTTCCGTAGATGTTTTATCAAAATCGGCTTTGTACTCGTACTTTGGGGTGAAGTAGGTTTCTAGTTTTGAAAATTTATTGCATTTAACTTCGTCTGAGAACTACACATTCTATAATCTCTATGGTCGGTCCGTTACGTCGCAGAATGTCCTTTTCGCAAAATGTATCTTTCGAGGAATGTGCTTTCTGCAAAATGTCCCATTCGCAAAATGTCATTTGTTTATATTTTACAAGTTAAAAATAATAATAAAGGTAAAAACCTTCTAACAAAACAAAGGGTCTAATGAAAAAAAAATTCTATAACAGAAAACATTTGGTACATAAAATCTTTTGATTGTGTCCGTCTGTTAAGTGGATAGAGTTGATACGAGAACCTATATAAAATAAACATAAATTTTTATTGTCATTATTCCAACTTAATCCAGGATCGAACAGACAAAAGCTATTTATTGGGTACATTCAAAAGTAAAAACAAACAGATACTACGAAAATACGCCATTTTACAGTCGCCATTTTACTTTAAAGCCTATTTAATCCGCCAACAAAAGATAGTTTCATGATTCGAGGCTTCTGTCGCCGTACTTAATGAATAATTGCTTCAGTTTCAATACCCGAAATAATTTACGAATGATGGATCTGTATAACTACTGGCGATAAATCACAACCGTTGTGGAAAATTTCTAGAGTACTTACGCATGTCTGTTTGTAAGCTATATTCACGAAGTTTACTTACTCTAACTATAAAATTGTATCTTTTGTATCTAAGGTACATTACGATATAAGTGCGTTATGGTAGTTATAACATACGAGGCTAAGTTTCAGCCCGAGCCGAAGGCGAGGACGTAAAAGAGCCGAGTGTGTTTGACCATATATCGTACGACGTTTTTCAACACACTTGCGAGGAAAAATACCCAACAAACTGAACTTTTTGATTTTAATAAACTTAACCATAAAACTGTGATACAAAATGTTATTTTCCCGCCGTCTACTGGCTGGCGGCGTGCGGCGGCAGCCAGCACTGGCGGCCAGTTCCAAATTTGAAAAAAAGCTATATAGTGTGGTTATAGAATATAACTTCACTATTTGCGTTCATAACGCACGCGTGTTTTATGAACTGCTTTATACATCTAAAACCGGTGAAATTAGATCCAATTTACGAGCAAGGGTGTTGAAAAATAAATAAATAAAACCGCGTGTTAGGATCAGCTGTGATAATGTATGTTAAGTACATATACTAACACGTCTGATCCTAACACATTGTTTTTAAATACAAATTGTATACCGAAACAAGAGGCGACGTTGTCTACCATACAACCTTTCGTTTACACAAATAACTTAATTGAGGGTCGCAAGATTGAAATTATTATAATACCTACATAAAACAATTTTTTTGTTAGGCAAATAAAACTTTTAACGAAGCATGTTGTGGATTTTTTTGGACACTTTTAACAAAGGTTGTTACTGATGAATCTTACTTGCAATTTTAGTTTTTTAAGCAATAAACGTATCTTTTGTTGATGAACACATGAATACTAACAATATTTAAACTTATTTATAAGTTTTTGGTACGAAAATATGTATTTCTTTTCGCCCATTCCTTTGGTCGATTTTCAGTTCTTTTTCCTCCAAGACCAGAATGGAGAGGTTCCAATCTAACCACTCACTACTACGCCATCCAAACGAGGCGTTAGGGTCTTTAGCCACGCTCTATCTAATTCGACCGGCAGAGAAACGGCTTGACGAAATTCTAAAAGCATCGGGAAAAAATTGGATTGAAAAAGCCAGTGATAGATCTAAATGGAAAAAACAGGAGGAGGCCTTTACTCTAAAGAGGTTATTAATAAATCACAAATGAAATAATTAATAGTTAATTTTTTAATATATTTTACTTGAAATTTTATATTACTTGAATTAAATTTGTTTTGTGTAAATTGACTTACCAATTTTAAACATCTAAATATACAATGTCCTTTTTAATTAAGTACAAATATTTTAAGAGGTGATTCAGTCCATCATTTTGAACAACTTTTCCCAATAAATATATATCGAAATACGAAATTTTTTTTTGCATTTTTCATAGTAACGATATCACGTGACTACTTCGATCTGTATGAGAACCTAAATATTTTTTTTCGTATTTCGATATACATTTATTGGGCGAAGTTGTTTAAAATAATGGACTGAATAACCCCTTAAAATATTTGTACTTAATTAAAAAGGACATTGTATATAACTCAAAGGTGACTGACTGACTGACATAGTAATCTATCAACGCACAGCCCAAACCACTGGACGGATCGGGCTGAAATTTGGCATGCAGGTAGATGTTATAACGTAGGCATCCGCTAAGAAAGGATTTTGATCAATTCTACCCCCAAGGGGATAAAATAGGGGATGAAAGTTTGTATGAAACATTGTCAATTTTAAACCGATCGGGCTGAGACTTTGCATGCATAAAGCTACTATGACGTAGGCATCCCCTAAGAAAGGATTTTGATAAATTACACCCGTACGCGAGCGAAGCCGCGGGCAAAAGCTAGTTTTGTTATAAATAGCATGCACTTTAATATTTGTAAAATGGTTTTAATTTTATTAAGGAAATAAAAGGCTTTATTATTATTATTAATAAAGTCACGATTAATATATTTTTTACCGATGTGAAAAGAAAATGACGTTATCAATGTCAGGTAGTCTCATACAGTCTCATTATAAAACCCAGACTAACTTTGTTACTAGATTTACACCATTATCCGACCAAATCAGGTTGACATCTAGTAATATGACACTATCTCACTTGTCAATGTCAACTTCATTTTGGGCGGATAATGGTTTAAAGCTAGTAACAAAGTTAGTCTGGGTTTTATAATAAGACGTCACAAGTCTAAAACTTACTTTAGGGCTAGCTCAATCAGTGTAATTTGTCCGTATATATAAGTATATATTTATCACCATATCATATCATTTATTGCTTCCTTAATGGATCATACAGGTCTTTATTAACAAAATAAGTAACAATTAAGGACCCTGACGGGCGCTGCAATGGGGAAGGGCCACATTTATGTCAAATCTATGTTATTGAATTATTTTATGATATATTTCAATTTATGTACCTATATAATATCCATGCAAGTTATATTTTATTCGTCGTATTATAAGTTTATTCATTAATAATAAGTTAATAGATGTCAAACTTTTACATTGATAATAGTTATTATATGTCAATTTTTTTATATATGTCAGGAATTTTTATTAATTTAGTATATTGCCTTTACGGTGTAATTTTGTCTTCCAATTTCTTCCATTTATCTTTATATATTTATAAAAGAAAGCCGGGACGAACCACAAGTATATCCAGATGATGGATCCACACTGGGAATGAATCTGTTATATTTTTCAAGCACTTCATCACTGTCATCGTGTAGCGGCCTCAAAATTCATTGGGCTATTGTTTCTGCATCGCAAATATCGCTGTAGGATTTGTCTTGTTTTCAAAATATCGTACAACAATTTTGAATTTTCAGTGGTTTTGTTGACGTATCAAAATATAAAATAAATTCGAAGCATTTTGTTTTATAATATACTGCTCTTCCTGTCTCAATAATTTCTTTAAAAACGTTAATTCACCGTGCTTGAGCGTCGTCTATTACCATCATAATCTTGGAAATAGTCGACTGCATTTATTTATGTCTCAATTTTTTTTAATAGATCTTTAAATTTAGCTCAATCTATCCTACGTTTATATAGCGTTTTGAAAAATACTATATAACCTATGTTACTTGCTGATAATGTATCTTTCTATAGCTGATAGAATTTTCGAAAGTGGATCAGTTGTTTTTGAGGTTAAAATTACAAAAAAAAAAAAAACTTTCATCGTTTTAATATTAGTATAGATGGAATAAAAGATTTTGACTATGACTTTGAAGAACGGTCAACTGAGAAGAACAAAGCTCAATAGATTAGCTCTCTGAAATAACTTTACTTTAGTATTCTGAGCAAACAAATGATAACATAGTAAATCTTTAAAGTTAAACTTTACAGTAACCAACCGTAAATACTCTCAAACAATATTAATCTCCATAGGTTCAAACGCATAAGCCGCCATCTTGGATTTGAGGTACGGCCCGCCTGAGGCGCCGCGTACACTTTTATCTCGACGGTAATTTCCCAAGGGTCTTTTAGGACATTGAATACCTGTTGATTGTTTATTGATGGACGGTGAAAATACTTGGTTTGAATTCTTCTTTTTTCGTGTCGATTGGCGCAAATTACAGTGAGTTGCCACTCTTAGGATCAGTTCAGACAGAGGAGCACAGCGGAGAGGACATTTCTATAACACTCGGAAATAAACTCTAGCTATTGGAATAATAATGCAAGACGCGAGCGTGCTCTTTTATGTTTTAACGTTTATACACTTTAGGCTATGGTAATACAGTCTTATTTTTAATTGCGTTAATAAATTGCTCGAGCATTTTTACTCTCTGTCTAAACTGACACATATGCTTCTCTGCGACGCTGAGTATAGGCACAGAATAAGTAATAGTAGGTACTCACGAACAGAAGTCTTACACAGAAAAGAAATATCTACTTCAAAGTAATATCTACTTAATGTGGTTAGCGCTATGGTTTAATTTAGCTCGGGTTAGAACTTCTCACCTCTTCGTTTAGATACCTAGACATCCATTGCAAGCCAATTTCATTCTTATTACTCTGAACAAACGATTCATGTCACATAATTTTCCCCGTCAAAGTGATCGCCGCGCGCATAATAATAATGTAGGTATATTTTCGATACCTAAACGGGAAGTGACACAGGCCTGGTACAGATCGTATTTTGTACCAACAGCTGGATGGAAGCGAAGGATACGAAAGTAGGTGCTTCCTCTGATCGGCATGACCACTTTGGCAACGAGCCTCTGATTTTTTAATATATCGCCACTTCGTGAGCTCAAGTTTGGAATTTTATTTTACGCATCAGTTACATTTTTAGCTATCATCACTTGCTTCCAATGAAGAACAATTTTGTAAGGAAACCTGGATACTAAAGATTTAAGTTTATTCTGAAATAAAATAGAGAAGGCAATGACAGTGATGGGTAAGGAACAATCTCCGCCAAAAATCATAACTCATCATCATGATTTCAGCCTCGTAACGTCCACTGCTAGAAATAGGCCTCTTCTAAGGAACAATCCATAGTGGCCTGCATCTAGTACTTTCCAGCGACCTTGGTCCTACGCTTCGCTTGCCAGTACGTGGTTGTCATTCGAGAACCTTTTTGCCCATCGGCCATCGGTTCGTCGCATTATGTATCCCACCCACTGGACTTTTCTTCTTTCAATGAACTGATCAGCGGATCAGCTCGTTGAAACAACAGTGGGTGGGATATAGCGGGGCTATGTTGGTGACTTTTTAATTTTACGAATTTCCTCATTTCTGATTCAATCACGTAGAGAAACGCCTAGTATAGACATCTCCATAGAGCGTTGAGCGACCTTGAGCCTTCTTAAGAGACCTTATGTGAGGGGTATTATCATAATTGTGTGTGTCTTTTTCCATACAAAGACACCGAAAAGAGTCTGGATCTTAAATGTATAGTCTTAAGTATGTATGTATGGATATAAAAAAACTCGTAATTTTTTCTTCTCTCTGACTAACAAAAACTGTCAAAGATACAGCGCATTCAACATTGGCACTACGTCACGGCTTTGTCATCGGCTGTCATCATTGTATGGCAGTCGTCAAACTATGTCAAATGCCATTCGGCAGCCTGAAAAATTTAATACGAGTGTTGGCCACTTTCTTACACGAAAAACAAACAAACGAACGGCTTTTTACAGTACTGTGATATCATAAACCCCCACTTCGTAACTTTGATGCTCGCTATTTTTTTAGAAATTTTTACTAATTTGATCAACTGAAAATAAATAAATTGTCATCCAAATTAAAATATGTGATGAAAAATTCCGCCACGAGTAGGATTCGGACCCGCGTCCCTCACATTAACGCCGTGAGTGCACTACCAATTGTGCTATCATGGCTTCGAATCTTCCTGACTTTCTCAATGCGTTATTCTTCACTACTACCCACTATTTAGAAGTGTGATATAGTGATTAAAGTAAAGAAGGCTTTTGTTAAAATTATTGGTTTATTTTCATCACATGTTTTAATTTGGATAATAATCAAAGCATTGTAATGCTGTTAAATAAACCAATAATTTAAATATATTATCACTTTTCTGATAAAGTCAAAAATCTTTTTTAATTTAATTACTTTTACTACTATTTTATTATAATTAATTAATTTATATTTGAATATTTATATCACTTGATAATTTTTAGGTTTTTTCTTTCGATTTAACAACAAGTTGTTGACGTCAGATCATATACTTACAGCTAAGTGTACTGCCGCTTCCTAAGCGCAAGTTCAGAAAAAGCGGTAACAAACTGTACTGCAGCATTTCTTCCAAAAACGTCAACTTACAATTATACCGATACTAGCTTTTGCCCGCGGCTTCGCTCGCGTAGGGGTGGAATTTATCAAAATCCTTTCTTAGCGGATGCCTACGTCATAACATCTACCTGCATGCCAAATTTCAGCCCGATCCGTCCAGTGGTTTGGGCTGTGCGTTGATAGATCACTATGTCAGTCAGTCAGTCACCTTTGAGTTATATATATTTAGATTCAAATTAGACAGGTATGTGAACTCAAAATATATTTTTATATCCCTTGACTAAATCATATCCGGAATATGAAAGAAAGACTTTGCAGTCAGCATTTTTCGGTTCCAACAAATGATAGTTAACAGTTAAACTGCTAGTTAAATGCAGCTCAAGCTAAACTTTATCAGTGTAGTACTCTTGAAATGGAAAAGAGATTTCACGAGGCGATTACACGGGTACGTTCCTAATTTAGATTCATGAAACTAGGATTAAAGCTGGTATGCATGTCGGGGTTTTTAAATCTTACTTACTTACTCTTTTACTTCTTTATACCTAAGGGGGCAGAAAGAGAATTTAGGGTCACTCGACTCTAAAAAGAAATACTAGTATCTTATCATGTACAGAAGTCTTACTTAGAAAAGAAATTCAAAGAAGTATCTACTTAATGTGGTTAGTGCTATGGTTTAATTTAGCTCGCGTCAGAACTCCTCACCTCTTCGTTTAGATACCTACACATCCATTCCAATTTCATTCTTATTACCTGGACCAACGATTCATGTAACTGAATTTTCCCCTTCTAAGTGGTCGCCGCGCGCATAGTAATAATGTAGGTATATTTTCGATACCTAAACGGGAAGTGACACAGGCCTGGTGATAGTGGTAAAAATATTTACATTCTTAGAGTTCCATACGCAAAGGGTAAAAACGGGACCCTATTACTAAGATTCAGCTGTCTGTCTTTCGTTTGTCACCAGGCTGTATTTCATGAACCGTGATAACTAGACAGTTGAAATTTTTACAGATGATGTAATTTGTTTTCTGCTATAACAACAAATAAAAACAGAATAAAATAAACATGTAAGGGTGACATCATTTCAAATTTTGTCTTGACCAGGCACTAGATAACCCTTCAAACTATTTTATGAACTACTGTTTACAGTTTAAAGTGATAACGTGAAGCTTTTCTACGCACATACGCAAAAAGAGGCCGTTATTCGCAATTGCGCGTAAAAAACTTCACGTTCTCAGTTTAAACTGTAAACAGTTGTTCATAAAATAGTTTGAAGAGGTTTCTAGTGCCTGATCAAGATAAAATTTTAAACGATGTGTCCGTTTCCTGTCAAATGATTTATTTAAAATAAGGGCAGTACTGGACCCCGGAAAATTCAAGTATCATACTTACTTTAAAAAGAAATATTAAAATTAAAATAAATTTTCAGAGGGGCCCCATTCAACAAACATGATTTTTTATAGATAATTGTACGGAATTCTACGTACGCGAGTGCGACTCACACTTGGTCGGTTGTATTACCTTCAAATCTTAATGCTTATCATCACACTAACCGTGGTCCCTGGGTCTTATGGCCCTAGGCTCGGTAAAGACGTGAAGTTAGTAAATAAGTTGGTAAACCTTTAGTCAAAGTAGAATTTGACGGTTTTAAAACCAGTTACCAGCAGCGAGTTCGTAATAAACCAAGAGAAATATCAATCTCCTATTCAAATAAAAAGCTTTTTTTCCTGGAAGTTACATAAACTCCGGCTCAAGTCCCAATAAAGCCATCGAATCGCTCCATCTGACATTTATAGCGATGCGATCGCTATAAATTCACTTCTACGGCACTCGGCGACAAATAGACCTCGTAGGCACTGCACGCTTTAGACATTTTTGAATAAGTTGGATTTTAAGCTTATAAGTGGAAATTTAAAAATGACTTCAAAGTTCTTTAATGTTATGTTACACTATTGAAGTAGTTAATAATCTTTTTGACAAATAAAATGAATTAAAATTTGCATAAAATAATACAACTAATAATAAAAATTTGGTCCTAGTAACATTTATAATAACATTTTTCCCCTAATGGGACGGCAGAGCGTTTTAGGTATTAATAGATAAATAGATAAATCTTGCGATTCTGAGCTAAAAGAGCCTAGGGCTGCAAGACTCCAAGGTCACTTTTAGCGTGATAATAGACGAGTAGGTGGAAAGAGAAATCAAAATAGTGGTAGGTTAGTTTTGCCTATTCTTAGCGGTTGATTCTAAGTTTGTTCCCAGACTAAATGAAATCCGTTAAAATGAACTCCAGCTCAAGTCCCAATTAAGCCATTGAATTGCTCTTTCTAATATTTATAACGATGACATCGATATAAATTCACTTCTACGGCACTCGGCGACTTCGTAGGCACTACACGCTACGGACATTTTTTGAATAAGTTGGATTATAACCTTATTAACCCCTTACCTGTTATTGGGAGGAATTCCTCCCAGGTCAATTATTTATCTATTGTTTTATTTATAGGGACAGGTAAAGGGTAATGTGGAGATTTATAAATGTCTTTGATTTTTTTTCTGTAATGTTTATACTATTGTTGTATAAAGGTTCTCAAATATCTTTTCAAGTAGGACACCCACCTACAAGGTGGTCAGACGACCTGACCAAGGTCGCTGGAAAGCGCTCTTGATAGGCCATTTTGAAAATCCTTAAGACAGGTCTATGTATGTCCAGCAGTTATGCGGCTGAAATGATGATGATGATGACTATTATTGCAGCCGACAATCTTTCTGACGTATAAAATAGAATAAAATTTGCATAAATTAGTACATAAGTACCTATAAACATACAAAAGTTATTACACCTTTTTCCTAATAGGACAGACAGAGCATTTCAGGTCTCACGGCTCTAAGCTGAAAGAGGCGAGGGCAGCAAAACTCAAAGGTCACTTCTAGTGTAATAATAGGCGAGTAGGTGGAAAAAGAAATTAAAATAGTGATGGGTTGCCAGCCGCATCATCTACTTAACATGATTTCAGCGTCAACCTTTCCCAGTAGTATATTCAATTTTTTTTCCCAGACTAAACAAAATCTGAGCGTTAAAATGAACTCCGGCTCAAGCCCCAATAAAGCCATTGAATCGCTCCATCTGACATTTATAGCGATGCGATCGCTATAAATTCACTTCTACGGCACTCGGCGACAAATAGACCTCGTAGGCACTACTCGTTATAGACATTTTTGGATAAGTTTGTTTTGCTTATGTTACTGTTTTAGTTCGAGATTTATAAATTACTTCATGTTTTTTACTATTGTTGTAGTCGATAAAACAATAAAATATAATTTTTCGAATCTAAAAACCGACTTTTTCCCCAAACTACACAACCGATTTTGACACCACAACAATCTGACAAGTATGTCTTTTCAAACATTTTTTTTCTAAATCGGTCCCAACTTCTCATTGGAACTCAGCACTATCCTTGAAAAATAAAACCTACGCCACGTGTGCGCTAGGGCTACCAGCCTACAGTATTCTAATTTCATCTACTGAACTTCAGTGAACAGTTTTGAGATTGTAAGGTGAGTAAAAAAGGAAACGTTAAATGAAAATATATGATATGATTTTTGATTATTAGTATATTTAATAAACATAATTTGCTCACTTATTAATTTGCGACACAAAAAATATATGTGTGCCACCTACTATATACATTATACTATATTATGTGCCACTATCCCACGAGTAAGATAATATATAATATAATACGCCGAGTCATGGAACAAGAGTATGCTGACCTTCGAGGCGCGTAGGTATAACTTGCGTTTCAAGCGTTTGTATGAAGATACATTACTGTATTTAATGTGCCTAAGCTGCAAGACTCCAAGGTCACTTTTAGGGTGAAAATGGGCGAGTAGGTGGAAAAAGAAATCAAAATAGTAAAGAGTTGCCAACCGCATCAACTATAACCATGATTCCAGTTTCCTCTTCCCAGCGCTTTATTCTAAGTTTTTTTTCCAGACTAAATAAAAACTGAGCGTTAAAATGAACTCCAGCTCAAGTCCCAATAAAGCCATTGAATCGCTCTATCTGACATTTATAGCTTTGCGATCGCTATAACTTCACTTCTACGGCACTCTGTGATAAATAGACCTAGTAGGCACTGCAGTCAGGGTTGCCAGATGGCCGGGAATTCCGGCATTGTCCCGGAATTTTGCCCATGGTCCTGTGTCCAGTAATTACACCTTATTGTCCCGGAAATTCATGAATACATTTTTTTTTCACCCAATTACGGCAACTCAACTTGCAAATATTGCCGCAGTCTGTAGGTATGTATGTGTCGTCAGTCGTTTCACACATTTTACAGAACTTGTGTGGGAGTCTGAGAGTGAGTGCATACGGTGCGAGGGCAGGTGAGCGCCCGGCCAGCCAGTCGGCCGTCCCGCTGGCCGCAGCGCCGTCCAACCGTAAGGTTTAACTCACACCGGAGCGGCAGCGGCTGGCAGCGCACTTTCATTTTGAAACCATATTTTCTTTTATTTCTATTGGCGCAATGCACAGTATAGCTTGAACAAAACAAAAGCCTCGCGACTTCTCGCGACTGCCAGCGGCGCCAAGCGGCGCCAAGCGGTCGAGTTTTTTTTTTCAAGCCATTCTATGCATTTTGTAGAAAGAAATAAAGATGACTATGGTTTAACAATAGAGTAGGCTGCCTGCCGCTACCGTTCCGGTGTGAGTTGAGCCTAAAACAACCAAAATTTTTAATTGGGTTTCGATTAGTTTTTTATAAATGTCGATCGAATCCGTTCGATTTTTTTTTCATAAATGTCCCGGTAAAGATAAACCCATATCTGGCAACCCTGACTGCAATATATATCTGAGCTAAGTTTGTCAAGTCACTCTTATATGCACATTGTACAAGTTTTTTTTAGTGTGTCCTATTGCTGGGTAAAAGACTGCCTTCGTGGTCCAATAGTCAAGCGTTTGCCTTATGATCCAGAGATCGTTGGTTCAAATCCCACTGTAAAGCATACTTTGTAAAAATGTGTTTCCAGTCTGGTTAGAATATTCACCGAGGACAATTACTCGTTAGCCATAACTTTACAAACTTAATAATCCTTCAGCCCATATTGGTACTTTACTTCATAACTGCACTTTTACACTGGCTGTGGGCCTTCGCCTGGGTGCAAAAATCAATCAACCGCATTTAAGCCATTGTGGCGCTGCCGTGGATGGATTATGCGGGGCGTATTCCTAGACATGCATTATTGAATCAAACCATCCGCAGGTCATTGGCAACTGTAGGTGTCCCGTCATTTTTGGAGCCGAACGGAATCATTCGTACAGACGGTAAGCGGCCTGATGGCTTTTCTTTGTTCCCGTGGAAAATGGGAAAGTGTCTTGTGTGGGATGCCACATGAGTGGACACGTTAGCGCCGTCACACTTGCCCTCCACTTTCGCACACGGTGGCGCGGCTGTGCATGCTGCAGAGTTGGGGAAAATACGCATATACACGCATATACGCCAGACACGGGTCTGGCAGCCAATCATACTTTCCTACCTTTCGCGGTGGAAACAATGGGTGTAATGTGTTTTTGAAAGACGTCACAACGCGTTTTGTTGAGGCGACGAGAGACCCCAGAGCTGACAGTTATTTTGCTCAGCAAATAAGTCTCGCAATTCATCGATGGAAAACTGCCAGTATTCTGGGCACGTAGGTTGGAGAAATATTTTTAAATGTAACTTAATAATTGATGAAAAATAAAAGATGAAACACAAAACTAATCTCTCACTCCTAAATAACGGTGGATGCCAAAAACATTTAGTTTTTCAATAAAATAATCTTCGTTTTTTGGCTCCACGCTTCTATGTCGAGTAAGCATGATTTTATCTAGTATTTATATGAACTGGCACCCAGCCCAAATGGTTGTAGGGCATTGCATCTAGACCAGATAATTCTGCAGGCTGGTTCAGCTATTAAAGTTAAAGGCTTCCTACACACGGTCCGGTTACTGGATCTCCGGCGACGATAAGCAAAATTATATTCAAACTACATTGAAAGAGCGAAGCATGTCAGTTTCGTGATTGGTTCGAAATGCTATGGTCCGACTGTCAGTTTGTCAGTTTGTGTGGTTGTTCCTGTCTACAAGTCGCATTTCTCAACCGATTTTTGTGAAATATTGTGAGAAAAGAGGGGGTAAAAACTTAAAAAATATCACATTTCAGCGATTAAAAAAAAAGTCGTAAAACTTTTTTTTTACCCTGATTAAGTTTTTTGCCTGAAAATGCTATACAGCTCACAGATCCACTAGTTTAAACGAGTTAAAATCTATAGTAGTGTACTCTCTTTCCGCACCGATCGAAAGAACCAATTGAGAGAATGGTCAAAAATGCGAATCATGTTATTACGCGATGCGACTAGCAAGCCATCACTATTTGTACTCCTTCTTCCACCTTCTCGCCCACCGTCACGCTAACAGTGGCCTTTGAGTCTTGCAGGCCTGGGCTCTATTTGCTTAGAGCCGCAAGACCCTAACTGCTCTGTATGCTCCGTTAGGGATAAAGACGTGATAGTATGTATGTATTTATTTAGGTAATCTAAAGTAGTTAGATAATTGTATCATTAAGCCGTAAAGGTCAAGCGGTATAGTATTAATAGCTGTGGGTCTGTGAGGCATGAATTCGATCTTCACGAGACGCGACTTTTACCTGTTTTCAATTAATATAATAATAAAAAGGCTTGATGATGAAGTCAGTCCCAAAGTAAGTTCGAGTATTGTGTTATGGGATACTAACTCAATATATTTTATAAGAAATACATAATTATATAAATAAACATCCTAGACCCACGTCAATCTGAAAAAGATCATTTTCCATCTTGACCTGACTGGGGATCGAACCCAGGACCTTCTCCTCCGGTACGAAACCCTAAAAATATTCAAAAAAAAGCATAAAATCTCATGATAAAAACTTAATTTTGTACAGAGCTTAAAATGTCATTAACTTTCTTAACCTAAAAAATAAATGATATTTGAAAGCCTAACAAAGGAAGTCTCTAATTTCTAGGTTAACTTTATTTTTATTTGGTTTACTCCTCTTAAACCTTATCTAATTTCTTTTTGTTACTTGGATTATACTAACTAATTTAAATAGTAATTTATCCTTGTTCTTAAGACATTTCTCAGAACATTTTTGAGGATTAACCAAAAATATCAATTTCTTCGCAAAATGAGGCGCGGCATAGAAACCCGGGGATTAAGATTTTATTTTAATTTCATAAATATGTAAAACTATGGCCCAGATAGGGCCTTAGAGCCAAATTAATTTTCATATCCAGCATATTTTTTTTTATGTTATAGGGCGTCACACGAACAAGCGGGTCACCTGATGGTAAGTGATCACCGCTGCCCATGGACAACTGCAACACCAGGGTGTAACAGTAGCGTTGCCGGCCTTTCAGGAAGATATAGAATCGTTTTTTAAGGTTTCAATGTCGAATCGGTCCGGGAACACTGCTGCAGGAAGTCCGGTCGTACGTGGTAAAAAGTTCCTTTTAAACCGTACGGTGGTTGATTGCCAATTATCCGAGTGGTGTGGATGGCGGATGGTGGAGTAATCAGATGTTTTGAGAGTAACTGGTTGCAAGTTGTCCTAAGACCCAGCACGCACTTGAAATTTTTAATCAGGCATTACAACGTTTTGGATTGAGTATGGAGTTGTATGGCAGTGCGCGCATTTGACGGTCACAAACTCTATACTGAATCCCATGCGAACAAATTATCGCCCGATAAATACGCCTGCGCTTAGTTACTTTACTTTACCCCTGAAGCCAAGCCAAGTAAAACTAGAACAATATAAACAACTGTAACGCTCTTACAGACGAGCGATGAAAAGCGACCATCGACGACGGTCGCGCGGCAGTATGGAGTTGACAATTTAGTGGAACGGCGTAGCCATAAAACATAATCCTACCCCAAAATACCTGGGCGTGCCTCTGGACCGCTCTCTTGCATACACACACAATTGGCGTGACCTGAAGTCCAAAGTTAGCTCAAGGAACAACATTTTACGCCGCCTCACCTCCACCCGTTGGGGTGTATCACCTCAAGTCCTCCGAACGAGTAACCTGGCCTTATGTTACTCGGCCGGAGAATACGCACGCCCTGTGTAGGCTCGCTCCGCATACGCAAAAGAGGTTGACATAACTCTAAACAATTCATGCCGAACCATCACAGGCACTCTTTAGCCCACACTACGGTCCCACCTGCACACCCTGTCCGGTATTGTTCCGCCAAGGGTCAGACGTGTGCGATCGAAAAACTGATGAGGCACTTTCTTTACGGACCGACTCGGCTACCTGCAAGTCGGCTTCCTCAGGCAGTCAAACATACCAGCCGCAGAAGCTCCTGATGCTAAAGTTGCGCAATGGATAAAAATATACACCTTACGAGCTAAGCCTGCAGAGCACCTTCCACTTGGTAGAGATCTCCCCTGGTCAGTCTGGAAGTCTCTCAATAGACTCAATAGTGTCGAGAAAACAGAGTTAGGTTGGCGTCACGCTGATAACGTCCTTTGCGGTACCATTCAGTCGATGAACCACCTTCTATCGTGTCCGAATTGCCCTATGTCGTATACCATCGAGGACTAACGACAGAGGCATCGCCGTGGCCACATACTGGTCAGATATCATTTGAAATAGAAACAATACTGGAACCATTTTGACTCGACAAGTAGAAAAGGTTAAAAATCACAAGTGCGCGCTGGCTCTAAATCGAGATAGTGGAAGGATATAAGGTGAGATCTTTACCCAGTTGTGAGATAAAATAAAATTAATAAACATTGTATTACAGGCAAATAGAGGAACAAGCTCGCTACCCGTAGATTTTCATCACCGATAGTCCATAAAAAAGATATTAGAAGTATAAAAACGATAATACGCTTCTTTCCTCAAAGGCCGGTTCATTGACCGGCTTTCATGTGCTAGTTTCTAGCCCACATCTTTTCAGAGTAACGATATATTTTTTATAAGGTTTCTTTTCAAAGCTCATTAGGATTCTTTCATGTAAAAAGCTGTGAAAAATGACTTTTCAAACGTTTATTTTGACATCTATTTTCTTTGTGCAAACTTAGAGCTTTAAGAGCGGCCTTCCCGTCTTTCTTTTCATACAAACGCTCGTACGTGATTATGGCGTTGCATCTCATCTTTCTTGAAAACTTTTGGATTCACAGGTATTTTGCGCTATTTCTAGGTTTCTATCGAAATAAAAAATTGAAATTTAGAAAAACAAAGTCTGTATAAGCCTCCAAAAATCTGCTTCTTTGCACAAATTTTAGCTGAACTTCGACCGTTCATAAAGTACTCATAAAATGTAAAAATAAAAAAATATATATTTAGATGAAAACCTCGCAAATGTTATGAAAATTTTGAATACAAAACATTTATTTCACATACTTGTAAGGCTTACTGATAAACACGCATCACCTGGAACAAGTTTTATGAAATTTCCGCATACTATGAATAGTTAATATTCGTTCAATGGATAGTTATAATAAAACTAATTTCATTAAATATAATGCAAACCATGCCCTTAGGCACTATCTCTCTCTTTTTGGTTTGCCTCTTTTTCTAGCATTGCCCTGGATGAAACACCAAGCTTTTCAAACTTTACTCGCATTGAAAACAGAGCGGCCGGGAAGGGCCCCCTTAAACCATTTAGATAGATTATTTTTTTTAGATTCACGGGGCTTTTTACTCCAGTTCTTTGAGAAGCTTGCGTCGGATACAGATTCAACACGTAGAGGCCCTTTGGAGAAGATATAAAGTGGCGTTCCCGCCAAAACCCATTAATGAATATACCTATGAAAGATGTAACCTTGAATAGGTTTCGGCAGGAGAAAGATTTATTGCAAGAAAAAAGGAAAGGCTATGGCTTATGGAATAAAATTAGGATGGATTAATGCTGGGATATTGCAATGGAACGTCACCTGCCGTAATCATGATTACTGACTACATATTGTAGTGGTAGCTTGCCGCCCAATAGATGGGCCCCTCAAACGCGCCGGCAATAGTTGCCGGCAAAGAAGCAACACTGGTGCAGGCGACTCAGGGGTATCGAGAAGTGTGCTGTGCTTTCGCCGAAGTTACTCGCGGCGTTGTCCTTTAACACTTCCATTAGGTGGGTTTATTGTTATTACATGGAAATTTTATAGATTCCTTTTCATAGTATCGATTTAATTTTAATGGTTTCGGTTTGAACTTATCTTCTTATTGACAAGTATTTAGGTAGGCACCGTAGGTGAAACACGGGTTAGCCGCTATACGTTTATTGGCAGACTGATTGGTTGCTAATGACAAGTGACCGTTCTACAGCATACCCACAATATATCACACCTCCCTCACTAATTAACACTAATTAAAAACTTATATCTAATAGAATGATTGCATCCAACTTTAACCTTACAAACTATACAAAAAAAAACATAACTGAAAACTTCAATCAATATCAAGACCAAACCGGACTACCGGTTTGCGTTCCCTGATAGGACGGTTCTGCACATTCAGCGCCGGCAAGGGTAGTGCCTGAGTAGTAGTAGGTGCTGGACTATTGACTTGGCTCACTGGCTTCTGAACAACAGGACTCACAGGTGTCAAATCCGTCGCAGACGCTGACTGCGGCGGATTAAACTCCTGCCGCGACGTATCGCTACTCTCATCCACCACCTCGCCTCCTTGCGTGACGGCCGCCCCACCCCCATCAGGCACCGTCGGTGCGTTTTCGTCTATAGGGCATGGTACATCAGATAACCGTGACCGACGACGTATTTGATCAACATGCCTTTTCATCAACTGACCGTTACCACTGTCCACTATATATCGTCTTGAACCATCTTTCTCTACTACCTTGGCCTTTAGCCATTTGTCTTGTTTGCCAAACCCTCTAGCCCATACCATTTCGTCTTGACTTAATTCCCGCTGTTTACCTCTTGAAAATTTAATTTGTTTTTTTTGTGCCTTACTTACTTTATCATGTATCGACGTTTCTCTACGTAATAAATCTAGTCGAGTGCGTAGATTACGTTTTTGTAACAACATAGCTGGTGTTTCGCCTGTTGTGCTGTGAACCGTGTTCCTATATGTTAATAAAAACGTTTGTAAAGCAGCGTCTATATCTACGTTATCCCTAAATGCTTTCTTGATTGCACGCTTGCACAATTTTACTGCATTTTCGGCTGCACCGTTTGAGGACGGGTGGTAAATAGGCGAAAATAATTGTTTCACGCCGTTGTTTTTTAAAAACATCGCAAATTCGGAACTAGTAAAAGGCGGTCCTTGATCGGACACAAACTCTACAGGTAATCCAAACCTAGCGAAGGTTGCTCGAAGTACCTTAATAACAGTCCCTGCGTTCGTCTGATTCATTTCAAAAGCTTCTAGCCATTTACTAGTTGAATCCACAAGTATCAAGAATGTTTTACCTCGGTAAGGCCCTAAAAAGTCGGCATGGATGCGATACCAAGGCTGCGAGTGATATGGCCACGGCTGTGGGGCGGCGCGCGGGGGCGCCCCTGCCTCTAAGGCACACGTGTCGCACGCGCGGCACAGAGCCTCCACATCGTAGTCGATTTGCGGCCACCATACATAACTCCTTGCCCAGGATTTAGTCTTGACAATACCCATATGGGTACTGTGTAATTGTTTTAAAACCAGTTGTCTTAAACCTGTAGGTATAACTATTCTATAACCCCACATAATGCACCCGCCTTCGACATATAACTCGTTACGTCTCGTAAAGTACGGTTTAATCTCTGTGTCGTCGGAACAGCTGGCGGGCCATCCTGTTTCAATGTACAATTTAACCCTACTGAGTATCACGTCCTTTGCTAGTGTTTTTCGTACTTCTGAATTAGTTATAGGTAAAAAATTTTCGACAAAATGTGAATATGTGATCTCCGTTGAGTTTAAAGTTTTGTCTACTTTTGTCGCCGCCGGTAAACGTGACAAGGCATCGGCGCAATTATTTTTAGAAGCTACATACTCTATACTATAATTATAACCTGACAATAACACCGCCCAGCGCTGTAACCGCGATGCCGCCATAATAGGAATTCCTACTTTATCGCCCAAAATATAAGTTAATGGCTTGTGATCCGTCCGTAGTACCAATTTCCTACCGTATAAGTACTGATGGTACTTACGGATTCCGTATATTATCGCGAGAGCCTCCCTGTCTATCTGTGAGTAGTGTCGCTCCGCCGCAGTGAGTGACCGCGAGGCGTACGCGACCGGGCGCTCGCCGCCCGGCGTCACGTGCGACAGCACGGCGCCGACGCCCACGCTGCTGGCGTTCGCAGTCAGTACCAGCGGCAGCTCCGCACTGTAATGGACTAGAACCTCACTACTCGACATTTTCGTTTTTACTTTTTCAAATGCTCTTTGACACTCCGGACTCCAAACGAACTTTGACCTAGCTTTTAATAATTCATACATCGGCGCTAAGATTGTACTGACATCTTTAATGAACTTTGAATAGTACATGATCATTCCTATAAATGATCTTAGTTCTGAAACATTGGTTGGCGCGGGTGTTTCCATGATGGCTTGTATTTTTTTATAACAAGTGTGCACCCCTTTTTCACTTATAACATGACCGAGATAATTAATAGTTTCAGCAAAGAACTCACATTTAGATTTCTTTACCCTTAATCCATATTTTTCTAATCGCTCAAAAACCTTATGTAGATTTGATAAATGTTCCTCCGTTGACCTACCTGTGATGATGACGTCATCAAGAAATACCCCTACTCGCGGTAAATCAGCGAAAAGCTCCTCTAAACGTCGCTGAAAAATCCCTGGACTGGACGACAGTCCGAACACCAGACGGTTATACATAAACAGACCCTTATGAGTATTTATAACTGTATACTTTTTTGTATCGTCTAAGACAAATTGTGCGTATGCTTGAGACAGATCTATTTTACTAAAACGTTTACCCCCGTGCAACCGAACTAAAAGATCTTCCACTCGTGGTAGTGGATAACGGTCAATGTCGATTACCTTGTTCAGCGTTATTTTATAGTCGGCACAGATTCTGATATCACCATCCTTTTTTACGACGGGCACTATTGGTGTGGCCCAGTCGGAGCGCTCGACGGGCGTGAGGATGCCGTCCCGTACGTGCTGCTGCAGCACGCGCTCCACCGGCTCGCGCAGCGCGTACGCCAGCGGGCGAGCTCGCATGAACACGGGCCGCGCCCCCTCGCGCACGTGGATGCTCACTGGCGGACCGGTGAAACGGCCCAGCCCGTCCGCGAATACTTTACAATATCTGGAACTGAAAGTGCTTAAATCAAATTCCTGACTACTGAACACATTTTCTGAACAATACTGTAGTACAGAGGGCAATTGTATATTTAGTTCCGCTATCCATTGCCTCCCGAGTAAAAGTGTTTTCCCATTTTCAATTACATACAAATCGAGTTCTTTACTTCTACCCTTATAATTTACTAGTGGTTTGATCACTCCTAATGGGAGTACAGTTTCTCCTGTATAATATCTTAATATCAATGTACAGTTTTTAATTGGTAAATCACTAAATTGTCGTTTGTAGGTATCGTAACTTATGCAAGATACGGCACTGCCCGTATCGCATTCCATTGCTACAGTTTTGTTGTTCACTTCTAGAGAAATCAAAATTGGTTGGCACTGCCCTACTGTCAATTGATTTAATTCAATGAGAGTTACCTCGTCACTGTCCTCACTGTCACATTCGTTTCCTACGGCGCCGCCGCTGCCGCCCGCCGCCTCCACGCAATGCTAAGTCGTTAAATTAGGACACATCCGCCGCAGGTGCCCCTCTTTATTGCATACGCGGCACACGTATCGCCCAAATTTGCAATTTGACGTATCATGTGCGCCGCCGCATGCACGACATTGTTGCTGTCGCCGAGCCCCAGCCCGCTCAACCGGCCTGGCCGGCACCGATGCTGTCGGTGCGCGAACGCGACGTTGGGAGCCGCGCGCGCCGTTGCCATACGACCCTACCGCCGTCGCCGTCGTTCCGCTCACTCCCGTCTGCTTGCGATACGTTTGAATCGCTTGACACTCAGCTGTCGTCGTGACCGATGACCTTTGCCCTTCCACCACGATCGCCGCGTCCTTTTCTGCCGATTCCAAATTTACTGCCAACGTATACGCTTTTGCGAAGTTTAAACCAGTTTCTGCAAACAATCTTTGTCGAATTGTCTCACTGTTGAGGCCACATACTAGCTGGTCACGTAAACTTTCCTCCAGCCCAGTGCCAAACTCACAAGTCATAGACATCTTTTTCAATATGGCTACGTACTCCGCAATTGTTTCGCCGCTACTCTGTTTCCTTTGTCTAAATTTATATCTTTCTGCTAATTCACTAGGTTTAGGTTGTAAATGCCTTTCCATAATTGTTACAATTTCGTTAAAAGTTTTAGATTTTGGTTTCACTGGGGTACATAAATTCACTAACAACTCATAAGCATCCGACCCCATCACAGTAATTAACGTGGCTACTTGCAATTCCGCCTTTACCTCATTTACCACAAAATACTGCTCCAACCGTTCAATATATAATTTCCAATCGTCTTTTTGCACGTTGAATTCGGCGATTCTTCCGATGGTCATTATGCACGCGTTTAAAGTTATTTGCACAAACTATTTTATATCACGCACGGATTGGTCCTTTGTAACCCTCGTCGCCACTGACAAGTATTTAGGTAGGCACCGTAGGTGAAACACGGGTTAGCCGCTATACGTTTATTGGCAGACTGATTGGTTGCTAATGACAAGTGACCGTTCTACAGCATACCCACAATATATCACACTTATCTCCTCCTCTGCTGCCCATCCTGCCCCAACAGCTGCACTTAGCGTGACCTATAAAAGACCTCAGACAACACTGTGAAAGTGGCAACTTACTGGAGGGAAAAAATGATTTTATTTTGAGCCCTCGACACGAGAAGAACTAAGATCAGTTCAAACAGAGAGAGGCCTTTAGTTCAGTCATTGCTGAATTCAAGGAAACTCTTTATAAAGAGAGGATTTACTCTGTACTGGTTCAAGACTTTTATCGAATAAATACGGACGACAAGCAAGTCATACTGCATCTAATTTTAAAGCATCTGTGGACGGGCCGGGAAATAAGGGAGTCTACCAGTTCACACGTTGCTTCAGACGACTTCCATGCGCTGGTTCTACTCCCGTGCCTCGTACACAGTTTTAAAGAGGGTTGGTCACAAGCACTCACTAAAATTGCCACTTTCTTCTCTTATTTTAGCGTCTTTAATGTTTATTGAATTTTTTTTACACAACGAGTCCGTACGGAGATCACATTACGCGGCCATCTTTTTTCAACAGGTGCGGAAGGAAGGAGCGGGGGGGGGGGGATTCGTAGGTTCGTTATTGGTAAAAAGAGTGTGCGTGTTATATGCGTATGAGTACAAATGAGTGTATGAAATGAGTGGGTGTTTAAATTAAACTAATGAATAAATAATGAAAACATTTGGCGTAGACAATCTGTAAACCCGCATTAAATATTAGGTACAATACTGTTTATACAACCAGCCTTAATTCATGCTAAACTGAATTGTAATTTGGTTTACCCGTGTTTGGTCACGTTACTCGATATAACCGTTTACTGGAATCACACTGCCGATATTTACACTGCTGCAAGTTCCATCCACACTCGATCGGATAGCTATCTGATAGAGTGTCCACCATACCAGAACTTGCTTATATCAGTTCGTACGTCAATATGAATAACTTTTTATGTAACTACTTTTATATGATTGCATTGCATAATAATTAATAAATTTTATACACGCGAATTACATACTAAGATTATTCGAAGACGCCTGTACCAATGTAAAAATTTTTTTTTGTTTGAAAGGGCATACTTTCCAGGTGCCAATTTTGTCAGAATCAGTTGAGTAGTTTGGGGGTGAAGACGGTTTTTAATTTTGATAAAATGTTATCTAGGGTCTGTCCGTCTGCCCGTCTGTCCGTTTGTCCGTCTGTCCGTCTGTCCGTCCGTCCGTCCGTCTGTCGGTCACCAGGCTTTATATCATGAACCGTGATAGCTAGACAGTTGAAATTTTCACAGATAATATGTTTCTGCTGCCGCTATAACAACAATCTATATAACGCTATAAGACAAAATAAAATAAATATTTATGTGGGGCTCCCATACAACAAACGTATTTTTTATAGATAATGATACGGAATCCTTCGTGCACCAGTCCAACTCGCAGCTGGCCGGTTTTAATTATATACCTATTGGTCATACATCTTTAGGAACATACTTTAAAAAGATACATTCGAATTGAAAACCTCATTTCTTGAAGTTGGTAAAAAAAAAGTAAAAGACGGCCCTTGATGTAGGATGCTACTTGTGTGGATACCCTCGCACCGTCCCATCTTCAAGTCACCAAGTCAAATGCTAGCGTAGCAGCAGCTGCAGCAGAGTATGTAGATATTGGAGAAAACTACATATTTGAGCCTTTTGGGGTAGAAACTTTGGGTCCGTGGGGTCCTTCAGCTCATAATATATTTAAATTTATATCAAAACGTTTTTTCGAGGTATCCCGTGACCAAAAGGCTGGTCAAAGAACAAGCTTTATCATACATCGTGGCAATGCTGCCAGCTTTTTGGCCACGCTGCCGAGGGGTGATATTTTAATGGTACTACATAATTTGTAATTTTTTTTTTAATTTTATGTTGGTTAAGTCCTTATTTAGTTTTAATTTGAATTTTACTATTCATAGTTTTAATTTACTTTAGTGGGTAAATTTTCTGTTAATATATTATAAGTTACTCCCAAGCACCGCAGGGGACTTCCATCTATTATCACATTATTCGACTTTTCTTAATTAGCACTAAGTCGATAAATCACTTTAATTGTAAATAAAGCGCGTTGATAAATAACGGTCGCAATTAAAAGTTACTTAGCAAGTTCACAACTTAGCGAAACAAATGATTTTTGTCCTTTGAATGGTGTTGCGTTTTCAACAACTTAGTAGCTTTGATGAATGTTTTTCGGTTTACTCACGTAATATAGCCGGGACCACCGACTAGTTTAAGTCAATTTGGACATCATAAGTGTTGGTTACGCAAATTAAAATACGTGAGAAATACTGTATACTATGGAATATTTGTTTAAAAAGACACGAATAAAGAAACATGTACATAAAAAGCATTGTATAATAGAACACTAAACAATATTCAAATAGGGTGGTGGCGAAAAAAGAAGAATGAAATTACATATGGCCAGCAAAATTAAACCTTATAAAATATTACAAACTGAACCTCTTTTCTGCTTCGCCTAAAATAAGGTTAAGCCTTTTGATTTCCTTATTTTCTGGCAACAACATAATATTTTAAAAAAATAGCGCCATTTTGTTAATTTTTATTTGATTTTATTACAGCAATATATTAAAAATTGTGGCTCAAATTGATTTATATTTGGATTTAGACAATTAATTTGTACCAATGTAGGTTTATTAAAGGTTCAACCGATTATTCTTGTTGTGTAAAGGAGCAAATGTAAACTCTTTAGCTTTGAGCCTGCTTCTTATTAACCGACTTCCAAAAAAGGAGGAGGTTATCAATTCGTCGCAATCCTTTATTTTTTTTTATGTATGTTCACCGATTTTTCGAAGACGCCTGGACCGATTTAAAAAAATATTTTTTTGTTTGAAAGGGTGTACTTTCCAGGTGGTACATGGAAATTTTATCAAAATCGGTTGGGTAGTTTGGGGGCGAAATCGGTTTTAAGTTTTGAAAAAATATTTTGCAGAATATATATTAATATTCAAGTCATATTTTGTATCTAAAGATGATTTTAAAAGGCATCTGTTACAACTCACAAGTTTGGCTACAAAAATAGAAAGCTAGTGAAATAAGATTCTAAGTCTATGTAAATACAACATCAACTGATTGTTTCAGTTTACACGAGTTTATTAGAATGTCGGTTAGAAGTCACAAGGCATTCAATTTGCATATTCCATTTTAACTGTTCATTCAGTAAAAATAAATGTAAAATTTATTTATTTATATTGAATAACCTAAAGACCTCTAGAACATCCTTGGAATACAAATGTATGTATTTCATTTTTCTTTTATCGAAAATAGAAAATAATTTTTCATTTACCTTCAGCATCGATTTATATAATGACCGAGCAAGCGAAGCGTCTCAATTTCAAAATTGGCCAAAAATGCTTTTGTCCGTCTGTCTGTCTGTTCTCACCTACAGATCACATTTCTCAACCGATTCGCGTTAAATTTTGTGGGCAGGTTCGATAATTATAAAGACTTTTTTTGTCGATTCAGCTTATTGAAAATTTTTCAAACTGTTGGAAAGGGGTTTGAAAACTAAAAAATCACGCGAAGTTTTAATTTAATATTGTTTGCGTATACTCACGAGATCCACAGCTCACAGAGCCACTGTATTTTACAACCTTTGATTTAGTTTTACCTGTCCCGTTGTCTGTCGGTCTGTCGGTCTGTCTGTAATCAAATCTTGCAAGTTAAATTTGACCCACTTCTTCTTGCAAGTTAAATTTGACACAGCTCAATCGGAAACCGGGGTTTCCGATTGAGCTGAAATCTTGCACGCATACGTACATTGCGTGACAATGTAATATTACGAAGACATGGAGCTAATCTGATGATGGAGCTGGACGGTGGCCATAGGAACTCTGTAATGAAACAACTCAACCCCATCGAGTTTGGGCTCGTTTGATTCGTCTTGAGGAGCGCTTTAAATAAAAGCTTGTTTAAAAATATATTTTTCTAAATAATTAGGTACTTGTTTAAAAATATTTACCTAAATATTCATAACATTTACGCATAAATGTAAAAAAAAAATACCATCACTATGTAAAAACCGTTGCGTAAAATCAAAAGATGAATACAGTAATTAATTTAATCCCTTCTTATCGGCTCTGAAATAAAGACGGCTTTGAAACGAGGTTTAGACTATAATTAGTCAAAGTCCAAAAGATTTGAGTTGAAAAGATGATGGAAAGGGTTGAAACAGATCCTATCGGGGCAGGGTTTATTGAATAGCCACTATTGAAATTGGGTTAAGATTTTGTGTTTATTTTGTTAATCGCTTCACATCGATCCGCAACCGCCCTCTTTTAATTCTCTTAAATTTTGTTGTTATATTACCTTAAGCCAATTATCAGATTATTTCAGAGAATTTATCGCCTTATACGAGTACCTTGGATACCGTATACGACACGATAATTTCATCAAAAACATAATGGAAGGAGAGATGGAAAGAAAAAGGAAGGCCAAGAAGGATATTCATGGATGAAACAAAGGAAAAGGCAGAAGTCGTGTCGTAAAGGGATGTCAAGCATTCAGCTGATGATCGAGAGGTATGAAAAATACTCCACCAACAAGAACTTAATTCTTAAATACATTCAATGATTGATTGTTATTGGTGAATACAGTGCAGAAGTGGCGCTTTCATTAAAAATGAATTGTTTATTCATAATTATGGTAAATTTACATTTTGCTAATCTTCAAGCATTAGATATACTTTAAGTTTTTTCATGAGTACCCGTTAAAATTTTCATTAATAGATTTAAGACGCGTTTCTGCTTAAGGGAATACATGAATATTTCGGGGTCCAGTGCTGAAGCTGTTCTCCGCCCATTTACAAATGTGCGAAGAAAAGCTTAACTTTCTCATTTTAAACTAAAACAATAAAATAGTTTGAAAGGTTATCTGGGGCTTGATCAAAACGAAATTTAAAATTATATCTCCATTTCCTTTCAAATAATTGATTTCAGATGGGGGCAGCACTGGACCCCGAAAAATCATATATAAAGTATCCACTTTGGACTAACCCTATTACTTTCAACCTGTTTTCAGTAGCTCTAGATCGGTCATTTTGTAAATCTTTGGGAGACGCCTATGTCTAGAAGTAGACGTTATGCGGCTGAAATGATAATAATGATATAGTGTTATGAACAGTTATCGAATAATACACCTAATTTTCTCACTTCTCACCCCTTTGTTGTGTATGTACATTGTACGACCTCCGTGGCGTAGTCACCATGCTAGTCCGCCACCCAGAGGTTCCGGGTTCGATCCTCGGTCAGTGCAAGTTGGAAAATGGCCTTTTTCAAATTGTCCTGGGTCTTGGGTGTTTATCTACATACGTATTTGTTATAAAATATAGTATCGTTGAGTTAGTATCCCATAACACAAGTTTCGAACTTACTTTGGGGCTAGCTCAATCAGTGTAATTTGTCCCTATTTATTTATTTGTTTATTATTATTATAATTTTCTCACTTCACACCCCTTTGTTGTGTATGTACATTGTACACATGTAATATAATACACAAACAGACTCTTGGACCCAATTAGGTTTATCTGAGCAAATCCAATTGTTGACGATGACGTCACAATAGACGAGCAGGTGTACTCAAGGTGTTTGAAGGGCGTTTGATAGTTAATTAGAGGTAAATACAGCTTTTTGCTTTAGTTAAGAGTAATACAAGTGAATCAGTTTATTAAAAGAGACACGTGTGTTTAGACACGGCAGTTTTCTCAACATTGTTAAGTTTTCACACTAAAAATAGTTTAAATGGAAAAGTTACCAATGTTGCTGTGGAATTGCCAATTAATGTTACAGTCAGCCAACAAAATACCTGACTCCACCTCCTACTTATATCTTTAATTTTCTCCCAAAATAATATTAACACGAAAACGTATATTTAGAAAGAGTACATTATTTTTTTTTCTGAATATACAGTTTCTATTAATATTATTTTGAGTTTAAAAGAAAATTCAAGATAAAGGTAGAGGTACGTACCTGTATACCTGATTATTTTGTTTTAACCGACTTCCAAAAAGGAGAAGTTTATCAATTCGTCACGATCTTTTATGTTTTTTTTAAATAAAATAAATATATAAGGACAAATTACAAATAAATACACATACATAGATTGTTTAGGCCGTATGCTACGCCTGATAAATTTCAAGAGCAAGACAACGAAGTGTAGCATTGTGCAGCGGCTATCATCATTGCGTAGTAGATCTCCGTACTGTTAACATCTGTTTTTTATTATATTTGAATTTCAAGTAATTACACTATTAAGAAGCAGTTCAAGGAGTTTTACTTCAAAGTCCCTTCAACCACATTTGGAGAAGAAGACCGGCGCAATCATATGGTGACCCCGACGTGATACACGTACCTATACCTTCGTTGAAACAACGGGAACAAATTTCGAAACGGACGGACTCATCCTTCAGGAACTCGCCAGTATCCCGCTGCAGCTACTTTTCCGAGGGAAGTGCGTCAACAATCCTTCTAATTCCATCCTTTCTACTTGCTTTAATTTGTGTGAATAAAGATATTAAAATTTATGCATACAAAAGTTAAGTAACCCTCATCGTAAAAAATAAAAAATAAAATTTATAGTTTTTCGTAAAAATACATATAAATCACTAAATATTTTCAACTAATAGCAGTTATTGATTGATTTAAATATTACTTTAATCAACTCAAGTAAAAAGATATACATTATTTTGTTTTTAGTGAGAAATTATTACTTAAAGTTTGTCGTTCGTTTGTAACTGATAGAAGTGTCCTAAACGTCTAGATCTTGTTATACATTATTCTAACATTACTTGCCGAACATTCCAGGTGTATACAGCAGTCTGCCTGGACTGTGATCAGCTAAGAAAAGGCGGAGTATCTGAACCGTGTTCCTGTAATAACGGCAGCGGGCAGCCGCCGTCGCCGGCCGGCTACTTAGCTACAAAACCAGTTTGTTATCATCGTTCACGTAACGTACCTATTTTATTCTATTTTTAGAACACATTTACTTTGATCCTTTCATTGGGATTTACTGAAGTTGCGTTGTTTCGTGGACAAAATGAGTGAACTTAAAGATCTAATTAAGCAAAGAGGCCACATTAGGTCACGATTAACTTTATTTGAAAAGTATTTATCGCCTTTATTGGAATGCAAAGAAACTAGTGCAGTTAAGATAAATGAACTTCGTTTGCGTTGCAATAAAATGCGTGACCTTTCGTGCAATTTCGAGGACATACAGTCGCAGATAGAAATGTTAGACGAAGACAATGATAAACAAATGATGGAGCGCGAATCTACTGAAAATATATTTTTTAACTTGATAGCACGGGCTCAGTCATTGTTAGAATTTTTCGAAAATCAGGACAAAGCGGAGGTTTCGTCTAACAGTTCTAAATCTATTAACGTAAAATTGCCTTATATTAAAATAAATTCATACAAAGGTGACCCACAATCCTGGCTGTCTTTTCGTGATACATATTTATCATTAATACATAATAATGAAACCATAAACAATATAAATAAGTTTCACTACCTGAAATCCTATTTAGAAGGGCCAGCTAGTTCTGTTATAGCTTCAGTTACAATGTCAGCAGATAATTACATAATAGCATGGAATTTGCTCCGTGATCGTTACGACAATAAGCGTATTTTGATCAATGAACATATTAAGTGTTTGTTTTCCATTCAACCACTGAGTAAGGAGTGTTACAGTGGTATTCGTAATTTAATTGACACTTTATCAAAAAATTTAAATGCATTGAACTCATTAGGCGAACCAACCGAAAAATGGGATACGCTTATCATATATATGGCATCGATGAAATTGGACAGTGTTACTACTAGAAAGTGGGAGGAGTTTAGAAGTAGCATGGATTCACCTACCTTAGAGGAATTTTATTCATTTCTTCGTCAACGTGCTACTGTGTTGGAAACATTAAATGCTAGTAAGTTACCAAATGAAAAACGTCATAGCCTTCCCAATATAAAAAATACTATGTCCTTTTATAGTACATCTGTCGATTCACTGTCGCCTCCTAAGCAGTGTCCAATCTGTAAGCAACATCACATGCTATACGAATGCTCTGTGTTCAAATCTATGCCTGTCACAGAAAGAATTTCTAAACTAACTTCTTTAAAATTATGTAGTAATTGTTTTCGTAGTGGCCATCAAAATTATCAATGTAGGCTGAGTGGTTGCCGAATATGCCACAGGAAACATAACACTTTGCTGCATAAACAAAATTCATTACCGTGTACTCAAACAACTGCAGTTAGTACTGATAATACTATCGATACAAAAAACACTAACTTACCTGGTCCTAGCGCTGACTGCACTCCATCTACTACTGCTTCTTCCGTGTCCATGTCTGCTACATCTACTGGTCAAGTACTTCTCACCACAGCTTTGGTCGAGGTAAAAAATAATAATAATACCTATCTCTTAAGAGCTTTGTTAGATTCAGGAAGCCAGTCCTCATTTATTAGTGACAGTGCTCAAAGAAAAATTGGTTTACCTAGAAAAAATAATTCTTACCATTGCATATCAGGCATCGGCAATGAGGTATTCAATGTAACAGCGCACTGTGACTTACAACTTTATTCAACTTATAGCTCGTACAACGTGTTTGTCAAATGTTATGTTTTGCCTCGCATAACTGAGAAGTTGCCTCAGACTAATGTAAATGTGCACAACCTTAAAATTCCCAATTTTGTTCAACTTGCCGACCCAAAATTCTACCAATGTTCTGACATTGATTTATTATTAGGAGCAGACATATTTTGGGACCTTATAGGACCAGGCCGACTAACTTTGGGACCACAAAGGCCCATTTTACAAGAAACTCAATTAGGATGGATAGTGGCCGGCTCCATTCCAACAGAATATTTTGATAAAACTAATTCAAAGTCCTATTGCCATTTTTCTAAGGAGATAAGTCAGCAACTGAGTAAGTTTTGGGAATTGGAAGAAGTTAGTCCGAAATTAGAACATAACCATAATGATTATTGTGAATCCTTATTCACTTCTACTACTCGTCGAGAAGACGACGGTAGGTTTTGTGTAAATATTCCACTCAAACATTCTACAGATTGTTTGGGTGATTCATACAATATTGCTGAAAAAAGACTTCTACAATTAGAAAGAAAATTAAATAATAATGTATCACTGAAGCAACAATATCATGACTTTATTCATGAATACGAGCGTTTAGGTCACATGACCGAAATTCCTCAGCCAACGTTTGGCTGCTATCTTCCACACCACGGCGTCATAAGAGAAGCTAGTGAAACAACAAAACTGCGTGTTGTTTTTGATGCGAGCTCGAAAACGACATCTGGTTTGTCGTTTAATGATATTCAATATGTCGGGCCGGTAGTTCAGAGCGATTTACTATCAATTTTGTTACGATACAGACAACACAGTTTTGTGGTTTCAGCAGATGTGGAAAAAATGTACCGCCAAATACATGTAGACCCTAAGCAACGACATTTGCAGCTTATTTTATGGCGTGACGTGCCAAGTGATCCTATCAAAATATTCCAATTAAATACTGTCACTTACGGCACAGCATCAGCTCCATTCCTTAGCACCAGATGCTTAGTACAGTTATCAAAGGAATGCGAAGATTCTAAGTTAGCCCAGTTGATTAGTGATGACTTCTATGTTGATGATTTTCTATCAGGTGCTGATACCGAGGATGAATTGGGTAACATAATTAAGTCTGTCACTTTGACGCTCAATTCAGCATGTCTACCATTACGAAAATGGCGTACAAATGTTCCATGCGTTTTCCAAAATAATTCAGACACATCTCAACCTAAAACGTTTGATTTCTCATCACAGTCCAGCGTGTTAGGGCTAAAATGGGATCCATCAAAGGACGTTTTTCAATTTTCTGTTGATTTAGAACTTAACGAATCAATAACAAAACGTACGATATTGTCTAAGTCAGCTAAACTTTTTGATCCTCTAGGCTTGCTTAGTCCGTGTACTATCATTCCAAAAATAATATTACAAAAATTGTGGATATCAAAATTGGATTGGGACGATCCCATTGATGAAATTTTGCAACGTCAATGGAAGAATTTTGCAAACAATTTAAATTCTTTATCAGATTTTGGTATACCTAGATGCGCTCTCATTCAAGATCAAGAAAAGATTGAACTACATTCCTTTTCAGACGCATCTCAATCAGCATACGCTGGCGCAATTTATCTTAGATCTACCAATAAGTCTGGGCAGGTCTTAGTACGACTTCTCTGTGCTAAAACTAAGGTAGCACCAGTGAAGGCCACAACCATACCTCGTCTTGAACTTTGTGGCGCGTTACTGTCTGCTCGTCTTAGTGCCAAGATATTGCAGGCTCTTCGTTGCAAAATTGAATCCGTCGTGCATTGGACAGATTCAACTGTAGTCTTGAGTTGGCTGTCCTCCAACTCATGTGATTTGAAACCCTTTGTTTCAAACCGCGTAAGTGAGATTCAAGATCTGACTTCTTCTAATATTTGGAGACATGTTCCTGGAGATCAAAATCCAGCAGATCTTGCTTCTCGAGGAGTGAATCCTAAATTAATTTCAACTTCCAAGCTATGGTGGGATGGCCCATCGTTCTTGTTGAAGGACTCATCTCAATGGCCCAATAATATAGTACCAAAAAATATTCCGGATCTACCTGAAACAAAAACTAATAAGCAAATTAAAAACAAATCACAAGTCAATAAAGCCCTACATACTAATATTACTTTACATAATTCATCTTCTACAATCAAAAATAAAGTTATGGATTTTGAAAGGCATTCAAGTTTTACGAGATTACACAGATCATGTGCCTACGTTTTGCGGTTTATATTCAATTTACGAAATGTAAAATCTAAAATAACTGGTCCACTTACCGCCGATGAATTAAACACTGCATTAAATATTCTTGTAAAGCTACACCAAGAAGAATGTTTTTCAAATGAAATAAAAATCTTAAAAAATAGACACAGCTTACCTTCTAAATCACGTTTGCTGTCGCTTAGTCCTTTCCTCAGTGAAGATGACACGCTTTGTGTAGGAGGTCGACTGCATAATTCTAATGAACCTACCGGAAAGAAACATCCATTGCTCTTAGATACTAATCATAATTTTACTAAAATCTTATTTTCACATTACCACATAAAATTTCTTCATTGTGGGCCTCAACTTCTATTGAGTATTATAAGAAATACATTTTGGCCTTTAAGAGGCAGAATATTAGCAAGAAGCACAGTGAACAACTGCAAAATTTGTAAGCTTATGAAAGCAAAATCGCTTAGTCCTATCATGGGGAACTTACCTTCTAGTAGAATCACTCCAAGCTCTCATCCCTTCCATATTAGCGGTTGTGATATGGGGGGACCATTCTACATCGCCGATCGTAAGGGCCGCGGATGCAAAATATCCAAATGCTATTTATGTTTATTTGTCTGCTTTAGTACCAAGGCCTTACACCTTGAGGTAGCCAGCGATCTGACTACTGATAATTTTATTCTATGTTTGCGGCGCTTTATATCCCGCAGAGGTAAACCTCTGGAGCTTTATTGCGATAACGGCACGAATTTTGTCGGCGCAAACAACGACATCACCAATTTTTTAAAATCAAGTAACAAAGATATTGCTGGTTTTGCGTCAAATGAAGGTATCCGGTTCAGATTCTCCCCAGCTTACTCCCCCCACTTTGGGGGTATCTGGGAGGCGGGGATTAAATCGGCAAAATATCACATTACTCGAATATTAGGCGACAAACATTTAACTTTCGAGGAATTGTCCACTTTATTCACACAAATTGAAGCAATCCTCAATTCCAGGCCATTAACTCCACTTTCATCAGACCCTAATGACCTTGATCCCTTGACTCCGGCGCACTTCTTGATCGGTAAACCACTAACGTCATTACCTAGCGAGTGTCTGTTAGATACCAATATAAACCGACTGGATCGATACCAACTTCTTGAGAAGATGAGGCAACATTTTTGGGATCGCTGGAAGAACGAATATTTGTGTGAATTGCAACAAAGGAACAAGTGGCGAACACAACACAGAGGATTACAAGAAGGCGATTTAGTAGCGATAAAGGAGTCCAGTTTGCCTCCAATGAAATGGCGAATGGGACGCATCCACAAGCTTTTCCCTGGATCCGACGGCACTGCAAGAGTTGCTGATGTTTATACCACTAAGGGCATCATACGCAGAGCAGTGCATAATCTCTGTCAGTTGCACAACGATGAATCTATGCAAGCAACAACTATTGATTCTAACCCAGCAGCAACTATTGACTTCAAATAAGAAGCAACTGCTCAAAAGCCAGAAGCTTTCGAGGGCGGGGAAGATGTTTAGGCCGTATGCTACGCCTGATAAATTTCAAGAGCAAGACAACGAAGTGTAGCATTGTGCAGCGGCTATCATCATTGCGTAGTAGATCTCCGTACTGTTAACATCTGTTTTTTATTATATTTGAATTTCAAGTAATTACACTATTAAGAAGCAGTTCAAGGAGTTTTACTTCAAAGTCCCTTCAACCACATTTGGAGAAGAAGACCGGCGCAATCATAGATAAACATCCAAGAACCAGGACAATTTGAAAAAGTCCATTTTCCAACTTGCCCTGACCGGGGATCGAACCTAGGACCTCTGGGTGGCGGACTAGTATGATGACCACTACGCCACGGAGGTCGCCTAGCTATCGATAGCCTAAGTATCGAGTTTTATCAAAATCGTTGGGGCCGTTTCGGAGATCTTCAATATATATGTAAAGAATAACTCTTTAGAGTATTTTTTCGTTTTTGGGTTGCTTTGTCTATGCGGTGAATGACAGGCAAAAATTCATATTATTCACAAATTTTATTTAAAGAGAAAAATCTACATAATTATACAGGGTCTAAAAAATATACCGAAACTATTTTAAGAGAAGTTTGAGTCCATAATACTGAACAGCTGTCCCTAAGGAACACATCGAAATATGATAAATAATGTTTGGCTTCTCATAAAAGTTAGCCGATCAGCTGATCCAAATTTGGTATGGAAAGCTTAAAAATTATTTTCACATTTTAATATAATGTATCTCGGGGAAAGCTGTCAGTATCGTGGACTGAATTCACCGTTAAAATTTTTTCAGTATATTTTGTTACACCTTATATAGATAGAATATTGGTTAAATAACTTTAATTGTAGTTTCTCTGGTGTTTTCTGGTATTTATTTTATTATCTTTTGTTTGTTTATTTTATACATAAATGTTTATATTTTGAATAAAGGTAATAACTCATTCATTCCAGAATAAATTACACACAGCACAATACATAAAATAAATAATTAAACTAAAAACAGAATAACCTACCTATAAATTAAAATATATCTAATTAAAAATAAAACATTATATTATATAAAAAATAGACCCTAGGTCGCTACGATCGCAAGGCAGGGTGCCTAAGAGACTGGCAGCATTGCCTCGTTGTATGGCCAGACTTAATCTCTGGCCAAAATGCGCACCAGCTCTTAGGTATAATAAATGACTCTGGTGTATATATATATATATACAAGAATTGCTCGTGTAAAGTAAAGGATAATATAAATACAAAGTAAATATAAATATATTGTACCTAGCCACGTGTTTTTCATGTCTCCCAGTAGTAATATAAGCGACTTTGTCATACTCCTAAAAGGCCCTTTGATGCTGGAATTAATCAAAATGATAAAAGTCGGTGAAACGCGCCCACTTTATGTGAAGAGACCATTACATGGATATTTCTGTCGGCAGGGTTGTCAAATTTCATTTTAAGCTGACTTTAAATAAAGGGGGTTTTCAATTCGAATGTATACATATGATTTTAGGGTGCCGTACCTAAGGGGTAAAAACGGGACCCTATTACTAAGATTCGACTGTCTGTCCGACTCTGTCTGTCACCTGTATCTCATGAACTATAAACCGTATCTAGGCAATTGGAATTTTCATATTTATGTATATCTGTTGCTGCTGTAACAACAAATATTTTAAAAAATATATTTAATTATATCCCTTACAACAGACGCGATTTTTTTATAGATATTGGTACGAAACCCTTCGTGCGCGAGTCCGTCTTCAACTTGGCCGGTATTTTTATAGGTATGTTCGTCAATAACTTTGAAGCCCATTTAGAAAATTCTTTTGCCTACACGCAGAGTACTTTCTCTACAAAAGCTTCAATTTTTCTAGCATATCAAGGACCGATTGTGGCAATTTATTATTAAAAAAGTATACAGTTCCTCATACACGTTTTAGTAACTGTTTTTAGCCTATAATATGGGGCAACTAAGTCATTTTTTGCGTAAGTTCCTATCGATAAAAACACTTACTATATTGTACGAGGAAACATTTTTCCTTATATACATTTTGTGTTCAAATATACGGTGATTTTTTAATGGTTTTGGAGCCGAAGGCCACTTCGAGAAAATAATTTTAGCAACTTTTTTATCTTATGTCATACTCAAATTTGGATAACGTACATATATGGATGGAGGAATTTATTTACCATAAGACATTTTTTTTCCAAAACCAATGAAAAGTCAGCGTGTATATACTGTGACGGTAAGGTTAGTATACCTATTTCCTTGAATAATTTTCTGAGTGAGTCTCTAGGTTCTAATCCGTAAGGAGCACGAATTGCCCATTTTTGTAAAATGAAAAAAACAAAAAACAGTCAACTCCCCAGTGAAGTGGAACTGATGAAGAAGACCAGAAATTGATGTTGCTTCCATGCTGATCTGGGAGAAAATAACACATCTAAACATATCTATCCCTATCGGAGTATATAGAGCCCAGGGCCAGAAGACCTAAAGTATAGATGGAAACAAGTTTATTTGAGAAATCTATTTAAAACCCCAGAGCGAAAATGTCAAGAATGTCATCTAGTGACGAATAGCAGAATTACTAACTAGTTCTGCTAGTATAGCGCCATCTTTAATTTTTTAGGGAAAGCCCTGACTTTCAAGCTGTAACCCCCAATAACTTTTAAACCACTGAGCCGATTTTCCTCAAACATAGCTAAGAACCACCGCAAGGGAATTTTCTTTCATGTGAAAAAAACTGCATTGAAATCGGTCTATCTGTTCGAGCGCTTCGATGTCACAGACTAACACACAGACAGACATAAGCGTTCATACTTATAACATTCCTCTTTTTTCTTTCAGGGGTTAAAAAGAAAACAAAATAGTGTCACATCACATTAAAATGGGTGTCAATATACCAATTAACATAAAATTCGCTAATTTTCAACAATACAAATTAAATACTTCTCAAAACAAATATTTATATAGGATTTGTATGAATTATATAGACTAATGACGGCATAGATTATTCAAGTGAAATAACGCTCTTTACATCTGTTATTCTGCAATAAATAAACTAAAATCACGTTGAAAATGAGTTATGATCATGGCATTTTACATTATTCTGAAATGTTTTTTTTTTTTTGGCAGTACCAAATAATTTATTTTTGTCCCCAAAAGGTATCCAACTTCACCCATTCCTACTGCCTGCGTGGGAAGAAAGCAATTGACGACCTCCGTGGCGTAGTGGTCACCATGCTAGTACGCCACCCAGAGGTCCCGGGTTCGATCCCCGGTCAGGGCAAGTTGGAAAATGGCCTTTTTCAAATTGACCTGGGTCTTGGATGTTGTTATAAAATATAGTTTCTGTTAATGATGTATCGAAATAAACGACCGATAGCTTATTCTAAAACTCATTTAATAACGTAATCTACTTACCTAATTAATTTCATTAAATAAAAATTATACTTACCTGAAAACAGCTGCAAAGCATCCAGTGTCTCGCACTCTAAAAATGTAAGAAAAGTATATTTGGATATTAATTAAAGTAAAAAACTATAAAAATAGACTTACCTAAATTTGTAATAGAATATAAGTATATCCTCCTAAGATTTACCTACCTATGTTAATTTTGCTTATACCGATTCATTTTAATAAAATATAGTGAAGTACCAAGCGAAGAATTTGTATGTGTGCGCGCACTTGTTTCATATGTACGAGGGGGGGTCAAAAAGTTCGCGGAACGGAGGGGAAGGGGGGTGAAATAAAATACTGTACTATTTTTCTTTTTCAATATATTCCCCCTTAAGTCGAATACATTTTTCAGATCTCTCTATTAACTTATTAATACCGTCGAAAAAAAATGATTTGTCTTTGTCCTCAAAATAGGCCGAAATCGCCGACTTGACTTCTTCATCATCGGAAAATTTCTTCCCCCGAAGCTCTTTTTTTAATTTGGGAAATAAAAAATAATCACAGGGGGCTAAGTCTGGACTATAGGGAGGATGGTTTAACATTTCGAAGCCACAGTGATGAAGGGCAGCCATCGCAACGCGGCTCTTGTGTACCGGTGCGTTGTCATGCAAAAGCAGCACACCCTTTGTCAACTTTCCCCGCCTTTTCTCCTTGATTGCTTCTTTTAATTGTCTTAGTAGATTAGCGTAGTATTCTCCCGTTATAGAAACACCCTTATCTTTATAATCTATTAATAAAATACCCTCTGTATCCCAAAAAACAGTTGCCATGATTTTTCCAGCCGATTGTGACACCCTGTATTTCTTAGGGGGGGGCTGACCCTTTTTATGCCACTGCATAGACTCTTGCTTCGACTCAGGCTCATAATGATGAACCCAAGTTTCATCTGCAGTAACAAGTCTTGCAAAAATTCCTTCCTTGTCGGCGCTACAGAGGTCTAAAAACTCCTTTGAATACTCGACGCGCAGCTGTTTCTGTGGTGGTGTGAGCATTCTTGGCACCCATCTTGCGCTGACTTTTGACATCCCAAGATTGTCGTGTAGAATATTTAAAATGGTTGTAGGTGATACTCCAACCATTTCTGCAAGTTGTTTCTTCTTCAAACGAGTATCCTCCAGTATAAGATTCTCCACTTTTTCAACGATGTTTGAGGTGGTGGCCTCAATCGGCCGTCCTGAGCGAGGGTCGTCTTCAAGAGACTCTCTGCCTTGCTTGAAAAGGCTATTCCACTTGTACACCATGGTTTTCCCAGGGCAAGAGTCCCCGTATACTGATAACATTTCTTCCAAAATTTTCTGAGGTGGTTTTCCTTGCTTAGTGAGGAACTTTATGACGGCACGAAACTCGATTTTTTCCATGTTCAAGTTTTTCTTCCGGATTCACTTGTTTGATCGACGACAGGTCAAAGGTTATTGACACAATCAGGTTCAAACTTGGCATATATACTCACAAAGAGTTGCTCATTAGTTACTACCTGCGGCAGGTCCCCCACCCCCCGCTATCCCCTCCATTCCGCGAACTTTTTGACCCCCCCTCGTACTTACCTAGGCAGCGAGCCGCCCCGTTGCCCCCATCGTCCCCCGCGTTTACGCGGTGCGCAGAGACCTCTGACCTGTCAGTTTCAAAAAGATCGATTAGCGAATGGCCGCACGCGCCACCTGCAAATTCGGCGCACTTCCGGGCTTCACAGTTTTTTCTTGAATCTCGTGTTTTAGTTCGCACCAACCCAGCATCCTCAACAGTTTCGTTGAGTTAGTATCCCATAACACAAGCCTCGAACTTACTTTGGGGCTAGCTCAATCAGTGTTATTTGTCCCTATATATTTATTTATTTATTTAATAACCGGCTAAGTGCAAGTCGGACTCGCGTACGAAGGGTTCCGTACCATTATCTATAAAATATCACGTTTGTTGTATTGCAGCCTCCCTTATTTTATTCTCTTTTTAGTATTTGTTGTTATAGTGCCAACACAAATACATCATCTGTGAAAATTTCGGTTCATGAGATCGGTACAGCCTGGTGATGGTGATAGGCAGACGGACGGACGGACGGAAGGACAGCGGAGTCTTAGTTATAGGGTCCCGTTTTTACCATTTGGGTACAGAACCCTTTTTTGCAAAAACCAACGTACCAGACATTTCAAGTTTTTTTTCTATTTGGAAAACTGGTAAATTGAATTTAAATAGTTTCCTGTAGTAGCAGCCCTACAAAAGAGTGAAAATATTATCATAATTCCTACAGCAATAGATCAGCGGAATTCTTTGTAACAAGCGGCGAAGTAATGAACTGCACTCTAGGGGAAGATACCTCTCTATCTACTATTTGGGTAGTTAGGTACGTCAAAGTCCCTTACGGGGTAGATAAAGCCCAGGGCCATAAGGCTCAAAGGCCACGCTTAGCGTGATGGTGGGCATTAAGATGGTAAAAGGATTTAAAATAGTGGTGGGTTGCCGCATCGCCTATTAAATAAATAAATAAATTAAAATAAAAAACCTTTATTTTCTTTTATTTTTCCATTCATATTATTTTATTTTGGAAGTCGCCTCTGCGGCGTAGGCCCTCCCTTCCCTTTTTACTCTTTTCTGTTTCTTGCTTGCAGACCACATTTTTTCCTAAACACGTCAGACCAGCGCATACTTGGCCTCCCTTGCTTCCTATTAACATGATTGAAATCTCACCTATCCCTTCGTTAGGCTTTTACTATGTAGCTGCTTCTTTCCCCGTGCAGATGCATGGGAAGAGAAGCAGCTATCATCATCATCATCATCATCACATCAGCCACAGGAAGTCCACTGCGGGATATAGGCCTCCTCCAAGGATTTCCAAAACGACCGATCGGAAGCGGCCTGCATCCTGTATAGCGCGAAGAACCGATGGCCGCTGGGGCACAAAGGTTCTCGAATGGTGGCCACGTACCGGCAAGCGCAGCGTAGGACATGCTAGATGGTCAGATGACCTGAGCAAGGTTGCAAGCAGCTATATTCTAAGTTTTTCTTTTCTCCCAGACCAGTATGGAAGATTTTTTCTTACATGCAACATATTTTTAAGATATCACGTCATAATAGAGTTGCAACGCATATCCGGTTACTATCCGGTATCCGGACTATGCGGCCCTCTTTTCGCTATCCGGCCGAATGCCGAATATTAGCGTACTATCCCTCTGGATGACCAATAGTAAATTTTCATGCTATTTCAAATAGAAAATCAAACGTCGAAATATCAAAGTAAACATACGGATTTATACACGTAAGCACACAACAAAATTTAGTTTTTTACAGCAAAACAATACCATATATAATCTTTTCTCATACTGACTTACAATGCCTTTTGATCGTTAACTGTTGAAATTTAGAAAAACACTCGAAATTAAATGCCGTCTGAATGTTTGGCTGCTGAATAGTCGGCTATTCGGCCAATGGCCAGGACCATCATTCAGAATCCATTATCCGGCCAGGCAAACGATTATCCGTTGCATCTCTACTTATTATTGTGAATTCTTTCCGCGTCATCATTACTGCGTTAGTACCTACTTCTTGTAGGTATATAGGATTTTGGCCGTCTTCGTTGCGGCCATGCAACAGTCGCCAGAGCCGTGCATTCCATAGAGACATTTAGACTTGGTCTACCCTGTCGATCGCAAATATATGCGCATTTTTTTATTTATTAAAAAAAATATGCCCTAGTGTATTGTCTCTAGTTTTAGTAATCCAAACAAAAATCTCTATGCACGTCACTGGCAGTCGCTCTGTGTAAAAACCAGTAACTTCGCCAAGTTAGAGTTAAGTCTGTAGATGTCCAAACTACTTTTCTCCTACAGAAAAGATGTTTAAGAATTATTTACAACATGTACTCTGATGAGACATTGAGAAATGTATTCAAGGAAAATGGTTATCTTACGTTGACTAACATTTACATACTTGAATTATGTGTATTTGTAAGAAAAAACATGTTCTACTTTAGAAGAAAGATTGAACTTAGAAGTAACTTGAGGGACTTGTACAGCTATGATCTATATTTACCCATTATAAATAACGAAACATTCAAAAAAGTTCAGTGCTTTTATCTCTGGAATCAAAGTGTTCAATCATTTGCCTACAAATATAAAGAGTATATACGATTGCAATTTATTTAAACGCTCATTAAAAAGCTGGTTATTAGAACGTGTATTTTATGATCTTAATGAATACTTTGAGTATGATACCCGTAGACCGTAGGTCTGCGTTGTTATAATTTTATAAGCATAAGATTATATCTAGTTATTAGTTTTTTATGCTTTACTATTGCATGCCTGAAAGGGTAAACTGTTGATACTATTTTATTTTAATATTGTACCACCTATTTGTACATAGTTTATGCAATAAAGAATTTTGAAGTTTGAAGTTACCTTGGTTAGGTAGCGGATACCGGCCTCTGAAGCGCTACCGCTGAGGATGCAACCGGGAATACGCTCGGATGATGATGAGTTCTGGAAGGTACGCGTAGAGGTTGCCACAAGGATATTAAAGATTTAAATATCCACGCTCTCAAGTGTATGCTCTGTTGAAAAGCTCGACACGCTAGCTCGCATACGAATGTCGTCACGTCCTATCTTTGTTCACAGATTAGAGATGCCAGCGTGCTAAACGCGTTTTATTTTACACTGCTGTGAGCTGTGACACAGAGAGTAATTGTAAGTTATAGACTAACAGTTATTATCATAATAGGTACCTCTACTTAAGAGGAAACATTAAGAGACAACTGCAGTACAGACCGAAAAAACCTACAAAAAATGCACAAAATCAAGGTTTTGTAGACCCCTGACTGCTCCTCCAAAACGTTACCGATTTAAGTGCTTTTTTGTTTATAAATTGACCAAAAGACGATTTGGCTATGTTCCTATGTTTTCTTTTTTAATACGAGTATAATCTCGTCATATTTATTAGCTAGGTGTTGGAACATAGTGGAAAATCTTATCAAATTTTCAAGTTCATAGAAGTTCATATCTTTTTTAATAACAAAATTATATAAAAAAAAAACGAAAGCATATGGACATGCCTGCTTATACATAGGGCGCACTATAAGTTTCCGGAACTGGCCACTTACATAAACAATATTTAAAAATTTATTGCAACATTTGAAAATAGAACTCTTTGGCTGTAGAATGCAGTTTGTTTCATCTGACTGTCTTTTGTTTTTACCTTGTGGTGCCATTTAAAAAATTGTGTGTCTGCATCAACATGGATTTAACTCGGGAAAATTTTCGTAGTATGATTTTCTACGATTTTAAGTGTAATTTGACAGCTCAACAGAGCATCGCTCGGCTTGAAACAGCTTTTGGCAATGAAGCACCATGCAAGACAACTGTTTATAGCTGGTTTGCAGAATTCAAGCGTGGTCGTATCAATCTCAGTGACGAATCTCGCGATGGTCGGCCGTCCACCGCTGTGACCAACAAAAACATCGATGCTGTGCGCCGTATGATTGAAACAGATAGGCATGTGACCTACCATGAAATTCGCGCATCCTTAGAAATAGGCATGAGTCAAATACAATTAATCCTACACAAACATTTGGGTGTGAGAAAGCTGTGCTCGCGGTGGATCCCACACAACTTGACCGAGGCTCAAAAAACGGACCGCGTCACTTGGTGCAGTGCCATGCTTACCAGATTCAACGAAGGTGCGTCAAATTTGGTGTGGGACATAGTAACAGGTGACGAAACATGGATTTATTGCTACGATCCCAAAACAAAGCAGCAATCGAGCGTATGGGTCTTTCAAGATGAGCCGAAACCAACCAAAGTGGCGCGCGTGAAAAGTGCATCTAAGCGGATGATTGCTTCTTTTTTTAATAAAACTGGACACGTGGCTTCTGTTGCTTTAGAGAATCGTCGTACAGTGAATACTGGTACACGACCATTTGTTTGTCGGAAGTTATTGACGAACTCCGTAAAAATAACCGTAAACGCCGTATCATCCTGCACCACGACAATGCTAGTTCTCACACGGCCAGACAGACAAACGACTTTTTGAAGGCGAAAAATGTAGAACTCTTGAGTCATCCTGCATACAGTCCCGTCCTGGCACCTTGTGACTTTTTTCTGTTCCTACAAATTAAGAACCAATTACGCGGTCAACGATTTTCATCACCAGAAGAGGCTGTCGAGGAGTATGAAAAACACGTTTCAGAGGTCACCACAGAATAGTGGCACAAAAGTTTTCAAAACCGGTTTCATCGAATGAAAAAGTGCATAGACGCCAAGGGAGATTATTTTGAAAAACAATAAATTAATTTTGTACCTTTAATAGTATTTTTTCATATTCATTCCGGAAACTTATAGTGCGCCCCACGTATGCTAAAAATTTTTTTTTGAAAAACAACCGACAAGGACTCAGGAAGGCCGAATAATCCTATCCTACTGATAGACATAGGGTTCTGTTCCAAAAAAGTACGTATTTAGGCGACACCAGCCGCAGCTGCTGGTCGTGCCGCGATCGCGAACCAATTTGTTGAAGCATGCGCGACAGTCACGTGCTATCCGGACGATGAATGTAATGAGTTAGAAAATTTATCTGTTCACTGAATGAATTTACTAAGGTAACAATGTTTTCAATAAGTTATGCTGTTAGGAGGCTAAGGTATAATAACGCAACTAATAAGTTGGGAAATTCCTGTAAAGTAGTTGGAAGTGGAAACAAATAAAGAAATACTTTTTTGACACTGTTGCCATGTATTAACTGTAAGAAAACATTCTTAACAATGTTTTTAATCTTTAATGTTCCTCGTTTACAAAAACAAAATTAAACTAATTTAGAAATCTAAATGTGGTTTAAAAAAACGCTGGCTGCATTTCGCGTGCTGAATGGCTACTACAATCTTCTCCACGAAATATAAAATAATAATAATAAATATAAAGGGACAAATGACACTGATTGAGCTAGCCCCAAAGTAAGTTCGAAACTTGTGTTATGGGATACTAACTCAACGATACTATATTTTATAACAAATACATATATAGATAAACATCCAAGACCCAAGACAACTTGAAAAAGGCCATTTTCCAAATTGCCCTGACCGGAGATCGAACCCGGGACCTCTGGGTGGCGGACTAGCATGGTGACCACTACGCCACGGAGGTCGTCAAATATATATTTTGAGACGAGGAGATATGAACGTACTAATACAGTACGGTTAATTTGTCCGTCTACAACTAAGCTAGAGTCAATGTTGTCGCAGTGTCAAGAGACTTTTCCCCACATTTACGCCCATAAACTTAGCGCATAATCGCCGGAACCCCTTTATCATGGTTTTGAGTCGGGACTCCTAAATTGTGCTGAAAATTATCGCCCTGCGTATATCTCTACCACAGATTACGTAATACTTATACAACTTACTACAGCATTAAAATGTACAATGCGACACAAATAAGTTGAACGAAAATGGCGGACTTCAAAGCATTTTTGTACAAATCCCAGCACGTAGGCGTAGGTTGAACCAAAATGGTGGTTATCGGCGCAGGTACCAGTAATACGCCAACGACTGCCATTTTGGTTCAATTTACGTGTCGGAAATTTGTACAAAAATGGTTTGAAGTCCGCCATTTTAGTTCAATTTTTTTGTGTCGCGTTGTAGTAGGTATTCAGTAGTTATATAAAACAGGTATTTCTTAAAAAATATATTTTTTTAAAACAAGTTCTTGTCTAAAACAATGAACTTAAAATCCAACTCTTTGGAGTTGCGTCGTTTGATATCATAGTTCCTACGGCCACCTTTTAGCTCCATCATCAGATTAGCTCCATGTCATCATAATATTGCATTTTTACGTGATATACGTATGCCTGCAAAATTTCAGATCAATCGGAAACCAGACAGTGTGTCGTTAACTTGCAAGATTTGATTACAGACAGACAGACAACGGGACAGGTGAAACTTTACCCTTTCACCGCGAGATTTTATACCAGTTGCCGTGCCCCCAGCGCCAGGGGTAGTAAATCTAAAATAAATACCTACAACCAAAAAGGGATGTGGATACCTAAGTTATGTGCAATACGAGCAATTTTTTGTTGGATATATCCGACACTCGCGGAACGGGCGCGACACTGTTTGTCGGATAAATCTGACGTTCGCGGTGAAAGGGTAAAAGCTTGTAAAATATTCGGACAAAGCACACAGATTGAGCTAGTCCAAAAGTAAGTTCCATACTTGTTTTATGGGATACTAATCCAGCGATATTATATTTTATAACAAATACATATATTATCTATGAAAATTTCAATTGTCTAACTATCAGGGTCAATGAACAGCCTGGTGATAGACGGGAAAAGTTATTTCAACATTTTGTGTCGGAAGTCATAAAGAAACCAAAACACTTCTCAATTTCATAAAAAGTAGCTAACAGCGAAGACTTAAACTACTTTTAGCACTCTTCAAAGTGAATGTAGGCACTTGCGCGTATCTTAATAACGGAAGTTGAGCAGTTTGGGAAACCGTAACGCCGCGCCGCCATATTGGATGAACATGCTCTTTGTGACGTCATAAATAATGGTATTCATAAAATTCGGGAAAACTCGTGAAAAGTGCAGGTCGTATGTGTTTTGGATTTAAAAAATAAGTTAAATTTTGTAAATGACACTAATATTATAAAGGCGAAAGTTTTTGAGTGTTTGGGTGTATGTTTGTTACTTCTTCACGCGCAAAGAGCTGGACCAATTTTGATAAAATTTGGTATGCAAGAAGCTGACACCCTGGATAACACATAGGCTACTTTAGGCGATAGGTAACACCGCGGTTACCCGCGGCTCGGTGGCCCGTGCGAATTACTAGCGCTTTCGCAAGTAAAGCGCCACTGGGCGTAGTCCGCACTTAGATGGGTGACCACAAGTGACATCAAAAATTCTCTAGCTTCTCCGTATTTCGAAAGGCACGTATAAGCCGTTGATCCCAGCTGTCATTATTTTATGGCCGTCTTCAAGCTAAGTCAGATGCCTTTAGAAAGCCTGAAAAATCTGCTACCTATGTTGGTCATTTACAAATAATAAATATTTTTTTATAATCTAATTATTTATTTATTTAACTTTATTACAAATGTAATAGGCAGACTTAAAGCCATAGGCTTTATCTAACAGTCAACTTACTGGTGATGCCTTCTTCTTCTTTAGGTGCCGCGGCGCTTCATTCCTGGAGATTGGCAGTCAGCTCTTTAAATCTTGATTTGTCCATGGCAAGCCTAAACAGTTGTTCCACCGTTTTGATATCAATCCATTGTCGGATGTTCCTCAGCCATGACATTTTGTGACGACCTTGCGCTTTCCGGCAATTTTACCCATCATTATGGGTTGGAGTATTTGATACTGTGGGTTTCTCAACACGTGGCTTTAATGGTTCGAACGAGGTCTACTTTTTTGCCCATGTGCCCCAGAACTTCAACATTAGTAATGTGATCCGTCCAGCTTATTAGCAGCATTCTACGGTAAGGCCACATCTCAAGTAAGGTAAGGTCCACGCTTCGCAACCATACATCACAATAAGCCAAACATAGCATTGAAGCAACCTTGTTTCAGTTTGATGGAGAGATCTTCAACTGGTGATGCCGAGATTAATCTTTTGAAGGCCTAGAGCCTAAAAATTTTTTGTTAACATCTGTATAGTTTTTATGGAACAATCGTTTTAATAAACAAATCATTATCTCTGTATATATGAACCACATCACACGACAAATTTAATTACATACCGTTGTTTAATCATAGGAGTAATTATTGCACTACGCACTATCTCCAACCACAAATATTATGACACTTTCTCATAATATGACGAAAATAGTTCGCTAGGCCTCAAAGGCATTACATGAAGCCTTCATGTAATTCCTTTGAGGCCTTCTTCGTTAAATTGGTACATTTAATTACTCCTACATTAACGATAACGGCGGTTAAGGCTTTAGGTTAAAGAAGTAAGGAGATATTTTCTAATCGTCCTTATTTTATATGATCCTATTTTCGACTATATTACTTTCATTTTAGTGCTTGCACGGTTGCTCACGCGTGTGCTCACTAGTTCTGCTCTTTATTTATTTATCTCGCTTAATAATTATACTAAAGGAAAACTATACTTTTAGCAAATGGCGCACTCAAATCCTTAGTTTTTTTTCGCACTTTAGCCAAAAGTGCCTTTTTTCGCTAATGTGTGAGGAAAAGCTTCATTTTCTTACTTTGAACTGTAAACAGTTGTGCATAAAATAGTTTGAAGGGTTATCTAGAGCATGATGAAGACAATATTTTAAATGATATCTCCAATGGCAGCACTGGACCCCTAAAAATTCATGTATAGTTATCCACAATAAATAAAGAAATTGAATTAGTTACCGTCGAAGTTTAAACTGAAACAAACGTTTTATTTTAGCTTAACCCAATAAGTATTCACGAATAAAAAATAATAGTAAAACCAATGATGTGTTCACATATGATACATAGGACAGGGAACCGTTAAAGTTATATATCTCCTTCTCTCTGTGATTCGCTTTAGGAGCACATCAAAGAGGCGTGGCTAGATTGATGCTTAAGGTGGTTTATGAATTTTATGATCGACAAGTACAGCTCTTTGGAATTATAAGTTCCAGAGGGTGACGTCAGAAACACAATGGTAAAACGAAACAATAAATACGTAGGTATATTAAGTTGCTCATTGAGGAGCTTAGTGGCCCTTAGGAAGTGTGCATTACTAGCGCTTTTGCAAGTAATGCGATATCGGGCGTGGTCCGCTCTTGGATGGGTGAGGAGATTCATAAATTTGTATGCCACTTGTGACTATAAAACTCCTTCGTACTGCGGAAGGTACGTATTGGCCATTGGATCCACAGCTGTCATCATTATAAAGAAGTCATCAAGCTATGTCAGATGCCTTTGAATCGGACACCAATGCAGTGTTGCTCACTTCTACGTTTACGAAATCACGTTTTGCCATACAAAAGTAGACTTTATTAGATAGTACAAAATTTTCGCGGACGAAGACGCGGATAAAAGCTTGTTTATAATTAATTTATCTCTCGTTAAATGGATAAGACTAAAACGTATTTTCAGCTGATTTATGTCGCTTGCAATAAGTTTTGCTGTTTCTTCGTTCCCAAGATAAGAATTGTCCCAGTAACAAAATGCATTTAAAGTTTTTACTGCAAATTCTCACTAATGCCAGGCCTGTGTTACTCCCGGTTTAGATATCAAAAATATACCTACATTATAACTATGCTCGCAGCGACCACTTCAAATGGTAAAATTCAGTTACATGAATCGTTTGTGCAGAGTAATAAGAATTAAATTGGCTTACAATGGATTTATAGGTATCTAAACGAGGCGGTGAGGAGTTCTGACGCGAGCTAAATTCAATCATAGCGCTAACCATATTAAGTAGATATTTCTTTGAATTTCTTTTCTGAGTAAGACTTCTGTACGTGAGTACTAGTACTTATTCTGTGCTAATGCTTGTCGTCATATATCAAAAGGCTTTATTAATTTTAACCCCCGACAATAAGAGGATGGTTATAAGTTTGACCCTTATGTCTGTCTGTGTGTCTGTCTGTCTGTGGCATGGTAGCGCTCGAACGGATGGACCAATTTCAATGCGGTATTTTTACTTGAAAGCAACTTCCCTTGCGGTGATTTCTGGCTGAATAGATTTTCATCAAATATGGCTATGTTTGATGAAAATGTAATTGGGTTATAACGCTTCAAAGTCGGGGTTTTGTAATTTACCTGACAAATAAAAGATGGCGCTACGGATATCAATTATACTTAAGAATCCCCTTGCCCTAGACTGTTCCATACAAACGTAGTCTAGTTTTTATTTCGAAATGAAATGTGAGATTTTGACAATATTTTGTGATTTTAAAGAAATTGCATATATCTAGGCATATAACTAGTTTTTGACAGTCAAATGTGAACTTGAAAGAAAATATGTGAGTGTACAAGTTTTCTATGATACACAATATTCTCCTTTAAGATCATATTTTGACTGTGAAAACTAGTTATATGCCTTAACTAGCTATTGCCCGCGGCTTCGCTCGCGTAGGGGCGAAATTTATCAAAATCCTTTCTTAGGAGATGCCTACGTCATAGTAGCTTTATGCATGCAAAGTCTCAGCCCGATCCGTTTAAAATTGACAAAGTTTCATATAAACTTTCATCCCCTATTTTATCCCCTTGGGGGTAGAATTGATTAAAATCCTTTCTAAGCGGATGCCTACGTCATAACATCTACCTGCATGCCGAATTTCAGCCCGATCCGTCCAGTGGTTTGGGCTGTGCGTTGATAGATCACTATGTCAGTCAGTCAGTCACCTTTCAGTTATATATATTTAGATGTATGCAATTCTTTGACATTACATAATTTCGCCAATATCTGACATGCCGTTTCAAAATGAAAGCTAGACTACGTTTGTATGGGAAAGTCTGATTCTGTCTAGGGTAAGGGGACTCTTAAGACTCAAAATGCTTTTTCTACTCCATTTGGAATAAAGACGTGATTGTTTGTATGAAAGTTTAAGATGTCTATATTAATAAAACACGGGTTACTCAAGTAGAGAGTCAGCTACTGGCCGACATGTTTCGACCTCATCCGGAGGTCTTCATCAGGACGAATGTGACGCGCTCGTGCACAAAGCCGCCGCCCGACACACTGATGTTAATGGTGGGTCGCGCGGGCGGCGCGAGCGATCGCTCGCTTCGCTCGTAGCGACAGTGGTGGGGATTACTGGTTTTCTGCATCGACGACTCCCGCGCATGTACTGGGAGCCTCAATATCATCTTCTTCATCGTCGGCTGCTGGTGATGATGCCCGTGTGTGAAAAAAGCTCACTGTGTCAGAGACCGTCGGCTGTACATAGCATCTATTATGTAAGGTCTTTAGACAGTATGGTGTATTAAAGGGTTAATTGTCAAATTATTTGCTGAAATAGCAAGGGCGTGAAAAAAAATGTTGTATGCTCTGGATGCAGGGCACCTACCTGTAAAACCCCAAGACTTGTGTAAATACCCATGTTTACCTATATTACCCACCCGTTTTGAATTTATACCGGGTATAAATTAAATCAGTTAAATCAAAAAAGAAAATAGGATTGAAACAGATAATTTGATATTCGTTTCCATGGAAAGTAAACAAAGCTTAGACTCGTTAGATAAAATGTCCATAAATCACATTCGCCGGTTAAAAACGTCATGGTTTGGTCATGGTATGGGAACATACGAATTGACAGGTCTAATTTTATATTTTTTATACTTTGGAATTCCTTGGGAGAGGGGTAGAGGTCCACCTTTGTGTGAACTTTATGCGGCTGAAATGATTATGATGATGGTGACGAATGTTCCAGTCCAAGTTGAAGCTTATAAAAATAATACAAGGATGAACAAGAGCAAAAACACTTTAAAATAAACTGCTGAAATTCCTTGCAATGTTCAAAATATACTCACCAAGGTATTGTCTGGGAATTCGGGACTCTTGTTGATTTTACCAAAACTATTATTTTAGCAGATTAGACTAACTGAGCACCTGACAAAATAGTGCATTACAGGATACATCGTTTGAATTGCACGCCGTGTTTCAATTAACTGAAAGGTTTAACCCCTGATAGAAAAAGAGGGATGTTATAAGTTTGACGCTAATGTCGGTTTGTCTTTCTGTGGCATCGTAGCTCTCAAATGGGTGGATCAATCTCGATACGTTTTGTTATTACGTGAAAGCAAGTTCCCGTTCATGTTCTTAGTTATGTTTGATGAAAATCATTTTAGCCGCTTAAAAGTTGTTGGAGGTCAACGCTCTAGAGGTTTTAGCTAGCAAATAATAAATGGCGCTATGGATATCAATTGGAATATGTAGTTCGGCTACTCATCACTATATGGCGTTTTTACGATTTCGAGTTTTTTAGTTTGCTTAGGAAATAAACTTGTTGAAGAAACAAGATAAGCATTGGTTGTATTTTAGAGCTGCAAGACACAAAATGCTCTATCTGCGCCATTAAGGTTAAGTCGCGATAGTGTAATAGTATTTTTTGCAAACATTTGTATAAGAAGGTTCATAAAATGCGAGTGGCGCAGGTTACGATGCGAGCTTTGGCGAGCATCGTAAGGAGACGCCATCGACCATTTTTTGACATACTTATACAACGTTGCATACAATACTTTTTCTACGACTACATTAACTAAAATAAATCCAAAAATAAACAAAGAAAAGTATGAAATACTACCATATGTTTGCTAGATACTAGGTATCTATGGAAGACTTAATTTTTTTTATTGACGTCTTCCTAGTGACTAAAAGTGCCTTTTTTGAAACATGCAGTCTCTTAAACGAATGTTTTTTCATACAAAAAAACCGCTTGTTCAGTGACTTCAAGTTTGAAAAATGGCACCATATGTTAAAATAACGATTTTATTGTTGGCAGTATGGTAGATCTAAAGAAAAAAAGTTATAGGTCTATGGCTAGGAGTATCGTTTTGACGAAATAACGACACATGTGCTATTATATTAGGAATAGACTATAGACTTTTCTGAGATCATATAATCTATGTTCTTATATTAGTGTTCGGGACCATTTAAAAGACAGATAATAGTACAGGAGTAGAAAATAGTATTTTATGCAACAGTTGTATAAGGAAGGTCAAAAAATGCGAGTGGCACAAGTAACGATGCGAGCCTTGGCAAGCATCGTAAAGACACGCCATCGAGCATTTTTTGACGTACTTATACAACGTTGCATACAATACTTTTTCTAAGACTATATGCACTTAATAAAATACAAAAATAAACTAAGAAAATTATATAAATGTTTGACATATGTTTGGTAGATACTAGAGATATCTATTGTAAAACTATTTTTTTTTATTGACGTTTTCCTAGTGACTATGTTTAAAAAACGTTTGTATTATGTTTGCAGTATGGTAAATCCAAAGAAAAAAAAGTTGTGGGTCTAGGGGTAGGAGTATCTTTTTGGGCAAATAACGACACATGTGCTGTTATAGGGAAAAGATGGGGAATACTTTTCTGAAATTACATATTGACATATTGACAATCTCCGTGGCATAGTGGTCACAATGCTAGTCCGCCACCCAGAGGTCCCGGGTTCGATCCCCGGTCAGGGCAAGTTGGAAAATGGCCTTTTTCAAATTGTCCTGGGTCTTGGATGTATATCTATATATGTATTTGTTATAAAATATAGTATCGTTGAGTTAGTATCCCATAACACAAGTCTCGAACTTACTTTGGGGCTAGCTCAATCATTGTTATTTGTCCCTATATATTTATATTTATTATATTTAATTATCAATGTTCGTATAATAGTGTTCGTGACTATTTAAAAGACAGATAACAGTACAGGAGTAGAAAAATGTATTTATTTTTTAAGTTTCTGAATAAATGCACTAACAACTATGTACCTATTTGGGTTTAGAGAGATTTTTCATAATAGGGGTGACGACAGGGTTAGAAAAGTATAATTGTTATTACTCGTAGTCCGCCTTTTAGATTATCCAAAAATAATGGACTCATATTTTTCAGTTTACCAAAAAAGTATAATTCACAAAGATACGAAACATCAAAGTTCCGGAGTAAGGCTTGCGACGTCACCTCTATGTATAACGTCAAATCGTACGTAGCCGTGACGTCATGCGAAATTTCAATGCGCTGCATCTTTTTAATTTTTTGTTTGTCATAGAAAAAAAAGTACATTTACAATATTTTTTAATCATCTAACCGTTGTGCTAACAATATTTTCCCATTCGTCATGTCTATTGTTTATAATCATTTTTTTAAGAATATAAAATCCATCCATAAAATGTATGGCAATTATTTTATTCTTAACAAGTATTAAGTACTATTAAAATTTGCAACTGTCCCTACATTATAAGCATTAGTTAATGTATATTGTTTTTCATTCAATATAATATTATCGTATGTCGGTACTAATAACCCAGCGGGTATTTTACATATAATTAAATACAACCAATTCATGAAATTCAATTAATTTCACTCATAGTATACTTATACAAATGATCTGGCCACGACATGTCCACCATAATCTAAATATATATAACTCAAAGGTGACTGACTGACTGACATAGTGATCTGTCAATGCACAGCCCAAACCACTGGACGGATCGGGCTGAAATTTGGCATGCAGGTAGATGTTATGACGTAGGCATCCGCTAAGAAAGGATTTTGATCAATTCTACCCCCAAGGGGATAAAATATGGGATGAAAGTTTGTATGAAACTTATTCAATTTTAAACCGATCGGGCTGAGACTTTGCATGCATAAAGCTGCTATGACGTAGACATCCCCTAAGAAAGGATTTTGATAAATTACACCCCAATTGACAATATTGCGAAAGTGAATTTGTATATTTGTTTTTGTTAACACTTCACAATTCAACCATTGTACCAATTTGGATGAAATTTGGTACGGATATTGTTTGAGACACAAAAAAAGGATATAGGATAGTTTTTATCCCAAAATTCCCAAGGGGAGCGAAGCCCATGGCCAGTGCTAGTATTTTATAATTTTTTTTATGTTTTAGTGACATAAGAATCATCATCGTCATCAGCCCAGCCCATCTTTCGCCCACTGCTGAGCAGCCTATCTCTCTTTATCAACGACACCCATCTCGTTCCTGTGCTGCTCTCAGTGTGACCCGCGACTTTGATTGTCGTCAACCCATCGCATAGTGTCTCGATGGGTGTTTTGTTTTATTTAATTTTTATTTTAACGAATAAAAATGTTATTGTTTATTTATTTACTATCGTATTCACTTAATCTCCAAATCAAAATCAAATCTCTCAGAAATTTATCGAGACAAAACTCCCAAATTGCATTATAACAATTACCCGCTCAATTAACTCTCAAATCGCGACGACAATGAAACGGTTATAATAATAACTGCTAATAACGGTTAAAATAAACGGATAACGTTAACAAATAACGGTTATTCCGAGCACGGTTGTTTACACAAGATTAACCCGTGACCTACTTACGGAATGCTAAGTTAAGCCTATCTGAGGGAACATTATTTTGTGATTCTACAGGAACTGCGGGAATTGGGGAGTTTAATTTGTGAAATGTTCTACTAATTTATTTTAGTTTTTTGTACACCGAAGTATATAAAAATCAAGAGAGAAAATGTTATATTATAAACAGCCAAGTGTGAGTCGGACTCACGCACGAAAGGTTCCGTACCATTATCTATAACAAATCAAGTTTTTTGTATGGGGGCCCCTCTTAAATATATTTTTTTTAGTATTTGTTGGCACAGCGGCAACAGACATAAATCGTCTGTTAAAATCCAACTGTCTAGCTATCACCGTTCATGAGATACAGCCTGGTGATAGACGGACAAACGGACGGACGGACAGCGGATTTTTAGTAAAAGGGAATCTTAAAAACGAAGTTTTCACCTAAAAATGTTATAAACAGAAATTATGTGCAAATTCTTGTAATTTTTCTACCAGTTTCTTATGAACTATCACGACTCTAATGGGAAAAGCCGTATAAGTCTTGCAGTTTTGGGTGGATAGAATCCAGAGCCTGTCATTCTCTACATCACCTGTTTGGTTGACTGGTAGATAAGGTCTTAGGCTTTAAGTCCGCCATTATACTTGTATTTGTGTATGAAGTTAAATAAAAAAAAAGTCCCAAAGGCCACTTCTAGAAGTGGCTTAACGTCAGGGAAGTCAAATGTTTTCTACTTTCCACGGGGTTTCTCGAGGTCATTAAGAATGGTGTTGCCACTCGATAGTCCATACATCGATAACCTATCGGCACTTTAATAAAACCGATACTATAGATAGTCTATTTTGTTGGTAACTGAGGAATAGTATCGATCCTGATGACGAAAAACTTTCGAGAGCATCGACAGTATAGAAAATATGCATGAAAAAAATATGTCTTATCTAACTAGTTTATCCATAAATATTTAAAAGTAAAGTACTAACAGTAAAAACAGAATAAAAATTGGTTGAAGAACGAACGACTCCCCCCTCCTCCTAAAAGGCCGGCAACGCTTCTGTTACACCCCTGGTGTTGCAGTTGTCCATGGGCAGCGGTGTTCACTTACCATCAGGTGACTTGCATGTTCGCTTGCCGCCCATTAAAAAAATAAACTCCGCGTTTCAGAAATCGCATGTATGGACTTTGACGTCACCAGTCCATATCGGACTGCTCTTTCTAATTTAAACTTTAAAGTACCACATGTTCGTCGCTATATAGATATTTTATAAATTCATTCATATTTGTTTACTGTGGATAATAAGGATTTTATTCAGCAAATAAAAAAAAAACGTGCACATTCCCTTCGATAGTTTTTTTATCATCATCGATCGATACTATCGATAGTATTAATAGTTATCAGTAGTATTGCTCTAAAGCAGCTATCAATGCTATCGATAAGCCTATCTTTAATCTTTAAAGAACTTTAATCAGCCTGTGTGAGGATGTTGCGTTGGATGTGTGGGGTGACACGAAGGTATATGGTTAGAAATGTTTATGTGAGAGGAAGTTTAAAGGTAGCGCCAATAAACGAGAAAGTAAGAAGCAATCGTCTGTCATGGTTTGGACATGTGATGAGGAGAGAGGATCAACATGCAACAAAACGAACCTTACATATGACGGTTAATGGAAATAGGGGAAGAGAAAAAAAGAGGTGGATGGATTGCGTAAGGCAAGATATGGGGGCAGTAGGAGTAGATGTTAGTATGACGGGAAATAGAGAAATGTGGAAGGAGAAGACATACTGCGCCGACCCCAGATGATGGGATAGGGTGAGGCAGATGATGATGAATCAGCTTCGGCGACGCAAGCTCACCTGGATTGGCGGTAGCTGAAAATCAGTCATTTGCTCACTGGGCAATTCCCCACACTGAGGTACAGCCTTTTGTAATACTTTAGCGCACACATACTCTGTTTATATTAGGTTAAGTTTTTATTTTTTTATGTATTGTAGTGTGCTATGGATGCAATAAAATTTATCTATCTGTCTATCGATAGTTTGGCATTTTTCGGCAACACTTATCAAGATCTAGCTACTACTTCTTTTTTACAAAATGTATACTTAACTCGGCACATTCAGCCCAAGAATTGCACCAGTTTTTTTTGACAAGTTTGCTCACCCAATGGCCAAAATCGCCAAGATTCCTGCCAGTTTTAGCTCTCTTAGCCTTAACATACAAATCGTGCAAACTTTCACTTTAAGTTTTCGTTACTTTCACTGCTTAATTATTAACTGTACTTCACAAAGAACCTACTTAAGTGAATGGGAAAGCTTTTAAAGTTATACAAAAACAAGTTACGGAAAGTTTTCGCATGGGAGGATTTCCAGTTATCATTGAACGGTTCAGTAATTTTCTGAGTTAAATAAATTTACTTAACTATAAATTTAATTTGCGTACTTCATCTAGAGAATTAATGTTTTCGAGAAGTTGTATTTTATTCGCAGGTACTTAATACTTCATGAATATTATTTAAAAAATTAAAACTGGCTTCTACACTAAACTACACGACTTTGATAAATTTTCTGTGGGATCACCTCATAAGTATACCATTTTAAACAAAAAAATAATAATATTTTCATCTTGATAGAGGCATTTTCGAGTAATCGGGGAACATAAGTATATTAAATGAATCCGGCCGCGGCGATTTGGCCTCGCGTACGAAGAGTTCAGTACCAATTTCTATAAAAAAATATTATTACAAGAATATAATAATGTATTTTTTCTTTCAGATCATTTAAAAATCCATATAGTGTTAGTAAACTTAACCAATATTAGTACTCAAAAAGAAAAATAAATAAATTCAAGAGATTGTTAGTAAGGCTTTGGATCGGCATTCATGTGCGAGACACATGAATTTCGATCCAATGCCTCATCATCGGACAGTCTATCCTATTTACTAACACACTTAGAATGCTGTTGGAGCTATTTCGGACACGCTGCATTAGCGAGGCGACTCTTTTTCTGACGATTTCCTGAAAGCCGTCAGAATATATATCTACGTATCACGTTAAATTAAATAATTTAAATTTGAGCCCCACTCAATTATTTAATTTTGTTTCTAGTATTTTTTTTATTTACCAATGGTTAAAATTTTGTTTACACAGAAAATTTATACAGAGAATACATCAAATAAAAGTTGTACAAAGGCACTACTTATCGCACTACAATGATGGAAGAAGTAGTTTTTTATTTATTTAACGTATATTCCTGTGAACTACGTGATAAACTATACACGTGGGTGGAAGCAGTAACCGTAGGCGTAGAACTTTATGACAGGACTATACAAAACTTATCCCATATACAAAACAACCGAGATACTTGAATGACAATACGAACGACGATTTTGGGGTTCATAAAACATTTTACGACTTATTTACGATCGTTTGGGCGAAGCGGATAATGTTTTTACGAATACGTTAGCTTAGCATGATTTCTGTTTTTTTTTTTAATGCCCAGCATTACCATTATCGTCACACCAGCCCTTCTTCTGCCCACTGTTGAGTAAAGGCACAGATTAAGTACTAGTACTCACGCATACAGAAGTCTTACTCAGAAAAGTAATTCAAAGAAATAAATACCTATTGTGGTTAGCGCTATGGTTTAATTTAACTCGCGTCAGAACTCCTCGCCTCTTTGTTTAGATACCTAGACATCCAATGCAAGCTAATTTTATTCTTATTACTCTGGACAAACGATTCAGGTAACTGAATTATCCCCTCCGAAGTACTTGCCGCACGCATAGTAATAATGTATATTTTCTATACCTAAACGGGGAGTGACACAGGTATAGCCCTCTCTTCGCGCGACGCCACCCATCTCGGTTCTGTGCTGCTCTCATCCAGGTGTAATCCGCGATTTTGATTATATCATCAACCCATCGCATTGGCGGACGCCTGACGCTTCTCTCACCCTTTCGTGCTGAAAACGGGTGTATATTTCTTAATATGCCCAGAAGTTCTGGGTCAGATGAGAATGATGATAAGCTTTATATTAGACTAGCTGCGGCCCGCGGTGTTACCCGCGCCTAAAGTAGCCTATATGTTAATCCAGGGTGTCAGCTTCCTACATACCAAACTTTATCGAAATTGGTCCAAAAATGTCACAAACATACACAAACAAACGCAAACTCACAAACTTCGCCTTTATAATATAAGTATGATTGTGTACCTGGATAAGACTTATTAAGGTAATATAATATAAAGCTATCTGTAAGTTATATATTCTGCCTTCAACATCTGACTGAAGTCTTCATTTGTTTTCTAACAGTTTCTCTTGCAAGAATTTATTTTATTAATATATATTTTTTACCCGACAAAAATGATATGGGTGTCATAAGTTTGACGCTGACATCTGTCTGTCTGTGTCTGCATGTGGCATCGTAGCGCTCGAATGGATGAACCGATTTTAATGCGGTGTTTCTTTACGTGAAAACAACGTTCATGGCAGTGGTTTTTAGCTATTTTTATGAAAATCGGTTCGGTTGTTTAGAAGTTATAAGTGTTTTCAGTGTTGTTCAGGGTTTGTAATCGCGACGAATTAGAATATTATGTAGTTCCGCCACTAATCACTAGATGGTGTCGTCGGGGGTTTTTAATTTGCCTGCAAATCAACTTGTATAGATTTTTTCTAGAGCGCTTTTTCAGTTTTCACCACGTAAGGTCAATTTTGTTTTCTTTCATGAATAAAATCAAAAGCATTTTACAATAATAACAAAAATATATTCAAGATCCTCATAACTAGCCCTTTCATTTGATATATGACACAATTAATATAAAATAATAATATACGTGTACAGGGATATTTATTTAATTTGCAGACCTATGTTTGGGTCATAGGATTTCACCATCCTACCAAATTTCACCTGATTTGGTCCAGTAGATCCGGAGCAAATTGGCTGTGACAGACAGATGGACTGACAGACGCACAAGTGATCCTATAAGGCCTCCGTTTTTTTATTTTTTGTACTGAACCATAAAAGTCTTAAAAACTTTACGCTCACTATAAATACATACAAAAATAAATTGCATAGAACAATAAAAAACTTTGTAAAGACCCAAGAAGACCGTGAAAAATATATTTGTCTAGAGAGTTTGCAACAACTTTTCTCGACAACAACCTAGACTTACAAGGTTCGCGGTAATGCAAAATTTTATTTTACTACCTTCATTTTTAAGACTTCGCCAGTTTCTGGCGAGACGCGGAGGATCCATTCACATATACATATTATCACATTTTTATCCTTAACGGGACAGACAGAGCAATTTGGGTCTTGCGGCTCTAAGCAAATAGAACTAGGGCCGCAAGACTCAAAGGGCACTTTTAGCGTGACTGTGGGCAAGAAGGTGGAAGTAGGGATCAAAATAGTGACGGGTTGCTAGCTGCATCGCCTAATAACATGATCCACATTTTCGCTTATTCCCTTGATCAGCTCCTACGATCTGCGCGGGAAGAGAAGCAGCTGGTACACTCTCAGTTTTTTATTGTCTCTCAGACCAGCATTTAAATATTCTTTCAAACTTATCAAACGCTATATTTACAAGCTTACAGTTATGAATTAATTTAAGATTTACAAAAGAATCATTCAGAATTTGATAAAAAAAATATTAAGTTAAAACTCGGATAGTCGCCCCGAAGGGATAGTTGCCTTGATTGCAACTACTCTAGTTTCGCGAATGAAACACATGTTATTTCATGTATCTATCAAGAGACTCTGCCACTACAACTAAGTTGACCGTGTTGCATGTCTCTGTGTGATTGCATGATACGGCTAGGTGCGATCAAAGTTTTTGCGGGGTAAATGTCCTCGTTCTCGTCGGGGCATCTATCCTAAACGTGATTTACATGGATTAGGCAACTATCCACTGTATGGGATAAATGTCCCAAAATTTCTAGGTCCGCAAAAATCGCCAATACTCTGGAAATATTAAAGATAATGTTTATACCTTTCATAAATTTTAAGATAATGAACCAAAGTACCTTCCCGTTTTACAAATAAGGAATCTTGCTTTTTGTACAAAGAAATATAAAGTAATTTCAAAAAGTGGCGCATCTATACTGGTTTTACCCTATTATTATTTAGCTACTTAAAAGACACCTAGTGCCTTGGTGAACGAGCTTAAACCTAGCCTAGCTAGATTGATTATGCTTCCCCAAACCCCCTTTAATACAAAACTTCATGACGACCTCCGTGGCGTAGTGGTCACCATGCTAGTCCGCCACCCAGAGGACCCGGGTTCGATCCCCGGTCAGGGCAAGTTGGAAAATGGCCTTTTTCAAATTGTCCTGGGTCTTGGATGTTTATCTATTTAAGTATTTACTATAAAATATAGTATCGTTGAGTTAGTATCCCATAACACAAGTCTCGAACTTACTTTGGGGCTAGCTCAATCAGTGTGATTTGTCCCTATATATTTATTTATTTATTTATTCATCGAAGTTGCTTAAGCCGTTTCCAAGATTCTTATTTTATACATAATTCTTTATCATTAATTATTATTTAAGTTTATCACTTTTACATATAAAAATTGATCATTTCTATAGGTAATTTGATAAAAAAACTTTATGAGAATACATCTTACACCAAACCTTAATTAAGATTTCAAGGAGAAAATTAAATAAAGCGTAACAGAGATTTTTCGTTCTATGAGAGCTCATTAAAGACGCTATACTATTAATTACATCCGGTCTATATGAATAGGCCAGATACATAAAACTAACCTTCTGTTTTTACGGCACTTAAATAAATAGAGTTCAATGTACCCATTGTTTACGTGGGGCGCACTATAAGTTTCCGGAATGAATATGAAAAAATACTATTAAAGGTACAAAATTAATTTATTGTTTTTCAAAATAATCTTCCTTGGCGTCTATGCACTTTTTCATTCGATGAAACCAGTTTTGAAAACTTTTGTGTCACTCCTCTGTGGTGACCTCTGAAACGTGTTTTTCATACTCCTCGACAGCCTCTTCTGGTGATGAAAATCGTTGACCGCGTAATTGGTTCTTAATTTTTGGGAACAGAAAAAAGTCACAAGGTGCCAGGTCGGGACTGTATGCAGGATGACTCATGAGTTCTACATTTTTCGCCTTCAAAAAGTCGTTTGTCTGTCTGGCCGTGTGAGAACTAGCATTGTCGTGGTGCAGGATGATACGGCATTTACGGTTATTTTTACGGAGTTCGTCAATAACTTCCGGCAAACAAATGGTCGTGTACCAGTCACTATTCACTGTACGACGATTCTCTAAAGCAACAGTAGCCACGTGTCCAGTTTTATTAAAAAAAGAAGCAATCATCCGCTTAGATGCACTTTTCACGCGCGCCACTTTGGTTGGTTTCGGCTCATCTTGAAAGACCCATACGCTTGATTGCTGCTTTGTTTTGGGATCGTAGCAATAAATCCATGTTTCGTCACCTGTTACTATGTCCCACACCAAATTTGACGCACCTTCGTTGAATCTGGTAAGCATGGCACTGCACCAAGTGACGCGGTCCGTTTTTTGAGCCTCGGTCAAGTTGTGTGGGATCCACCGCGAGCACAGCTTTCTCACACCCAAATGTTTGTGTAGGATTTATTGTATTTGACTCATGCCTATTTCTAAGGATGCGCGAATTTCATGGTAGGTCACATGCCTGTCAGTTTCAATCATACGGCGCACAGCATCGATGTTTTTGTTGGTCACAGCGGTGGACGGCCGACCATCGCGAGATTCGTCACTGAGATTGATACGACCACGCTTGAATTCTGCAAACCAGCTATAAACAGTTGTCTTGCATGTTGCTTTATTGCCAAAAGCTGTTTCAAGCCGAGCGATGCTCTGTTGAGCTGTCAAATTACACTTAAAATCGTAGAAAATCATACTACGAAAATTTTCCCGAGTTAAATCCATGTTGATGCAGACACACAATTTTTTAAATGGCGCCACAAGGTAAAAACAAAGGACAGTCAGATGAAACAAACTGCATTCTACAGCCAAAGAGTTCTATTTTCAAATGTTGCAATAAATTTTTAAATATTGTTTATGTAAGTGGCCAGTTCCGGAAACTTATAGTGCGCCCTATGTATATTTACGATGAAGTGTTAGAGCGCTTAAAATAAATATAAGATGTAAATTAAGAGTATAGTCAATTTTTTATTGTCTGTATCATCATATATAATGACGATCTCTGTGGCCTAGTGGTCATCATGCCAGACTGTCACACTGGAGGTCTCGGGTTCGATTCCCGGTCAGTTCAAGATGGAAAATGATCTTTTTCATATTGACCTGGGTCAAGAGTCTCGAACTTACTTTGGGGCTAGCTCAGTCTGTGTGATTTGTCAGTACATATTTATTTATTTTGTACGTAGGAAATTGTTATGAAAAAAGTATCAGTACCGTGTGTAAGTGTCAGTACCTTGTGCAAGTGTGAGTACCGTGTGCAAGTGTCAGTACCGTGTGTAAGTGTCAGTGCCATGTGTAAGTATCAGTACCGTTTTTAAGTGTCAGTACCATGTATAAGTGTCAGTACCGTGTGTAAGTGTCAGTACCATGTGTAAGTGTCAGTACTGTGTGTGTCTGTGCCATGTGTAAGTGTCAGTACCGTGTGCAAGTGTAAGTACCGTGTGCAAGTGTCAGTACCGTGTGTGTCAGTACCATGTGTGTTAGTACCATGTGTAAGTGTCAGTGCCGTGTGTAAGCATCAGTACCGTGTGTAAATGTCAGTACCGTGTGTGTCAGTACCATGTGTGTAAGTGTCAGTACCGTGTGTAAGTATCAGTACCGTGTGTAAGTGTCAGTACCGTGTATAAGTGTCAGTACCATATGTGTCAGTATCAGTAACGTGTATAAGTGTCAGTACCATATGTAAGTGTCAGTACCAGCGTGTGTAAGTACTGTGTGTGTCAGTACTGTGTGTGTCAGTACCGTGTTGAAGTGTCAGTGCTGTGTGTAAGTGTCAGTGCCGTGTGTAAGTGTCAGTACCGTGTGTAAGTGTCAGTACCATATGTAAGTGTTAGTACCGTTTGTAAGTGTCAGTACCGTGTGTAAGTGTCAGTACCGTGTTTAAGTGTCAGTATCATGTGTAAGTGTCAGTACCATGTGTAAGTTTCAGTACCGTGAGTAAATGTCAGTACCGTGTGTAAGTGTCAGAACTGTGTGTAAGTGTCAGTATCATGTGTAAGTGTCGGTATCGTGTGTATATGTCAGTACTGCCTGTAAGTGTCAGAACTGCCATGTTTGTCAATACCATATGTAAGTATTAGTACAAACAAAAAACAGGCGTGCGGTACCGCAGATTTTGCTTGACTTTCATAATTGTAAGGACCATACATTTATGTCAACAATAAAATCCAGAAATAAATTATTTTAACTAGCTAATAAAAAGCACTATGAAAACTGCAATACAAAACACAGTCTCAACTTTTATAGTTCATTACAGTAGAACTGCGATCGTTTAATTGCACCAAATGAAGTTTCGCAGTACAGACACTATCTGACAAAATAACAAAAGTATACACGTGGCGGCGTGTACATACACCATTTAAGCTTTAATATACATAAACACTTAAATTTCATACTCATAAAGCCTTCCCTTTCGAAATCTATCTATTCATCTGTCCATCTCATTACAGGTTCCCCTTTGGGCCTCTTTCCTTCTGCAGGAGCGCATGTTATGTGGTGTTGGCCCATCTTTCAGGCATCGTGTGGTAACACATAAACTTAATGATGCAGACATTTGCATTTTATACCTTGTGGCTCTGGGCAGACAGAGCCTGGGGCCTTAAGACTTAAAGGCTTTTAGTGTGATGATGAGAGAGAAGGTAAAAGAAATTCATATCAAAATTCACTCGCCTAATAAAATGCTTCGTTATTTCGCAAATTCCCGCAATCGGCTTTTTTATATTTATTACTAGCTGACCCGGCAAACGTTGTTTTGCCAAAATTGAGGATTGTATGTATTTTTGTATGTTGTATCATAAAAAAATAGAAAATAAAAATTTTGTCTAAAAAATAAAAAAAAAATTTAGGGGTGGACTACCCCTAACATTTAGGGGGATGAAAAATAGATGTTGGCCGATTCTCATAGATACCGGATAAGCACAAAAAATTTCATCAAAATCGGTCAAGCCGTTTCGGAGGAGTATGGCAACGAAAACTGTGACACGAGAATTTTATATTTATTATTTATATAAATAAATATCTATTTTTATATAATTATATCTGCGCTGGAAAAGAAGCTTCTGGTTTTCCTTTCTCCTTGATCACTGGATAATAAGCTGATTGAACCGTTAAATAGGCATGACGAATGGAAAAATATCTTTAGCCCATCAGTTAGGTTATTATAATAACGTACACGTATTTTTCTTTTCTCTGAGAAACAAAACATTACAAAGATACAGCGCTTTAAAACGCATGATGTCACACCTACATACGAGTTTTACATGGAGGTGACGTCACAAGCAGCAAATCCGGGACTTTGATGCTTCGTCGTATCTTTCTGAATTTTTAACAAAACTGAAGAATACGGGTCCATTATTTTTATATATTCTAAAAGACGGACTTATTACAATTATACTTTTCTCTGTCGTCACCCCTATTGTAGACATTAAACAATGTAAGAAGTAAAGCGAATGACACTCAAATAATGGTGTGTCTTCGACTATAAGAGTTTCTTCTGTTGTTTCCATATTTTGTGAACCATTTCAGCGTTATTATTATTATTTCCCTGCTTGCTTGCAAACTGGAATTGCAGTAAAAACCAATTTCACTTCACTGCGAAAAAAACTGAATCTGCGATTTTGTTTGCAATTAAGAGATAAGCAACGAATAGCTACGTACTTTTACGAGAATCCGTTTTGTAGATGGATTCGGAATTACTTTTTTGTTTTCTGTATTCTGATCAGATCTTATTGTATCAACTTGTAACTTAGATGAAAAACCATAAAGTTGTTATATTCTTTAATGAAAGCATTTTGATTAAATAGGTATATGGAAAACAATCTTTATTTTTAAATAATTAATAAAATAAAATAAAAAATAAAAAAAAACAAAGAAATTACCAAAACTCAAAGCACTTGAATTACTTTATTATAAATAAAAAATCCCTGACGAATCGCAGTAAATAAGCAAGTCAAAAGATGTAGTTCTAACGGCGAGCTTATTTTATTCGCTGTAAGTCCTAAAAACCTTTTTGTTTTGATAATAATGTGTAATAAAAGTGATTACACTATATTTATGTATACAGAAAAAAATCGTTACTATAAGGTGATTTCAATTACCAATTACTTTAAACGAGCAATTCTTGTGTACTCATTTTTCGGGGGAGTAAAATCGATCGAGCTATTTTTGTTTTGAGCTTTCAAATTATTTATTTCATAAAGGGGGCAGCACTGGACCCCAGAAAATTCAGGTAGCCCCAAACGCTTGTAAGTCAGAGCTTTCTCTAGCAAAATAAGAGATGGCGCTACTGATATCTATCTAGTGATGAGTAACGGAACTGCCGATACGACTTTGGTAGTTCCTCTACTAGATGGTGTCCTTGACAATCGGTGTGTTTTTAATTTGCTAGCATAAAAACTTGTAATAATATAGCTTGTAATGTTCTTACAGAAAGTTTGGCTAACACACTCGTAGCCTGCTACGAGTGTGTGTAGCACGTTCGTAGCCTCGCGTATCCATGTAGCACTAACTTCTACGATTCGGCGTAGCAATACTACTACAAGTTTGATTGCCGGACTTGTGCACGAAGGTTTCCGTACCATTATCTACAAAAAATCATGTTTGTTTTCTTGGAGCCCTACTTAAATGTTTACGTTTATTCTAATTTTAGTGGTATTTGTTGTTATAACGGCAATAGAAATATATTATCTATAAACATTTCAACTGTCTAGCTATCACGGTTTATGAGATACAGCCTGGTGACACACAGACATACATTAGCGTCAAACTTCACCCCTCTTTTTTATCGGGGGTTAAAAACAGTAAGCTACGTAGAACCTTCTACTCTTCGCTTCAATCCTACTTATAATAAATACGCAAAAGTTTATGAGGATATAAATAAATAAATAAATATATAGGAACAAATAACACTGATTGAGCTAGCCCCAGAGAAACTTCGAGACTTGTGTTATGGGATACTATCTCAACGATACTATATTTTATAACAAATACATATATAGATAAACACCCAGGACAATTTTAAAAAGGCCATTTTCCAACTTGCCCTGACCGGGGATCGAACCCGCGACCTCTGGGTAGCGGACTAGCATGGTGACCACTACGCCACGGAGCTCGTAAAGTTATGTAACTGCCTAAAAGAATTGATATTATGTTAAAAGCAACCTGTTAACAATTTTGAAAGGGCTAAGCTCTTGTTCATAGAGTAACCAATCCCTTCCTTCTCGCTAAGCAAACTCCTTAAGAGTCCCCTTACTCTAGACATAACTCTAGACATAACTCTAGACTTTCCCATGCAAACGTAGTCTAGCTTTTATTTTGAAACGGCATGTCAGATATTGGCGACATTTTGCAATTTCAAAGAAATTGCATATAATAAGGCATACATCTAGTTTTCACAGTGAAAACATGAACTAAAAAGAGAATAAGACGACCTCCGTGGCGTAGTGGTCACCATGCTAGTCCGCCACCCAGAGGTCCCGGGTTCGATTCCCGGTCAGGGCAAGTTGGAAAATGGCCTTTTTTCAAATTGTCCTGGGTCTTGGGTGTTTATCTATGTATGTATTTGTTATAAAATATAGTATCGTTGAGTTAGTATCCCATAACACAAGTCTCGAACTTTTTTTGGGGCTAGCTCAATCAGTGTTATTTGTCCCTATGTATTTATTTATTTATCCATAGATACCCCACACGTATGGGTTTGATATAGCGGATCATATCATATTTGACCTTCAGTATGGAGAACTTCTACACTCTCATATTTTCTTTCAAGTTCACATTTGACTGTCGAAAACTAGTTATATGCCTAGATATGTGCAATTTCTTTAAAATTACAAAATACTGCCTAAATCTCACATGTCATTTCAAAATTAAAGCTAGCACGTTTGTTTGTTATAACTTTATTGTACTATGAAAACACACTATTACATAAAATAACAACATAAAGAGTAAATTGACAACGGCGGACTCATCCCATATTGGATTATTTTTCAGTCAACCGGCGAATAAGAAGATAGGACAATTACTCACAAGAGGGGTAATAGAAGTTCATACTTACATAGGATAAAAGTACACGTTTGTATAGAAAAGTCTAGGATAAGGGGATTCTTAACGTCTCTGCAGGTAGAAACATGGATTTGATCTTTCAATTGTTTGATAAAACTTTCTCTAAATCTTTCTTTACATTTTCTTGCTTCTATTTTTATCTGGCTTAAACAAACGATACACTTCATCTTGAAAAATATGAGGTTTCCTTGGGATTATCACATAAAGACTGAATAATGACTACTATTGCAATGCTGCGAGTAACAGCTAGTTTGAAACTCCGTGGCGTAGTGGTCACCACGCTAGTCCGTCACCCAGAGATCCCGGGTTCGATCCCCGGTCAGGGCAAGTTGGAAACTAGCCTTCTTCAAATTGTCCTGGGTCTTGGATATTTATCTATATATGTATTTGTTATAAAAATATATAGTATCGTTGAATTAGTATCCCATAACACAAGTCTCGAACTTACTTTGGGGCTAGCTCAATCAGTGTTATTTGTCCCTATTTATTTATTTATATTTATATTCCGTGACGTCATCTAGGCTCCAACGGAAGACCAGCGCTGCCAGTCCTCACAGCCAGCATATGCTGAGTTGGAGCCTTTTAAAAGGAGGTACCCACCTTCTTGCTTGCTTTTCGGGTGTGTAAGTGGCCAACACTAGTGTCAGATTTTTCAAATGCCTAAAAGCATCTGACATATCTTGACGACTGCCATACAATGATGACAGCCGGAACCAACGGTTTATACGTGACTTACTAAAGCACGGAGGAGCTCGAGTAATTTTCATGCCACTTGTGGTCACCAATCCAAGTGCGGACCACGCCCGGTGTCGCTTTACTTACGAAAGCGCTAGGAATGCGCACTCCCGCCGGGCCATTGAGCTCCTCACATACCAATGGGTATATTTTAATTTCTTTTCTGTGTGTTTGTATCTCGAATAAAGCATTTTAAAAAAGGTGTAAGAAACTGAATTATTTGAACTTGAATCAGTTTCTTTCAAACTAGATAAGTTAGCTTGCTTTAAAAAAAAAATATTTTTTTCATTTAAGAAAGTTTTGGTGTATGAATTAATGATATTATTTTATATAATTTCTAACAATTTTCTAGGGTCTAAGTCTGGAGATAGTCAACTCGTTTCTGTATTAAATTGGCCAATGTCGCTGCAATTTCATTACCAAGGCGCCGGAATGAGGTTCACTCGCGTTCTTCCTCGCGAGTTAGATACTTTTGGTAAAAAAAATACCACTTTTTAAAAAACAAATGAAGAGTTTTCCACACTTTTCAAGACGCTTCTGGCCTATGGATGTGATTTTTACGTCCATAGCCGTAACTGTGAAAAAACTGTATCTTGGTGAGTGTCTCGCAAGGTATTATAAAAAATAAAAAATATTCTATAAAACATTTACATTCCATGCCATTCCATATATTGTACATCTAGGTTTTAGAAATTAAAAATTGTATCTTTATTTCTATTATTGTGTACAAATTGACAGAGCGACAAACAAAAAAAAAGTTATCTTTTCCTATCGCCCGCACTAATATATAAAAAAATGTACACACACGCGGTTTCTGCTGCTTGATTATACTATATAAGTTATTTGTGCAACTAGTTATAATAAGGGGTATTAAAACACGAATGTGGGTTTATCACACGAGGCGAAGCAGGGTGTGATAATAGTATCACATGAGTGTTTTAATACCTAATTATTACAGTTGCATACGAAACTTTATCTACACCCATGAGTCCTCTATAAAAGGTTCTAAATCCGTAGGTTGTTGTACAGTGTTGTAATAACTCTATGTAAATTCCTAGTTAGTTTATTGCTGAGTATCTAATACAAACTAACGATGTATGTATAGGTTATAATTAAATTATTTATTGAAATAATAATTTAAATTTTGACTCGTACAATTATTGGAATGCAAACTATTTTTGTTCGATATTAGTAAATATCGAAAGAAAATGGCGGGATACGACGTGAATTCGAATAACCAATTAGTTATTTTTTTAAATTACGGAGCTGTGGTAGTGCACGGCGCGTACCTTCGTGATAACGTTCTTTTTTGGAATTCATAATATGTGGCTGTTTGATTAGTAAGGAAGGGATTGAGTTATCGTTGCATAATGAAATTTAGTACAACATAATAACACTCGTTTGGGTAATATAATGGTTACTATAATACTAGGTGGTTTATGTTGGAAATAAGCTAACTGCTTCAGAAACTTTTAAGGAGTATTTATAGCATGGGTGTAGATAAAATAATTTATTATGTTTAATTAATAATTTAAGTTAAATACATATCGTATCAATTATACTAACCTTACCAAGAAAACTCAAAACGCAAAGGAGACAGTATCTTATCTCCACAATAAAAACACAATTCCGTACGGGGCGTCTTCTGCATGCAAATCACCAATCCTTGCAAAAGAATATCCCTGTCTCTGTCTAACATGAGTGGTAAATATTGCCATCTCTTTTTGTTTAGTTAAGACAAAAGTTTTTGATTCGGGATAAGTATGAAGACATCTATTTCGTGAATTGTCAATTGGAAATAGTGTTACTAAATAGAAGTTGGGCGTTGAGAAAGATGCTGTTTAAAATGTGCCAAGAGCGAGTCGGACTCGTGTAACTTAAAAAAAATCACGTGTGTTGTATGGGAGCCCCTCTTAAATATTTGTCTTGTTCTGTTTTAACCGACTACCAAAAAGGCGAAGAATTATCAATTCGTCGCTATCTTTTTTTTATGTATGTTCACCGATTATTTGAAGACGCCTAGACCGATTTAGAAAATTCTGTTTTTGTTTGAAAGTGTACTTGTCAGGTGGTCCCATTTCAATTTTATCAAAATCGGTTGTGCAGTTTAGGGGTGAAGTCGGTTTTTAGTTTTGAAAAATTATAATTATTTAGTATTTGTGGTTATAGCGGCAACAGAAATACACCATCTGTGAAAAATGCAACTGTTTAGCTCATGCACCACGGTTCGTGAGATACAGCCTGGTGACAGACAGACAGACGGACGGACGGACCGACAGCGAAGTCTTAGTAAAAGGGTCCCGTTTTTACCCGTTGGATACGGAACCCAAAAAATAAGGCGAAAACAAGCCATAAGAGCGTTCTCTATTAAAATAAATTTATTAATCGTAAATTTGGTGATTGTTAACATTTTGCAAATTTTTGGGTGTTAAATACCCCTTTTCTATAATATATCAATTTGATTTATGTACGGTCACGTTTATCGACCGAAGACATCTTGAATAAACCTACACACTAGTTGAACAGTGTGTAAAGATGGCTGTTGTCATAAGATGACGTCATTGTGCTACGTCATATACCTTTATGCAGCTCAAAATATCTGACACCGGTGTTGACAGTTGAGGTGATGAGAAGACCAAAAAAGTAGTATTCTAATTCATCATCATCAGGTCTTTTTAGTCTCAGGAGCACGACCCTCTCTGTACTTTCAGTTTCATACTTGGCCAGAGCAGCCAGAGGATTCGGCCTACACTCTCCACGCATGGCCAGACGGGTTGGACAAATCTCTTTGATGTTTGAAGCTTTGTTTAGCTAGTATTATTCTAATTAGTCCATCTTTAAGATTATCCAAATATAACGAACTCATTTTTTTTAGTTTATCAAAAATATCACTAAGAAACGGAGCGTCAAGTTCCAGAGAAGGAGCTTGCACGTCACCGCTACGTAAAAATCGCTTTTAGCTGTGACGTCATGCGAAATTTGTGTAAAATACGTGTTCAATATTTTTTACTTATCTAACCGATGAAACAGATGATGGGCCAAATATAATCTTACTAGCTGTAATCCGCGTCTTCGTCCGCGCAGAAGTCTAAAAAATGTTTCTAATATTATTTTTCTTTGTTTTTTTACGTTATAAATTTTGCTATGACATATGAATTATTATGTTAAAAATTTTAAATGTTTGAATACTTCTTCAATATAACAATCTTTATAAAAGTGTAGGGATTTAAAGGCCCAACGAGCGGACCCGACAACCCTTGTCGAGCTCCCGCTCCCGCTCCCGCTCCCGCTCCCGCTTCCGCTCCCGCTCCCGCTCCCGCGCCCGCTCCCGCTACCTCTCTCGCTCCCACTCCCGCTCCGATCAAACACGTCATGATTCTAGCTTCAAAAATTTTGAAAATTCATACAAACTTGCAACCCTTATTTCATCCCCTAAGGGATAGAATTTCCAAAAATCCTTTCTTAGCGGACGTCTCCTAGTCACAATCTTCTTATCTGCCAAATTTAATTTTCATTGGCTAAGTAGTTTTCGAGATTTCGTGATGAGTGAGTGAGTAATTTTCGCTTTTATATATATATATAGATAGATAGAGATAGATAACTAGTTTGAACTTAGTTGAACAAGTTTGGACAACATACCCAACAAAAAAAAATTCCAACTTATTTCCTACACTTATTTTTAACGCAGCTTTATTTACTCTTTTATTTTAGGGACACCACCAACCCACCATATCACAGCCCATTTGATATCAACCCTGTTTATGAGTCATTACCCAGCCCCCGATTAGGGGTGAGATAAAAAAAACAACATGTCGCCACCCTGAGATAAATATCGTATGATTTATAGCGGTCTGTGAAGTTTTTAAGATGTTGAATATATTTTTATTTGGAAGGACAGCTTCCGGAAATAAAACAGAGCGTTTTAGGCATCTTTTTTCCTGTTCTTCGTTTTTTCTATATTTTTTTCTTATTTGTAGTTTTCTTCTTCTTCATAGAGTTAATTAAGAAATAGTAATTTAAGTATACGAAACTTATTTTGGTTTTTCAAAATAACTATTGAATAATTTTTTGCTCATATAACGTCATCATCATCATCCTCCCGTATTCCCGGTTGCATCCTCAGCAGTAACGCTTCAGAGCCCGGGGTCAGATACCTTTTTTTTTTTTCGGAGGAAAGATCCCTGTTACGGATACCCGTCAGCCTGCGGGGGAGGCTGTCGGGTTATGTAGGACTCCACGCCAGAGCGACGTGCCTACCCACAAAAAAACCTCCGGAGTTCCATCTCAACCGCTTTTGCCGGGGACACGGGAAAGGTAATACAACCGCGAACCCCGGCGCGGCTGGTCGCCAAAGCGGCCCCTCCTCGGGGACGTCTAAGCGCCCCCCCACTCACCAAGTCTGCGCGTCCGGAACTCACGGACTCCCACGCAGTCCACCGCCTGTGGACCCATGGGAGCCAGATAAACCGGCTCCCAGCGGCGGAGAAGATAATAGGCTCCGCCGCTTGCCTCTCGCCGCAAACGCGGTGCGGCACCGCTCGGTCGCGGAGGATAGGGAGAGCGGCAACGTAACACCGACACTCCTCCTCCTCCGCGACCGATCTCCAACTACAGCCGGGGTCCGCTACGTAACCTAGGTGACTTGACAAGGTTGCTAGTTTTTACAATTATCCAAGGATTTGTTCTAGTTTACCCTTTGGATTGCGGGGGCCAGACGGCAGTCGCTCTGTGTAAAAACCAGTAACCTCGTCAAATCTCCTTGGTTAGTTAGAGGACCGCGGGCTCTGAATCGTTATCGGCTAAGAGCCGGAAGACCCAAAGTGTTCTTTCTGCCTCATAAGAGGTCATCATAAGAGTTCATGCCTCATAATGAAACCCAACCTACTCTCAGAGTTATGGTGGACGTAAATAAATCAATTTAGTCTCTGTAATAAACAAAATTTTTAATTATTAATTTAGTGTACACATGTTCAGTATGCTCTCTTCAATTCCTATGTCCCCCTGTCAGGGCAAAAGGCAGACACAACACGTCGCCAATTCAATCTGTCAACCGCTGCGCTCTTGATTTCGCTCTAAGATAATCCAAGCTGCTTAGCTTCCGAGATGACGGTCCGGCGCTAAGTTTGTTTGGGGCGGCCACGCTTACGTCTACCCCGTGGATTCCAATCAAAAGCTCTTCTAGCTCTGGGCAGTTAAATTTCGTCAGGCAATATACGAAAATATCAATCAAATAAAACATAAATGAGAAAATTTTCATTTTCCACTGAAACCTTTTAGTATTAGGTTTTACGGGTATTTCTTTATAATAATGATGGCTGGACCGTCATTTGCATTGTTAAATTTTTAGGATTCCGTACCCAAAAGGTAAAAACGCGACCCTATTACTTAGACTCTACTGTCCGTCGGTTTATCTGTTATCAGGGTGTATCTCATGAACCGTAAAAACTAGACCGTTAAAATTTTCACAGATGATGTATTTCTGTTGCCGCTATAACAACAAATACTAAACACAGAACAAAATAAATATGTATGTGGGGCTCCTATACCTATACAACAAACGTGATTTTTGAAGTGAAAACTTCTTTAGCGGCGTTGTACACTTCTTTTGTATGGGTAAAAAATGTTAAACTCGCGTCAGGGCGTCAGGACACGTGACCCTGATCGAAAATTTGTAAGACGGATGGACAGAGACAGCCGGCGCGGCGTAGGAGAGGAAGTATCCCCCTCTCTTTCTACGGCGCGGCGAAAATGTATGCAGGCGCCTGCTGTGTCGTTTAGGCGGCGCAGGGCGCTTGCGCGAATGTTCGTGCGTGTGTATGCATGGATGGTGACAGTGACAGCCGATGGCTCGACCGTCTGTGTAGTGGCCACACTGCTGTGTATTCGTAAAATTCGTGTATATAAAGTGTTTAATTAATGTAATATAAATTGTCATGTTTTTGTACGATAGCGCAATAAAAAAATATTGTATTCTACCACATAAATTATAGTACTTTTATACTGATAAATTAAAGCAATTCGTGCAAAATTATTCCCTAACCATCCCAAAATATTAAAAATGCACAACGTTAATATTCAAGTTTTCACTTCTGCCGGCACTCCCGGAGTGCAACCCGTCGTTTTTTTTATAGATATTGGTACGGAACACTTCGTGCGCAAGACCGATTCGCACTTGGCCGGTTTTTATTATAAATATTCTAGTTGTGTCTTTGAAAACATTACAGAATTAATAAAAATAGATCATTCAAAATTCAGTATTCTTTTGGTATTTTATCTGTTTAATTTTAGATGTCTCTATTTGCAAATTCAATTTAAGGGTTTTTCTTGTAATATTATTTTAGCTGCAGGCATTTAGGTACTTGTACAGTTTTTGTTTTATTTGGTTAAGTTTAACATTTTAATTTAATTTTTTTTTTCTCTTTCTGCATAAAATGTAATTTTGGAGACACATTTGGAAAATTAAATTGAATAAATTTATTTACATTGCTTATTTCTTCTTTTTATCCGACTGCGCCAGAAGGAGGATTATGTTTTTCGAGTGTATGTTTGTATAATTGTTTGGCACGCTCTGCACCCTGAACGGCTCGATGGATTTTAGCTTGAGAGGAGTCGTGAGATTCGTATTTACTGTGAAAGTGACACTGGGTATATAAAAATAAAAAAATAAATATAAAAAGAGGCAGCCTGGTTTTTTGTTTTGTAATAATTACTTGTATAAGCTTTCTTGTTGCTTAGTTCAAATCTTGAAACTCAATGTTCAAACAGTTATCCTCAACTGATTGAGCTGAAATTTTGCATACTTGTGGAAGTCAGATGAAAATATAATATTATGGAGTCAATGAACTGTTCTGATGATGGAGCGAGAATTCAATAGTACAATAGAATAAAACACAGTAAACTCATTGAGTAGGCTCTTTTGACTTGTCTTGAGTTGACGAGCACTTTATGTTTATATTTATATTATTTGTTAATTTTACATACAGATTAACAGTATATATACACCAAAATATCTGTATGGTAGAGACTTACAAACATAATAATTAAAATAATTGTCAATCTACTCGTACATATAAAAACATGGTTCTCTAATTGACGTCACAATTATAATAATTAATATTAATGAATATATTATAATAATTTCATGTCAAGGCTTAAATTATGTAATTAATAGAATTTTAATTAGTTATCATCGAAATAAACATACTTATATAAATTTATAACCATTTACAAATCAAGTCAAATCTATTCTTCTTACATATATTTTGAGCAGTATTAGACTTAAGTTTTTAGTACATAAGCTGTGGATATGATATTCAGGGTAAAACACATGAAGTGTACGGGTGAAGGAGCACTGGAGTGCTGTGACACACGCTCTGCCTTCTGCAGGCTCCAGTCTCCTTTAATCTAATCTATATTAAGGAATTAAACCTAATCTACAATTACTTTTTATATTTTTGTTTTAGATTAATGGAGAAAATAAATAAACATTTTTACTTTACTTTTATCAAATTGCGGAAAAAATACCCTTATAGAATTATAAAAAACGTCCACGTTATTGTTCTGCATGAGCATGTCACCGAGCAAATGTCAGATGTTAGACGTCAAGGGTCTGTTCACGGAGACGAAAGGTGATCGATGGAAATCAGTAATAAAATGATGCAACCCCATCGAATTCGGACTTATTTCATTTATCGGCCTTACAATAAAAGTTTGAACAAAAAAAAAAAATTTTTTCTCAAAATCCTTTAGTTGAAATTGCGGCTATTCAAGGCATTGTTTGTATTAAATTTTATCATACGTGTATTATAGTTTTATGAAAGGTTACTTTTTTATATTTTAATAATCCATTTCAAAAACAGAGGGGACGTACTTTAATTAAATGTTTGTGTATTTAAAACTCCTTAAAATAAATGACTGATGTATAAAAAAAAATTATTGAAATTCGGACTGGTCTCAATTAAATTTTGTTAAAATTGTTTTAATTGTAAAAGATTGAAAAAAATTGTTTCATCTATATAATAATTGTTCAGGGTCAAAGATGTCTTTTTGGTTTTAAAAATTATATTGCTGGTAGTTTACTTTAAACTTTCAATTGCCACTTTTAGTAATAAAAATGTCACTTATAAAATATTACTTATTCAAAACATTTGCTGCTACGTTAAAGATGTAACGAATATTAAACAAGCATAGTACTTGCTTAATTTGATTGTTCATTATTTATTGAAACCTTTCAATATCCAATCATCGGAAATACACGACTCAATAATAATCAGGATTTGCGAAATTGATTCATTCGGAGCTGTAATGATTCAGTATTTCAACGTGGCGAGGGCCGCTGTTGAAAGTGGGAAATTAATTAATAATTTCATACCCAAGTTTGTTCTTCTTAGTACTGAGATACTCTTTTTAAAGGGCCTGTGATTTTCTTACAAATTAGTAATCTAACGTTTAGTTTGGCAGTGATCTTGCGTTTAGATGCCAGGACGAATGAACCTCATCGCTGCCGCTGTGGTGGAAGTGTCGATCCCCTGGGTCAACTACGGCCTGGCGTACCGATGCAGCGCAGGACGCATTTCGCGCCATACTGCCTAAATGACGTCATCCGTCGCGCCCTTACCTCGTCCAGTGTACCAGCAGTACTCGAACCAGCTGGTATTAATCGAGACGATGGGAAGAGGCCCGACGGAATGACGCTCATACCTTGGAAAATGCATTTTAGTTGCATCCCATTCTAGCGACTGCCCATGGGCAGTCGCTAGAATGGGATGCAACTTGCGTGGATACTGTTGCCCCATCCCATGTACGAGCGACTGCCCGCAAGGCGGACGCAGCTGCGGCGACGGCAGAAGCCAATAAGAGGCGCAAGTATGCGGCTTTGGGAGAGCCGTATATTTTTGCTCCTTTTGCCGTGGAGACCTTGGGGCCTTGGGGTGCGGAAGCCAGTCAGTTGTATAAAGAGATTTCCACACGCCTAATCGACGCCTCGGGTGATCCAAGGGCTGGTGCGCATTTTGGCCAAAGGCTGGCCATTCAGCGCGGAAATGCCGCCAGTCTCTTGGGTACCCTACCCTGCGAGAGCAGCTATTTAGGTTCAATTTTTTTATATCATTTGAGGTTATTTACAGTACTTATATTAATAGTTATATTTAGTTTAGTCATAGTTTATTTATGTTATTTAAATTCTTCACAAAAAATAAAGACAATATGAAAGTTAGCACCTTGGAAAGATAGTATCGTACTGCATTACCGATTCGTGTAGAAGGTACAAATACAACAATAGGTTTGATAAAACCATGAATACAACCTTTTAAAGTCACGCAACACATTTCCGACGACTTCTGTGGCCTAGTGGTCACCATGCCAGGCTGTCACCTGGAGGTCCCGGGTTCGATCCCCGGTCAGGTCAAGAATGAAAATGATCTCTTTCAGCTTGACCTGGGTCTTGAATGTTTATCTATATACCTATGTATTCTTTATAATATAAAATATAGTATCGTTGAGTTAGTATCCCATTACACAAGCCTCGAACTTACTAGCTCAATCTGTGTTATTTGTCCGTATATATTTATTTGATTTCTGTCATCATTTTAAATTTTGTATAAATGTTTATACATAATTACGCTTAGACTGCCTCCGTGGTCCACTGGCAAAGGCGTTTGCCTTGTGATCCGGTCATGGGTTCGAATTCCACTCTGAGAAGCACACTATGTGAAAAGTGGTTTCCACTCTGATTAGAATATAACAGGCTTGAATCACCTGATCATCCGAACAGAAAGATGATTCCGTGGTTTCGAAAGCCATGTGCAAACTGTCGGTCCCGAACGACATTTAGCGTTTACTCAAACCTATCCAAGGATTGTTTTAGGTCTACCCTTTGGGTTGTGGAGGTCAGACGGCAGTCGCTCTGTGTAAAAAATAGTAACTTCGTCATATCACCTAGGTTAGGTAGCGGACTCCGGGCTCTGAAGCGTTACCGCTGAAGATGTAACCGGGAATACGCTCTCGGATGATGATTTGTATCTTGTAACTTTATATCTATGGGTTTGTATGAGAATAACAGCAGTAGTATATGTTTTGATTTCACATCATCATCATCATCATCATCATCATCATCATCATCATCATCATCATATCAGCCACAGGAAGTCCACTGCTGGACATAGGCCTCCCCCAAGGATTTCCAAAACGACCGATTGGAAGCGGCCTGCATCCAGCGCCTCCCTGCAACCTTGCTCAGGTCATCTGACCATCTAGCAGGTGGGTGTCCTACGCTGCGCTTGCCGGTACGTGGCCGCCATTCGAGAACCTTTCTGCCCCATCGGCCATCGGTTCTTCGCGCTATGTGCCCCGCCCACTGCCACTTCAATGAGCTAATCCGCTTGGCTATGTCGGTGACCTTCGTTCTTCTACGAATTTCCGCATTGATTTCACAGCCTACTTACTTTTCTCCCCTTTCTGAAATCTATACACCGAATCCCAACTTTTTACCACTTACCTTGCAACAAGTTTTATTACAAGTAAAGTAAAACTGCTACAAAACTCCGCCCCAGGATAATACAGGCACGTCAAACTTGCCTGATTGATTGTTGTTTATGTTGGCATTGGGAATATGGGAACGAGGAGCTTGTATTCGAATAAAGTTAGCAAAACAAGCTCAGTAATTACCATTTTTTATGAAATTGGTGGGCCACCACAGAAATATCCTGTATAGCGAAATATGAAATATATTTTTTTTGCTTTCTGCAGAAAATCTGATTAACTGATCTTTGGGAGATCCAAAAATATTTTTCATATTTTGATCCATGTTCCTTGGAAAAGTTTTTCAATATCATGAACCAAATTCACCCTTACTTTCAGTATATTTTTTAAACCCGGTTTAATTCTTTGTCAAATGTAATAACATGACAGGCTGCCAGGAGCTCGGTGGCTCCGTGGGATTTCGCATTACTAGCGATTGCGCATGTTAAAGAACCTCGGTCGTTGTCCGCACCTGGATGGGTGACCACAAGTGATTCGTAAATTTTCCCAAGCTCCTACAAGCTTCAGAAAGCAGATTAAACCGTTGGTTCCGGCTGTCATTATTAAATGGCAGAAGTCAAGCTATATAAGATGCCTTTATACAGCTGAAAAAATCTAACTCAAGTATTGGCACTTACACACAGTAAAAACATTACATGTCAAGCTATGTACAATGACTTTAGACAGCTTATCAAATGCTGGCAACTTGTACAAATTTATAAGTAGTAGTACCACAGAGATGGTACCATATGACATGCAATCTCCATAGACTATCACCTCCTTGAAACATGTAAACTCAGACTTATGTTGTTTTTTCTGTGCTGACTGAAGATTGGTAAAGTTTTTATTTTTATTCAGCTGATTTGTTATTATTTTGTTATATTTTACACAAACATCATAATGTTTCATGTTTAGTTGCACAAGCCAAGGTCAAAAATTTCGGCTGCACGCGACTTCATACTATGTAGATCGCGTGCCAGCTATTTCACCAAGTAGAAAGAAAAAAAGAGGATTCGTTTTACAACCAGCTGATGTTGCACGAAATGATTTTACGTAGTCCATTAGTCGCCTGTTACGTCATCCACATAAATTATTTTTCCTCACTAGTGTGTTGAAAAACGATGTATGATACACATGTGTATTGTTCATTAAAAGTCTCGGCTTCATAGACACACGCGCGGGCTTCGCCTGCGTGTGTATCAACCCGCCTCGACTGTAATGAACAATTTACTACACTTGTATCCTAAACTACTATTAAAGTTAGTTAGAGTGCCAACGGGAGTAAATTTAGGGCGATGGTGCGGCCGAGCGGAACTCTCCGATTCCGATACTAATGAAGAGTTGAGTGCGAAGTACGTACGAATGAAGATGTTTCAGCTAATTTGATAAAATAAAAATTAAAATATATTTTTAGGGTGCCGTACTAAAAATATTAACACGGAACCCTTATAGGATTACTCGTGCGTTCTGTCCGTGCGTCTGTCGCAATTTGCTGCGAATCTACTGGACCAAATCAGGTGAAATTTGGTAGGATGGTGTAATCCATGGAGCAAAAACAAATTTTGCTCCGTGGTGTAATCCTATGACCCAAACACAGATATGCAAAGAAGCTAAAATTTTTTTTTTCAGAATCATTTTTCGGTGGAGAGAGAGGAGGAGGAGGAAATTTAAAAAAAGTTTTGCAATCCTTATATACTTTGTCATATAGGGATCTCAATTATATTTACTTTCTTATTGTAAAATAAATAGTTCTGATTTTATTTATGAAAGAAGACGAAAATTTACCATTGCCATCTCCGAAACTTATGCGACTAAAATTTGAAAATAAATTCTATTTAATCTTTCCCAAACACCCTCTCTCGGATATGGACTATAATTTTTTTGGCTTATTAGATAGATTAGTAAAAAGTATGGTATGCGCATTATTTCATTTCTCTGACTACCAATAATGACAAAGATATGGCACATTTAAATTTCGCGTGACGTCACGATCAGCTACGATTTTTAACCAAAGGTGACGTAAATCGCCCCCACTCTGAAACTTCGAAGCGCTGTACATTTGTGAATTTTTACTACTTAGCTAAACGAAAACATATGGGTCTTTTATTTTTAGATAATCTAGTTGACGGAATAAATCACACTTGTTTGTGAGCGAAAGTTTATGAGTATGAACAATTTTGATGAAATTTGGTATGCAGGAAGCTAACACCCTGGATTAACAAATAGGCAACTTTTCCGCGGACAACGCTGCGGGGCGCAGCTAGTAAAATAATATATTTTTTACCCACTGCTCATTCCTAACTACATTCAAAAAATCTGATCATAATCTAATGCTGCAAATCACTTTTTGTTGGGCGTTTCGGACCGCGAGTGTTTCGGTTGGACTGCGGTTCGAATCACCCAAATCTATCTATACATAATTTCGAAAATCACACACGAAATCTCGAAAACTACTTTGCCAATGAAGATGAAATTTGGCAGAAAGGTTATTTGTTACTAGGAGACGTCCGCTAAGAACGGATTTTTGGAAATTCCATCCCTAAGAGGGTAAAATAGGGGTTGGCTGTTTGTATGAATCTTCGTCATTTTTAAAGCGAGACTCATGAAGTTTTTGAATTAGTGATTAGTAGTAAAAAATAATAATCCATTGATTGGATTTTAAAAAATTGCATCCCCGTTACATTGGGGATTGCAAATTTATACTATAAAATATAAAAATAGAGATAAATAGATCCGTCGATCTCTTTTACTCTAGCAAATGACGGAAACGGGAACGGAAACGGGAACAACTGGTAAAAAACCAATTAAAAATCCTTTTAGAAACATTTTCAGCTTCTACGCGGACGAAGTCGCGGGCTTAGCTAGTATATGAAGGGGGTCATTCATATAACTATTTTGTAATGGGCCAATTTGGACCACGGTGGAAAACAAAACAGTTCTCTTGTGGATTGAATTAGGACAGAGAATATTATGTTGTTTTATTACACATCTTCTATAATACAACCAGGCAAAAAATAACAGGTATATAAGTTATGTACCAAGCCTACTACGTAAATTTTTCGTCAATCACTATTAATAATATTGATTTTTTTACTAAGTGATGTTGATTAGTTAAATATACATTTTTGCGTAATAAGAAGGTGCCGATATACGTGCACACACATTCCATGAATCAGACCCACGAAAAGAGGTTTTTTTTATGTTATAGGGTGGCAAACGAACAAGCGGGTCACCTGATGGTAAGTGATCACCGCTGCCCATGGACAACTGCAACACCAGGGGTGTAACAGAAGCGTTGCCGACCTTTCAGGAAGATATAGACTCGTTTTTTGAAGGTTTTAATGTCGTATCTTTATCGTAGCTTAGGGTGTTGGACTGAATCGAATCAAAACTAAAAAAAAAATACTAAAGAAACCTTGGCCCTTCAGAAACAGTACTTGGCGATTCGGGCCGCGGTCCGAAACACCCAACAACTCCAAATCACGAAGTTGGACCTTTAACATCACCCGGAAAGGACCTTTCCCATTCATACTTTCAGAATACATCTAACAGGAATCGAACCGGAAATGGTCAGGCCCGCCTCGGACGCATCGACCCGAAGGCCGGGCCAGTGGAAAAAGTGGGGCAAGAAACGTTGATAGCGGTCAGGAAAGAATTAAATGGAAAAATGCTTGCGATATGTAATTTTAGATATTTTGCTGAGTTTTCCATGTTTTTTTCGTGTGTATTTGTTTTTCGTGTGTATAACAACCTCAACCAGATTGCCGACAGAATAGATCTGTTTGCTTGTTCTCTGAGCGAATTCATAAGAACAGCTTTGTATATAATGTGTTACAATAATTGATTGCTTTTCTATCGTATTGGTTATAACTGTAATGATAGATTTAAGTTTGATGAAATAAATAAATAAATAAATAAGTGGCCAATGGTTTTGTCACATTTTTCAAGCTGCCTTAAAGCTTATGTCATAGCATACTGACCGACTGCCATACAATAATGACAGCTTATACGTGCTTTTCGAAGCACGGAGAAGCTTAAGAAACTTTTATGCCTCTTGGTCACCCATCCAAGTGCGGACCACGCCCGATATCGCTTTACTTACGAAAGCCACCGAGCTCTTCTTTCATGTGCGTACAAGTGGTAAATACTGGTCAGATTTTCCAAGTGACACAGTCAAATTCTCTTTGAAGTTACTCTATCTGCATTCAGTCTGAGCCAATGCTTCTGATCCGCTTTCGACTCTCAGCTCAGGGTGAAGCGTGCACTATTCTCCAAAGTGCATCTACATGTAAGTACAGTTGTGGCGTACCTTTTTGCATTTTATTTACACATTTGCTCACTTGCTTGATTTTAACTCTACTGTAATAAAACACGACTGGCGTATTCACTTTTTATTTTATTACAACTTATAATTATAACCGATACACAAATACAGCTTAGTATTGTTTGTTTGTTAGTAATAACTCTATTGTACAAAAAAATACATTAAAAAGACAACATTCGAAAGAGCAAATATACAAAGGCGAACTTATCCCATGTAGGGATCTCTTCCAGTCAACCTGCGATAGATTGAGAGGATATTTACTCAATTAAAAGGTAGAACAAGTAGTATTGTAATCGCAAAACATAACCTCCCCGCTCAATTTCGCTGTACTCGATGGCCTTCAATTTCAATCACCGTCATTCAGTGTTGCCCGTGTACTACTTTAAAATTCTACACATTAAAATAACTATTTTGTAACCGTAGTATTAGATTATAACAATTTTTATTTCTGAAAATTGTATTGCAATATTTAATAAATAAATCAACATTAAAACCAAAATAAAATAAAATAATTTAATGCATAATATTAACTCCACTTACACTACCTTAAAGACAAAAAAGTCTGGTTGGAGTTTGAGGCGGTCGGTCCGGACGAGAGCTGCGATGTTACAGACAGACACACAGACGACAGACAGACAGACAGATTAGGCGTTAAACAAACAACACCGCTTTTTTTTTGGATTAGAAACAACGCATAACAACAAGACGCATTGCATATGGACATAATAAAGGCTCTTTTCCAATCTCTATATCGGATTTCAAGATGATAAAAGTATCTTATTTCAAATTGGAAGCCTTATTTTCAATGGTTTTATATTTAAAGAAAGACGAGTGCAAAAGACAGCTTATCACTCCGCGAACCGCTGAAGGCAATATGAAATATCTCCCTCGGTGCCACTTCACATCCAAGGCCACCTACAAATAGCTTAGAACTGAATAGAGGTCGCACTTGTGTATATTGGACTTGATACGCGGGAAGATTTTTAGCCAGTACGCTTTGACAGCAAGTTAGTGCGACTTCACGTCCGAGGCCACTACAAATAGCTTAGCACTAATTAGAGGTTATGCTCTTGTATATTTTTGATTTGATAAACAGGAAAGTTTTAATTAGTACGCTTTGACAGCAAGTTAGTGTAACTTCACACCCCAGGCCACTACAAACAGCTTAGCACTAAATATAGGTTACGCTCTTGTATATTTTTGATTTGATAAACAGGAAGGTTTTTAATCAGTACGCTTTAATAGCAAGTTAATGTGACTTTACACTCCAGGCCACTACAAACAGCTTAGCACTAAATAGAGGTTATGCTCTTGTATATTTTTGATTTAATAAACAGAAAGGTTTTTAATCAGTACGCTTTGACAGCAAGTTAGTGTGACTTCACACCCAAGGCCACTACAAAGAGCTTAGCACTGAATAGAGGTCGCTCTTGTGTATATTTTGAATTTAATACACAGGAAGATTTTTGTCAGTACGCTTTGACAGCAAGTTAGTGTGACTTCACACCCAAGGCAAGCCTGTGTCAATCACTCCCCGTTTAAGTATCAAAAGGTTACCTACATTATTACCATGCGCGTAGCGACCACTACGGAGGGTAAAATACAGTTACGTGAATCATTTGTTCAGAGTAATAAGAATTAAATTCGCTCACGATGGATGTCTATGTATCTAAACGCCGAGGTAAGGAGTTCTGACGCGAGCTAAATTAAACCATAGCGCTAACTCCATTAGGTAGATATTTTTTTGAAATTCTTTTCTGACTAAGACTTCTGTACGGGCCGTAGTACTTATTCTGTACGCAAGGCCATTTACAAACAGCTTTGAACTGAATAGAGATCGTGCTTTAACATTTTGGATTTGACACACATGAAGGTCTTTAGTCGGTACGCCTTGGCAGCAAGTTAGCGTGACTTTACACCTAAGGAAACATCAAACAGCTTAGCATTGAATAGAGGCCGCGCTTATGTATATTTTGGACTTGATACACAGGAAGATTTTTTGTAAGTACACAAAGTTGTCATGGTCTCGTGATTAAATTTGGTATGATAGCAAAGGCTTTGCTATAAAAATATAGGTATCAACTATGTATAATGTATAATGTTTATTGTGTATTATTCTGTAGTATCTAAATACCTATCTAGACTTATAGTACAGTATTTTTTTTTAATTTTTCATGCGGCTTATACACATTTAGAGTTCCATCAAACTTTGAGGAAAACATTTCTCTCTTCGTTTTATATGTCCCTCTGTCAGGGCAAAGGGTAAACACAACACGTCGCTTATTAGATCTGTAAACCGCTACGTTCCTGATTTCGTTCTAGGATAACCCCAGCTGCTTAGCTTCAGAGATGACGGTACAGCACCAAATTTGATTGGGGCGGCCACGCTTACGCCTACTCTGTGGGTTCCAATCTAAAGCTCTATGGGGAATATGGTCGTGAGGCCGACGCAACCTACGACCGATCCAGCTCCACACAAAAGGAAAACGTAATCATTCAGTATAGAAGCCGATCAGTGGAATAGCCGCTATCTGTGAATCTATCTAGTTTGCGACTCTTAGATATAGGATAAAGATGCTCTATATAATTTTTTTTAACCGACTTCCAAAAAAAAGATTAATAATTTGTCGCGATCGTTCTTTATGTATGTTCACCGATTATTCATAAACGACTAGATCGATTTTAATTTATTTTTGTTCCCATCGAAATTTTGTCAAAATCGGTTGTGTAGTTTGGGGTGAAGTCGGTTTTAGTCATGAAAAATTATATATTTGATAGGGCATTTCGTATTGTCTTTCATTTGATTCTAAGCTCCTTGGTCGTTTTCAACCCTTGTTTCTAAATATAGAAACGGCACAACAGGGAGACAACTATATTCTGTGAACAGCAATTTTTTATAGACTGTCTACCATTTACACGTGTCGTGCCACTTTAGTTGAAAACTATCTATATTAATATGAAAGTGAATCTCCAAATTGCTATAATACATAAATGTAGAGGGTCACAGAATTGACAGTGCATCATATATATTTTGAGAGGTATGCGAGTTAAATAAACAGCCACGTGCGAACCGAACTCACGCACGAAGGGTTCCGTGTCATTAAAATATCACGTTTGTTATATAGAAGCCTACTTAAATATTTATTCTATTAATATATTAGTACTTGTTGTTATAGCGGCGACAGGAATACATAATCTGTGAAAATTTCAACTGTCTTACTGTCGCGGTTCATGAGATAAGCCTGGTGACAGACAGACTGACAGCGGAGTCTTAGTAATAGGGTCCCGTTTTAACCCTTTGGGTACGGAACTCTAAAAAGATCTAATGTTTTTGGCTATGGTGTTACTATTGGCCGCCCGGCCGCTTGCCAGACGTTAACCTGCCATTGGAAGATTGTGCAAAAAAAATTAGGTTCTTAAAGACATAAAACCCATCTTGTGTCTATTTTCCACTGATGGGGATTTACTGTTGTAAGAAAAAGACTTCGCTAAAAGTCAAAAGTAAAAAAGTAACCCGATAGCTGCTAATAAAAATACATGTTTAAAAAGTTTTATTGAATAATGCTACTATCAATGATTATTTAAGAGATAAAAACGCGTGGATACTTCCTAAACATTTTCCATTACACTCCACACATGAAACATAAAATAGCTGCATTTTCTATTACCATAATAAGCTTACTGTAAAAACATGTAAATGCTCTGCGATCAATAGGTGACCAACATATAACTAATATTTTCTCTTGACAAGGTCCGCGAGTTCGGGTTTTTCATGCTCACTAAAATGTCCAATCCGGTGGTGGCGTCGCTGGTCGGGTCGTTGGATTCCCTCTAATATGGTCCATGCGTCAACTCGTGAACGGGTGCTGCCGGGAGGGACTGGTCTGCTCGGCTTCGCTTTTTTGACTACTTATGCTTTTTTATTACGCAATTTATGTTTGTTTACTTGTTCTCAAGCATTACATGTTATAATGTGTCAATATTGTATATTATATTATAAGTATTTATTAATTAAAAGAAAATAATAATAATAATATGACAAAGCCCGTCTGGCGAGTAGGCGACCAATACTGTGAAAATGAGTTTCTTTCGGCGTTTCTTCTCAGCAGTGGTCGTTACGAAGCGCTAGTATCGGTAGCTTTTCTTTAAAAATAAATTAAATTTTAATATACTTTACACGTAACATAAATTATATTATACTTATTGACGTGTAAAAGTGCCTATAAAGGTCTAATTACTGAATAAAAATTTGAATCTTTGAAAAAAAAATTCAAATTATATTATCTAATGATAATGACATTGACTTATATTTAGGAGATTTTTTCTTTTTATAATAATAATAAAAAGTCATTTATTTCAGGTACAGAACCCATATCAAAATAATAATACGAAATTGTTAACACTATGTTAACACGATATTTACTTGTCATACACGTCCTGGCGTATTACATACAAAATGCGCCACTACGTTCCAAAACAGGTTATCTATACTTTTGAGACTTCAACGCGGAATCTCTATGCTTTGTAATACAATTGAAGAACGAAATGTTCTCTTACATAGTATTTGAAATCTCTTTGAAATTTTCGTACTTATTCATTTGCTTTTTAGATCTGTTATTCTTCGCACGTTTGTAGAAGTTCGAAGTTCAGTTACGCACTCCGCTATAGTCTACTTACTTATACTTCCTTATCATGTCAAAGATAAGAGTGACAGGATTAAAATTTCATAGAATGAATAATGAACAAAACAATTAATAATAACTATTAAAAAAAACCCGACGCCATTTTTTTATAATACCCTGTCTATTTGACAATTAAACCGAATCTAACGACACCTCAGCGGTGAGTTTTCACCAATGGTTTCAGATGCATGCCAAAGAAATATGCTTACATACTCATAAACACTTAGAAAACATGATCCTTCTTCTGGCGCAATCGAATAAAAATGTGGTGAAAAAAACCAAAAGCTAACAATCTATTTCTAGCACCTTTTTAATAAAAATGCTCTCTAATTCAATTTACTAAGCCCAAAGAATCTAAATTATGAAAATCTAAAAATAAATCACACGCCAGAAAGCACTCACTCAATCCGCAATCAGCTTTGAGCCCGCAAAATAGATTCTCTTTTGTGCCATCAGTAAAAATGGCGAAATAAATAAAAAATAAAAGAAACACAGCCCCTCGAACAACAAAGCCGAACACTTAACTTTATGGCTAAAGAAAAAACATCTATCATATCGAATGACCGTGCGCGGCATCCGGGAGGAGGATGTAAGGAGGAATTACATCAATCCAATTTAAGGAACGACTCGCATTACGCACATTCCGACATCCAGAAATTATTGCGTGGTCCAAGTTTTCTCCTAAAAATTCTCCTGAAAAGGCTTGTTGCCAGAACGAGTATATTTGCATTGAAAAGATTTCAAAGAAGAATTTATTGTATGACGAAGTTGCGAATTTTGGCGCTAAATTATGCATTATTTTTTTTTTTTTTTAATTTTAAGTCTGCATGTAGGTGCAATGCGACACAAATAAGTTAAGCAAAAATAGCATGGCGGTTATCAGCGCTGGTACAAATAATGCGCCGATGACCGCTATTTTGGTTCAATTTACGTGTCGGGAATTTGTACAAAAAAGCTTTGAAGTCCGCCATTTTTCTTCAACTTATTTGTGACGCATTGTCCCTAACACTTACATGTTAAAATGTTAAATGTGTAAGTAAATCGCTCATCTAAGCGTGTTACAATAGGCATGCTGTCAAGGGCGAATCGAGGGGGTCATGAGGACCCCCTCCCCCCCCCCCCCTGAGCTGGGTCCAGGACCTAAGGACCTAGGTGGACCTCTAATTAAAATTGTTAAACATAATGTTTTTAAATATTTTTTGTCACAATACAGATTTTATGTAAGTACAATGGCAAACGCATTATTCGGGAACGAACGCATCGAAAATTTGAATTTTACTACGCAACGCCACCACATTTGCCATTTAAATATATGTATTTTTAATTAGCTGATGCCCGCGACTTCGTTCGCGTGGACTTTATGACTCCGGCGTATTAATATAAATAAAAACTAATGAGAGAAAGAGAGAGAGATAAGAAAGTACTTGTAACAGTGTTAGGAGTTAAAAGTCAATATTATTTTAATTCTTTCCTTCGGGAGCCAATATGAAAAGTGCTGAAGTGTTACTAACCCTGGAGAAAGCCACATTAAGTTGGCCATGCGAAAAACTAGTCCTTAGATTGACATAAGCAGCTTTAAGCTTCTAAAACTGTGACTTATTTTCATAGCAAAGCAAGTAAACACATGGAACTGTGTATTTTCAAAAGGAAAATTGTTGGGGATGAGTAGCATACTCGGAATAAATACAGTTTCACTGGCACCACTCATAGTAAACTTTAAGTGTCTCAGCAGACTATGCCGAAGTTTAGCGGGTAAAGTTCAGTGTCTAAAGTTCGGTGGGGATGACACACTAAATAAGCTGAAGTTCAGCCGCTGAAGTTCGGTGGAAACGCCGGACAGTAGTGATGTGCCGATATGAGAATTCAATCTTCCGTCTTTGGCTCGTCTGCGGCGAACGGAAACGGGAGCGGAAGAGGGAACGGAAGTGGAAGTGGGAACGGGAGTGGAAGCGGAAGCGGGAGCGTAAGCGGGAGCAAGAGCGGAAGCAGCAGCGGGAGCGGCGGCGGCGGTGGCGGTGGCGGCGGCGGCGTAGGCGGCATCGGCGGCGGCGGTGGCAGCGGCGGTGGTGGCGGCGGCGGAAGTGGCGGCGGCGGCGTTGGCGGAAGCGGCGGCGGCAGCGGCGGCAGAGGCATCGGCGGCGGCAGCGGCAGCGGCGGCGGAGGCATCGGCGGCGGCAGCGGCAGCGGCGGCGGGAGCGGCGGCGGCGGCGGACGCGTCGGCTGCGGCGGTGGCGGCGGAGGCATCGGCGGCGGCGGCGGCGGCGGTGGCAGCGGTGGTGGCGGTGGTGGCGGCGGCGGCGAAAGCGGCGGCGGCGGCGGTGGCAGCGGTGGCGAGGGCGGCGGCGGCAGCGGCGGCAGTGGCGGCGGCGGCGGCAGCGGCGGCAGCGGCGGCAGCGGCGGCGGGAGCGGCGGCGGCGTCGGCGGTGGCGGCGGAGGCATCGGCGGCGGCGGTGGCAGCGGCGGCGGTGGCGGCGGCGGAAGCGGCGGCGGCGGTGTCGGCGAAAGCGGCGGCGGCAGTGACGGCGGCAGCGGCGGCGGCGGCGGGAGCGGGAGAGGAACGGGTACGGGTACGGGTACGGGTACGGGTACGGGTACGGGTACGGCAAAAACATCGGAAGTTCGGCATTATGTGTTGCTAGTAATGCAAATAACATTGCAGGCATGCACTGGCTGAAATTCAGCCGCTGAACTTCGGCATACAGTGCTGAGACATTAAGTTGGGTTCCGTTACACAGTTTCGGCGGAGTCAAATTTCGTATCAGCATTATTGGCCCTCCAACATTAAGACTTATTTTGTGAGCCGAGAGTCCATTTGCTGCAAGTGAATTAAGAAACTAAACTGGATAATTGGTGGCGTCGTCAACAACACTATCCAAGAAATTAACAATAATTTGCGTCATAAGTTCTTTATTAATTGATTTTTAATTGTTTGGTGTCAATATGGCGCGTTCACATAACCAAGAATTTTTCTGGTGTGTTATGCTCTGAAGGTCCGCAAATACTGAACTTATAAGTTATTCTTTTTTTTGGAAAAATTTTTAATGTACAGACACATTTTTTTTACCCTTTTATTATAGTATAGATTTAGTATGTTTTTGTTCAGTGGCAACAAAAAAACATCATATATAAAAATTTCAACTGTCTAGCTATAATGGTTCATGAGATACAGCCTGGTGACAGACAGACAAACAGTCGGACGGTCTATGTAATAGGGTCCCGTTTCTACCCATTTGGGTAAGGAACCCTGAAAATCGAATAAAATAAGTATTTATCGGGGGCTCCCATACTACAAACGTGATTTTTCATAGCTTATGGTACGGAACCCTTCGCGCGCGTACGACTCGCGCTTGGCCAGTTGTATTATAACTCAACAAAAAGTTCTCATCAGACTTAACAACTTTTGCTAAGGCGGCATTTTAATATTTCTTATAGTTTAGCTGGACCATTATAGTTCTGCATCATGTGTTCCATTTTCCAAAATCAATTATAGCCTATATGTTGCCCAGGCTTCACAGCTATAAAACAAAAAAAGGTTTCATTCGAATCCGTCCAGTATTTCCGGAGATTAGCGTGTACAAACAGACAAACAGACAGACATTTTTTTTTATTTTCTTACTCTATTACTATATCTCCATCGCCCCAAATTTTTTTTTTTTAATTTTCAATGTACAGACACATTTTTTTTACTCTTATTATAGTATAGATTATAGTAAGTACTTACATATATTAAGAAAATACCTACTTTTACTTGTATCTATGATTATAAATATTAAATTATATCTTCTTGTGACTTGATCACGATTCTGTGAACAATTGTTTAAATAAAAGATATGAGGGGTATATGCTAGGAAGTCGGGGGTTTTAAAATTTGCCTGGCTTTAGTTGTTTTTACAAGCTTTTATTTAGTTTATTTATTTTTCATGCTGGTCTGGGAGAAAAGAAAAAACGTAGAATGTACCACCTGCTTTTCTTCTCGCGCAGATCGTAAAAGCCTATCGAGGGATTGGGCGAGAATCTGAATCATGTTAACAGGCGATGAGGCTGGCAACCCATCACTGTTTTGATTCCCTTTTCTATCTTTACGCCCACCATCACGCTAAGCGTGGCCTTTTGGTCTTACGGCTTTAGGCCCTGTCTACCCCGTTAGGGATAAAGACGTGATAATGTATGTATATCTGTATCTTTATTTAGTTTCACCTGTCCCGTTGTCTGTCTGTCTGTAATCAAATCTTGCAAGTTAAATTTGACCCACTACCTGGTTTCCAATTGAGCTGAAATTTTGCAAGCATACGTATATCGCGTGACAATGACATGGAGGTGATCTGATGATGGAGCCGGAAGGTGGTCATAGGAACTCAGTAGTGAAACGACGCAACCCCATCGAGTTTGGGCTCGTTTGATTCGTCTTGAAAATATATTTTTTACATAATTACTTGCTTTATTTTATTTTTGTTTATTGATAAACCAACAGCGATACAGTTTCTTATAGTTACAAAATATACAATATACTTATTAGGGCCAAAAAAGGGTTACACAGGATTTTACCAATTTAAATAAACTTAATGTTGATTGCAATAACAAAACAAGGTTACATATTTTGTTTTAAGTAGAAAATTAAGGTATACTAGTACACGCATAATAACCGAGCAATTAAGGGCTTGTTCACAAAACTGCGATGCGAAGTCGCTTCGTAAAACTCTACGAACTCGCACGACGCATCGCAAGAACTTGCAAATTGATTCTCACGATCTTTCCCAAACCGAGGAAGGGAGACGCCTTGCCTCACGAAATTGCATCGCAGCAATTTGCGTCACAGTTTCCTGCGTTGCAAATTCGCATCGCGCCGATTCGCAGTTTTGTGTATAGGCCCCAAGTATTATTAGGGGGCTCAGAAAGGGAACATCCAAGTTACAAACGATGCATATTGACAATGTCAGATAAACAAATAAAAGCTTTATACCTTATTTAATTGTTTTCTTGAAAGATAACAAGCATTGGCGATTTTGAAGCCAAAGACCATGAATATGTTATTTAGTTATTTTTAGGGTTGCATCGATACGCCTTTTCGCCGATACGATACCGATACCGATACTCTTATACAAATATCGGCGATACCGATACCGATGCCGATACGTTAATTGAATCAAACATGAAGATAAAATAAATAAATCACCAGTCGGATTATTTTTTTATTAATATGAAAAGTAGTTACATAGGTCGATATTAGATAATTATTATAAATTTTGGTAATTAACATTAATAACATTGTTATTTAAAAAATAATAAAGGCGATTTAAAAAAAAAAGTATCGTTGAATCGGTCATTAAAATATCGTCGATACCGATATATCGGCTAACCCGAAGTATTGCCGATATATCGGTATCGGTATCGGTATCGGATGCATCGCTAGTTATTTTCTACGCCGAAAGTTGGCAAGCAAGTACAGATGCGTGGAAAAGTTTTTAATGAAGACCACGTGTATGATATCTATGATTGAAGATGTGTTAGAAGACGTATTAAGTATGTAATTCCAAGATACTCGTTCGCCTGAAGTTTGAAAGAGCTGGTTGCTTCGGATACGTAGTATGAGGTGGAAAAGTTTTTGATTTTATGGTCGAGTTTAATGTAAGTAATGTTCAAATAGAGTAGTTTTCTGGGTTACAAAAAGGTACTTAGTACAAAAACGTCACAAAATGTCACTTGTCATTTATAATATCCAACGTGATATAATAAGGCCGTGTTCACACCAAACGTATAGTCAGCTGCCGATTGTAAGCAGGCTCACAGTAAACTCAGTGTAAACGTAAAAATAAACGGTATTTTGTGTTCACATTAAGTTTACAATACGCTGTAGCTAACAATACGCCATTGGTGTGAACAAAACAGTCGGCTTGTATACGTTCACAACGAATGCGTACGAACGCTGAGCGGCCGACTATGTTTCACATAAAAAAGCTGAGTGGAAAATACTTGACTGAATTGAAAACAGTCCGCCGACCTATTTCGATCCAATACGCTGGCGTTCAGTCGCGTAGCAAATCATCGTCCGCGGCGCGTAGTGACGCCCTTTATTAGTCGGCCGCCGACTGTCAACATCTACGCATAGCGTAATGGCGTATTGTAGGTTTGGTGTGAACGAAAAAGCAAATATGTATGGAATTACAATACACTGCGTAACGCTCGCTTACTGTCGGCGGCTGAAAGTCAGTTAGGTCTGAACACGGCGTAAGAGCGCTATTTGACTCCAAGAAACTATGACGTCACGGTTTTATAGAAAGAGTCAAGTGTCCTCTATCTGCTAACTAAACAGTTAAAAATATATAGTTTTGATAGGTAATTCATGCCGCTGTTATCTTTTATTTTGCATTCTAAACAAGAGAGATTATTGGTAAATTTTCCACAAACTGAAGGCTTGTGACTAAAAATTAAATGTTGGCATTAAAAAGTGAGATCACAGGATTGTGAGTCCTAAATACAAGGACCTATTTTTGAAATAGTCAGTATACAAACGCGAAAACTGAAAATCATGCTCGCATTTAAGTATTGGAATATTATTTTGTCGTATACCTATATGAAATTGCTACGATTAAAGGTCGGTCAACATTTAGCGACATATTGTTATTTTAAGCAGGAAAATATGGAGCTCAGTGGCCTGGCAGGAGTGCACATAATTAGCGCTTTCGCAAGTAAAGCGAAACCAGGCGTGGTCCGCACTTGGATGGGTGACCACAAGTGGCGGAAAGTGTCTCGAGCTCCGCCGTGCTTAGGAAGGCATGTATAATCCGTTGGTATCAAGCTATTTCAGATGCCTTTAGGTAGCCAGAAATATCTGATACCAGTGTTGTTCCAGAGCCACTTACGCACATGAATAATAAACAACAAACAAGAAGGATTTTTTTTTTAATTTTAACAATGTTCAATTAGAAAAGCAGCGTGAAACGAAATGAAATTCCCATGACAACCATGATTAAGGTTTCTTCGACGTAAGTAGCGGCAACGAGTGGTCAAGACCGCTCGTTGCAAACCCTTCGAATTACAAAGGGGCATTTTGGAAACTGAACATCATTTGATATGTGACTCCGCTTTTATAATATGAGAGTTGGTGTGTCACCCTAAAGTTTAGATTAGAGTATAATACAATACAAATAAACTTTATTGAACCACAATAGACATACAAAAATTACCAAACAAACAAGAAACAATAAAAACATATAAAAACGGTTTTACTCGCGTAGTGTAGTCGGAAACTACACCACCATTAGTCATCGTTTCTATTAGAAACCGTTGTCGGGTCGCCGTCCCTCCTAACACTCGCCTTGATGATGATCATCTAAACCGATCGAAACTAGTCTGCCTTTTTTGACTACACTGCGTGAGATAAACCGTTTCTATATATATTTAATTTTCATAACGTTTACGAATTTACACATTAACGTGATCTGTATTGTAAGATTAGGATTTGAGTAAATTAAGGCTTTCGCAATTTGAAAGTGAAAGTGTTGTGTGTGTTGAGAAAAAGGATGCACATACACCCGCGTGACGTCTCTGTCATTAGGTGTCATGTTTACGAAAGAGATAGCGAGATGTCGCCACTGCGATCCCACTCTTTCATTTATAATGATAATTGCTGCCTCATTTAATGACCAATGTATTCTATTTTCGGACAATGGCTTCTTGTTAGTGTTATTTGTTATTTGTATAAAGTATTGTCCAAAAACAAACTAAGTCAAAGAGGCTATTGGTCCTGGGTCTTGGATGTTTATCTATATATGTATTTGTTATAAAATATAGTATCGTTGCGTTAGTATCCCATAACACAAGTCTCGAACTTACTTCGGGGCTAGATCAATCCGTGTTATTTGTCCCTATATATTAATTCATTTATTTATAGCGGAACTACCGATACGATTTGATATCATATCCCTGACTTTCAAGCTGTAACCTCCAATAACTTTTAGGCGGCTCAACCAATTTTCCCCAAACATAAGCTAAGAACCACCGCAAGGAACTTGCTTTCACGCAAAAAAACCGCATCGAAATTGGTCCATTCATTCGAGCGCTACTATGCCACAGACAAAATGACATTAGCATCAAACTTTATATAACACCCCATTTTTTATTTTTTTATTTTAATTAACCTCTACTGTTCCACTGCTGGGCAAAGATCTCCCCCATCTCCTTCTAAACATCTCGATCGCGTGCCACTTTCAACCATTCCCTTTCAAACTGTCGCAAATCGTCACACCAACGCTTCCGGGGCCTACCTGTTTTCCTTTTTTTTTTTGTTGGCGGTTAAAAAAGAGTTATGTTCAATATGAAATTCTGAAACAGTACTCTAAAGATCTGTGTGGCCCGAAGCGAACTATTTCCACATCGTCAGTAAAATGCACTATTTCAGGAGCAGGCGAAAATCTGATTTCGAACAAATAGTCCGCCCCAGCTCTCGCTTGGTCGCACTTTTGGGAGCTCACAAATTTTACTCTAAAAGTTTCTTACTGAAAAATTTGTGGCAGAATTTTCTGAACGTTGTTTAAATTTCGTTCCGTTTTTTCGACTACTTAGTATTTTTTTATTATCTAATTAATTTATGTTTAATAACTCGTCTTAATGTTATAATGTGTCAACTTTGTAGTTTATTATAAATATTTATTAATCAAAAGAATTTTTCGGGGTCCAATGCTGCTCCCATTTCAAATAAATCATTTGAAAGGTGAAGCTTTCCAAAAGTGGCCGCTTTTTGCTAATATGCGCAGAAAAGCTTCACGCTCTCACTTTAAACTGTAAACTGGGTAGGGTCTGATCAAGACAAAATTTTAAATGATATCTCCGTTTCCTTTCAAATGATTTATTTCAAATGGTGGCAGCACAGGAGCCCGAAAAATGCAAGTAGCCTCTTAAGTGGTCGTTGCGAAGCACTGGTATCGTAAGGATTTCTTTAAAAATAAATTGAATATTGATTCACACTACATACACATAATGTAAATTACTTATTGACGTGTAAAAGAGCCTGTAAAGGTCTCTACTGAATAAACTATTATATAAATATATATATATATATATATATATATATATATATATATATATATATATATATATATATATATAATAGTTTATTCAGTAGAGACAGACTGAGTAAACTACTATATAAATAAATTTTGAATTTTGAGGACCTTAAAAATTTTACTCTAGAATTTTTTTACTGGAGAATATTTTGAGAGTTAATTGAGAATTTTGTGAGTTAATTGCTATTTTTTCTGCGCCTAGGAGAAGCGGCACTAAACTTAGATGTAAGTAACGATTTGACGTCACCAGTGTTGCGAAATCATTAAGTCACTATCATTAAGAGCTATTAGGTATAAATATAGTATTCTACGATAATTGGGTACTTTCCTGAATCAAAAATAAATTATTTGTACTGTAAAAAAGTCACAAAATAATGTCACTTGTGGTGATCTATTTTTAATATGATTTTAGATTTATTATTGCAGAAAAACTAATAGTATGCGCGCTATTCGACTTGCAGAAACTGTGGCGTCAAAAATTTATATTTCAAACAAATCCCATAAGAAAAAGGTTTTGTTTTGACAATTGGAAAAAGTATCTGAAATGTCTTGTTCAAAAGTAGCGAATTAAGATATACCTATTTGAATTTTAAATTATGCAAATGCGATGAAGGACGTCCATTTCAGAGGCAGACGTAGCATCATCTGTGGCAGCCACATAAATGGTGGGTAATAAAAAACAAAATTTAATAAAGTGAGTAATATTCAAAGGCCCGCATTAAATACGAAGATTGTACTGAAGTTTTCATGAACACAAACACACAGACATACATGACTAACTGTGAGTGGATATAGGCAAAGACGAATACTAGAAATTTATATAATAGAAATTATATGAAAGTTTTTGGAGTCGCCGAAAATATGACTCGCGATAGAGAAAATTGGAAAGAAAACACATTTGCACCGACCCAGAAATAAAGACACGGTATCGAAGCCCAACAGGGCTTCTATACTGTGTCTTTATTATATTTACTCGAACGCACCAGATAAACGTACAGTTAGTTATGTTATGTAAGATTCGTCTCATGTTTGTCTAATGTTGGCGCCGGAAAGTAACATAACTATCGAGGCAAGTTGCCCAAAATGCAGGCAATATTTCCCCGCTGGATAGCAAAGCTAATCTGATGGCCAGAACAATTGCCAGCTTTTGGACCTCTCCAGTTGTCTCGATATCGATAATCATCCGAGCGTATTCCTGGTGACGTCCTTAGAGGTAATGCTTCAGAGCCCGGAGTCCGCTACCTAACCTAGGTTATTTGACGAGGTTACTGGTTTTTACACAGAGCGAAAGCAAAGGGTAGACCAATCCTAGGATAGATTTAAGGGCAAACGCTAGATGTCAAATAATAAAATTAAACTTTATAAAGCAATATTATTTTAAAATAATGTGGGAAGAAAATAGCATAACTTGTGCGCGTCGTTCCAATCCACACGAACACGACACGAGCCGCGAAACAATGAATTTAATCCACTGCAGGCATGAAGCGGTTTATTTCAGTTTTAGAAAAATATATTTGTTACTTATACTCGTATTTTAAAATGAAAGAAGCTGTTAATCTGTAAAAAGAAAAGATATTATATCTTTAATATGTGAGGAATCTCACATAGCATAGCTCGTGCGCGTCATTCCAATCCATTACACACGACGCGAGCTGCGGGCCACTGAACTTAATCCACTGCATGCATAGAGCGTACTTTTAACTTTATAAATGTAAACCTAGATACAGTAACTAATGAAAATATATAAAGGAATAATTTTTTTGTTATAATAATGTGGGAATAAAATAGCATAGCTCGTGCGCGTCGTTCCAATCCATTACACACAGTACAAGCCGCGGACCAGTGAACTTAATACATGTATGGAGCGCTTTAGTTTAGCTTCAGAAAATTATATGGTGTCTCTTGTCAACCTCACAAATTAGAATTTTAAACAAGCCGTTCTCCGAGTTTACTTGAACAACCCAACGTTTACATGTGTGTATGTTTGTTCAACGATAACTCGGGTAATTTTCATCAGAGCTTCATGACGTTTGATGAGCATGCAGAAGCAGCCAATAGAATTTTTAAGTTTTAACATGAGCAAATGTGTCAAGGGGTTGCTGAGATAAGAAATGTACGAGTTAACAGTTCAGGGCGAACTCCTTTTTATGAAATGTGAGAAAAATATTGTTATACAATATGTCACAAAAACTCTGTCCGATCCTTGTAGGAGCAACTCAGACCGTCAATATGAACAAATTTTCCTATGGGACCAATGCTTGAAACTCGAAGAAAAAAATTTCTGGGCCGGCCGAAGACTTTTGTATGAAAATGACGATTTTTTTCGAGTTTCAAGCATTGGTCCCGTGGGAAAAGTTGTTCATATTGACGGTCTGAGTTGCTCCTACAAGGATCGAAAAGGGATTTTATTACATATTATTTATTAGCTCGATATTAAACCGCGAGCGCGAGCTAATATTATTAAATAATATTAGCTCGCTAATCTATTATCTCCGTAACCCCATGACCGATTTGGCTCATGTTCTAACATAAAAATTCTAATAGCCATATCTACACCCCCGTTAAATTTCATATAAGCTCCGGTCAACATTACTGTAGCTATCGTCTAACACACACAGACATCCAAACGCCGGATTGTTCAATTGGTCTCAGAGAATTTCGCTCGCTCGTTCAATAATACATCATATTAAAAAATATATAAACAGCCGAATCACACAGATTGAGCTAGCCCCAAAGTAATTTCGAGACTTGTGTTCTTCTTATCGAGTCGAAATGGCTCATATTAGATATTGTTAGACCAGAACCTAGCCACGGCAACCACCCTGTGTGAGACTTGTGTTATGGGATACTAACTCAACGGCACTATATTTTTAACAAATTTATATATCGATAAACATACACCCTACGTTAGGGGCTACCTGATTTTTCCGGGGTCCAGTGCTGCCCCCCTTTTGAAATAAATCATTTGAAAGGAAACGGAGATATCATTTAAAATATGGCCTTGATCAGACCCTAGATAACCCTTTAAACTATTTTATGAACTACTGTTTACAGTTTAAAGTGAGAACGTGAAGCTTTTCTACGCACATACGCCAAAAGTGGCCGTTTTTCGCAATTGTGCGTAGAAAAGCTTCACGTTCTCACTTTAAACTATAAACAGTAGTTCATAAAATAGTTTGAAGGGTTATCTAGAGCCTGGTCAAGACAAAATTTTGAATGACGTCTCCGTTTTCTATCAAATGATTTATTTCAAATGGGAGCATTAGACCCCGGAAAATTCAGGTATTCCCTTAACATACAATCCTGTATGTAAAAGTCCAAGGAGCAATGGGTACGCAACGCAATCAAACCAAAGACTGTTTGGTATTACGTTTTATTATGGCCTACCCTGTGGGCTGGTTCAGTATCAATAATCGTTGGGAGCTCAATGATCTCGTAAAATACACAAAAATCTCATTACCTAGTTTTATATTGCTCCCAACGCCATCTTTTACACAATATGTGAATTATCATTCAAAATATTGCTTAGAATTTCTTATAAACTAGGTATACAAACTAACACTGTATGTACGTTAAATACAGTACAGAAATGAAGGTGCGTTCTGACAGTATTTTATAGTCAGCATAAAACTATCGAATGTACAATGAGACGGTAACAAATATATGTAAATGGCACGATAAAATGGAGTCGACGAACTATAAGCTTGGGGACACACTTTCAGGTAGACGTTTTGGAATAGACAGAACTAGAGTTTGATAAAGAATGACTACAGAGAAGTCTCTCTCTCTCTCTCTCTCATCTCAGCGTTTTCCCAGTTGCGTCCTCAGCTGCAATGCTGATAAGTCCGGGCTCCGCTTTCCAAATTGTTCTTCTTCACTTTGCACGGTCTTGAGCATCCTTAGTTGTAACTTAGAAGTAGTACAATATAATGATTATTTCTGATAACCTGGACGGAGGATCAGACCGAAATAAAAAATAATTTATATAAAACGGATCCACTAGTATATCCAGTTTTGGGGATTCTACCGGAATAACTCCTCCCACAGTAAGTTGTAGTTATAAACATGAGTTAACGGGTTACTCACGTAAAGAGTCAGCTTCTGACCGACATGTTTCGACCTCATCCCAAGCTCTTCATCAGGGCAAATGTGACTAGAGTACGCCCGTACACAAAGCGTCTCACGACACACTGATATTAGTTTTGTTAGTAAAAGTATAAAATATAGATAGTCTATCGATAATTGGCCTTGGAAAACAGTAATAATATTGCGTCGGTTTCTTGCGTCGACGTCTCCCGTGGATGTACTGGGAGCCTCAATTGCATCTTCTTCATCGTCGGCGGCTAGTGATGGTACTCCTGCATGAAAAAAGCTCACTGTGTCAGAGAGTGTAGGCTGTACATGGCAACTATCATTCGTCTCTTGGAGGACCGGTTTCCAGGGGGCGGGTAAGCTCCAACCTGCATCACGATTAAACTTGGGACGTTATAATAATTATAATAATATTTATTTATTGACATTTTATATCAAGTCTCTGGTTTCCGAGTTAGCTCGCACTGTGTTTCAAAAACCAGCGTCTTCTCTAAGTGAATAAAAAACGTATGTGTGTGTGTGAGGGTGTGTGTGTTGTGTGTATGTGTGTGAGTGTGTGTGTGTGTGTGGGTGTGTGTGTGTGAGGCTGGATGCGTGTGTGTGTGTGTGAGGGTGAGTATAAGCGTGTATATGTGTGTGTGAATGGTTGGATATCCGTTTAACTATAGTATTTTTTTAAGATTGTCAAAAATTTTTTCTAAAGCATCGTAGTCGAGCTTTTCAAGCCATAAAATTAGAATGTTTTTGAATTCATTTTTTTTTTATATATTCATATTTATTTTTAACTCATTTTTATTGTATTATAAAGCCGAGGGGCAACAGTCTCAAAGTGTTTGCGTGCAATTTGACAGTGTGTTAAGGGTACAGGGCACGGATTAAGTCTGTCCCTCAAATTCATAAAAAATAACAAGCGTTTGCTAACATGTTTTGTCCCTTTCCCTCTTTTGTATATTTGACGTTAAAAGAACGAGACAAAACATATTTTAACTAAAAAAGGTTTAGCAAACGTTTATATATTTTTATGATTAAGGGGGTGTGTCTGTGTCTGTGCAATAGAACTAAGTCACGTTGGCTTAGTTCTCTTGCTTTTCGTATTGTACAAGGGACAAAATCTTTCTCATTAAAAGAAAACCTTTCTCTCTAATAAATATTTAAATTGCAGTAGGTATTATCAAATAACAAACTGTTAAGCAGCGCTAAAATTTTTCCGGACCATTCTTTTCCGGCAACCGGAAGGTGTGTCCTCTAGCCCTCAAAGCCGAAGGGATCCGTGCAAATATACCGACTGAGGCAGTTTACCCCAACTTACGATTTCGGTTTATTTCTGCTGAAAACCTTGTATTTCGTTTGATGTCAGCAGGGTATTGATGTTAGAGAACTAGTGTTTTATGTTCCATGTTATTTTTAACCCCCAACAAAAGAAGGTTGTAATAAGTTTTACGTATCGTGTGTCTGTGGCATCGTAGCGCCTAAACGAATGGGCCAATTTTGATGCGTTTGTTTTTGTTTGAAAGCTGACCTGATCGAGATGGTTCTTAACTATTATGTTTAATGAAAATCGGTTCACTGGTCCTAAAGTTTTTGAGGGTGATTGAAAGTCGGGGTTTTTTTAGTTGCGTAGCAAATAACCCTGTTAGAAAACCTAACAGGCAAGACGAACTGTAATAAAAAAACTGGCAAGAACTGGTTGTGATTTTTCATAATAAATCACACCAAAAAACATACATAGTTGGGTACCTACTTATTTTATTTCTTGGGAAGATAATCGACTACAACAACAGTATAACATTACATTTAAAAAAACATAGAGTCATTTATTTATCTCCACTTATAACAGTTACAAAAGCAATAAAATAAAGTAACTGACGAGCTCATAACAATAGACCGAAAGATAAATTAAACATACTTCTTTTAGTACAACTGCTTCAACATTCTCATCATTTTATATTGGCTTAAACAGATTACTCCCACTGTCCACCTCTTGCTTGTCCACCCGGGGAGAACACTGTCAAAACTTTTAAAAATAATTCCCACTGTCCCCCGGGTGCGGGGGGGGGGGGGAAGTAGGGCAGTGGAACCTAACGTGAGGCAGGCCAATGTTGATGTGCTACTGGACGGTCAAAACTTAGATCTCGTTGATAATACTACTTTCTTGGGAATCACAGTAGATTCAAAACTTCAGTGGGATGTCCATATTTCTAAACTCGCTAATAGGCTGAGCTCAGCGGCTTACGCTATTAGAAGAATCAGACAATTGACAGATGTAGCAACTGCTAGACTAGTTTACTTTAGTTACTTTCATAGTCTGATGTCCTACGGGATTCTTCTCTGGGGGAGTGCTGCTGATATACAGACTATTTTTATTTTACAGAAAAGGGCCATTCGTTTTATTTATGATTTAGGATCGAGAGACTCCCTAAGAGTTTTTTTTAAGAAAATTGATATACTCACTGTACCATCCCAGTACATATTTGAAAATATAATGTATGTGAGGAAAAATATTGCCTTATTTAATAAAACAGGTGATATTACGGATAGAAACTTACGTAACATAAATGTTTTAGTTACCCCGTATTATAGGCTGAAAACAGTCAGTACATCGTTTAAGGGAAACTGTATAAAGTTTTATAATAAATTGCCAGAATCGGTCCTTGATATGCCAGATAGAAAATTTAAAGTTTATGTAAAGAAAGTACTTTGTGAGAAGGCTTATTACGGAACCGATGATTATCTTAAAGACAAAAACGTCTGGCTTGAGCTTGGCGCGGGTCCCTTTTAAAGGTTTATATTTGTACACTCACAAATGACATAATTTGAGTACAATCAGTACATGAATTTTATACAAATTGACATTAATTTCAAATTTGACATTTTTAATTAATAATTATGACATAGCAATGTATTCTCAGTCCACACATCTAATTTTAATAACAGTATAATTGTAACGTTGACGTTTTTGGAGAAAATGCTGCAGTACAGTTTGTTACCGCTTCTTCTGTACTTGCGCTTTGGAGGCGGCAGTAAACTTAGTTGTAAGTAAATGATCTGACGCCAACAACTAACTATTTTAAGAAATCGAAAGAAAAAAGAAATGACAATTATCAAGTGATATAAATATCCAAAGATAAATAAATGATTTTTGACTTTTTGGACACGGCTACAACTATTTCAAACATGTGCAATGACCACCTCTGGTGGACAGCGTCACTATTCAAACCAAACATTCTCTTTGTCCACCCCTGGTGCAGAGTGAAGGTACTTAATAACGTCACAGTGTACAGTTACATTATCCATTCAAGTATATTTTGATTGATATGTATTAAATGTATATACAAAATTTTAACTCAACTAGGTACATCTCGGAAATAACGATATTTTTGTGTTTTGGCTGTTATTTTAATTTCGTTATACTAAAGTGATCTAGTATAGCCCGTGGTTTGATTTATTACGGGTATGCCCCTTGCACGTTGTATAACAAATAAGATATATGTTCGTTAAAAAAAACTAATTCCAGTAAACGACGGGAGCGTATTACGGCTAACAATAAGTATATTTTTGAAATGTGCTAATTAAAATCTTTTATTTCATACCCCACTCGATACCGAAACAATACAAAAGATTTTTTTACTGGCACTTCATTGTAACACTCATTTTAATTAAACATTTATTTCATACAAATTGTAGCCTATGTTTCCGGGAGAACAATAATAAAAAATTGATTGACATCTCATTTGTCAAAATTGGACAAGCGGTTCGGATGCTACCATAGACTTTCTTTTTATCTATGGATGCTACGGTAACAGACATAAATACCCACATACACGAATGCCTGGAGACCCGCTTATTCAACTAGTGTATCCTGCCCACTATGACGTATGGTGCCGAGACATGGACGCTGACTAAGGAGGCTGCGCACAAACTTAGAGTCGCTCAGAGAGCCATGGAGCGTGCTATGCTTGACATCAGGTTGCAGGATCGTGTTCTCAACACCGTAATCCGACAAAGTACGAGATGTTGGAACAGCGATCATGCACTTAAAGTGGAACTAGGAAGGGCACCTGGCTCGACGGAGTGATGGCAGGTGGAGCAGGGCTTTAACCAAATGGTGGCCCAGAGCGGGTGAAAGAAGCGTCGGACGTCTAGCAATGAGATGGGTTCGTGTAAAAGTCATGGATCACACCTGGATTAGAGCAGCACAGGACCATGATGGATGGCATTAACGACGGGAGGCCCATGCTCAGCAGTGGGCGGAAGATGGGCTGAGATGAGATACATACATAGACAGCTAAAATCATAACAATTCCATTTGGTCTGGCCCGTAGTCGGATGAAAAAAAAACATTTATGAATCCTTTCATTTCAGACTTGGAAGACCCATTCAATTTGATATTTAAATAAATAAGAATGAACAGTTTATAGTGAACTCTAAATGGATGACAATTTACATAACGAGATCCCGTAGCGATCATAAAAACGCTCTAGAAATCCTAATAAAAGTTCATATTCACAACTTTTCTAAAAGGCTATAACTTAGATTACTTTACGCGCATACACTTCACATTTCTATCCTTTTGGGAATAGACGGAGCCAAAAATCGCAAAGGCAAAATGGTGTGCTTATAGATGGAAAACAGAATCGAAAATAAATTGCTAGCTCATATGTAAGTTTCACATTGAATGACTAGCGTCACGGTTCTCCACGACATTATCACAGAATTAATATAAGTAGGTAGCTGGTACCAAATTGGTAAAGATGAAGAACTTTGGAGATATGGAAGAAACTCCTGGAAGAAAATGAAGTACGTTGTTTTTAGTTTTTAATTAAAATTTTGTCATGGTAACTGACGTTGGTTTGGTTGTATTAACGTTATTTTTTTACTCCAACAACATGTAGGGCTCAGCCCGGCCGAAATGCTCTGGGGTTTGAACTACAAAAGTCCGTGTGATTTCCGGCCGAAATTAACATGCATTTGTATCTCACTTGATTGATAATATTCACTCCAATTGCCTGTAGGGAAACCGGCCGATACGCTCTGGGATTTGGACTGCGAATTTAAACTATAAAAGCCTGTGTGCTTCCTGGCCGAAATCAACATTCTTATGGAATGTCGCGGCGGCTGCAAGCACTAGCAGCCCTTATTTAAATTCCATACCACTTCTGGTACACTTCTAACTTGTCTTTTAGTAAAATATTTATTTTTTTAAGTTGCTTCTATCTTAAACTTTTAACTAAAAACAACAGGAATTTCTTCCATATATCTCCAAAGTTCTTGCCTCCGTGGTCCAGTGGTCAAGGCGTTCGCCTTGTGACCTGGAGGTCATGGGTTCGATTCCCACTGGGAAGCATACTTTGTGAAAAGTTGTTTCCAGTCTGGATAGGATATTGCAGGCTTGAATCACTTGATTATCCGAAAAGAAAGATGATCCGTGTTTCGGAAGGCACGTAAAACTGTGGGTCCCGAACGCAACCTAGCGTTTGATCATCAAACTATCCAAGGATTGGTTCCTGGTTTGCCCTTTGCGTTGTGGAGGTCAGACAGCAGTCGCTCTGTGTAAAAACCAGGAACCTCGTCAAATCTCCTTGGTTAGGTAGCGGACCCCGGGCTCTGAAGCGTTACTGCTGAGGATGCAACCGGGAATACGCTCGGATGATGATGATGATCTCCAAAGTTCTTCATCAAATTAATATGAAATGGGACCAATTTAGAAGTAAGGGCTTTCAAATTAAAAAAAAATCATCACATGTGGCAAAGATATCGCACAACATACGTAGTGCATACAAATAAAATATACTCGTACGGGTCGTCTTAATAACGTTCTTTTTGAGGTCGGTAAAAAATAAAAATTGCTTTCTTTCTCATTTGAATTTTATTTTAAAACATCAACCGTTCCTAAAATTGACACACTAGCTGTAAGCTCTCGTCTATCTATATATATATATAAAAGCGAAAATCACTCACTCACTCACTCACTCATCACGAAATCTCGAAAACTATAAGTAGTTCATTGGCTAAGGGAATGAAGATGAAATTTGGCAGGAAGGTAGATTGTGACCAGGAGACGTCCGCTAAGAGAGGATTTTTGGAAATTCCATCCCTAAGGGGTTGAAATAGGGGTTGCCAGTTTGTATGGAACTTCGTAATTTTTAAAGTGAGACACATGTAATTTTTAATTTATTTTAATAGTTAGTAGAAAATATAATGCATTTATTAGATTTTTAAATTACATCCCTTTTGGGGTGAAATAGGGGTTGCAAGTTTATCTTCGTCATTTTTGAAGCGAGACACATGACATTTTTAATTAGTTCTCAATAAATAATAATAATACAGAAATAAGATTTTACAAATTGCATCCCCTGGAGTGCATTAGGGGTTGCGAATTGATATTATTATGAAACTTCGTCATTTTTTGAGTGAGAGACAAAAAAATTGAGACAAATAGATCACTTGTTCTCAGCAAATGGTGGTCACGGGAACGGGAACGGGATTTTATAGCACAATTTATTATATATAATAACGTAAAAAACCAATAAAAGATCCTATTAGAACCATTTTCGACTTTTACGCGGACGAAGTCGCGGGTTACAGCTAGTAATCATATAAATAAATAAAAAATCGTAAACGTCATTCAAAGCCCCGGTTCAAGATTCTTTCCAATTAGTTCAACTTACAAAGGCTCGATGTATATCACTTGTTCTTGACTTCTTTCATCGTTTCTCAGAAAACTTAGTAATTAACGAAAAGCTCTTGAAGAGAGAATTCGTTACTTTTTAGGGTTCCGTACTAAGGGGTAAAAACGGGACCCTATTACTAAGACTCCGCTAATCTTACTTAGAATCCGTCCTTCCATCCGTCTATCTTGTCTGTCTATCACCAGGCTGTATGAAAAAATAAAATAAAATAAATATTTTATAATTATCCTATAATAACAAACGTGATTTTTTTTCTGTTTTTTGCTCGATATAAAAAACGACAACAGATAGACGCTTAAAATATTTAGTTGTAAGCATATTCACTTTCAGAATAAATAATTAAAATAAAATTTATGTTTAATTTTCCCATAAAATAAACGGTGGCCCTTTTGTGCGCGAGTCCGACTCGCTCTTGGCCAGTTTTCGTCGTTTAATCGTTTTTGGCTTATCCATTTACTTTGACCGTGTGGACGACGCAAGGTTGAAAATCTGACATCAATATTGGCAAAAGAAGCGAGGAATCAGTGATAAAAGAAATATCATACAGTAGTTACAGAGTAAGTCTGATCGTTTTTGTAAATACTTTACCAAATACCTACCAAAATGACGGTGTTTATAAACTACAGTCCACGCTGACGAAGTCGCGGACAACAGCTAGTATTATTATGAGGTGCTACTAAATAAAGTAAAAATAATTTAACATGAATCATTTTAAAAAAATGAATTTAGGTAGATACTTATATCGAGATATGAAAAAAAAATTGGTTCTTCTTATATGGAATTCAAAATATCTTTTTAATATAAATAGATTTACAAATCTCGGTAAGAGTACCTAAATTCATTGAGAAAAGTTGTTCAAAATTATACGTATGTCGATTCACATTTATTGTGAAAGTTGTTTGAAATGATGGTCTGAATATACTTTAAAATAAAATTTGTACTTTATTAAACTGCATCGTTTTAAACTGACAGGTACACATTAATCAATCACTTATATATCCATGCAAAAATAATATTAATCTACTAATAAACGCTTAATAATAAGTAATAGTTCTTTGTAATACCCCTTACTCACGGTGCCAGCTTATCACGGGTTTCCGGCGGGCCGCGTAACGTAATTAGGCGTAATTATCACAAAATCTAGCTTCGTTTGCTTATACGCCATTTTTGAGGAAAACTGCTTATTTCTTTTTCCAAGGATTTTTTTTGATACAACAAATATACTCATTACTAACGCTTTCACATGTTCATCAACCCTAGGTGTGCACTTTTCTATGCAGCTATCCTTTTCTATTGTTCAGAACCGTCATTAGCTAGACCGAGAGAGAGCGACGGAACGCTATAGTATGGCCGGTGCGATAGAGTACGTCGCTTTCTCTCGCTCTGTCAAATGACGGTTCTAAGCGACAGAATAAGATAGCAGCATAGAAAAGTGCTGCTTCGTGCTGAAAAGTGAGATCCAACCCTACTTGGATTGGTGACTACTTACAAGTTGCATACAATATATCGAGCGAATCTTCACGTGCAGCTCTTTCAGCCGATGGTCTTCGCTGTCATCATCAGATGACAATCGTGACGCTATGTCAAATGCCTTAAACAAGCTTGAAAATCTAACAACAATGTTTGGTTAATTCTTCGAGTGTGATAATAGCTTACACTAGCGTCAAATAGCTACTCATATACACGAAAACAAAGGAAAACAATACATTACGTACTTTATTTATTAAAAATATACACCTCTACATATAAAAAGGACCTATCTACTAATAAACGCTAACGTAATAAGTAATAGTTTTATATAACACCCTTAACTCACGGTGCCAGCTTATCACGGGTTTCCGGCAGGCCGCGTAACGTAATTAGGCGTAATTATCACGGAAATGTCTCGCCTCGTTTGTTTACGCCATTTTTGAGGGAAACGGCTAATTTCTTTTTCCTGTGATATCAGGGCAGTTTTGTCCTTTTAGGTGTTTAAATAAATTAATTGCCTTGAATCTTTTTTGACCTACTACATTAAGGGGATACCTGAATTTTTCCGGGGTCCAGTGCTGCCCCCATTTGAAATAAATCTATTGAAAGGAAACGGAGATATCATTTAAAATTTTGTCTTAATCAGGCTCCAAATAACTCTTCAAATTATTTTATGAACTACTGTTGACCGTTTAAAGTGAGAACATAAAGCTTTTCTACGCACAATTGCGAAAAACGGCCACTTTTGACGTATGTGCGTAGAGAAGCTTCACGTTCTCACTTTAAACCAGTCTTTCCCAAAGTGGGCGATAACGCCCCCTTGTGGGCGCTGGAGGCTTTAAGGGGGGCGGTAACGGGCCCAGAATAAAGTTGGGGGGCGCTGATGTGATTTAAGCAATGAGTGATTTATAACTTCAGCTATTTCATATTTTAAAATTCACTGAAATTAAAATCCTCTTACTACACAACATCCATTTATTAGTTCATATTTATATCCTTTTTTATTGTACAAATATAAACTAAAAATGTAATTAATATTTATTATTTAAATGCGTTCACAACGCTATTTATATCGTTAAAGGAATCAAACACTGAAAAAATTTCGTGTTTTAAAGTTTCGCAGGTGAGGTCCCCACTTCCAATACTCTTTATTATTGTAAAATTGTATTATTATTGCTATTTTTTTATTTAAAATTAACAATGTTGATTATTGTTATTTTTTATAAAAGATACTCTAATGTACTGGTGTATGTATTATTATTGCTCTCTCTTGTAAAAAAGTCTAGTTTAGAATAAAGGTTGAATTAAACTACAGGCAAGACAAATACGTGATTCAGGTTTTTATGGTGAAAAGAATGGGGGGCGCTACAAAATAACAGATTTTTTAAAGTGGGCGTTTGACAAAATAAGTTTGGGAACCTCTGCTTTAAACTATAAACAGTAGTTCATAAAATGTTATCAATTTGTCGGAATCTTTTTTTACCCGATTAATCGAAAACTTTGAATCAATTTGGAAAATTCTTAAATTTAGAATAACTTAAAAATTTATCAAAATCGGTTGTGAAGTGTGGCTTTGGAGTCAGTTTTTAGTTTTGAAAAATTATTTCAGTGTTATGTTTATTAGGCGAAAACAAACCATGAACAGTGCAATTTTCAAAAGACATACATTTTTTTTTGTCTTTATTCCAAATGGGGTGGACAAAGCATTTTTAACAGACTTCCAAAAAGGCAGAGGTTATGAATTCGTCGCAATCTTTTTTTACATGCATGTTCTCTAATTATTCAAAAATACCTGGAACGATTTGAAAATGTTTTCGAAAAACATTATCGATTTTAAATAACTTTTAAGTATTTATTATCTATTATATATTAAGTATTTATTTACAAGTATTAATTTTAAATAGTTTGTAGTGTAGTAAGTAACTACTTACTGCACTACAAACTATTTAAAATTTACAAAATACAGAAAACAGAATTCAATTACACTTAACGAAGTGTAATTGAATTCTGTTTTCTGTTATGTGTCTTCTGTAAATTGTACCCGCTCTCTGGCCTGTGTTGTAAATTTTCCTCATATTTCAGGGTTGACTGGAAGAGATCCCTATCTGGGATAAGTCCACCTTTGTACTATACTCTAGTTCTAGCCTGTATTTTTGTCCTGTGTTTGTGTACAATAATTTTTTTACAAACAAAAACCAAAATACCAAACTTTTTTTAAAGAAAGTGGTTAAGTTTTATGGGCTGAACTTAATTCTTGCTTTTGTTTAAGAATTAACCTGTATGTTTGTATAGACAATCGGTACTGATGCTGCAATGAGCAATGCATGAAGGTGGTGGTGAGTTAAGCTACTAAGTAACGTCTTATTATAGAACTTAAACTATTTAAACAAGTTAAAGATTCAAAGATTCAAATGTTTATTCAGTAATTAGACCTTTACAGGCACTTTTACACGTCGATAAGTAAAGTTGTCTTCGAATAGAATGGAGGAAGGAAGGACTAAGGAAGTTAGTCCTAGTTTCATATTAAGGGGACACATATATTTTTCGACGTTCAGTGCCATTTGCGTTCATTCTCACTAGTACCACTGAAATTTATCCCATGGTATTACTGCAATTGTTAAGGTCGCAGTAGTGCCATTGATATATTGATGGTCCTAGTGCGACTAGAACACAACTGCGAGTCTCAGTAGTTCCATTATCAATATTTCCCAAAGAACAGCAGGGTATATTAAGGGAATGATAAAGAAATAAATTATTTAAAGGAAACGGAAGTATCATTTGAAATTTTGACTTGCTGACTCAAACCCTAGATAACCCCTTCAAACTATTACATTTTATGAGCTACTGAAGCTTTTCTACACTACGTGGTATTTAAAAGATATATATATATATATATATATATATATATTTAGTGTGCGTAGAGTATTTTTAATGTGCGTAGAAAAGCTTTACGTTCTCACTTTAAACTGTAAAGTTCATAAAATAGTTTGAAGGGCTATCTAGGCCTAAGTTAAGACAAAATTTTAAATGATATCTTCGTTTCCTTTCAAATATTTTTTCTAGGACCTTCGTGTGTTTGCCTGTGAGTCAAGTTGGGATTAAATTTTGACAGGTACTTTAGCTTAGTAAACACTATCTGAAAAATCAGATTATGGAAACGTAATTTTCTTAAAAATTCCTAAGCTATGTTGGCATCTTAGGGCACTTCAGACTAGCAACACTATGTCAGCCATAGCTGGCGGCCCTGTAAAACCATTTTTGAAACGAGGAGTCACAAAATAAACGGTTTCGTAAGGAAGAACCCATTCGTTTAAGTGCCTCAGCGTTTCGAACGTGTCACCTCCGGTCGGATACGGTCGCCGACCAGCCTCACGAGACAGTCGGCGACCAGGGTCGGGAGTATTAGCTGACACACAGTCGCTAATTTTTTTTTTCAAATGGCAATCCTGAAAAATGGAGGTAACCCCTTAACACAGGTACTTACCATACCAGTGATCGCAAGTCGGTGTCGAACAAAATAGATACAGTAAGTGTAGTGTGTACCGGGGTTAATATGTAAAAAAAAGGCTATGTGGCTAGTGGTGCAACGAAATGTGGGTATCGTTATTATCAAAAATTCGCGTTCACCATCAACATGAAACTACTACTGCACCCAGTCTGTGTGCGACCATAGGAGACATCTTTTGTGCACAAAAGATGTCTCCTATTCGAAACGTTCGACGTAACAAAAAAGCCCTGTTTTAATAATCTTTAATTATGTTGTTGTTTGAAAACCAATAAGACGGGTACTTACTGCACTTATTTAAAAAATAAAAGAAGCGTTTTCAAACTTTTATTCGTCTAAGTTTTATTCTCTTGTTTAAATTGCAAGATAGTTTTCATAATTTCTATCCTAAGTTGAAATTTTTGTTCCGTATTCATTTCTTTGAACGTCGGCAGAAGAGATTTCAAAAACGCTTGATCGTCATCAAAATTGTCAGGTTTAATATCCGTTTCTTTCTTTATCTCAATTTTTTCGAAATCTTCTTCATTCTTTTCTATTTTCTTCTTCTTTTTATCAATTTCGCTATTTGTATCTCGTTGCCTTTTAAGTTTTTCTAAAAAAATTGGTTCGATTTCTTTAAATTCTATCTGTTCATTAAAAGAAGTAGTTTCGTTATGACTAGTTTCTCCCATTTCATATTCATTTTGTGTATCAACAGAGGTATTTAATTCTGCTTGAACGAATCCTTCTATAGGATTTTTGACATATTCTTCTGAATCAGAGTGGTAAGTAAGATATTCCTGTTTTATATTAATTTCGCCATCCATCAAATTCTCATATTCAATTGGAACTGTATCGGATTGCCTAGATTTGATGGAACATGGTTCAAGGAACATTAGGGCATCGAAAAAATAGTATTTTCTCTTTTTGTGTTCATTTTTATCCAACATTCTGAGCTCTCGTCTGAAACAGTCGCGAAGTGACGTCCATTTTCTTTTCACTTCAAAATCTGCAACAAAAACGGTACATATATGTGATAAACTAACTTAATGATCACGTAAACAGACTAAAATAACTTCTAAAGAAATGTCCTACTCGTACCTATACAGTTCTCATTATAAGGCCACAATTTTTCCAATAAGGTCAGTATTGTGAGATATGCTTATTTTCATTATTATAATTCGCTACTTTCTAACAAGTCAAATCAGCTGCCATTTTTAAAAGATTTTCACATTTGGTTGGCTGTCTCGCTCGCACAATTAAACATTTTTAAAGATTATTAAAAAAAGTGACCCATTTGTAGAAAAGTGTTTCACTGACTTTCAATATTGTGGATATTTTAGACATGTTTGTATATTCTGTAGACGTTGACTACATCGAAAATTAGGTCATGAAAATTTAAAATTTTTGATGACCTAATTAATTCTTGATACTAATACGCATAAACAATAAAAAAACATGTCTACAATGTTTAACATATAATTATATAGAAAGTTAGTGAAACACTTTTCTACAAATGAGTCACATTTTTTAATAATCGAGCGAGACAGCCAACCAAAGGTGAAAAGCCTCTTAACGTTAAAACAAACATTTTCTATGGGATTTGTACGAAATACCAACTAATGTTTCTAGGAGTCAAATTGTCTAAGAGCAAAAAAGTTACTTTCTTAAGACGAAGTGGTAGCTAAAGTGGCGCCCTCATTTGAAATAAATTGTTTAAAACTAAATATGGTGATAATTAAAAATTTGATTTGTATCACTGTCTAGAAAGACCTTTAAACTATTTTATAAATAACCTTTGAAAGTAATATTGGTAGTCCGCCTTATTTTAAAACTGTTTTTCGCCAAAAGTGGCCACTTTTGGCGAAAAACAGTTTTAAAACAAGACGGACTATTAGTAATAATTTCAAAGGTTATTCATAAAATAGTTTGAAGGTCTTTCTAGACATTTATACAAATCAAATTTTTAATTATCACCATATTTAGTTTTAAACAATTTATTTCAAATGAGGGCGCCACTTTAGCTAACACTTCGTCTTACAGAGTTAATCTGACATAAATGGGTATCTTGTGTCTATTTCCCTCTGATAGGAATTCACTGTTGCAAGAATGAGACTTCACTACACGTCAAAAGTGAAAAGTAACCTATTTGCTGCATAATACGACTAAATTTTAATGACATTTTTTTATGACATTGACCTATGTTTATGATGACTTTTTTATATAGTAGTCATAAACTTAATGGCGTTTAATTCATACAAAAATTCGCAACTACGTTTCAAAACCAGTTATACTTTTGACACTTCAACCCACAATCTATACATACCTCCTATATCTATGCAAATAGCGCTCTTGTTATCAGTTTTACTGCAATAATAAATCTAAAATCACGTTGAAAATGGATATGATCAATGACAACTTGACAAGTGACATTATTTTGTGACGTTTTATTTTATTTACAAATAAATAAATAAATATATAGGGACAAATTATGTACACTGATTGAGCTAGCCCCAAAGTAAGTTCGAGACTTGTGTTATGGGATACTAACTCAACGGTACTATATTTTATAACAAATACATATATAGATAAACATCCAAGACCCAGGACAATTTGAAAAAGGCCATTTTCCAACTTGCCCCTAAGACTTGCCCTGACCGGGGATCGAACCCGGCACCTCTGGGTGGCGGACTATCATGGTGAACACTACGCCACGAAGGTCGACAATACCAAACAATTTATTTATGACCAATAAAAATACCCAATTCTTACTTTACGCAAAAAATATTTATTACGAATTAAATAAATTAATAATAAGAATAAAAGCTTGTTTACAATAAAATAACTGAAGTACACTTTATTTTATAATTAAATCTTGTTTGTAGAGGAGTCCTATAATGGCTTTGTTTCCTTCATGTCTTCCAGTGTAATTTGGTCCCTCAATCATACTGCATATTAAACTCAGGGGGATCAGCTTACACTGGTAATTGTACTTTATTTTATAATTAAATCTTGTTTGTAGAGGAGTCCTATAATGGCTTTGTTTCCTTCATGTCTTCCAGTGTAATTTGGTCTCTCGATCATACTGAATAAATAAACTCAGGAGGATCAGCTTATATTGGTAATTGTATATACGTACACGATTGAGGGAAAGTCGAAAACACAGAAAGGGATTTATTCTTTGTAGCGATGCATCCGATACCGATACCGATACCGATATATCGGCGATACTTCGGGTTAGCCGATATATCGGTATCGACGATATTTTTATGACCGATTCAACGATACTTTTTTTTAAAATCGCCTTTATCCGGCAAACTTAAGATTACTTTTTTTTAAATAAAAATGTTATTAATGTTAATTACTAAAATTTATAATAATTATCTAATATCGACCTATGTAACTACTTTTCATATTAATAAAAAAATAATCCGACTGGTGATTTATTTATTTTATCTTCATGTTTGATTCAATTAACGTATCGGTATCGGTATCGGTATCGCCGATATTTGTATAAGAGTATCGGTATCGGTATCGTATCGGCGAAAAGGCGTATCGATGCAACCCTAATTCTTTGCAAAAACACGTTCATGCTCTTTGTTTTAATCACACTTCTGTTACTTGCGGGGTATACAGAGCACAGGAACGTAGGTGAAAAAGGGAATCAAAGTGACAGGTTGAAGCAGATTTTTTCATATATATTTTCCACTTTTTACGATTATTACGGCAAGAGAAACGGCTGGTAAATTCTGAATTATTTATCATTACATTAACTAAGTACATTTGCTTATTATTTATACCTTTTTTTTTACAATATATTGGTTTAGGCATTTGTCCTCAATCTCACCTGATGGTAAGCGACGATGAAGACTAGGATGAAGCATGCCTATCCAAAATAATAATCCGCTACATACACACATACCTACTATCACGTTTTATAGATAACGGGATTCGCATTTTCGCCCATACCCTCGATCGGCTTCTACCATTTGCGCGGGAAGAGAATCAGCTGGTACACTCAAGTTTGTCTTTTTCCCAAGCCAGCATGGAAGGAATCTGCTTGCTTTCAATAATTCAAATGGATACTAATATATTATATTATTATTAGTACTAATAATCTTTCAAAATTACATATTTTGCGCCTCCTTCAAAAGACTTCTTAGACATCACCAGTAGGTTGACTGGTAGATAATGCCTATGGCTTTAAGAGCGGCCTTCCCGTCTCACTTTTCATACAAACGCTCGTACGTGATTATGGCGTTGTATCTGTTATTTCTAGGTTTCTATCGAAATAAAAAAAATAGAAAAACAAAGCCACGCACATACGCCAAAAGTGTCAGTTTTTCGCAATTGTGCGTAGAAAAGCTTCACGTTCTCACTTTAAACTGTAAAGAATAGTTCATAAAATAGTTTGAAGGGTTATCTAGGGTCTGATCAAGACAAAATTTTAAATGAAATCTCCGTTTCCTTTCAATAGATTTATTTCAAATGGGGGCAGCACTGGACCCCGGAAAATTCAGGTAGCCCCTTAAGTACCAATTTTTATCCATAATTTGGGGCTGGCTCAATCAGTGTAATTTTTCCGTGTATTTATTTATAATGATAAGTAACATTAATCAATGACGATAACATACCAATAATTTCATTTTGACTCAGGCTTTTACCGCAAAAACTACGTAATTAGGAAATTCCGTAGATAAAAAAAAAACAATTTTGGTCCTGTTAATAGAGTTTGGACTAACGAACCCCATCGCTGCCGTTTTGGAGGAGACGTCAATCCTCTGGGTCACCATGGCTTGGCTTGCCGCCGCAGTGCAGGTCGTTTCTCGCGTCATACTGCCATGAATGACGTCATCTCGACGTCGTCGTCATCGACGTTTCTGGGGACCTACTCGTAAGAGCTGGTGCGCATTTTGGCCAGAGATTAAGTCTGGCCGTACAACGAGGCAGTGCTGCCAGTCTCTTAGGCACCCTGCCTTGCGACCGTAGCGACCTGGGGTCTACTTTTTATATAATATAATGTTTTATTTTTAATTACATATATTTTAATTTATAGGTAGGTTATTTTGTTTTTAGTTTAATTATTTATTTTATGTATTGTGCTGTGTATAATTTATTCTGGAATAAATGAGTATAATAATATAATAAAACGTCACAAAATATTTAACTTTTCATGATCATGTAAATTTTTAACGTGATTTAGATTTATTATTGAGGAAAAACTGATATTAAGAGTAAGAATGCTATTTGACTCCAAGAAGCTATTAACGTCATTAGTCTATATTTCATATCATTTATTCATTCAATAATCATTACATTGTTAGGTATTATCACTATTGCACTATGGCAAACTGTTGAAACACCACAATATGTATCATCTTTATAACACAGTTGTGCAATAAATAAGTTTAACTTGATTTGATTACATACAAATCTCAAAGAAAACGTTTGTTTTGACGTTTAGAAAAAAATGTCATCAGAGTTGTTGGTTGAAAGTAGGGAATCCGCTATTTTCCAACAAGTCAAATCAGATACTTTTGTTAAACGTCAAAACAAACAATTCCTATGGGATTTTTATGAAATACAGGCCTCAAATAGCGCTCTTATTTACAGTTTTTCTACAATAATAAATCGAAAACCACGTTAAAATCGATATGTTTAAAGACAAGTGACATTATTTGGCGACGTTTTATTTTGTTATCAGTACAAAATAAATCATTTTTTACCTAGAAAAATACCCAATTGTAGCGCGCGGACAACGCCTTGTACTTATTTATAATGTAGTGACGACTCAATACTCACAGAAATCAGTCCTCTCGCTCTCGGCTAACGCGTCCCACTCAGGTATCATCGTGTTCGTCTTGCACACCTCACGACACACTTCCACCCATTCCCGTTCCTTCACCTTCTTATCCCGATACTCTGGAATTGAAGTATCGTACAAACACTTTCGTTTTTTCACTTCTTCAATCAATTTCTCAATAGAAAATTCTAGCTTTGACATTTTGTCAAAAGAAATATACGTCGTGCGTCTGTGACGGGCGGCAGTGGCCGACTAATCGACGTTGTCGGTCCCTGTCTGTGCGTGGCGTTCGGTATCTTCTGTCTCGCTTGCCGACGTTTTGTGGGGGAGAGTCGGGCGGGGTCGGGTGACCTGTTCGTGGGACGGCATTGATAACGAGCCGAGTGCGAGTCAAGAGAATGTTTTGTCGGTTGCCGTTTCGTGCATTTACCAATTCATAATTTATTGATGTTTATTGTTATACCCACTTAAAAGGATTTAAGTACTACGTACCTACATATTACGTCGGTAAATTTGTAAGTCGTAACATATTACGTGTACGTGATAATAAAACATCACAAAGTAGGTAAATCATATTCATTATAACGCGTTTTTGATATTATGAGCGCTATTTAACTCCAAAAGTGCCACTTTTCAAACGCGGAGTCATGTAAACGAATGGTTTTTCCATATAAAAAACGTTCGTTTAGTGACTCCGCGTTTGAAAAATCGTACCACTAGAAACGTTGACGCCACGGATTGGCATTTCATGCGTTTTTTGTTTATATAACAAAAAGGATCTGAAGTGCCATTTTTGAAACGCGGAATGACCTAAATGAATGGTTTTTTCATACAAAAAATGGCACCACTGATTTGACTTGTTGGAAAACGTATTACATCTAACCTACAGAGCTTTTGTAGATCCGATGGATACAGGCACGAGACAAATTAGTAGGTACGACAATAAATAAGTAGATACATATCTACAAAGTCAAAAGTATAAACCAAAATATTTCGTGTTCGGTTGTTGTTTTGACGACCTTCGTGGCGAAATGTTCAACCCGCCAATCCGGAGGTGCTGGGTTCGATCCCCAGACAGGGCAAGTTGGAAAATGGCCTTTCTCGAATTGTCCTGGGTCTTGGGTGTTTATCTATATATATGTATTTATCATAAAATATAGTATCGTTGAGTTAGTGCCCCATAACACAAGCTTAAGCTTACTTTGGGGCCAGCTCAATCTGTGTGATTTGTCAGTATATACTTATTTACGCTGTCGAAATCCAATCAAAAATGTAATGTATGTATGTAGGAGATACCTGAAAATACGACGGGACGGCCTCTTATAATAAAGAGTAAATTTACGTAACCATTTTTATTATTATTATCTAAGGCTTCTACAGCCGCGGGTGGGCCTGGGCCTGATCAAGTATTTTCTTCCAGATATTTCTATTTTGTGCTTCTGTCTCCAGCTTATGACGCCGACACTTTTAAGATCCTGTTCGACGCCATCCAGCTATCTAAGCTTGGGTCTGCCTCGGCTTCTGCGACCCTCAGGTCGAGTCTCCAGTAAGCGTTTTGGTACTCTGGCCTCGTCCATTCTTGTTCTCGCTACATGACCTGCCCATCGTAGACGTCCAGTCTTAATGGTTTTAATGACGTTAGGCTCGTCGTACAACTGGTACAGCTCGTGGTTGTATCGCGAACGCCATCTCTCATGTTCAAATACAGCTCCGTAGATCCGCCGAAGTATCTTTCGCTTGAATACCAACAGGCGGTCCTCTTCCTTTCTACTCAGAACCCAGCATTCAGAACCGTATGTCAATATGGGCTTCAGTAGGGTTTTGTACAACGGAATCTTAGTTTTTCGTAACCATATTATTTTTAATAACTGAACAACAAAGAAAAGAGTCCTTTTAATCAAATCCATTGACTAAAAAGAAGCGATTAAGAAAATGATATGAAAACAACCCCAATGCCTTTTAACGAGACTCGAAAACGATTCTAATCCAAATAAACACTTGTACATAAAAACTAGTTCAACCCTTTATTTGGTCATATTCTGTTTATTTGCGCCTTTACGGTTATGTCACAAAACAGTGAGGGAAGAGAAGCAAAACCAGTGACATTTTTTTACTCGACTACGGCAAAGCCAAGAGGAAGGGTAACCATTTTAGTAGTCAATGTATGTATGTGGGTATTTATGTCTGTTCCACCATAGCGTCTGAATCGCTGCTCCGGTTTTCCTGTAATCTACAAGCAATGAACTATATTCAGTTTTTTTTTCAAAATTTTAGGCTCAATAGATTCGGAGATCAGGGCTTTTATGAATAAAATCAGAACTTTTTTTTACAATAATAACAAAAACATATTTGCGTTCCCCATAATAGGCCCTTTCATTTGATATATAACACAGTAAGGTTTGCAAAAAGATCATTTTTGGGGGACAAATTAGAAAATAAAAGTATTTTCTAATTTGTCCCACAAAAATGATCTTTTTTTGAAAAAATATTTACTGCACATCTGTGTTTGGGTCATAGGATTATACAATCCTAATAAATTTCACCTGATTTGGTCCTGTAGATTCGGGGAAAATTGGCTGTGATAGACGGCCGGACAGAAGACTCACGCGTGATCCTATAAGGGTTACGTTTTTTAATTTTTGTACGGTACCCTAAAAATCTAAATTCTTTCCTCAATGTAGATCTTGTGCTAACTCTTAGTTTCATTTGATTTGTGTGGTGGAGGTTGACATTATTTTATATAACATTGGGATTATAACTATGTACAAAAATAAATTATAGAATGAATATCTAGAAGCGAAAGCAGTACCTAAGTAAGGAAGGCCTAGAATGCATGACTGGTGAGGCGTATTTAGAAAATGATGTTGTTTAGATTGAATGAGACAAGCAAGAAATAGAAAAGAGTGGAAAAAGAAGGGGAGACCTAAGCCGCAGAAGCAATTTCCATTAATAACAGAAAGGGAAATGTGTTTATAAACATTAATTAATTAAATATATTATAAAAATTAAGCATTTAAATTTAAATATTATGTTTATAATAATAACGTTCATTTTTTCGAAGAATTCGTATATACTTACTACAACAATAATTGTATCAGTAAAACCAAAAGTTAAAGTATCAAAGTAACCAGTTTAAAAAATATAAACATGCATTTTTACTACTACTCGACTTAAGATTGAATTAGTATACAGTTTAGATGGCTTTTAAATATGTTTTACGAATTAAATTTATTGAACTTAAATAAAATTACTTAATTTTTTTTTTTTTTGTAACAAATTGCTAGTATCCGCAACACGCTTCGTCAAAATATTCACAGTTTGTAATCCGCAACATGCTTCGTCAACATTTTACAATGTTTTATAACGAATATTATTTATTTATTATTTCTGTACTTTGAATGTTTTGTGTGTTTACGGTTATGGGCGCGGGGAGTTTGCAGACCATTGTTTCCAAGGGCCCTTGTCACACTTTTTGCCCCAGAAATGTGAAAATGGCCGCATTTAGGGGTCTTTTGTTTTAGTTTTTGAACGTTTTGTAAGCCATTACGCCTGATATTTGAGTTACATAGAGTTTATGGGTAGCAGTTTCTTTTTGCGAGTTTGGAACTTTTAATAAAATAGTTTTTTACGAATACGTGAAATGATTACCTAACACATGTTTTCCAAATTTTTATTTAACTGACTTTCAAAAAGGACTTTTTGGACTTTCAAAAAGGAGAATTTGTCGCGACCTTCTTTTTTAGAGGGCCGTACTCAAAGGGTAAAAACTAAAGGTAATAAATACTAAAAACAGAATAAAACGAATATTTAAAATGGGGCTTCCATCAACAAACTCGATTTTTAAAGTTAATAAGTCTCGTTACGGTTTGGCCGATAATTTTTCCTATTAAAGCCTCTGCTCGACTTCTTTTTTTTGTGTCGATGGTACTACCATATTTGGTCTCTCCAGTATCGGATCACATCGATAGCTATGTCATTGCGGCCATCAGGTCTTCCCAAGTGCAGGTGTTCGGGCACCAGTTTATACAGAGAATCCACACTGGCCAAAAGTTTTGCGAACTGTTTATCATATTCCACCAGACCAAATTATCTTTACAACAGCCCACCTGAGTTCTTAGTCTGTTTTACGACTTCCAAATGGGCCAGGGCTGTACTAAATGCTAATAACGATAGACTAAATGCGTCTCCTAAAGAAAGGGTCTGCCCATATCATCATCCTAGGTAGACAGACACCCGTCTATCTAGCTACGTAGTAGTAAGCTGGTGATAAGATAAGATAAAATTTCTTTATTGCACCAGCTAAGTGTGACAATAATCAAAAGTACATTTAAAATATAGTACAAATGCGGACTAATCTAGTTCTATGGTTAGGAATATCTTTTTGGCAAAATATCGACACATGTGCAGACTATAGACTTTTCTGAAATCATATTGTCTATGTTCCTATATCTTTCGGGACTATTAACAGTATAGGAGTAAAGAAAAGTATTTACACAGTTGACCCATTAATCTGTTTCCTTTACCTAATTATGTACCTTATTTCATTTAAATTAAAGATCGCCGCTCTTGTCGATGGAGTTTCTTCCATTCCTGTCTGTCGTCCAGCCTTTTGACGTCTTGGTACGGCACCACTTCTTCTTTCTCCTTTATTTGCTATAAAGGAGAAAGTAGGAGTGGTGTCGTACCAAGACGTCAAAAGGCCTCCTGTCTGTCCTCAGCCAGCCTTTTGACGTCTTGGTACGACACCACTCCTACTTTCTCCTTTATAAGAGAAAGTAGGAGTACTACTACAACTACTTTTTCCTTTATAAAGGAGAAAGTAGGAGTAGCTTTCACGCCCACCTTTTAAAGTCCCTTTCCTCATAAAGTCATCTTTATTGAGTTCTTCTCTTCATAGAAACATATTTATATATTAGTATAAGTAGATGTATATGTAAGTATTGTATACTCGTAAGTAGATATTTATTCTAAAATTTATATATAATAGGTATATAATGTAATTGTATATTATATATAGCAATATTTAATAATGTATGAATATATGTATTGATTTTTTGTGCCGCATAATTTTCTTTGTTTATCCCTATGGTTGACTGGGAGAAAATGCTTTTAGCATTAAGTCCGCCATTTGTTGAAAGTATATTTGTACTTTGGAACAATAAAGTTTGATAAAATAAAATAAAAAGCTGTGTCCGGGATTTTGTCTCCCCCTTCTTTCTTTTATTTTATTATCTATCTATCTAACTGTCTTATATTATCTAGCCTTCTAAGCTGGTCTGAGAAAAAAGAAAAATCTAAGAATGTAGCAGCTGCTTCTCTCCCCGCGCAGATCGTAGGAGCCGATTGAAGGAATGGACGAAAATGCGAATCAAGCACTAATTAGGCAATGCGGCTAGCAACTTATCACTATTTTGATTTCGGCCTTCACCTTCTCGCCCACCGTCATGCTAAACGGCCCCAGGCTCTATTTGCTTATAAGCAGTTTGTCTCAAAAAAAAGTTTGTATGTATTTATGTTTCTATCTATCTACCTCACTTAATCGTCTCTTTAGTACGACATGCAAGCAAGGGCGGATCCAAGTTTTTTTTCTGGGAGGGGGGGGGGGGGGCACAAGGGGCAAACGGGCAAAAAAACTACAATAACTGTTCAAGTTTATTTTCACACGTTCAAGTAGGTACTTATTATCTTTAGAACAATTAATTGTTTCATAAAGACTTTATTAGCGTCAATTTTTTCCGCAGCGTCTTGATGGATATGCATTACAGCCAGTCTATTCAAATGCTCTTCTGTCATCCTGTTGCAAAGATATGCTTTTAAGTAAGTATTTACTGTGATAGAATCTCCACAGTACATAAAAATATCGTCTGGGAGGGGGGCACGTGCCCCCGTGCCCCCCCCCCCCCCCCCTAAATCCGCTACTGCATGCAAGGGAGACAATGTATAATCGTGGAAAGTTAATATCGTTATATCTTTCTAATTCCTTTACGAATAAGATATAACATAGATATAGGAAGTATATAGATTCCGCGTTGAAGTCTCAAAAGTATAACCTGTTTTGAAACGTAGTGGCGTATTTTTATATTCTAAATCTTTGTATTTTTGTATGAAATAGGTACGCCCATGAAGGTATAGCCTATATAGTCATGGGTACGACCATGGGTACGACAATACGTGTATGACTGTACTAAAAACAAAAGTCAACTAAACACAAGTCAATGTCATTAAAATTTTGTCGTATTATGCAGCAAATAATTTACTTTTTACTTTTGACGTTTAGCGAAGTCTCATTCTTGCAAAGTAAATTCCCTTAAGAGGGAATGAGACACAACATGGGTTTTATGTCAGATTATCTCTTAAAGTAGGTACCTTCTTTGGAAAATAACGCCATAATTTTCCTGCAAACAAGGAAGTACCGTTGGGTAAGAGAGTTTCCAACGAAAAAACAACACGCGTCAAACATCGGAAATCGGATATAAAAATACAGCCACTACAATACCATTAGACACGGCAATAATTTCGTTCCGATAATATCCGAGGGAGGGAAAAAGGATCAATATATAAGATATACGGCAGGATATCGCCTTTCATATATCAAGAGTCTCGTATTAATTGTGAAGTATACGGTTATGAGCATTGCTTCGTCATATCTAGAACAAAAGTAGACAAAAAGTCTAGCCTTACGTAACGGCTGAAGATTACATAACTATCTAATAAATCAGTTGGTATAATGTTGTTTGCGTGACTTTGGTTAAGTTGAGATTGTTAGGTAAAGAGAATAAGTACTAGCACTCACTTACAGAAGTCTCAATCAACACAGAAATTCAAAGAAATATTTACTCAATGTGGTTAGTGATATGGTTTAATTTAGCTCGCGTCAAAACTCAGCACCTTTTCGTTTAGATACCCACAAATCCATTGCATGCCAATTTCATTCTTATCACTCTGGACAAACGATTTACAATTATAAATATAATTGAATTTCCCACTCCAAAGTGGACACAGACCTGACTACGTTTTTGTAAGGTACCTACGTTGCTGGAGCGGTTAAAGAGCCAGTTATTTGGCTATCCAGAGAATTTCATAAACTGTTTATTTTTTTAAAATTGGCAAATATTTTAATCCAGGTAATTTAAAAAAAAAAAAGCTATCACAAACCTCCTAAGATTGGAAAATTTCATTAAATATTGGAAAATGGAGAACATTGAATCTATGTATTTTAAACCTACGGGTAAGTACAATGCGACAGAAATGAGTTGAACAAAAATGGTTTTTTCAAAGCATTTTTGTACAAGTTACTCGTAAATTGAACCAAAATGGCGGTCGTGGGCACATTATTTGTACCTGCGCCGATAACCGCCACTTTAGTTCAATCTAAGTGCCGGAATTTTTTTCAAAATTGCTTCGAATGCCGCCATTTTTGTTCAACATGTTTTTGTCGCATTGTAGGTCCTTTATATAAATTCTATTATGTATATTTATCTATAATAAAGAGCTATGCTCTTGTCGGTGGTGTATGAATTTCTTCCATTTGTCTCTCTCGTCTGTCAAGCGTTTTACTATGTACATATAAGCAATAAATATACTATAAATTGTATATACATACTAAATAAATAAAATAAATAAATATATAGGGACAAATTACACTGATTGAGCTAGCCCCAAAGTAAGTTCGAGACTTGTGTTATGGGATACGAACTCAACGATACTATACTTTATAACAAAAACATATTATATAGATAAACACTAAGACCCCGGACAATTTGAAAAAGGCCATTTTCCAACTTGCCCTGACCGGGGATCGAACCCGGGTCCTCTGGGTGGCGGACTAGCATGGTGACCACTACGCTACGGAGGTCGTCAATATATTAGACATATATATAGTCATCATCATCGAAGCGTATTCCCGGTTGCTTCCTCAGCAGTAACGCTTCAGAGCCCGGGGTCCGCTATCTTACCAAGGAGATTTGACGAGGTTGCTGGTTTTTACACAGAGCGACTGCCGTCTGACCTCCACAACCCAAAGGGCAAACCAGGAACCAATCCTTGGATAGTTTGATGATCAAACGCTAGGTGGCGTTCGGGACCCACAGTTTTACGTGCCTTCCGAAACACGGAATCATCTTTCTTTTTCGGATAATCAGGTGATTCAAGCCTGCAATATCCTATCCAGACTGGAAACAACTTTTCACAAAGTATGCTTCCCAGTAGGAATCGAACCCATGACCTCCGGGTCACAAGGCGAACGCCTTGACCACTGGACAGCGGAGGCAGTCATTAGACATATATATAGTATATATAATAATATATATAGGTACAATTTTATCATTTTTCTACAAAATGCGGCGTGCAACACTTCCTACCAACATTTAAAATTAATGTTGATTCGTTCCCAAAAGTCGACAAGGCTCACTTAAAAATTCTTTGTCTCGATTCGGGACACGACCTAATTCTGCGGACGCCTTAATTTTCTCCAATCCCAATCTTGCACGATACAGATCACGTCAAGACTGAAGGAATTAGGGTGACGAACGAACTCAGGGCGCATATTTTTGAACCGAGAAGTCATACAAAAAAAAAGGCTAATTCGTTTCAGTGCCACTTCAATCGAAGGATTCGCAAAGAGCAGTCTTTACCACTCGTTGCCGCTATTGTCAAAGAAACCTTAGTCATGGATGTCACGCGAATTTCGTTTCGTTCTACGTTGCTTTTCTTTACTCAATTAAAACATCATCAAGTTGTTTTAATTAACCAGATGTTGTTTTCCATGGCTGGACAAACCCCTCTTTTTGCAATCTATACCGAGCAATATGCTGCCCACTCAAGAAACTAACAGAAGTGACGTTATATGTTTCACTGTCTCTTCATTTCAAAAATAAGTCTCCAGCTCCGTGTATTTGGGACTAACAATTCTGTGATCTCACTTTTTACTCCAAGATTTCATTTTTATTTGCCTTCGGTTTGTGGATAGGTGCAAGTTGGGAGTTTATTGTAATTATTATTGCTGGGCAGAAAGGGCGAGAGGAGGCGTAAAAGATAATAATAGGTCACTCTTTTTTAGGGTTCCGTACCCAAAGGTTGAAAACGAGACCCTATTACTAAGACTCCGCTGTCCGTCTGTCTGTCGGTCCGTCTGGCACGTGGCTGTATCTCACGAGCTAGCTAGACAATTGAAATTTTCACAAATGATGTGACGCTATAACAACACATACTAGAAACAGAATAAAATTAATATTTAAGGGGTGCTCCTATGCAACAAACGGATGGTTTTATAGATAATGGTACGGAACCCTTCGAGCGCTAGTCCGACTCGCACTAAGTTGGTTATTTGATTAAAAATGAGAGAAATAGATATTATAAATATGTGATAAAAGTACGGGTTCTCACGTAGAAAGTAGCTACTGATCGTGTTTCATGGGGCGAGGTCATACGCACTGTTAGTCCGGGCCGCTTTGTTCTTATAAAAAAAAAACAATTTTATTTTAACCCGAACTTAATTTATTTACTTTTAACTTTTTCACTACAATTACTTTATAAACTGACGCCACTTCACTTTGGTTTATTTAAAACTTAAAGCATCGCGGTGGACCATGGGGTGCGTTGTGGCTCCCTAGTCACTAGAACCCTATTCGGAGGGGTTGAGCCGGGTCCGAAGAGCAGCAGAATGACGACTGACTAAAAACTAGAATTCTACTGATTATATAGCCATATATTGCCGATTAGTCTTAAAATTTTGGCAATTTAGCAGATCAGCAATATATGTTTATAGATTAAGTATGTAACAGCACGTCTCATCACATTCGCGGTGCGGAAGACCTCCGGATTAGGTCGAAACATGACGGCCAGTAGCTGACTTTCTACGTATGATCATCGCACTTCCTTCATGGGCAAGTATTTCCAAGTCCAGGCTATCCTGCTATGGAATGCCCTTCCGGAGTCTATAAAAAGAGCTCCTAGTCGTTTGGCTTTCAAACAAGCGGTACATAAATTTTTTCTACAGCAGTCCTAGCCTCAGTCATCCTGATATTTGTATTCATTTGTATGTATATTGCATATATATCTATTAATATGTACTCGTATGTTGATATATATTATGTGTTTAATGGTTTATTCTTGTATATGTAGTTATGTGGATGTTTATATTTTGTTTAATAGATCATAAATTTTATAACGCTAGCCACACATATTTTCCGCTTGGTCTTATGGTTGACCGGGAGAGAATGCCATATGGCATTCTCTCCCTCAAATTGTGCAATAAAGTTAAAATAAGCAGAATGACGACTGACTAAAAACTAGAATTCTACTGATTATATAGCCATATATTGCCGATTAGTCTTAAAATTTTGGCAATTTAGCAGATCAGCAATATATGTTTATAGATTAAGTATGTAACAGCACGTCTCATCACATTCGCGGTGCGGAAGACCTCCAGATTAGGTCGAAACATGACGGCCAGTAGCTGACTTTCTACGTATGATCATCGCACTTCCTTCATGGGCAAGTCTTTCCAAGTCCAGGCTATCCTGCTATGGAATGCCCTTCCGGAGTCTATAAGAAGAGCTCCTAGTCGTTTGGCTTTCAAACAAGCGGTACATAAATTGTTTCTACAGCAGTCCCAGCCTCAATCATCCTGATATTTGTATTCATTTGTATGTATATTGCATATATATCTATTAATATGTATATATATATATATATAGTATTTTATGTATGTTGATATATATTATATGTTTAATGGTTTATTCTTGTATATGTAATTATGTAGATGTTTATATTTTGTTTAATAGATCATAAATTTTATCACGCTAGGCACACATATTTTCCGCTTGGTCTTATGGTTGACCGGGAGAGAATGCTATATGGCATTAGGTCCGCTTCTTGTATTTTTTTTTAAATTGTGCAATACAGTTTTAATAAATAAATAAATAAAATATGATTGAGCACCCGTATCATCATCATCCGAGCGTATTCCCGGTTTCATCCTTCAGCTTCAAAGCGCGGGGTCCGCTGCCTAACCTAAGTGATTTGACACAGAGTGACTGTTTTTCTGACCTCCACCACTCAGGGTAGACCAGGAAAAAATAAATATATCCGGAAAAATCACACAGATTAAGCTACCCCAAAAGCACGTCTCGAACTTAATTCGGGTGTCAAGCTCATCCGAAGCTCTTTATACATATAAAGATAAACATCCAAGACCCAGGTCAATCTGAAAAAGACCATTTTCCATCTTGACCTAACCTAGGGTCAAACCCGGGACCTCTCGTGTGACAGTCTGACATGATGACCACTAGGACAAAGGACGTGGAATAAGGTCCTCAGCACGGAATTGTCTTTCTTTTCGGGTAATCAGGTGATACAAGCCTACAAAATCCTACCACAATGAAAACAACTTTTCAACAAGTACATATGCTTCCTAGTGGGATATGAATTGACGATATCCGGGAATAATTTTGCACGAATTGCTTTAATTATCAGTATAAAAGTACTAACGAATTTTCGACCAGGTCACGTGTCCTGACGGAAGTTTAACATTTTTTACCCATTACAAAAAAAGTGTACAACGCCGCTTAAGTTTTCACTTCAAAACTTTTGTAGCTACAGTATCACCACGTCCCAGCAACGAGCCTCCCAAACTTGGACCACGCAGTAATTTCTGGATGTCGGAATGTGCGTAATGCGAGTCGTTCCTTAAATTGGATTGATGTAATTCCTCATTACATCCTCCTCCCGGATGCCGCGCACGGTCATTCGATATGATAGATGTTTTTTCTTTAGCCATAAAGTTAAGTGTTCGGCTTTGTTGTTCGAGGGGCTGTGTTTCTTTTATTTTTTATTTATTTCGCCATTTTTACTGATGGCACAAAAGGGAATCTATTTTGCGGGGTCAAAGCTGATTGCGGATTGAGTGAGTGCTTTCTCGCGTGAGATTTATTTCATTTTTTTATGAAAATATATATATAATGCCGAGTTTCTTTGCTGATGCTTTTCTTCAGAAATATACCTAAGTATTTAATCATCATAATAATTTCAGTCCCAATATTTTTAAGAGTGTCAAAGTCAAAAATCATTTATTTACCTTTGAATGTTTGTATCACTGGATAATTGTTAATTTTTTCTTTCGATTTCGTAATAGGTAATTGTTGACGTCAGATCATTTACTTACAACTAAGTTTACTGCCGCTTCCTAAGCGCAAGTACAGAATAAGCGGTAACAAACTGTACTGCAGCATTTTCTCCAAAAACGTCAACTTACAATTAATTATACTGATAATTAAATTAGATATGTGGACTGAGAGTTCATTCATCATTATCATCATTTCAGCCGCATAACGTCCACTGCTGGTCATAGGGCTTCCCAAGGATTTCCAAAATGACTGATCAAGAGCGGCCTGCATCCATCGCTTTCCAGCGACCTTCGTCAGGTCGACTGATCACCTTGTCGATGGGTGTCCTACGCTTCGCTTGCCAGTACGCGGTCGCCATTCGAGAACCTTTTTGCCCCATCGGTTCTTCGCGCTATGTGTCCCGCCCACTTCCACTTCAACGAGCTAATCTGCTTGGCTATGTCAGTGACTTTTGTTCTCCTACAAATTTCTTCATTTCTGATTCGATCACGTAGAGAAACACCGAGCATTGCCCTCTCCATGGCGCGTTGAGCGACCTTGAGCCTTCGTATGAGACCCTTAAAAGGGTCGTTATTTCAGAGAATACATTGTTATGTCATAATTATTAATAAATAATGATGTGTGGAAGTTGCTCTCTGGTGTCAAAATTTTCAATCTGCTTTACGTGAATACTAGTTTGTGGGACAGTGATGACAGCCAAGGGCTTACCAGGTCTTGCAGCCCTGGGCTGCAGGACCCAAAGGCCATTTTTACCGTGACGGTGGGCAAGAAGGGGGCAAGAGGATTAAAAAAATGGCCAAGTGCAAGTCGGACTCGCGCACAAAGGGTTCCGTCCATCTCATCATCTTTAAAAATCACGTTTGTTGTATGGGAGCCCCCCTTAAGACGAAGTGGTAGCTCAAGTGGCGCCCTCATTTGAAATAAATTGTTTAAAACTAAATATGGCGATAATTAAAAATTTGATTTGTATAAATGTCTAGAAAGACCTTTAAACTATTTTATGAGTAACCTTTGAAATTATTACGAATTGGTAGTCCGTCTAGTTTTAAAACTGTTTTTCGCCAAAAGTGGCCACTTTTGGCGAAAAACAGTTTTAAAACTAGACGGACTACCAATATTACTTTCAATGGTTAGTCATAATATAGTTTATAGGTCTTTCTAGACATTTATACAAATCAAATTTTTAATTATCACCTTATTTAGTTTTAAACAATTTATTTCAAATGAGGGTGCCACTTTAGCTACCACTTCGTCTTAAATATTTATTTTAATTTTTATTTCATTATTTATTTATTTTAAATATTGTGTTATTATTTCAAGCGTCTTTCTGTTGCCGTTATTAATATCGAGCAAAAAAACGGCAAAAAAATCACGTTTGTTGTGTGGGACCCCCCTTAAATATTTATTTTATTCTGTTTTTAGTATTTGTTGTTAAACAGCGGGGTGTTATAAGTTTGATGCCTGTCTGTCGGTCTGTCCGTCTGTCTATCTGTGTGTGTGTCTCTTTGTGGCATCGTAGCTCTCGAACAGATGGTCCGATTTTGATGCGATTTTTTCTTCACGTGAAAGCAAGTTCCCTTGCGGTGTTTCTTAGCTATATTTGATGAAAATCCGTAAAAAAAAAGGTTAACGCTTGAAAGTGGGGCTTTTTAATTTGCCTACCAAATAAGAGATGGCGTTACGGTACGGATATCTATTGGACTACTGTAGTACCGCTACTCATCACTAGATGGCGTGCTTGAAAGTTGGAGTTTCTTAGTTTGCCTGGAAAATTTATTTAGAAAACCTATTATTATGAGCTAAGCAACGTAATATTTTCTTTTCCTCTCAATTTTGTAAGTCATGTTAACTTTTCACGCTCGGAAGTTAATTCGCGACGGAAGTTGGAAATTCCCGTCTCGATTACTTTGAGAGAACCAATCGTGTGTTAAAGTTTTGTTTTTGACGGTTTTCTGCTGTGATGAAAAGATATTAGAAACGGTATTAAAAACTGTCTGCGATATTGATATGTTTTTAATTTAATTGAATATATACTTAAGGATAGATTTTTGGGACTAATAATCCTTTGTGTTTCCATTTTTACGGGCAATTTTGCAGGCTTTTGATTTGTGGTTTGGTGCAAGATTCCTCAATTCCCTCCATCTTGCACCAATCTATGGCCTAAAATCGAATGGCGACCCTGCCAGTGCGCGCAGCTCTACAGACATCAGGCGACTAAATAAAACCAATGATTTTGCATACTCTCTCTTTATTAAAATATGTCAATATCAAATATATAGGTTCTTAAAGGTTCTTAAATATATAGGTTAAGGTTGGTCCCCGGTCAGGGCAGGTTAAAAAATGGACTTTTTCTAATTTTCCTGGGTCTAGGGTGTTTATCCATATATGTATTTGTTATAAGGTATCTTTCCCATAACACGAGTCTCGAACTTACTTTAGGGCTAGCTCAATCAGTGTAATTTGTGCCTATATATTTATTTATTTAAACCTACCTACCCTGGTTTATTTGATTGTGAGAAAAAATATCATGTCCAGAGCATTGTATTTTACAAAGGTCTATTTTTTTTCAGTTAACAAACTTTAATAAAATGATTAAATTTGTTAAATTATGGTTTTATTATTTGTTACTTAAGTATATAATATTTTTTATTACTTATGACAATGTTTTGGTGTGATATAAGGTACAAAAAACTTAATTGCATCAAATTAAATTTACAATTTCATAATGTAAAGTAAGAATAACATATAATTTATCGAAACTAAAAACAGACTTCACCCCTAAACTGCACCACCGATTTTGATAAAATTTCAATGGGACCACCTGGAAAGTATATATCCTTTCAAACAAATTAATTTTTGAAATCGGTACAGCCGTTTTCGAATAATTGGTAAAATACATAAAAGAAAGAAACATAAAAGAACGCGACGAATTGATAACCTCCACCTTTTTGGAAGTCGGTTAAAATTGAGGTACAAAAGCATATTTATCTTATTTTGTCCAAAATATATGTTTTTTAAATAATTTTTGGAAATTTCCAATACTAATTTTGTACTGTAAAATTAGTTCTCACAAACCGTTGAACTTGGTAAACACATATCCTAATTGCAAACTTTCGCAACACATAAGGATCTACCTGAAAACATACAGGACGAATTCAATTGCATGTTCAAAACGGACATGTTTTCTTACAAATATACTAACAACCAACTGTCGTAATCCTGAAATGTTAGGAGAAGTGTTCACTAGAGAAAAAGTTTTTGCTGAAGGTTGATTAAATATCAATTTACAGGTACTGGCTAATATAATCTCTTTTAACCTTTAGCACGCCAATGCTTGTTAACGTTACTTTATCCCCGACGCCAAGCCTAGTAAAAATAGTACAATTTAATTGTCAATGGAGTCAGTCACGCGACCTAAAGTGGTCAATGACGCTCTACTCTAACGGTTAATTGTGTTTTTAAATCGTGTGTTTTATTGTTCGTTATTAATGACGTGTTGCAAAAAACAAAGAAAGGGAATTTCTTGTGATAAAACTAAAAACAAGTAACTATAAAAAAAAAATAGGTATGAATGGAAAAATATTTTAAGACCATCGGTTAGATTGTTAGATTATTAAAAAATATTAAACACGTTTTTTTTGTCTTTTCTCTGAGAAACAAAACATTACAAAGGTATAGCTCATTGAAATTTCGCATTACTTCACGCCTACCTTAGAATAATAATTATTCTAAGACGCCTACGTACAATTTTTACATAGAGGTGACGTCGCAAGCCCCCACTTCAGAACTATGATGCTTCGTATCTTTGTGAATTTTTACTTTTCGGCCAACTGAAAAATATGGGTCCATTATTTTTGGATAATCTAAAAGACGAACTATTTACAATTATACTGTTCTAACCCTTTCGTGACCCCTATTAAACAAGCTTTTATCTTGAACAATGAACTTTAAAGTTTAAAGTGCTCTTTAAGAAGAATCAAACGAGCCCAAACTCTGTTATGTTGTTTTATCACAGAGTTGCCATGAACACCTTTCAGCTCAATCATCAGATCAACTCCACGGTATTATAATATTGCATTGTCACGCGATATACGTATGGTATGTGTGCAAAATTTCAACTCAATAAGAAACCGAAGTAGGTTAAAGGAGAAAATTCAAAATGGGCCCAACTCAAAGTTCAAGAAAGTCAAAGTTCCAGCTATCAGGTGGCTATTTCTATTGGTAATAGAAAAAAAGTATGAAGAAAACAAATCTTTGACAATAAAAAGTTTTAAAATAACCCTACAGGTTTTATATCGTACTAACAAATGCTCACCATTATTAGTTCTAACAATAGAAATCATAGCCGCCTGATAGCTGGAACTTTGACTTTGGGTCCAAAAATTTATGACGCCTGAATAGTCTCCTTTAACTTGCAAGATTTGATTACAGACAGACGGAAAACGAGATAGGTGAAACAAAAGAAAAACTAAAACAATTGCCGAACAGAAACTCTGATAACTGAAAATATGAATTTATTGTATCGGAAACAAAACAAACTACCAGATAGTGATATACATGCAATGCTTGAACTGTCCAGTTTTTCGCTCATATTTCCATGCAGTGTGCTCCAGCCTTAGCTTGCCTTTGCACACGTTTATTCCGAACCGATTCCCGCGATTTTCCGGATGAAAAGAACTCGTCTAAGCAATTAACCGGGTAAACACGGGACCCGGATGTAATACACTCCGTGGCAAGTTATCTTTAGGGGGAGGGTGACTATATTCTGGAACATTTTTATTTAGTCCTCAAAATTATCCAACAATGCATCATATTAAAATCTCATTGTTAGAATTGCCAATATACCTAATGAAATCTTGGTTTCTAATAGTCTTATAGTTTTAATATTTAGAAGTTTTTCACGTTACAAATATACCAGACGTCTAATCCATCACGTATACAAATAGGGGTAAAGATTTTTTTCCACTCAATGGTAGATTTAAATATCTAAGATAGGATATAACATAAAACATATAAGATAGGATAAAATTTCTTAATAGGACAGATAAGATAAAATTTCTTTGTTGAACGAACTAAGTATAACAATAATTCGAAGTTAATTTGCCAGAAAAATTTAAAAAAAAACCACCCGACACCGTCTAAGGATAAGTGGCGAAACTACATATTTTGAGATCCGTAGCGCCATCTGTTATTTGCCAGGTAAATTAAAAAACCCAGACTTTCAAGCGTCAACCCCCAATAACGTTTAAAAGGCTAAACTGATTTTAATCAATGGCTAAGAACCACCGCAATCGAACTTGTTTTCACGTAAAAAATTCGCATCGAAATCGATCTCTCCGTTCGAGAGAGCTACGATACCACAAACAGATAGACAGACCTACATTAGCAAACTTGTAATACCACTTTTTTGAGGGTTAAAAAATGGATTTAAATAAAAAAATGTGTAGAGGCGGCAGCATAATTTTCATCGTTTGTTTATTTCTAAGAACTGATTGGCTGTCGCAATCAATCTCTTTGTATGCATGGAAAAAAGAAAATATCTAAATGCATATTAAAAAGAAAATGTATAAAGAAAAATCAAGGAAAATTCTGCATCGGATCATCAAACGTTGTCACCCTTTTCGTAATCAACTGAGAATTTTCTGATATTCTGACTGTACGTATGTTGTTGCGTCGTTAAAATGAGCATGTCTTGTATTTCTTATATAATAGTAGATTATGCAATTAGTGAATAAAGGACGGATTTACTTCGAGGGCCATAGATAAATCACGAGCAGGTGAAGGATTCTAACGACTGAATCACGATCGTAGGGAGTGATTCATGATGATTGAATCACGAGCGTAGCGAGTGATTCAAGTATTAGAATCCTGAGCAATGCGAGTGATTCATGGCCCTCGATATAAATCCGCTTTATTCAAGAATTGCATACTATACTTTATACCATGACTACGAGAATAATTTTTCAAAACTAAAAACCGACTTCACCACCAAACTACAAAACCGGTTTTGATAAAAAAATTATGGGACCAAATCACAGGTATTCCCATTAAAAAAAAAAGAATATTCTAAATCGGTACTAACGTCTTCGAATAAATCGATCAACATATACATAAGATTTCGAATTGATAACCACCTCTTTTGGAAGTCGGTTAAAAAGAAAAATTTAAGCGAAAATAGACATTTAATAAAGAAAAAAGAAGGTTAAATTAATTAAAATGGACATTAAAATTGGAACAATTATTAAAATTAAAAGTAAATTGTTCTAAATTCAAACATCAAAATAGTGAATAAAAGTGCATTTTATTCACTGTTTTCGGTGAATAAAATAAACTTTTGAGAGAGGGAATGGTATAAATAAATAAATAGGGACGAATTACACTAATTGAGCTTGACTTATGAGATACTAACTCAACGATACTATATTTTATAACAAATACATATATAGATAAACATCTAAGACCCAGGACAATTTGAAAAAGGCCATTTTCCAACTTGCCGAGGATCGAACCCGGAACCTCTGGGCGGCGGCCTAGCATGGTGACCACTACGCCACGGAGGTCGAGGAGGTGTTTTACTCCTCGACAAAAAAGGGGTAGGTATTATAAGTTTGACGCTTATGTCTGTCTGTTTGTATGTGTGTCTGCCTGTGGCGTCGTAGCTCTCGAATGGTTGGACTGATATAGATGCAGTTTTTTTCACTTGGAAGCGAATTCCCTTGCGGTAATTCTTAGCTATGTTTGATGAAATTCGATTCAGTCGTTTAAATGTTATTGGGGGTTAACGCTTGAAGGTCTGAGATCTTTAATTTACCTGGCTAATTAAAGAGGCACTGCGGATTTTAATTCCACTTAACATCGGTTGTAAGGTAAGTTAATAATAGATGTAGATGTTACTTTGCGGAAGTCAAAGTTACGCACTACTCATGTGATTGGAAACACTTTGTTATATGTAGTTCCGCAACTTATTACTAGATGGTGTCGTAGAGGTTTTTTTAATTTGTCTAGCAAATTAAAAAAACCCACGACACCGAGTATAAACTTGTACTCCAACTACAATTAACAGCAAATCTTCCACGCTGATTTGGAAGAAAGGGATCCAAACATACATACATACATACTATCACGTCTTTATCCCTAACGGAGCAGAGGCAGATAGATCCCAGGACCGCAAGACTCAAAGGCCACTTTAAGCGTGATGGTGGGCGAAAAGGTATAAAAAGTACTTAAAATAGTGATGGGTTGCTAGCTGTTTAGTCTATTTAACATGATTCGCATTATCGCCCATTCCCTTGATTGGCTTGTACGGTCTGCGCGGGGAGCGAAGCAAATTCCAATTTTTCCTTTTTTCCAGACCAGGAATATAAAACTATTATAATTATATAATTGCTACTTATGTACGGTACGCCTCAAAAATGGAGTCTCAATTTCTCATTCAATTAGTAAGAAAAATTGGGACTCCATTTCTGAGGCCTACCGTACCTAGACATACGAACCTATGCATAGAGTGACACCTTCCTTATTCGTAATCCCTGACAACCACTTACTTGGAGCCCAAATGGGCATAAGCCGGGTCCCAAGACCATTTAACGGCTAAGCACATTGCTTATTACCCATTTACACACAACAAGAGACAGAATAGGGCTTAAACACTGTCTAATGTATGGGTTACTACTGTTACTATGTCTAATTGTCTATGATAATAAATTATTTAGACATGACTAGACAAAAAGAAAAAAAAACGACGGGTTACACTCCGGGAGTACCGGCAGAAGTGAAAACTTGAATATTAACAGCAGGCGCAGCGCAGGCATACATTTTCGCCGCGCCGTAGAAAGAGAGGAGGATGCTTTTTCTCCTACGCCGCGCCGGCTGTCTACTCGCCATCCGTCTTACGAATTTAAGGTCACGTGTCCTGACGCGAGTTTAAAATTTTCTACCCATTACAAAAAAAAGTGTACAACGCCGCTAAAGAAGTTTTCACTTTAAAACTATTTGACATTACTTTCTTGTAGAGATTGATATTTTTAATTTATCGACTATTGATAGTATTTAACTGTACAATGAGACACAAATAAGCTGAACAAAAATGGCGGACTTCAAAGCATTTTTGTACAAATTCCCGACATGTAAATTGAACCTAAATTGCGGTCGTCGGCGTATTATTTGTACATACCTGCGCCGATCTGCGACAAAAAATGGCGGACTTCAAAGCAAAATGGTAGCCACCATTTTGCTTTGAAGTCCGCCATTTTTGTTTAACTTATTTGTGTCGCGTTGTACTTGAGTTATATATATGTCACTGACAATGAGTTAAAGATAATCACTACTAACTGATAAAAAATATATAAAATATAATAGACAAATAAAAAATAAAATAAAAAACTTCGCCCCCAAACTACACAACCGATTTTAATAAATAAAAAAAAAAAAAAGAATTTTACATATTCGTCCAGACGTCTTCGAATAAATGATGACGTACATAAAATAATTGGCCAAGTGCGTGTCGAGCCACGCCCAGTGTCACGAATGGCAACTTTGAGTTCATGCCACTAAAAACGTGTAAAAACTAATTTTCCATTGAATTTGTATGAAGTTTTCCTTTTCGGAGTACATTTTATAAGTTGGTCGCTTATAACTTTTTAATTTGTAAACTCTACTTAGCTCTGATATATTTCCTTTAAACTTCGTTATATATATACTACTGCTGTGAATTTTTTCATATGTCCGTATATAACCGTTTAATAGATAAAGACAGATAAGGACACTTGATTCTAAGAAAAATTTGCAATATAAAACCAAATATTTCAGAAACGGATTCCTAAATGGAAAAATGATGTTTACAAGCTTCAAATATTTTTAGTCGACCTATTCAGCGGTATCCTACACGATGGGTTAGTCGAGAAAAATAAAAAACTCCTCCCTTACTTGTATTGGAGCTACCCTAAAAAATTTTGTTTTACCACTTTTTTGCCATGATTAATATACATGCCAATACCAAATTACAGCTTTCTATTACTTATAGTCTCTGGGTAAAACCGTGAACGGACAGACAGACAGTCAGACCGACATGGCGAAACTATAAGGATTCCTTGTTTACTACGGAACCCTAAAAAGATCGCGACGAATTGTCGAACACTACTACAGAGTTAGATTTTTTATTGCGTTAAAACTTCAACACATCTCCAAGTGTCTATCTATTTAATTTTCAAACACACAGTCTCACCACCCATTGCACTCGAACAAACATGAAACCTTTACTGCGAATCTCCTAATTTTTCCAACCAACTCTTTATTTACTTGACGGATTTGCTCATTAGACGCTTGTGGCAAAAATAACGCCCAGACGCGACGCAATTAAACCGACGTCTGTGTTACAAGCGCCAGCGATTTTTATTTTCAATTCATCCTTTTTACCTGACTGCACCAGAAGGAGGGTTATGTTTTTCAAGAGTATGTATATACATATAATTGTTTGGCACGCTCTGCAGCCTGAACGGCTCAATAGATTTTAGCTTGAGAAGTGTCGTTAGATTCGTATTTACTGTGTGTGAGATACTGGGTATATAAAAAGGGTAGTCGGGTTTTTTTTTTTTTTTTTAATAATGGCTTGTTCAGCCTTTTCGATAGGGACCACCTAAGGTATCAGATATTGGGGATCCGACCGGAATAACTCAGAAAAAGGACTGATAGTAACTATCAATGTTTTACATAAATAACAACTGTAAGTAAAAATGAGAGAACGAGCGAGCGCGAAGCGCGTGCAACTCGTCTCCGTTTCAGCTAGGGCACAGGTACTTCATAGAAGCGGAGTATTACTTATGCCTTCTACTACTACAGACGAAGCTATTATGAGTGGCTTAGTGGTAACCATTTAAGTCCGCCACCTAGATGTCCCGGGTTCAAGTGCGCAAAATAAATATTTTTTTTTAAATAAGGCTTGTTTTCGGGGACAAATTAGGAAATTTAAAAAAGGTTTTAAACGTTACTATATCATGTCATCAAATGAAAAGACTCATTATGAACATCTCAAATATATTTTCATCTCATCTACTAAAAAAACGATTATTTCATCCCAAAACATTTGGAGCTAAAGTCACTGCTTATTCTCTCGGGACTAAAACGTGAAAAAGAAAATCTCTAGGGATTAAAATCAATTTGAAAACTGAACACGAGTGTAATCTATGTAGAATCAAAAATAATGTTGGTAGTCCATCAAAAAAAAAGAAGAATTTTGTTTTAAAATAAAAAATAATTGGCATAAACGTCGTGACTTTTTAAATTTGGAACACATATCGTCACCATTTTTATGTTCCTCGCTTCGGAAAATGAAATAAGTATAGTTTTAAAAAAAAGCGCAATTTTTCCCTTTGATTTAAGTAATTATAGATGTTTAAGGTTATTTGTATTGACTTGTGTATCATGGAATATTAACTCAACGATTCTATATTTTATGATTAATTCATATATAGATGAACACCCCAGACCTTGGACAATATGAACAAGGCCATTTTCCAACTTGTCGTGGATGGTACCCGGACCCTCTGAACGGCGGCTAGCGTAGTGCCACTACGCTACAGCGGTCGACAAAATGTCTAGGTCTGCCCTTCAGTAATTTTTTGATTATAAATACGGGTTCACAAATCGCCTCAGCTTAGGATATACGCCAAGTCGATGAGCGCAAACAGTTTAGGTACAAACGACGGAGAAAAAAGATACGCCTACCACATCCGCTGTTTTTGCTGTTAGATAAATAGGGATTACCTACCTAACGTACGCCTATTTTCCTATAAATACAGCCCGTCACAGAAGTTTTAAGATATACTAGAGCAAGACATGTCCTTGTTTACTTACTATTCTAACCTTTACTTCTTTACTAATATATAATCGTACATTATTTTTTTAATAATTGTATTATATTTATTTATTTTTTATTTATTTGTATATTATATTTACAAACTTATTTATGTAGTTATATTGTAGTGTATATATGTTTTTTTTTTATGTAAGTGTATTTTAGAATATACGTGTCATATCATGTAAATTAAAAATAACTTTAGCTACCTATTGATTTAACTTATAGTTTTCTTTGCATCACCACCGTTATTTCTGACGCGCCTACATTCTTCTTCATCCACCGGTTGTCTGGAAGAGATCGCTCTAAGCGATAACACCGCCCATTGTACCTATGTATTTAAATTGTAAAACTTCTTTTTTATGTTATTTTTTTATATTGGTGTAATAAAGAGTTTATCATTCATTCATTCATTCAATATATTAATGTGAAAGTAATCTGTTTGTCAACCTGTCTGTTACCTCTTCACGCTTCAACCACTGAACCTATTTCGATGAAATTTAGTATAGATATAGTTTGAGACCCAGGGAAGGACATTAGATAGTTTTTATCCCGAAATTCCCACGGGGAGCGAAGCCCACAGGCACAGTTAGTAAAATATATAGCATTATATCTCGAGATGAGCCATCTTTATGTTTGCTTTATCTTTGAACATGGATATGCAGTTTACAAATGCGCAAGCAATCAAGTATTGTTTTAACAAAATCCTGGGGCGGTACACATGATTACAAGGCAGATATAATTCGGTTGTGTAAAAGCCCGCAGTACTGCGGGCTTTTAAGAGAATGGCATGCGTCACGGGTGTGGAGCTCCAGGAGATTGTTGTCCATTTTTGTGAACTAAAAGTCCATTAAAATATCGTCATACAAGTATTCAAGAATAATGATTAAAAGTATCATTACGAACAGTGCACTAAATGAGTTATCTGGATATTTGTGAATATTATGTGTTAATCACCTAAAAACTATAGTGATCAATCATGAAGACCATTCTGTTCCGACATATATATTATAGCTACGACTGTGTCGGGCTTAAGCATTGGATACACAATTTATTATTTGCGTGTAGAGCCGGTTTTTATCATGTCTGAAAGATCTAGACATAATCTGGCCTTGAATTAAATAAATACGCCTAAATTTATTCAAGAGAAAAATATTACTTACTTTTTTATCAGATTTTATGAAGGAAGAGGTTTTTAATTCATCGAAATAATACTTAATTTGGAGTAGAATTTTGAACCGACTTCAAAAAGGGAAGTGTAAAATAGGTGCCTGAGAAAAAGAGGGAAATTGGTATATATCTATTTATTTGTAACTGCTTAGTAGCTAAGGCGCGTAAGCCTTAGCTAATTACAAAAACACACAGAGACCGGACATTGTCCAAATTTCCTTTTATACTATCTATACTAGTACAATATGACAGGGAAACAGAGACCGGACATTGTCCAAATTTCCTTTTATGCTATCTATACTATACAATATGACATCTAGTGGCGACTACTTGAATTACTTATTTACAGGGATGCTACAAGCATCAAGCATTGATACAATATTAAAAACTAGGGTACTTAATACCTACTTAATGCAATGCAAGCCATATAGATGGCGCTTGTGTTCAACAGGAAGTTTATCGATTCGAATGTGTGTATGATTTTTTATGTAGGTATATTTCTCGGTTATTCGAAGACGCCTGGACCAACTTGTCCGGTGGTTCCGTGGAAATTTTATCAAAATCAGTTGTGTAAAAAAATTATGTTTGAGTAAAGTAGGTAGTGGCGGTATAGACTAAACATTAGAGTTAAAAAAACAAAACATTAGAGTTGATCGAATTATTCATTTGAAACCATATTCGTATTATTCGATTGTGGAAAATACATACTAATAGCTCGACTTAGACTCAGGAGTTCGCAGATGAATAAAAACGACAAATATCTAAAACTTGGCTTCACTGTTGTTAAGACGAAGTGGTAGCTAAAGCGGCGCCCTCATTTGAAATAAATTGTTTAAAACTAAATATGGTAATAATTAAAAATTTGATTTGTATAACTGTCTAGAAAGACCTTTAAACTATTTTATGAATAACCTTTGAAAGTAATATTGGTAGTCCGTCTAGTTTTAAAACTGATTTTCGCCAAAAGTGACCACTTTTGGCGAAAAACAGTTTTAAAACTAGACGGACTATTAGTAATAATTTCAAAGGTTATTCATAAAATAGTTTAAAGGTCTTTCTAGACATTTATACAAATCAATTTTTTTATTTTCACCATATTTCGTTTTAAACAATTTATTTCAAATGAGGGCGCCACTTTAGCTACCACTTCGTCTTAACAGTGTGGCGGTAGTGACAAGAATTGAATTTGAAAAACGGATGCGACACCTTTTAAAACATTTTTCCCCGCCCTTAAAATCGTTACAATAATGAGAACAACTTAACAACTAAAACTTGATTCGCTAGTCGTTACATAACTTATTACATAATCTATACTTATTAATCATATCATTTGTTAAAACATTGATTTAATTTGCTATCTTAAATTTACAAATCTATCTATCTATATATGTATATAAAAGCGAAAATCACTCACTCACTTATTACGAAATCTTGAAACCTACTTAGCCAATTAAGATGTTTGGCAGGAAAGTAGATTGTGACTAGGAGACGTCCGCTAATGATTTTTGGATGGGTTCGATTGATCATTTTGTATTATAAATATAAAATGATCAATCGAACCCTATTTTCAAAATAATAAACAGTACATTTGGCTAAAGAGTAATTCAGTAAGAGTTCCTTTAGTCAATTGATGAATTGATAAAGAGTATTTATTATAAGAATTATGAATAATAAGTATAGATATTAATATTATGAAGTATAACTGTAAATATAAGCATTAATATCATAATACATACAAAATATTACGCCTATTTCCCACAAGTGTAGGCAGAGACTATGGACCTCCACTTGCTACGATCCTGACAGACCTCTTTCGCTTCATCTACACTCATCACTCTCTTCATACTTGCCCTTCAGTTACGGGTACTTTTTACCTCTCCCTTTTTCAGAACGTCTGCAATCTGGTCGAAGAATGTTCGCCGAGGTTGACCCTTTCCTGCTGTTCCTTTCATATTTGTCTCATAATTTTTTATTTTTTTTTGTTATCTTTTCATCCATCCTTTCTGCGTGCCCAAATTGGAAAATATGCATTCGAAATATTCAAATGATTAGAAATATTCGAATAACTTTAAGTTTTCGCATGACGTAAAACCTTTCGAAATATATTTTTTATATTTTTTCTCTTTTTATATATTTTTTTTATTATGAAATATAAAATCCTGAAAATATTAATCAAGTAAAATTTTTACTATTGAATAAGTATTCGAATGATTATTTCTAATAGGTACCGATATTTCATTCGAATTATTATTATTTTCATTCGAATGGTGAATGATCACTCGAATGCTGACTTTTCTATCATCCGAATAATCGATTTTTATAAAGTCAACTATCGCCCATCTCTACTGAATTTAGAGAAGAGTTATGTTGAATATTTATGTATATATAAATAGTACATATTCTGTATGTATCTTATGATTCCGTAAACAGATGATATGTTATCATCTGTTTACGGAATCATAAGATACAGGTTCACGGAAAGAAAGACGAACAACACAAATTAGAACCTTTTCGACCTTTGACGACCTCCGTGGCGTAGTGGTCACCATGCTAGTCCGCCATCCAGAGTTCCCGGGTTCGGTCCCCGGTCAGCGCAAGTTGGAAAATGGCCTTTTTCAAATTGTCCTGGGTCTTGGATGTTTATCTGTATATGTATTTGTTATAAAGAGTAGTAGAGTTAGTATCCCAAAGCACAAGTCTCGAACTTACTTTGGGATTGGCTCATTCAGTGTGTGTCCCAATATATTTATATTTATTTTCCAAACGAATCCCTAAAAATGTACCAACGTTTGAAATACTAGTTATATCTCTTGTAGATGAAAATAAATATTGTATATACTCAACACATAACCGTTCCGAACCTTGTCCTTACATAACGTTATTTACTTTGCTATATCGGAAGTCTGGAATCCGGTTATCTTCGACCGGATAAACACGGATAAAACAAATACGATCGGCCTTATCCAATCCCCGGGTAAAAAGTATTACGTATTTCTAGGAGCAATTGTATTGGATCTTAGAAAATATTTATTACAGCTAAATAAATAGCTGTTTTTTTATATTATATGTGTAATTGTGTAGTTATTTAAACATTACAGCGCCATCTATCGGTATCCAGCTTAACTAAACGGGAAACACTATAACATTGTCTAGGAATTTGACCTTATTACCTGTTTATAATTAAACTATTTAATATATTTGACAGTAACAAAACAATCGACTCTCCCATACAAGTTGCCCGGACGGCTGCACACCATTGAACGGAAATGCCGAATTATTTTTTTTATTTTGTAATTTTATAGTGTAGTGTGTATACTAGTCATACTATAGTGATCTAGTACAGCTCGTGGTTCGATTTATTAGGGGTATGTCCACGATGTATGGATGAACATCCAAGACCCAGGTCAATCTGAAATATATTATAGGTACAAGTTATTATTGTGATACGGATACATCTTCACATCTTTATCCCTGACGGGGTAGACAGAGCCCAGGGCCGTAAGACCCAAAGGCCATGCTTAGCGCGGTGGGCGTTGAGATGAAAAAAGAATTCAAAATCATGGCGGGTTGCTAGCAGCATCGCCTATTAACATGATTAAAATTTCGCCCATTCCCTTGATCGGTTTTTGCGATCTGCGCGGTAAGAGAAGCAGCTGGTACATTTTAACCTTCATATTCATTAAAATTAACAACCGTTTGCTAAACCTATTTTAGTTAAAACATGTTTTGTCCCTTTCCCTCTTTTAAATATTTGACATTGAAAGAATGAGATAACAAATATTTTAACTGAAATAGCGAACGATTGTTAATTTTTATGAATAATAATAAATATATAGGGGCTAATAACACTGATTGAGCTAGCCCCCAAGTAAGTTCGAGACTTGTGTTACGGGATACTAACTCAACGATACTATATATTTTTATAACAAATACATATATAGATGAACATCCAAGACTCAGGACAATTAGAAAAAGGCCATTTTCCAACTTGCCCTGATCGGGGATCGAAACCGGGACCTCTGGGTGGCGGACTAGTACGGTGACAACTACGCCACGAAGGTCGTCAAGGGTTATAAGGGGGTGAGTTTTTTCCTTTCTCTCAAACCAGCATGTAAGAGTTAACATTATATTGTGATAACACTGTTAACATTGTAAAAAGCATATTTATCTTGTAAACAAAGCCTTCCTGGCGATTGGGCGACCAAATACCTTCTTAATTAGTTTCTTTCGACGTTTTTTCTCAGCAGTCGTAATTGCGAAACGATATAATCAGACTAAATATTACACGAAAACGACGAAGCAGACTTATTAACGTGTAAAAGTGCCTGTAAATACCTTATTACTGAATAAATATTGGATTCTTGATTGAATTTCAATGAAAATAAATACGCGATCCACAAAAACTTAGGTAGGCAAACTGTAACAGCTGCCCTGATTTAGGCACACCTGTGTGTTTGCTGAAGCAATATAAACAAATTGTTTGGCGATACGGTAAATAAAATAAATTAAATTACTTTTCATGTCGTCTGTTCGAAAAACGATGTTTGGAGCTAAAGTTATTGCTGATTCTCTCGGGACTGAAAAGTGAAAAAGAAAATCTTAAAAGATTAAATCCAATTTGAAAACCGAACATGAATATATAATCTATGTAGAATGAAAAATAACGTTGGCAGTCTAGCAAAAAAAAAGAATTTAGTTTTAAAATATAAAATAATGGCAAAGGCGTGACCGTTTTTTAAATTTGGAATAGGTTTCGTCGTTAGCGTGGATGACTAAAGGTAAAACTATTTTGTCTTTGCTTTGGAAAAAGAAATACTTAATATGAGTCTACCTATTTGAAAAGTGCAATTTTTGTCTTTGATTATATGTAATTACAAAAGTTTAGGTTATATTGTATTGACATGTAATTAATTGTGTTGAATACTTTTTCGTAAATTTAATCCGATAGTGAATATCAAAAATAAAAAGATAAGAAGTAGTCCCTACGACAAAGTTGAGGAATAAAATGAGAAGTGAAAAATTTATCACAAGTTATCTCTCCGAAAAATTATTTCTTGGTATTTATTTAATGAAAACGGCAACAAATAAAGGTACTTATGTAACTGTCGGTTTAACTCTGGGTTATATAATATAATTAGGTATAAGAAGGTAAATTACTTTTCTTTATTTTCTGTTTTGCTTTTGCAATTTTTTTCTCATAGATTGAGATGAAAAGTCGACTGTGTTACTGTGGTCTGGTAATATTTTTATCTCGGGCTATACATAAAGCACTCCCTTAACTCAGGATTTAACAGTAGTCACTCGCTACGCTCGTGATTCATCTGTGGAATCCTTCGTTTCGCACTGGAAACAAAGTCGCGCCTTCGCCTTAAAAATATTACCTTTATCCCTTGTAGCACATCGACACGAAAAGAAGTAGCACAACCTATTATTTTATTCAGTTTAATACGATTAAAATACATATAGTACTATGTGTGAATTTACAAAAGTTGTAAAGTAAATAATCGATAAATATGTAATGTTTAGCTTTTCTATTATATTGGGTACAAAACTGTAAAAATAGAACAAGTGGAGAATAAATAAAATAAAATAAAAAATAGTATGTGTTGGGGATCGAATTGAAACTTTCATTTGGACAACTATCATATTCAGATTCAGATTTTTATTGCAAGTCACAGTTTTGATAGACGCAATGTCACAATGTTAATAGACAGAATCAACGGTTTACCGTGCCTTCCGAATCACGGAGGAGATTGAGAATGTTAATGCCAGTTGTTGTCACCTTTACAGAACGGAGTTCATTAGGATTGTTCAACTTGCGAAAATGCTAATGCCTCTTGTGGTTGGATGACCAAAAGTGGCCTAAAAAAAAAAACTCCATGCTTTGGAAGGCACGTTAAGCCGTTGGTCCCAGTTATCATCATTATGATTGCAGTTGTCAATCTGTCACCAACATTGTCATATCAGCCACAGGAAGTCCACTTCTGGGCATAGGCCGCCCAAGGGTAGTTGGAAGACGATGGATAAAGGATGCTAGTCGAATAATAAATTGTTGATTCTTAATTACACAGGGTTTATAGACTGATTTTCCATAGGCACAATGCCACACAAATAAGTTAAAAAAATGGCGAACTTCAAAGCATTTTTGTGCAAATTCCCGACACGTAAATTGAACCAAAATGGCGGTTATCGGCGCAGGTATAAATACAGGTACAACGACCGCCATTTTGGTTAAATTTACTTATTTGTGTCGCATTGTAGATACACGTCAATGACATTAAGGTTATCTCGGACAAACAATAGGATATTTAATTGGAATAATAAACTACATTTTCTTGTATTTATCAAGGATTTTTATCTAGGGCAAACATAGGTATGAATGACGTATGAGCGACTTGTGTCACCTTTAGGTGGCTTGAAAAATCGTACACCAGCGTTAGCCACTGACAACACGAAAACCCAACGAAAACCAAAACAATACGGATGTGCGCAAAAACATTTATTTTCGCTCATCAAATAGTCAGTATGGTAGGTAAGTTAAGTATCATTTCTTTTCTCTGATAAGCAAATAATGATGAAAATTTACGATAAGCTACGATTTTGAAACGCTGTATCTTTGTGAATTTTTACTACATTGCTTTTATAAAATATTGGTCTTATATTGAAAATTGAATTCAAATTTATTTAAAAAGAAACTTAAACTATTTCTAATTGACAATAATTGTTATTTTGATGTTAAGTATTTTCTCGATGACAAATTGCAATAATATTATTTAAAGGTTACCTTGATGTGTTTTATAGTAATAACAAATTGTAGTGGTCACATAGACATGTAGAAAACAATCACACGATCATAAAGATGGTTTTATGTGTACCCAAGATTTTTTTTTTTCGTTTGCGAAAACGAGGGCGTTATGAGGGTTTGAAAAAAAAAATGGAATGGTTGCGGAGCTGCACAGCTGTTTGGACTTGGTAAAATTTTGCGTGATAAATAAATGTAATTATGCAATATTACATGGTTTATATTTACGCCGTGTTGTGTAAATGCGAGTTTATACTCTGTCATATCTTTAGATCGGCTTATCTGGTCTAAATTTTCGCTGATTACACGGACAGAGGTCGGGTAGTACTAATGCTTAGATACTTCCTGAAAAATCGAATTCTATACATAGACATATTTATAATTGTACATTCAAATATATACAAGGGTGAGGTTGCGTCTATTTACTCATATACTATAGGTACACATGGAATCACAAGATACAGTTGATTCATATATCGTGTTACATTCGTCAATTAAATAAATTATAAATATGTCATATTATTCGATAGAATGACGATTGCGGAAGATCTCTATGTGAATGTAAATATATTAAATTATCTTAGATGGACACGCTATTGCATGCATGTAAATGGAGATCGGGATGCAATATTTTTTTTGCACGGTAGTAGGTCGTCGCGTCAAGATTCGGGGGTCAGACGAAGCTAATAAAAGTAACGCGGGGCAAGCAGTAGGGATCAGTCCTTGCGCGTCCTTTGCCTGACATACAAGTTTCGAGTTTAAAATCGAGTGTGTGTGATTTTGTGTTATAAATTTCATTCACCGATTTGAGCTCGTTGCTTTGTGTTCGGGTAAATTACTGTGAAGTGACGGGTCTAGAATTCTAGACTTCCTAAATATTTTATCTATACCTTTCTCACAAACCCCAAAATTCCGCTGGAGCGTTAGATAAGTACTGAATAGGTAATTTATACCGGATGTTGAGACTGGCATTCGGGCGCTTCAGGTCTTCCATTTTCCTTTCACCTAGGTATCCTAGGTCAACCTGTAGGTTTACAGAGGGTTGACCTTATCCTAATATATCCCTAGATTAGTTCTTATTTGCATATCCTACACAAGTCGCTTTACACACACACACGTTTAACTTCTCACACAACTGTTATGAGCGTGGTGGCTAATAACAGACCCTAGGTTCACACTAGGTCTTACAATAGACTAGAGTTAGGTTAGGCAAGCGGTTGCGGCTGCTTTTAGGTCAGTTTAGACGTAGGTTCGTGATTAGGTTCGTTATCGGAATATAGTGAGGTTTTGCGTACGGTTAAATTAATAAATCTGCTAAAGATAGATACGATAGATCGAACAGATAATATATATAACGAAGATTACTTGAATTTCTATAGTTGGGTTAAATGTAGTATTATCATTGTTGCTGTTAATTGAGAGACACATATGTTTCATTTGTTACCTTAGATCTACATAATTGAAAGATATAGGATCCGATCAATTTAGTCCTATGTATGATAGTGAATATCTAAAGGTTATCAGATTATGATATTTGATAGTTATGTGTTTATTGAGATTATAGAGATCTATGGTAACTAGTATATCAAACATCTATTCACCAGAGAAAGGTTAGAAGGTTAGAAGTTAGGTATAGAACTTATGATCTAAATTAACGTCTCAAATATATTTGCTCTCAGGATCTTGACACGCCAACCGTTGCGAGCATGTTAAACTAGAAAATAAGTAAAAGAATAGAATTTACGTGGAAGCTCTGGTAATTACAGAGCAGATAGGATTAGGACTCTTTGTTAGGATAGCCGGGTAGGATTGTTTTGTTTTGTTTGGCTCAAGATCATTTAGATCTTGATTGCCTTCCTACATAGTAATATTAGAGTCGCGAAAAGGTTAATAAGTGGTAAGAATTATCAAATTTCATCGGGAAATTTGGTTTTTCCGAGGCTATTAAGGGTTGGCAAAATTATGCCTGAGTGACCGAGAGGCCAAACAGACATACTTTCGCTGGAAGTGGACTTATTAACCAAAACCATATATTTTTCTTATGCATGTTAGTGCAAAGGTGTCAAACCGTGACATCTTTCTCCTAAAGAGGAAACCTGCTGTCCATGACGATATAATATCTCATTCCTCGCAACACAGCAAACCAGATATATTGACTTTGTATCGCCAAGATGTATCGAGTTTACTCGAAATAATTAGAGTCTTGTGAAAATACTATTATTATAAGAGCTCTTCGCGATTTTATCGCGACCAACATCTACATACCTGTTTCGCGTAAGCGAATTTATAAAATTACATTGGTTAACCAAATATCCAAGACTCTCAACGCCCATTTATCGTACTTTGTACGACATTACCGCATATAATTAAGCTATAGCAAACCTATGATATGACCTAACTGATTACAAATATGGATCGATCCGCCTGATTTTTCAGGAATGGCGTATATTCCTTCGCTTTATGAAGTCAATTATTTGAATGATATAAACCATAACAGCTACAAAGAACAATTCTGTAATACGACTATTTCAATAAGGGATTAAAATACGTAATAAATAATATCTAGTATCGATATACTCATTTTAGACCTTTAAAATAAATTCAGAGTAGAGTGAACAGCTTGGGGTATCTGATAACGTACTCAAGATTTTTAAATAAGACGATCATAGCTCACGTGATTTGGAACTCCTGCAGTAAGCCGCGGGTGTATTTCTATGTATATTATATACATAAGTAAGGGTTCCATCACAAAATCAAGGTAACATTTAATTTTGATTTTGTATTTTTGTAAGTTATTTTGTAAATTACCTTCATTCTTAATTAATGCTCAATGACATTAAAGCAAATGATAAATTTTCGGCAGCCTATAGTATAAAATTTTGAAAAGGAGACATAGGATTCTATCGTTTCTACGCAAACGAATAGGGAGCCACTCAAGTTGTTTGCGGTATTCAGACACATGATCAAACTTTTTTAATCCAAATATGAACCTTAAGCATAAATTTTGCAATTGTTCTAGCTTGTTCAGTAGCTCCTGTGTAGCATCTAAATAGCAGGAATCTGCATAATCAAGGAGTGGCAGTATGAGGGACTGGCATAAAGATACTTTGGTTTCAAAGGGCAAAAAATATTTAAGTGTTCTGAGACTATGAAAGGAAAAATATACTTTGCGACTAACTTCAGTTATATGCGCAGTCCAACTCAGCGTCGGTTCAATTAAAACACCTAAATTTTTGGCAGTCTCAGAGAATGCAATAATATTTCTTTTTATTTTTTGACATTATTTAAAGTATATAGTTAAAATTATTAAATTAAACATAGACAAAGTAGATGTAATTAATGAGTATTATAATAATGTTAGTTTTAAGTAATTCCAATACAGTGTAAAATTGTTAAATGGAAATAAATGAATGAATGAATGAATGTCCTTCAATTGTGGATGTAGTAATGTAGTTGACGAACTAAATTATTAAATATAATTTTTACGCAGTTCACCCACATCCCTATTATTCTCGAGATAATAATCCGCAGCATAATAAACATGAAATAAAACTTTCCGTATCCACTCGTAACTTTGCGAATTCATTTCAACACATTTCCGCGCTCCCTTAACCCTTTAAACTCCTAAACCCTTACACAAAAGCTTAATGACAGCCCTTTGATATTGGTGAGAGAAGCAAGGTGATATGTACATAAAGTTTGTTTATTTTTCGTGTGTGTACGACAACACTGTCAGATTTTAAAAGCTGTCTAAAGTTATATAGATTGCATACATAAATGTGGGATTGAATATTTTTGGACGAAGATGAATATGAGGTGATAATGTATGTTTTTGAACGGAAGTGTGCAAGCGAGATGATGAATGAAAGATACAGAGGCATTATACGACTTTACTTACTATTGACGTTAGCCACGGAAAACGCTGTCTATATTGTATATTTATAATTTTGAAAAATAAACGCAGATCATTAATTTGTGGCTGTTTATCCTTATCCCCTACATAAATATACTTATCACATTTTTATCATTTACTCTTACATAGTTACAACAAGTTTGTTTGCCAGGCGAATTAAAAAAAAAAAACCCTACTATCTAATAATGAGTGGCAGAATTACAACCGATGTTAAGTGAAACTGACATCCGTAGTGCAATCTAATATTCTTCAGGTAAATTAAAATACCTCGACATATTTTAAACGACTAAATCGACAGACATTAGCGTCAAACTTATAACACCCCACTTTTTGTCGGGGGTCAAAATAAGTATTAGAACGTTTACACATTACTCCGCCACAGCAGCGGTTTTTGCTGCTGCGGCGCCACGCACCGATGCGATGCGGGTGATGGTCCGCGACCGTCACCGACTGATTCTAACCGTCGCCGACGCGACGGTCACGCGACGGGCATACTGTCGCTCGTAAGAGCCCTTACGAGCATTGAGTGTCTAAGGGTCAAAAAAAAAAACGTATAAAAAATGACGCCGTTTACAATTTTTGTAATTAAGTTGAGTAAATAAAATAAAATAAAAATAAATAATATACCTACAGGTGCGTGACGCCGCAGCGGCGTAATGTGTAAACGTTCGAACGTATCTCCTTCTTCCTATTACCTCCGCTCCTTAATGACCCTCAAAGCCTTATCATCCAGTACAATGCATCATGACGCGATTGGAAGTGCCATTAAAATTGCATTAGTGCATTACTTGCACGCTGTCCAGCTTATCCGATGGGACGTTCTGTAGTGATGTTAGGGACTTCAGGGATCTGACTGATTTCTCTATATAATATACTCGTATATGTATTCCCGGAAAGACATTTGCTAATTAGTTGATTTGAAATATGTCCCTGAAAATTATTGGAACGAAGTTCCTTACGGCAGGCTTGGAGGAGATAGGTATTTTGCTGCGCGACCGAACTGAAAAAAATGTGATAGTAAAACCGTAAGGATGACCTCGTTAAATGAGATGTGCGCAGGCGCGACAGTCGTATACACAAGAACTTTTGAACTTCGTTCCTACCTGGTGTCCCACGACACCACATTTCTTTTTATCAATTAACTTTTAGACGACCATACATCTACTCGTATTTTATTAGGTAAATAACTAATTTTAGGTAAGTTTAACTTAAAAGTGCCAAACCGGCCACTGCGCTACATACTGTATTTGCACTTGATGCTGTTGTAACAAGTAACTGACAAAACTCATACGTATGGCGAGTGGCTAATGTCTTCAATAATACATTATAGGTATGTGACGCTTAAGACATCGATTTATTCACTATTCTTGCGGCACCGTGTCGAATCAGTAATGGTTTTTTTTTACTAGCACGATTTGTTGGTATGCACTTAGGGTTTGTGCCGTTTTTTGAGGTATTTTTATTTTCTTTGCAATATACTTGTATTAAGTTATACGTAACTATCTCTGGGTGTATATTTTAGTTATGTATGTATTTAGATTTTTCTTTCCCTATATATAATTTTATATGTATGTAGTATGTACCCATCTTATTTATTCTTATATTTACTTAATTTTCTTGTAATAATGTTATTATTGTATTTCACTGGCTAATGTGTTGTTGTGTCTTAATATTTAATGATCTTCTTTTTTTAAATACTTTTAAATGGCTTTCTAGTTCAAATTTTTTTATATATATCTGTATTTATAGCTGTAAGTCTTCCTAAAATGTAATAAATACATACAATAAAGGGTATTGTATTGTACTGTAGGTAGTAAATATAATTCAACCTATTCAATGGTAAGATAAAGTCCTATAAATCTATACGCAGACGCGGAATTTGGGGCTCAAATTTCGAATATTAATCAGCAGTTTCCATTAGTACGCTAAACACGAAGCAGGCGTATCGACAGACGCATTACACCTATTGAAATTCAGATACGTGGAAGTGATGCGCTAACAAAAGCATAATTTTAGCACAGCTACACGCTGCAACACGCAATTTTGTGCTGCTGTAGCGGAAAATGTAGTACAGGTACCTATTACATTTGGTATACCTTAGAGCTATAATAGACGAGTGACATCATACCTCCGTGCGAGTGACAGACAGTAGGCCCGTGACACCTGTAGGTGACCGTCGCAAAACACCTGTCTACTACCGACGCACGATACCAGTCGGCGACTGACGCACGAGTCACAACACAGGTCGGGGACAAAATTTTCCGCTACAGGAGTACAAAATTGCGTGTTTTGTGAGTCTACTATCCTACTCTGCCGGAAACCAGACAATTATTTAATTCAATAATGTATAATATCCAAAGAAAAGATACTGTTACATTGTTCTTGGCACGTGGTAAAGATTGCCCTATAAATAAGGTATAATTATTTGGGTATTAAAAGTATTTGGGGCTCCAATTCCAAATAATAATCAGAAGCTTCCATTAGTACGCTAAACACGAAGCAGGCGTATCGACAGGCGCATTACACCTATTGAAATTCAGATACGTGGAAGTGATGCGCTAACAAAAGCATAATTTTAGCACAGCTACACGCTGCAACACGCAATTTTGTACTGCTGTGGCGGAAAATGTAGTAGATAAGTACCTATCAAATATTAAATACAAATAAGTTAAACAAAAATGGTGGACTTCAACATAAGTATAATGCGCCGACGACCGCCATTTTGTTTCAATTTACGTGTCGGGAACTCGTACAAAAATGCTTTGAAGTCCGCCATTTTTGTTCAACTTATTTGTGTCGCATTGTACTAGTAGCTAATGAAACTGAAGGCTCTGTAAGCTGTATAGCTTGAGAAGTATATGTAATTTTTTTAAGTTTTTAGACCTCAAATTGCCGCCATTTTCAAATATTTTAAATCTGAATTGACAAAAAAAAAACAAAATTACACAAAAATCGGTTGAGATATGCGACTTGTAGGCGAGAACAGCCGGACATTGAGAATTCGGCCTCACAAAAGTATTTTTGCTGAAGCTGAAACGTAACGTGGACAGGTCTCAGACATATGTCTCCACCGCGTATTTTTCATACAAAATGTGTAAAGAAGCGTTGCGAGGCTGAACACACAGGAAAAACGGGGCGCTTATAGGGCACAGACACGACGCTTATTCGTCCGCGTCCTATGGTAGAGTAGAACACACAGAACGGACGGGGCAAGGGCGCAAGCAGACGAATCAGGGTTGGCTTACGGGACTCGCGAGTCGCCAGTGTTGCCATAGATACTGATTTGTTTGTATCAGTCATGTCTGTGCCTCGTCTTTTCTATGTGTTTTCAAAAGTCGCGACGGTGCCCCGTCTGTGCCCCTCCGTGCCTCGTCTGCGTCCTTCGTCTTTTCTATGTGTCAAGCGCCTAAAAGGTACGCTCGCTTCGTTAGCCAGGACTATTAACTCTATACCTATTTTCTACTGCTTAAATGGAAATGTCGCATGTGATATTATTTCTTTTTGAGCTAAGAGGATTTCGGCTACAGAATTCATCAGGTTTTGAAATTTGATGATGATGGGAGACAATGCAGATACTTGGAAATGATGCGCCTACATAAGGTACACGCTGCCATACTGACACGCGATCGAGTTGAGATTCCATAAAACCTGGTATTATCTACTCGTCAAGTGTAAAATATGGTATGTGACATTTAATATTAAGTAATTGCACAAGTGAGTCAGTAGATTATACATTTCTAATTTGAAAGTGTACCGCCCGCGCGATGTCCCATTAGTTAAGCACTGTTATACGAGTATTACGACCTCCGTGGCGTAGTGGTCACCATGCTAGTCCGCCACCCAAAGGTCCCGGGTTCGATCAACTTATATATTTAAATTATAGAGAAAAACACAAATAATTTAAAGGATACATTACAAAAAAAATATTTAAATAAAAATTAAAAATGCAATAGCAAAAGTTCCTGCAGAAATTTCAAATCATTTCAATAACTTTTTTACTTCTATAGGAATGAATAAATGAATGAAAAACTCTTCATTGCACAAATCCAAAAAAAAAAAACACAAAAAGAAGTTTTACAATTTGAAATACATAGGTACAATGGGTGGTCTTATCGCTTAGAGCGATCTCTTCCAGACAACCGGTGGATGGAGAGGAATGTAGGCACGTCAGAAATAACGGTGGTGCAAAGAAAACTCTAAGTAAATTCAATAGGTAGCTAAGGTTACTTTAAATTTACATAATAGACTACACGTATAGTCTATAATACACTTACATTCTATAAGAGCCAGTGCCAGAAGCCAGAATGATCATAAATTCACTAACTCTAGCGAAAACTCTATGTTAAACCTTAAATCAGTAAGCGAAGTAATAATAACCAGTAATTAAATTAATTATAAAAAGGCTTAAAAACAAATTACGTTATGGTTTGGACGAGATTCCATATGCACTTATAAAAATATATACAGATAAATTAGCTCCAGCATTAACCGCACTTATAAACCAATCTTTTATTGAAGGAGTAATGCAGGACCTCATGAAAAATCTGTAGTAAAACCAATCCCAAAGATAAATGGAGCCTCCGAAGTAGATCTTTTTAGGCTCGTAGCCTTACTTTCCGTGTTTTCTAAATTATTTGACACTGCAATGGCAAGAAGAATCACTTCCTACTACATAAAAATCAACCTTCTTGGACCAACGTGAATCTTTTCTACGCACATTAGCCAAAAGTGGCCGTTTTTAGCAAATATGTGAAGAGTAGCTACACGTTCTTACTTTAAACTGTAAATAGCAGTTTATAAAATAGTTTAAGGGATTATTTAGTGCTTGATCAAAACAAAATTTTCAGTTTCCTTTCAAATAATTTATTTCAAATGGGGGCAGCACTGGACCCCGAAAATTTCATGTATTTATTATAAGGTCTTTTGTAAATGATATGATTAATGAATACTTTGAAGATAAGGGAAAATAATACATAAATAAACAGTTTTTAGCTAACTTACCTGCTTTGAGTTGTTTTTGGTATGTTAAATTGTTAAGGATATCATTCTGATCTTACTAAGTGTTACTAAGTTTATAAAATGTAGCACCCAATCAGGGTCTCAAGTGCATTTGTGAACTAGATTTAAGTTTCATTATCGTCATGAAAACATGAAACATATTAATTAATACCTACCCATCGCTCCAAAGATCCTTCGCCCAAACGTTGTCTCTCCGAAAACCCATGGTCTCAATTACCTATCTAGCTCCAGTTGTCACTCTTATTTATGACTAGCTGATGCCCGCGACTTCGTTCGCGTGGACTTTATGACTCCGGCGTATTAATATAAATAACAACGAATGAGAGAGAAAGATAGAGAGAGATAAGAAAGTACTTGTAACAGTGTTAGGAGTTAAAAGTCAATATTATTTTAATTCTTTCCTTCGGGAGCCAATATGAAAAGAGCTGAAGTGTTACTAACCCTGGAGAAAGCCACATTAAGTTGGCCATGCGAAAAAGCAGTCCTTAGATCGACATCAGCAGCCTTAAGCCTCTAAAACTGTGACTTATTTTCATAGGAAAGCAAGTAAACAGTGTGTATTTGTAAAACTGTGTATTTTCAAAAGGAAAATTGTTATACGCGGAATAAATACAGTTTTACTGGCACCACTCACAGTAAACTTTAAGTGTCTCAGCAGACTATGCCGAAGTTTAGCGGCTAAAGTTCAGTGTCTAAAGTTCGGTGGGGATGACACACTAAATAAGCTGAAGTTCAGCCGCTGAAGTTCGGTGGAAACGCCGGACTATAGTGATGTGCCGATATGAGAATTTAATCTTCCGTCTTTGGCGCGTCTGCGGCGAACGGACACGGGAGCGGAAGAGGGAACGGAAGTGGAAAAGGGAACGGAAGCGGAAGCGGGAACGGGAGCGGGAGTGGAAGTGGCAGCGGCGGCGGAGGCGTCGGCGGCAGCGGAAGCGGCGGCGGCAGTGGCGGCGGCGGCGGCAGCGGCGGCGGCGGCGGCGGCGAGAGCGGGAGCGGCGGCGGCAGTGGCGGCGGCAGTGGCGACGGCGGCGGCAGCGGCGGTGAAGGCGGCGGCGGGAGCGGCGGCAGCGGCGGCGGCGGGAGCGGCGGCAGCAGCAGCGGCGGCGTCGGCGGCGGCAGCGGCGGGAGCGGCGGCGGGAGCGGGAATGGAAGCGGGAGCGGGAGCGGGAGCAGGAGTGGGAGCGAGAGCGGAACGGGTACGGGAACGGGTACGTGGAAGAGGGAACGGGAGCGGGAGCGGGAGCTGAAACGGCAGCGGCGGCGGCAGCGGCGGTGGCGGCGGAAGCGGCGGCGGCAGTAGCGGCGGCGGTGGCAGCGGCGGTAGCGGCGGCGGCGAGAGCGGGAGCAGCGGCGGCAGTGGCGGCGGCGGCGGCGGCGGCGGGAGCGGCGGCTGCGGCGGCGGTGGGAGCGGCGGCGGCGGCGGCAGCGGCGGTGGCGGCGGAAGCGGCGGCGGCAGTGGCGGCGGCGGTGGCAGCGGCGGTAGCGGCGGCGGCGAGAGCGGGAGCAGCGGCGGCAGTGGCGGCGGCGGCGGCGGCGGCGGCGGCGGGAGCGGCGGCGGCGGCGGCGGTGGGAGCGGCGGCGGCGGCGGCAGCGGCGGCAGCGGCGGGAGCGGCGGCGGGAGCGGAAGAGGGAGTACGGGTACGGGTACGGGTACGGGTACGGGTACGGGTACGGGTACGGGTACGGGTACGGGTACGGGTACGGGTACGGGTACGGGTACGGGTACGGGTACGGGTCCGATTCAGGCAAAAGCATCGGAAGTTCGACATTATGTGTTGCTAGTAATGCAAATAACATTGCAGGCATGCATTGGCTGAAATTCAGCCGCTGAACTTCGGCATACAGTGCTGAGACACTAAGTTGGGTTCCGTTACACAGTTTCGGCGTAGTCAAATTGCGCATTCGCATTATTGGCCCTCCGACATTAAGACTTATTTTGTGAGCCGAGAGTCCATTTGCTGCAAGTGAATTAAGAAACTCATCTGGATAATTGGTGGTGTCGTCAACAACTCTATCCAAGAAATTAACAATAATTTGCGTCATAAGTTCTATAATAATTGATTTTTAATTTTTTGGTGTCAATATGGCGCGTTCACATATCCAAGAATTTTTCTGGTGTGTTATGCTCTGAAGGTCCGCATATTCTGAACTTATAAGTTCTTCTTCGGACGAAACAACTTTTTTTTGGAAAAATTTTCAATGTACAGTCACATTTTTTACTCTTTTATTTGTAGTATAGATTTAGTATGTTTTTGTTCAACGACAACAAAAAAACATTATCTATAAAAATTTCAACTGTCTAGCTATAATGGTTCATGAGATACAGCCTGGTGACAGACAGACAGACAGACTAACAGTCGGACGGTCTAAGTAATAGGGTCCCGTTTCTACCCATTTGGGTAAGGAACCCTAAAAATCGAATAAAATAAGTATTTATGGGGGGCTCCCATACTACAAACGTGATTTTTCATAGATTATGGTACGGAACCCTTCGCGCGTGATAGATTATTATTAAAATATTCTCCCCAAATATGTTAATTGAAGTGATTTTGATAATGTTTCCTTATCTTGCCTGGAAATATGGCAACACGCGGAGAAATTAAAGATAGATACTGAATTGTTGCATTTTAAATTTAAGTCTGTGGAACTATTAAATGTATCAACCTCGTTTCACGTTCATAAATATTTCTTGAAATATCGCCATTATTAAAAGACATTGTTTCGAAATATTGAATGCCGGAAGTTACTATTTTATAATTAATGTTAATTAGGTTACTTTTCTATTATGTATAATTGTATTTTTATTTAGTAATAAATGTTTAAAATATTACTACATATTTAAATGCTAGTTTTGTGACTAAATCTGTAATTAGTTGTTAAATTGACAAACTACTTAAATATTTTCTTGCAAATATAATTAACACAGTCTTAATTTTAGCATTTGTTTAATTTATATAGAATATTATTATTACAAATATTATTTGTAGAAGTTTTATATTTTTATTAAGACGTTTCGGCAAAAATTGTATTATTTAGTTGTTAAAACGAAAATGACATGTGGGCTCGAAGCATTACTATAAAAGGGCTGCGCCACAGCCATTCATCCTCTTTTCTGCTGGAGAACTTGTATAGTGTGGAAGTGCTTCGAGGTCACGATTTTGGAAATGTGAGTAAAATTTTGTAATTATACTGTAGTGATCAAGTGCTGTTAGAATTTTAAAAGTATACCATGCCTTTTGTTTAAGCTGTCCTTTTTGTTGAAACACCGGTTTCAACGTAATTGTAGTTAACGGTTTTAATTTTAAGAAGAAAGCCTTATATCTAGTACTGTTGAGAAATAAATAAGTTAAATCTTTATTTGATCGTTGCTTTTTATTAAGAAATTTATTACTAAATGTATGGTTTGGAATGTTATTCGAAATATTTAAAGTTTTCTATAAGAACATAATTATAAGGTAATGTGACTTAGTGCCTATTATTTACTTAAATCCTTTCTATATCAAGATATTAATATAATGAGCTAGAGTTACTACTATGTTTTATTTTCTTAGCCTTTTAAACATATAATTAAATACCCACTTTAATTTACCTTAAGCTTTGATCTGTCCGTTTGAGATAGTAGTAATCTTAGAGTATTTCATTGACTGAACTATATAACTTACTTAGCTTTTCATAGATAAGTACAAGTACAATTTATTTTTATTTTAATTAAGCTTTAATTTAGTTGTAGATAAATAGTATTTTATGTCTAGTAAAAACCAGTTGATGCAATAAATAAATTTATGTGGTATTTGTGTTTTCCTTATAAGATCCTATATTTAGTTTTTCCCTATAATTTAATCGATACATAGGTTAACTACATTGTTTAATTGAGGCTATTTAATTAGGGATTCTATTATCAGAAGTGGGATTCCCACTGCTTTTCAATTTTATGAAAACTGATACTTCTGAAATTTTCAGATCCTGTGAACGTGGGTATCCATGGACCCGAATCTCGTCGAGAGCCTGCTTAAGGCTATAAAGGATGCAGTTGCTGTCAAGTCACGAGGAGATGACGTGGTTTTGCCGCCCTTTGACCCTGAAAAAAACGACAACGGTGCTGAAAGGTGGTGTGTCGCTATTGGGGATATTGCCAGCGAGCTGGGATGGAGCGGCATCACGACAATTGCGAAAGCAGGTAAGGCCTTAAAAGGCTCTGCATTAGTGTGGTACGAAACTTGGGATCCTGAAGAGGGTAGATCGTGGGAACTTTTCAAACGTACAATTATAGACTTGTATCCAGAAAAAAAGAACTTGTCGGAAAAGTTAACTAAAGCAGTGTTGTTAACGTCTGAAACGTCTGATTCTTATTGTGAATACGCGAGAGAAAAATTGCGATTGCTTAGAAATACTAAAGTGTATTTTTCGGAAAAACAACTGGTTGAGCTTGTATGCGGGGGCATAACGGATGTAAATGTTAAAATGGCCTCTCACAACAGTCGTGTTAGTACAACTGCGGAACTTATTTCTTTATTTACTACATATGCCAAACAACCAAAAAAACGGCCTCTTGAAGTTAGTACTAAATTAGTAGAGACACAGCCCACGAATAATAAGCGATTTAAAGTAGATGTACAACGGCCTAACTGTTATAATTGCGGTAGATGGGGTCATGTCAAAGCGCAATGTCGATTTTTGCAAAACGGTTTTCAAAAACCTTTTGCTCCTTCCAGTGGCTCCAAAGCTTTGCCCAACGTAATTCAATGTTCTATTTGTAAAAAATATGGGCATGGTGACTCCACTTGTTTTTACAAGCCAAACTCTAAGGAAAACACAAAAAACACTAAAGACAGCGTTAATTGTTTTACGAAAACTAGCCTTAAATTAACGGAAGTATCTATAAAAGACACTAAAATACATGCTTTAATCGACACTGGTGCTAGTTGTAGTATTATAAAGGAGTCTATTGCCCGTAAGCTGGATTGTCATTTCGAACCATACTCAATGTTAATTGAAGGAATTGGTAATGGTAAACTACACACATTTGCAAAAATAATAGTGCCTGTAAGATTTAATGATATTTGTTTGGAAATACTATTTCATGTTGTCAAAAATAACGAATTTCATTACGATTGCTTGATTGGTAGAAATGCTATCCAGTACCCAGATGTTGCCTTAGTATTTGACTCTGCGGGTTGTAAACTTACTCGTGTTCCTTTACCTGAACCTTCTAATGTAGTAAACCAATGTCATGATTTTAGTGATCAACTTGTTGAGCTGAAGGAAGCAATTAATCATTTAGGACAAGATTTACAAGATAAAATTGTACAACTTTTTCATAAATATTCTTCTGTGCTACCGTCTTTTAATAATATTGGAACGGTTAAAACTGGGGAGATGAAAATACGTCTAAAAAAAGATGAAATTGTACATTATAGACCATATAGGTTGGCCCCTGTTGAGAGAGAGAAAATAAAGGAAATTATTGAAGATTTATTGCAAAAAATATAGTACGTGAAAGCGACTCTTCCTACGCCAGTCCAGTACTACTTGTAAAAAAAAAAGATGGTAGCGATAGGATGTGTGTCGATTTCAGGGCTTTAAATAAAATTATTGAAAAAGAAAGATACCCTCTACCATTAATTGACGATCAAATAGATAAGTTAGGTAGTGCCATTTTTTTTATTTCCATTGATATGAAAAATGGATTCTACCAGATACCAATAGAAAAAGATTCAATTAAATACACTGGGTTCGTAACACCAGACGGCCATTTTGAATTTTTAAAATTACCTTTTGGAATCTGTAACGGCCCGTCTGTTTTTCAGAGAGCCATTTGCAAAGCGGTAAAACATTTAGATTTTTTGTTAGTATATATAGATGATTTATTGATTCCATTTAAGACTGAAACTGAGGGATTACATTATCTAGAACAAACATTGGACGCCTTAAGCGCTGCTGGTTTTACTATAAATTTAAAAAAGTGTAAATTTTTCGTTAAGGAAATAGAAATATATCTAGGTAGGCACATTTCAGAAGAAGGTATAAGGCCTAGTGATATTAAAGTGTCTGCTCTTAGTAAATCTCCGGCTCCTAGCAATATAAAAGAAGTGCGCCAGTTTATGGGGCTGGCTAGTTATTTTCGGAAATTTATCCCAGAATTCTCGGCTCGTACAATAGCTAAAACTAGGCTTTTAAAGAATAATCAAAAATGGGAATGGGGATCGGAACAGGAAGAGGCTAGGGATTATGTTATAAAACACCTAATATCTAAACCTTTATTAACAGTATTCGATCCTAGTGCGCCTACCGAATTACACACTGATGCTAGTTCCCTTGGCTATGGCGCTGTTCTCATGCAAAAAGTAAATAATCAGAATAAGGTTGTAGCATACTACAGTAAACGCACAACACCTGCAGAAGCTAATAATTGTTCTTATGATCTAGAAACGTTGGCAATCTATAATGCATTAAAACACTTTAGAGTCTATTTATTAGGAATCAAATTTGTGATAATAACAGACTGTAATGCCATTAAGCCCACCATGACAAAAAAAGATCTCTCTCCCCGCATAGCTAGATGGTGGACTTTTATGCAGGACTTTCAGTTCGAAATAGTTTATAAAAAGGGTAAATTTGTTGGGCATGTTGATTATCTTAGCCGTAATCCAGTTAAACAAACTAGAGTTTCACCTGTAATAAACGTAATACATGAGGATAGGGGCAACCCACCATCTTGGCTTAAAGTTGCTCAAGAAAACGATGACGAAACCCAAGATTTGATGGGTAGAGTACAGACAGGTGAAGTGGATGGTAATCGGTATGTAATTGTTAATGATTTGCTTTGCTATAAACCGGACTCTGAAGGTCCGCCTAAATTTTATATTCCAAAGGGTTATAGACTTAGTATATTGAGACTCTTTCATGATGATAATTGTCATGTTGGTTACGAAAAGACATTGCACAAAATAAAAGAGAATTTCTGGTTCCCAAGCTTAGCATATTTCACTAGAAAGTATATTACACATTGTCTTATATGCACATCAAGAAAAGGTCATACTGGACCAAAACAAGGTTTGCTACATCCTATTGTAAAATCCATTCCTTTTCACACACTGCACCTGGACTGTACTGGACCTTTTAAAATATCAGCTGAAGGTTTCAAGCATGTGTTATTAGTAGTAGACGGTTTCACGAAGTTTTGTCTATTAAAGCCGCTCAAAACTTTGAACGGTCAAGAAATGCTTTCTACAATTCGTGAAACAATCACGTTGTTTGGTACTCCCTCGGTAGTCGTTACTGACAGAGGTACAAATTTTACATCTCAAGATGTGCAATCATTATTGAGAAATATGCAAATTGAACATCATATGATCTCAACCGGGACGCCCCGTAGTAACGGACAGGTAGAGAGATATGTCCGTACTATAATGAACATGTTAGTTACCACAGTTAATGAAGCATCAGAATGGCCAAACGTTATTTGGAAAGTTCAACAGTCTCTTAACACAACTGTTCAGAAATCAACAGGATTTTCTCCAATACGGCTATTAATCGGTAAAGAAGGAAATATGCCTTCCGCACAAGCTCGACTGGATGATATTATTGATCAATCTGCACAATCCGTAATTGATGTTACCGCTGATCGTAATTTAGCTAGACAACGGCTTTTGAACAATGCAGAATTCTTTAAGAAACGTTTTGATTCAACCAGATGTACTGGTAAAACTTACAATATTGGTGATACAGTTTACGTAAACCAAGATCACCGACGTCATGAGAAGTTAAGCCCTAAATTTAAAGGGCCATATGAAATATTGGAAGTGCTACCAAATGACAGATTTTCATTGAAAGGTTTAAATAATTTAAGAAACATTACGATTGCTAAAGAAAAGATTCGCGTTTGGCCCGGTGAATGGATCGAACAAAACGCTTCTTTTGAAGAATAATATGTATGCCGTGATAGATTATTTGTAATTCATTTTTATATTTTTTTCACTTAGAATAAATGATGTTTTTTTTTAAATAGTAATCAAAGATATATTGTTTTACATATCTTGTGCTAGTAGCTGTATAATTATGCTAAGTCTTTCAAGATATAAAATTATGCAACAATAGGTATACTGTTTTAAGTTCATACATTTAAATAATAATGTTTTTTTTTGTATGTGTAACGAGCCAGTGGCACGGTAATTACGGATTGCCTAATTAAGAAGATATGGAAGTAGCAAAGTTTTTTTTTTTGACCATTTATTCTATTCATATGTCTTGGCAAAGTAGTTTTAAAGAATGATGATTTTGATATTGTGTTTTGATGCTGGCTCTGCCCTAGTACTACGCTGCTAAGCCACGACAGCACGTGGATAAGTTTAGTACATATTGGCCAGAGGTAAAGAAAAAAAGAGTTGTAGTCACTGCTGCAGTAGGTGAATGCTGGCTCTGCCCTAGTGCTACGCTGCTAAGCCACGACAGCACGTGGATAAGTTTAGTACATAATGGCCAGAGGTAAAAAAATAAAAAAAATTGTGGTCACAGCTGCAGTAGGTGAATGCTGGCTCTGCCACTGTACTACTCTGCAAAGCCACGACAGCACGTGGATAGGTGTAATACAAAAGAGTGGCAGAAAGATGAAAAAAAAAAAACCAAGAGTGTGCTTTGAGAGCAAAGCACAATATCAGAATGGCCGTGATAGATTATTATTAAAATATTCTCCCCAAATATGTTAATTGAAGTGATTTTGATAATGTTTCCTTATCTTGCCTGGAAATATGGCAACACGCGGAGAAATTAAAGATAGATACTGAATTGTTGCATTTTAAATTTAAGTCTGTGGAACTATTAAATGTATCAACCTCGTTTCACGTTTATAAATATTTCTTGAAATATCGCCATTATTAAAAGACATTGTTTCGAAATATTGAATGCCGGAAGTTACTATTTTATAATTAATGTTAATTAGGTTACTTTTCTATTATGTATAATTGTATTTTTATTTAGTAATAAATGTTTAAAATATTACTACATATTTAAATGCTAGTTTTGTGACTAAATCTGTAATTAGTTGTTAAATTGACAAACTACTTAAATATTTTCTTGCAAATATAATTAACACAGTCTTAATTTTAGCATTTGTTTAATTTATATAGAATATTATTATTACAAATATTATTTGTAGAAGTTTTATATTTTTATTAAGACGTTTCGGCAAAAATTGTATTATTTAGTTGTTAAAACGAAAATGACATGTGGGCTCGAAGCATTACTATAAAAGGGCTGCGCCACAGCCATTCATCCTCTTTTCTGCTGGAGAACTTGTATAGTGTGGAAGTGCTTCGAGGTCACGATTTTGGAAATGTGAGTAAAATTTTGTAATTATACTGTAGTGATCAAGTGCTGTTAGAATTTTAAAAGTATACCATGCCTTTTGTTTAAGCTGTCCTTTTTGTTGAAACACCGGTTTCAACGTAATTGTAGTTAACGGTTTTAATTTTAAGAAGAAAGCCTTATATCTAGTACTGTTGAGAAATAAATAAGTTAAATCTTTATTTGATCGTTGCTTTTTATTAAGAAATTTATTACTAAATGTATGGTTTGGAATGTTATTCGAAATATTTAAAGTTTTCTATAAGAACATAATTATAAGGTAATGTGACTTAGTGCCTATTATTTACTTAAATCCTTTCTATATCAAGATATTAATATAATGAGCTAGAGTTACTACTATGTTTTATTTTCTTAGCCTTTTAAACATATAATTAAATACCCACTTTAATTTACCTTAAGCTTTGATCTGTCCGTTTGAGATAGTAGTAATCTTAGAGTATTTCATTGACTGAACTATATAACTTACTTAGCTTTTCATAGATAAGTACAAGTACAATTTATTTTTATTTTAATTAAGCTTTAATTTAGTTGTAGATAAATAGTATTTTATGTCTAGTAAAAACCAGTTGATGCAATAAATAAATTTATGTGGTATTTGTGTTTTCCTTATAAGATCCTATATTTAGTTTTTCCCTATAATTTAATCGATACATAGGTTAACTACATTGTTTAATTGAGGCTATTTAATTAGGGATTCTATTACGCGCGTCCGACTCGCGCTTGGCCAGTTGTATTATAACTCAACAAAAAGTTCTCATCAGACTTAACAACTTTTGCTAAGGCGGCATTTTAATATTTTTTATAGTTTAGCTGGACCATTATAGTTCTGCATCATGTGTTCCATTTTCCAAAATCAATTATAGCCTATATGTTGCCCAGGCTTCACAGCTATATAACAAAAAAAGTTTCATTCGAATCCGTCCAGTATTTCCGGAGATTAGCGTGTACAAACAGACAAACAGACAAACAGACAAACAGACAGACATTTTTTTTATTTTCTTACTCTATTACTATATCTCCATCGCCACAAATATTTTTTTTTGAAAAATTTTCAATGTACAGACACATTTTTTTTACTCTTTTATTATAGTATAGATTTCAAACAAAATGAGCGTCCAATATTCCAATTTAACAAATAAATTAGAAATGCCGATACTGTATTCTTACTATCGGCAACTAAAACGTTTTGCGATTGAGTCCACTGTAAGCCGATTCCAAAATGGATTCTCTAAAGTTTACCCGCCACTTTTATTCGTATAGAATAACGTGAAATGGAACGTCAAAAGTCCATTCCATACTTGTTCTTTTCTATTTTCATCACCTGGATTTCAACACGGTAGATATATTTAGTTACCTAAACGTTTTTGTCGGCTTTTAGTATTTAGACTGTTACTTTTTGTGGATTTATGGACTTAACGGGATACATGAATTTTTCGGGGTCCAGTGCCGCCGCCATTTGAAATAAATCATTTGAAAGGAATCAGAGACATCATTTAACATTTTGTCTTGACCAGGCTCTAGATAACCCTTCAAACTATTTTATAAACTACTGTTTATAGTTTAAAGTGAGAACGTGAAACTTTTCTACGCACAATTGCAAAAAAAACGGCCACTTTTGGCGTATGTGCGTAGAAAAGCTTTACGTTCTCACTTTAAACTGTAAACAGTAGTTCATAAAATAGTTTAAAGGGTTACCTAGAGCCTGGTCAAGACAAAATTTTAAATTATACATCCGTTTCCTTTTAAATGATTTATTTCAAATGGGGGCAGCACTGGACCCCGAAAAATTCAGGTACCCCTTAAACAAGGTATACGTTTAAAACTAATACCTGACTCCGGACCATAAACGGCTAACAATGTATAATTAAATAAATATATAGAGACAAATATCACTGATTGAGATAGACCCAAAGTAAGTTCGAGACTTGTGATATGGGATACTAACTCAACGATAGTTTATGACAAATACATGTGGGATTGAATATTTTGAACGAAGATGAATATGAGGTGATAATGTATGTTTTTGAACGGAAGTGTGCGAGCGAGATGATGAATGAAAGAAAGAGACAGAGCCTAACCTGTCATTATACGACTTTGACTAACGATTGACGATTGTCACGGAACTTGAACGCTGTAATTTTGTCTATTTTTTAATTTTGGAAAATAAACGAAGATTAAAGGTTTGTGGCTGTTTATCCTTATACCCCACATACAAATATAGATAAACATCCAAGACCCAGGACAATTTGAAACAGGCCATTTTGCAACTTGCTTATATATAGGGACAAATAACACTGATAAATTTATTAACTCAACTTCATAAAAGTTGTTAAAAAAATTTTTGACGCACACTTTTTTGTTTGTAACATTCGTCATGAATATTTTTTTTTGTATATCATTTGTGAAAATTTGGGTGCTACGGATACTTTCATTAACTCTGTGGCTACGGTGAATAGACATACATACATAGAAACAGTAAATAAAATCACAGTAAATAAACTCAGATACTATTCGCTATTCTTTCGTAAACTATTTTCTCGAAATCTCGCAGAATTAGGTTTGAATGTAGCAATGTAGTTTTCTTTTTGAGTCTCGGAGAAAATATGATTTAGTTGTTTAGCTCATGAAGCTAATTCTAGTTGAGGCTTATAAAGAAACCTGGTTCGCAGTTTCTTTGCACTAGAGAAAAAGGAAAATAATCCTATAAAACTTATGTAACCTAATTTTTGCTTGTTTGTTATAATATTATTGTACCAAAAACATTACAAAAACAGCATTCGAAAGAGCAAATATACAAAAAGATTTATATTTGATGTTGGGATACCCAAGATTCCCACGATAAATTAAGAAGATATTTACTCAGTAGTATAAGGTAGAAACAGGTACTACAAACTTAATCTAAAAGTAAATAGCTGAAGCCCGCATGGTACATTTTGACAATCCCACTGGAACATCTCATTTTCCCGGGATTAAAAAGTATCTTATGTGTTAATCCTGGTAATAAGCTGTGTACATGTCAAATTTCATTCCAATCCGTACAGCCGTTTTAGCGTGAAAGAGTAACAAACATCCATCCATCCATACATACAAAATTTCTCGTTTATAATAATAGGTCTTTACCTATGAAATTGCCGTTCTGCAGTACTGGCCATTTCAAATCAAAATAATTTTTGTTTGGCTAAGAATTCTAATTTCAAATTATTTTTATTTTAAAAACATGGAATTCTTTTTCCAAAATTTGTCAATTGTTTATTGATTAGTGTTACATTTTCATCGCATTTCAATCTTTTTTGTCATCATGGATACGTTAAAAATTCGAGTAATTATGGAATATGAGTACCGTCGTGGCAGCAACGCGGCACAAGCGGCTCGCAACATCAACGACGTTTATGGAGCTAACACTACAAACCAACGCACCACCTGTTATTGGTTTGCTCGCTTCCGTTCTGGAAATTTCGACCTGAAAAATGAACCTCGCGGTCGTCCGAAGACTTTGGTCGACAATGACGAATTAAAGGCGATTGTGGAAGCTGATGATACACAATCTACTGCTGAATTAGCAGCAGCTTTCGACGTTAGCGTCAAAACAATATTGGTCCATTTGCATCAAATTGGCAACGTAAAAAAGCTTGACAAATGGGTGCCCCACGAACTCAATGATCGCCTGCGCGAAGTACGCGTCGAGACGTGCCTTGCACAGCTCAACAGACACACAAATGAAGAAATTTTGAACCGCATTGTTACCTGCTATGAAAAATGGATTCTGTTTGATAACCGCAAGCGCTCAGCAAGTTGGTTGGATCCTGGTTCAGCACCTAAACAATGCCCTAAACGAAAACTTACCCCTAGAAAAGTGATGGTCACTATTTGGTGGTCTAGCGCCGGTGTGATTCATCACAGCTTCCTACCAAACGGGGTGAGCATTACTGCAGATGTGTACTGTGAAGAACTGAACACAATGATGGAAGCTGGCACATCTCCAACCAGCATTGGTCAATCGCTCCTCTCCGCTGCTCCTGCACGACAACGTGTGATCTCATACTGCACAGCAGACGATCTCCAAGTTGCAAGAACTGGGGTTGGAAGCTCTCCGTCATCCGCTCTTCTCATCAGACCTTGCGTCTACAGACTACTACTTTTTCCAGAATTTGGATAACTTCTTGGCGGGAAAAAAAATCAATACTCGAGAGGCAGTACAAAATGCCTTTGAAGAATTTGTTGCCACCCGTCCAGCTGATTTCTTTAAGAAGGGCATCAATAAACTGCCATTGCGTTGGCAAAGATGCGTTGATTGCATGGGTGAATACTATAACATCATCCTTATAGTCGTATGTGATGTGAACTAGGATATATATTTAATTAATAAGCAAATTATTTATTTTGTTAATTTAGCACATCACGTACTAACTGGACGTGTACATTCCATATAACACTGTACAATGTTTTTGTATAAATACTCTTCATAATTCAAATAAAATATCCATTATTCCGTTGCCACTCCTGGCCTATAGACGGTGATGGATCGAATCAGATCCAATGGGTTTTTATTAGTACCTTCTTGGTCGCTATATAACCCGACGTGATGGACACGCGCCTCAAGAAATACTTCGATTAATACTAATAAAAATACATTTAAAAAATTGGTTTAAATTATTTTACCTAATAATATATTAAGTAAGATTACTTCAATAGCAACATTGATATATTACTTACCTTCTGAAATTCAATTTGAAATCGCAGCCAGTACACCGGCCTTACCATCTCTGCAACCCTTTGACCGATACCACAGAATGAATACTACATACAGAACATATACTCCTAGGGGCCCGCGCAATATGCGTCCCCGTTCCCCGTCGGTCAGGACGCGTTGTGTGCGTCGGCAATTTTTTGTAAACAAGTAAATAAGTCGCGATTCGTGCGTCGTTGATTTAAACCTAAGATTTACTAAGTGGTAAGACAAGATGTCATATTAAACTAGTATTAAGTAATTTCATATTAACTTGTTAGGCATCCAATTATTATTATAATATAATGATTTGCGCTGTCTCTATTTGCTTTGCAATTTGAAAATTAATTGAACTTTTATTTTCATATATCATGTCTGAATACTTAGTAAATCTATGCATTTAACGACGCACGAATCGTGACTTACTGTCTTGTTTACAAAATATAGCCGACGCACGAAACGCGTCCAGACCTCCCCGTTTCCGCATCTCTCCCCCGCTCTGCGTTGTCGAGTGTGTTGGCGGGAGAACATACACACATTGACGTATGCACGGATGTATATTTTCGTTTGTAGTAGTAGGCATCAATGATACTCCTATGACATGAAGCTATACCTGTGCCAATTTCACTCGCGTAATATGCACGACTCATCTTGCGTCGCGTTACGTGCCTATATTGTGTGTCTTAGAACTTCTACCCACCGTTTAAATTCTACGAACGCAGGATTCGTCGCGTATCTTACGCTGCGGATGGTTTCACCCTTAGCTGGAGTTAGGACTTAAAAACTACCTACCTATCAGGCTACCTACTGCTGGACTAAACCTCTCCCAATAACCGGAGGATTTGCCCATATTTCACCAAACTAAGCAGGCAAGTTGGTTATCACAGTAGCTAGTAAAAGTAAGTATAAAGTTTAATTATAGTAGATATAGATTGTCTAGCCCAAAAATGAACTCCCTTCAATTAATTATGATTGTATATTGTTTCAATGTGTAAATAAAACATATATATCACACCTATTTTCCACAGGCGAGGCAGATACTATGGATCAATGTGTATTTCAATTGTGTTGTACGGAGTAAAAACTCATTGTGACATTTTATTTAAGTGAGAGCGTAATTTGGTTTTGAACTGAACTTGTCTACGCTCTAATCTTTCAACTTATCGAGCAATCAATCCGGATACTGTAATTGTAAGGTAAAGTATGCACTTATGTTTGAGGTGACACGTCTGCTCTGTTGCGTATTCGTGTCATTTATGCACTAGTTTCGTAATAGTTGGTCAATAGACCTGGCAGTTCGGCATTTTGACAAACAAAAATAATGATGAACAGCCAGTCACGTAGACAGAGAGTGGGGCGAGCATTTTTAAATTAGACAATCTTTATCTGCTCACACTTCACAGGTGAAGGCTCATAATTGAAGTTCATTGTAACGTCGCAACCAGTCCACAGCGAATTATTAATTAGCGAAGTTCGCGACCGGAATGCCTTTCCATTTTCTGAACCAGAAAACAGCAAACATTAGCGAAAATGCAGAAAGGAATCTACCAGCGTACGCTTCCAAAAAAGCGAGTGCATTATGCAAATGAGAGTGTGGTGCTGCCCAATCAATGAACTTATTGGCCTGCCCAAAATTCCTAACATCCTTGACCGAGATATGTTTTCAGGTTTAGAAATTCTAATAATTTTTGTCATTTTACAAAAACCATTGCTATGAACACGTACTGATTACACGTACTATTTAATAACATATTTTTTAAAACAAGCTTTTATCTTTAATTGGCCTAAAAATGAAAAATTAAAAAAGTTTATGTACCTAACTTAATCGTAGGTAATTCAGAAGTGGAAGTGGTTAAAGATTATATCTATCTTGGACATCGTAAGTAGACGGATCACGCAGTTGAAGTGGGAATGGGCGGGACACTTAGCTAGGAGAAAAGACAGCCAATGGACCAAAGCAGTAACCGAGTGGTGGCCGACACAGGGGAACAGACCAGTAGGGAAACCACCGGCACATTGGTCAGACGATATTGTAAGGTTGACGGGTAAGCAGTGGTTGAGAATGGCACAGGACCGTGGGAAACGGCGCAAAAAGAGGGAGGCCAATGCCCAGCAGTGGGTTGATGTGGGCTGTAAATGAATGGATGGATGGCTTAAAAAAGTGCTCCTCAAGACGAATCAATCGAGCCGATTCGAGCCCAAACTTGGTGGGATTATGTTGTTTTATCACAGAGATGACATGACTACCTTCCAGCTCCATCATCAGATCAGCTCTATGTCATCATAATATCGCATTATCACGCGATATAAGTACGTATGCGTGCAAAATTTCTGCTTCATCGGAAACCGGGAAGTTAAAAGTGTGACTTGCAAGATTTGATTACAGACAGACAGGCAACAAGACAGGTGAAACTAAATAAAATATTGTAGAAAGGCACCAGGTGGATGCTCGCTAGGCGCGACTTGTTCTTGCTTCCGGTAAAGGAAAATATATTAAAGAACTCTGCACACTATCACAGAATAAGTACTGGTACTCACGTACAGAAGTCTTATTCAGAAAAGAAATTCAAAGAAATAGTTACTTAATGTGGTTGTCGCTATGGTTTAATTTAGATTGCGTCAGAACGCCTCACCTCTTCATTCTTATTACTCTGGACAAACTATTCATGTAACTGAATTTTCCCCCTTGATGTGGTCGCTACGCGCATTGTAATAATGTAGGTATATTTTTTTGAAGTGAAAACTTCTTTAGCGGCCTTGTACACTTTTTTTGCAATGGGTAAAAAATGGTAAACTCGCTTCAGGGCGTCAGGACACGAGACCCTGATCGAAAATTCATAAGACGAATGGAGAGTAGACAGCCGGCGCATTGTAGGAGAGGAAGTATCCCCCTCTCTTTCTACGGTGCGGCGAAAATGTATGCCTGCGCCTGCTGTTTCGCAGGGCGCTTGCGCGAATGTTCGTGTGTGTTTACGTTGCTTCGGCCGCATCTGTGCCTATCACCACGAAGCAATTCGCGGCGAATCTTCGTACGTTTTGTACACTAAAAAGTTATCGCGATAAAGCGCTGGTCACACTAGCGGCTTTGTTATTTTTCACGAACTATATGGCAATAATCCAAGATGGCGTTATCTACTTATTAAGACGTTACTTTTACACGTGTGCTAACAATTACATAATGAATTTAATGAAATCTAAAAAGAAACCTAGAAAGAAAAACCTAAAAATTTTTCCACCGTTTTATCGTTCCACTCCCTTTTTACGCATTAACAACAACACGCGTCCGAACAAGTTAAAAACAAACGCCAAAATGAACTACGCTAATCCAACCACGCAGAGCTTATTGTTAGCGCTCTAAAACCCTTTGATGTACCGCCACCCGCTCGATAACGAAGATGAAGTCCGAATATTCGGGACGATACCCGATAACAGCCGGTCACATTTGCGTGTATCTTGTAAGTGCACGAAACTTCGTGGCGAGAGGCGCAGGTGCAGCCCAAGCATTACAGCGTGCCACGCGCATCCATGGATGGTGACAGTGTCCCTGTCACCATCCATATGATGGCTCGACCATCTGTGTAGTGGCCACACTGCTGTGTATTCGTAAAATTCGTGTATATAAAGTGTTTAATTAATGTAATATAAATTGTCATGTTTGTGTACGATAGCGCAATAAATAAATATTGTATTCTATCACATACATAATAGTACTTTTATACTGATAATTAAAGCAATTTGTGCAAAATTATTCCCTGACCATTCCAAAATATCAAAAATGCACAACATAAATATTCAAGTTTTCACTTCTGTCGGCACTCCCGGAGTGCAACCCGTCGTAATTTTTATGTCATAGGGCGGCAAACGAACAAGCGGGTCACCTGATGGTAAGTGATCACCGCTGCCCATGGACAACTGCAACACTAGGGGTGTAACAGAAGCGTGGCCGGCCTTTTAGGAAGGAAAGATGTAGGAGGAGGGTCAGTGGTAGGAGGGGCTATATTTTCGATCCTTCCGGGACATAGCTGTTCACATGACTGAACATTCCTCAATATATTTCCCTTCACCGAAAGCAACTAAAGGCATATACTTGACGTAACTCAAATATTATTTAGTGCCATCTAGTGACACTTAATGATATTTGAGTTAAGTCAAATAAATACCTTTAGGCAGCTCGAAAAATTTGGGCTAAACTCGATAAGAAAGAAATTATACGATACTTAACAAAAACCCTGTCCCATTCTTAACGGAGCAACTCAGACCATCAATATGAACCACTTTTCCTATCGGACTTATGCTTGTAACTCGAAAAAAAATGACATTTTCATAGAAAAGTATTCGGCCAGCCCGGCAATTTGTATGAAAATGTCGATTTTTTCTTCGAGTTTCAAGAATTGGTCCCATAGGAAAACTTGTTCATATTAACGGTCTGAGTTGCACCGTTAAGGATCGGACAGGGTTTTTTTTACATATTGTAGATGGACACGGTAGTGGGAGGCGCCGCGAGGGCGCCGTTACTAGGTGAAGTACGCCATAGTACGCCCTTTGCTTGAAAGTGCGTGAGCGACGCGAATTAGATCTTGGATAATAGTCTATACTTTCTTTATTTTATACTTTCCATTTTCTGTACGAACAAACGTGGAGTTTCTTACTTTTGTTTGAATAAACAATGTGATTTATTAAAAAAATGATTTGTGGTCCTACTTTATTTGGAGTTTTCATTTCTCTTTGTTTTCGGGGGCGGTTACCTTGTTAGAGCATTCTACCGTCAATTTAAAGAAATATTGGCCAAGATCGAGTTTATTAACTACGGTAAAACTTTTTCTTTAATTAACTTTTTCGGGGATCTCTTTCTGATAATATTAACTTAATTAGGTATTTATTTTAATCTATATCGGTAACGATGCTACAAAAGGTAGACAAGTTTTTAATGCTAGGCACATTAAAAACCCCCGATTTTCAAAAACGCCATCTTGTAATGAGTAGCGGAACTACATTATTCCAATTGATATGCGTAGCGCTATCTATTATTTGCTGGGCAAACTAAAAACCCCGACTTTCAAGAGTTAACCCTAATAACTTTTAAACGGCTGGACTAGTTTTTATCTAACATAGCTAAGAACCATTGCAAGGTTACTTGCTTTCACCTAAAAAACCGCATCGAAATCGGTCCATCTGGTCGAGAGCCACGATGCCACAGACAGATAGACATTAGCCTCAAACTAATAAAACCCCTCATTTTGTCGAGGTGTTTAAAAATGCATTAGGTACAGTCAAACCTAACAGCACGTACCTATTTTTACTTATCTATTTGTCGGAGGGTTTAAAGTAAATTGCCTTTTTATTATTTTACACGTGCAAAGAGAAAGTTGTTTACTACAAAATGCAATGGCTGTATACAACTAGATTTCTTTACTTTGAATAATTCGATGACGTTTGGCAGCAATTTCGTGTCAATGTCATTTTGGACAGTTGACAGAAAAGAAAAGATGACGCGGTATGAGTTCATGTAGGTAGAGCAGAGGGGTTAATGTTGGTACAACAAAGTAGGAAATTATGATGTATAATGATATCGATTCAAAATGTATTCTATCTTTGTATGATCCTTATATAAACCAAGATCATTTTATTTGGTCATATAATATAAGTTCGTACTAGAAATAACAGATGGCATAACTAGTAAAAGTAACTAAATAGTTCAATAGAATTTGAAAAGATGTCTCTAGTTACTTACTCATTTTTTAGCGATAGTAGATTTTAATAATAAAAAAAAAATATAATTCGATACAAATGAGGGTGAAAATAAAACCAATAAATATGATTTTAACTAAAAAACATACCATAAAAAGACAAATGTCCGTAAAATTACATCAACGTCAATTTGGTCTTGGTACAATTTCTATATCTGTAAATGGCAACACCGATAAAGTTTTGAACTCGTAGGTACTAGTTTGTAATATTGTGATGTGAACTTTGGTGTGAAACAAAAATCAAGAAAACTTACTAAATATATAAAGTATGTGCTGAGACAAATAGAACTGTGTTATATTTTGGATATGTTTTGTCATTTCAACCATGTATATTCTGCGATGATCGTGTGATTTGATAATATAATTGATTTTCATTACATTTTAAATAAGGCTTTTATTTTGAGCCTATTTCGCATTGTTTATGTACTTAATTATTTATAATCCAAAATATTGTGTGACTGCCATCTCCATTAATTGTCTCTTTGGCGTAATTACATAAACATTGTGAAGTATGGCAGGTTTATCTCCCAAAACAAAAACATCATACGTAGGTAAACTATAAAGTAGGTATACCATAGACGGCTTCGTGGTATAGATATATATATCTAATCCTTACTAAAATAACAAGTACTCTGTGAGGTAGAGTCTTGTTCGAGCGGCCGTACTGTGCACAACTCGTTTGTGTAGTTTGCTGTGGCTTGGCCATGACTCATTTAATTGTGGTTATTGTAATAGATGTGGATTGGTGAACCGATTTATTACAATGACAGTTTATTTTAGTTGGACGATAAGCCCAGGTGTATACACAGTATTCAATTCTGTGGGGCCAGAGGATTCAAACATGTTTGGTTGGAATCCATGGATCTGCGCAAGGTGGGGCGCGGTCGTTCATCACATTTTTATAAGGCTCACGTAAGATCTCTCATGCGGCGGCATCGGTAAGGTGACGTGACTGTAAGTAAGTTTTCATCCTGACATTATAGTCTGTTCTCGTATTGTAAGTAACTAAGTGGGTAGTTCACGTCACTCGGGATGTCAGATGCCGATACCGCCCTGCTCCTCCCCTTTTTACTCGGCCGTCTGCGTCATATTTATAATATTATGCCTACTTATGTATGTGTGACTATAGCAACAAATGTACTTACGTACTTACCTTATTTTACTATCTTTATCTTGAAAATTAAATGATAAATCGTAGTAGAATTCATATTGAAAAATTAAAAAATCTGCACCGTCAACTCAGTGTGCGTAAAATGAAGCGATCCTTCATCGGTATTGTTGAATATCGGTAAAAAACCGGTAAAACCGGAATCGATCAAAGCGTGTCGGATACAGGGCGTGTTCAGATGACGTGCGTCACTCATGTGTGTACCTGCCCTTAATCGCTACACTGATGTGTGGCCAGAAAATCAGCGATTTAGGAATACAAACAATGTTTTACTATTTTCCAAATCAGTATTGCGCTTCATATTAAGCGCTTTCTCGTTCGCATCCTCTAATAACCTAATTTCTCATCACTTTTTTTTTTATTTAGAGAGGTTCCCTGAAAGTAATTGCTTAGCGGTAAGACCGCCTTTTACGCATTTCCTAGTTTTTAAGATATGTCCTGTATTTATTTATTTTGTGCAATAAAGGGTTTTTTATAATATTATATCGTATTGTATTGTGCTGTGCTGTTGCGTCCCGTCGCGTCAAGTCACATTGTATTGTATTGTTTTTTCAGTTGCATTTTCCCGCTTTTTCTTCTCCAAATACTTGTAATATGAATGTTAATGGTCACCCAAGGATGTTGAAGAACATGCGACAAAATAGCCGAAACAGTTTAATCGTTTTGGGTATAGTTTTACGATCCGCCGCCTGCCAGACGTCAACCCTCTTTTGGAAAGCATTCGTGCGAAGTCTTATCCAAAGCTCTATGAAACGTTTTTACGCCCGCTTAGTATTCGTGCGGAAAAACTACTTCTTAGCCCGAGATGTTATATAAGTACCTCTTACCAAATGTATACTTACACATTAATACATTTATCAACGTACCTTTACGTAGTAACTTACCTTTACGTAGTAACTTACCTTTACGTAGTAACTTATTAGTAATCTGTGCCTTTATTTTCAGCCAAGATGAGCGAGAATCGAGAATGTGTTAAGTTTAATCGACTAATGTCATTCTTTTATGACACATAGAACAAGAGTACGTATCTATATCAGCTGTTTAGTGACTTACAAACAGATTTACTTGAGGAGAGTACCTTTTCTATGGAGGAATTTTTGCTCCCATGCCATTACACGCTAGGGAAATATCCCAGCGAGGATATTTTACTGTGAAAACCCAAGCCGGATTGGAAAGAACATTGGCGTTTTTGCGCGCAGTCATAATTTAAAATAGAGACAGTTTAAGTCCTGAACAATGGTTGACCCTGAAATGTTGAGAGTAGAGCACTACCTCAACTCTCCGTTTATGAAGCGTGCAATAAAACGGTTGTCACTCTAGTTTCATGGCCGCACGGCGTTATCACAATGGCATTGTGAGGGCGGGCAGTAATTAAGGTAAATCCCTCTCTTTGTCTCCTCAATGGTGTGGTCGGTGAGCGACCACAGATACAGAAGGATACTTAGTAATAGAGTAGAGAAACTAGAGGAAACAATGAGACACATTATGTGTAGCTGTGACTCAACGGCTGGCAAGCGTAGGAACTCTTTGGTAAGCGAGTGGACCTTGCCGGTAACTGCCGGCGAGGTCCACTCGCTTACCAAACTAGTTATTACTTACCAGTACCGGATCTAGGATTTTTTTGAGGCGGGGCAAATATGTGAATGTGCCGCTGCTTGATTTTGCCATCTTACTAGTAGTACTAGTACATGGGGGGGGGGGATAACTAGGTGCGTATGGTCAGTTAAGATTCAAACCAAACCGATATCCGAGAATACCGAGATCGGTAGCATGGGAGTGGTGGATATATTTGATTTTGCCGCCCCTCAAAGATAATGCCACATCTTTTCCGCTTTCCCTTATGCTTCATGTTCAATGGCCGATTTGATGCAGTGCATAGACAACGCTGTTGCTATGGCCTTCTACTGGTCGTGTGTTTGATAAAGGTCATTCATCGACACGACGAAGAAGAAGAATACAGGCACTATAACGCACCAGGTAATATTCTGAAGCAGCAGCAGTCCATCTTCAGAAATCCCGATGCGGTTAAGACAAGAGGAGTGTCATGATTCTTACAAATGGTCACATTATTCTGTTAATAATTTAATTATGGCAATGTTTATTTATTTCAAAAAGTGGCACCTTCTTATAAAAAATATAAACGAAGCCATTAACATGATGACATTGACACATAAAGTGTATTACCAAAAGAGCAAAAACAATTTTTTGCACCTACATCTTTGTTTTTAGGTTTAGTATTACCAAAAGAGCAAAAAATTTTTGGTATTACCATCGCCGTATTTAAAAAAAGGAAAGTATAATGGCGGAGGCGGAGGAGACACTTTTGGTTGGGAGCTGGTCTCATTCGTATCGAAGCGCTGAAAAAATAAAATAAAAAAAATATATAGGGACAAATCACACAGATTGAGCTAGCCCCAAAGTAAGTTCGAGACTTGTGTTATGGGATACTAACTCAACGATACTATATTTTTATAACAAATACATATATATATAAACATCCAAGACCCAGGACAATTTGAAAAAGACCATTTTCCAACTTGCCCTGACCGGGGATCGAACCCGGGACCTCTGGGTGGCGGACTGGCATGGTGACCACTACGCCACGGAGGTCTCATTCTTATCGCAGCGCTGAAGGTGGACGGACACACGGGGAGTTAGAGACTAAGAGTGATACGACTATGATTTCATCACAGGAGTACAATTTATACAAAATCTATAGGTTTGACGTGCTTCCAACGCAAGATGTAGAGTAGACATAAGTACATATACATATATTATCACGTCTAACCGGGCAAAGAGAGTATTCGAATCTTGCGGTTCTAAGCAGATAGAGCCAAGGGCCGCAAGACTCAAAAGCCACTTACCCCTTTCTCCGCGAAAGTCGGATTTATCCGACAAACATTGTTGTGCCCATTCCGCGAGCGTCGGATATTTCCGACAAAAAAACCATATTGCACATAACTTAAGTATTCACATCCCTTTTTGGTTGTAGGTATTTATTTAAGATTTCGTACCCCTCGCGCTGGGGGCACGGCAACTGATATAAAGTCTCGCGGTGAAAGGGTTAAGCGGATACCTGAATTTTCCGGGGTCCAATTGCGAAAAACTGCCACTTTTGGCGTATGTGCGTAGAAAAGCTTCACATTCTCACTTTAAACTGTAAACAGTAGTTCATAAAATAGTTTGAAGGGCTATCTAGTGCCTGGTCAAGACAAAATTTTAAAAGATGTCTCCGTTTCCTATCAAATGATTTATTTCAAATGGGGTCAGCACTGGACCCCGGAAAAGCTGAAGCTTTTCTACGCACATACGCCAAAAGTGGCCGTTTTTCGCAATTGTGCTTAGAAAAGCTTCACGTTCTCACTTTAAACTGTAAACAGTAGTTTATAAAATAGTTTAAAGGGTTATCTAGGGTCTGATTAAGACAAAATTTCAAATGATGTCTCCGTTTCCTTTCAAATGATTTATTTCAAATGGGGGCAGCACTGGACCCCGGAAAATTCAGGTAGCCCCTTAACGTGATTGTAGACGAGAAGGTAGAAAAAGAAATAAAAATAGTGATGAGTTGCTAGCCGCGTTGGATTTTCACCTATTCCCTCGCTTCTACAAGGAAGGGTGTTATAAGTTTGACGTGTCGGTATGTCTGTTTGCCTGTATCATCGTAACTCTTAAACGAATGGACCGATTTAAATGCAGTATTTTATCGAAAGCCTTGTCTGTGATGTGAGATGGTTCCTAGCTATGTTTGATGGAAATCGGTTTAGCTGTTCAAAAGTTATTGGGGCTTTTTAATTTTCCTGGCAAATAAATTTCTCTCGCTTATTCACAACTTTCGCCCCAGCCCATGGTACTTACCACTGGTAATCTATTTGATAAGTTAGCAAATAGATTCGGTGAAAGGTTTATCCCTAAAAAGGGTCTCAAAAGATGTTAATCAGGTATTGACTTTGTCCCCACTTTTGATAATGTGGGCAAGAAATCCATTAAGAGGTTTGTAAAGGTGTTGTTCGTTTGTAGTTTAGGCTTGGTAGAGAAAGTCGGTTATCTCGACTAATTGATTCTGACAGGAATGTTTAGAGTGAAAAGGGGCAAAGTGGCTCGATACTCGAGTGACTTCAGTTAGTACCATCGACACGAAAAGAAGAGGCAAAGATTATAACTAGTACTTAGTTCGCCCCGAACTGTGAACCAGCGATCCCCATTGACTGGTTTGGCTCCTGCATGTTCGAATTTTAAAACTCTATTGCCCATAATATCTACATTTCATTTAAATTTAAGAGCGCCGCTCTTGTCGGTGGAGTTTCTTCCATTCCTGTCTGACCTCAGCCAGCCTTTTGACGTCTTGGTACGACACCACTCCTACCTTCTCCTTTATTTGCTTTATAAAGCCGTGTCTGGGTGTTTTTGTTGTTTTTTTTTTCATATAAACATATCTACACGTCTACCAAATTTTATCAGCTCCGATCAAAGATACTTAAGTTATCGTCGAACAAACCAACATACAAACGCCGGATTGTTTAAGTAGACTCGGAGAATATCGCTCGTTTAATCCATTACTCAATATAGGATATTTCTGAACTGAGCGTATTTTTTTGGCATTTTTAATCATTTAGCTGTATTTTTTTCAACGCCATTATAGTATCAAGTGTAGATCCATTATAGCGGTAACAGAAATACATTATCTGTGAAAATTTACTGTCTAGTTATCACGGTTCATGAAATTCAGCCTGGTGACAGACAAGACGGACAGTGGAGTCTTAGGATCCCGTTTTTATCCTTTTGGTATGGAACCCTAAAAAGTAAAAACCGGCGAGTGCAGGATCGTAGCAAGTGAAGGTCCATATAGTCACTGCCTACCCCTTGGAATTCAGGCGTGATAATAATGTATATAGGTATTGTATACGTCTCGTTCAGCAAGAAAGGTTTTGGTAAAAACCACATAAGAGAAAAAAAGGTGAAAGTGCTAAGAGGGCGTGGCGCTGCACTCAATCCCGACAATATAATTTTGACGCAAATTAAGACCTTATGTTAATCGTACTTAAAATTGCTTCTTTTGAAAATAACGCCATCTATGGTTAAGTACCAAAATTTTTTCGCGAAGTACAGATTACGAAACATCGTAAATATTTTTGAGCAAAATAAATCTTATTTTATTAATGAGGCCTAAAGACCATTGAAATAAATAATGAAAACGACAAACGAATTGTTTGTATGTAATGCAAATGTGATTATTGGTTTAGTTATGTGCAAGGCTTGAAATACCGGTATTTATGGGAACCGGTACCATTGCTCTTGGTGCGGTACCGGTGCCAGTACCTGTCTGTACCGGTACTATTTTTCCCTCAGTATCGGTACTACACCGGTAACCAGTACCGGTACAAATCACGTCAGAGTGAGGAAGCAGATACCAGCAGGTTCATGTTTAAGCAGATAGCAGCACCTAAACTAGGTACCTGAATTTTTAAGAAGTACCGGTACCCAGGTACTGAAATAAAAAGAACCTCTCAATACCAGTACAATACCCAGCACGTAACTTAAACAAAAATGGCGGCCGTTGGCGCATGCTTAATTGGAGATAAAAGTGTTAAAAGAGATTTTATGGTCTTTCTTCAAAGCCGAAATGATTGCTATCTGAAGTTCGAACCGAAATGTTATAGAAATGTGATTCTAAACGGACAAACAACGTACAACAACGACCGCCATTTTTGTTCAACTTACGTGCCGGGTATTGTAAGGAACCTGCACTTTTGCTACTGGTTTCAAGCCTTGGTTGTGTGAGTTCGGCGACAGCGGTTTCGATACTAATTATATCAAGTAGCACTTCCACTAGTTTTTTTTCTTTCGTGGTAAAACCAGAGATTAAAAAAAAGCAACCATTTCTGAAAAATATTTATTCGAACTTAAACAAACAATCACAGAACTCAATTATACTTGCACCCATGAAAAAAAAAACTTAAGTCACAAAAATGACTATTCCTTCATAATATACCTAAAGTACCTACTCGTTTGGGAATTTTAGGACATAGGATCAATATTGGTATAATCTACCATTCTGGTCTGGGAGAATAAAAACTAAGCTTACCAGTTGCTTCTCTTCCCTTTAAGATCGTTAAAGCAGATCGAGGAATGGGCGAAAATGCGAAACATGTTGATAGGTGATGCGTCTAGAAAAACACCATTATTTTGATTTTTCCTCCTTGACCCTGGACTTCGTCGACTTAAAGCATCGTCAGTATGCTTCAAGTAGGTAGGCAAAGAGTTAGGCCAGAGCTCAGGGTCACAAGGCCTAATAAGGCCACAATTAAGCGTAAAAATTAAAATATCAAAAGCTGTGTTGGTCAAACATTGATCGAATAAAAGTGCCGATCAAATATTATGTAGGTCTAATTGTTGGGACAAAATTGATGTCGAGCAGTGCCGATGAAATGTTATGTCGGTCATAAGTCTGCCTTGCAACGGTTTTTCGCACAACTGTGGAACATCCACAAATTTACGAACTAGATTCTTGACGGTGGAGTGTATTCCATGTTTCGCTGGAAGGGAAATGGAGAAACCCTCACAAAAGAGTATGAATACTTAAAGCAGCAAGACTGCCTCCGTGGTCCAGTGGTCAAGGCGTTCGTCTTGTGACCCGGAGGTCATGGGTTCGATTCCCACTAGGAAACATACTTTGTGAAAAGTTGTTTCCAGTCTGGATAGAATATTGCAGGCTTGCATCACCTGATTATCCGAAAAGAAAGATGATTCCGTGTTTCGGAAGGCACGTAAAACTGTGGGTCCCGAACGCCACCTAGCGTTTGATCATCAAACTGTCCAAGGATTGGTTCCTGGTTTGCCCTTTGGGTTGTGGAGATCAGACGGCAGTCGCTCTGTGTAAAAACCAGTAACCTCGTTAAATCTCCTAGGTTAGGTAGCGGACCCCGGGCTCTGAAGCGTTACTGCTGAGGATGCAACCGGGAACACGCTCGGATGATGATGATGACTTAAAGCAGCAAGAAACAAAATGTTGTCTGTCCCATTATCGATAAAGACGTGAAATGTATCCGTTATATTCATAACAATTAAAACCATTTTCTTAAAACATGCTTTGTCCCTTTCCCTCTTTTCAATATTTGACATTGAAAGAACGAGACAAAACATATTTAAACTAAAATAGGTTTAGGGTTGGATCTCACTTGTCAGCACGGACACTGAATAAGCACTAGTACTCACGTACAGAAGTCTTAATCAGAAAACAAATTCAAGGAAATATCTACTTAATGTGGTTAGCGCTATGGTTTAATTCAGCTCGCGTCAGAACTCCTCACCTCTTCGTTTAGATACCTAGACATCTATTGCAAGCCAATTTCATTCTTATTACTCTAAACAAACAATTCATGTAACTGAATTTTCCCCTTCGAAGTGGTCGCCGCGCGCATAGTAATATTGTAGGTAATTTTTGATACCTAAACTGTAAGTGACACAGGCCTAACGCTGGCAAGTAAACAGAGTAAATAAACCCTATGTCCTAAAACTGCCAAGACACAATTAGTTGATCTAGAATTCGATAACTAGCCTACCCTACGAGTCTTAAAGTTCATATTTGTTCTTCAGATCGGCTAGCTCGTCCTCGGAGGCGTTCTCGACGGTCTTGCAGTGGTGCAGCAGTTTGGTGAGCACTGGAAAAGAACACAAAAAGGTAAACATAGGACTCACTGCGACATTTTACTTGAGTGTTACGCAGGGAGCAATAATAGTATTTTATGCAACAGTTGTATAAGTTTCAAAAAATGCGAGTGACGCAGGTTACGATATGCGACCTTTAGCAAGCAACGTAAGAAGACGCCATCGAGCATATTTTGACGTAGTTATACAAAGTTGCATACAATACTTCTTCAACAAATATATTTACTAAATAAAATACAATAATAAACAAATAAAAATATGAAAATGTTTGACATTATGGTCAGTAGATACTATGTATGTATGTTAATCCTTATTTTTAGGGTTTCATACAAAAAAATAAAAAACGGAATGCTAATAGGATTACTCGTGCGTGTCTGTCCGTCCAAGCAAATTGGCTCTGTGACAGATCACAGCCATTTTGCTCCGTATCTACTGGACCAAATCAGGTTAAATTTGGTAGGATGGTGTAATCCTATGACCCAAACATAGATGTGCAAAGTAGATTTTTTTTTTAAATCGAGTTAATATTCGGCGAACAAACCAGAAAAACAAAAGAAAATTTTGCAATCCTTGCGGTGTCATAAATCAAATAAAAGGGCTCGTTATGAGGATCTCAAATATATTTGGTTAGGTTAGGTTTAGATTTTATTCATGAAAGAAGACGAAAATTAATCTCCCTGATCTCCGAAAAATACAAAATATAATTTCATTGTTTGTAGATTACAGGAAAACCTATAAGAATTATAACAATTAAAAATAAAGTGGTAAACTTATTATAATACGTTCACTTACGGAAAATATTTCCATTGTTGGAGAGGAACATCGCCAGGGCGAAGAATCTCTTCACCTCGCAGATACTCTTCAGATAAGCCTTGACAGTCTTCTATTCGAATTTAGCGGTGTAGTTGCTCAGGATACGTAGCATGCTAAGTAACAATCCCTGTATTAATTAAGAAGTACTTACACTCCTTGTCATTGGTGGTGAGGAACATCGCCAGGGCGGAGAATCTCTTCACAGCGCAGAGACTCCTCAGATACACTTTCAGTCTTCTAAAACTTAGCGGTGTAGAAGCTCAGAATGCAAAGCATGCTGAGTTAATTCCTGCACAAGTATGTATTTACACTCCTAATCACTGGTGGAGAGGAACTTGGCCAGGGCGGAGAATCTCTTCACCGCGCAGACACTCTTCAGATACGCTTTCAGTCTTCCGAAAGTTTGCGTTGTAGCTGCTCAGGATGCAAAGCATGCTAAGTAACAATCCCTGTATAAGTATGTGAAGTACTCACACTCCTTATCATTGGTGGAGAGGAACATCGCCAGGGCGGAGAATCTCTTCACCGCGCAGAGACTCTTCAGATACGCTTTCAGTCTTCCGAAAGTTTGCGTTGTAGCTGCTCAGGATGCAAAGCATGCTAAGTAACAATCCCTGTATAAGTATGTCAAGTACTCACACTCCTTATCATTGGTGGAGAGGAACATCGCCAGGGCGGAGAATCTCTTCACCGTGCAGACACTCTTCAGATACGCTTTCAGTCTTCCGAAAGTTTGCGTTGTAGCTGCTCAGGATGCAAAGCATGCTAAGTAACAATCCCTGTATAAGTATGTGAAGTACTCACACTCCTTATCATTGGTGGAGAGGAACATCGCCAGGGCGGAGAATCTCTTCACCGCGCAGAGACTCTTCAGATACGCTTTCAGTCTTCCGAAAGTTTGCGTTGTAGCTGCTCAGGATGCAAAGCATGCTAAGTAACAATCCCTGTATAAGTATGTGAAGTACTCACACTCCTTATCATTGGTGGAGAGGAACATCGCCAGGGCGGAGAATCTCTTCACCGCGCAGAGACTCTTCAGATACGCCTTGACAGTCTTCTGCTGGAACTTAGCGGTGTAGCTGCTCAGGATGCGAAGCACGTCGGATAACACGTCGCTTTCGAGGGCGTTCTCGAAGATGGAAGGGATTTTCGATGGTTCTATAATCTGGAATAATAATTTGCAGTTTTACATATTGTTACGAAACTGGGGTTCGAGATTTGGAGAAAAACGTCAAACTTCGTACGAGGGTATTTATTCACTACGGAACCCTAGGTCGACTCGTCAAGATGGTCTTCCTGATGTCCAAGTCCCAGTCGCGTAGCAGCTGCGGTCCAGGTATCTCGCCAAAGTTGTCGCAGGTACTTTCACTTGCCGCACTTAAGTAGATTTCCTTCGCTTTGGTTCTTTTCGAATAGCTGGCTTCCGTAGCTCGTATTGAACTGGCGTGGTGCTATTTTTTTTTTAATGTCATACATAGGCTGTCTCGGACGGCATTTCCTACTTCACCGGACAAGGGTTAAGGAGCGAGCCAGACGCCCGGCTTCCTATATTTATAAACTACTAGCAGCAGCGCAAAGGGCTCCCAACGGGGACAACCTCGGCTTTGAGCGCGCTAGGGATTATGGCAAATTTTGGGGTGCTGCAACACCCATGTTTTGCCGGAAGGGCCGAAGCTACGGTGCCAGAAGGGCCTACGTAGGACGCAAATCGTCCAGGTGCCGCCGGGCGGTACCTAGTAAACGAGCTAATGTTCCTACGCCTACGTGTTCGATTACGACGAATGCGGGGTGTCGGACCGCGAGGTTCTTCTTCTCTGGCTGCTCGGAGCCTCAGAGGTGTCGAATTGGACCATGTCAGCCATAATCTGGTCATCGGAATCAGAGAGAACGTGCTTCGGACGTCTGCCGGTGAGTCGGCGAGGGTTGTGCTCCGGGATGTAGTTAGCTGTCTCTCTAACTAATCAGTTCGGATGCCGTGGTGCGCACTCGATCGCCTTTTTATATGCACCGGTACTGTATCGGCTCGGCGCACTCTACTTAATATTAGGAGAATTATGTAGACCTCCATAGGTTTACATTATTCTCGAATATTCTCCATACTAGACGAATGTATTCCGATGACAAAAAACGTCGAGGCGACGATAGGTGTGCGAGTGTAACTGGCCAAACAACTCTAGGCTTTATGCCGTAAGGACATAAGGCCTAGTTTCGCTTGCACCATTCTGACCAATTTCCACGGATTTCTTGCTCGCAAACATTCTGCGTTTAACTCGTTCGCAATAATATCAAACACGAACAGAAAGTGTTCCTGCTGACCATCATCATCATATTATGATATCTCTACTGAACGTTATGCTGCAGTTATAAGACTCAGAATACTCACGCTTAATAGTTGCTTCTGGCGTAATTTTTTTCCCCTCAAGTACTTCTATTCGGACATAAATTAAACACTATTGACTGGCGGTACCATGTTTTGGACACTTTTCTCATAGTATCGATAATAATATCTCCACTGAACCTTATGCTGCAGTTATAAGACTCAGAATACTCACGCTTAAATAGTCGCTCCTAGCGTCATCTCTTCCCCTCAAATACTTCCATTCGGACATAAATTGAACACTATTGACTGGCGGTACCATGTTTTGGACACTTTTCTCATAGTATCGACAATAATATCTCCACTGAACCTTATGCTGCAGTTATAAGACTCAGAATACTCACGCTTAAATAGTCGCTCCTGGCGTCATCTCTTCCCCTCAAATACTTCCATTCGGACATAAATTGAACACTATTGACTGGCGGTACCATGTTTTGGACACTTTTCTCATAGTATCGACAATAATATCTCCACTGAACCTTATGCTGCAGTTATAAGACTCAAAATAGAATACTCACGCTTAAATAGTCGCTCCTGGCGTCATCTCTTCCCCTCAAATACTTCCATTCGGACATAAATTGAACACTATTGACTGGCGGTACCATGTTTTGGACACTTTTCTCATAGTATCGACAATAATATCTCCACTGAACCTTATGCTGCAGTTATAAGACTCAAAATAGAATACTCACGCTTAAATAGTCGCTCCTGGCGTCATCTCTTCCCCTCAAATACTTCCATTCGGACATAAATTGAACACTATTGACTGGCGGTACCATGTTTTGGACACTTTTCTCATAGTATCGACAATAATATCTCCACTGAACCTTATGCTGCAGTTATAAGACTCAAAATAGAATACTCACGCTTAAATAGTCGCTCCTGGCGTCATCTCTTCCCCTCAAATACTTCCATTCGGACATAAATTGAACACTATTGACTGGCGGTACCATTTCTTGGATACTTTTCTCATTGACTATAACATCGGTGATGAGTTTCACCGATTCAGGACTAGTTGTGTTGCCGTCTCCTTTGCCTGAAAAAGTTTCAAAATATACTTAGTAAACTAGCTTATCGTATTTTTTTTTTACAATTACTTTACGGTTCTGAATACAAGTCCTTTAATGCCTACCTTTATTTATTTATTGATAATGCTAAGTAGTTTTAATCAAAAGTGGGTGTATTTTGCAATACAAATTGAGGGATATTAATGATAATATGGATACTATCGATAGTCCTATTGATATTGTGACAATATTTCAAGGTATCATAATTGTACTATCAAAGTATCGATAGTCCTGCAACACTAGGCTGATAAAAAAAAACCAGCGAGTGATTTCCTTTACCTGCCTATATTTTTTCCGTTATTTCCTTTTTCCAACCCCTTACTGTTTCGATTCCTTTTTCCACCTTCTCACCCACCATCAAGCTATAGCCTTTGAGCCTTGCGGCCCCAGCTTTGTCTGCTTAGAGCCGCGCTGTGTCTGTCCCATTTGGGATAGAGATGTGATGTTATGTTTGTATACTATGCTTCCTTTTGAGGTACGGAACGAAAATAGTTATGCAACTTTTGTATAATAAGGGGTATTAAAACACGAATGTGGGTTTATCCCACGCCGAGTGTAATAATTGTATTACATGAGTGTTTTAATACCTAATGATGACAGTTTCATACAATACTTTATCTACACCCATGATATTATCCCCTGAAACCATAGGCAGGTACAGTGTTGTAAGAACTCTATGTAAATTCATGGTAAGTCTAATTTCTGAGTATTTAATACAAACAAACTATGTAGATATAGGTAATAATACTAATAATACAATTATTTATTATAATAATTGAGAAAAGAATGTTAAGGTGGTTTGGACATATTGAGAGGATGGATGAAAGAAGATTAACTAAAAATATCGTCGGATGTGGATGTGAAAACTGGACCTGGTCGACCTCGACGAACGTTTTGCAACCAAATTGCAGACGTTCTGAAAAAAGGTGAAGTAAGGAGTACTTATAACCGGAGAGCATGTATGAAAAGAGTAATGAGTGTTGACGAAGCAAAAGAGGTTTGCAAGGATCGCAGCAAGTGGAAATCTATAGTCTCTGCCTACCCATATGGGAAACAGGCGTGAAAATATGTATGTATGTATGTAATTATTTACATTCTGGATCCTATAATTATTGAAATGCAAATTATAATAATATCGAACAAAAATTGCGGGATAAGACGAGACGTGAATTAGAATAACCTGTAAATTTATTTTTATTTTTATTACGGAGCTGCTGTAGTGAGATGCACGTGCATGACAATGTTCCTATATTTTAAATTTATTAAGATACAATTTATATAATAATGGAAATATTTTAACAAAAGCTAATTAGTATTTTTGCCAGCCAGGCATATTGCCTAAAGGAAACGCTGCATGTGGCAGTTTGATGAGTAAGGAAAGGATCGAGTTTGCGTTGCATAGTAAATTTAGTACAACATAACTCACACTCGTTTGGATGATATTATGGTTACTATGACACTATTGTTTTAATGTTGACAATAAGCTTACTGTTTCAAAAACTTTTATACAGGATTTTAATCATGGGTGTAGATTGAAAACAATGAAATGATGGCTGAAGGTAGATATTACCAGTCTCACCCGCTCGCAGAGTCTCATCAATTTTGTCAGATTCGTTGTTATTGCTGTCTCCATGAGCCTTGCTGTCTTCGATCTCAATCTTGCCTTCTTCTGGAGCATTATCTTCAATCTCAACGATCTTCATGCGAGTGGCAGGTTTCTCTGGTGATGTCTTTCCTAGTGGGATTTCCTTGATCGGCACAGATTTTAGCGGTCTCTGAAAATGTAACAGAATTTTTTTTTCAACAGACTTAAAGGGCGACTATTACCTAACCTACCAGTTAAATTTTCGGAGCAAGTTTAGTCCATGATACTACTTTCTTTAAAAAAAGGTGATAAAAATCGCTAAAAACAATTCTTCCTCGCATACAAAATACGTTTCGTCGAACGCTGTTTTGTCTGGGGTTTTTTTTTTTGTTTTGTTTGGGTTATTTTTTTAGCTTTTCTTTAATTGTTTTTATTTATTTATTTTATTTTATTGGTTTATGTACTCTTGAAAATTTACAATTAAAACTTTATAAAAGTAAACATAGAACAAATGTGCTACTTATTACAAAGAAATTTCTTCCAGCAGACCCGCGAGAGGAAATCGGAAGAAAGAGGTAATTGGCGTGTACATTACGCTACGCACAATTGCGAAAAACGGCCACTTTTGGCGTATATGCGTAGAAAAGCTTCACGTTCTCACTTTAAACTGTAAATAGTAGTTCATAAAATAGTTTGAAGGGTTATCTAGTGCCTGGTAAAGACAAAATTTTAAATGATGTCTCTGTTTCCTTTCAAATAATTTATTTCAAATAGGGGCAGCACTGGACCCCGGAAAATTCAGATAGCCCCTTAAGCTTGTAATCAAGTTTCCAGTCTGGTTAGGATATTGCAGGCTTGAAATACCTGATTATCCGAAAAGATAAACGATTCCGTGTTTCGGACGGCACATATAAAAAGTTTGCCATTGCGTTCTCCATTTGGGAATTGTTTTATTTTTTCATGTGTGTAAGTGTACAACACTGGTGTCAGATTTATCAGGCTGCCTAAAGGCATCTGACATAGCTTGACGACTGCCACAGAATGATGACAGCTAGGACCAAAGGCTTATACGCGCCTTCCAAAGCACGGAGAAGCTCGAGAAGTTTTCATGCAACTTGTGGGTCACCCATTCAAGTGCGGACCATGTGTCGCTTTACTTGCGAAAGCGCTAGTAATGCGCACTCCCGCCGGGCCACCAAGCTCCTCGATTTAGGAATTAAGCAGAATTTTATGTTGCACTACGAGCCACACTGGGTTGATAATTTTTCAAAACTAAAATCAGACTACACAACCAATTTTGATGGGACCTATGGGACCACCCTTGGGATATTTCCTTTTCAACAAAAAAATAATCATCAACACAAAGCTACCCGCGAACACACATTAAAAAAAACACGGTGAAATTGAGAAACCTCCTTTCTTCGACTGATTCGCTTACCTTAGACCTCAAATGCGGTGGTTTCCTCACAGGCTTGATCACCGTTATAGGTTCTCCGATGCCGTTCCTCCATTTCTCGTCAGCTGACATCGGTTTCTCCACCTTTGGCTCGTCAGGAAGTTCAGTGATCTTTGCTTGGGATTGCGGCTTGGTGATCGGCTTGCTTTCCACCGTTGGAGTGGAAGATGGGGAGGACTTTGATTTGGACTGAAAATAAATGTTTTGGTTGAGTTTTTTATGTAAATTCTTTATTGTACAAAAAGGACGCAACAAAAATACAAAAGAAAACAATACAAAGGCGAACTTATCCCTTTAAGGGATCTTTTCCAGTCAACCCAAAACAAGAAATTATACAATATTGTATAAATGTTTCTCATGATTTTAGAATTCTGTGCAAAATTATCTACATTCCCATACAATTTGTCCATTCAGCTGAACATTTTAGGGTTCCGTACCCAAAGGGTACAAACGGGACCCCATTACTAAGACTCCACTCTCCATCTGTCTGTCTGTCACCAGGCCATCTCATGAATCGTGATAGCTAGACAGTTGAAATTGTCACAGATGATGTAATCCTGTCGCCTCTACTTTTTTTTATATTTTGCTAGCAAATTTAAAAAAAAAACCCCGATTGCCAAGAACACCATCTAGTGAAGAGTAGCGGAACTACCGAAGTCGTATCGTAAGTTACGCTACCCATCACTAGATGGCTATCCATAGCGCCATCTATTATTTTGCTAGAGAAAGCCCTGTTTTTCAAGCGTTAACATCAGTAACTTTAAAACAGCTCAACCCATTTTCATCAAACATAGCTAAGAATTACCGCAAGGGAACATACTTTCACGAAAAAAAAAACCTCATCGAACTTGGTCCATCCGTTCCAAAATATTATTATTTATTTAATTTATTTAAGTGTGCAGTATGTTGACTGTAAAATGTACAGACCGTGTCAGGAACACTATGCTGCGCTACATCACCCAAGTGGTCGACGTAGGAAGGAAGAGTGCCAGATTGAAAAGGGACTGGGCGGGTCACGTTTGCCGAATGGCGCCGCACAGAAGGGCTCACATAACGACCATGTGGATTCCAGAAGACGGGAAACGATCAAGGGGAAGGCCTAAAATGAGATGGAGTAACGACCTGTCTGCTTTCGACAATGATTGGAAAGAAGTATCTGAAGATGTCTTTGCCAAACTATGGGACCTGAAAAGCTAGTAAAAAAAAGTATATATTCAGATGTTACCTTTCTTATTTGGACTTTTACTCACCCCTTTAGTGCCCATCCTAGCTTTGATAGTCTCAAGTTGTTTCTTCGCCGCAGTGTTATGTGGCTCCAGCTTCAAAACTTCATTAAGGTCGTGCGACGCCGACCGGAGCGACCCGAGGCGTTCTCTAGCGGTGGCTCTGCGCTGCAGTGCCTTAACATAAGTCGGGTCGAGACGAAGGGCCTCGGTGCAGTCGGTTTCTGCTTGGTGCAAGCTGTAAACAGAAATGTTTTTTGATTAAAACTAGCGATGCATCCGATACCGATACCGATACCGATATATCGGCGATACTTCGGGTTAGCCGATATATCGGTATCGACGATATTTTTATGACCGATTTAACGATACTTTTTTTAAAAATCGCCTTTATCCGGCAAACTTAAGATTACTTTTTTTTTTAATAAAAATGTTATTAATGTTAATTACTAAAATTTATAATAATTATCTAATATCGACCTATGTAACTACTTTTCATATTATTAAAAAAAAAAATCCGACTGGTGATTTATTGATTTTATCTTCATGTTTGATTCAATTAACGTATCGGTATCGGTATCGGTATCGCCGATATTTGTATAAGAGTATCGGTATCGGTATCGTATCGGCGAAAAGGCGTATCGATGCAACCCTAATTAAAACTAACATGGGAGACAGACATTATTAGCATTAATTAACCACCATCACCGCTAACATCAGTGTGTCTCGAGGCACAAACTCTAATCACATTCGCCTGATGAAGACCTCCATATAAGGTTGAAACATGCCGGCTAGTAGCTGAATCTTTACGTGAGTAACCAGGGCCGGATTTAGGGGAGGACAACGGGGATACAGCCCCAGAGCCTCCACAATAGGTCGGCACAATAGATTTCGAACAAATAATGTTTTCAATTCCTACTAATAAACAATAACAAACCACTTTTCCTTTGATTTTTTTTTGCTTTTTTACCTTTGTTAACTCAAAATAATATTATTTGAAAAACTCGAATGAAAAAATTTTTGCTAATAATGTACAGAAATATTTGAAAACAGATAATATTGCGATACACAGAGCCCAGAGCCGTAAGACCCGAAGGCCATGTTCAGCATGACAGTGAGCGTTGCGATATTTTGAAAAAGAGAATCAAAATAGTCATGGGTTAGTAGCCGTGGAGTGTCTTATGATTTCAACATCTATTTTTTAAACCGCCTTGGGTAAGGACAACTCCATTTTTCAAGCCGAGCGTGCAGCCTTAACCCAGGCAGCAACAGAAATTACCAGGAATAAAGTATCAGGTTTGTCCAGCGTAGCAACTCTGCTTGCCCTGAAGAGGGCATACATGGACTCCGCCTTAGTACAAGGATGCCACAGATCCCTGGATAAACTCTGTAAGTGCTCACTCAACAAAGTCACCCTCCAATGGATCAAAGGTCACAGCAATTCACCGCGTCGAGGATTGAGCATGACACCGGAAGGACCGATGGCTCCGATTTCCTTCACGCAGGTTCGCTTCTGGATCAGAAATATCACGGCAATCTCTTTGGACATTCCGGCAGGCCAAGGAAGCGCTACCCAAATGGGACAGCCGCTTATCCCGGCGTCTGCTAGCATTGCCGCGAAGGAACTTACGCCGAATGACTGACATCATTACTGGTCACTGTGCACTAAACAAACACCTTTTCACCCTAGGTCTAACAGTTCTCTGTGCAGAGCATGCATGGAGGCTAAAGAAACTGCGAAACATCTCCTCCTGGAGTGCAATGGTATCGCACACATAAGAAGAAGGTTCCTAGAACATCCGGGAACTATGGCGGAATCGTGCAGAGCGCCAGCAGGCGTTCTAGGCTTTCTGCAGAAGCTGGGCTGGTTCGAGAACTGAGACCGGCGTCAGCTCCCCACGCAAAACGGGACCGGCAAAATCGTACCTACTTGCGGAAAATGTCCTCGAGGGAAGTAAGGAAGTAGAACCACTGTACATAGGAAGCATGGTTCACCAAAGCTTTGGAGAAGAAAAAGCGGAAAAACGCACCCTGGGCTTCGGGCTCCAAAGCAGCGCAGCTGAGGATGCAACCGGGAACGCGCTAAGATTAAGGAAGGAACTTTTATGAACATACCTGTCTTTCTTGAGGTAGCAGAGCCCTCTGTTGGCGTAGTATATGGCGTCATCTTTGACCAGCTCAATAGCTCGAGAGTAGCATGAAATGGCTTCATCCCACTTCTCTTGCTTGACAAATGCATTGCCCTGGTGATAAAGAGATTTGTAAATAAGAATAGACCTAAAAAAGAGAAGGCGTTGAGGGTTCCTTATCCTTTCACCGAGAATGTCAGATTTATCTGACAAACATTTTCATGCTCATTTTGCAAGCGTCAGATAACTCTGACAAAAACCACTGCTAGTACTTGTACTTATTCTGTGACATAACTTAAGTATCCACATTCCTTTTTGGTTGCAGGTATTTTTTTTTATTCACTTTGCCTCACGCGACTACTGATATAAAGTCTTGCAGTGAAAGGGTTAAGTAGATGTCAGCAGATTGCTTCATTACAATCCGTTAAGCCGTTTTGGTGTTAAGGCGAAACAAACATCCCACCCAAACATCCCACCCTTACAAACTTTTGCATTTATAAAATGTACTAGAAGCACAGAATGAATATAAGTATTACATACAGATCGGAATCTTCTAATGTCCCATGCAAAATGTGTCCCTGTATCTATCTGCGCACCTCTTCCCCGTTCTCACCTTTTCGAGGGTGATGAGTGGGTGAACACACAGACATTGCCATGTGCATGGATGTATAGTTTCATTTGCACTAGTGTAGGTATATATGATACTCCGCTTCTATGAAGTGCCACACCTGTGGTAGTTGTGTACCAAATAAACATTTTTTCTTTCTTTCTTTCTTTCTTTCTTTCCCCAAACTGTGAACTCACGACCCCATCGACCAGAGATCCCCTCGACAGATATGGCTCATGTTCGAACTTAAAAGTTTTAGCTATTTCTACACGCCTACTAAATGAGTATCTCAAGTTATCATCAAACAAATATACATACAAACACCGGATTGTTCAAGTAAACTCTGATAACTTCGCACACTTGTTAAATGTTGTTCCCTATGTCAAAAATAAATTATTTGGTTCTGTTACAAAAATAAAACATCACAAATTAATGTCACTTATCATGATCATACCCATATAACCACTCATATGTCGCGCCCATTTTACCCAAAATGGCGCATCTGTCACGCAACTTTTTTTTTCGGGGCTACTGTCTGTTACCTACTCATTAAAAAGAAGATTTCCAATAAATTTTGTATAAAGGGTATACTAAAAAAATATAGTGCTACAATCGTCATTAAATAAGCTATCAGATTATCTATAATTGACTGTAGTTTGACATTAGAGTTAAATTACTGATTGAACTGATTCTAAGGTGAAAGTAGGAAAATGTTATTTTCTCCAGTTTAGTAGCATCAACATAATCATAAATTAAAACGTTTATTACAAGTTATATTTCTTTTATTAGGAAGAAGAACAAATATTTAACAATATACAATCAAAAGAAGAAGAAAAGATGCATTTTTTCATACAGCAGAAAAACACAAAAAAAGCACTACCTAATTACTAGTATTATGCGAGCGTGCGCGCGACTGGCGAATGCTAACTGAAAGAGCGGGAATTACAATTGGCCGCTCAGCGTTGGATTGTGTCGTTGACCTTTAGACTGGACTTTTAACGCATCTCTGTTTTACTCGCTACTTTATGGTAAAGATAGAGAGAGATAAGAGTAGATTAAGCACTATATATTGATCTTTAAAGTGGCGCTGTACGTTGACTTCATAATCTGGAGCCTGACAGATGCGCGTATTGTTTGACACTCCAGATTATGGAGGCGGAACAGATGAGTGGTTAATCATGATTTAACAGAAACTAATATATTAAGAGCGCTATTTGACTCCAAAAAAACTATGAAGTTGTTAGTCTATATTTTGTACAAATCCCATAGAAAATGTTTGTTTTGGTGTTTAGAAAAGTGTCTGAAGTGCCAGTTTTCAAACGCGGAGTCACCTAAACAAATGGTTTTTCCATACAAAAAGCATGCATTTAGTGACTCCACCCTTGAAAAATCGCACCACAGATTTGAGTTGTTAGAAAGTCATGAATTAGGAGGATTCTGTGACTTGATGATATATTTTTATTCAAATGCATTACCCTCTCTTTCTCATGCTGTGCCTCCTCTCTCAGCTTCTCTAGTTTAGCGTCCTGACTTTTCTTGCTGTCTAGTGAAACGGGGCCGACATCCTCCATGTCTACTTCCTCGCATGCTTTGTCCTGGAATAATACACATGTTTTATCACCTGTGACAAAAAACAATACTTAACTCATATGAAACTCTACAGAAACGAATGTCTTTATAAAAATACACATCTTTAGTTTTACTATTCTGGTATTGACGGTTTTGAACTGATTAACCAACCAATAATATGCTATCTCTTTACAAGTGGTGTGCACTGGAGCCCACTGGAGTCATTTTGTATGGTATTTAAACCCTAGCTAGAGTCCAGGACTTGAGTCTGGACTCGAGTCAAGATTCGAGATCAAGACTCAAATACCGAATCTAGTCAGCTTGACTCAGGTACCAGACTCGAGTTAAATAAAAAATGTACTTGAGTCCACGAGTCCACAGTAGAAATCGAGTCTGACTCGAGTAACAACATCCTCGGCACCCACACCATCATTATTAACCCATTTTATAACTATGATAAGAACTTTATAGAATTTTTGGCTACATACCACATCAAATTTTTCCCAAGAGTGATAGTCATACGATGGAATTCTTTTCTCTGGCTTCTTCTTGACTACTGGCGGCTTTTCCTTCTTTATCTTGCTGCGGACTGGCGGCAAGTTCTGTAAGCAACAAAACCAGAGTTTAGTGACATAGTTAAAGTGTTTAAACACCTATACTAATGCAAATTATAATGCAATCGATTGATTTTGCTTGTTTTACTACAAGACATTACCACGAGAATATCTGCTACTTTTACCAAAAATTACACGAAATACAAACTGTGACGTATATTAAGATGTAATACACTAAAGAAATACTGCGGTACGAGAGCTTAAAATAGTCTGGAACCTGCTCAAATTCGCCATTGAGTGCGGCCTCCTTCCGTTTCATCTCCGCTTCCCAATTTTGCAAATCTGTCAAGTATGTTTGCAACGACTTAGCATTATCCCGAACTTGTTTTTGTATCTCGAAAGCTTTTTCCATTATTAGAGCAAGCAGAACAAAGGATTATTGTATTTTTACCTGTTAGATCAATATTCGCATTTGGATTTTGTGAAAACTGTCAAACATTTTTTACGTTGTCATGGCGCCGTAGTTTGTCAATTTTGACATTTTACTTTTTTGACAACTGCTTTTTGTTGGGAGTAGCATAAAGATCTAATATCATACAGCCAAAGTTATATTTTATGCAACAAATATTTAAAAGTTTCTTTCCATATAGTAATTATTTATACAATACCTACCTTGGTTTTGTAACTGTAAACTATATATTTTCAAAGAAAAGTTCGGTCCTCTTCACTTTTACTTAACAGCAGATACATACACTTACGCCAAGGATTTTTGTTATTTAGCCTCGGGTAGGGGTTTCGCCTCATGTAGGAAACAAAGAGAAACATTTTTCTATACAACAAGCAACATAATAACATATAAATATGCAATGGATATAATTAATAATACATATAACCTCTCCGTGTCGTTTCTTGCTCAGGAGGATTTCTATCGCTATACAACGTGAAAATGCTGCTAGTATTATGGGAACCTTTGAGCCGGGGACGATTTATTGAATTGATAATTTGGACGAAGCATGTTGCGAATATTTATTTTTAACTAGGTAAGTACTACTTTTGACGAAGCATGTTGCGTATACCTACTTATTTGTATTTAGCTAGGTAAGAAGAAATTTTGACGAGCATGTTGCGGATACTTATTTGTGAATTTTTTGAAGAAGCTTGTAACTAATGTTGAAAATAAATTTTATAATATACCTACGATGTTAGATACGATTTAGTAAGAAATACGTGAAGTTTTTATCTGCTTTAAGGGTAGGTACTGACCATACATCCTTAAAAATTGCGCTCTCATATAAGTTTTTAGAGATATACTTAATGAAAGTGTAGGTACTTTTTGTTTCTATTCTATTCTAGATATGGATGCCCTAGTTTACCCTACCCTTCTATCTCCCTTCCTTTGTATCCAGGCTTGTATGGCGTGTAGGTAAATAGCAATCAAAGAAGTTTGTAGCAGACAAATAATTAAGTACTTACTTTTTAAGGTGCAATGACCTTGCACACAAGCTGACCTGACAGTTCACTGGCATCAATCAAATTCTCTCGAGGTGATGAAAGATTGTAATGGATTAACCACTTACATTAAAGTAGGTGGGGCGTACTGAGTCTATCTAAATTAAGATGTACGTGTATTTACGTTAGATAGGTAACTACTTACATATGTAGGTACATGAAGGGCTCTCACCTACTAGATACCGCGGCGTGCAGGCGGAGAGAGTTCCTACGATAGCTGAAAAATGCACATTGCACACGCACACATAGGTACTAGCGCGGTGAATTGCAACTGCGTTTTACAAACTAACGAGTGCATTATAACTAAATAAGTCGGATGGGTAGTTGTATAACTATTTTTTTTTTCTTTCTTGTTGTTGGCGATTAAACTTAGTTGAAGCTTATTTTGCCAGTGTCTAGTTAACCCATGGCGCGGGCGCCAATTTCTTTATTCCTAACCCTAACCTAACTATACAATCAAAGGTTGGTGTAGGTCCTTTGATTGCTTCAAGGGAGCTTCTGGCAACAAATCTATACGAGTCCACTGGTTTTCATAGCCGAATGAGTGGCGGACGGCGTCTAAAGACGCCCACCACAGTCCGCAAACAAATATCACTACAGCCGCACTATGAGTGTCCACTTTAACCATTTTACATATTGTCCATGAGCATGAGCATTTATAACACTAAACTACTCCGATTTTATATTATAAAGTCCACTAGAATCAATTCGCAAAATAATTTAAAGCAAACTACAACTGAACCCCTTGACTTCCCGCCAAAAAATCCGTATAACTATTTACTAGGTATCATAAACTGAACTAGATAATTTTTTTTTTCGTTTTACTCTTTTTTTTACTTGACGACCAGCTAGTTCCGAAAAAGAGTTCCATATCATTTTGTATTTTAAGTATAAAGCATGGCATCCCCGGGATGTCAGCGTCCTGCTACTTTGATACTGGACGTAAGTTGTAATTTTAATTATTTTTCTCGTTTGTGTACCAAATATATTTTTTTTTCTTTCTAGTCCATCTGCTGGACTCGACGCCTCTCCTATAAACCATTATGGATTTATTACTTAACCAAAACAACCACGATGACAGGCGGGTGGCGTCTGGGCGATCGCAGAAAATACCACACACGGAATACACACACCACCTATGAAATCGTTACTTCGAAGACGCTGCTGCCCATTTTTTGGTACCTACCTCTAGACTGCAGAGGTTCCCAAACTTATTTTGTCAAACGCCCACTTTAAAAAATCTGTTATTTTGTAGCGCCCCCCATTTTTTTCACCATAAAAACCTGAATCACATATTTGTCTTGCCTGTAGTTTAATTCAACCTATATTCTAAACTAGAATTTTTTACAAGAGAGAGCAATAATAATACATACACCAGTATATTATAGTATCTTTTTTAAAAAAATAACAATAATCAACATTGTTAATTTTAAATCAAAAAATAGCAATAATAATACAATTTTACAATAATAAAGAGTATCGGAAGTGGGGACCTCACCTGCGAAACTTTAAAACACGAAATTTTTTCAGTGTTTGGTTCCTTTAACGATATAAATAGCGTTGTGAACGCATTAAAATAATAAATATTAATTACATTTTTAGTTTATATTTGTACAATAAAAAAGGATATAAATATGAACTAATAAATGGATGTTGTGTAGTAAGAGGATTTTAATTTCAGTGAAATTTAAAATATGAAATAGCTGAAGTTATAAACTTACCGCCCCCCCCTTAAAGCCTTCAGCGCCCACAAGGGGGCGTTATCGCCCACTTTGGGAAAGACTGCTCTAGAGTACAATACAAATTAACTTTATTGCACCATAATAGACACACAAAAATTACAAAACAACAAGAAACAATATAGGCACAAAGGCGGACTTATCGCTATAAATGCAATCTCTTCCAGCCAACCTTTGGGTGAAGTAAAAAAAAATATTTGAAACAAGGTGGGCGCAGGACTTCCTATAATTATTTTACCGAAGTACATATATACCTACATATTTATAATAAGTAACATATCTATATATATATATATATATATATATATATATATATATATATATATATACCTATATATACTTTAGCATAAATAATACATATCTACTTAAAAGATACATAAAAATATTTACCTACATAACTACATATAGTAATACTGAACAGAACTGATTACATCGTCAGGTAATATTTAAAAATGGTTTTAGTCTGAGCAGTACGAATTATCCAAGAGGGAGAGCATTCCAGAGGTAGACAGCTTGTACTAAAAGATTTAGATTAGAATCCGGTCGAATGAATATGTTTAGACGTAACTAAGGCATTAATGCTGCGCGTGGGTCGGTTATTGTCCTGGTGAAGAGAAGTACAATGCTCTTTTATATAAGGAGGAGAAGATGGCATAAAAAGTACGGAGTATAAGAGTGAGAGAACGTGATAGTTACGTTGAAGTCGGATTGGGAGCTACTTGAGTTTTAGAGTAGTCGCTTCGACAGCTGTTGGAGAGAAAAAGAGTAGAAATAGCATAGCTTAAGTCTTCCTGTAAAATTCATATCACTATTGTGCAATGTTTCCCTTAGGTTTTATTGCGTAGACTGACCTCATAAAGTCACTTTGCATCCCACCATAATTCACCTTAAACACGCCATCATGCGTAATGTATGAAGGTAATAAATATCTAATTTGCCTATAATGAGCCTGTGAGAAAATTCCGAATCTCTTTCCGATGTTCGCGTGTGTTTTCTGTTTGATTATCTGAGCGGATGAAAAATTAAGACGCAGCGCTGCGATGAAGTAGGTAGTTCAAGATTAGTGTTTAGTCAATATGTGTTACCAGTGATGACTGGCTCTGAAACGTGGTCCCTTACTAAGGGGTCTCATAAGAAGGCTCAAGGTCACTCAACGAGCTATGAGGGCTATACTGGGTGTTTCCTTACGTGATCGAATCAGAAATGAGGAAATTCGTAGAAGAACAAAGTCACTGATATAGCCCAGCGGATAAGCTCGATGAAGGCTGCCATAAAGCCAGTAGAATGTAGACACTTACCTGCCTAAGATGGTAATATTTTTACCCAATCAGAAAAGTAATATTCAGAATGATATAAAAATATTCAGAACCGTTATCCTTAAAGCGAAGCATAAATTTTTCGGAGTCCAGTGCCGCCCCCATTTGAATGAATGACTGATATATCAACGCACAGCTCAAACCGTTGAGTCTAGAGACTCAAAATTTTGCAGGTAGGTTCCTTACGAGGGGTGCACTAAGAAACGATTTTTCAGATGTCACCCTCTAAGGGGGTGAAATAGAGGTCCAAAGTTTGTATGGAGAAACAAGATTAAGACTAAGAGGGTGAAACAGGAGGTATTCAAAAACGGCAACGGCAACGGCAACGGCAACGGGACCGGGACGAAAAAAGCCAATAAAAATCCTATTAGAACCATTTTCGACTTCTACGCGGATGAAGTCGCGGGTTAAAGCTATTATTAAACGAAGAAAAGTTAAATTTTTTTCTACTACCTTAACTTACTTAAAATCCTAGACGCAAAGAAAGAGGCATCTCGATAGAAGTACTTACCACTAGGTAGATCTTTGCTGCTGCATATTCTCTTCTGTGACATGGTCTCTCCCATAGCTGGTCGCACTCCGTCTAAACTTTTTGCTAAATTTAAGGTTCGATTCCATTAATTTTCGGGTCACGGCCGGTTCAAATAATTGGCAGGTTCAAGCTGTTTTTAAACTATAATAATGTGTGTACCTAGCTGTTATCCACGCCTTTCCATGAACACACCTCAACATTGAAACAGTTTTCGTTAATTAACATCGAGAATTAGGTCATCAAAACTTTAAAAGTTTTGATGACCTAATTCTCGATGTTCAATGTCTACACAATATACAAACATGTCTAAAATATCCACATTATAATTATATTGAATGTCAATGAAATACTTTCTACAAATAAGACATATTTTTTAATAATCTTTAACAATTTTGATAAATGTGAAATGCCTAAAATTTAAAATGTTTTATCTGTAATTAATATTTTTTCGAAACTAAAAACCGACTTCAGCCCCAAACTACAAAACCGATTTTGATAAAATTTCTATTATTAATAACCACGTAACAAGTATATCCTTTCAAACAAAAAAAAAAGAAAATTCTAAATTGGTCCAGGCGTCTTCGAATAATCGGTGAACATATAAAAAAAAAGAAAAAAGATCGTAACGAATTAACAACCTCCTCCTTATTGGAATTCGGTTAAAAAGAAGTGGTTAAATAGATATCTACCAAGTATTTAGTAAGTAGATTCTTTTATGACGTGGTGGTATGAATATGACATCACCAACCGGATCCAAATATAAAGTTTATAATAAAAACATAGCAAATTGGTAATTACGAGATGTTAGTTTGAATAGACTTTAAAGTACCTAAGTACTTATATTTATGTACAAATTAATGTATGATTGGGTTCAGTATAATTAAAAATATCTTTAGGTACCTACCAGTAGCGTCAGGTGTGAATTTGGGCTAGTACCTACGGCTATGAAATAAATTAAATACCTTTACCTAATTAGGTTCAGTAAAGATAATATAAATAAGCCGTTCAATGTCCGGCTTATAATTTGAAAATTTTTATTGTTATTGAATTAGTGTGAGCAATATGTCTCTGAGCGTCATCATCATCATCATCCGAGCGTATTCCCGGTTGCATCCTCAGCAGTAACGCTTCAGAACCCGGGGTCCGCTACCTAACCAAGGAGATTTGACGAGGTTACTGGTTTTTACACAGAGCGACTGCCGTCTAACCTCCACAACCCAAAGGGCAAACCAAGAACCAATCCTTGGATAGTTTGATGATCGAACGCTAGGTGGCGTTCGGGACCCACAGTTTTACGTGCCTTCCGAAACACGGAATCATCTTTCTTTTCGGATAATCAGGTGATTCAAGCCTGCAATATGTCTCTGAGCGTGTTTATACAAAATTTATGATCGTGAGTGTATTTTAATTATCAAAGAAACTTATCATATTTTGAACATGTGGGCGTGTACAATCCAATCCAGTCAAGCTGCTAGTTTGCGGCTTTTGAAAATAGTAAATGGACATTTTAATTCGCTGTGCGCCGATATACGTAGGTTAAAATTGTTGTTAGTAATATTGGAAACCCCTGAGGGAACTCGATGGGCATCGGCTTCTAAGGAGGCCACGAGACTGGTACCTACGAATATAAAATACTTTTTTAATTGAACAGAACCCACCACTGGTGTTAGATTTTTTCAATGTGCTGAAAGGCATATCTGATGACTTTGCAATGACAGCCGGGATCAACGTCTTACGTGCCATCTACAGCAAGGAGAACCTCAAAAAAGAAACAAATCACACAAAACATATAAAATGCTATGTAATTTTCACAAAAATATATCCAATACTTCCCGAGTTCGAGGTGGCTAGTCAGTTGTGACGTCAGGACTGAGTAGCTACCCTTACGACGTTGCTGTATATTTTGATACATTTAACTACAAATTCCAGGATTCTGGCTACAAAATTATCTCAACACATACATAAGGGGCAGTACACAATCCATATGGAGACATTTTTAAATGGTTATGCGCCTATGCATCTACCTCATATGATGAATCTACCTATGCATCTACATCATATGATGTATATACTTATGCATCTACCTCGTATAATAAAGAACTTTGGAGATGTGGAAGAAACTCCTGAAAGAAAATTATGTACCTAAGTTGTGTTTTTGTTTTGTTAAAAATTTAATTATTTAAAAGCAACACATGATTTGTATGTCTGTCGTTTCGTTTAGGTCATACGAATCATTTATTGCTTCAATAAAATGGTATGCAACAGACAAGAGACTTGCACCGTCTAAGTGGACCTTAAATACAGAACCCTAATTCGCACATCCGCATTTAATTGGCACTCTATCACAAAATAGCGTTAAAAACTAAATACTTTGCAATATCCTTGATTACGATTATTAAAATAATACCGGATACCTCAAAAGCTATAGGTTAATATCCACTACCTGCCTACCTACCTAGCTAAGTACTCTATGCTTATTAACTTATTAGTTAATGAAATATAAATAAATATATTAGGTTTTTTTATTTTATTTGCTTGGAAGATTATCGACTACAATAACAGTGTAACATTAAATTTAAAAAACTTGAAGTCATTTATAAATCTCCACTTTTAACATTTACATAAGCGATAAATGAACCGACATGTTAACGACAGTCTAAAAAACTTATTAATGCGTAAATACAACATATTATGTACTATAAAAAATGCTGCAATTGGATAGGTGAGAGGCTAAGAGAAAGAATTACTGATTAATGATAAATGTGTATAATGGATAAAGCTGAATGCACTAATTCTGGTCAGAAAATGATTTATGACTTAAGACGAAGTGGTAGCTAAAGTGGCGCCCTCATTTAAAATAAATTGTTTAAAACTAAATATGGTGATAATAAAAAATTTGATTTGTATCACTGTCTAGAAAAACCTTTAAACTATTTTATGAATAACCTTTGAAATTATTACTAATAGGCCGTCTAGTTTTAAAACTGTTTTTCGCCAAAAGTGGCCACTTTTGGCGAAAAACAGTTTTAAAACAAGTGGGGCGCCACTTTAGCTACCACTTCGTCTTAATGAAGGCTTTTTCAATGCCACTGTCTTCAAACCTAGGATGTCCATATCTGTATCAGAGGAGAAACTATTATAGTTATTACAAGCTCTAAGTAAGAAAGAATTTTGTCGATAATTAGTAGCTGCTGCGGGCGTGATGAATGTGGGAATGTTTCTGAACATTCTCTGAGGAGCATATACTCCGATGAGTTCGAGAAGCTAAGTAAGTAAGTTAAGTAGTTTATAATACCTACAGATAATTATCACGTGTCTCGAGGCAGATGGTGTAGCGTTGCATAACTGTCGATAGTTGACCTCGAAAAACAGTCACAATATCGATAGGACTATCGATACTATCGATAGTATCGATTGTCAATAATTTGCAATACTATTGATGAAAGGTAAAACTATCGATAGTATCATTAATATTGATTTTAAATACTACCCATAAACTACCATGAGTATCGATAGTACTTCTTTACTGTAACTTCTTTTTGTTCGAAAAACGATCGATATCTAAATTACAATCGATAGTATTATAATATCGATATTTGTCACAACACTATCGATAGTATAGACACTATCGATATTATCGATAGTCCTTTAGATATTGTTACTGTTTTTCAAGAATTTTTCAAGAAAGAAATATTGTTACTATCGATATGTTATACTATTGCTTGCAACGCTTACATGGTGTATTCACGTCCCCGCGTCACATTTGCCCTGATGAAGACCTCCGGATGAGGTCGAAACATGTCGGCCAGTAGCTGACTCCCTACGTGAGTAAATAGTTTAATAGGGAGGGATGTGGCAAAAAAAAACTGGCTCATTAAATACATTATTAAAAAGTATGGACTATATGTATCTTTTCTTTTTTCTGATAAGTAAATAATGAAGACACAGCGCATTTAAATTGACGCGTGACGTCACGATACAATTTTTAACCAAAGATGACGTAAATCACACCCACTCCGAAACTTCGAAGCGCTGTATCTTTGTGATTTTTTACTACATTGCCAAACGAAAAAAAAATATTATCTAGTTGACTAAATAAAATAATATTTTTTTTCCAGTCCCATTCTTCCTAACATTATCACGTATTTATCCCTAACGGGGGAAAACGGGGCCTAGGACCACAAAACCCAAAGGCCTCTTTTAACGTAATGTGAGAAGGTGGAAAAAGAAATCCAAACAGTGATTATGGGTTGCTAGTCGGATCGCCTATTAATATAACAGGCACTTTCGTCCACTCCCCGATCGGCTTTACGATTGCATTTACTTTCGAATATAGTTATTTTTTTTCTCCAAGACCACCATGCAGAGCATTCTCTTGTATTTAAGGGAATACATGAATATTTCGCGGTCCAGTGCTTCCCCCATTTGAAATAAATTATTTGAAAGGATACGGAGATATCCTAAAAATTTTGTTTCGGTTAAGCCCTAGATAACCATTCAAACTATTTCATGGACTACTGTTTATATATAGTTTAAAATGAGAATGTGAAACTTTTTTTTGCCTAAAGTTGCCGTTTTTCGCAAATGTGCGACGAAAAGCTTTACGTTCTCACTTTAAACTACTGGGCAGCACTGGACCCCGAAAAATTTATGTATTTAAGGGCTTGCTCTTATCGGAGGAGTAAAGTGGAGATGCCTCCATTCCTCTTTTCTCTTTGCCATCTTTTTAATGTCCAGTAGTGCCATTTCTCAAACGCGGAGTCACTAAACAAGCGGTTTTTGTATGGAAAAAAACATTCGTTTAGGTCACTCCGCGTTTCAAAAATGGCACCACTGGGAGGACTAAACTCCTAATTTTTTTTAAGAAAGCATTAAGTTTACCTCAAGTGAACGTAAACAGAAGACATGTGACCATGACCCTTTAATTATTTGGACCATGTTCTCAAGCAATTGCAAGCTTACGTGATTCCGATTTTCTTACAAATTGGTTTGTTTGGCTGTTAGCTGATGTTCTAGAAAGATTAGGAAAATCTAGATATTTTCTAAGGACGGATTATGAACTCATCATCTTAACGAGTAGTTTTTAAACATTTTTAAATGATATCAACTATCATTCAATCAATAGGTACATCTATACTTAAAAGAGTAAAAAAAATGTGTCTGTACATTGAAAATTTTTCAAAAAAAAAAAATTTGGGGCGATGGAGATATAGTTATAGAGTAAGAAAATAAAAAAAAATGTCTGTCTGTTTGTCTGTTTGTCTGTTTGTCTGTTTGTACACGCTAATCTCCGGAAATACTGGAAGGATTCGAATGAAACTTTTTTGTTATATAGCTGTGAAGCCTGGGCAACATATAGGCTATAATTGATTTTGGAAAATGGAACACATGATGCAGGAGACGCGCGCGAAGGGTTCCGTACCATAATCTATGAAAAATCACGTTTGTAGTATGGGAGCCCCCCATCAATACTTATTTTATTCGATTTTTAGGGTTCCATAGGGTAGGGTAGAAACGGGACCCTATTACTTAGACCGTCCGACTGTTTTTCTGGCTGTCTGTCACCAGGCTGTATCTCATAAACCATTATAACTAGACAGTTGAAATTTTTATAGATGATGTTTTTTGTTGCCGCTGAACAAAAACATACTAAATGTATACTATAATAATAAAATAAAAAAAAATGTGTCTGTACATTGAAATTTTTTCAAAAAAAAAGTTGTTTCGTCCGAAGTAGAACTTATAAGTTCAGTATTTGCGGACCTTCAGAGCATAACACACCAGAAAATTCTTGGTTATGTGAACGCGCCATATTGACACCAAAAAATTTAAAATCAATTAATAAAGAACTTATGACGCAAATTATTGTTAACTAGCTTGTGCCCGCGGCTTCGCTCGCCCGATCGGTTTAAAATTGACAAAGTTTCATACAAACTTTCATCCCCTATTTTATCCCCTTGGGGGTAGAATTGATCAAAATCCTTTCTTAGCAGATGCCTACGTCATAACATCTACCTGCATGCCAAATTTCAGCCCGATCCGTCCAGTGGTTTGGGCTGTGCGTTGATAGATCACTATGTCAGTCAGTCAGTCACCTTTGAGTTATATATATTTAGATATATATTTAGATTTCCTGGATAGTGTTGTTGACGACGCCACCAATTATCCAGTTGAGTTTCTTAATTCACTTGCAGCAAATGGACTCACGGCTCACAAAATAAGTCTTAATGTCGGAGGGCCAATATGTTGATGCGAAATTTGACTCCGCCGAAACTGTGTAACGGAACCCAAGTTAATGTTTCAGCACTGTATGCCGAAGTTCAGCGGCTGAATTTCAGCCAATGCATGCCTGCAATGTTATTTGCATTACTAGCAACACATAACGCCGAACTTCCGATGCTTTTGCCTGAATCGGTCCCGTACCCGTACCCGTACCCGTACCCGTACCCGTACCCGTACCCGTACCCGTACCCGTACCCGTACCCGTACCCGTACCCGTTCCGCTCCCACTCCTGCTCCCGCTCCCGCTCCCTCTCCCGCTCCCGCCGCCGCCGCCGCCATCGCTTCCGCCGACGCCGCCGCCGCCGCTTCCGCCGCCGCCGCCGCTGCCGCCGCCGCCGCTGCCGCCGCCGCCGCCGCCGCCGCCGCTGCCGCCGCCACCGCTTCCGCCAACGTCGCTTCCGCCGCTTCCGGTGCCGCCGCCGCCGCCGCTGCAGCCGCTGCTGCCGCTGCCGAAGCCGCCGCCGCCGACTCCTCCGCCGCCGCTGCCGACGCCTCCGCCACCGCTGACGCCGCTGCCGCCGCCGCCGCCGCCGCCGCCGCCGCCGCCGCCGCCGCCGCCGCCGCCTCCGCCGCTGCCGCCGCCGCCGCTGCCGCCACCGCCGCCGCCGACTCCTCCGCCGCCGCTGTTGACGCCTCCACCACCGCCAACGCCGCTGCCGCCGCCGCTGCCGCCGCCGCCGCTTCCGCCGCCGCCGCCGCTGCCGCCGCCGCTGCCGCCGCCACCGCTTCCGCCGACGTCGCTTCCGCCGCTTCCGGCGCCGCCGCCGCCGCCGCTGCCGCCGCTGCCGCCGCTGCCGCCGCTGCCGCCGCCGACTCCTCCGCCGCCGCTGCCGACGCCTCCGCCACCGCTGACGCCGCTGCCGCCGCCGCCGCCGCCGCCGCCGCCGCCGCCGCCGCCGCCGCCGCCTCCGCCGCTGCCGCCGCCGCTGCCGCCGCCACAGCTTCCGCCGACGTTGCTTCCGCAGCTTCCGCCGCCGCCGCCGCCGCCGCTGCCGCCGCCGCCGCCGCCGACTCCTCCGCCGCCGCTGTTGACGCCTCCACCACCGCCGACGCCGCTGCCGCCGCCGCTGCCGCCGCCGCCGCCGCCGCCGCCGCCGCTGCTGCCGCCACCGCTGCCGCTTCCACTCCCGCTCCCGCTTCCGCCTCCGCTTCCGCTCCCGTTCCCGTTCCCTTTCCCTCTTCCACTTCCGTTCCCTCTTCCGCTCCCGTTTCCGTTCGCCGCAGACTCGCCAAAGACGGAAGATTAAATTCTCATATCGGCACATCACTACTGTCCGGCGTTTCCTAACCTACCGAACTTTAGCACCTGAACTTCAGCTTATTTAGTGTGTCATCCCCACCGAACTTTAGACACTGAACTATAGCCACTAAACTTCGGCATAGTCTGCTGAGACACTTAAAGCTCACAGTTAGTGAGTGATGCCAGTGAAACTGTATTTATTCCGCGTATGCCACTCATCCCCAACAATTTTCCTTTTGAAAATACACAGTTCCTTATGTTAACTTGCTTTGCTATGAAAATAAGTCACAGTTTTAGAGGCTTAAAGCTGCTGATGTCGATCTAAGGACTGGTTTTTCGCATGGCCTACTTATTGTGGCTTTCTCCAGGGTTAGTAACACTTTAGCTCTTTTCATATTGGCTCCCGAAGGAAAGAATTAAAATAATATTGACTTTTAACTCCTAACACTGTTACAAGTACTTTCTCCCTCTGTCTCTCTCTCTCATTAGTTTTTATTTATATTTATACGCCGGAGTCATAAAGTCCACGCGAACGAAGTCGCGGGCATCAGCTAGTATATAATAAAACAGTAAAAAACGCAAGTCTGTACATTTAGTAAATTTATAAAAAAAAACTGAACACAAAAGAAGAAGATTAATAAATTCTCTGTCCGTATGTATGTTCACTTTAATCTTCGAAACTACCATACGGATATTACGCGGTTTTCAATAATAGATAAGCTTATTAAAATTTGATATCAGGAAAAAAGTTGTCGTCATTTTTAAATTTTACGCGAACGAAGTTGCGGGCACTAGTTTGTTTATAAGAGCTAGTTTATTCATAAGTAATTTTATCATTATAGCTAAATTCATTCTAGTTATTGGTTAGTTTGTTTTCGTGGGTGTAAGTCTACCAAAGGTGAACTGGTAGACAATGCTTAGCATTAAGTTGTTCATTTTGTACCTTCTATAATCTTAAGACTTTAAGTGCAATAAATGAAATAAATAAGTAAGTGGCCAACACTGGTGTTACTTTTTTTAAGCTGCCTCAAAGCATCTGACTTAGCTTGACGACTTGATATTTATAATGATGACAACCAACAGCATTGTAAGCCTCCCGAAGCAAGGAGGTGCTTGAGAAGTTTTTATGTCACTTGTGGTCACCAATCCAAGTTCGGACCACGCTTGCGAAAGGCTTGTGATACTGTGAAAATGAGTTTCTTTCGGCGTTTCTTCTCAGCAGTGGTCGTTACGAAGCTTTTCTTTAAAAATAAATTAAATTTTAATATACTTTACACGTAACGTAAATTATACTTATTGACATGTAAAAGTGCCTGTAAAGGTCTAATTACTGAATAAACATTTTAATCTTTGAATTTGGCTTTAGTAATGCGTACTCCCGCCAGGCCAGCGAGCTCGAAGGTTTACCTATAGAACAGGGATCTATAAATAGTCAAACCCTTAAATTATTTATTTTCAACGCTCGGGTTATTATCCAAATTTTCATCACATGTTTCAATTTGAATAGTAAAACCATTACCATCGCAAGGGCCATAAGCCTGTTTATCTGTCTGCATCATCATTATCTCCAGTCATCACCTCTCACTACAGAGAATAGGACTATCTCCATCTCCAACTATCTCTTTGCTTACTTAGTTTGCGCTAGCGTCAACTCGTGGACGGGTGCTGCCGGGAGGAACTGGTCACTGGTCAGCTCATTTTCACTTTTTTGACTTCTTAGTATTTCTTATTATTTTAGTGTGGAAGTTATAATGTGACAACATATTTTGGCGATAATGGGTCCTTGGGGCCCTGAAGCTAAGTTGTTTTTAAGGAAATTACAACGCGTCTCATCGAGGCAACTGGTGACCCGAGGGCTAGTAGCTTGATTGCTCAGAGAATAAGTATCGCTATCCAGCGAAGGGTTGCTGCCAGCATGTTGGGTACATTGCCTCGATGTGGTGCGCTATAAGAAATATTTTAATTATAAGCAGCTGCATTTTAATAATGCAAGTATCAAAAGACATAATAATAATGAGACAAAGCCCTTCCGGCGAGTAGGCGACCAATACTGTGAAAGTGACTTTCTTTCTCCGTTTCTTCTCAGCAGTGGTCATTGCAAAGCGATGTCGGTAGCTTATTTCTTTAAAAATAAATTAAAAGATACATTACACGTAATGTAAATAATACTTATTGGTTGTAAAAGTGCCTGTAAAAGTCTAATTACCGAATAAACGTTTGAATTTTTAAATTTGTTTTATTTTATTTCAGTAAAATATTCTGTTACTTTTTTTTTTGCATTCATACAAAAGTACCGTTAAATTTTGCACTACCCCTGTCATTCTCTACATCACCCGTTTGGTTGACTGGTAGATAAGGCTATAGGCTTTAAGTCCGCCATTACACTTGTATTTGTGTATAAAATTCAATATATAAATAAAATATTATCACGTCTTTAACCCTAACGGGACAGACAGTATTTTGCAGCGTTAAATAATCACACTTATTTTTTACTATAAGAGTTAAGACAAGTCATAATATCAAATGACGATAATATCGTGACAACTGACATCACCGTTTTAACGGTGGGTTATTATTCTTTGGTGAAGCTAATTGATAGTCAAAATATACACGAGAATTAATCAAGGGTTCACTGACCACATGTTATTAATTTGTTTGACATTTGGAGATGTATCTTAATCATTCATTTGATAAGTCGGGCGCCTTAAACATTTTTTTATGCTTTTTACCCTAATTTGTTAAACTGAGCATAAATTCGTAAGTTTTTAATGTCCCTACTTCTTTGGATTCACTGGTCTTTTCACCCCCCCGGTCTTTCGGGAGATTTGCGTGCGCGTATGATAAGTCAGGCGTCTTGAACATTTTTTTTTCTTTTTGCGCTTTGGCTATCCGAGCAAAAAATCGTACCCTTGGGAAGCTTGCCTGGGGATTTAGATCCAACACGTAGAAAAAACTGTTCATAAAATAGTTTGAGGGGCTTATAGGCTTGTGATCTGGAGGTCTTGCATACGTATAGTATGTGAAAAGTTGTTTTCAGTCTGGTTTGGATATTGCAGGCTTGAATCGCTTGATTATCAGAAAAGAAGATGATTCCGTATTTTGGAAGGCACGTAAAGCTGAGGGTCCCGAACGCCATATAGAGTTTGCTCTACCCTTTGAGCTACGGAGGTCAGACGGCAGTCCCTCTGTGTATAAACCAGAAACCTCATCAAATTAATAAGAAGATAAAAATGTATCCTGTAAAGTTAGGTGTGTGTAAGAAATAAATAAATAAAATAAAAACACCTTGGGTACTTGCGTTAGGTAGCGGACCCCGGGCTCTGAAGCGTTACTGCTGAGGATGCAACCGGGAATACGTGAGGATGACGATGATGATGACTCGTATGATCCTCATCATAATTTCAGCCACATAACGTCCACTGCTGGACATAGACCTCTCCCAAGGATTTCCAAAATGATCGATCAAGAGTGGCCTGCATCCAGCGCTTTCCAGCGACCTTGGTCAGTTCGTCTGACCACCTTCTGGGTAAGTGTCCTACGCTTCGCTTTCCAGTACGCCGTCGCCATTCGAGAACCTTTTTGCTCCATCGGTCATCGGTTCTTCACGCTATGTGTTTCGCCCACTGCCACTTCAACGAGCTTATCCGCTGGGCTATGTCAGTGACTTTTGTTCTTCTACGAATTTTCTCATTTCTGATTCGATCACGTAGAGAAACACCGACGTATCGACCGAAGTAACGACCGACGATCGTACGATCCTATCAAGCCGTAAAAGAGGGCAAAGGTTTATGTCGTCAGAAAACAGGTCACCCTCGGTAACACGTGACCTGTCTGTACGAACTCGGGTAATAGCAGTTATGTTATTTTATGCATCAGGTCAGGGTTCACTGACATCACCTTGACAGCGCAAACTTCCGCTGAGGAGGTATTCTAGAGTCATTCACTAAGGTATGAAAATATCTACCTGTCTACAACTTACAGGCCAAACTAGCGAGCGATATATAAAGTCATTAAATCTTACTAATATCTTATTTTCTTACTTATTATTATAATATTATAAACGCGAAAGTTTGTATGGATGGATGGATGTTTGTTACTCTTTCACGCAAAAACGGCTGTACGGATTGGAATGAAACTTGGCATGTAGATAGCTTATTACCTGGATTAACACATAGGATACTTTTATCCCGGGAAAATGTGAGGCTCCCGTGGGATTGTCTATTGGGATTGGCTAGTAAGACATAAAAACGCTATCTACAACTTCTGGCTAGTGTTAGTTAGAATTCAGTATTATGAACTAAGATGTTTTTGATACCTATTTAAAACGATGCAAAGAAAATTTTGTAAAAAAAAGCCACAATTCTTTTAAAACTATAGTATCTTTATTTTTGCAGGGTTCTATTGGTGGTTAAGCGACCTTGTACCTAGATATAGTCAGGGATTCTAAGTTGCTCTTTACCTAGTTTATTGAAAAACAGTTTTTGTTATAAAATTGCTAAGTAGGTTTTTTTTTTTTAATTTTGGTGACATTTTTGAATAAGCAAAAAATTAGCTCTGTTCTGTTAAGTATTTATATACATAGATACAAGCACGTCTTTAACCCCTTAAAAATCCCGGAAAAGGTAATCAAAATTAGTGATGGGTTGCTCTGATGAAAAAATCGAAACTACTTCCAGAAAAGAATCAGTCAAAGCTTTTGACAACTAGAAAAATATCGCACACGATTACAGAATAGCACCTCATCTCAACCCACCTACCTATCAACAAGTAATATACCTATTTTATATCGAAATCGTTCCATTAATCGAGTCATTCGTGATCGATTATAGACCAAACTCGATAATCGCCACCGTTGTATTGTCCTTGGCAGTTGTGGATTTTCAAATCGATGCAGAGCCATATATCACGATATCGATGATATCACGGATCATGAGTGATCATGTAAATGTGCCGTCCTAGAAATACTTTATAAGTTCCATATCAATGGTTTCATGCTTATACGCAAAATATACAATGTGGAAGGAATTTACCCGAAATAAATCGAACCACGGACTATACTAGATCACTTTAGTATCATGAAACAAAAAAAAAATCAGCATTTCAAGTTATTTTTTTTTTTGGCGATTGGTTGTTACTTTAATTTCACAATACTATAGTGATCTGGGATAGCACGTGGTTCGATTTATTACGGGTATGCCCCTTCCAAGTTGTATATTAATAAGCAGATAGAGCCCAAGGCCGCAAGACTCAAAAGCCACTTAAGGAGGATATCTGAATTTATCGGGGTCCAGTGCTGCCCCCATTTAAAATAAATCATTTGATAAGAAACGGAAACTTCATTTAAAATTTTGTTTTTACCAGGGAATAGAAAACCCTTCAAACTGTTTTATGGACGACAGTTTATAGTTAAAAGCGAGAACGTGAAGGTTTTCTACGTACAATTGTGAAAAACGGCCACCGCGTATGTGCGTAAAAAAGCTTCACGTTCTCAATTTTGCATACTTGTGTAAGTCAGTTGACAAAACAATATTTTGGAGTCAATGAGCTATTATGATGATGCCTCCGTAGTCCAGTGGTCAAGGCGTTCGCCTTGTGACCCGGAGGTCATGGGTTCGATTCCCACTGGGAAGCATACTTTGTGTAAAGTTGTTTCCAGTCTGGATAGGATATTGCAGGCTTGAATCACCTGATTATCCGAAAAGAAAGATGATTCCGTGTTTCGGAAGGCACGTAAAACTGTGGGTCCCGAACGCCACCTAGCGTTTGATCATCAAACTATCCAAGGATTGGTTCCTGGTTTGCCCTTTGGGTTTTGGAGGTCAGACGGCAGTCGCTCTGTGTAAAAACCAGTAACCTCGTCAAATCTCCTTGGTTAGGTAGCGGACCCCGGGCTCTGAAGCGTTACTGCTGAGGATGCAACCGGGAATACGTGAGGATGATGATGAGCTATTATGATGATGAAGCCAAGAGATATTCGACGGAACTCAGTTATAAAACAACATAACCTCATCGAGTAGGACTCGTTTGATTTGTCTTGACGAGGTCTTTAGGGGTCTGATCACGGAGACGGAAGGTAATCGATTGAACCCAGTAATAAAACGAGGCAACTCCTTCGTCATTAGAAAAAAAATCTCCTCAGCAAGTAAAGATTCAAAACCATTCTACAATATTTGTTTTTATTTTTGGGTATTGTGCTTTTTTTCTTTTCACCATTTTTAACCGACTTCCAAGAAGGATGAGGAGTTCGTTGCGAATTTTTTTTTTTGTACGTTCACCGATTATTCCAAGATGTGGGGACTGATTTTAAAAATTCCTATTTTGTTTAAAATGGAAAACTTGTCAGGTGGTCCCATAATTTTTTTATTAAAATCGGTTGTGTAGTTTGGGGATGAAGACGATTTTTAGTTTAAAAACATATTATAGAGGATGAACATAGTCGAAATTGCCAAGGAAGACCCTTAATACGATTATATACTTTGATCTCACGATAAAAGCATAAACAAACAATATAATAATATTATAAAAAAAAACTTGTTAACAAACTGGTACTTTACAAAAACAGGCAAAAATAAAACGCCGACGTTCTTTATATCATGAATCTAAACATCTTTTTGTCTCTATATATCCACATCAGGAACAATTTCCGACAGCCCATGGGTATTTTAATTACGACTAAACAAAAACTGATAATAATTCACACGCATTTACACGCCAAAACTAATGATGATCTATAGCTTTCCATTTATTGTGATTAATATTAAATCCATCATTAAATTCAAGATGTAATCTTTGTAATCGAATTTATGTAGCAGTCATGTGTGAAATAAGACACGTCAGTTTGTGCCTAGTTTTTAGCTGACTACGGCAAAGCTAAGAGGAAGAGTAATGATTTTAACAGTTTATGTATGTAATAATAATAATGTCGGGACGTGACGACCACATCGCCCACTGGATTCCCAGTGCAGTCAGTCAACGCAGGGCAGCTTGTGGCGAGCTGATGGTGAGTGGCGACACCACGTACCCTACCTCCAGGGGGACCATACACACATGCGCTTACACACACACATACACACAGTTACACACCCTCCGCCTCTGTCTTGCCTTAACTGGCCGGCCAGAGTGGAGTCGCAAGAGCAGAACATACGCTCCAGGGTGGAAGTGTATTGCACGTGATGGCGTAATAACGGGGAAACCCGGGGGTAAGCCCCGTGATGGTAAAACCGGAGCCGCACCTCTCGACACCCTCAGCTGCTCACATTGTGTTGAGCCCTGGCCGCATTTTCGTGGCTAGTTAGGGCGCCCACAGGCAGTGTAGCCAACGAGCAGCAAGTCACCATCTACCAGGCTAAAATTGTTGTGAGAGATTTTTAGGTAGCTGTTCGTATCTCACTCCATAACCCCCTTATCCGGTCCACTAACATCCCATCCATAAAGCCCAAACCAAGTAAATCCCTCCCTGGCAATAGTTTGGCAGCTGTGGAGGACTGTCCGTTAGTGCATTTTAATGGTACATTAAGGGATAGACCTCCATAGATGCAGCCATCTCACTTCTTAGATAAAAAGGTACTAAAAGGCCTCTTCATGTTGGCTTTGGCCCCATGAACGCCTCAAAGGACTGGGTTCCCATCGACCCGTGACTGAAAAGCGTACCAAAATAATAATATTAATATTCACCAGCAGCTTGCTCTTCGATACGGACTTGTAGAATCTGAGGTACCGTACTATAAGTACACAGCAATGCCGGTTCTCGAAAATGGTCGTGCCACGCTCTATTGGGATCGATCTGTCATCACGGATAGGACTATTGTCACCAATAAGCCTGATATCGTGCTGACAGATCGATTGATGCGCCAGACAGTGCTTGTTGACATCACCATCCCGCATGACGAGAACCTCGTGAAGGCCGAGAAGGACAAGCTTAGTAAGTACCTTGACTTGGCCCACGAGGTGACTGCCATGTGGAATGTGGATTCAACGATCGTTGTCCCGATAGTCTTATCGGCAAACGGTCTTATAGCGAAGAGTCTTGATCAACACCTCAAGACTATCTCGCTAGATGGCTGATGAAAATAATATTATGTCCATTAGTGCATCTCAATGGTACATTAAGGGATAGACCTCCATAGATGCAGCCATCTCACTTTTTATGAACGCCTCAAAGAACCGGGTCCCCATGGACCCGTGGCTGAAAAGCGTACCAACATAATAATAATAATATAATGTTTGTGGAAAACATACTTATCTAAGCGTAATCACGCTTAAAAATAGAAATTGGGGGTGCGAATTTTCTAGATTCTGTTTGAAACAAATAAGTACTACAAAAATCCAATTGAAAATGTTTGTTTCGACGTTTAGAAAAAAGTATTTGATTTGAGTTGTAGGAAAGTAGCGAATTGGCAATACTAACTCCTTTTTAGTGCCAGATAATCTTATTAAGTATTTTTTATAAAACCCAGACTAAGTTTGTTACTAGATTTAAACCATTATCCAACCAAATCAAGTTGACATCTAGTAATATCATACTATCTCACCTGTCAATGTCAACTTAATTTTAAGCGAATATAAAAAGTTTAAACCTAGTAAAAAAGTTAGTTTTGTTTTTATAATAAGACGGAATAAGTCTTTTTGCAAAATTGTTAATAACTGATAGTGATAAGCTAAAGGACCACACGGATAACTTAAATGATTGATTAAAGGATATGTCGTAATATCATACTTATAATATTAACTGCTGCATGCTACCAATAGACAAAGACCCTATTATCTTCTATTGTTATTGACGTATAAGGTCAAAAATGACCAGCTAACTGTTGTGATAGCCTGTCATTCCTAATTATCATTGTGGGAATAAATGCCTTTTATGCATATTACAGTATCATCTTTGTCAAATTTAGATTCAATCACAAAGCGACTTTTTGCTAATCATAATAAAGTTGAATTTTATTTAATCAATTAAGGATCATATAAAACCTTTTATGCGTATTACAGTTTCTTCTTACAACAATGAAATCTAATCCAAATCCGTCTTTATTGGATGCAGTTTAGGATTGAAATTACTTTACAATTGAAAGCGGTTTAGCCAAGTAAGATTATTATTGTGACTAAATCAACCTTAGATGCCAATTTGATCACGTTTTAAAGTGCATTTTGGATGATCGTTTAGTTTTATAGGAATTGAATGAACGTTATGTTAAGTATTAGAACATTTTGATAAATTACGCCACGAATAGTTAATGAAGTTTACTTGTGTTTTATTTTTTAATTTATAATCTTGTCATCACCTAGTTAAATCGTAATTAGAACTTTGAAGAATGTATGCACTCAATTATAAAAATTGATTGATTGTGCCTTTAGAGATACCGATTTTATATATCTATGTAAATACTTGTACATATCTTGTTTTGAGGCTGGTTAAAATATAAGTATTTAACATTGTGTGATGAATTTTTCGATTTTCTTAAAACTTGCATCATTTATTAATAATAGTCCAAATAACATGGGAAAATAATAAAAAAAATATTTGTTTTATTATTGCTTAAATTCAGAATATCAGAAAAAAAACATCCAGAATTTTCGAAAATAAGTATCTTCATAAAATAAAATAATTTTTCAATTTCGTTATTTTTAATGTTATATGAATTATAGAAATATGTTTAATTCCTATTTTATGCTATTTATTTTTTGTCAATTTGACAATCTTAAGTATATAAACCTTTTTTTTTGTGATAAGTATGAATTTTGGCTTTATGGTTCGAATACGGCACAGTATGCATTTTCCGGGGTCCAGTGCTACCCCTATTTGAAATAAATCATTTAAAAGGAAACGGAGATATCATTTAAAATTTGGCCTTGATCAGACCCTAGATAACCGTTTAAACTATTTTATGAACTACTGTTTACAGTTTAAAGTGAAAACGTAAAGCTTTTCTACGCACAATTGCGAAAAACGGCCACTTTTGGCGTATGTGCGTAGAAAAGCTTCACGTTCTCTCTATGGCAATGGGGGCAGCACTGGACCCCAGAAATTCAGGTAGGGTAGGGTTATGGTTGACACTTAAATAAGTCTGTAAACACCTTAAGGTTTAACAGACTTATTTAAGTGTCAACCATCCGTGTGATGGGGAAAATAATAATAATATGAATACAATAAGTACAGTATTAAAGACGTGATCACGCAACTATAAATGTAAAATCTTAGAGATGGCAAATACTTAGTTAAAATAAGAAGGAGTTTGAGTTTCAGTTGATGTTTGAAACTAAATTTAGATTTGAACTCTAACACCTGAAGGTGTTTTTTGCTACATTGACCAGGGCGTCCAACTATGCTAAAGATATTCTTAGAGAAATACAAATACAAATTGTCTTCATTGTGGAACACAGGTAAAATAAATATACATAAGTTTTAACATTACAAAAGTGCCTCCAATGTTCTGTCTTAATAGGACATACAGTAATTATTATAGATTGATTATTACCTATATGTAATGTTGGCGTTTACATTTATACAATTTAAAAATTATGATTAAAATTAATAGCATAAGTCATTTAAATATTCTTTTATGGAATAACATTTATTTATAAAAAATATTTTTATATTTAAACTAGCTTTAACCCGCGACTTCGTCCGCGTAGAAGTCGAAAATGTTTCTGATAGGATAGTTCCCAGACCACTCCCGCTTCCGCTCCCGCTCCCGTTGCCGTCATTTGCGGTTGCATCAAAGAGAGCGATGGATCAATTTATCTAAAACATTTTGTCTCTCACTCAAATACTAAAATGACGAAGTTTCATATTAATATAAATTTGCAACCCCTAATGCACCCCGGGGATACCATTTCTTTTTAAATCCATTTAAATGATTATTATTTTTGACTAATCACTAATTCAAAAATGTCATGTGTCTGTCTTCAAAAATGACGAAGATTCATATAAACTTGCCACTCATGTTTCACCCCTATAGGGACGTAATTTTAAAAATCTTATAAAAGGATTATTATTTTTAACTCACTACTTAAAATAAAATAAAAAATTCATGTGTCTCATTTTAAAAATTACGAGGTTTCATACAAACTGGCAACGCCCTAAGGGATAGAATTTTCAAAAATCCTTTCTTAGCAGACGTCTCCTATTCACAATCTATCATTTTGTCAAATTTCACCTTCATTGGCTAAGTAGTTTTCGAGATTTCGTGATGAGTGAGTGAGTGAGTGATTTTCGCTTTTATATAATGATGTCTTTGAATTTTATTTCTTTAAACTGTCAGGTTATTTAATTTAGATTATAGATGCCATGAAAATTACACTATTTTCCAAGAGTGACGTGTTATGAGAAGACTTACACGGCACATGCAACTACCATGCAAAGTTCAGGAAAAAAGAAAGTTAAAATATATTCTAAATAAATTATATTCTGTTCCATATCTGCTCACAAAAGTGTGCCTATTATGTAATCAATCATGTTGCATTTCACAAACCGAACTATAAATCAAGTAGGCTTATACTGGAGATCACATTATTTGACCTTTTTATGGTATGTAAAAGTGATCTATAACTTTGCTTTCTTGTGAATTATAAATTATTTTCAACTCTATCGTTTTATCCTGCAATGTTGAAGAGGTAGTGGTGTCGTGGTTTTAACCAGTACCAACACCCACTTTCTTTTTAAAGGGTGACGTAAGATGCGTGGAGTGTGTTTAAGGTAGGTATTGCGTGAAATATTGTGAAAAAGAAAAGAAATTATCAAAAAAAAGTTTTGTTTTTACAAGCATCAATCCTAATCCTAACTAATATTATAAATGAGAAAGTGAGTTTGTATATTTGTTTGTTTGTACTTGACGCTTCAACCATTGAACCTATTTAGATAAAATTTGGTTTGCATATAGTTTAAGACTACATAGGATAGTTTTTATCTCGAAATTCCTACGAGGAGCGAAGCCCATGGGCACCGTGAGTAGATAGATAAAAAATACACAAATTGAGCTGCTAGCCCCAAAGTAAGTCTTTTATACTTGATATATGTAGGATATACAAGCAATTTAAAAATACTACAATCCGGTGTATAAACAAAAATGTTTAACCTACGTCTTTTCAGTTTTTACTTAATTCAATAGGAGTTTTTTTCAAAACAACCCAGTGGCTCTACAACCTTGAGAAACTCATCACAGTAACTAAATTAAGCATTTTGTAATAATTAAACTTATTTGATTGGCAGTTGAAAGTAGCAGCAGAAGCAACACTCTTGCCCAGTTTCATAATGCACTTGCATTCAATTAAAACTATACTATATACTATCACATCTTTATCTCTGACGGGGCAGACAGGGCATTTCGGTTTTGCTGCTCTAAGCGGACAAAGCGACACAAAGGCGACTTTTAGGGTGAACGCACACTTATCCCTTCCCTTTGACATCCTCAAAGCCCCTAGTCGTCAAGCGTTTAAGAGAGCTGTGCGCGCTCATTATCTTCACCAATTGTCATAGAGTATTATAAATATTTTTATGAATTTATGCAATATTTGTGTATTTTATACGTATGTTTATGAATATATAGATAAGTATATAAATGAATAAAATTATCGTTAAATGTATTTTTGGTAAAAATTAAAGATAGTAATTAAATTTAAGTTAATTAGAATGTACCATGTCGTCCAAAATTAGCTTTTATCCGCATCATCTGTAGGTTGACTGGTAAAAAAGGTCCTGGGCCTTAAGTCCGCCTGTTACAATTTTTGAACTATCCGAATTATCCGAGATGAACGCGTCGAACGAGCCGAACGAAAAGAAATTTTTTCGTTCGTTTTTGAATAATGGAACCTGGCACACCTGACTGCGTCAAATCCTCCGAATCTCGAAGAATCACAGATATCCTAGACGAATTCGGATGACGTTAACGAATTCGGCGCGGGTGATGCGATCGAATCGATCGAATCGCCTGCATTTTGACAATGACAAGTGTGTGCGTAAGAGCAACGAGAGTTATGCGATCAAGTTACTTACATCGATTTATTTCAAATGTTACAAAAATTAGTGATTCTAACACATTTACAATTCACATGTAATTACAGTGCGACAGGTGTAAAAGAAATGGAAACAATTCTTTTGGCGCGCTCGATTCTTTCGGTGCGGATAGATATGCGATACCTTAAAAACTTCGATCGATTCGACGCGTTCGGCTCGGATAAATGTGCGTTCACCATTAGCCTGATAGCACAGCATTAATTAATTAATTAATATAAGTTAAACAATACAGGATAAAATCTCTTAGGGTTCCGTGCAATATGCGTCCCCGCACCCAGGCTTGCGTCACTCCCCGTTTAGGTATCGAAAATATACCTGCATTATTACTATGCGCTCGCAACCGCTTCGAACGGGAAAATTCAGTTACATGTATCGTTTGACTAGAGCAATAAGAATGAAATTCGCTTGCAATGAATGTTTAGGTATCTAAACAAAGAGGTGAAGACTTCTGACGCGAGCTAAATTAAACCATAGCGCTAACCAAATTGAGTAGATATTTCTTTGATTTTCATTTCTAAATAAGACTTCTGTACGTGAGTACTAGTACTCATTTTGTGCCGCACCTCTCCCTTATTTTCGCCTGCTCGACAAGGCGAAAACGGGGAAGAGGTGCGAGGACAGGACGGGGAACGGGGACCCATATAGCGCGGGAACTTAGAACTTGGGAGATTCCGCTATGTATGTAATACTTATATAAATTCTGTGCTTATGGTGAGCGAAATACATTATCACGTCTTAACGGGATAGATAGAGCCGTGGGCCGTAAGACACAAAGGCCATGTTTAACGTGATGGTTGGTGTAAAGAAGAAAACAAGAAATAAAAATAGTGATGAGTTAAGGAGATAAGTTTTTCTACGCACAATTGCAAAAAACGGCCCCTTTTGGCGTATGTACGTAAAGCGTCACGTTCTCATTTTAAACTGTGAACAGTAGTTCATAAAATAGTTTAAAAGGTTATCTAGTGCATGGTTAAGACAAAATTTTAAATTAGACTCCGTTTCCTATCAAATTATTCATTTCAAATGGGGGCCGTAATCCCCAGAAAATTCTGCTAGCTGCATCGCCACTTAAGGGGCTACCTAAATTTTCCGGGGTCCAGTGCTGCCCCCAGTTGCAATAAATCATTTGATAGGAAAGGGAGTCTAATTTAAAATTTTGGCAACACTGGACCCCGGAAAATTCAGGTAGACCCTTAACATGATTCAGATTCTCGCTCGTTTCCTCGAACAAATTTTACGATCTGCGTTTGAAAACAAGCAGCTGACATTCTAAGTTTTTTCTTTTCTCCCAGACAAGCAGGGAAGGTCTAGACTTTCTTTTTACTTTAGCTAGTATAGTCAAAAAAAAGTCAAAGTAAAAATTTATTTTTCTTTTGATATTTGTACCACTTTCGATTTCATAATAGGTACTCGTAGTTGTGTTGACTACAGATCATTTATTTACAGCTAAGTTTAGTATAATAAAATTCTTGAGTGTTCACCTGGTTCACCTGGCTTTTCTTTTAAGCCCTTTGCACGTGAGAGAGGCAGCGACATTCTTTTGTGTCTTCCCTTTTTTGTGGACTGGAGACGATGTTTTCATTCGAGCCAGCCCAGCTCATCGAGGTAGCGAAGCAGTGCAGAGGGTGTGCTGCAGGCCTCCGCTAGTGTACTTGGAGATCCCAGGTACTCCTCTCTTGTTGATGCAACGCATGGACATTCTAGTATCACATGCTTCGCTGTTTCTTCTGTCCCCATGCAGCCTCTGCGTAGGGAGCTGTCGGTGATAAAAAAAAATCTTGACTTTACGAGTAACTTACTTTTAACTTGCTTCTCAAGAATGTAAGATTTAAGTTTATGGCAGTGCGGCCATTTGACGATTACAAACTCCATACTGAATCCTAGAACGATAAAGCTATCGCTCGATTAAAAAAAAAAAAAGTGCGCACTGGCTATAAAGAAGTCATCAATCTTTTTTTGAATCGCTTGGCTGTCAACATAATAATTAATAAGAATCAACCTGATTCAATTATGTCTATCGAAAATAGATCACATTTTTGTGATGAAACAAAAAGTGGAGTAAGTAATTCATCAAGAACGAGTCGAAAAACTTGGGTGTTCCGTATAAATTATTCAAATCATAGCAAATTTACGAGTATCATTAATGAAAAAAGTAACGTGTGATCAATAAACTTATTATTAAGATACCTCTCGAAAAGTGTGATAATAATAACTCATTACATCTGATTTATATCTTTTATTTGCTATTTAAACGCCAACTTTCATATCTGTTTTTCTTTTCCCTAATGTTGACAGGGAGAGAATGCTTTTTAGTAAAAGTCCACTTAACTAGCTTTTGGGCAACTTTTTTTTTAATAAATACATATCTACTAAATTTATTAAATTATATAGGATGAAATTTGAAAATATCAAATGGTACTAAAATATATAACCAATCAATTTAGGTCAAAGTAATCAAGATATTATTTTACATAGGGGTTCTAAAATCTTCTTATATCTTCGCAAGGAACTCCAAACTATTATCCGAACCGGTTGCTCGGTCAAAGACCTCTAGTTTAAATCCAAAATTGATTGTTATCTGGCGCCAGCGGTAGACGTACCACGCGGAAGGTTGTCTGTGACCCTGAAGGAGAAATTTCACTTTTTAGATACAGAGGTCATGAACTATAGTAATATATGTATTTATATCAAGGGTGAAATGAGAAGACGTCAGCTGGAGAATTGGGTTTTTAGCTCATTAGATAGATTATGAAAAAGTATGGTATGCGTTTTTTTTTCTTTTATTCTGATCAGCAAATAATAACGAAGCACAATTAAATTTCGCGTCACCTAACGATCAGCTACAATTTTTAACCAAAGGTGATGTAAATCACCATCCACTCCGAAACATGAAACGCTGTATCGTTTTTACTACTTTGCTGAGCAAAAAAATATGGGTCATTTGTTTTTAAATTATCTAGTTGGCGTACTAAAAAAAAGAAAACCTAGTCTTCATCCCTATTAGAATATTAAACAAATTAGAGAGAGACTGCTTAGAGCTGCAGGTGCCAAAAACCTCGGTCAGCCCCATTAGACATTAAGACATGATAATGTATGTAAAAGCAAATATAAAAATATAATTACTAACGTAATATATTATATATACCCAGTGAAAAGGACATTTCCCTTTCATAAATAAGTAAATTTCATAATTAGTCGTTCATTTCATAATATATTGAAGACAGAATAACAGAAGAACAGAAGTTCGTTTCATAATATATTGTAATAAAAACGATGTAAATAAATAAGTATATATATATATATATATATATATACTTATTTATTTACATCGTTTTTTTATATGCTTTTCTTGTGTCTTGCAAGTCTTGCAACCCACATTTAGACTATCTGTATAACCCAAAGGTTTACTGTTAAGTAACAACTGTTAGTAGACAACGCTTTTAGCGTTAAGTTCGCCTATTGTTCTGTACAATTTGTATTTGATGCACAATAAAGATTAAATAAAATAAAAAAAAAATCAATAAACTAACATAGCCCGAGAGAAAATGTGACTTTACGCGTTTTGCTACACTGCACACTTAGTATACTGAAATTGCGTCACTTAGACGTTCTACCTTACACGCACACGTAAGTACTATTTTGAGGATATTATTACCTCGATGACCAGCGAAAATAATCCCAAAACACAATATTTGATTACGAACCCCGGAACTCACGACCGAACAACAACCGCCAAGCTGATGAGGCTGGCGCGATGGCGTCATTTTACTATGAAAACCTTATAGTTACGATTTAAGGCCCTACGGCCTTACACATGGCTCCGCCTTAAAATACATCACATACATACGTAATATCACGTTATCCCTAAAGGGACAGACAGGGCATTTTGGGTCTTGCAGCTCTAAGTAGACAGAGCTTAGGGCCGCAAGTAGTGTTGCAAGCAATAGTATAAAACTATCGATAATATCGATACTATTATTAATATAGCACGGGTAACTCACCTTTCTGTTCTTTACGTGAGTAACCCGTGCTATATTAATAATGTCTGAGTCTCACGTTAGTTTTAATCAAAAAAGTATCAATACTATTGAATTTCCATACTATTGGCAGTATTCGATACTATCGATAGTATCGGTTATTCAATACTATCGATAGTCCTATTATATTGTGACTTTTTTTCAAGGTCAACTATCGATAGTTTTGCAATGCTAGCCGCAAGACTCAAAGACGACTTTTAATCGGTGTAAGACTCAAAGGCTACGTTTATAGTAAAAGTTGGCGTTAGGACGAAAAAAAAGAAAAGAAATTGTGTCAGGATTATGCTAGCCCTAGGCCTTTTTTATGTTGTAGGGCGGCAAACGACACCTGATGGTAAGTGATCACCGCTGCCCATGACAACTGCAACACCAGGGGTGTAACAGAACGTTGCCGGCCTTTCAGGAAGATATAGACTCGTTTTTTGAAGGTTTCAATGTCGTATCGATCCGGGAACACTGCTGCAGGAAGTAGATTCCACAGTTCGGTCGTACGTGGTAAAAAGTTCCTTTTAAAATGTACGGTGGTTGATTGCCAACTATCTAAGTGGTGTGGATGAAATTTTAATTCCAGTTGGGTGGTGCGGTGGTGAAATTTTGCAGCAGGTATCAAGCCGAACAATTCTTCAGAGCATTACCCATGATAAATTCGATAAAAAATGCACAAGGATGGAACATCCCTATGTAGAGACCTAATAGCTTAACTTAGATTCTCGCCTCTCTTTTAGCGTGCTGGTCAGCGAGAAGGTAGACAAAAGATGAAAAATCAAAAACCATATATCTATCTTTAGATATTTGTATCACTTGGTCATTTTATTTTTTTTTAAGTTCATAATATGTAGTTATTGACGTCAGATCATTTACTTACAACTAAGTTTACTGCGGCATCCTAAGCGCAAGTACAGAAGAAGCGGTAACAAACTGTACTACAGCATTTTCTCCAAAATCGTCAATTTACTTTTATACTGATATTAAAATTAGATATGTGGACTGAGAATACGTTGTTATGTCGAAAATCAATAAAATAGTGATGGTTTGCTAGCCGCGTCGCCTATTAACATCAATCGCTTTTTCGCCCATGCCCTCGATCTGCGCGGGAAGAGACGCAGCTATATTTTTAGTGAGTTCAGAATATCGCAATTTTTCAAAATGGCGGAAATATAGGGTTTAAAGTTTTAAAAAATCTTTTTTCGCGAGGTCTACCTACGGCTCACAGAGCCTCTAGTACAACTTGGGGCCACTATAGTCAGAATAAAGCCTTAACTGTATATAATCATCTCATATGATCGAGATTAACATACATCAGATGGATTAAAGAGTAGCTATAAATAATAAATATGTTGTTTATCATAATTAAGGTAATGAATATCTACAAAAAGTTGTGATGACATAACTTCTTTGAAATGGATTAGGGGAGCCGATAGTATTGTTGGCACCCCATCAGATATTGGCACTTTGGGTTTTAAACGCAAATAATAAGCTTCTCTCGATAATTAACCATAAACAAATAATACAAAATAAAACTTCAATTATTCATTGACAACACCAAATAGTAGTTTTTAAATAGTTAAAACTGGCAACACTCTAAAAATATACTTTTCTGTCATGGCTCCGGTAGCAACAAGTTTGTGCGTGATTCTTAACAAAATTTGTGATCACAGGGTAAGTTTATCGACTTATTACTTGGTAATTATAGATTATCACTGGTCAGTGAATGTTACCTTAGTTGAAAAAAGACTTTATTTATGTGTTTGCAATAAGTACAGTTGCAAAAACTTGTTGTAAATAGACTTTTAGTGGGTGCCAATCATTGTACATTTTATTTGTATGAAGAACTAGTTCGTTGGCAACCCATGCCATTAATTGTAACATGACTTTGCAAAATAGCTATTTAGGTTAAGATTGTGTTTTAACCAATTTTAAAAGTTCTATTCATAAATCGTATTCTTGTTTTTATAAACACTATAATTTTAGTTTTTGACAGTGCCAATAATTGTACTTTTTAAACGATTGGCACTGCCAATAATTGTGCTCCGAAAGGTGCTAATGATTGTATCAACTTTTATGTAATTACAATAGTGATGTGCCACTTTTTAGTAAAAATTATTTGCTAAATCGTAATAGGTAGGTATAATAATCCTAATAACGTAAACGACTGTAAATATTATTTGTATTGCCCAAGTAAATAAAAAACTGATTACCTATCTACCTTCTTTTTCATGATGTTTTCAAGGTTACCTTATTAGGGTGCGATATACCTATAGGCAGTTCATTTTTAAAAGATTTCAAGAAAAAATTTGCTTAATTTACTTATTTATTATTGGGGTCGAATGTCGGGTATCGGGCGCCCAATGTTGGCAGTCATATGTCTAGGTTGGATGTCGAAAACCAGGCGCTTAGAATATTCAAAATATATGTTCTTAGTTGAATAAAGATTTAAATCGCTTAAAAAACATTATACCTATGTACAACATTGGTAGATTGCAATAGTAGTTTAATTAATTATATCAGCATCATTTTATAACTTTTTAATTGATTTAAATCTCTGTTAAATTGTAACTACTACGAACGTATATTTTTTTGCATCCTGAATATTATTTATGACTAGCTCCATGGCACAGTGGTTAACACGCTTGCCTGCGACGCGAGTAACCGAAAATGATTTTTTCCTTATTAATCTGGGTCTTGGGTGTTTATCTATATATGTATATGTTATAAAATAAATTATTATTGAATTAGTATCCCATAACACAAGTCTCGAACTTACTTGCAGGTTAGCTCAATATATGCTTTTATATAATATTTGTTACATTTCAGACCAACTATGCCGAAAAACTATACTGAGAACGACATACAAAAGGCCCTTGCTGCTGTTAAAAATGGAATGTCCAAAAAAAGAGCTTCCCAAGAATTTGGGATACCTAGAGCGACGATACAATTCAGATTAAAAAATGACTTGATGGAACCGAAGCCTGGACCATCCACAGTACTCACGGCGAAAGAAGAAAAAGCAATAGTAGACTGGATAATATCCTCTAGCAAAAAGGGGTTCCCGCGCCGAAAAGAAGATGTGCTTTATAGCGTCGAGCAGTTCTTAGAAAAGAACCCTCGTGAAAACCCATTTATAAATAACAAACCTGGCGAAGGATGGTACAGACTGTTCTTGAAGAGACATCCGGAAATTAGCTGCAGAACCGTCGAAGCAGTAACTTCAGCTAGTGCCAATGTTTCCGAACAAAATGTAAGAAAATGGTTCAAACAAATCGAAGATGCTCTAAAAGACGAACAGTGTTTTGAAATCCTTCAAGATCCAGACCGGGTATTTAACGGGGACGAAACCGGATTTCAATTGTGTCCTAAACTGGGTAAGGTATTAGCTCGAAAAGGCGCAAGAGATGTATACGAAGTAGACATGGGTCCTCCAAAGTCATCGATCACAGTGATGTTTACTTTTTCAGCGAGTGGAATCGTCACGCCACCTTCAGTGATTTATCCACTTAAGAGAATGCGGACTGAAATTGTTGAATCGGTTCCTTCTGGCTGGGGAATATCAGTATCAGATAATGGTTGGATGACAAAGGAAATTTTCTACCAATACATAACAAATGCCTTCCACCCATACCTTATTTCGAAGAACATTACACTGCCCGTGATTCTGTTTGTTGACGGACATAAAAGCCACATCAATTACGATTTGAGTATGAAGTGCAAAGAGCTAGGCATTATCTTGATTGCCCTTTATCCAAACGCCACTAGGATACTGCAACCAGCTGACGTGGCTGCCTTTAAACCTATAAAAAATGGTTGGAGAAAAGCGCTTCTAGATTGGAGACGCAACAATGTTTCAAAACAACTAACAAAAGTTGACTTTGGACATGTACTGACCATTGTGCTAGACAAATTTATTAGCAAGAGGATAATACAAAATGGCTTTAGAGCTTGTGGCTTGTATCCGTGGGATCCCAATGCTATCAATTATGCAAAATGCCTAGGTGGGAAAAAACAAGATACTGATATGAGTATTGTTCATGTTCCAACACAAGAAAAATCTCTGACCATGACAGATTTCTTAAGAATTGTGGACCCAAGCACCATAAACAAACTTAAAAAAGAAATTCAAGATGAAGAAAACTGTTTTTACAAGGCTCTAAGTAATATATACACATTTTTGAAAAACGAGGAAATAATTAATAAAGAATCCCAAAATCAGTTACTGGTTGAAGATACTTGGATCCCGATTGATGAAATACCCATTGTAGTTACACAAAACCCACATAAAGAAAATTGTTTTCAAAATTCAGGCCAAGACAGTTTAATGCCAGAAACTGAATTAGAAGATATAGTAGACAGTTTCATAGAAAATGAGACTTTAAATTCAAGCACCCTAGAAAATTGTATTATTGATTGGGAACTTCAAGCTGCTGGTGACACCGAATGGACTTTCACAGAAAACCAGAACATGAAAAAAGATGCCTTCAATATTGAAACACATAATTCTGAAAAGATCAACAAGACAGGCTCTGACAATGATTTAGAAACGGGACCTATTAAAGAAAACATCACTACTTTAGAAAACTGCAAAACTACGTCAGAATTTCAGAACAAAGAGGACTTAAATAAAGAAAAACGGGTAGAAGTTGACAATGACGACAAAAACAAAGAAAACATAGTAGATATTAACGAAGATAAAAAGAAAAAAGATATAATTAATTACCTTCATTGCCCCCCAACTCCAGCCCGCAAGAAAAAGAAGATTCCAACAACGCCTATATACTTATTAACAGGGAATAAATGGCTAGAAAAAGAGAAGGAAAAAATAAAAGATAAAGAAAAGCTCATTGCCGATAAAGAACAAAGAAAAAAGTTAAGAGAGCATACAAAACAAGCAAAAGCAGAAGAAAAACCAGTACGAAAACGTAAACAGAAAATAGAAAAAGAAAAACCAACTAAAGTAGTAATAGAAGTTATGAACGAAACTGCAGCAAATAATATCATTTGCGAAACAAAAGCTGAAGATAATCAAATATTTAGTGACGATAAAATACACACAACTGCTCCACAAAAACAAACTAGTACTCAGGAAATAAATATCAATACCGTCAATAAAATAAGCACAACTGTAAACAATAATACGATTAAAACGAAGGCAGACAACATTATAATAATCAACAAAGAAATAGAAAAAGAAACTGATCCAATCATTGAATTCAAAGATGAAACTATGCATTCTAATAAACCGCTAATTAATAGAATTGACTCTTCTAAAAGTGTAGGAAAGGAAACTGATTCAAAGAAAAAAATTAAAATATTATCCATTTCTTGTATACCTCCGGATAAATTACAGAACGTAAAGAAAAAACTGTTTATTTCTGATAATTCAACCAAAGCCGAGATTACACATGAATGCAAAGATTTTAAAATTAACGCAGTTAATAGTACATTTCTTAAATATAATGAATCGAAAACTGGAGTAGTAAAAAGCAGTGATTATTATAAGACTGATCTGAATTCTAAGTCAAGGAAAAGAAAATTAGATGACAAACAAGATATGCAATTAATTAACATGAAGGAAAGGCACACTGATACATTTATTGATAGTGAAAATATAAAGACTGGACAAAATAACAACGAGATACTTAAGACTGATTTATTAACTAATTCCAAAAAGATGATGTTTGAAACCCCCATTAGTATTAGGCCAGATTATAATCAACCTATGACAAACAAAGACATAATAGAAAGGCGCGCTACATTCAGAAAAATATTACAGAGAAGGACAACATTTAAAAATGACAAGGAAGTTCAAGAGTTTATCAATGCAGAAAATTCAGATATGTAAGCAATTCACTTTAAGTTGATAATAATATGTGAATTACCATTTTTCATTAAATATTACCTTAATAAACATTCCTTATAATTTTCAATCGTCTTATTTTATTAAATTATATCACATTTTCCCATCACTATTGTCGTTTTCTACTAGTAATTGACATGTCACCTTTTCATTTATCGGCACTGCCAATAATTATACATTTTCCTAATGCCAATATTTATACAAAGGGGTGCCAATAACTATTATTTATGGTTTATTTCACATTTCGTGAATATATTAATTATTAAATCACATTAAGATAATATTAAACATATTTAACCTAATCTAAAATAACTAGTGAATCATATGGAATCAAAATTAAACCGATATTTAAATTGTCCGATTTTCTACGGTCCTTTAAAGTTGCGAAGTTGCTTATGGTGCCAACAATTGTACCTATTCCCCTACTTAAAATTTTTTCTGGTTCAAATTATCTGTTTTTACATTTCAAATACGAGTAGATTAACTGTATTAAACATTATATTATGAATATAAGGTTATAAATACGAGGAAACGCTTCGAGAAAAGAAAAAAGAATCTGCTAAATGCATGGAACTGCAGAGTTTCTTTTTACGATTTCCGCGATGGTCCCATAGTTAAAGTTGTTCACATTGATTAGTATGTTTACTACCTTTCGGGTTGATATCCCATTTCCGTTAAACGTTGTGTAGCAAATATTTATTTTTGAGACTAGCAGCAGCTGCGCCCCGCGGTGTTACCCGCCATATATATATATAAAATGTAGCCTATGTGTTAATTCAGGGTGTCAGTTTCCAATTCGAATTTTATCAAAATTTGTCCAGCCGTTTGCGCGTGAAGAAGTAACAAACAAACACACTTACTCACAAATTTTCGCCTTTATAGTAATAGTTAAATAAATCTAAAAATAATGTTACCAACTTAAGTCATGCAATTTAAAATCATTGAACGCTTGTCATAAAAATTATAAACTAATGAAAATAAATGACTTCATATGAAATACAAAAACTAAACAAATATCATCATAGCTCAGAGCTAAGCACACTTTTTTTACTTTCTTGGTTGTTGTATGATTAATTTACTGTTAAAAACATTAGAACAAAATCAATACAGACACTTTTAGCAAGATGGTCGGCGAGAAGGTGGAAGAAGGAATTAAATTAGTGATGGGTTGCTAGGTGCATTGTCTAATATAATAATTTTCTTTGACGACCTTCGTGGAGTAGTGGTCATCATACTAGTCCGCTACCCAGAGGTCCCGGGTCCGATCCCCGGTCAGGGCAAGTTGGAAAATGGCCTTTTTCAAATTGTCCTGCTTGGATGTTTATCAATATATATATTTGTTATAAAACATAGTATCGTTGAGTTAGCATCCCATAACACAAGTCTTGATCTTACTTTGGGACTAGCTCAATCTGTGTAATTTGTCCCTATATATATTTATATTTTAGACTATTCCCTCAATCAGCTTCTACGGTCTGAATGGGAAGACAAGTAGTTGGTATTCTTATATTCTAACCTTATGATATCATAAACAAATTAAATGGTTCCAAAACTGAATATAAACAACATGTCAGTCAATGTAATGTATGGTTACTATAACAGTAAATAATAGCTTTTGGGTGGCGATGATAGGCGTATAATAAGGTTTAATAAACTTCTATTCCATGGTGAATTACTCATCGGTTTATGATGAACTCAGGGAAAAACTTATTTAAACCGATTTTAATTTTGATTGACGACCACCGTGGCGTAGTGGTCACCATGCTAGTCCGCCACCCAGAGTTCCCGGTTCGATCCCCGGTCAGGGCAAGTTGGAAAATGGCCTTTTTCAAATTGTCCTGGGTCTTGGATGTTTATCTATACATGTATTTGTTATAAAACATAGTATCGTTGAGTTAGCATCCCATAACAGAAGTCTCGAACTTACTTTGGGGCTAGTTCAATCAGTGTAATTTGTCCCTATAAAAAAAGGCACAATAGGAAAGTGGACTGTGTGAAAGTATTATTATTTTATTTTATTCATCAATTAGATGATCCAAAAATAAAGGACCCATATTCTTTCGTTTAGCAAAGTAGTAAAAATTAACAAAGATAAAGCGAATTTTCGGAGTGGGGGTGATTTACGTTACCTTTGGTTAAAAATAGAAGCTGATCGTGACGTCACGTAAAATTTAAATACGCTGTATCTTCGTCATTATTCTATACAATACAAAAAACTTTATTGCTCCAAAAACATTTACATATTCGGAATACTTACAAAATAAGGGTAACATACAATGAGGTACAAGAGGCGGCCTTATCGCCGAAGCAATCTCTTACAGGCAACCAAAAAGAAAATTCTTATCATAGAAAAGAAAATTACAAGAGTTTTTAATAAGTTGTTGTCTGTTAAAAATACCAGACAGTTATAGTTACACAATGTATTTCGACCGGTCGGTGCACAGACAAGAGGCTAATCTAACCAATGAATGAGCCAAAAAATTTTTTTGTCGTCATCCTATTATATTTATAATTCCGTGGAATATAGATTCAAAGATTCAAAGATTCAAAGATTCAAATGTTTATTCAGTAATTAGACCTTTACAGGCACTTTTACACGTCAATAAGTATAATTTATGTTACGTGTAAAGTATATTAAAATTTAATTTATTTTTAAAGAAAAGCTACCGATACCAGCGCTTCGTAACGACCACTGCTGAAAAGAAACGCCGAAAGAAACTCATTTTCACAGTATTGGTCGCCTACTCGCCAGAATGGCTTTGTCATATTATTATAATTGTCTTTTAATTAATAAATACTTATAATATAATACAATGTTGACACATTATAACATGTAATGCTTGCGAACAAGTAAACAAACATAAATTGCGTAATAAAAAATATTAAGTAGTCAAAAAAAGCGAAACCGAGCTGACCAGTCCCTCCCGGCAGCACCCGTTTACGAGTTGACGCACGGATCAGCCATCGTTAAACTCAACCATATTAGAGGGAATCCAACGACCCGACCAGCGACGCCACCACCGGATTGGACATTTTAGTGAGCATGAAAAACCCGAACTCGCAGACCTTGTCAAGAGAAAATTATATGACGTCCGATGAGTTATAGTTAGTACATGAGTCCATCACTGGGAGTTTAGGGTTTGGTTCCTAGCTACTTCTAGCTAACAATAGATGAAAACATATTTTCTAATAAGATTTACTTGTGAATTAGAAGCGCGTTGATGTCTTTTGTAGGAAATACAGTCTTTTATATAATTTGGTTCTAATAGACTTAGGCGCTATCTATATTAAAAGCTTTTCTTTAGTTGCACCTGTCCCGTTGTCTGTCTGTCTGTCTGTAATTTTGCACGCATACGTATATCACGTGACATGACAGTACAGAATCCGGAGGGTGACCATAGTAACTGTGTAACATAAAACAAAACAATAGGCATGACGAATGGAAAAATATTTTTAGCCCATCGGTCAGATTATTAAAAAATATTGTACACGTATTTTTTCTTTTCTCTGAGAAACAAAAAATTACAAAGATACAGAGGATTGAAATTTCGCATGACGTCACGATTTTTACATAGAGGTGACGTCGCAAGCCTCCACTCCGGAACTTTGATGCTTCGTATCTTTGTGAATTTTTACTTTTTTGGTAAACTGAAAAATAGGGGTCAATTATTTTTTGATAAAATCTAAAAGTCAGACTTATTACAATCACTCTTTTCTAACCCTGTCGTCACCCCCATTTCGTCGAGTTTGGACCCGTTTGATTCGTCTTGAGGAGCTTTTTTACGTTCATTGTTTTAGACATAAGTTTCTTTTAAAATTATTATTTTTTCAAATAATTAATCGTTTAGATAAAGACAATTAATATATAGTCAAAGTCAACGTCAAACTATTTAATTATCTTTGGATATTTTTATCACTTAATTATCAATTTTTATTTCGATTTCATAATAGGTAGTTGCTGACGTCAGATCATTTACGTAGCTAAGTTTACTGCTGCTTCCTAAGCGCAAGTACAGGAGAAGCGGCAACAGACTATACTGCAGCATTTTCTCCAAAAACGTCAACTTACAATAATTATACTGATATTAAAGTTACATCACGTTAAATATGACAGCCGATGCGGCAGTATCGTGACGTCCTTAGTGTTGAACTATAGTTGCTTTTATTTAGTGGCGTCGTTTAGCGGACATCGTTGATTGATCAGGTCATGCACTTAATAATAATCGCTAATGAGTTTGTTTAAAAAATATATATTTTTTAAAACTAAAGAACGTCTTTACCGCGAAATTACATAACCAATTTTAATAAAATTTCTATGGGACCTTACAAGTATACTTAAAAAAAAAGAAATATTTTTCAATTCAGTCCAGGCTTCTGCGATTAATCGGTGAACATACATAAAAAAAGAAGATCGAGACGAATCGATAAGCTCCTCTTTTTTGGACGTCGGTTAAAATGTCTAACAGTATGCTCCAAATTACGACTACCGCAAAGCCAAGAGGACAGATAGATATTTGTATTTAGGTATATTTAAAAGGTAAATTAAATACTTAAGTACTGCGCCCACCTTGTTTTAAACAAATTTTTCCTCCACCCAAAGGTAGGCTGGAAGAGATTGCATTTATAGCGATAAGTCCGCCTTTGTGCCTATATTGTTTCTTGTTTTTTTGTAATTTTTGTGTGTCTATTATGGTGCAATAAAGTCAATTTGTATTGTATTGTATTGTATTTGTAGATAGGTAATGTTTAATCAATGTGTGTTACCAGTGATGACTTAGGGCTCTGAAACGTGGTCCCTTACTATGGGTCTCATAAGAAGGCTCAAGGTCACTCAACGCGCTATGGAGAGGGCTATGCTCGGTGTTTCCCTACGTGATCGAATTAGAAATGAGGAAATTCGTAGGAGAACAAAAGCCACTGACATAGCCCAGCGGATTAGTTCGTTGAAGTGGCAGTGGGCGGGACACATAGCGCGACGGACCGATGGTCGATGGGGCAAAAAGGTTCTCGAATGGCAACCACGTACTGGCAAACGAAGCGTAGGACACCCCCACCCACAAGGTGGTCAGACGACCTGCCCAAGGTCGCTGAAAAGCGCAGGATGCAGGCCGCTCTTGATCGGTCATTTTAGAAATCTTTGGGAGAGGCCTATGTCCAGCAGTGGACGTTATGTGGCTGAAATGATGAATGATGATGATGAAGTATTTTAGCAGTCTATGTATGTAAGTATGAATTTATGTGGAAGGAGCTCGGTGGCCCGGCGGGAGGCGCATTACTAGCGCTTACGCAAGTTAAGCGACACCGGGCGTGGTCCGCACTTGGATGGGTGACCACAAGTGGCTCAAAAAATTTCTCGAGCTCCTTCGTGCTTCGGAAGGCACGTATAAGCCGTTGGTCCCGGCTGTCATCATTGTATGGCAGTCGTCAAGCTATGTCAGATGCCTTTGGGCAGCTTGAAAAATCTGACACCAATGTTGGCCACTTACACACACGAAAAACAAAAACAATTTATGTGGATCATCATCATCATCATCAGCTTTCAAAAACCCTCTGCTGGGCAATATACTTAAATCTTGTTTACTCAACCTTTATTGTCTTGCTTTTCCCTTTTACTTCCATTTATCGCCATCGCTCCGTGCTTCGGAAGGCACGTATAAGCCGTTGGTCCCGGCTGTCATCATTGTTTGCAGTCGTCAAGCTACGTCAGATGCCTTTAGGCAGCCTGAAAAATCTGACACCAGTGTTGGCCACTTACACGCACGAAAAAAAAAAGGAAGATTGCCATCGCTAACCAACCACGCTGAAAAGCGTTGAAATTGTCGCTCTATGTCTTTCTCTAGTTTCCCCTGCGACGCTGACTGTTTTCGGCAATTTTTTTGTAATTCTTTTTTTACTTCTCATAATTCTTCTATGCTGGTCTGGACAAAAAAAAAACTTAGAATGTACCTGGTACTTCTCTTCCTGCGCAGATTGTAAAGGCTGGTCGAGGGAATGGGCGTGATTTGAATCATGAATAGGTGATGCCTAGCCACCCATTACTTATTTTTTCCATCTAAACGCTCACCGTACCGTTTCGCGTCGCTTTTGGCATATTGTAGGCAAAAAATAACGAATGTTCTAATGAATTTTATTGTAAATTGTAGCCTATATCACCTAGACAATAATGACCAATCAGTTGACATATCATCGAAAATTGTGCAACATACATACAATACAATACAATACAAAGAACTTTATTGCACCGAAAATCATTTACATATTCGGAATACTTACAAAATAAGGGTAACATACTATAAAGAGGTACAAGAGGCGGCCTTATCGCCGAAGCAATCTCTTACAGGCAACCAAAAAGAAAAGGAGTGCGAACTTTATAATAAAATAACAGGTGGCGCAGTTAAAATTTTATACACTAAATTAATATAGTAATAAATACAATAACCAGTTAACATTATAAATAACATAATATACAGTATAATAAATAGCTTAATATATATAACTATATAAATTTACATAGCATGACACAATATAAATAAATATAATTTCATTACATACACACAATTAAATAAATAAATATCACAATGTTTCAAAATAAACCAGTACACGATGCTTAGCCACACATACCCACATAACTACATACATAGACTGCTAAAATCATTCCTCTTGACAGTGCCGTAGTCAGGTAAAAATATATACCAATTTGACTGTGATTATTCATTCATTCATTCATTCATAAAACTTTATTGATCCACAGTTAAAAATTGTTTACAATTGGCGGACTTAACGCAAAAAGTGTTCTCTCCCAGTCAACCATAGGGAAAAATAGATAAATGGTTGCGGCGTAAAAAATATGTATCGCATTGATACAAAGTAACTAATACGGCGCATATAAGAATTCAAGAGCACTGATTTTCGTCTGTTTAATGTTACAAAAACAACTTACAATCTTTTATAAGCATTGCCAAGTGCTAGTTGACTCATTCATATTTCGTTGCAACAATATTTCATGAGGAAATTGCAAGCGCCATTTAATTCGTGTCCATTTGCTGACTACGAGATACTAATGAACTTATTCGACAACAATGGAGTCATTTAACACAAACTACCTATACATACCTACTTGTACGCAGGCAAGTGCCGAAATGGTTCAATATTTTGACTTTCCCGTGAGAGCCTATTTGTTTCATAAGAAGTCTGTCAATGCCTTTTGAAGAAGAATTTGAAGGAAAAAAGAAGCTCCTACAGTCCGCTGCAATGTACTGTTTTGTTTGTATACAAACTGGGAGAGATCCCATTATGGGATAAGTCCGCCTTTTTACTTACACATTATATGGTTTATTAATGTTCCTATGTTTGTGAACTGTTGATATACAATACAGATATAATACACAACAGCGATTTTAAATAAGTTGTCTTAAATAATTACATTTCTGTCAAAGGTTTTATTGTCTTTTTTTATGTATAAATATATAAATATAGACGGACAAATAACACTGATTGAGCTAGCCCCAAAGTAAGTTCGAGACTTGTGTCATGGGATACTAACTCAACGATACTATTTTTTTATAACAAATACATATATAGATAAACACCCAAGACCCAGGGCAATTTGAAAACGGCCATTTTCCAACTTGCCCTGACCGGGGATCGAACCCGGAACCTCTGGGTGGCGGACTAGCATGGTGGCGCCACGGAGGTCGTCAACAACGGAGGTTATTGTGACACTAAAGTTCTTATTATGACAAATGAAGTAAGCCCAAACTCGATGGATTTGGGTCGTTTTATTACCAGAGATCGGAACCACGGCTATTGTTATCAAAAGTATGGATATGACTAAAAGTTCCGAGATTTCTCGAGAATATAATCGGGTACTAAGTAAATAAAACAATCATAACCATTTGATTTCAGGATAAGTATATTTTTTTCGATTAAAATATATCCTGAAATCACATAATTATGATTGTTTTATTTATAGATTATATAGTCATATCCATACTTTTGATTGAAATAGCACCCGTGATTCCGATGTCTGTTTATTACTGAGTGCCATCGACCACTTTTCGTCTCCGTGATCAGACCCTAGTCATCGACTAATATAAAGTGCTTGTCAAGCCAATCAAACGAGTCCTACTCAAAGAGGTTATGTTGTTTTATAACTTATTTCCGTCGAATATCTCCCGGCTCCATCATCATAACAGCTCATTGACTCCATAATATTGTATTGTCATCCAACTTAAATAAGTATGCAAAATTTCAGCTCAATAGGTTGGGATAACTGGTTGAATATTGAGTTGCAAGATTTGACCCAAACAAACATACATACAAGATACATTGCAAGTTAAATAAACGCTTATAAAAGAACTTTGCTTGCTTTGTTCATTCAATTATTATGGAAAAAAATAAAACAAACTGAGCGCATCCTGGGTTCTACACTCAACTGGCTTAATCGAAAAACACTCAAGTGTAATCCCATTTAAAACATAAATGTGAAAATGAGAACCAAGTTCAATATCTGACAAAATATTTGAGATCTTAATGGCTGCCAAGTTCTGTATAGAATCCTGTTATTGCAATCTCAACATTTGAACTGATTAGTTTTGATCAAACAATAACTCATGTATGGGGTTAATGATTCAAAATTTAACAAAAAAAAAAGAACCAAAAAATAACCCTCTTTATTTTCTTTCAGGAGTTTCTTACGTATCACCAAAGTTCTTCATTATATCTTCACCAAATTAATATGGGACCAATTTGGTAGTAAAGGTTTTCAAATAAAAAACAAAGAAACAAAAAATAGGTCCACGAATAACGAAGATATCGTGTAACATACATATAAAAAAACATGCGATCGAATTGATTACCTCCTCCTTTTTTTAAGTCGGTTAAAAGGTTTCGAATTGTAAAGGGGTCAAAAGGAGTAAATATGCACACGGCTGCTGCGTCGCCAGTTCCTTTCTTTGAACTTGGCTTTGAAACGCTGCTGCGTGTCTAGATTCATACCTTCGTAGTATTCGGTTAGACATAATTCATATTTCGTGCAGTTTAATTTAATTCTATACATACTTACTCACCAAATTCCCATAACATATCATTACCAAGTTTACGCGTTAAACTGTGACAGACGGCACGTAATCTTTAATTGCTCGGTTCCGTTTCCCCATTCAGAGATAGATCACGTCACGACTCATCGTAAGAAAAGGATTAGAAAAAAACGGTCAAGTGTGAGTGTTTTTTCTTGTTTGCGATTAAACTTCGTTGAAGCTTATTTTGCCAGTGTCTAGTTAATAGCTAGCGCGGGCGCCAATTTTTTTATTCCTAACTATACAATCAAAGGTTGGTGTAGGTCCTTTGATTGCTTCAAGGGAGCTTCTGGCAACAAATCTATACGAGTCCACTGGTTTTCATAGCCGAATGAGTGGCGGACGGCGTCTAAAGACGCCCACCACAGTCCGCAAATAAATATCACTACAGCCGCACTATGAGTGTCCACTTTAACCATTTTACATATTGTCCATGAGCATGAGCATTTATAACACTAAACTACACCGATTTTATATTATAAAGTCCACTAGAATCAATTTGCAAAATAATTTAAAGCAAACTCCAACTGAACCCCTTGACTTCCCGCAAAAAACCCGTGAGTCTTTTTTACAATTGTCTTTAAAATTATTGCACTATGGGAAAATGATGATAACATTCTGTTTTTTTTCTTTGATTCCTTGGCTGATCCGTGCGTCAACGTCAACTCGTGAACGAGTGCTGCCGGGAGGAGAGTCAGCTCAGTTTCCCTTTTTTGACTACTTAGTATTTTTTATTACGTAATTAATGTTTCTTAACTCTTTCGTAAGTATTACATGTTATATTTATAATGTGTCAACATTGTATTGTATTACAAGTATTTATTAATCAAAAGACATAATAATAATATGGCAAAGCCCTTCCGGCGACTAGGTGAAAATGAATTTCTTTCGGCATGTTAATTGGATAGTTAACCTCACTTATCCTTACAAACAATTCAATTCAATTCAATTCAAATATATCTTTATTATCATAGGATATTTATAATATCTCTTAATAATCGTCACTTTGTTTTGTTGCACAATAATTGTTGACGTCAAAAAGTTACTTAGAGCTAAGTTTACTGCCGCCTCCAAAGCGCTAGTACAGAAGAAGCGGTAACAAACTGCATTGCTGGCATCAATAATTTACTTGGCTTTTAACTTTAAAATATGAAGTTGAAAGAAAAACATATAATGTGCAGAATTTTCCAATTTTGATGGTCAAAAATTAGGAGCTTAAAGTAATGAATAGAACTGGACGTTTGTAAGGAAAAGCTAATGTTCTTAAGAAATCAAGAGGTCAAAGAATCATTGGTAAAACTACAGTGTATTAAAGTCTAAGTTCTACTGGTAAGGTCTATCCTCATCATTCTCATGTATTCCCGGTTGCAACCTCAGTGGTAACCAAGATGATTTGATGAGGTTACTGGTTTTTACAGGGCGACTACCGTCTGACCTCCGCAACCCAAACGGTAGGCTGAAACCAATCATTGGATAGGTTTAAGAGTAACCGCTAGATGGCGTTCGGGAACCACAGTTTATACGTGCCTTCCGGAATAAGGAATCATCTTTCTTTTTGAGATAATCAGGTGATTCAAGCCTGCAATATCCAACAACTTTTTCACAAAGTATGCTTCCCAGTGGGATTAGAACCCACGACCTCCGGATTAAGAGGCGAACGCCTTGACCGCTGGACTACGGAGGCAGTTCTACTGGTAAGTGTTGGGAGAAGTTTAAAAAGTTCTGAAAATTTTCATTTAAGAAACATTTTGAACATCTCCCAGGTAATAAGTATTTTAGGATACTGTATACAGTACCCTAACATAATTATGATCACTGATTTATTGATCTAATGAACTAATGACCCGGAGTCGATCGGCCGCCAGCCATTCATCAAAATCGTGAGTAAAAACTGTACTATGTTTATTTATGGGATTTTCGCAAAAGAATACTATTGATTCACTTTTTGTTTGGTTAGTTCCGTAATTAAATTATTCAGTTTTTATCGCTTTTTTACGAGCATAAACTTTAGTCAAAACATAGTAAAATATTATGTACTTATGACGAAAAACTTATAGATTATACTGCGATTAAAATGTTTTGTGTATTTAGGATAATAAAATAAGTATAAAAGTTTTTATTTATAACTGACGATCAAACAACTATTGATATATATATATATATATATATATATATATATATATATATATATATATATATATATATATATATATATAGGTATCTATTTTTATGTTTATGCCCCGATTACTCGAATAAGCCTCCTTTGACGACCTCCGAGGCGTAGTGGTCACCATGCTAGTCGGCCACCCAGAGGTCTCGAGTTCGATCCCCGGTCAGGGCGAGTTGGAAAATGGCCTTTTTCAAGTTGTCCTGGGCCTTGGGTGTTTATCTACAATGTATTTGTTAAAAAATATGGTATCGATGAGTTAGTATCCCGTAACACAAGTCTCGAACTTACTTTGGGGTTTACTCAATCAGTGTAATTTGTCCCTATATATTCATTTATTCAAGCCTGGACCAATTTGCAAAATTATCTTTTGTTTAAAGCATACTTGCAAGGTCCCATCAAAATTTTATCAAAATCTGATGTGTAGTTTAGCGATGAATTCGGATTTTAGTTTTGAAAATTTTTATTTTCCTGAGATAACACAATTTTTATTTATGTAGTTTCAGTTCCCTTTATTTATGAGTAGTAAATTTAAATTTCCCTACTCATAAATAAAGATTAATATTAAAATAAATAAAGATTGCGATCAGTGAAAGAATTACTTATTTTGGTGAAAAAACATATTTATAAGGCTTGTTTCGCTAATGCATGCGGGTTGACATCAGACCGTTATAATAAATAAATAAATATATACGGAAAAATCATATAGATTAAGCCAGCCCTAAAGTAGGTTCGAGACTTGTGCTATGTTACTAACTCAACGATACTATATTTAAAGCAAATACTATATATAAACATCCAGGTAAATCTGAAAAAGATCATTTTCCATCTTGACTTGACCAGGAATCGAACCCGGAACCTCCGGTGTGACAGCGTGGCATGACGACCACTGGGCCACAGAGGTCATTAATATTTTAAACCGTTATTTATTGGTACCTACCAGAAATATCAGGAACTAGTAAACATAACTTTACCATTTCTGTCACAAAGTTCTTACTAAAACAAAGAAGTGGAAAATTCATTTATATGTTACTTAGGTTTAAGTTAATTTGCAGTTTGAACTAACTAATTATTTCACATATAGTTGATACAAACACCAATATACCACATCAATATTTTTATAATATACGTATAACTGAATAATTAATTATTTAAACAACTTCATAAATAACATAAGAATATAGTACCAAAATATAAACATCAAATTATACCAAAATTAATTGCACTTGAAAATCACTTACAAAAATCAAAATACTACAGCGGATGTAATAATATCTAAATTACGTGTATCAGATTCAAATTAATTATAAATCATCTCATATCATACAAATATCAACACTCGTGCCCTGTCCATAATACTGGGTCACGAAAATGGCACCATTCGGTCATATTTGGTTCATTAACAGAAATCTTCACTACCAATTACACTTATAGCCACTTGAACTTGGGATCTATGCGTGCATCTTTACAACTTTAACACTACCTTTTACAAAAACCTAAAAACAATCAAACTCAACCTTATTCGTATGAGCAATAAGGTTTACAAGTTCTGCTGTCAATTTTGTGAGGTTTGCAGTGTAAAGTTTGTTTGGTGATACTGGCACGTTTTTTAGTCGACTTTTAAGAGGTATAAAAAGGTATGGACTCCTTCCAAAGGCAACAGTCAACGCGCAGCATTGTTAGAACATCCCGTCTCAGGAGAGAAGTAGAAATGAATTTGGTAATCCTCTTTGGATAGTGATTGATGAGTGTTCAGTGTTTTAGGGTTACGTAATAAAAAACGGATATAGTTCAACCATTGTGCTCGTAACAAGTGATCCATTTGTCAAAATAATTAGTTAGCAGTGGTCTAATTTAAGTGGCTTTTTGGAATTTCTTACGACATTTGAAGAAAGGATCTTCCGGTGTTTTCTCTTAAGTTGACAAGGAACATTACCCTCTTTTGGCAGTAGTGAAAAAAAATATGGAGTGGGACTTTAACTAAAACATGATTATATTACAGGGTTAATGACATTCATTGGTTAAAAAGTAACTTAAGCTTTCATGAAGCTTTCGATCCTGAAATTGAACTGTGTTTAAAAAAATATTTTTTCCTGTTTGACTTGGTCTTACTTTTCAAGAGTTTATGAAAGCATTAAAAATCATTTTTAAACGATTTAGAATATATTTTGGTTCAAGAAGATCTGTCATCATCAACAGAATTAGATATCCCAGGATTAGGATTTTTCTATTCACATCATCTACTTATATTTTAGTTTTGTCCAGTTCTGTCTCAAAGTACCTATCTATCAAAACAACAAGATTTGATTTTTATGATTTACAAAATCTAACATGACATTGTCCCCAGGTCGTCATAGCCGCTGTGATAGCGGTTGCCAGCGCCGCCAAGCTCGACCGCAGCTACCTTCCACCACTTTCCGCCAAAACCGCCGGTGGGAGCCCTGGAGCATTACAAACTCCTTTCTCCTCCAACTCCTTTAACCAAGGCCTTGGAGGAATCCCTAAAGGAGGTTTCGAGAATGATTCCAAAGGAGTAGTAGTCGACGTAGCGTCTCCAGGAACCAGAGCATCAGGTGCTGAAGAAACTGGGCTGGGAGCGCCAAGAGTCGCTTATGGATCGACTAACTCCAAAGTAGGAGACGCAGCTTTTAGTGGCACTCCTACTGCATTCCAATTCCCGAGGAAAACCCAACTTTCTAGATTTGGAAATCAGCAAAACCAAATCCCTGATGGAACAACCGCTGGAACCAGTCTTGACGCACAAAGATTTGTACAACCTGGGAATGTCCAGGCTCAAAGTTTTGTACAAGGACCTGGAAGCGCTCAAGCTCAAAGTTTTGGGAATGTCCAAGGTCCTGAGCCAACATACCAAAGATCTCAAGAACTAAACTCCCGTGATGCTGCAGCGAGCATTGTCAGGTTTGACAGTGACGTTGGGACTGACAGTTTTAGCTACTCCTTCGAAACTGACAACGGAATTTCTGCTGAAGAGTCAGGAGTAGCGACAAATGGTGTCCAGGCCAAAGGAGGGTTTTCGTACACTGGTGATGACGGACAGGTGTACAGTGTGACGTACACTGCTGACGAACTAGGGTACCAGCCTAAGGGAGACCACCTGCCGACTCCTCCTCCCATACCTGAGGAGATCCTGAGGTCTTTAGAGCAGAATGCGAGGGAAGAAGCTGCTGGGCTTGTTGATGATGGTAAGTTGTAATAATTTTTAGCTAGCTCTGATCCATAACGAGAACGTTTTAAATGCCAGCATTCTAAGATATTCTCTTTCTTATTGCCAGATATTACCAATTTAAAGTAAATAGTTACTACTTCCATGCTAGTTTGAGAAAAGAAAAAACTTAGATCGAGAGAAAGGGCCAAAATGAGAATCTTGCTAATAGGCGATGCGAATAGCAACCCATACCATAAATAAATATTTAAATAGGGACAAATAACACTGATTGAGCTAGCCCCAAAGTAAGTTCGAGACTTGTGTTATGGGATATTACCTCAACGATACTATATTTTATAGCAAATACATATATAGATAAAGACCCAGGACAGTTTGAAAAAGGCCATTTTCTAACTTGCCCTGACCGGGGATCGGGGTGTCGAACGTATAGGTTATATAACCTATACGTTCTCTCAAAAATTGTATAAGCCCACAATCTTCTTTCCAAGTCTCTGTAAACGCCTAGGTACTTTACAATATATCAATTTTCAAAACTAAAAACCGACTTCTCTCCCGTAATACTCTACCGTTCTTGATTTGATTTCTATGGATGTCAAGAAAGAATTTTTAAAATCGGTTCAGGTGACTTCGGATAATCGGTGAACATACATAAAAAAAATAATAAAAGATCGCGACGAATTGCTAACCTCCTCCTTTTTGAATGTCGGTTAAAAAGTTGTGTAAAAATAAATGTACTAAGTAATTACAAAGAAAATTGTGAAAAAACACTGAATAGGTACGTAAGATTTAATAATAATAGAATATAATATCGACTTTTCAAGCCAAAACATTTTGTTATCATTCATTTCTGTAACATCCAATATAATAGACCAAATAGAAATATACAAATAAATCTGAACCACTTGAAAAAAATACGCATAATATTTTCTTGCATTAATTTAACTCTACGCAAGTGGCCTTATAAGTTTTACACTAACACGTAAAATTCTTAAGTTATGCAACATTCAAACAAAAACAATCATTTTTCTTAATGTTGCTAGGAATGTAATATGACATGCGTTTAATCCGGTACAACCTCATCATACTTATCCATGCATCAAAGATAAATTCACATTAGACGAGTTTGTTGCCTAGTTAATCAAGTCCACCAGTAAGCTTGATAGTGGAGCTCGGTGGTCCGGTGGAAGAACCCATTTATGTTGAAACTCATCTGGCAGAACGAAACAGCACTTTCCTGTGCTGCTAAGCTATCCTTTTTTGTAGCTCAGAACCGTGCGTCATTTGCTAGATCGAGAGAAGGAGACATTCTGTATCTCTCTTACTCTCTGGCAAATGACGCATGGTTCGGAGTGAGAGAAAAGGATAGCGGCATAGCAAAGTGATGTTGCATGCTGCCAGATGTGTTTCACTTCCAACCCTCACTAGCGCTTTGATGAATAATCATAAGTTGCATAATAATTTCTCAAGATCCTCTATGCTTCGTACAGTATTAAACCAATGGCTGTCATTGTATAACACTCGACTGCGTCAGCTGACACTAGTGTTAGCCACTTAAACTTACTGGACGAAACACAATACAATACCAGTTGGTAAACATTTAAAAAAATATTACTGATAATGATGATCCCTTAACACAAGTCTTGAACTTACTTTGGGGCTAGCTCAATCTGAGTGATTTGTCCGTATATATTTATTTATGATCGATAAAATGAACAATGATAAAATTCCGAAAAACCATTGCTTAGTCGCTTTATTCAAGATAACTATAATTCTATTCTTAAAAATTCATAATAAATTTCTAGTAAATAAAATCTCTTCATTAAAAAAGGCACTAAGTAGACTCGCCACGTCACCCCTAAAACACTGGCATAATGTGATCCTGATATTGGAACTGGAATACGACTCACACCTTATCATTTTGTAATACAAACTGACAATCATAATGAAGATCAAAGTATATTATTTTGCTTGTTCATTGACCTCATCAGTTCACAAAAAGATTTAAATGAATAATGTTTCATTTCATGTCAGTTTTTAAGCAAATAAGTGGTTTTGCTTGTAGCTAAAACGCGTTAGGAATCTCATTTTGGTGGCATTTCGTCTTAGTACATAGTAGACGTATAAAATTAGTAGGTCCTCTAAGTGTCCTAATTAAGGGTGCGTGTGTCTTTAGGAGATGAATTTTCGGGGTCCAGTGCTATTTGAAATAAATCATATGAAAGGAAATTCGCTAACGTACAGTCAAGTACCTGACCAGGCCCTCTACTTATATCTTGAATTTTCTCTTAAACTAAAAATGATATTAATATGAAAATTTATATTCAAACAGATTTCAATTAAGTCTTTCTGAATTTAAATTTTCATGTTAATATAATTTTTAGTTTAAGAGAAAATTAAAGATATAAGTAGACGGTCTAATCAGGTATCTTTGTATTTGACTGAACGTAAAAAAACTTCACGTTCTTAATTTACATTGTAAACACATAAAATAGTTTGAAGAGTTGTCTATCCCCGTTTCCTTTCAAATGATTTATTTCAAATGGGTGCAGCACTGAACCCCGAAAAATTTATGTATCCCCTTAATACCTAGCTGTCGTAATGTCTCGTCTATTCTTTTTCTTCAGATTCACCATTGAACAGTCAAATAAATCGTTCTCTCTTCTTTGGTATGTTTGTAACAATAAAAAATTTAACTGAATTTTAAATTTAAAAATTATTATGACAAAGTCCAAGTACGTGGATGCGTACGTATTGAAAGTTTTAAGTAGGAAATTTATATTCGGGAAATGAGGTAGGAGTTTTAACCCCCGACAAAAAGAGGGGCCTAATAAGTTTGATATGTCTGTGCGTCTGTTTGTGTCATCATAGCGCCTAAACGAATGGATCGATTTTATGCGTTTTTATTTTTGTTCGAGTTGGTTTTTATCTGTTTCATAGGAATCGGTTCAATGATTTTAAGTTATGGAGAATAAACGCTTGAAAGTCGTTTTTTTTTTTATTGCCTGGCAGAGAAACGCGTTAGTGTAAAGAAATTCGGTAAGCAAACTTCACTTGACGGATGTAGCAAGTTTGACACTTAAGGGGCTAGATGAATTTTCCGAGGTCCAGTGCTGCCCCCATTTGAAATAAATCATTCGATAGGAAACGGAGACATCATTTAAAATTTGGCCTTGATCAGACCCTAGATAACCCTTTAAACTATTTTATGAACTACTGTTTATAGTTTAAAGTAAGAACGTGAAGCTTTTTTACGCACAATTGCGAAAAACGGTCACTTTTGGCGAATTTTTGGTTCTGTAATAATTTTTCTAAAAAAGCGCGTTTTCGGTTGCAATCTTACAACGTTGTAATCTGTGCTGGGGTATGCTTTGAATTGAATATGAAATTAAGGCTCGTTTTGGCATAGCCTTGCCAACAGGCAGCAATTCGCTTGTCGTAATTTGAAAAATAATCTAATTCGCAAACCTCTTCGGGGAATAGCTTCTATAAGAAGCTTTCTCTAATCAGATTTTAAGATAAGGTCTTACTTATTTAGATATTTGCAAAAATCCCCATAACCTTAATTTTCAAGCAAGGTCAAGCTTATTTGAGGAAGTGAAGTCACGATGAAGAGTTTGAGTAACTTTGGTTATTTCCGCTTTCAGTACTATACTGTCATCTCCCTACAACAATATATGTCAAATGACTACAACCAACATAACAGTAAATTAAAAAGTAATTTAAACAGGTGACATTGACAGATGACAGTTGTAATTTTTTTTTGTGCAGGCGTAAGAAAAATGCAAACTTTGATTGCTGTGTGTCGTCACTTCAGGTGTAAAAAATTTTATAAAAAAATACCTGATAACACTTAGAATTTTTTTATTCAAATTACCTTCTTAAAATTTATTCTTAAATTTTCGATTGACTCCATCCACAAAACGTTTATATTATTTAGTTGACAAGCCATTTGTATGAAACAGCATACAATTAAAATATAATAATGCAATCGAAAAAAAAATTGATAACTGGCATGGTCATAACGAAACGTCAGCCATACCAATAATTTATTGACCTTACCCTATTGTAACAACAGGGAAGAAATTTGCACTGTATATATAGGCCTTCAGGTATGGAAGAATAGGACTGAGAGAAAAGAAGAAACTTAGAACTTACCAACTGCTCCTCTTTCCGCGCAGATCGTAAAAGCCAATCGAGGGAATAGGCGAGAATCTGAATTATGATCAGAGATCGGAATCACGGGTGCTATTGCTATGAAAAGTATGGATAGGACTAAAAGTACCGGGATTTAAATAAAACAATTAGTTTATGTGATTTCAGGATATATTTTAATTTTTTATATATTTTATCAGAATATATTTTATTTTTTTATATATTTTATCAGGATACAATACAAATCAACTTTATTGCACCATAATAGACACACAAAAATTACAAAACAACAAGAAACAATATAGGCACAAAGGCGGACTTATCGCTATAAATGCAATCTCTTCCAGCCAACCTTTGGGTGGAGGAAAAATTTATTTGAAACAATGTGGGCGCAGTACTAATTCTATTTTACCTACTTACATATGAATATATACCTAAATACATATACACACATATATAATACATAATAAATATATATATGCATAAGCATAAATAATACATACTTATATGATACATAAAAATATTTACATAAATACATATAGTAACACTGAACAGAACTGATTATATCGTCAGGTAATATTTATAAAGGCAATTTTTAAAGATTGTTTTAGTCTTAGCAGTCCGAATTTCAACAGGGAGAGCATTCCAGAGATAGACAGCTTGTACTGTAAAAGATTTGGAGTAGAATCCGGTCGAATGAATAGGAATGTTTCAACGTAAGGCATTAATACTCCGCGTGGGACGGTTATTATCCTGATGGAGAAACGTAAAACGCTCCTTTAGATAAGGAGGAGAAGATGGCATAAAAAGTATGGAGTATAAAAGTGTATTTTGTTAGTGACTAAGGTCTCGAGAAATCTAGTAACTTTTAGTCATATCCATACTTTTGATAGCAATAGCACCAGTGATTCCGATCTTAATGAAAATGCGGTTAGCAACCCATCACTATTTATATACCTTTTTTCCATTTTATCGCCCACCATTACGATAATCGTGGCTTTTAGGTCTTACGGCTCTGGGCTCTGTCTACCCCATTAAAGATTAAGAAGTTTAATTTTTCGACCAGCCGCCTACCTCATCAAACCACCTTGTGAAAGTATTTGTGACGACCTCCGTGGCGTAGTGGTCATCATGCTAGTCTGCCACCCAGAGGATCCGGGTTCGATCCCCGATCAGGACAAATGGAAAATGTCTTTTTTTTCAAATTGTCCTGGGTCTTGGATGTTTATTTATATATGTATTTGTTATAAAATAAAGTATCGTTGAGTTAGTATCTCATAACACAAGTCTCGAACTTACTTTGGGACTAGCTCAATCTGTGTGATTTGTCCGTATTTATTTATTATATTATTTACTATTTAAACAAATACAAAAACATTAAGGCAGGTTTTTTTTAATTAATAATAATAAATTAATAACATTTTATATCTTTGACACAATATATCAATGAGCATCATCAATCTTGTCTTTTCCTATTTCATAGTTGTACATATAAATACAGAATTTGCTTATAATATTATTCACCAAAAAGAAAATCATATCTAAGTAATATTTCGTGACATCATCCATTGTAACTTCACATTAAAAATGAATGCTCAAAACCTCAGGTCATTTACCTGAGCTTAACTGTAAGCTTATCTGCAAGCTTTCAAATTAATTGTGGATTTTGAAATGACAAGATATATGTTTTGTGTTCTGAGTCATTCATAAAACTCAAGTGACAGGTAATTTGCAAAACAAATACTATATGTAATTTTTTCTTGTTAGGTTTAATCATTCAATTTATGTTTGCTAGGTTTAAATTATTAATTAACTTTAAACTTTACTTGATTTATTTTTGACAACTGTCATAATAATGAAATGAAATAAATTCTAGAAGATTTAAGCAATTAATTTCAAGCGAATGGCTCAAGAACAACTTTAATCTAGCCTTGCTTACTTAGGTATATTATTTTATTTGAACAATTGGTTTATCATGATTATATTATATTTATTATATATAAATATATATATTATACTTATTTATTTATGTTATGAGAATTATTATATTTTTTATTTATTAGGTGCGTATCACACACAAGTTTGAACTTACTTTAGTTAGCTCAATCTGTGTTTTTTTTTTCATATCTTTTTTATTATTTTGTATATTATCTTTTTATTGTAGAGTTTGAATCTATAAAAAGCTGATCTAATAATTTAAAGGGCGTTTATTATTTTTGATTTTGAATGTCTCAGTTAAAATAATAACGGGCGCAAAGGTGGTGCCAATATTTTTTTTTTAAGAACAAATATTAACGCTGTGTATAGATTAGGGCTTTAAAAAGTACAAATTTTGTATCAAACTTGAAAATAAATAATAAAAACATAGAACTAAGCACACTGATTGAGCCCTAATGTAAATTAAAACTTATCTTAAGGACACTTATTCAACCACACCATATTTAGTAATAAATACACACACATATATATAAATACCCATGAAAAGGTATATACTCGTCTTATAATAATTAGGTTTATATTTATGCAAAAAAAAAATTATACGAAATAAAGCGACAGACCATAGGGACACGATTTCGAGATTCACTTGCAGTGAAATTCGCAAATAAGATCATTGCCATAATTATCTCACCATTGAAGCCTAATATCCATTATCAACGTAATGCGCCAATCAGGCAACAATGTTTCTCTAATTCAGGCGATACATATAAACAATGATGCTATTGGTAACAATTGCCTGGGCCTTTTACTACATATATCTAAGCCTTGTGTCGTCATCGCTCCAATTCCCACGGCAACACTTTGCGACAAATAACGTAGACTAATCAGAATTTTTATACATTCAAGGATCTTCTTACAAACATATTTTCCACAGAGGTAGGCAGAGACTATGGACCTCCACTTGCTACCAACCTGGCAGACCTCTTTATTTATTTTTTTATTTATTGAACTTCATACACAGATACAAGTCTAATGGCGGACTTAAGGGGCTACCTGAATTTTCCGGGGTCCAGTGCTGCCCCCTTTTGAAATAAATCTATTGAAAGGAAACGGAGATTTCATTTAAAATTTTGTCTTGATCAGACCCTAAATAACCCTTCAAACTATTTTATGAACTATTGTTTACAGTTTAAAATGAGAACGTGTAGCTTTTCTACGCACAATTGCGAAAAACGGCCACTTTTGGCGTATGTGCGTAGATAAGCTAAATGTTCCCACTTCTAACAATAAACAGTAGTTCATAAAATAGTTTGAAGGGTTATCTAGAGTCCGATCAAGACAATTTTTTAAATGATATCTCCGTTTTCTTTCAAATGATTTATTTTAGATGGGGGCAGCACTGGACCCCGGAAAATTCAGGTAGCCCCTTAAAGCCTAAGCCTTATCTATCACTCAACCAAAAGGGTGATGTAGAGAATGACAGGGGTAGTGCGAAACTTGAATAGGTACATGGCGAGAAAAAATACTATATGTCAAAACAATTAACTACATACAAAAAAAAAATACACTATTAAGTATATACTTTGATAAACAATACTTACATTATACTAGATAAATACACTATGATCTATCTGACAGTTTTAGAAAATAGTGTGCCTTCACCTGTTTCTTAAATGAAAAGCGGTTTTAGCCTCTTTCTCTTTCATTTATCTACACTCATTATGGCCGCTGGTTACGGGTACTTATTGATGTTACAAATACAGAAAGATATCACGTCTATATTCCTAACAGGGCAGACAGGGCCTAGGGTCAAAAGTCTCAAAGAACACTTTTGGCGAGACGGTGGACGTGACGATGGAAAAATGGATCATGGATCATGTCGCATTATCGCTACTGCTAACTGCATCGCCTAGTAACATAATTTAGATTCTCGCCTATTCCCTCGATCGGCTTTCACGATCTGCGCGGGAAGGAAAACTTGTATATTCTTCGTTTTTCCCCTTTCCTAAACCAGCACGGACGCATCACCTTATTAATGTTAATATGATTCAAATGTAACTGATCGCCTGTACATAGAATTTATATGAGAAAAAAGATTTTTGGAGGCCTTTAACAATGCAGTAGAATCCAAAACAATGATTATTAGAATTTTGTGTGTTTTTCTGTGCGTTTGTGCGCAATAATCTCAAAAACAGATTATCTTATTTGGGTGCGGTTTGATTAATATAATGTGCTAAACTTCACTTAACATTTAGTGTTTGTTTTATTTTAATCAGTGTCTAAATAAAAAAAGTTAAATAAATTTAAAGAATCACGTCGAACATTCGTTTGAAAAAACGCTATAAAATCCACGCGGACGAAGTTGCGGGCAATAATTAGTTGATGCTGTAATTAACTTTCTGACAATTGGACGATATACCCACCTAATTAATCCATTCATATAACTTTTCGCAGTTCAAGGTTCTGTAACGCAATGTAATGAGTTCAAACAAAACTTTTACTAATATTTCACAAGTATTCAATATTATTTTATTGACTCTTGCATCATTAAACTGAAGATCTAAATAAGATTGATTAGTTTTTAGGTGGTAAAACAAATCGTTACATCACTCAAACTGTCTAAACATAGCAATTGAAAGCACAGAAATCTGTTTCCCCATATTAGAGCAGAACGGGAAGTTCATTGACAAACTCCTTGCGTTACCGATTAGCCTAAAAGCCTATTGTGTGTGACAAATGTATTGCGAACTGATATATCGTTCGCGCTGAGGCACTGACAAATGACCAACCACTTTCATTTTTTATTTACAGGCTCGTACGATGCTCAGAAGTACAATGCAGAAGGCGATTACACGGAAAGTGATGGTGCTAGTACTCACAATGGCAGACAACCGGCACAGTTTGGGAACCGACCTGAATCCGATACATCCGCTAGTGGCACGTTCATTAATCAAAACAATCAGCCTTTTGTAAAACCAAACGCAAATGGTCAAGCTGGACTGACAGGACATGGTAGTAATGGGCCAGCTGATTTCGGATCTTCTCCGCAAAGACCTAATACTTTTGCACAAGCAGCTGTTTCAAATGTACCTAGTGGGTTTGGACAAGCGGCATCTCCATCAAATGCACCTAATGCTTTCGGTCAAACTGCGTCACCCACTGGACCCAGTGGTTTTGGACAAGCTGCAGCTCCATCAAATGCACCTAATGCTTTCGGTCAAACTGTGTCACCTACTAGACCTAGTGGTTTTGGACAAGCGGCATCTTCATCAAATGCACTTAATGCTTTCGGACAAGCTGCATCACCTACTGGACCTAGTGGTTTTGGAGAAGCTGCATCACCATCTAAAGCGCCAAATGCTTTCGGCCAAGTCGCATCACCTTCGAGGAGGCCCAATGGTTTTGGACAAGCCAACCAAGCCGTAAACGGTTTTCAGCAAAATAAACCTTTCAGTGCTGGGGCTGAAGATTCTGAAAATGCTAACACTTTCATCAGCCCTAGACAAGACAAACCTCAGCAGCCTTTTGGGAGACCCCAATCGAACTCACAAGCGTTTAATAGTCAAAGTTCAGAAGGTTTATTAAATGGCAATAATGCTTTCGGCCAAGCTTCAAATAATGAAAATACTTTTGGTCAAAGACAGCCATCTGGTCCATCTGGAAATCGTTTTAGAAACAATGAATATTTACCTCCAGTAAATGGTAATCGAAGACCTACTCAGGCTACACCTCAAAGACCCAATTCTTTTGGTGCATCGCAGAGTTCTAATCAATTCTCTCAATCAGGGACTAAACCTCAAGAAACTAATATGGAATCTGAGAACACTCAGTTTGGTTTCCAAAGTAACCAGTTTGCAAACAATCAAAAACCAGCCAGTTCCACACCTTCACAAAACTTTGCTGAAGCACAATCGAACAGAAAACCATCCTTTGGTGGATCCCAAAATGCTGCTGTTCCCAGCCAGTCATCTAGTAGCTTTTCTCCATTCAAGCAACAACAGTCTACAGCTCAGCCAGTGACAGAGCTAACTACTCCTTTTGAGGATAGTACTCATTCCCAGCAGGATAACAGTCAGTTATCAACATTTGGATCTTTTAATACCCAGTCTAGTCAAGGTCGTCCCACGCAGTCTCCTTTCGGAAGCCAGTCTAATAACAACAGTGCATCTCAATTTGCTGCCCCTGCTTCAACATCTGCATCTGTTTTTGCCTCTTCAATGTCGTCTGTTCCTCAAGGATTTAACTCCAGACCATCAGGATCTAACGTTGAGCCTTCTCCTCAAATCTCAAATCAGAGGCCACAAAGTCAGTACAACCAAGAAAACAACTTTGGACAATCGCAGTCAACAAATTCGTTTTCTCAAAACCAACCCAGTGATGTTCAATTTGCATCAAGCACCCAGCGTCCTATTTTCAGCCAAAATACTCAAGCGCAAGGTTCCGATGACTCATATTATTACAATCAACCTTCCCAGTCTTTCAGCACCCCTAATTCTCAGGCTCAGGCATCCAGATTTCCAAATACGCCATTTAATCAATTTAATAGAGTGACACAGCGACCTTCATTCCAAAGCAATGCTCAAGCCAGCATTTCTCAACAAAATGTCGCAGGCAATTCTTTTAACCAGAACCAACAGCAAAAATATCCGCAGCCACCGTTCTTGTCGTCAGTAGCACCTACTTCCCCTACACAAGGAAGCACTGCTGCATCATTTAACGGAATAACTCAAGCTTCTGCTTCTTCATTTGCTTCTGGGGCACCTACTCCCATGACTCAATTTGGGTCTCAAAGCACATTCTCTGGTTTTGGTCGAAGACCAACACAGCAGCCGAATGGTCAATTCAATAAACAAGTATTCAGTCAGTCAACATCCAGCCAACAAGGTTTTGGAAAACAAACTACGGTGACACCTCAGTCCTTCTCAAACTTCAACAGAAACCAGCAACAATTTTTTTTCCAAAATCAACAGCAGCCTTCAAATAACGCTGGCGAACAATCCCCAACTGCTGATGAGGTGCCGGCTGCAACCGTCAATCCCTATGAAGGTGAAATCTATGAATACAACAAACCAGCCCAAACTTTGCCTCCTCCAACTGAACAAGATGTTAAAGATGGATTCGGACAGTTTGGTAATCCGGCAAAACTTCAATCTGGACAGCAGGTTAAACCTCAAGAACCTAGCGATGCTCAGTTCGGTTCGGCCCAAGGAAAACCTCAGGTTTCTCAACCTTCCAGACCCCAGTTTGGACAGAAAACTCAGACAAGTCAGCAGACTCAATTCAATCAAGCCAGCTCAAGGCCACAGTTCGGTCAACAGCCTACAGGTTTTGGGAATGCACGGCCAACACAAGTGTCATCTTTCGCACAGAGCTCGTTCCAGAAAGTTCAGCTCACTGCGCAAAATAACCAGTTCAATTCTCAGACTAATCTGAATGCAGATGACCAATCGAGTCAACAACAGTTTGGTTCCAGACCTTTTGAAAATCAACCTTCTCAATTCAATGGACAGACACCACAGCAGTTGGGATCTCAAGAGCAAAAGCCTAGTCCACCTTGCTGCAGAAATAACAATGGATTACCCAGTACTCCCCAGCCTCAGTCACAGTCAAATCAATTTGTAAGTCAAAGTCAAGGTCAGTTTGGAAGCTCTGACATCACAGCTCAAGGCTTCAAACCTGACCAGGCTTCAGCACAAAGTTTTGCAGGCAAAGGGGAGGTATTCGGAGGTCCAAGAAAGCCTCCAAGCTTCGATGAAGAGACAGGATACCATTACTAAGTGAAAGTGCCATACCAATAGACTTAGTGAGTAAATATATGGCATGTTGTCAAAGTAATGTAAGTTATAATTTAAGTGATTGTATTTAGTAAGAACAGCTTTTGTTCCATTTAAAAATGTATAAAAATTATGAGACGGAGAATTAAATAAATTATTGTAAATATTTAATAAAATGAATTGTGTTTTATTTACTAGTTAATTAAGATCATTTTCTTTTGAAGAAAAGAAATCCTGTTTGCAAAACACGTATTTGTATAGTATGCTTTTTTTTATTTGATAATAATAAGGTGGGACGTAGGTATTTGACTCTTCTCGACAGTAGATACTGTAGAAATTAAAAGTTTTCGAGATCATCAGGAGGAGAAAGGTAGAATAGAAGGCAAAGTCAAATGCCATAATTAGGTCTAAAATATAATGTACTAAACTGAAAAATATTCAGTGTAATGGATTGAAATCGTTCTTATAAAATATAATTATATGTAGTATTTAAAAAATAGGGAACTAGAGCTAGTAGGTAGATACCTGAGAGCTTAAACGACTAAACCATAAAAATTAATAACTTTATTTTACTACCATATAAAAGTACCGAAATAAGTAAAATATAATTCTAAATAAACATCAGTCTATTTCCATTTTGGAGGATAAACAGACTATACGAGAACGCTTTTAGCGTGAAATCCGCCAATTGTAAACAATTGTATATTGTGGAACAAATAAGTTTTTATAAATAAATGAGTTCAATGGAGTTGAGTCAGAAATAAAGCTTGTGCGTCATATTTCAATATAGCAAGGATGCATATTGCGGATGCCTATTTCTTTTCCTTTTTTTTGGAATAAATGGAAGTTCCCTTCAATGTTGGACCAAGAACCAATGAGCTATCCAGGCGTTGACCGTTCTTATAATTTCATTATACGCTGTTCCTATAAAGATACCAATTTGGTCAGGTAAACGTATTCAGTGACTTAACTTAGACCATATTGCTTATAGTATACTAACACTAGTTTTGTTACGATTCGTTATTTCTCATTCATCCTATGCACGTGTACTGTATTCATCCTATCCACCTCGTATCTCCATCATCTCATTCCGTCCACTTTTCAAATTTAATTTCTAAATCAATATTTTATTTAAAACAAATTAAAAACAGCACAATACAAAAAATAAATAATCAAACTAAAAACTACATAAATAACCAAACTAATAACTAAGATATATCTAATTAAAAATAAAACATTATATTATATTAAAAATAGACCCCAGATCTCTACGGTCGCAAGGTAGGGTGCCTAAGAGACTGGCAGCATTACCTCGTCATTTCTAAATTATTCATACTTTCCATCGTCATCATTCTGACGCATTCTACCACTTCTCATTCTGACAGCACATTAGGTATACCTACTAGCTTATTTATTGTCTATAATTTTGTATCAGTGCTGTAATCATAATTGTTAGAGATTAAATTTCAACATAAGACGTTTGGCTGCATGCGAATTAATTCCAATGTCACTAGTTTATAGTTTTAATTTTGGTTGAAAGTTACGGTAGAGTACGCCGTACCACAGAATAAGTACTCACGTACAGAAGTCTTACTGTAAAAAGAAATTCAAAGAAATATCTACTCAATGTTGTAAGAGATATTGTTTAATTTAGCTCGCATCAGAAATCGACACCTCCTCGTTTAGATACCAAGAATTTCAGTTGCAAGCCAATTTCATCCTTATTACTCTAGACCGCGAACCGCGCGTGATCACTGCTCACTTCTTGTTCGCAAGTCGTCCCTGCTGTCGTCGCAATTTCTCCCTTTAAAGCGGTCGCAATGCGTAGGTATATTTTCAGTACCAACACACGGATCGAGACAGGCCTGGCCGTACTACATCCTTCTGGTTTCTTGTTTTGTAATAGAAGTGCGTTTAGTGCAAAATAAATTCCACTATAAAGAAATTCTCGGAGGCTCTTTTGTATGAAATTTGTATGGAGGGGAATTGTCCATGTATGGCGGCCATGTTGGATTTTGAAAAAAATCAAAAAACAAATGACAGTCGTCAAATTGCTCACAACCTCCTACATTTTGGAAAAAAATCACGCCCCTTACCCCAACCGTGTTTGCAGGCCGTACACCTTGCGGAACTCCTAACTTCAATAATAATCAGTAATAAACGTTTTTAATAGCGGCAATGACAGGGTCAGAAAAGTAAGATTGTAATTATTCCGTCTTTTACATTATCCAAAAATAATTGACCCATATTTTTCAGTTTACCAAAAAAGTGAAAATTCAAAAAGATACGATACGAAGCATTAAAGTTCCGGAGTGGGGGCTTGCGATGTCACCGCTAAGTAAAAATCTTATCTAGCCGTGACGTCATGCAAAACTTCAATGCGCTGTATTTTTGTAATTTTTTGTTTCTTAGAGAAAAGAAAAAAAAAAACATATACAAAATTTTTTAATAATTTAACCGATGGGCTAAAATGATTTTTTCATTCGTCATGCCTATTACCTTCCTCGTACTATATCTTGCTCTAACAGTTTTTATATACCTTCCTGCAGCTTATCTCATGTGGGAACTCGCCGAGCTTCGCTGGGACTTATTGAGTACCCACGATTTTAAGTTCTATTTCTAATGCTTGGGCCGGACCTGCGCCTATCGTCACGAAGCTTCGTGCTATAACACGATACACGCAAATGTGACCGGCCGTTATCGGATATCGTCCCGAATATTCGGATTTCATGTTAGTTATCGCGCAGGTGGCGATACATCAAAGGATTTATGCACGCTAACAATTCGCTCTGCGTGGTCGCACTTGCGTTGTTCATTTTGACGTTTGTTTTCAACTTGTTCGGACGCGTGCTTTGCGACGGTGCCACGGTTGTTAATGCGTAAAAATGGAGTGGAACGATAAAATGGTGTTAAAATTTTTAGCTTTTTCTTTCTAGGTTTCAATAAATGCATTATGTAATTGTTAGCACACATGTTAAAGAAAAGAAAGTCGTCGTCCATATTTAAAACACGTAGATGACGCCATCTTGGATTATTGCCAGATAGTTCGTGAAAAATAACGAAGCCGCTAGTGTGACCGGCGCTTTATCGCAATAACTTTTTAGTGTACAAAACGTACGAAGATTCGCCGCGAATTGCTTCGGGACGATAGGCACAAGTACGGCCGAAGCATAATACTAACACATAAATGCTAATGTTACAGTAAATTAATCTTTGTTGGTCAAAATAAATTCTTTTCTCTGGTTTTGGGTTGACTGGAAGAGATCCCTTAAAGGGATAAATCCGCCTTTGAATTGTTTTCTTTTGAATTTGTGTTGTGTCCTTTTTGTACAATATATAATTTTACGAGTACATAACATCTAAGAACATTTAATACAGGATAAGCCTTACCTGCGCGTTCCCCTCTGCCAAAATAAAAGATCAAAAATCTAATAAGTACGTTCATAAAAAACTAGTTGCGTAATCGATTATGATCATTATATGAATCGGTAAGGCATCGAAAAGACGTCTAAAAGTGCTATTTTATGTGATTTTCTCATAGAAAAACAGGTCAAACACATTGAATCTTAAAGATGGCATAACCTTTCATTAGTAAGTATTTTTTTATTTTAATAATGTTGCTTTTTATTTAAATATAATTTTTGAAAAATTTATGAAATATCTGTTAGTATCGATTTCGAAAAAAAGAATCGAATCACGTTTGCAACTGATTTCCTTCCGTCCCATAAAATAATCTAAGATCCCATACGATTTTCTCCCTTATCTATAGTCGCATAACACAAACTTGACATATTTCATTTTTCGATGTTATTATTTTTTCACGATATTTTGTTACGAAACTAGTTTATTAACCTCCGTTTTAGATGTATCAATTACATTCTTAGTGCCGCAACAGACGGGACGCAAGTTGCGTCGCGTAACAGCTAGAGATGGGCAGTGGATAGTACTCAATCTATCCATTTGAGTATTTACTCACTAGATTTAATATTACTAGATTTAATAGAGTAAATAGAACGTGCTCATATATTGACATTGCATTTGATGTCTGTTTACTTATTTTAACATTAAATTACGTCTTTGCAGACCTGCCACCAAAAATGATAATAAGTCAAAGAAGCCTACTTTCAGTGTATTATTAGTATGGTATTTTCATATATTTTAGCGTCGCATTTAACGTTTACCGACATTTTAAGCATATCATGGCGTATGCACACACTTTCCGACGAGAATTGCAAGTGTATACTAGATTTAAATTTCAAAATTGTCATGAAGACATGAAATAATGAATATGGATATAAATATGAGTCGCAACTCAGATAAATTAATCTGCTCACCAAATGGATAAATTAAGATATTTATAGGGTATTTACTCAACCTTCTGAGTAAATATTCAAATGGGTTGATTGAGTATTTATGCAACTCCCATCACTAGCTGTTACGCGGCGCAACTTGCGCCCCGTCGGTTACGGCCCTTAAGGTTCTGTAATTAGGTTCAAATTTGAAAAACGATTAGTTGATGACGTAGGCGCACTCCCCACGAGACTATACTCGTAGCTCACTCCTCACGAGACTATGTATTTTTGATTTACAACCTTCATCTTTATTCCCTGTGCATTAGACTTGAATATCATTTTTTGTCTTCTCCATCTTTCTTGCCAAGAGTGACTTATTATGTGTATTTACACATTTTTTTAGTGTGAGCTTAATTGGTGTGCAGAAAATTAGCTAGTATGTAATTTTTTTGTAAGTGTGCATTTATAGATACACAATTTTTTTTGTGAATATGTGTTTTTTTTTAGATGTAGTAGATTACACACCCCACCAAAAGCGACAGAATGTTTTGTAAGAAGATTTGTCTGCGTAACTCATCCTGTATTAAATGATCTAAGCATAACATAATAAAAATATGCTTCATTTATTTATTTAAATGTTAATCTAAAATTATACTTAACGTGCGATAATTATATCACCATTAGCTTCTTTTACGGTTTCATTAAAGGTTGCGCTATGAACGGTTCATTAAGTAGATACACACTATTATCAAAGTATTATGCATTAAAGCGTATTTACAACTTATTTTACGACGTTTAATCGTTGATTTGACATTTTCAGCTGACCTTTTAAATATAAGTTACTTGTATTTTAAATGAATCTATGCTTATTTTCATAATCTTATTGAAATATATATCTGTAATAAATATTACATACTGAGGATTACAGGTTTAATAACTGGATTTATTTATGTTTACTAAATAACCTCAGTAAATACAAAGAGAAGCTTGATAGAAGGACATCCACTTGCTAGGTGGTAGGAGGACCTGAGTCAAGTTGCAGGAAAACTCTGGATGCAGGATGCATCCAATCAGTTGTTTTGGAAATCCTTGGGGCAGGCGTATGTCCAGCAGTGGACTTTCTGTGGCTGATATGATGATGATGAGCTCGATTTCCCAGTCATATGCATGAAAGGCAATTCCAGGCAAAGTTCTTTTAGGAAATTGAACTGAAATTTGAATTGAAAAGAATTATTGACCAAAATTGACATAAAATTAGTTACACTCTCAAAGTTACGTGTCTCTGGAATGTCTTACCCGATGACATCATAATTGTCTCAAATAGATATCTAGTTAAGAAAAAAAAGTCTAGGTGCGCTTTCCTGATATTTTTTTACAGCAGAACTTATCATCTACACGTAAAAGACTACACTAGGTAATCGCGTGCGGCAAACAATACGGCGTCTGTTGCCCTCACAAGAGCAAATGAGATAACGACGTAATTGTCAATGTGTTAAGACGAAGTGGTAGCTAAAGTGGCGCCCTCATTTAAAATAAATTGTTTAAAACTAAATATGGTGATTATTAAAAATTTGATTTGTATAAATGTCTAGAAAGACCTTTAAACTATTTTATGAATAACCTTTGAAAGTAATATTGGTAGTCGGTCTTGTTCTAAAACTGTTTTTCGCCAAAAGTGGTCACTTTTAGCGAAAAACAGTTTTAAAACTAGACGGACTATTAGTAATAATTTCAAAGGTTATTCATAAAATAAAGATCTTTCTGGACATTTATACAAATCAAATTTTTAATTATCACCATATTTAGTTTTAAACAATTTATTTCAAATGAGGGCGCCACTTTAGCTACCACTTCGTCTTAAATGTTTTTCAAAAACGTAGAAGTCTGGCACGAACAAAGTCACACGAAAATTGTATTTTTCAAATTTTAAACTGTGTTAATTTAAAAGTTACATATTTTACCTTGAAAAGATGGTATCTTACTGTTCATTTATTTATTTTACCTTTACTTAATACAATTTGTATAGCACAATAGGCGGACTAAAGAGCCTTCCCGTCTTACTTTTCATACAAACGCTCGTACGTGATTATGGCGTTTTATTTGATCTTTCTTAAAAAATTTTTAAACTCACAGGGATTGTGGGCGCTATTTCTAGGTTTCTATTGAAATAAAAAATTTAAATTTAGAAAAACAAAGTCAGTGCAAGCCTCCTAAAATTTGCTTTTTAGCACAAATTTTAGCTGAACTTTGACCGTTCATAAAGTACTCATAAATTGTAAAATTAAAGAAAATATTTTAATAAAAACCTCGCGAATGTAATGAATATTTTGAATATAAAACATTTATTTCACTTACTTGTAAGGCTTACTGATAAACACGTATCTCCTGGAACAAGTTTTATTGTTAAGTATTTATAAAATTTCCGTACCATATGAATAGTTAATATTCGTTCAATGGATAGTTAATAATAATACTAATTTCATTTAATATAATGCAAACCATGTCCTTAGGCGCTTTCTCTCTCTTTTTGGTTTGCCTCTTTTTCTAGCATTGCCCTGAACGAAACACCAAGCTTTTCAAACTATGCTCGCGTTGAAAACAGAGCGGCCGAGAAGGGCCGCCTTAATGCTAAAACCATTATCTAACAGCCAACTTTTGGGTTGTTAGAAAAATTTAGGCCCGTAAAATAATAGGATGGATAGTCGGATATAATAAAATTCTGATAAATATTTACAATTACATAACATAAACTACCGTAGACCTGTACACTATTAACTGTTTTACCGATAGTTCGTGTAGTAGGGTACACATGCAATATTATTAATGTCACCCAAACACATTATATTTTTGGTCACATTTTACAATACGCTATGGGTATCTTGTAACTTTAGATCTATGGAATCAATATTTTCTCATAAGTACCTGCAATCTGACATAAACCACGTTATTAGTATGTGAGACAGGTTACATTATCCTTGCACATCGGAATAGTCACGAATCATACCGTGTCGATAACCATCTGTTTTAGGAAGAAACCACATCAGCGATCAACTTTGAAAAGGTTATGTTTTCTACAGGCCCTGTATGGAGCAATGTTTTATGACACATTTCAACGTGTTATTTAACTCCATAACCATGTGACGACATCTGTGGCGTAGTGGTCACCATGCTAGTCCGCCACCAAGAGGTCCCGAGTTCGATCCCCGGTCAGGGCAAGTTGGAAAATGGCCTTTTTCAAGTTGTTTTGGGTCTTGGATGCTTATCTATTTATGTATTTATTATAAAATATAGTATCGTTGAGTTAGTATCCCATAACACAAGTTTCAAACTTACTTTGGGGCTAGCTCAATCAGTGTTATTTGTCTCTATATATTTATTCATTATTGTTGTATGGCGTCCGGAATCCTAGAAATCACACTTAATTCAAACTGTGTGGCTTGACCGTTTTGTTAATAAGGTTAGGACCCTAATTGGCACAACATTAACACATAGTGAATCCATACGAGTATCAACCTCAATTTTACGAAACAGCCAGGCCAGACAACTTGACTAAGGTGTAGGGTTTCTAGAGAATTATGCAGAACCCCATAAGCTATAAAGAGAGGTGAGTATTAGGTTAGTGCGTGTTGAGTTAGGAGCCTGGTTCACCAAAAGATCTGATAACTTTTTACAGTGCAGCCAATAATTATCTATTATAAAAGATGAATTCATTCGCTACACAAGATATAAATAGCATTTTATACCTAGCTATTACTTTTCTCAAACTTCTTATTACCATCATAATAGAAATTAACATAGAGCTACGCAAGATGTTTTAAAACAGCTTGAAAATTTCGATACCACTATATTTACTGAATTAGCTAAACATTCTCGATATGAAAAAGAGGACGACCCCCACCAAAAATAACCTACTTTCTAAAAATCTAGTTTTTATTTTCATTAAATTATAAACTAATGAAAAAAAAAAAACTAGTTTTTAGATACCTTTACCAGCCTACAAATATCTGTTATTAAAATTTCTAATTAACGAAATAATGGCATCAATTAAAATTATGAATGGACTGGCGCTATTGCAAGTCACCTGTAAAAAAATGCACATATTTTGTAGATAACTAGGATTGGTGACTTCACGTCACTCCATGATTTAAGACGAAGTGGTAGCTCAAGTGGCGCCCTCATTTGAAATAAATTGTTTAAAACTAAACAAGGTGATAATCAAAAATTTGATTTGTATAAATGTCTAGAAAGATCTTTAAACTATTTTATGACTAACCTTTGAAAGTAATATTGGTAGTCCGTCTAGTTTTAAAACTGTTTTTCGCCAAAAGTGGCCACTTTTGGCGAAAAAAAGTTTTAAAGCTAGACGGACTATTCGTAATAATTTCAAAGGTTACTCATAAAATAGTTTAAAGGTCTTTCTAGACATTTATACAAATCAATATTTAATTATCACCTTATTTAATTTTAAACAATTTATTTCAAATGAGGGCGCCACTTGAGCTACCACTTCGTCTTAAAGGATACGTGTCCTTGTTCATTTAAAAATCACGTTTTTATTTATTAATTCACACATTCAATGAATATAAAAGCCTTAGTAGGTATCGACGAATATAAGAAAGTTGTAAAAAAAATAATTACCAAAATAATAGAGGCAATCAATTCATGATTAGCTATAAATAAGACAGTGGCGCAAATACAAGACGCTTCGTAATAAAAGCACATATTTGTAGATTAGGTATTCTGTGTTTAAATTTATGTATAATCAATGTTTATTAAGGAAAAAAATACAGTTTTAAAATAATAATAACCATACACACATGCGCTTACACACACACATACACACAGTTACACACCCCCCGCCTCTGTCTTGCCTTAACTGGCCGGCCAGAGTGGAGTCGCAAGAGCAGAACGTACGCTCCAGGGTGAAAGTGCACGTAATGGCGTAATAACGGGGAAACCCGCTCTCGGGGGTAAGCCCCGTGATGGTGAAACCGGAGCCGCACCTCTCGACACCCTCAGCTGCTCACATTGTGTTGCGCCCTGGCCGCATTTTCGTGGCTAGTTAGGGTGCCCACAGGCAATGTAGCCAACAAGCAGCAAGTCACCATCTACCAGGCTAACATTGTTGTGAGAGATTTTTAGGTAGATGTCCGTATCTCACTCCATAACCCAGTTGTCCGGTCCATTAACATCCCATCCATAAAGCCCAAACCAAGTAAATCCCTCCCTGGCAATAGTTCGGCAGCTGTGGAGGACTGTCCGTTAGTGCATCTCAATGGTACATTAAGGGATAGACGTCCATAGATGCAGCCATCTCACTTTTTAGATAAAAAGGTACTAAAAGGCCTCTTCATGTTGGCTTTGGCCCCATGAACGCCTCAAAGGACCGGGTCCCCATGGACCCGTGGCTGAAAAGCGTACCAACATAATAATAATAAGTATTAGTTATAAAGCCAGGTTTGCCTGAGCATAATGAATATGTAAAGCCAATAATAATAAGGATTGGCGACCACAATTGGCTTCATGCTTTAGAAGACACGAGCCATTGTTAATTTAAAAAATTCTAATTACTAACATAATGGAGTCAATCAAAATCATGATTAGTTATGAGACAGTGGCGCCATGCAAGTCGCAGCGTAAAAAAAATGCACATATATTTTAATTAGGACCCACGGTTAAGCAAAATTTAAGCGGATGTGTAATATATGTAATAACAACAAATCCTCTAATGATCATACAACCTAATATTATTTAATATACTTTTGTTTAATATAAAGATCAATTGATATACCGTATTATTTATATAATTTCATATGACCTTATTTTATGTGGTATAATGAACATTATATATAATGCACATTTACATTAATATTTTCTTACTAAAACATTATTTTGCTTTAATAATTATAATCTATAACGTAACATATATCATAATTTTAAAACGCCTGTATTTCTTTATGCGCTTAAAGTATGAGATATATAACAAACGATTATTTAAAAAAAAAAACCGACTTTATTTTGATATTTCCTGTGTCACTCTCAGAATTGAGATGAATTCAATGAATATTAAGGCACAGGTAGGCATGAGCGATTATTTTGGGAAGTTATTAAAGTTTTCTAATTACCAACATAATGGCATCAATCAAAATCATGATTAGCTATGAGACAGTGGCGCTAATGCAAGTCACCGCGTAAAAAAATTGCACATATTAGGTCACGAAATTCGTGTGTAGTATGACCTGTGCTCTTGATTGACCATATCACGCTGGAAAGGTTTAGAGTGAAGCGTTAATTGTTAATAAAGTGTTCCGTATTTTTTTTTTTTTTTTTTGTGTGGATTTATTAATCTCTATTCCGCTTTAACGCTAAAACGGCTGAACGAATAGGAATGAAATTTTGCATGTAGATAGCATATTACCTAGATTAATACACATGATACTTTTATCCCGGGGCGAGGTTCACTTGGAATTGTCATAAATTGAACCACGCGGGCAACCCGCGTGTATAAGCTAGTATCAAATAAACAAGGTGTTAAAGAAAGGCGAAATTATCTTTGAAGGCCAGACTCTAATATTGAAAAGCTGTAAGAAGTGTCAGTTTGATGAACGTTGTTTTCTATATTCATATTTTTAATTTTCTTGTGTTACAATACAATACAAATTAACTTAATTAAATTCAATTTCTTCCAGTCATCCTTTGCGTGGAGGAAAAATATATGTGAAACGAGGAACGAGGTTCCTTTCCGGACGGTACGGACTTGGCGAATGGGGGGGGGGGACTAGGCAAAAAAGTGTAATAATTTTTCCATCACAGTTTTTTCTTCATTCCAACCGCGTGTTACACGACACTCACGCATTTTTTTAAACTTTTTAATTTATTAAGTTAGTTGTTCTAGTATTAAGATAAGTATAGTAAAATTATGTAAGTTAGAATAAAAATATTTTTAAGAAACAATCAGTTTTAAGCTTAAAGAACTGAATTTTTCTTTTCAAAAAATGTAAAGTATGCAATTTGGCAAATTAGTTAGAATTTATTAGTTTTTAACAGCATTACAATGCTCTATGTGCAAATTACTCGTGGCGAAATTTTTCATCACATGTTTTAATTTAGATAGTTATAATTTGTTAGTAATCTTTATTTCCGTGATATAGAAAATTTACTGAAAGGTAAGATTCTCTTTAAATTCTATTTGCAATCGTAATACAAAAGAAACAACACGAGACTACAAATTGTTCTCCAAATGTACGACAAAAGATCAATATTTGCCAAGCTCATCCCGATTTGGTAACGCGATCGATTTTTCTCATTGATACGGATCTCCAAAACTCATCCTAGTAAACCTGACCCACACAGAACCGTTCAAAATAATTAGTGTATCGCAAAACCGATCGACCGTTGAGTAACTCACATGGTCAGTTTACACGGGCTTAGTACTAAGCGTTCGCGTATGGTCGTTCATTCGAACAATATACAACCTTTTATTATAAATGCGAAAGTAACTTACTTTGCATCTTTGAATGTTTATTCAAAAGTGCAGAAACAACTATCAAATAGGATACTTTTAGCCTGGAAAATATATGGTTGTCGAGGACCAATAATGTGTATACTTTACAGCCTATACATAGTACACACGTCTCTTGCAGTAAATAGAGGATGTTTCCATAAAGATCACGTTGGGTATGCAACGCAGTTGAGGGTTCAAATAAATACTGCTAACGAGTTCTTTTAACCATTTTTTATGCGTTAGTAATATTATTAATTACAATTTTTTTTCAAAAAATGTAAACGTAGGATAGTCAATTATCATTTCATTTTGACATTACACAAATTTTAGTTCAGAAAATTTAAGCACTTAAAGTAAAAAATATTTTTATTTCTCTCATATCAACTTATTAGTAACTAGAATGAACATTTTCAGTACTTGCGCATATTACTAAGCTTATGTAAACGAGCCACCACTCACACAAGGAAAGCTTTGGCCAAAGGTTAGTCGATTCGGAAAGATATCGCGATGTGAACGATTTTAGTTTCATATAAATAGGATGCACTTCAGCAATAAGGCATTCAGTACTCATCTTTTGTGTAAACATCAGCTTGAACATGAAGCTGGTAAATAAATAATTATTTAAATATAAATTTAATAATATAAAGTTTGCTTATATTTACTAAGTAAAGTTTTCAATTTAACTGAGGACACTGAAACTGAAAATAACATAAGAAGTTATTTGTTCAACCCTTACTTTTAAATTCCTTAAACAAATTAATTACATTAATATATTTTTTTAACGCAGTTCATTATTTTTTTCTTGCAGTTTATAATCCTGTCAGTGATAGCCTGTGGCTATGCAGCCAAATTAGACAGGACATACCTTCCACCAGCCAGTGCTGCCACAGCTGGAGGCAGCCCGGGATCTCTCACAGCCCCTGGATCAGGACCCTTTGGCCAGCAATCATCCAGCTTTGGTTCACCATCAGGACCTAGTAGATTTGCCCCATCTGCTTCATCTTCTGGATTCCAGAAGGCTGGTCAATCTTTTGGCCCACAAGCAAATGGTTTAGACCAACCAGCCAGCTCTTCTAACCAATATGAACAACCTGCTTCCAATGGATTCGCTCCATCAGGACCCAGTGGAAGTGGACCTTCTGCCCCAGGATTTGGATCTTCTGGTTTTGGAAACCAAGATGGCGGTGCACAATTCCAGCCAGAACGTCCCCAGGCAGCGGCTGACAGGAACGCCGAAATTTTGAGATACGAAAACGAAAATGACGGCAATACTTTCTCGTACAGCTTCGAAACTTCGAACGGAATTTCTGCTGAAGAATCTGGAGTAGCTACTAACGGTGTTCAGGCTCAAGGTGGATTCGCTTATACGGGTGATGATGGTGAAGTGTACAGAGTGACGTATACCGCTGATGAGAATGGTTATCAGCCTCAGGGAGACCATTTGCCGACCTCTCCTCCCATTCCTGATGAGATTCTCAGGTCTATTGAGGAGAATGCTAGAGCCGCTGCCGCTGGTACTCAAAAAGGTAAGTTATTTTATTTATTTTTTTACATCTACAAATAGTATTTAAGTTCATTAAAAAAAAAACAACTAATATATAGATACTTTTTTCTAAATGTCAAAACAAACGTTTTCAATTGGATTTGTATGAAATAAAGACTAATAACGTAATAGTTTCTTGGAATCAAATAGCTCTCATAACTATTAATATAGAAATAGATGCACACTATGACTTTTGGCAGAGATAATGGAGTAGTGTTCCAACCTTCTCTATTTAATAACATCCGTAGCCTACTGATCTTCTACGCTAGCCCACATTTCAGAGGTTTCGGGTTCGATCCCAGGCTAGGGCAAGTTAAGAAATTATCATTTCAAATTGTGCTGGGTCTTGAGTTCTTATCTATAATACATATTTATCATAAAATATAGTGTCGTTGGGTTAGTATCCCATAATATAAGCTTAAGTTTACTTAAGGGCTAGCTCAATGAGTGTGATTTGTCCCTATACACTCGTATTTATTAATCTCTTCCAGTCAACCATTTTTGTGATAATTTTAAAAACATAAATTTTATATTTGTTATTTTTATGGAAAATATTAATAATTTAATCCATGCTGGTGTAGTAAAAATACTAATTTGTATTTTGTCGCGTTCAAATTCTTAAGATATACCTAGATCAAGTAGTGCAGTTAAAATTATTTGAATGTATTAGATTTTTTCCTATAATACCTTTGATTAAGATTCCAATTATAGTTATTTGTTCCAGCCAGTCTTTATTATGTCCTACTACATTTCAAAGTCTTTTTGAGTTTTCACTTTATTCCCTTAAAAATTTGAATGTCTTATATCGTGATTGTAAACTAATACGCACCTATTATATATTTCAGGTGCCTACCAACCCGATGCCAACGAAGCTGGAAGCTCTCTTCAGCAGTACTCTGGAGCTCCATCCTACAACCAGGACCAATCATCCAGCCAATCTTTCAACCAACCTCAAGGTTCCGCCCAAGGACCTTCGCAGTACAACCAACCCCAAGGCTCAGCCCAGGGTCCTTCGCAGTACAACCAACCTCAAGGCTCTGCTCAAGGTCCTTCTCAGCAATATGGTGCTCCTAATGCTGCTTCCAGACCTTTTGGACCCTCTGGATCTTTCAACCAAGCCCAGTCTGGACCAAGGAACCAATTTGCTGGATCTAACACTTTCCGTCAAACTCCATCCAGCCCCACAAGCGGTTATGATTACAGTGCTCCTACCACATCCGGACGCGCACCTGCCCAAGGTTCTCAGTTTGGATCTTCCAACAACGCTGCTACTTCTGGACCTTTCTCTTCTTCTCGCCAAGACCAGTCTTCAGCCCAAAGTCGTCCCTCTCAGCAATATGGTTCCCCTGCGGCCTCTGGACGTGGTCCTAATCAAGGCTCTTCACAACAGTATGGTGCCCCTGCATCTTTTGACCGTAGCCCCAGCCAAGGTCCTTCACAACAGTACGGTGCCCCGAATGCCGTTGGTCATGGTTCCAACCAGGCTTCTCAAAACACTCAACAGTATAATGCTCCCGCTGCTCAAGGATCTAACCAAGGTGCTCAACAGTTTGGCACCCCTGCCTCTTCAACCCTTGGATCCAACCAATATAATGTACCTGCCGCTTTCGGTGGGTCCAACCAGCCTTCTCAGCAATATGGCGCCCCAAGTGGTGGACGTGGATCGAATCAGGGTTCTCAACAATTTGGATCGTCAAACAACGCTGCTCTGTCTGGATCTCCTTTCTCCGTTTCCCGCCAAGATCAGTCTTCAGCCCAAAGCCGTCCTCAGGGAGCAATAGGGTCTCAAGCGCAAGATGACAATGGATACCAGTACAACCGTCCTCAAGGAGCTCCATTTGGGCAAGGTCCTAGCGCAGTCAGACCTCAGTCATCTCAATTCCAAAGCCAGTCGTCCTCCAGTCCTGAATACAACCAGCCCGCTCAATCTGCTTTCTCCAGGCCTGGTTCATCACCAAACCAGGGAGCCTCTTCTGGATTATTCGGTCCAACAAACGGACCTGCTGCCGCTCTGGTTGGCCAGTCCCTATTACCTGGATCTAGGAACACCCAAGGATCTGTATCTCGCCCAACTCAAAGTACTTTTGGATCTGGTACCGGACCAGCTCAGAACGGTTTTGGCCAGAGTAACTTCGGATCTCAAGCTCCCCAAGCCCAGGGTTCAAGCCAATACAGACCTGGTCAGTCTGCAACTAGGGATTCTATGCCACAATCTTCTCCTTACCAATACAACCGTCCTGGAACGTCTCAAGGTCCTCAGGGTTCTCAATCAAGCCAATCCTTCAGCCCATCTCCAAGCCGCCAGGGCTCTCAACCTAACCAGTCTGCCTTCAGCCCTGCTGCTCCAGCCTTCGGTGGACCTCGTCAGCCTCCAAGCTTCAACCCTGATACTGGCTACACTTACTAGATCAATGAATACCAAAGTAATTTGATAGTTTTAAATTATTAGTTAATCGAAAGCAGCAAGAAAAAATGTAAAAAAAAATATATAATTATCGACGTTATTTTGTACATATTATTTATGTATAGAATTTGCAGCGTAAAATCACTATGTGATAGAAATTGTAGATAAAGGCATCTTTGAGAATAATGAGAGTTTTATTTAGTGTTAAAAAAAATGATTACTGAAAAAGAAAACATTTTTTTTTCAGTAATTACACCTATGTTTGTTTTTCTTGTGTTTAAGTAGGCAACACTAGTGTCAAATTTTTCAGGCTGTCTCAAGATATCTGACATAGCTTGATGAATGCCATACAATAATGACAACCAGGACCAACGGTTTATACGTGCCTCCCCAAGCACGGAGGAGCTCGAGAAAATATTAATGCCACTTGTGGTCACCCATCCATATTGTGCTGACCACGCTCGGTGTCGCTTTACTGCCAAAAGCGCTAGAAATGCGCACACCCGCAGTGTCACCGAGCTTCTCAATTAAACCTTTACATGCACTTTTACACGTCAATTAGTAGAATATTAATATTTACAATACAATACCCTTTATTGCACACAATAAATAAATACAGGACATAATTATCTTAAAAACTAGGAAATGCGCATAAATTTAATTTATTTTAAATACAAATTTTAATATACACTACGCGTAATGTAAACGTTATCTAAAACATAGAATTAATACGAGTAATATTTTGGGAATTAAAGTTTCTGTTGTGCAACTAGTGGTTCTATTGAGGCAAAAATTTCCTTCAGGCCTGGTAGGACTAACTTAGTAGATCTTCTGTGACTAGCCTATTCTATCTACCAACCGAACATCAAACTCGTTAAAATCACAAAAACAATTGTAATAAAATAACAAGAAAAATTTAAAAAAAATCACAGAAAAGTTGTAATAAAATCACAAAAATAAATTGTAAATAATTTAAAACATAGTATTGATATAATGAAGCTTTAGTAAAATACTAGCTGCGCCCCGCAGTGTTACCCGCGGAAAAGTAGCCTATGTGTTAATCCAGGGTGTCAGCTTCTTGCATACCAAATTTTATCAAAATTGGTCCAGCCGTTTGCACGTGAAGCTGTAACAAACACACACACACACCCTCACTCATAAACTTTCTCCTTTATAATATTAGTGTGATTATTTTAGGATGTTTTACTTAGGTACTTATAGAAACTAACAAGCTTCCATTTTTTTACCGACTTCCAAAAAAGGAGGTTATCAATTTTTATGTGTGTTCATCAATCAATCGAAGACGGACCGATTAAAAAAAAATTGGCGGAAAAGGTATACTTTTCAGGTAATCTGATAGAAATTTTATCAAATTTGGTTGTGTAGTTTATTGTTAAAGCCGGTTTTTAAAATTGAAAAATTAATTTAAATGTGAACGAAATTATTATTTTATTGTAGTTTATAGGTTCCATGACGCATTATTCAATCCAACAAAGGTTATAAACCATACAATAAATAAGGAAAATGTCTAGTTAGTTTACAAAATCATTTACTTAAAAGCTTTTGATCGTAAATAAATGCATTAGGAAGATACATGAGGTTTAGAAATATTGTGTATGTAACAAGAAAATTATTAAAAAATATTAAATATCCAACTTCTGTTTATAAACTGACACATTAGCTTTGGGTACGGAATCCAAAAAAATTGACAATAAAATTAAAGCCGCATTGATAAATCAAAGTAAAAAGTATGAGCTAGTCTCCGTAGACCTACTAAGTTAGTCCCATCAGCAGGAGTAACGAGAATTTCATCCCAAAAGTCCCAACAGTCGGTTGTGACGTAACAGTAGTAAGAACCAGAACTATGCCATGTCACTAGTCAGTGCCTAAGTCTTACTAGGAATTCTTTTAAGGGTGTAATAGGGATGTGTTAAGAGAAATGTCGGGTCGAGGGCAAAAAAAATAGGCATTAATGGACATCAACTTATGTGGGGGTAGTAAAATTAGAAACAACAAATAGTCACTTCAGATATCTGTATTCTTCAACGAAAAAATTAGGAGAGCCTCAGACTATTGTTCATGTTACAGTCATAGCCAGTACAAGCTGCAAGCTAGTCTACAAGAAATACATGGTGTTGCCCTATTCGTTATTAAATTAACTACTACAACTGAGTACCAAACATATATTAGACAATTTAAACAACTATTTCTACAATAAGTAATTACATACATTAAGTTAACTTACACTTATTACGAAAAAAAAAGAATTTTCACCCAAATAAATGCCTGATCACTAGTCAGAATAATAATAAATAAATAACGCTGATTGAACTAGCTCTTGTGTTATGGGATACTAACTCAAAGATACTTCTATATTTTATAACAAATACCTACACATAAAGATAAACATTCAAGAACCAGGGCCATTTGAAAAGGCCATTATCCAACTTGCCCTGACCGGAGATCGAACCCGGGACCTCTAAATGGTGAACCAGCATAGTGACCTGAAACAAATCATCTAATTTTAGTAAAAAACGCAGGAACTTATCAGTATTTTGTAAATCGTAATTTTAATAAAATAGTTTGGTAACAAAATAATCAGTTAATCGCGATCACGTTTAATCACAATAAATTCTAGCTTTCCCCAATAAATTCTAGTTTTCCCCAATAAATTCTAGCTTTCCCCAATAAATTCTAGTTTAAATGCGCTCGCGCTGCGTCGACTCGACTGGAAGCGACTGGAGAGCCGAAAGAGTGATATTTTGCCCTGACTAAGACATTAAACATAATATTAAGTTTTAGTTTTTCATTGTTAATTTATTAGTCGTAATCTAATTAGGTATGTTTTATGCGTACTCAAATGTATTTAAATGAAAAAGTAAATAAAAGTTCTGTTAATATTTTTGCTCTGACAATGGACATTTATTCGGCATATACGGACATTTATTCGGCATTTATGTAATACGCTAAATATGCCCGGGCGTGAACCCACCTCTAGTTAGAAGTGGTTTTGAGTATGATAGGGACGATAATTCGTCATAAAAAGCCTCATAGAATGCATGAGCTACGCGCTACGCAGTGATCCTATCAATCCTTAAAAACTATTTTATGAATAACCTTTGAAATTATTACTAATAGTCTGTCTAGTTTTAAAACTGTTTTTCGTTTTAAAAACAGTTTTAAAACAAGACGGACTACCAATATTACTTTCAAAGGTTATTCATTAAATAGTTTAAAGGTCTTTCTAGACATTTATACAAATCAAATTTTTAATTATCACCATATTTAGTTTTAAACAATTTATTTCAAATGAGGGCGCCACTTTAGCTACCACTTCGTCTTAATAGTATACAATGTGGAAGGGACATACCCGTAATAAATCAAACCACGGGCTGTACTAGATCTCAACAGTACAATGAAATTTAAATAACAACCAAAAAACTAAAAAACTACATTCCCATACAAATTTCCCCAGCGGCTGAACACTATTGTACGGAAATACCGATATTTTTTGTGATTTAGCTGTTATTTTAATTTCATTATAGTTTAGATCGTGGTTTGATTTATTACTTCCACGTCGAATAGAGGTAAATTTAACTATAAATATATAGCATTAAAATCATATTCGTTCAACTGTAAACGTTGTTGACAGCTCCTTAATTACGCCACTAGAGGCGCACGTCATATATCCATCTAATGATATAATATTATCTAAAGATGTCGGATTACATCGTAATTTTAAAATTTAATTTCTCAGGAAAATGACAACATGGATCTTATAAATTTGCAGCTGCAATTTTATGTCTTAGTAGCTTAAACCCGGTCAAATTGATAGCGTAATAGCTCGGAAGTTCTTTTCTTCTAAGAAGATGACATGCATGTCAAGTTTCCCAAAAAAGTGAAGGACCCTGTGAAGTAAAAAAATAATAATGCCAAAACCATCAAATTTATAATTATTTGGCGATCGTTTATTTATTGCCTGCCTAATACTATTTATGGTTTTAAAATCCTCCTTGGGAATGCAGTTGTGGCAAATTTGTGAGTTGTGAGTTCTCAAACGACAGACAGAGATAGAACTTTCTTGGAATGGTTTGTTTTCACTGCACTATTATTATTTCTGTGTTGCTGCTATTGTTTGGCTGTCATTATACAAATTACTTTAAATTATAGTAATTACATAGGCATAGGTATTTTTCTTTGATTATACTTTTTGTACATGCTTTACAAAATTATGAAGGCAAATGAAATAAGGCCAAACTCGATGAATTTGCATCGTTATATCACTGAGTTCCAACCCTAGGCATCGTCTACCATAATCATCAAGACAAATCAAAGACCTGCTCAATAATATCGTTATGTTGTTTTATGATTGAGTTCTGCCGAATATCTCCCGGTTGTATCATTAGAACAGCTCATGGAAACTGTATTGTCATCCGATTTACAAAGCAAATCATCAATCAAATTTCAGCTCAGTCGGTTGAGGATAACTGGTTGAAAATAAAGTTGCAAGATTTGATCTAAACCAACATACATACAAGATATATTGTAAGTTAAATCAAAGCTTGTGAAATCGAAAATAATACATAAGTAACGGTATGGTACTACATCTATTGATTCCTATATCAAAGCACCTATCACTAAACTTAATAGCGCAGCTTTTGTAAAGCTCTCTCAATAACCGTATCGTATCTTCACACGATTTCGACCATATTTAACGTTTCGTCAGAAATAGCTGCGAAATAGTTTCAAAATATTTGTAACTATCGTGTTCTAGTGTGGCTTACAATGTAAGTAATAATAATATAATAAGTGAGAATTGATGATCATTAAAGTGATTATAGAAAAATATTAGCTACAAGGCGGCTTTGTAGCTATTATTACAAAGTATCATTAAATAAATAGAGATAATGTATATCTGAGATTGATGAAAAAAGTAAACGAAGGGTTGTCAGGATCGTATCAAGTGGAGGTCCATAGTCTCTTAATACCCCTGTTCCCACAGGCATGATAATATGTATGTAGATAGATAGATAACTCTTTATTGTACACCAAAATAAAAATGTAACTCAAAGAAATAATTTTAAATTAACTGAGTGCAATGGGCGGTCTTATCGCTTAAAGCGATCTCTTCCTGACAACCAGTGGATGAAGAGGAATGTGAGAAAGACAAAGACGGTGGTGCAACTGAATAAGAAGGAAAAATTATATCTAAAGCAACTATAAACTCAATAAATTTTACATAAATTTACACAAATTATACACAATTACAAATCCTTATAAATACGTAAAAACATAAATATACGGTAAGCCTCAAAAGTGGAGTTTCAATTTTTATACAATTAGTTTGAGAAATTAGAACGCCATTTCTGAGGCGTACCTTATGTATATAGGTAAAAAAGAGATAAATATATCTGAAGTAGCTTTCTCAATTCGACCATATATTATATAGTTTTTATGTGTGTTCGCGGATAATTACATACATACTCCAACAAATAACAAAAACATTCACTATCTTAATAATTTAATACATAATATAACATGTCGTTATAGTGATAAATTAGTGTTTTTTGACACTAACCATTTCATAAGTGAATGTAATCTGACAAAAGATAATATATATCTTTCAAAATATTCTAGACGTAAGATTGCTACATTAGTAGCAAATAATATTAATTTTTGGACGAGTTTACATTGTAAACAAAAACCTAGGGATAAGATGCCTACAGAATTGCCAGTAATATGTAATGGTAATTCTGTAGACTTGACGGCAGATTTAAACTGAACATGAAGACAACGGAAAGGCCTCATGAGCTAAGAATAATTCATCAAAATTTAGAAGGTCTTTCCGGCAAAGAATTATTAGTAGAATTAGTTTTAGAAGAAATGGATGTGGACATTTTATGTTTGACTGAACATTGGCTGTATGAGAGTCAGATGATGTTCAGCCTAAACAACTATAATATTGTAAGCTGCTTTAATAGGAAGTCTGCTCAACGAGGGGGTTCCATAATTTTTGTTAAAGATTCTTTCCGCAGCAAACAACGTAAGGATATTGTCAGACTTTCTGTTGAGCGCTGTTGTGAGGTGACCTGTGCCGAGCTAGATCATCATATAATTATTTGTGTATACAGTCCCCCTAATAGTGATTTTAAAACTTTCCTTAAAGCAATGGACCAGGTACTTAAGTCCTGTTCAACTAGTAAAAAGAATATTATTGTTTGTGGAGATTTTAATGTTGATATCTTAGTAGATAATCCAAAAAGTACGCAATTCGTAAATCTTTTTAAGTGTTATGATTTAGTAAACGTATTCTTTGAGCCAACCCGAATCACTGCTACATCTGCCACATGTCTAGACAATTTTTTTAGTAATATTCAATATTCTGACAAATCTGTTATTAATAAATTGCCTTCTGATCATTCGGGTGTATACGTAGCTTATGTCAAGGAGTCCAAAGGCAAATTCAGCCACTTGAACAAAGATAAGACCTTCTGTAGGCCAATTACTTCAAAAAATATAAGAAAACTTAAAAATAATTTAGATAACAAACTGTTATCTGTCGTATACACAGGGAAAAATCCGGACGACCATTACAATAAGCTTTTTAATTGTGTTTCTTCAGAATATTCTAAAACATTGAAACAAAAAAAAGTTGCTGTGCATAGTAAATCACAATTTAGTGAGTGGGCTACTACCGGCATCTACATAAGTAAGAACAAGCTTTATGACTTATATGCCCAAAAACAATTTAATTTTAATCCTTCCTTTGTAGAATATGTTAAAAATTATTCTAAAATATTTAAAAAAGTTTGTAGACAAGCCAAGGCCAATCGTATTAGTAAAAAAATAAATAATGCCCCTAACAAGATAAAAGAAACTTGGAATGTTATTAATAAAGAAACTGGTAAAAATAAAGCAAAAGAAAATATCTGTCAAATCAAAGCTAGCGGTAAGATTGTTACTAAACCTGAAGAAATTGTTAATATTTTTGAAAATTTTTTTACTAACATACCTTTGGAACTTACTTCCAATGTGGATTCTAACCCCCAACGTGCTGAAGCCTTGCTTAAGAATAATGTTAGGCCTTGTGATTCTAAATTTAAATTTGAGCATGTTGGCCCTAGTGATATAGTAGAAGCATTTAAACAGTTAAATTTAAAAAAATCGGAAGATCATTGGGGCATGTCGGTTGCTGTAGTAAGCCATATTATAAATGTCATAGCTGGTGATTTAGCTTTTATATTTAACGAATGTATTGATGAAGGCATATTTCCTAACCTAATGAAATGTAGTAAACTAATCCCCTTATTCAAAAAAGGAGAAAAAACAGACCCTGGCAACTACAGACCTATATCTATCTTGCCAGTCTTGAGTAAGGTGTTCGAAAAGATAATGCTCAATCAAATGCTACTTCACTTCAAGACCTGCAACCTTTTCCATAGCCAACAGTTCGGTTTTACTGGCGGAAAATCAACCACCGATGCGGGAGTGGCACTCATCACTCATATTTACGACGCATGGGAGAGCAAAAATGATGGGATTGGATCCTTTTGCGATCTCTCTAAAGCATTTGATTGCGTAGATCATCCAACACTTTTGCTTAAATTTCGTCAATATGGTTTTGATGAAAATTCAATTAAATTAATAGAATCTTATTTAACAGATAGGCTTCAGACTGTTGATTTAAACGGCATAAAATCGCACGGATCTAATGTTAAAATCGGCGTACCACAAGGTTCTATTCTAGGACCTTTCCTTTTCTTAGTTTATGTAAATGACTTGCCTTACATGGTTGAGAAACAGGCAGGCATAGTGCTGTTTGCTGATGACACCTCGCTAATATTCAAAATTGGCCGTCATAGCACGGATGCTAGCGCGGTGAACAGCACCTTGTCTTCTATTTCTGATTGGTTTACTGCCAATAACCTCATGTTAAATGCGAAAAAGACCCAATGCATTCGATTTTCTCTTCCCAATGTGAGGCAAGCTTGCGTCGACATACTGATAGATGGCGAAAAACTTGATCTTGTTGAAAGTACTACCTTCTTAGGAATTACGATCGACTCGAAACTTCAGTGGGGCGCTCATATATCAAAACTTTCAAATAAACTTAGCTCTGCGGCTTATGCTGTTAGGAGAATTAGACAATTGACAGATGTAGCAACTGCTAGACTTGTATACTTTAGTTACTTTCATAGTTTAATGTCATACGGCATACTGCTATGGGGGAGTGCAGCCGATATTCAGACTATTTTCATTTTACAAAAAAGGGCAATTCGAGCTACCTACGGCTTAGGATCTAGAGACTCACTCAGAGAATTATTCAAGGAAATAGGTATACTAACCTTACCATCACAGTATATATTTGAAAACATACTGTATGTAAGGAAAAATATTTCCTCATACAATAAAGTAAGCGATTTTACCGTCAGAAACTTACGCAATAAGAGTGACTTAGTTGCCCCGTATTATAGGCTCAAAACAGTTAGTAAAACGTTTATGGGGAACGGTATACTTTTTTATAATAAACTGCCACAATCGGTCCTTGATATGCCTGACAAAAAGTTTAAAGCTTATGTAAAGAAGGTACTGTGTGAGAAGGCTTATTACAGGACCGATGACTATCTTAAAGACAACAAAGTCTGGCTTGAGCTTGGCGCGGGTCCCTCTTAAAGGTTTGTATACTCAGAAATGGTCATAATCTGGTACATTAAGTACATACTGAATTTACAACTTGCTTTGACATTATTTCAAAATTTCGACATTAAAAAATTAATTTAAATTATGACAACAAACAATGTATACTCTGTCCAAATATCAACTATAAATATTAATTTCATTGTGAGTTGACGTTCTTGGAGAAAATGCTGCAGTGCAGTTTGTTACCGCTTCTTCTGCACTAGCGCTTTGGAGGCGGCAGTAAACTTAGCTCTAAGTAACTTTTTGACGTCAACAATAATTAATTGTGCAATAAAACAAAGTGACGATTATTAAGAGATATTATAAATATCCTATGATAATAAAGATATATTTGAATTTGAATTTGAATTGTTATGAATCGATTTTGATGATTCTTTTTTGTTGGAAAGTAAATATCTCAAGGGTGGTCCCATAGAAATTTTATCAAAATTGGTCGTATGATTAGGGGGTGAAGTCGGATTTCAGTTTGGAAAAATTATTAAGAAGTAATTTTGATCTGAGAGGTATTTTGGATTCAATAAAGGCGCCTGAATTAATTTATTATTAAAGATGTATTAAATCTTCATAAAACACAAAAGTACACAAGTAATTATTACAAAAATCAAAAGCTCGACTGCCTTTTTGATTTTTGATTTTATTTTTGTTTTTATTTTATTTTGATAAGTACCCAGTGTCACTTTCACAGTAAATACAAATCTAACGACACCTCTCAAGCTAAAATCCATCGAGCCGTTCAGGCTGCAGAGCTTGCCAAACAATTATACATACTACCATACATATACTCTCAAAAAACATAATCCTCCTTCTGGTGCAGTCGGGTAAAAATATGGACTTAGCGCTCTTCCAATCAAGCTTTAGGAAAAACCGAAAATTAATTCAATTGCGATAGGTGCTTCTGAACAAACCTTTACATATAATACGGCCTTATATAATACGTACATACCTAATACCTATATACTAGTGGATCTGTGAGCTGTAAACCTCGCGAGTCATGGACTTTTTTTTTATTTTTCAATTTACTTGGGTAAGCAAACAATGGTACATTGTATGATACTATAAAATCTTACAAAATAAACAAATGAACGTGCCATCAAAATCGCAAACCACTGATTACTGCTACAGAATAGGTAAACAATAATTCGATAGGAAGTTGTGATGGGTTGGGCTGCATTTACATTATTAGATATTTACAAGACTTAAGTTAATTAGGTAACTAGTTATCTCTCATTCTTACAAGTTACATAGCTTGAATTTGTTGTATATATTTGAAAACATACTGTATGTAAGGAAAAATATTTCCTCATACAATAAAGTAAGCGATTTTACCGTCAGAAACTTACGCAATAAGAGTGACTTAGTTGCCCCGTATTATAGGCTCAAAACAGTTAGTAAAACGTTTATGGGGAACGGTATACTTTTTTATAATAAACTGCCACAATCGGTCCTTGATATGCCTGACAAAAAGTTTAAAGCTTATGTAAAGAAGGTACTGTGTGAGAAGGCTTATTACAGGACCGATGACTATCTTAAAGACAACAAAGTCTGGCTTGAGCTTGGCGCGGGTCCCTCTTAAAGGTTTGTATACTCAGAAATGGTCATAATCTGGTACATTAAGTACATACTGAATTTACAACTTGCTTTGACATTATTTCAAAATTTCGACATTAAAAAATTAATTTAAATTATGACAACAAACAATGTATACTCTGTCCAAATATCAACTATAAATATTAATTTCATTGTGAGTTGACGTTCTTGGAGAAAATGCTGCAGTGCAGTTTGTTACCGCTTCTTCTGCACTAGCGCTTTGGAGGCGGCAGTAAACTTAGCTCTAAGTAACTTTTTGACGTCAACAATAATTAATTGTGCAATAAAACAAAGTGACGATTATTAAGAGATATTATAAATATCCTATGATAATAAAGATATATTTGAATTTGAATTTGAATTGTTATGAATCGATTTTGATGATTCTTTTTTGTTGGAAAGTAAATATCTCAAGGGTGGTCCCATAGAAATTTTATCAAAATTGGTCGTATGATTAGGGGGTGAAGTCGGATTTCAGTTTGGAAAAATTATTAAGAAGTAATTTTGATCTGAGAGGTATTTTGGATTCAATAAAGGCGCCTGAATTAATTTATTATTAAAGATGTATTAAATCTTCATAAAACACAAAAGTACACAAGTAATTATTACAAAAATCAAAAGCTCGACTGCCTTTTTGATTTTTGATTTTATTTTTGTTTTTATTTTATTTTGATAAGTACCCAGTGTCACTTTCACAGTAAATACAAATCTAACGACACCTCTCAAGCTAAAATCCATCGAGCCGTTCAGGCTGCAGAGCTTGCCAAACAATTATACATACTACCATACATATACTCTCAAAAAACATAATCCTCCTTCTGGTGCAGTCGGGTAAAAATATGGACTTAGCGCTCTTCCAATCAAGCTTTAGGAAAAACCGAAAATTAATTCAATTGCGATAGGTGCTTCTGAACAAACCTTTACATATAATACGGCCTTATATAATACGTACATACCTAATACCTATATACTAGTGGATCTGTGAGCTGTAAACCTCGCGAGTCATGGACTTTTTTTTTATTTTTCAATTTACTTGGGTAAGCAAACAATGGTACATTGTATGATACTATAAAATCTTACAAAATAAACAAATGAACGTGCCATCAAAATCGCAAACCACTGATTACTGCTACAGAATAGGTAAACAATAATTCGATAGGAAGTTGTGATGGGTTGGGCTGCATTTACATTATTAGATATTTACAAGACTTAAGTTAATTAGGTAACTAGTTATCTCTCATTCTTACAAGTTACATAGCTTGAATTTTATTTAATATAGCCGATTTAAATGCGCTAGCGCGTGTGGCCAGACTGTCAACATCATTAAATAAATTATTATATGTATCAACCAGTCTGGTGATCTGGTGATCTTTTACCAGCATTGGTACGACAAATGGACTTTATCAGATGGAAAAAAAAAAACAAAATAAAAACTTGTCAAAATTCATCTATTACAAATACAGTTGTCAGTACACCCCGTCGCGTTTGATCAAGCGAATGGTGGGCGTGTCATCTGTCATGTTGATTACGATTCAAATGGACGTGGACAAGTTCAATGGGCGTTCGAAGAACATCTTGATGGTGTTGCAACCATTGATATATTAGTCTCAACCATTGTGCGCTACTTGACTGATTTAATGGTCAATAGCGCATCGATGGCCCGATGGGGACATGTATTTCAAAATTAACAGATTCAAAGATTCTAATGTTTATTCAGTAATTAGACCTTTACAGCCACTTTCACACGTCAATAAATATAATTTACGTTACGTGTAAAGTATTAAAATATAATTTATTTTTAAACCGATACCAGCGCTTCGTAACGACCACTGCTGAGAAGAAACGCCGAAAGAAACTCATTTTCACAGTATTGGTCGCCTACTCGCCAGAAGAGCTTTGTCATATTATTATTACTGTCTTTTAATTAATTAATACTTATAATATAATACAATGTTGACACATTATAACATGTAATGCTTGCAAACAAGTAAACAAACATAAATTGCGTAATAAAAAATATTAAGTAGTCAATAAAGCGAAGCCGAGCTGACCAGTACCTCCCGGCAGCACCCGTTCACGAGTTGACGCCCGGGTCAGCCATCGTTAAACTCAACCATATGTAATCCAACGACCCGAACAGCGATGCCACCACCGGATTGGACATTTTAGTGAGCATGAAAAACCCGATCTCGCAGACTTTGTCAAGAGAAAATATTAGTTACATGTTGGTCACCTATTGATCGCAGATAAATTATTACGTCTTTATCTCCCTAACGGAGTAGTCAGGGCCCAGGGCCACAAGAACCATGCAAAAGCCATGTTTATCGTGATGATGGGTGTTAAATTGAAATAAAAGGAGTCATAATAGAAATGGCTAGCCGCATCGCGTATGCTTATCGCAAATTCAGATTCACCATCTAAAAATAGTACATTAATGCGGAGGCCGGGAAGTTAAGGATTGTCGGAGTACAGTTTTTAACGATAATTACGAGTCCGGCCATTCCATTTCCGCTGAGGTATGTAAAATCTTTTTTTCTTAAACACAATCGGGAATTTACGCATTATTATAGTGAAAAGAAGACACAAACTTTACCGGCCTAGGCCAAGAAACTAGTATGAAAATTCATTCCTGGCCGCTGCTCAAAACAAGAAGGAAGTGTATTCAAAGACAGTGACATTGACGTTTCAGATGACAGTTCTTCATTTTAAGATTCGGCACATTGCTACCACATTATAAAGAAATGCACTCTTCGAACATTTATATACGTATGACCAAAGTTTTATGAAAATATTGGTTCGGTATTACATTTATTGCATAAAATATGACTGGGATGTACGGAAAAGCTGCAGTTGTACAACAACGCAGTGATAATATACTATTTGCAGTAATTATTAATTGATTTCGATGAATATTTGCTTATAAAGTTGGTAATTTCTTTAATTATTTACTCAGATTTATTGAGAACAGTACTATACAGTATACATGCGGGAATGGGATTGCTGGACTCACAATTATTGTTAAGTGCTTTTCTGAATACAAAATAAATTACCAATTACTTATTCAAATATTTTCCGAAAGTAATGTTTACTGCAAAAAGTATGTAGTCACTAGGTACATGTATTACTAAAAATTGATTTCTTAATTTTCAATTGTTAATTACAGCAAAAGAAACATATCAATTATCATATACAGCCCGGCCTTATTTTAAGCAAAAAATGTAATACCAGAGATTATTAGTCTTTTCTCTCGCAATGTAAACTATGAATATTTTTGTGTGATTTTATACCAATATTCTAAAAAAAATGTTGTCATTCATATTCGATGAGTGCAGTTTTATAATGTACTAGCGGTTGGCTGTTTGACAAATGACATGAATCAAGCTACATGGATAAATTAACACAAGCTTTGGGCAGCGGCCAGGAATGAGTTTTCATACTCACTTTCCTGGCCTAGGCTTATAAAGTAAAGCATGAACCAAGAATTATAAACTTCGTGTCTCCTTTTTACTACAATAAAGCCTACATTTCCGAACATAGCTGAGAAAAGATTATTTTCCATCTTGACCTGACCGGTAGTCATGTTGGTAATGTTTAATTCACGTCGACAATTTGATAGGCGTTGAAAGAACATATCATCATTCTGTTGAAGCCATCGTTCGGCTACTTGCCATCTTGCCATAACCATAAATCTACGCCACTTGAGTGATTTTATGGTTAATGCCCAAATGTCCATTGTCATTAATTTTACGGTCATTTCTGTTGACAATGATGTTTAAGATTTTGTTTTGATAATATGTTGAAAAATTATGTACATTTTTAAGTGTAAAGATATCAAATACTTACCCTCTTATTCATAAAATAAACAACCGTTTGCTAAACATATTTTAGTAAAAACATCTTTTGTCCCTTTCCCTCGTTTCAATATTTGACATAGTAAGAACGAGACAAAACACATTTTTAACTAAAAGAGGTTTGATAACTTTTATGAATATAAATAAATATATAGAGACAAATAACACTGATTGAGCTAGCCCCAAAGTAAGTTTTAGACTTGTGTTATGGGATACAAACTCAACGATACTATATTTTATAACATATACATACTTATATAAATAAACATCCAAGACCCAGGACAATTTGAAAAATACCATTTTCCAATTTGCCCTGACCGGGAATCGAACCCGGGACCTCTGGGTGTCGGACTAGCATGGTGACCACTACGCCACGGAGGTCGGATGGGGGGTAATTAAAAGCCCCCTTCGACCCCATCTAGTAGTAATAAGTGGCTAAACTACATTATTCCAACCGATGTTAAGTGGAATTGTATCCGTAGCGCTAGCTTCAACTACTATCTATTGTAACTGTGCTACTTACCAAAATAAACATTTTTGATTTTGATTTTTGATTTTTTTTTGATTTTGATTGATCTATTTATCTATTTATCAGGAAAATTTAATAATTGGCCAAGCGCGTGTCGGGCCACGCGCAGTGTAGGGTTCCATGGTGACGAATGCCAACTTTGAGTCCATGCCACTAAAAACGTCTAAAAACTAATTTTCTATTGAATTTGTATGAAATTTTCCTTTTCCGAATACATTTTATAAGTTGATCGCCTATAACTTTTTAATTTGTAAACCCTACATAGCTTTGATAGTTTTCCTTTAAATTTTGTTATATTTGCTATAGCTGTGAATTTTTTCACGTGTCCTCATATAATCGTTTAGCAGATAGAGGGGGGGGATACTTGACTCTAACAAAAAATTTCACATTAAAACTAAATATTTCAGAAACGGATCGCTAAATCGAAAAACGTTATTTGCAAGCTCATAATATTTTTGAAAGACCTATTCAACGCTACCCCACATGATTGGTTAGTCTACAAAATAAAATTGACTTTTGACTTTACTTGTATGGGAGCTACACAAAAAAATAATTTTTTTCCTATACTTAACTTTACTTACTTTTTCCGCATAATTATTATACATACCTATACCAATTTACAGCTTTCTAGTACTTATAGTCGCTGAGTAAAACCGCGGACGGACAGACAGACAGACAGACAGACATGGCGAAACTATAAGGGTTCCTTGTTTACTACGGAACCCTAAAAACCACGACTTTCAAGCGTTAACCCCAATAACTTTTAAATGGCTGAATAGATTTTTATCAAACGATTTTCAAAAAATCGCATTGAAATCGGTCCGTCCGTTAGCTATGATGCTACAGACAGACAGACATTAGTGTCAAACGTATAAAACCCTCTTTTTTGGAGAGGGTTAGAAAAAAATCGAAACTAAATGTGAAATGTGGGGCAAAAACTACAATATATAAAAAAAACTCTATTGCATCATAATAAAAAAAAAAGAAAACATATAGGACACAAAAGCAGAATCATCGCTAAGTAATCTCTTCCAGACAATTTTTGGGTACAAAGATTTATAATATACAATTATGGTAGAGAGATAAGTGAATATTTAATTAAAAGTAATTGTTTGTTTATAATCCAAACCTACTGACTATAAAAATGTAATCATTTACAATATTCTAAAACTATTGCGTGCGATTTTCATGCGGGGCGGTTCGCTTCTTCAGAGAAAGCATAGTAATCATTACAATTTTTCAAAACTAAAACTAACTTCACTTTCGAACTACACAAGCGGTTTGATAAAATTAATATGGGACCAATTGGACAAGTACATGTTTTCAAATATACAAAAATATGTTTTCAAGTCAGACCAGGCGTCTTTAAATAATCGGTGATCAATGATCATACATAATCACAATTCTTGGAAATAGATGGCTGCAAATTTTAATTGTATTGTTTATATAATATAATGTATACCTAGCTAAAGTGTAAACTGTTTTGTAACTGTAACATAGCCCATCAGGCTGGGTAGGGACCAATACTGAACTGGGTTTCTTTCGGCGTAATCTTCCCAGCAGTGGTCGTTTCGAAACGCTAGTAGTTTTTAACTTTTGCACTAAAATAATATTTAAAAAAACTTTGACTTTAAAAAACAAAATAAAATAAGAGATTTCCATGAATTGACACCTCCTTTTTGAAGTTGGTAGAGGGAAACAACATGTAACCTCGCTTATCAGAGCGTGTTCCCGGTTGCATCCTAGGCACGATTTTTATCTTTACACTTCATCTGTAAAGTTAATTTTTACACTGTAAGGTTTGTTTTTAGGGTTCCGTACCGAAAGGATAAAAACGGGACCCTAATCCTAAGACTCCGCTGTCCATCCATCTGTCTGTCTGTCACCAGGCTGCTGTCTGTGTCTCATGAACCGTGATATTTAGAGAGTTATAATTTTTCTCAGTATTTCTGTTGCTGCTCTAACAAAAAATAAAATTTTTAAGCAGAATAATATTAATATTTAAGGGGGGTTCCCATACAACAAAGGCTTTTTGCTCTATATTAATAAAGACAAAATGTATACGTTTGAAATATTCACAGAATATTTAAAGATAAATAATTAATTAAAAAACAAACTCCCATACAATAAACGAACCTTTCGTGCGCGAGTCCGACTAGCACTGGGCCAGTTATTTAATTATTAATTTTATTTGAAAAATAAAATTTAATTTACATTTTAAGTTCTATTTTTTTTTTCGATAAATAAATGCACAATTGACCTTAACCAGTAACAAGTAGCAAAAGGCACGATTTTGTTTGCTTTATTTTTATTCCATCGTAGTTCCGTGTTGGAACCCTATTATCTTTTTGTCATAATAATGAGGTATGTAAGAAGATTTTATTTACATTAAAATGTCTAATAAAATACACTGAAACTATTTTAACCCTTTTCACCGCGAACGTCGGATATATCCGACAAACATTGTCGTGCCCATTCCGCGTGCGTCGGATATTTCCGACAAAAAAAAATACCCGTTTTGCACATTATACGAAATTGCCCACATAACTGAAGTATCCACATCCCTTTTTGGTGGTAGGTATTTATTTTAGATTTACTACCACTCGCGCTGGGGGCACGACAACTGATATGAAGTCTCGCGGGTTAAAAGTGGGTTCCGAGATACAGAAAAAAAAATCCCCAAGGAACATAAAATATCGAAATATGAAAAAAAAACTTTCTATAAAGATAAGATAAATGATAAAATATATTTATTACCCTCCATACAATCTCACAAATAATAATAATAATAATATGGCATAGTGTGCTATGTTACCAACGAGATTGGAGGAGACTGGAGACTGATGTAGGCAGTGCTTGTATTATAGTTCTCTTATACTGTATAAATTCGGATACTATATAAATTCGGATCTGCTGATCAACTTGTATATCTTGCAAGTATACCTTTCTTGGGGAAAATTGTTAAGCATCATGGGATGAATTAACCCTTCGTGTCTCAGCAGTCTATGCCGAAGTTCAGCGGCTAAAGTTCCGCTTAATGTATTCGGTGGGGAAACCCTTTCACCGCGTCGGATTTATCCGACGTACATATATTTTCGTACCCTTTTCGCGAGTATCGGATATTTCCGACAAAAAACCAATGCTCGTATCACAAAACTTAAGTATCCACATCCCTTTTTGGTTGTAGGTATTTATTTTCGATTAACTATGCCTCGCGCTGGGGGCACGAAAGCTGATATAAAGTCTCGCGGTGAAAAAGTTTCAGTATATTTCTGGCGAAACTACTGCTAATTGTCCAAGGAGGATCGTAACCCCTAACCTTTCGCCGCATCATTTATCACTCATAATAGGAGCATCGGAAGCGAACCAGTTCAGCCAAGAAGGCCGCCGCAAGGTCACGTGCACATCATTTGAGTATTAAGTGTCCATACGGTAAGGAGCAATGAAATCGGATTTGCGATGGGTGCGGCGTTATGCGAGAGTGAAACAGTTGTTAAACACACTTGGTTATTAGGTAGGTACTTGAAATAAAAATACGGGAAGAGTGGTGGAAAATAGATTGACTTGTATTTGAATAAAACCAGCGAAGACAATACACGGTTAATAGTGCCGCAAAACGAAGAGAAATATAATCAGTACACAAGCGAAAAAGTAAATATTTTCACAGTGTTCCAAAATATAACTTTTTCTTAATAAGATTTTCTTTGTAGCCCACATTTTGTGAAAACCCCAGGACACGCCTTTAAGCATATGTTTGACTTGGCTACAGAGCTCATTGCTGTAAGATTCAAAGGCCACGTTTAGCGTAATGGTGGGCATTAAGATGGAAACGTAATCGAAATTGTGATGGGCTGCTAACCGCATTGCCTATGAAAATTATCTGGATCTCGCTCATTCAATATTTAATTAAATAAAATAATGTACTTATGTAGAATACATATAAATTTGTACCAATTATAAGGACTCGTGTAAAAAAGATATTGTTTCTACTTCTAATAACAAATTTACAAAAATAAGTGTGAATTCTGAAAACTAGTCTTAAATGTGGTCTACAAAAAGTTAAACTTTGATCTTATCTTTGCCATAAAAGTAAATCCTTGTCTTAGAACTGCACAATTTCGAATTCTATAGGTCAAGGCAGATATAAACTAATAAAAAAGAAAATACATCTTGTAAGTTACGAAGAATATTCTATAATACAGACTTTAAGTAAATCATTTACGCAGGGGCTATCATCAGGCTATTAAATGTCAAACTTTTATTATTATTTTTAATTTTTAGAAGTATATTTAATTTCAAAGTATTTGTTTGTTTGTAATAACTTTATTGTACCGAAAACAAAATAAAGTACAAAAAAATATATCGGGTCAACCTGCGATAAATTGGGAGGATATTGACTCAATAAAAAAAAATTGTAAATATTGGTGTGTAATGAGTATAAGTTTTATTCTTAATTTAGTTTCAAATAAAAGTCTTGTTAGTTTAATTTATAAAAAAGAAAAATGATGAGATGTTGCACAAAGCCATCCACCACAATTAGACGAGTCCGTCTTCGTGAATTATATTATGATTAGGCAACACCGAGCCACGACTTTTGAATCAGAACACTAAGTAGATCGATTACAAGAGGAGTAGTATAAATATTGTACTTACATTCATGTGTTATCAGTGCATACTCATCAGGCTTTAGAGGAGGTTGGGAAAAAGTTGCGAAATGAAATTGGTGAGTGAGCTTTGGTTGAGGGTTAAAAATATAACAGAAATTAATGTAAATAATTTGGTATTAATAACTTCATTATAACATTACTGAACTCGAATTATTGAGTGTAACTTATAAAATATTCGTAAACATGAACTTTGATAAGCTTACCAAATTGATTCATTTTTGAAGAGGTAGCAACAAAAATAGTTCAATTAAGCCAAATAACTAAAGTGAGAACGTGAAACTTTTCTACGCACAATTGCGAAAAACGGCCACTTTTGGCGTAAGAGCGTAGAAAAGCTTCACGTTCTCACTTTAAAATGTAAACAGCAGTTCATAAAATAGTTTGAAGGGTTATCCAGGGTCTGATCAAGACCAAATTTTAAATGATGTCTCCGTTTCCTATCGATTGATTTGTTTCAAATGGGGGTAGCACTGGACCCCGGAAAATTCAGGTAGCCCCTTAATTGCTTACTTTCGCCTGCTTTGTTTAGTACTTCTTTATTTGTTATCTGTCCTTGCAGCAATTTTTCTTCTATCTCGCTTCAGCACTACATTTTAAATGCTTTTAATATCTTTATTTCTTTCTTCTTTAATGCCTATTGGCAAGGTGAACAGTAATCGATTTCAAAATTAACGGGGTATTTTATGTTCATTTATATGCACAAACATACAACTTATTTTGGATCTAGCCTCATTACTACGTCAGGGGTGTGGTCACTGGCGTAGCTACAGCTCTCGCGTACGGGGGGTCCAAGGATCCAAAATTGTACTGAGATAAACTAGCCACGCAGAAAAGACAGAATTCTAAACGCAAATCTCAGTCATTTAGAAATTTGGAACATTAGTAATAAATATACGCAATTTAAGCTATGGGCATTCGATAGTCGATAGTTATAGATAATAACTAGTGGGCATTGTTTGAGTAATTTTGTTTTATATCTTAGGACTCCGGACCACCTGAATTCTCGCCTTACAGAAGCCCATGGGTGCTGTTAATCCTCTTAGTATAAGTAAACAATTTATTTAAGTCGTGTGCTGATCATACTCCAATAAATAACATTATACATTTGATAGCCTATAATTACAACATTGATCTAAATTTTACAACTATTCATTTTGAGGCCAAATCTACCTAGAGGTGATATCAAATTGCTAGGTTTGGATGAGTAACAACTTATATATTGGAAACATGTGTAATAATAATAATTAATAAAACTAGGTCAACAACTTAAACTTTAAGATTTATAGATCACGTTTCCTTTTATATACATTTCATTTGCTTTTTAGATTTTGTTGCGAACAAATAAATCATCCCTTTACTAAATTTATGTAATTCAATTTATATCTTTAAGTATTTATTCATAAAAACTTATTAATATAAATATCAAAATTTAAGATAACATATAAAAATCACTCAATAAATATAATAAAAATGTTTAAACCCGGTTTAAACTACTAATCTAGTAAAATATTACATGACAAACAGACAAACCAATTCGAACGAATCAACCCGAAAGGGAGTAAACATACTAAAATCTTATAATAAAAATCTTCACCTCCATACAACATTAACCGTGCCATAATGTATGGAGTTGCAGATTTTTTTTTACGATTTCAGGAATGGTCACGTAGTAAAGTTTGTTCACATTGATTAGTATGTTTACTTCGTTTCGAGTTGTACATACAAATGCCGCCCATCCGTTACACTTTGTATTAATAGGTTTTCAAATTGCTTGCATCGTCATCATTTGGCATTCCATAATTGTAATATTTAATTGCAGATAATCGTTCTTGCGGTCGTCGCTTTCGTCCATGGCGACAAACTGGACAAGACGTATCTCCCTCCCTCCTATGCCCAATCCTCTGGAGGATCCAACTTCCTTCAAGCCCCTGTCTCTTCACCTCAGTTCAGAGGTGCTAGCAACGCCAGAGGCAATGGTTTTACCCAGAATGGAAATAGTTTCACCCAGCAAGGAAATGGTTTCGCCCAGAATGGAAACGGTTTCACCCAGCAAGGAAGCAGTTTCACCCAGCAAGGAAACGGTCTCACCCAGCAAGGAAACGGTTTCGCCCAGAATGGAAATGGATTTGCCCAGAACGGTAATGGTTTTACCCAGCAAGGAAACGGTTTCGCTCAGAATGGAAACGTTTTCGCTCAGAACTCCAACTACCCCCAAGAATACAATGTGAACTTTGAGAACCGTCCTGAAAGAGCCCAAGCCGCTTTTGAAAGGAACGCTGCTATTCTTCGCCAAGACAACGCGAATGATGGCGAAACCTACTCTTTTGCTTACGAAACTGAGAACGGTATTGCTGCTGAAGAAAATGGAGTAGCTACCAATGGTGTTGAAGCTCAGGGTGGTTATTCTTACACCGGTGATGACGGGCAGGTCTACAGCGTCAGGTAATTGTAATCATATTCATTCATAAGATTTATATTTAGTTACATAGAAAAGAAAATTGTGTATTCGATATTTATTTATACAATACGAGTATGTAACAAAATCCCTGTCCGATCCTTGTAGGAGCAACTCAGACCGTCAATATGAACAACTTTCTTATGGGATCAATGCTTGAAACACGAAGGAAATATCGATATTTTCATACAAAAGCCGGCCCAGCAATTTGTACGAAAATGTCGATTTTTTCGAGTTTCAAGCATTGGTCCCATAGGAAAAGTTGTTCATATTGACGGTCTGAGTTGCTCATACAAGGATTGGACAGGTTTTTGTTACAAATTGTATAAGGGTGACTTTTCAAACAGCAAACACATTTTAGAGCAAGTAATTTCAATATGCTACCTAATAAAATCCTTCTGTAAGACATAACCGATACATACAAAATAGTATCTTTTAACTTGATTAACTACTTCCGTTTTACGGTTTCCGTCGCCACGGTCCGTTTGCCACGAGTAGGATTCGAACCCGCATTCCTCACGTTAACGCCGTGAGTGCACTAACAATTATGCTATCGTGGCTTCGAATCTTCCTTGATAATTATATTAGTATTTTTTTTCTTTCGATTTCTTAATAGTTAGTTGTTGACGTCAGATCATTTTCGTACTTGCAACTAAGTTTACTGCCGCCTCCTAAGCGCAAGTACAGAAGAAGCGGTAACAAACTGTGCTGCAGCATTTTCTTCAACTCCAGACTCAAGGCTCTGTCTGCTTAGAGCTGCAAGATACAAAATGCTCTGTCAGTTCCATTAGGTATAAAGACGTAATAGTATGTAGGTATGTATTTATACTGACGAGAAACGATATTTTTAATAAACTCGCTAACTTCTCCTATGAACAGCAATTTAGTTTTAGTGTCTGAACATGCTTCATAAATTTGGGATATTCCTCGAAGCGTGTCGAGGAGTAAATTAAACCCCATAAATTTTGCTAAAAGTATTAAGTTTCAAATAAGAAACAAACAGTAAATAAATAAATATATAGTGACAAATAACACTGATTCAGCCAGCCCAAAAGTAAGTTCAAGACTTATGTTATGTGATACTAACTCAAAGATAACATATTTTATAACAAATACTATAGATAAACAACCAAAATCCATAACAATTTTAAAAAGACCATTTTCCAACTTGCCTTGACCGAGGATCGAACCCGGGACCTGGGTGGCGGACTAGAATGGTGACCACTTCACCTAGGAGGTCGTGAAATGATTTGTATGGCTGACGTTTCGTTTAGAGTTAGACCATGCAAGTTATGTTTTTCTTCAATAAAATGGTATACAACAGGCAAGAAATTTGCACCGTCTAAATAAGCCTTTAATATTGCAGTGTGAACGAATATTCTCAATTTCCTTGTTCCAGGTACACAGCTGGACAGAACGGTTTCGTGCCCGAAGGTGATCACCTCCCAACCCCTCCTCCCATTCCCGAGGAGATTCTGAAGGCTTTGGAACAGAATGCCAGGGACGAGGCTGCTGGCATCTACGATGACGGTAAAAATAATTAAAAATATATATATATTTTTTAATTCTCACGAGATAGAATTACGGCATGTTCCGGTTATCATTGGCCGAAAATGAAAATGCCTCAAAAAGCTTCGATGAAGAGGGGTAAAGTTTGGTAAAGCTACCGATTGTTAATACGTAGTTGAAATCAACAGCAAAAAATCTAAAGGAATTTCAATAAAAACCTTTTTTTTTATAACAATTATATCCGTTGATATTTTTATCCTGTGGTCACTGTTTCATTCTTTTCGATAGACTAAAAATAGTATTTTATGCAACAGTTGTATAAGAAGGTTCAAAAATGCGAGTGGCGCAGGTTACGATACGAGCCATGGCAAGCGTCGTATGGGCACGCCATCGAGCATTTTTAACGTACTTATACAACGTTGCATACAATACTTTTTCTACGACTACATTTATTAAAATAAACAAAGAAAAGTATGAAAATTCTACCATATTTTTGGTAGATACTAGGTATCTATGGAAGACTATTTTTTTTAATTGACGTGTTCCTAGTGACCAGAAGTGGCATTTTTGAAACATATAGTCATCTAAACGAGTGTTTTATTCATACAAAAAACCGTTTGTTCAGTGACTCCATGTTTGAAAAATGGCACCATATGTTCCAATAACGTTTTTATTATGTTGGCAATATGGTTGATCTAAAGAAAAAAGTTCTTGTCGAAATAACGAGACATGTGCTATTATATTAGGAATAGACAGTTACAGAAGTAGAAAAAAAAATTAACGACATCTACACACAAACATTGTCACTTCTTTATTGCTAATAGGGTAGACAGAGCATTTTGGTCCTGGTCTGTACGATATCTTACTACTTAAATATAAATAAATATATACGGACAAGTCACACAGATTGAGCTAACCACAAAGTAAATTCAAGACTTGTGTTATAGGATACTAACTCAACGATACTATTTATTATAACAAACACATATATAGATAAACATCCAGCACTCAGGTCAATCTGAAAAAGGTCATTTTCCATCTTTACCTGACCTGGGACCGAACCCGGGGCCTCCAGTAACAGCGTGACATGATGACCACTAGGTCACAGAGGTTGTCACTTACTTAAGTACTTAATATGTACTTAAAAATCATATTGAGCAGTTTGCCCAGAAACAAAATAAAATTGTATTATACAATGTCCTTTTTAATTAAGTACAAATATTTTAAGGGGTTATTCAGTCCATCATTTTGAACAACTTTGCCCAATAAATATATATCGAAATACGAAAAAAATATTTAGGTTCTCATACAGATCGAAGTAGTCACGTGATATCGTTACTATGAAAAATGCAAAAAAAATTTCGTATTTCGATATACAATGTTCTTTTTAATTAAGTACAAATATTTTAAGAGGTGATTCAGTCCATCATTTTGAACAACTTTTCCCAATAAATATATATCGAAATACGAAATTTTTTTTTGCATTTTTCATAGTAACGATATCACGTGACTACTTCGATCTGTTTGAGAACCTAAATATTTTTTTTCGTATTTCGATATATATTTATTGGGCAAAGTTGTTCAAAATGATGGACTGAATAACCCCTTAAAATATTTGTACTTAATTAAAAAGGACATTGTATAGATATTTTTTCCTTCTTACTTGCACCACCGTCTTTGTCTTTCATCTCCATTCACTCATTTAATTTAAAATTATTTCTTTGTGTTACAATTTTCTTTTGGTGTACAATAAAGAGTAATCTATCTATTTATCTGAATAATGTAACAAGATAAACGAGACATTTTACTTGCAGGTTCCTACAAAGAAGCTTCATACAACGGCGGAAATTCCGAATACAACGCCAATGGCTTCTCTGGAAACCAAAATCAAAACCAGAACCAAAACCAGTATCCCCAGGACTTCGGAGTGTCTGATGACTCTGTCGTTGTCAACTCTGCTCTTCTGCGCAGCGGCGTGAGGAACCAAGCAAGTGTTTCTTCAGCTGGCAATGCTGGTTCCTTCGGACAAGTTTCTGGCAGGTAATAAAAAGAAAAAAATATACTACTAGCTTGATCTTGTGAAATAGTTGAAGATTTATTGAAAATTAAAATAATTAAAATAATAATTAATTTCTTTTTTAATAATTACCAAAAAGCATGAATGAATAGATTGATGGATGTAGATGAAGCGAATGAGGTTTGTCAGGATCGTAGAAATAGTGGAGGTCCATAGCCTCTGCCTACCCTTGTGGGAAATAGGCGTGATATTAAATATGTATGTATATAAAAAATATTTTATAAATAATGTATCTTTGCAGGTCGGGATCTGCCGTCAACAAGGAGTATCTACCTCCAGTGAGCCAGAGGAACAGCATAGCTGGGAGCTTCGGCAGCAGAAACAGGCAGCCCACCTACAACGACAGAGACGGATACAGATTCTAAGTTGCTAAGATTTAATAAATTATTTTGATTATTTTAAAACTAATAGTTTTTTATTGATATATATTTTTTTTACTTTTGGCCCAACATGACACTTCCGTTCACACTGCAACAGTAATATTAAAGGCCTATTAGACGGTGCAAGTTTCTTCTTGTTGTATACCATTTTATTGAAGCAAAACATAACTTGCATGGTCTAAACGAAACGTCAGCATACGAATCATTTGACGACCTCCTACGTGTAGTGGCCACCATGCTAGTCCGCCACCCAGAGGTTTCGAGTTCGATCCCCGGTCAGGGCAAGTTTAAAAATGGACCTTTTTCAGATTATCAGGGGTCTTGTTATGGGATACTTGTTGTTTTGTTTTAAAATATAGTATCGTTGAGTTAGTATATCATAACACAAGTTTCGAACTTACTTTGGGGCTAGCTCAATGAGTGTAATTTGTCCCTATATATTTTATTTATTTTTATTATTTTCATAAAATGGTATTAACCGGCAAGAAACTTGCACCGTCTAAGTGGCCCTTAAAAATAACGGAAACAGTAAAAGAGATCCCACCAAAAACATACCTGTTAAAAAGGGGGCCAATTTCCTATCGGCTAATTGTTCGCCTAAGTGCAAGTTTAGATGCACTTTAAAAATATCTAAAATTGTAATACTTTAAAATTGTTTGAAGTGCACGGCATACGCGCGGCCTGTTGCTGGAACTTGGCCTGCGCACTACCGTGCGCTTAGATCCCTATCTATCTTTTTAATACTTGTCATATTTAGGTTCCACCTACAGTGAGAACGAGACAAATCATTTTTTAACTAAAATAGGTTTAGCAAACTGTAAATATTTTTATGAATGTGTATATTTATTTTATATTTACGTACTCATTTGATTTTTTTATTTGTATCGAAGACATTTAAAGGATCTTCAAATAATTTGCCATTACCTGTACGCACCTTCAAAAATCTGACACCCAGTAGCATTTTGATTGATATATATTTGTAATGATGCAAACCACACCGGCATTTTTTTACCCCTTTTAATTTAGATTGGACTATCAATGGTTTTGGCTAATGGTTGAAATGAGACATCTGGAGCCAATCCGTCTCATGAATCACATATTTCAAAGATTTAGGTTGATCTGTTATTAATATTAGGGTCTCGGTCTAACTTGCCCGGTCAGGGCAAGCAGGAAAATGACGTTTTTGAAATGGTCCTGGATCTTGGATGTTTATTTATTTATGTATTTGTTATAAAATATAGCATCGTTAAATTAGTACCCCACATAACACAAGTCTCGAACTTAATTTTGGGCTAGCTCAATCAGTGTTATTTGTCCATATATATATATATTATATTATTATATATATATATATATATATATATATTATTATTATTATTATAATATACTTAGGTTGCTTTTAATGCCATTCCCACAACAAAAAAAAACTCACACCAAAATCCAGCAAAATCGTCAATCTACCTTGCATGCGATACCGTCCATTTAACCAAGCTGAAATGCAAATATTTCAAATTAATTTGTTCCTAGAGACAACAGAACAAAGAAAAGCGTCAATTGATTTAAAATGACACACTAAATGCTGTGTCTTAATATAGTCAGCTTTTTATACTCTTCATAAGCTTCATTCATGATTTTTTAAGGCGAAGTTCTTAACATAACAGATAAGTAACTATATAGAACAGAAGTACCTATTGTTATTTTGTAAGAAAAGGATCCCTGTCAAGGCACAGAATAACTACTAGTACCCTCGTACACAAGTCTCACTCAGCAAAGAAATTTAAAGAAATATCTACACAATGTAGCTAGCGATATGGTTTAATTTAGCTCACGTCAGAACTCAGCATTCGTTTAGATACCTAGAAATCCATTGCATGCCAATTCCATTTTTTTTACTCTGGGTGAACGATTCATATATCTGAATTGCTACTCCAGATTGGTCGCCGCGCGCATAATAATAATGTAGGTCTATATTTTCGATGCCTAAATTGGGAGTGACATAGGCCTGACAGAGGCATCGCAGGTCTTTCAGTAACTCGTCAGCCCATCTATATCTGGGGCAATCAACAGGTCAACGACCGTTCAGCCGACTCAATCAGGCTACCTTTAACGTCCGATCCTTTGTTCCTCCCATGTGTTTACTCCCATTCTTTGTAGAAGCCAGCGAAGCCTAGCAGCTTTCATTTCACGATGATATTTGATTCGGACACTAGATCTTCAATCTCCTGGTTCCTTCCAATTCTCTTCCGTCCCCCCCCCCCCCACTCACTGCTTATGCACGCAGACATATTTTATATGAAAACGTGCAATCAAAGAGTATTTCTATTCAAGTAACCTATTCAACCTATAAACTAGTAACCTATTCAAGTTTAGCACTACCCCAGTAAATCTCTACATCACCCGTTTGGTTGATTGGTAGATAAGGCTAGGCTTTTCGTCCGCCATTACACTTGTATTTGTGTATGAAGTTAAATAAATAAATAAATATTCTTTAGTCACATAGGTACTGTCCCTTAACATGGTTCACAGTTCACGGTCCAAAAAGCAATTATTGAAACAATGGTCATCGGACGAGCGATATCGTGTCGCTCTCGACCTTTTATTATTGTGACCCTAAAAGTGTGTCTTCAGGGTTATTTTTAAAACACCAGCAACATTTCTAGAGCAAGTTCAGTTCATGATATTGAACTACTTTCTATTAAAAAGTTGGTGAAAATCGATAAAAAAAAATTTCGGCCGCCCATGAAAAAACCGTTTGGCCGAGCGCTTTTTTTGTTTTTCGATGATTGTGTTAAAACATCTCAAGTGTTAAAACTTGCTTCAGAAATGTTGCTTGTGTTTTAAAAGTCACCCTGTATAGCTGATATTGATATTTTTTATTTTATTTTAATTACGAATGCTAGTGTACGTTAGACGAGGCTAGTAGTTGTGGGGAGAAGCATCCAAACTCAAATAGGACTGGGCTGGGCTTGTGTGTAGGATGCACCCAGTTAGTTGGGCAAAGATTACTACAGAATGGGTTCTGGTAGGCTGGCGTCGCAAGAGAGGTCACCCAAGGACAAGATGGTGTAATGATCTGGCGCTTTTTTACAAGACCTGGTTGTCCACCTCGCAAGATAGAGATCAGTGGCGTACTAGTGGGTAGGCCTTTGCCCAGCAGCGGGACAGTATCAAAATCTCTTCGTGAAAATCCAATTTAGTACTAGTATATGATTACGTAGGTACAATTTTATCTCTGTACTTGCTTTTCACTGAGCTACAGGGGGGGTCAAAAGTGGGTCGAAACGGTTCGTGTAAATAGTGCACGGCATGCGCGCGGCCTCTTGCTGGAACTTGGCCTGCGCACTACCGTGCGCTTAGATAGTTGCCATTTTAGATTTTTTAATAGCCTGTTTAAAAATATCTAAAATGGCCAGTACTGGATTTTCACGAATATATTCTTATATTATTCACATCAATTTTGATTTTAAGTAACAAGTATTTTTGGCTCATTTTATCAATTATTAAAAAGTTTGATATTATTGTGTATAAACTGCAAAGCAGAGAAAAACCGCTAATAATATAAACATCATCCAATCATGACTAAAAACTAGGAAACGGTCACTATTATTTTTCGTAAAAGGGTCTTTAAAATTTTCACCGCCAGGGAGGAGCTCGATTGCCCGCGCGGGAGTGCGCCAGGCTTTTGCAAGTAAAGCGACCCCGGCGGAGTCCGCACTTCGATGGGTGATCACAAGTAGCATAAAAATTTTCGAGCTCCTTCGTTCTTCGAAAGGCACGTTAAAGCCGTTGGTCCCGACTGCCATCATTGTTTGGCAGTCGTCAAGCTATTAAAAGATCTGACAGCAGTGTTGGCCACTTATGCACACGAAAAACAAACAGATGAAACAAGACAAAATAGTAAAAACATCAATATGATACACTTGGCACTAAAAGTTTTCTTATTTATAGTCCTGGGGTGTAGCTATTAGCTAATAAAGGTAAATAATTTAAATCGACCTCAGAGTGAATTTAAATCACTGAGACATGTGCATTATTATTTAATGTATTGATCAGTGCCTACCTAATAAAATATAGAGCTGTTCATGTAATTTTTTTTTGTTAAAGTGTATTACAAGTAAAAATGAAACTAACTAAAATAAACTTAAATACTAAAAATAAATTACTTGTAAATAAGATATGATCACCCGGCTCCATTTCGGAGAAAAAAGGTACGTTTCTCAATTTGCCGTAGTTATCAGGGTGGTACAGGGTAGACACATTTTGTCTGTATGAAATGCACGCCACTGTGTACGTGATGATGGCAAGAGACCTGATAGAATGTCTCTAATCCCCTGGGCGTTAAAAAGGCGTTAGTGTGGGACGCCACATACGTTGATACACTTTTACCCCCATCTCACAGGATTTGTCTCAAGAGCCGGTTCGGCTGCTGAAAACGCTGAGATCACCCAACGGCGCAAATTTATTTCGTTAAATGATGACTATATTTTTGTGACGTTTGGCTGTAAAATGAGTTTCTTTTGGAGTTTCTTCTCAACAGTGGTCGTTACGAAGCGCTGGTATCGATAGCTTTTCTTTAAAATAAATTAAATTTTAATATACTGTACACGTATCGTAAATTATACTAATTGACGTGTAAAAGTACCTGTAAAGATCTAATTACTGAATAAACATTTGAATCTTTGAATTTGAATCTTTGGCGTAGAGACTTTTGGACCTTGGGGTCTCCGTAAAAGAATCTCTCTAAGACTGATCTCCGCCGCGAAAAAGCAGCCAGCACTCTTGGCACCCAAGAGTGCTGGCTCCTTTTTCGTATAACGCATTAGTATTGCGATCGAACGGGGTTCGAATCAGCACTATGCCACATGGACCCGATTTTTCAGATTTAATTTGTAGCGGTTTGTGAGCGAACATTTATTATTATTTGTAATTATGTAAATTATCGTAACTTATATTAACAAAATAAAAAAAACATATCTACGAGAAAACTGGGATAACCTTTACCTATCACTTGTTGCTTCCAATAAAATCTTTATATCACAACATTGGCGCCAGTTGTCAAAGTAATAAATTAAAGTACTAAAGTTGCTAAGTACAATTCTAATGCTCACTAAAATGTTAGTATAACGTAATAATTGACTGAGAATCATTTAAATGACAATCCAATTTATAGTCCAATATATTCGTGCATACACTTGCGGGACATGTGCTGAAATAAATTATGCCTTAGAGAAAGGTTAACCTATAACTATTTTAGATTCCCGTCTTCACCTGTGATGGATTTATTTTAAGAGAAAAGTGTTGCGTATTATTCTTTCATTTTTATTTTTATTTTGAGGGCCAGTATTTTAGATCGGTATAGTTTAATAAATAAGTTGCGTCCTCAGCTATAATGCTGAGAAGCCTGGGGTCCGCTTTCTTTTTATTCTCCACTTCACACGGTCTTGAGCATCCTTGGTTGTTTCTCAATGGCATGCATATCATCCCTAACAACAGCAGTAACTGGTAAGGGTTCGATATGCAGAACTATTATTATACTTATTTTCCAGACTAGTATGTAGATAAATTGATGCAGAATGCATAGGTACAAAAAAGATGTATGTTACAAAACTTGTCCAGAACCACGCAAACCTTAAATATTAGAAATAATTTTGTGGGAAAACTCTTTAGTACATATGTATTATGAACGAAAAGTTTTCGAATTGGAAAAGAAGTCTTCCATTAAGTATAATTGAAAAATATAGATAGATATTATATATAAATAATAAAGATAGATAGATACTTACTAGAAGAAGAATATAATAATATTCGAAATAGAGAGATGCAGCAGGCAATTTACTTACTCCACTTACTTTTTTATTACTACTGCCTGTGACATGAATTGAGAAGCGATTTCAGTTCGAAAATGTCATTTCGTGCATTTTTTTGACACCGAGAGTTCTATCATATTTTACTTGCCTTAAAACCTAGCTTTTCTTGGTTGGCGTCGTGATTCTTATGTCATAATTAACTCTAATTCCTCACGTTTGTCACCAATTACACTGGCAGCCCAAAAAATGTCAAGGTCGGATAATTTCCATATCATATCATATCATCACGCCTAACAATAAATGATGCAACAAAATAAACACTCTTAATAACTTGTTCAGGGATTTGACAGCAATAATTAGCTTTTGTCACGGTGTATGTCCGTCTGTCACGTATACACGTGCACATAAATAGTCATTAGAGGTTAATTTCACAGTATAAATATCATTTTTTGATTGGAGAAGACACACATCTCATCCACATCCTGAGGAGGATACATCGAAAGAGATGAAGTCTTTTTTGGTGTGTATTTTTGTGTTAATGTGCTGTGTTTTACACTTAAGTTATATAATGAAAGTCTAAGTTCTAACAATAGTGCTCTAACAATTCAAATCGTTAACATAGTGATTCGGAAGTGAAAGTAAAGCTTTGTGGTTCCAGGCATGAAAAAGGACCTCAACTCAATCTTTTTCTGTGAATTTAAAAGGACTTGCAAACTTATCGTGCAACAACTGCAATACAATTCGGATAGTGATTGCTTGTAAACTCTTCACTATGCCCAAGCAGGGTTGATGTCAGGCATGCAGGCGTTTGTGGAACCGCAGTTGTTACATCTTCTGATATTTTTCTCCAATTAGTATCGTCGTATCATTAGGTGATATTTGAGGAGCATATCATCTTTGAAGAATAAAAAACCGAAACGCGCATTCCGGGTTCCAAAACAACACCATTTACACAATAAAAGATCTAATCAGAAACGAGCTAAGATGACGTTAGGTGACTCAGAATGTAGCGTGACTAAAATCAGATTACTTTTAAAATGTGCATTATTATTTTACAGTTATTCCTGTGCCTTGCGGCTGCTGAAAAATTAGACCGGACGTACTTACCACCCCCTGGATCTAAATTCTCTGGAGGCGTACCAGGAGATATACAAGCTCCTTTTGAAATCCCTAAGGAAACTTACTCAACTACGTCACGACCAGAAAATTATAACAATGGCGCAATATCTCCTGAAGATACTCGAATTGAAGTTGGGATCAGTAGAGGTGTGCCGTCTCGACCAGGGATTTCTGGAGATTTTGGGACTCCTGGTCAAACATCTGACTACTACCAAAATACTTACAAAGTACCAACAACGACGACATCTTACGCTTTTACTACTACGACTACTCATCCACCAGGCGAAGGGTATGAATCGACTACTGGACCTATCAACCCAGTTACGGGTCTTCCTACAACAACTTTTGACTATGCTACTTCAGCTCCTGGATATATCAACCCCGAAGAATATAATCCAGAAAACCAACCAGGAGCATTCCAACAAAACTTGCAACCAGGTCGTATCCCAACTAACGTTGCTTCCCAATATCCTGCAACAACATTAGCTCCAGGCTCTCAATTTGTTGCCCAAAACCAACCTGGTCTCATTCAGGGTAATACTCAAAATCAACGCCCAAGTTTTGCACCCAGTCTAGTTCAAAGACCCATCAATACACCTGGTGAAGCACCATTCAAATATCAAGGAAACAGATACCCAGCAAATGTGCCCGGCTCTGGTGTTCAGAATACACTTGTTCCAATTGCCGTAGCTCCAGGCACTTTTGTTCCAAATACCTTTGCACCTGGTACATTTGCCCAAACTACTTTTGCTCCAGGCACAACTCCGAGTTCTATTCAATATGGAGGAGACCTTGGTCAAGGCGTTTTTTCCAATCAAAACATTCCCTCATCACAAGGCGGTATTCTTTCAGTTCCTTCCATTAACACACAGGGATCTTACTATCCTGGGCAGAATGTTTACAATGTTACCCCTGGTCAACAACTCCAACAAGAGTATTTCCAGCAAGTTCCCAATTTACCCGGACAGGTTCAGTACGATACTAATGGAAGGGTAATTCCACAGAAATTCGCAACTTCTCTAGATGAATTTGGAAGACCAATTCAAAGTTTCTATCAACCTGTCTCTACTATTTCACCTACTACACCTGTCCCTAATTTAAACCAATTTCCCAGTAGTACTATTGGATCTCAACCATCTGCGACAACCGTTTATCCATTAGGCTCTTTTCCTATTACTTCCGCTCCTGGATTTCAAAATCAAGGAATTCAAACAAGCTTCGTCCCTCGACCTGTCAGACCACAAGCTGAAGCTGATAGAAATGCAGTAATTCTGAACTACGAAAATGTTATCACTCCTGAAGGAGATTTTTCATACAGCTTTGACACCTCCAATGGTATCCATGCAGATGAAAGTGGAACGGCTGTAGACGGAGTGAAAGCCAAGGGTAGTTATTCCTATATTGGTGACGATGGAAAACTGTATAGTGTGGTTTACACTGCTGATGAAAATGGGTTTCAACCACGTGGTGATCATTTACCAACTGCACCACCTATTCCAGAAGCCATTCAAAAGGTAATTGATCAAATTAAAAAGGATCAAGAAGCTGGAATTTCTGACGATGGTAAGTTAAACTACTTTTTATTTTTTTCTTTGTATAAGTTAGGGACCTTATAAAACTAATATCGTTTTTCTTTTTGTTTATTTGTATTTCATGTGTGTAATTGACCAAGACTAATCAGATCAGTATCTTAAAAGAGTACATTCGAAAAACATTTTGTCGTTAATTCATGTATGAATTCCAGGAATTTACAACGAAGACAAGTACGGACACAGGAAATACCAAGGTGGAAGGTACCGACCACAACGACCAAATAAGACAAACGTTGCTGAAGTCTCTGGAAATAATGATAATGAATACAACCAATCTGACAGAAGACAGCAAAATAAACCACAGAAGGGTCTTGTAGGTCCAGTTGTATCAAATCAAGATTACGAGGACTTTGAAAACAAACAAGACATAAATAACGGAGCTGGCCCAGTAGCCTATGATCAAAGACGACCAATTGGTGACAAACCTTCTCGACGGCCAATAAATCGTATCCCTGAAAGATATAATGAACAATATAACCCAGACTTTAGCTTAAGCGAAGGCAGTGGAAATGAACAGAACAACGAAAATGTACCCTTAAAACCTAATGATGATAGAAGACAATTTGGAGGCCAAATCTCTAATGGGTATACTGAGAGTGATAATGGTGACCATCGATCCTCACAAGGAAGTCAATTGGATGGAAGTCGCCCAGAAGTGATAAGAAGTCAAGAAAATTACAGCCCCGATGGTTCTAGGAGGAAACCTGCTATTCAACATCCTTCTGGAATTGACAATCAAAATCCTGAAGATCTTCGCCAAGAATACGATAACGGTCGACGTCCATCTGGTAAACCAGGATACGTAGACGATGGTGAAATAAATATATATGAAAATAAGAAACCTAGTGGTGCTATACCTGGGCGACGACCCGGTCAGCTCTCAAGTGATGATGGTGTACCGTTTATTCCCGATAGCCCCCAAGGAACATATGGAAACAAAATACAACCTGTTACTTCTACAGCGCAACCTTTTGATCAAACTGATGTTTATAACTATCAAGACAGCAATATTCCTGGCGGTGTCAACAAATATTTACCTGGTAAGAGTTACACTAGCCAACCAGTATCTAGCTCAACAACAATCTCTCCGATTTCAAGTCAGTACACGGGATCTCCAGGCGATGACAATACACAACAGAGGATTGACAACAAACCTGGGCCAAATTATTATCCAACGACCAGCAGACCGTTTTCGGTAAAACCTGGATCTACTTCTTATGTAACAGGAACGAACGCCTATGATTCAACTGCCTCCAGGGAACCTGTTACAGGTAGACCAGTTACCGATGGACCTAGTTCTTTTAATCAATACAGCTCCAGCCGTGGCAGACCTCAGGCATCAATTGTGTCTCAGCAAGATAACCCATATTTTGATAATAGAGTAACTGAAGCTAGCAACCAGGCTCAAAACGTCAGACGTCCAATTCCTGGTCGCCGTCCCAGTGGACCTTATAGATATACAACTGTTACTCCAATCAAAGAAGAAGGTTATCAGTACTTACCTCCACAAACAAAATTTGAACAAGATTCGCGACTACCAGGCGGATCAAAAATAAATGCTTCTAACAGAAAACCATCTCAAGATATAACTTACGACAAGGAAGGAGTAGTGCGTAAACCTTTTACCACACCAGATGCTACACGATATGAAAATGGAAATGAAGATGACTATGACCACGAGCAAGATAATAAAAAATACAGGAAACCACAGTTCGGACAAATTCAACCCAGTCAGCAATCTACTACCACTCAAAAAACGTATGAAACTTATAACAAAGAAAATATCCCAGAAAATTATGATGAAGCATGTTCTCGAAGGCCTTGTTTGACACAAGATGGTAGTTATGGATCCAGAATAGATACTACACGTATTCCAGGTAATAAATTCACAACCATTGGTTCAACTCAACGCCCATCTTACCAGCAAATTCAAACAACACGGCCTCAACAATACAGACCAAGTGGCTCAGTTTACGACACTACCCAAGAAGTTTCAACTGGTTCAGTACAACAGCAAGAAGGTAACCTTTACTTAAGACCAATTGAAGATAAAGTAACATATGGAACTTCAACACCTGTGCCATCACAGGGCACTCGTTTTGAAGTTAGCCAACCTGGACAGCAAAATGCTGACAGATACACTGGAATAAGTGACCAAACGCCTTCAACTCAAGGCGTTTATACACAAACTACTAACGAACCTGACACGCCTGGACGATTTGTTGTAAGACCTACTCAAACTGTAAATGAGCAAACGGCATCACAATCACCATACCAAACTACTTATAGACCTATGATAACAGTTAGTGGAATAGACTCAGAACCAAAGCCTAATGGTAGTATTAGGCCTGGAAAACCTTTCGGTAGACCAGGATATTCTCAAAACCTCCCTAGCACAACTTACAGACCAGGCTACTTGCCTAATCAATCCGTGACAGAAAAACAGATTCCTGTCGACAACTTTGGTAAACCACTTCCAGAATCACAGCAATCGAATCAAGGAGACGGTAGGCCAGGATCAGGAAGACCAGGATATACTCAAAATTTCCCTAGTACAACTTACAGACCAGCTTCCTACCCTGATCAATCTGTGACAGAAAAACAGACTGCAATTGACAATTTCGGTAGACCAATATCACAGCAACCAAGTCAAGGAGACTATAGGCCAGGATCGTCGATTACTCCTGGAAACGTCAGTGTATCTAGTCAGGATTCGAGACGACCTATTCAAGGATTTAGACCAGCTGCAGACATGTACGGAAGACCAACAGTTCCAGCTGGTAACGTGCCATCTTATACTGGACCAGAAGGAAGTTCCACGACGGAGAAAATTATAGGAGAAGATTTCAGTGGACCGAAACAACAACAAAGGTTTGATCCTGAACGTGGCTACTACTATTAAATACGATGATAGATATTATGTATCTAAATAACCTACGCATTCGTTCTTAGCATAATTTATTTATTTTAGATAAATTTAAAATGTATGGAGCAAACGAAAAAGAAAATAAAAAAAACAGACAGCAATAATTTACGCAGTTTTATTAAATTTAAAAAAAAAATTGTAAATGTCCATCACAGTGTTTCTTCTTTTTAACCGACTTCTAAAAAGTAGTAAGCCATCATTTGGTCTCGGTTTTTTATGAATACCATGTTTACCTATTATTTCAAGATGCCTGGACCGATGTGAAAAATTATTTATTTGTTAAAAAGAGTACATATACTTGTCAGGTGGTTCCATAGAAATTTTATCATAATAGGTTGTGTAGTTTGGAGGTAAAGTTGGTTTTTAGTTTTGAAAAATTATAAACATTCAAGTTTGTAATTTTCCCATTAAACTTAACTTGTATTTTTGCTTACAAACATAGTCAAAACAGATCATGGGAAAAAAAATATTTTTCTGTTAGTACTATATGATACCATTACCAAGCCAATTTAACAAAGGTGAAATTATACAAAAGATGGATTTGACGCGTACAAAAATAGATAAAAGAAGTACATGCACCTGTAAAAAATATTCTTTTATTTAGAACCTTATGATCGCAAAGCTTATGCTAAAGCTTCGTTCACAAAATGTTGACAGCATCATCTAGGCAACGGTACAGTAACTAACTCCGAAACTTAACCAATGCTTAACTATTAGCAACAAAACAGCGTGAGCGCTTTATCCATCCATTGGTAATGATTTTTACATTCTAATTCTCGTATCGATCAGTAGATGTCGCTGTACGTCACTTATTGAATTAATGTTTTTGTTCAATTAAATTAATTGAATATTCAATTAATATTCTCTTAGCAGTTTTATATAAAACGACTGCTTACAAAGAACCTTTAGTTAAATATGTGCTGTTTATTACAAAAAATCTACAATTATTGCTCTCATATACTTGGTGACCTACATACATACATATTACATACAAAGTTAAGATTTTCAGCTTCAAGTATGGCCTTCTTGATCACCATCATTTCTTACTATCCTCTATTTTCCAACAAGAAGTTTTTAAGCAAATAAAGATCTTATCTTATCTTATCAGATACTTTTTTCTAAACGACAAAACTATGGGATTTGTATAAAATACAGGCAGATGACGTCATAGTTTCTTGAAGTCAAATAGCGCTCTTATTATAAGTTTTTCTGAAGTAATGACTCTAAATCACGTTAAAATAGATATGTTCAAAGATAAGTGACAAGGTTCGTTAAAAGATAAGAGACGACCTCCGTGGCGTAGTGGTCACCATGCTAGTCCGCCACTCAAAGGTCCCGGGGTTCGATCCCCGGTCAGGGCAAGTTGGAAAATGGCCTTTTTCAGATTTTGCCTGGGTCTTGGGGGTTTATCTATAAATGTATTTGTTATAAAATATAGTATCGTTGAGTTAGTATCCCATAACACAAGTCTTGAACTTACTTTGGGGCTAGCTCAATCAGTGTAATTTGTCCCTATATGTTTATTATTATTATTATGTATCTCCTTTAGATTCACGGGTCTTTTCACCCCGGTCCTTTGAGAGGCTTGCGTGGGGATACAGATCCAACACGTAGAGGCCCTTTGGAGAAGTTGATGTAATGTGGCGCTCCCGCCAAAACCCATTCCTGGATATACCTATGAAAGGTGAACCCTTGAATAGGTTTCGGCAGGAGAAAGATCTATTGCAAGAAAAAGGGAAAGGTCTATGGATTATGGAATGAGATTGGGATGGACTGATGCTGGGATATTGCAATAGCAACGTCACCTGCCATAATCATGATTACTGGCTATTGTAGGCAGGTGGTAGCTTGCCGCCTACTAGATGGGCCCCTCAAGCGCGCCGACAATAGTTGTCAGCAAAGAAGCAACACCGGTGCAGGCGACTCAGGGGTGTCGAGAGGTGTGCTGCGCTTTCTCCGAAGTTACTCACGGCGTTATGCCCTTTAACACTTCCACCCCTGGAGCAACAGCTCTAACGACTCCTCTCTGTACGGCCAATTAAGGCAATGCAGAGCTGAGAGCCCTGCGAGCCCTCTTGGGTCTCCACCCCGACCGATGAAGACACGTGGGGGACGAGGGCCCTGACCGGCTCCCTGGAGCACTCGGGTCCGTGGTGTCGTTACTCACCAACAGCTCGCCACAAGCTGCCCTATTATTATTTTGCGACGTTTTATTTAATTATCAGTACATAATAATTTATTTTTGGCCCAGGAAAATACCCAATTGTGCCTAAAATAAGAGAACTTCGCTCGCATCGCTTGTTAAGTAAATCCATATTATAGGCTGAAAATTAGGCGGAATGTTTGTTCCGAAATTAAGACTATCAATCCCATCAACCCCATCTTCGTCCCAGTAGACCAACTAATTGATATCTTTGCATAAGTTGTTCCTACAGTTTTATTTTAGCTCGACTGGACTTGTATCGTTGCATAGATGTAACTTGGTACCTATGGTTTGTTTGTTTATATGTTAGACATTTCTTAATTATTTAAATATCTTATAAGAATCTTAAAATCTAAAATAAACTACAAGAATTTTAACGAGGGTTGGCTTATTCTTATAAGGAAACTATTGCAATGGGGTTCATTGATAAAAAAATAATTCTTTCAATTCAATGTATGTATCTATATATCCTGTATTGTGTCTTAGGTAAGTAGGAAATTAGGTATTCTATTTCTTAAAGTATATATTATAGACAAAAAATACAAAGTAATTTGTAGACCATGGTCTTGGTAACGGTTGATTAAATAAAAAATATACATAAAATCAAGGGCGGGTCCAGGGGGGGTCATGGGGGTCATGACCCCCCCCTGGGCTGGGTCCAGGACCTAGGTGGACCACTTATTAAAATTGTTAAACATAATGTTTTTAAATATTTTTTGTCACAATATAGATTTTATGTAAGTACCTACAATATTTAATTAATTTAATATAATATTTTGTATAGTAATGGCAAACGCATTATTCGGGAACGAACGCATCGAAAATTTGAATTTTACCTCGCCACAGCCACCACATTGGTCATTTAAATATATGTTTTTTTAAGTACAGTAAGTACTTACATACATTAATAAAATACCTACTTTTTACCTGTATCTATGAATATAAAAATTAAATTATAACTTCTTGTGACTTGATCACGACTCTGTGACCCCTCCCCCCTGGCACCAAAGCTGGATCCGCCCTTGCATAAAATACAAACATTCTGAGATCCGACAGGATTTCGAGTTACTAATGACGTTTTTTGCGAGTCTGTCTTTTTGTGAGCCTAATTACATCAGGTCCACCATCAGGTTAATGGGTTCCACATACTCTTGGAAGTCAAGGTTAAAAGTGGGTGTTCATGGGCGAAGGGCAATTTGTTATAGTGATGTGATGAATTAGCTTTGTCAGTCAGTAATATTATGTGGTCCAAAAAATATTATTTTATTTAGTCCGTCAGTTATGAGTAGAATATCCAAAAATATATGGACCCCGAATTTCGATTTATCAAAGTAGTCAATATTCACAAGACGCAAACGCATCGAACTTTCGTTGTACTCGCGATAACGTCACCGTCTAGTAAAAATACGCACTCGATCGTGATATCACGCGAAATCTAAATGCTATGTGTGGTGTATGTAACTTTGAAAGACCGGATAAGAAATGATGAAATACGTGAAAGGTGTGGGGTGAAACAATAGTGACAAAAATTGAGAAAGGAATGTTGAGGTAGTTTGGACATGTTGAAAGTATGGATGAAAGAAGACTAACTAAAAATATTTATCGTGCGGATGTGGATGTGAAAACTGGACCGGGTCGACCTCGACGAACGTTTTGCGACCAAATTGAAGACGTTCTGAAAAAAGGTGAAGTAAGGAGTACTTATAACCGGAGAGCATGTATGAAAAGAGTAATGAGTGTTGACGAAGCAAAAGAGGTTTGCAAGGATCGTAGCAAGTGGAAATCTATAGTCTCTGCCTACCCCCATGGGAAACAGGCGTGAAAATATGTATGTATGTATCTAAATGCGATTTATTTCCGTCATTATTAGAAAAAATCATATACAAAGAAAAAATCTGTTGTACTTATTCGTATTTTTTTAATAGTATTTTTTTATTAATCCACCTGATGAGCCAAAGATTTTTTGTACACATTCGTATTATTATGATGGTACACCTTTGACGCGTTAAAAAAATTGCCACGTGTATGTTACACGTGTCAAATCACACATACAACAAGCTGAAGTACTTATCTTGTACAACAATTTATTATTAAAATGTATGATTATTTGTTAGGGTCAAATCTTGCAATTTGAGGTGATTGTATTTAAATTTGACCTTGGACGTTTGGGCTCCTGGTCCCGCGCGCATACACCTCACACTGCCCGGAAACACTCAGCAAAGAAGTACACTCCATACATTACTGCCTACATGAGCTTGAATTGATAAATAACATTAAATGTCAAAGGGAATTCAAGTCAAAATCGATGTCCCGTAGTTATTTTTTTAATATACAATACGAAAACATAGAGGAAAAACTAATCTTCTAAAATGTGGTCCTTGAACTGATGTTTCACATGATATTTTTTTTAACTTTTTTTGGCCAGCTATAAATGAGGAGTAGGTTTCACAAAATGCCCTTTGACGAGGAAAATCGTACCAAGCACCTTTAAGACGTACCGTACTCCTCGGTTTCCAATTGAGATGAAATTTTGTATGCATTGTAAATCAGATGACAATTCAATATGATTATGAAAAGAAGCTTATCTGTTGGTGGCATAGATATAAAAGGTTTAAAGATACCACGTTAAAAGTTTAACTTGGGGCGTTACTCCATAACATAATACGATAGTCGTCCGATAGTGACATCCTGGTAGTATGTCAAACTAAATTAGACTTTATTATCATTAGTTAATAGTCAATGTTTCCTGACACTGAAACGCAGGAACGTCCGTCTTGCGTACCGCTTTTGGAGTACCCCAAAGGAGTTTAACGATGGCTGATCCGTGCGTCAACTCGTGAATGGGTGCTGCCGGGAGGGACTGGTCACCTCGGCTACGCTTTTTTTGACTACTTAATATTTTTATTACGCAATTTATGTTTGTTAACTCGTTTGCAAGCATTACATGTTAAATGTGTCAACATTGTATTATATTATAAGTATTTAATAATTAAAAGACAATAATAATAATATGACAAAGCCCTTCTGGCGAGTAGGCGACCAATACTGTGAAAATGAGTTTCTTTCGGTGTTTCTTCTTAGCAGTGGTCGTTACGAAGCGCTGATATCGGTAGCTTTTCTTTAAAAATAAATTATATTTTAATATACTTTACACGTAACGTAAATTATACTTATTGACGTGTAAAAGTGCCTGTAAAGGTCTAATTACTGAATAAACATTTAAATCTTTGAATCTTTGAACCCACCAGTTTTGAAATTATAATCAAAAGTGTATTTTTTATACAAGTTTTCAATAGTTACTTATAACAATTTACGTATGTGAGTATACCAAAGTCAAGGTTAATCATGGTAAGCGCATCATGGTATTTATGATAGATAAGAGCAATTTGTTATGATAAATTGGCTCGGCGAACCAATTTGTTAACAACTTTTTAGTATCATTTGCGGCCTTTATGTTTATTTGGTATTTTTTACGATTTATGATACTTAATATAGTAGTGATATATAGAATGGTAGGAAGTTGAAGTAGTGGTGGCCAAGCGGCTACAGTTTGTTGCCGCTTCTTCTGTACTTGCGCTTAGGAAGCGGCAGTAAACTTAGCTGTAAGTAAATGATCTGGCGTCAACAACTACCTATTATGAAATCGAAAGGAAAAGTTGACAATTATCAAGTGATAAAAATATCCAAAGTACAATAAATGATTTTTTGACTTTTTGTCTGTCTGTGGCATCGTGGCGCTCGAACAGATGGACCAATTTCAATGCGGTTTTTTCACTTGAAAGCAACTTCTCTTGCGGCGGTTCTTAGCCATGTATGATAAAAATCGATTCAGTCGTTTAAAAGTTATTAGGTGTTAACGCTTCAAAGTCAGGGTTTTGTAAATTAACTGACATATAATTAATAATAGATGGCGCTACGGATTTCAATTCCACTTAAGAACAGTTGGAATATTATGTTATTCTGCTACTTATGACAAGATGGTTTCGTCGGGTGTTTTTTAAAATTGACTTATCAAATTAACTTCCCAGCCAGAAATTTTGATAACCCTTCTGCCATCAACTCTGCCGTCTGCGTAATACTATTATGTCATTGTGACCAAATCTATACGCTTTCCAGCATCATGAACTCTTGAATGGGGTACCCAGTACCCTTAAATATTTCATTGGAACCTTAGGATATTTGTACCAAAAATACAGTAAATATACACTACACGTAAATACACGTGAATGTATACGGACAAATAACACTGATTGATCTAGCCTCAAAGTAAGTTCGAGAATTGTGTAATGGGATACTAACTCAACGATACCATATTTTATAACAAATGCATATATAAATAAACATCCAAAACCCAGGACAATTTGAAAAAGGCAATTTTTTAACTTGCCCTGATTGAGGATCGAACCCGGAATCTCTGGGTGGCGGACTAGCATGGTGACCACTACTTACGGAGGTCGTCAACAGTGGGAACATTTGTTGTTACTGGTCCTTCCTAATATGTCACTGAATTCATCTTTCAACCTTGCATAACAAAGAGTAGAATAGACTTGAATGCAACTGATTATATCATTGACAGGTATAAATAGGGTTAACAAGTGTGTGGTAATGAATTAAATAGTAGGGTTCCGTATGCAATTTTTTCATTACTTTCTAGATTACAGAGAAGTTTGCAAAAATGAAAAATTGGAAAACAAAATCAAATCGAATAGGTACATGTTACTAAATCAGAATAAGTAAATCATCATCATCATCATTATAGCGTATTCCCGGTTGCATCCTCAGCAGTAAGACTTCAGAGCCCGGGGTCCGCTACCTAACCAAAGAGATTTGACGAGGTTACTGGTTTTTACACAGAGCGACTGCCGTCTGACCTCCACAACCCAAAGGGCAAACCAGGAACCAATCTTTGGATAGTTTGATGATCAAACGCTAGGTGGCGTTCGGGACCCACAGTTTTACGTGCCTTCCGAAACACGGAATCATCTTTCTTTTCGGATAATCAGGTTATTCAAGCCTGCTATCCTATCCAGACTGGAAACAACTTTTCACAAAGTATGCTCCCAGTGGGAATCGAACCCATAACCTCCGGGTCACAAGGCGAACGCCTTGACCACTGGACCACGGAGGCAGTCAAAGACTGCTTTTAAATGATCACACAAGAATCAAGGAAAAGTAGCCGAACTTGTTTAAACAATTTAGCAATAGTTTTACTACCGATTATATTATTACTGTTAGCAACTTACTCACACAACACTTTCTTGACAAGGTCTGCGATATCGGGCTTTTCATGCTCACTGAAATGTCCAATCTGGTGGTGGCGTCGCTGGTCGGGTCGTTAGATTCCCTTTAATATGGTTGAGTTTAACGATGGCTGATCCGTGCGTCAATTGTGAACGGGTGCTGCCGGGAGGGACTGGTCAGCTTAGCTTCGCTTTTTTTGACTACTTGATATTTTTATTGCGCAATTTATGTTTGTTAACTCGTTCGCAAGCATTACATGTTAAATGTGTTAACTGTGTATTATATTATAAGTATTTAATAATTAAAAGACAATAATAATAATATCACAAAACCCTTCTGGCGAGTAGGCGACCAATACTATGAAAATGAGTTTCTTTCGGCGTTTCTTCTCAGCAGTGGTCGTTACGAAGCGCTGTTATCGGTAGCTTTTCTTTAAAAATAAATTATATTTTAATATGCTTTACACGTAACGTAAATTATACTTATTGTCATATTATTATCTTCTATCTTCTAAATAAATATAACTCAAAGGTGACTGACTGACATAGTGATCTATCAACGCACAGCCCAAACCACTGGACGGATCGGGCTGAAATTTGGCATGCAGGTAGATGTTATGACGTAGGCATTCGCTAAGAAAGGATTTTGATCAATTCTATCCCCAAGGGGATAAAATAGGGGATGAAAGTTTGTATGAAACTTTGTCAATTTTAAACCGATCGGACCGAGACTTTGCATGCATAAAGCTACTATAACGTAGGCATCCCCTAAAAAAGGATTTTGATAAATTACACCCCTACGCGAGCGAAGCCGCGGGCAAAAGATAGTTACTGAATAAACATTTGAATCTTTGAATTTTTGAATCTTGAAACAAGTTAATTTACCAACAAATTAAAAAAATCCTCGACTTTCAATCGTTTATCCCCAATAACTTATGACCCGGTAACCTTAATCAAACAAAGCTAAGAACCACTGGAAGGAAGCTTTCTTTCTCGTTATGAAAACCACATTTAAATAGGTCCATCTGCTCGAGAGCACAGAGAGACAGACATTGACGTTAAACTTTTAACACCCATCTTTTTAGCGATTTGTCGTAACCTGCACTTAGTGTTCCCGAGGACTATAGGCTTTTAGCCCTAAATTTAAGCCTTTTGGTCCTTTTTTTGGGTTATGTCATTTTTAAGCCTAAAAAGCCTTTCTTGTGACTGTAGGTTTTTTAGAGTAATACGGCTTATGTTTAGGCTAAAACCATTTTTTATTATCAATCTGAGTAAGCCATCATAATTATGAATACAGGATTTGTTTTATTGTCAATCGGTTTTGAAAAAAGATAAGAAAATGTATATTTTAATTAAATATCGCCAAAACAACATCGAACCAAAAGCCCATAAAGACTTATAGTGTTTTAGGCTTGGCCGATTCTTTAGGCCCAGGCCTGTAGGACTGAAAGCCATTATAGGCTTTTAGCCTGTCAACCCACTTAATTAAGAGTCTAGGCTTCAAAAAAAGGCTAAAAGCCTATAGTCCTTGGGATCACTACATGCACTGCGTAACTACTCACTTTCAAATAGAAAGGATAAAATCAATATTTACTGATCCCTAATCACAGTAACCCAAAACCAATCTTCGCCTTGTCAACATGAAATTCGTGACCGAAATAAGTCCACCTTGTACAATGGAAGGAATGCAACTTTTATGGTCGGGGTCTTGGGGTCACGAACCATCAGTGAACTACAATGCATCGTTATGGTCGACCTTGGTATTTGTTCAGAACCTAATATGTTCTGCTTTCTTAGGGTTCCGTACCCAGAGGGTGCCAACGGGACCCTATTAGTGAAAACTCCGATGTCTGTCTGCCCGTCTGTCTGTCTGTCACCTAGCTGTATCTCATAAATCTGATAGTTAGATATGAAATTTTCACAGATGATGTATTTCTGCTGCCGCTATAACAACAAATACTTAAAACACAATAAAATAAATATTAATTGTACGTGATTTTTTATAGATAATGTTACGGAACCCTACGTGCGCGAGTCTGACTCGTAATTAACAGGTTATTCAGGGTTCCGTACCCAAAGGGTGCCAACAGGGACCCCATTATTGAGACTCGACTATCTGCCTGTCTGCCCGTCTATCACAGAGCTCTATCTTTTGAACCGTAATAGCTAGACACTTGAAATTGTCACCGATTATTTATTACTATGGCTGCTATAATAACAAAATATATTAAAAATAAAATAAAGATAAAAATTAAAATAGGTCATAAACATGGTTTTTTTTTCTTAAGCATTTTAACTTGATCTTTCTAACGCTATTTACTAGATATATTAGCTATTAATTATACTGTGGCCGCTGTACCAACAAATACTAAGGCGATTCACACACTGCTCCACACTTCGCTGCATAGTGCGGGGCCTGAGTGTATGCACGTCCCTCGATTTGTATAGAAAACACGTACACACACTGACACCGCGTCTACGCGCGTGATTTTTTGTATGGCGGCTCCGCGCTTCGCGCGCCGGCAAGCTTTCATCTATAACAAATTCGAATCAACAAGCCCATACTGGATTGGGTTGTGTCGTTTCATTACAGTTTCTATCGCCATCATCAGATCAGCTCCATGTCATCATAATATTGCGTTATCACGCGATATACGTATGCGTGCAAAAAATCGGGAAGTGGGTCAAATTTAGCTTACAGATTTGATTGCTCACAGACCGACAGACAACAGGACAGGTGAAACTAAATAAAAACTTGCAAAAATAGCATTTTTTTAATATTATACAGTGGTAAGGCACACTTCATGTACTAGTCCGACACCCACTTGACCGTTTTGTTTTTATCTGATCGCGCTATTAGACATTTTTATGGTGTTGCGAATTGCGATTGGAAATGTCAAATGTTTGGAATTGGTTTCGTGATCTGTTTATTGGCTTGGCCATTAAGCCTTATAGCCCAGTCATTTTAGCGTTTCACCTCGGAATGACAGATAGTGAGCGGGAAACTCGTATACACCTTTCTTTTGTTGTTCCAAAAGTTGTGTCAAAAGTTATTCGAAGCCAAAGGTCACAAAAATCGGTTTTTCACGATTATCTCGATTTCTATTGCTTTAATGATGTTAAGAGCGGCTTTTCCGTCATACTTTTCATACAAACGCTCGTACGCGATTATGGCGTTGTATCTGATCCTTCTCGAAAACTTTTGAACTCACAGGTATCTTGTGCGCTATTTCTAGGTTTCTATCGGAATATAAAAATTAAATTAAGAAAAGCAAAGTCAGTATAAGCCTCCAAAATCTATTTTTGGTAAAGTGATTGGGCTAATAACTTATATCTACTTTATAGTGCTTATAATTATTACATCAAATTATTCTTATTGAAGGTCGGTTTAAAACCGCAGCCGAAATATGTGAAGTTCCGTCCTTTTTACCCGACTAGTGCGAAGCGTTACGTCTTTAATCACGTCTACGGTCTTTAATCGGCTTTCTAGGGTGATCTACTGACATGCAAATCATATATGACATAGAACTAAATATTTTACAAGATTGTATTTAAATTGTAATGTACTCGTGTCTTGTATGTAAGTATGAAAAATTAATCTTGCAATTCAAATTTAACCCAGTTTTATCCTTAAGGGGCTACCGTAATTTTTCGGGGTCCAGTGCTGCCCCCATTTGAAATAAATCATTTAAAAGAAAACGGAGATATCATTTAAAATTTTGTCTTGATCAGACCGTAGATAACCGTTCAAACTATTTTATGAACTATTGTTTACAGTTTAAAGTGAGAACGTAAAGCTTTTCTACGCACAATTGCGAAAAACGGCCACTTTTGGCGTATGTGCGTAGAAAAGCTTCATATTCTCACTTTAAACTGTAAACAGTAGTTCATAAAATAGTTTGAAGGGTTATCTAGGGTCTGATCAAGACAAAATTTTAAATGATACCTCCGTTTTCTTTCAAATGATTTATTTTAAATGGGGGCAGCACTGGATCCCTAAAAATTCATGTAGCCCCTTAAGCAATGTAGCTGAAATTAAGTATATATTCATACATACTTTTGTAAGTCGGATGATAATGCAAAATTCTCTGACGATGGAGCCGGACGGTGGCCATAAGAACCCTGTAAGAACACGACACAACTCATCGAGTTTGGGCGTTTGTCTAATAAGTACTACTTAGGCCTTACAATGAAAGTGCGTAATTTTTTTTTTTCAAAAATCTTTATTTCTGTGTAAAATCTTTGGAGAAAATAAACTGGAAGGCACAGCTCAAGTTACAAAGTAGCGTAATTATTACAACTCTTTCTTCTTGTAAACTATGATTTGTTTATCTTTCATAGTCTTTCTCTTCTTACCGGATAACGGGTGACTGCTTTTTTTTAGAATCACCTACATCTGGTTTGACTGGTAGGAAAGATCCTAGGCTCCAGGTTCGCCATTCACATTTTTGAGATAAAGGTTAAATCCTTGCCTGTGGTGCTTCGAAGCCCGAGGGAAGTGTAACCCAAGCTTTCTCAAAAATGCTGTGTGATTAGTAGAATAAACCTAGGATGACCCATGGACAGAATAATTTTTCGAAACTAGAAACTCGCTTTAACGCCAAAATGCACAACCAATTTTAATTAAAATTTATATGGGACCACCTGACAAGTATGCATTCAAAATAAAAGAATTTTCCAAATTGATTCAGGTCTATTCGAGTAATTGGAGAACATTAAACATACATAAAAAATATATTTATATTTATTTAAATTGGAAACCTCCTTTTTTGAAGTCGGTTAAAATGGGTTTATACTATTATGCATTCATCAATAAATGAATATGGCGCGGGAATATAAATTTAATTTAATAAACCAATTTATTATAATTGCTTCATTGGATAGTACTCTGATTAATTGGTTCAATAGTTCATGATTACTTGTACTTGATAATGTATATTAGAATAATCACTCTTTGCTTTAATTAAATGCGTTAGAGTGGAGCAAAAGGTCTCGCACCCATTCATTTACCCACCTTCATCTTAAAATAAAAGATTAGATTTTTTTGTACATATACAACGTGGAAGGGACATTATACGTAATAAATTGAACCACAGGCTATACTAGATCATAATAGTATGTTAATAATTAAATCACAAAACAAATATTCGATCTCATACAAATTGTCCGGCCGCCTGCACATATTTGTATGGAATTAGCGATTTTTTTTTAAATTTTAACTGTTCTTTTAATTTCATCATATAAATAGTGATCTAGCCCGTGGTTTAATTTAACACGGGAATGGCCCTTCCATGTTGTATGTTTTTAAAAGCTTTGGAAAACTTCTTGAAAAAATTAAGAGCCAGATTTAACAAAGTATCCTTAAGCGATACGGTAAGCAGTTCAATTTTAAACCCAACAGACCACAGTAAACATGTTCTTTGGATCATATATGATCCATAAGATTCAAAGTTCTTTCCTACCTATTAGATGGATACAGACATGAAATTTGAAGGATCAAGAGTGAGCGAAGATTTTTATGTCTTTTAAGAAAGTATCTTTCAAGAAAGTTCATATGTAGGTGAAATATATAATTAAACTTTAAATTTTGAACATGGGCCAACTTAGTCAAGATATCTATCTTTTATAAGCTTAGATCTTTTTATAGGATCATTTAATATAGGATGAGTTACGCAGATAAATCTTCTTACAAAACTTTCTGCCGCTTTTGATGCGGGGGTAAGCTACTACTACATCTAAACAAAATCACACATTCACACAAAAAATTTGTGTCGCTCTAAATGCACGCTACAAAAAACTCAAACAGCTTAGCTTGTGAGCTTTATTGGTGTGCAAAAAATAAGCTAGTTATTTTTTGCACACCTTATTGGTTCTCACACAAAAATGTGTAAATACACATAATAATGTACTCTTGGCAGGAAAGAGAGAGAAGACAAAAAAAAATATTCATCTCTAATGCACAGGGAATAAAGACGAAGGTTGTAAATCATAAAACATAGTCTCGTGAGGAGTGCGCTGTAGTCTCGTGGGGAGTGCGCCTACGTCATCATATAATCGTTTTTTAAAATTTGAACCTAATTACAGAACCATTAGAATGTTATTGATACATTTAAAACAGTATGCGATCTTAGATTATTTTTTGGGATCGAAGGTAATCAGTTGCAAACGTGATCCGATTATTTTTTTCGTAATCGATACTAATAGATATTGCTTTGATTTTTCAGAAACTACATTTAAATAGAAAACAACGTTATTAAAATAAAAAAAATACTTACTAACGAAAGGTTATGCGATCTTTTGGAAGATTAAATGTGTTTGACCTCTTTTTACACGAGAAAATTACTTAACATGGTATTTTTAACGGAGCACTTTTAGACGTCTTTTCGATCCCGTACCGATTCCCATAATGATCATAATCGATTACGCCACTAGTTTTCATGAACGTATTAGATTTTTGTTTTTATACTTTGGCAGAGGGGAACGCGCAGGTAAGGATTATCCTGTATTAAATGATCTAAGGTTATAAGAGTATAGGTGTGTAAGGTGTCGTAAGTTCCCATTTTAAACAATAAATATTTTTTTTATCGCTCACTCAACTCTATTATTTAGGCAAATGGGTGCGAGACCTATTTTAATGGCTAATTTGCGTAAGTTAGACATTATGTAATTAATTTTTGGCTACCATGTACAATATCTAGACCTGACAGGGTCAAAGCTGCATCCTTTAAAGACCGTGCAATTAAATTTCAAAACGTTTTGAGAGTTTCATCATTTTTGATCGATGAAATTTTTAATAGGGTTTGATTTTTAATTAAATTCTTTTTATTGAATTTAACCTTTGACCCCTATATTTGGTCAACGTTGTAAAGTTAAGTTCATAGGAGATAATATATGACGACCTCCGTGGCGTAGTGGTCACCATGCTAGTCCGCCACCCAGAGGTTCCGGGTTCGATACCCGGTCAGGGCAAGTTGGAAAATGGCCTTTTTTTAATTGTCCTGGGTCTTGGGTGTTTAGTTTATCTATGTATGTATTTGTTATCTATTATAGCATCGTTGAGTTAGTATCCCATGACACAAGTCTCGAACTTACTTTGGTATATGTAGTATCGTTGAGTTAGTATCCCATGACACAAGTCTCGAACTTACTTTGGGGCTAGCTCAATCAGAGTAATTTGTCCCTATACGAGTATATAAAAAAAAAATACGTCTTCAACTTATAAAGGATATGTTTTCCAGGTAAAATAAAAAGTTATATTGAGTTTGTTGTTGTTTTTCATATGCGAAAGGGGTTGCCACTCGTGTTAGATTTTTCAGGCTGTCCAAAGGCATCAGACATAGCTTGACGACTGCCATACAGTGATGACAGCTGAGACCAAAGGCTTATATGTGCCTTCCGAAGCACGGAGGAGCTTGTGAAATTTTTATGCCACTTGTAGTTTTAATCCGTACTCCTGCCGGGTCACTTAGCTCCCTATTATTATTAATTATTGTTATATACTTCTAATGAGTCTTTTCAAGACTACTTGCCTTTACCGGCTAACGTCGCGTGTTTCCCTGACTATGTTTGTTTACAAAATTACAAATAACTTGCCAATTGAATAAAATATTGAATGAGTCCAAAATGTGTTTATATGAATAGTCATCGTTTTTTTAATTAAAAAAAAATAAGGACAGTAAAACATAATGTTTTTTAGCGATTGATTTAAATAGCATTACACTGCTTAAAATTTATATAATGTAGATTATACTTACGGACGTGTAAAAGTGCCTGTAAAGGTCTAATTACTGGATAAACATTTAGATTTTGTATTTTGGAACTATATCTAGTGATGAAAGAAAATAAAATATTGAGTGACTCCTATACAAGTAAAGTACCTATCATACATTTTTTTTTCTCGACTAACCCATCGTGTGAAGTATCGTTGAGTAGGTCTTTCAAAAATAGTGTGAACTTGTGAACATTATTTTTCGATATAGGAATCGTTTCTGAAATATTTAGTTTTATATTGCAAATTTTTGTTAGAGTCAAGTGTCCCCCTCTCTATCTAGTAAACGGTTATATATGGACTTGTAATATATATAACGATTTTTAAAGGAAAACTATCAGAGCTAAGTAGGGTTTACAAATTAAAAAGTAATAAGCGACCTACTTATAAAATGTACTTACTACGAAATAAAAAGGTCATACAAATTCATTAGAAAATTAGTTTTTAGACGTTTTTTGTGGCGTGAACTCAAACTCAAAGTGGGTATTAGGGCAACTTCGGAACCCTACACTGCGCGTGGCCCGACACGCACTTGCCTGGTATAGAGCAATTTATTGTCTATGGTCAGATATTTTGTTTTTTAAGTACAGTGCTACATGGACGCTCGACGGCAAATCTACACTACTTGTTTATTCATCTTTGTGCTACAAGGATTTTTTGGAACGTGACTGAAATCTTTATTAACGCCGCAATTTTGTCAAACGTGATTTTTGACAGATCTTTGACAGATTGATGTTTCCTTATTTACGATTATTTTGCCTTTACCATTTCATCAACGCCTAAAACTGTGTAACTAATTTCCTCAATTTGATAACATCAAACGGGAAGGGTTAATTTATTTTAATTGTTCCTTTTTAAAGTTTTATTTTGTTCATATTTTAAGTATTTTTTTTTATATAAATAAGAAGTTATTTAATAATGTTTCTAAATTCCCTGAAATAAAGGAGTTTTCTGCATTGGTAACCCTAATTGCACATCCACGTCCCCCTGTCAATGTCATCCAAATGTCAAAATATTCTTGTAGCACTGTTGTACCTTCAATGAAAAATATATACATAATCTTCAAAACTTAAAAACGTTCAAAACGCGAAGTGCATCCAAAGCAACTGCTTAATTTCAAATTAATCATAACAATTACCCAACTCCAAACAATAGAATAGAGATCATCATCTAAATCAGTAGTCAATTTACTTATGACATTGACATGAGTTAATAAAACTAATGTTCTTATCTATATAATCTTTCACTTATCCATTGCAAAAGGAAGGCACAATGGAAGCGCATGGTTTTACGCAAGTAATAATTCTAAGTATTTTCTGTAACGTAATAGGTCGTGAGGCTGCGCTATTATCGCCTGGGGAGCGGTCTGGGCAGTTAGGCGACTTTTATATGCGATTTTCTTGGAGTTGTCCTTCCATATTGGTTTGGGATAAAAGATAAAAACGTTGAATGTACCTGCATCTGTCTTGTGCTACAGTTTTTCGCTCCTTTTGATTCCGATATCATAATCGAGGGACTGGACGAGAATCTGTTTTGTGTCAACAGACGGTGCGGCTAGGAACCCGACACCAGGTATTTTGGTTTTATTTCTGACGACCTCTGTGGTGTAATGGTGAACACACTAGTCCGCCAATCCAGAGATTCTAGGTTCGATCAACACCAGAGCAAGTTAGAAAATGGCCTTTTTCAAACAAACCAGGGTCAGTGTGTTTATAAGTATATGTATTTATCATAAAATATAATATCGTTGGCTTAGTATCCCATAACACAAGCTTAAGCTTACTTTGGGGTTGGCCCAATCTGTGTAATTTGTCCCTGTAAATTTATTTATTATTAATATTTATTTTTTAAACCTTTACAGTTTTACGCCCATTGTCATGCTAAAGAAACCTATGAGGTAAACAGCCCCTCTTTTTCTGTTCTCTTTATTCTCTCTATCTTTATCTGTTTTATTGCCAAATTTATCATTTGAATTATAAAAGAAGGAAAGAACTTCCAGGGAGGAGTTAACCGTACATTATTATTTTTGTTCTCTAATCAAATCTTTAAGTATTACAATTTTATTTCCAGTATAACAGCAACATTAAATACCTAGATATATTTCTTAATGTAGGTAATAAGACATAATTTTGAATTCTTGCGATTATTCATAATTTAAATGTAGTCGCAAGTCTACCCAACCAAAGCCGACGAATCGTCGATCGATCTTCAGCGTTTCGCCACGCTATGTAGATCATAGATGTCGGGCTTGTACACTATAATAACCGACACTTGTTTTATGATAATTTCAACTAGTTTCCATGTTTCTGTGGTTATAGTTATACGTCTGAATTTATGAGTTTCTAGTCTTGGAAATAGCATTAGAAATAGTATTTGTTTTAGACCTGTCGGTCTAGCCATAACTTAATCCTTCAATTCCCAATTTATAGCTCCGCTATCTATACCCACTCCTTTGCAGTTAGACTATGGAATCAGCTACCACTGAAAATTTGTGAATCTAAAACCATAACCACGTTTAAGAAACGAGTAAAAGATTACTATCTGTCTTTATCATCCTGATCATCATATTTAGAAATATTATCTTATGTATTTAGTTGTATATTTCAGGATATATTTTTGTATTTATGTAAGTTTATTTTAAGTACTTCTATGTAGGTATCTTTATAAATTTATGTATGTTTCGTGTAGGTATAAGTATTTATTTATTTTTGTACTAGCTTTAACCCGCGACTTCGTCGCGTAGAAGTCAAAAATGGTTCTAATAGGATTTTTAATTGGTTTTTTACGTTAGTAATGTTGTGATAACATATGAATTATTATGTTAAAATGTTTGAATACTTATAAAATATAACATTTTTTATTATAACGTAGGGATTTAAAGGCCTAGCAGACCCAGCAAACCTCCCTCTCCCGCTCCTTCTTCCGTTTCCTTCCCGTTCCCGTTCCCATCATTTGCTAGACCGAAAGAGAGCGACGGAACGCTTCAAAATGGTTAAACTAATCTTGTTTCTCCATACAAACTTCAGACTCCCATTTCACCCCCTTAGAGGTTGAATTTAGAAAAATCCTGAAATACATACTTACTCATTTACCGTCAGGAGTACGCCTGCGAAGTTTTAAATAAAATAGTCTAACGAATCTTGTCACTCCATACAAACTTTGGACCCCCGTTTGACTCCCTTTGGGGGTGAGTTTTGAAAAATCCTTTCTTAGTGTACTCCTAGACCTCATAAAAAAACTATGTGCCAAATTTGGAGTCCCTGTTCCCTGTTCCCTGTTCTCTGTTCCCTGTTCCCTGTTCCCTGTTCCCTGTTCCCTGTTCCCTGTTCCCTGTTCCCTGTTCCCTGTTCCCTGTTCCCTGTTCCCTGTTCCCTGTTCCCTGTTCCCTGTTCCCTGTTCCCTGTTCCCTGTTGCCTGTTCCCGTTCCCGTTTTTGTTCCCATTCCTGTCATTTGCTAGACCAAAAAAGAGCGATGGAACGCTTCAAAATAGTCAAACTAATCTTTTTTGTCTATACAAACTTTGGACTGCTTCACCCCCTTAGGGGATGAATTTAGAAAAATCCTAAAATACGTATTCACATATTTACCGCCGGGAGTATTCTTGCGAAGTTTCGAATAAAATGGTCAAACTAATCTTTTTTCTCCATACAAACTTTGGACCCCCGTTTCACCCCATTAGAGGATGAATTTTGAATAATCCTGAAATTTGTATTACTTATTTAGATCCGGGAATACTTTTGCGAAGTTTCGAATAAAATGGTCAAACTAATCTTGTTTCTCCATAGAAACTGTGGACCCCCGTCATATATGTAATGGATTTTTTTCTTTTCTGGTTTTTCTTGCCAAGTGTTTTGTATTACGTGTGTGAAAATGGCCAACACTGGTGTCAGAGTTTTCAGCTGCATAAAGGCATCCGATGTAACTTGACGGCTGATAAAAAAATTTAACCGCCAGGACCCACTGCTTAACCTGCAGAAACACGGAGAACGAGTATTCTTTGTGCCACTTTGTGTTTAACTTGCAAAAGCTAGCAATGCGTTTCACCGGGCTACAGAGCTTCTCATCTCTCTTGTTTGTACCTTTTGCTGCCGGGAGGTTTGTTCGCAAACATTACATGATATAATATGTCAACATTATATTATAAATATTTATTAATTATAAGACAATAATAATAATATGACAGAGTCCTTCTGGCGAGCAGGCGACCTATATATGTACATATATATATATAATGACCTTTTTAATCAAGTACAAATATTTTAAGGGGCGTTTCAGTCCATCATTTTGAACAACTTTTCCCAATAAATGTATACAGAAATACGAAAAAAAAATTTTAGGTTCTCATACAAATCGAAGTAGTCACGTGATATAGTTAGTATGAAAATTGCAAAAAAAAAAATTGCGTATTCCGATAAACATTTATTGGGAAAAGTTGTTCAAAATGATGGACTAAATCACCCCTTAAAATATTTGTACTTAATTACAAAGGACATTATATATATATATATATATATATATATAAATATTTTTTTTTTTTTTAAAATTTTAAGTTTTATTTATTAGGTACTTAAATGTGCCAAATTAAGACCACGGGCTAAAAAGGCAGTTTAGTAGTAATACCTGACAGCATGATTACAATAGGATTCCATCATCTTCAATCCCCTCGTGTTTAAATGTTAGATTATTTCATTAGACATCCATAGCCTTAGGACTCGCGTGGTAGGTAGACCGAAATGCCGTGGCCAATCTAGATTTATTGGAGATTAGATCATGCTTTAATATATTCTTGAATATTAATGTGGTGCATTATTACCCGAGCACGGTGAAGCCAAAAGGAGGGTCATGTATTTCGCCGCTATGTATGTATACATATATTCATCGTTCCCTCGTATCTTCTATGATATCTATGGCACCTTAACAAATGAGGTATTGTCTTAGCTGTACGCTGGTTATAGGCTATGTGACTTTACAATAAATTAAATATGGCGCCCAATAAAAGCCAAAAGAAAGAATGCAAAAAATGAAATATATCGTAAGGTAAGACCCGGATAGTCGCCCCGAGGGTATAGTTGCCTTGACTGCAATTACTCTAATTTCGCGAATGAAACACGTTATTTTATTTATCTATCGAGTCTCTTATCTGCAACTACAACTAAGTTGACCGTGTTGCATATTTCTGTGCGATTGCATGGGATGGCTAGGTGCGATCAAAGTTTTTGCGGGATAAATGTCCTCGTTCTTGATGGGGCATCTATTTTAAACGTAATTTACATGGATTAGGCAACTATCCCCTATATGGGATAGTTTTCCCAAAATTTAGATATCCGCAAAAATCGCCAATACTCTAGAAATATCAAAGATAATGTTCCTTTCAAGTAACTGCTCGTTTTACATATAAAGAATCTTGCTCATTTTACAAAGAGATATATAGTAAGTATCAAATGAAAGGGCTCATTACAAGCTTTTCTCCCTGCTAGATAAAAGTACTTGTCGGTAAAAATCTCCCCGTAGTCAGGTTTTAGTTTTTAAAATTATATCTGATTATACGTATTGATAACAAGAGAACAAGAGTTTTTATACAAATTTACTTAGATATGTGGATAATTGTTTTAGCTTACTTTAATATAAAAAATGTATTGTGTATAAAATTCTAGATAGGTATGTATATTGACTGTCTGTAAAGAATTGTTATCCTAAAAAAATATGTGTGGAGGTTTTTTTTGAATTCCCTAGAAAAACGTAGAACGAAGCCATACATTTAGTAATTCATTAACTACATATAATCATGAACGGATTCACGTATCTCCGAATCATGCTGCTGAAATTTTATGTCACCCATCTAAGTACAGATTAAGCCTTGCGAAAACGCAAGTGATGCGCCCATATCGTGCACATGAAGAAATTAGATCCATTAAGTATTACATTTCTAATGCACATCGCTTCTCGAGGTCGCCACCATGTCAAGAGCACTGCCTTATAGCTGTTGCATGTGAGATTAATTCATTTGTAGAATAGCATAAGCAATCTACATGTTTTTTATTGCAAGCAATGTGTATACTAATTACATCGCAAGGTAGAGATCCGACGTCAAACGAAAGTTGACGACGTGGTCAACATGCCAGACTGTCACTGAAGGTCCTGGGTTCAATCCCCGGTCGGATCAAGATGGAAAATGATCTATGACAAATTGACCTGGGTCTTTGGGATGTCTATCTATATATGTATTTGTTAAAAATTATTATCCATTCGACGACCTCCGTGGCGTAGTGGTTACCATGCTAGATCCCTACCCATAGTTCCCGGGTTCAATCCCCGGTCAGGGCAAGTTGGAAAATGGTATTTTTCAAATTGTTCTGGGTCTTGGATGTTTATCTATATACGTATATGTTATAAAATAAAGTATCGTTGAGTTAGTATCCCATAACACAAGTCTCGAACTTACTTTGGGGCTATCTCAATCAGTGTTATTTGTCCCTATATATTTATTATCCCCAAAAGTCTCGAACTTACTTTGGGACTAGCTGAATCTGTGTGATTTTTTCGTATATATTTATTTGTTATATATATCTGATATCTTCACGACGTGCTCTCTAGGGTTACGTTATGACTCTTAAATAGAACTGGGCGGGACACCTAGCTTGAAGGACCTATGGTAAGCGGAGCAAGGCCGTCACCAAGTGGTATTATAGAAATGAGAAACGTAGTGTGGAACGTCCGACGTATAGGTGGTTCGACGATGTCAGGCAGGTTGCTGCAAGGAACTGGATTGCGATGGCAAGGGATAGAACGAGATGGCACAGACAGAAAGAGGCTTATTCCGAGCAGTGGAGGGAAATCTGACATGTATACACATTATTTGCAATAAGGTGTTATATATAATAGGGAATGTGGACAAAAAAATCTTGGCTCTTTGGACGGGTTATTAAAAAGTAAAGTATGCGTATTTTTTCTTTGAAGATACAGCTCATTTAAATTTCGCGTGTGACGTCACTATTAGCTACGATTTTTAACCGAAGGTGACGTATATCACCCCCACTCCGAAACCTCGAAGCGCGGTATCTGAGTGTTACTACTAAGGTAAACGAAAAAGTCTTTATTTTTTATAATCTAGTTTACGATCTAAATAAAATAATATATTTTTTCCAATTAAAATCGGCAGCAAATAATGTATGGTATTCTTTAAATGTGCTTTTTAAGCCCTTTAATTTCACAATAAAATCAAATTGTTATTAACACATTTCAAATATGATTTATTAGTTACTTACTTTTTGTCATATAGAGGGCGCCATATTGAATTTATTGTGACGTCACATAGCTTATAAGCAGCGCGCAGTCTAGACGCTTCCAACGATCCCTCATGCGTTAAGGTACCCTGTATATTAAAGAAGTTACGAGCAGCTTTCGAGTGTTGACGCCTGCATGCCAGTAATTAAAAAATAATAATTTAACCGCTTAGTCGCCACGTTGTATGTCATTAATCATACACGGCATCTAAACGGCGAGCCTTATATATCCATACATCACATACCTTTTAGTGGATTAAGTAGATGCATTATGCTAACATGTCGTTAAGGCCTGCTGTTCCTGGACAGCCGGCATTAAGGCGTCTGACTATTTTTTTAACAAATACCTTTAATCAGTTACAATAATATACGGAAAAAAAAAAGTGTGGCACTCGGGTACTACCGCGGTAAAGCTATTGCATAACATTTTTATTCACTTATGCCATTATATTTATTTATTAATTTTTAATTTATGCAATTTTTTTTTTAAAAAAACTTATTGAGCGTGGTGACCGATACGAAAACAATTTTTTTTTCTTTTATTAACTAAATGAGAAGGTAATATCGTTTAAAATATTTTTATTATCTTACAATACATGTAGGTTATTCAGGAATTTTTATTATGAGCAGTTAGCAGCTAGTCTACACGCATACGTCTAGTCGCACGCACACAAACACCGTGCCAAAGTCTGCCGAACTGAAATGACGTTAGACGATGCACGGCTTTCAACGCCGCGCCGCTGTGCCAGTCGCCGGTTGCCGAGAAACGTTAAGGTGGCAATATTTAACTAATACTATGTAACTATAGAACTGATATAAGTATTACTTATAGGATGGAATCTCCTAAGGTCCCGCGCAATATACGTCCTCGTGCCTCTACCCCGTTCTCATCATTGAAATAATATATTTTTAAAGTTTTTAACTCCTATATTTCTTGAAAAGTTTCAAATCTTCTCACAAAATTTTACAAGAATCGGTAGAGAAATGCGATCTGAAGGTGAAAACAGCCGGGACAACAGCATTTTTAGCTATCTCAGTTCATGAGATACAGCCTGGTGATAGACGGACAGACGGACGGACAGATGGAGGGACAGCGGAGTCTTAGTAATAGGGACCAATTTTAACCTTTTGGGTTCGGCACCCTAAACATGACCGTACATGAGTACAAACTCAGAGATACAAGTCGCGCCTAGTGAGAATCGAACTCATGCATCACAGACGCACAGCCAGTGCTTAAACCACCGCTTAAATATTCAAAACGTGCCTTATTGGATAGAAACCTTCGAGACATCATTCAATGGTAATAACACTATAATGAGGAGCTCAAACTGAGGACTGTCTTCGTGGTCCAGTGATCAAAGCTTTCGCGAGGTCGTGGGTTCGAATCCCACTGGGAATACTTTGTGATAAGTTGTTTTCAGTCTGATTAGGAAAGTTGTTTCCAGTCTGGTTTGGATATTGCAGGCTTGAATCACCTGATTATCCGAAAAGAAAGATGATTCCATGCTCCGGAATTCACGTATAAATTGTGGGTCCCGAACGCCATTTAGCGTTTGCTCAAACCGATCTAAGGATTGGTTCTAGTGTACCCTTTGGGTTGCGAAGGTCACATGGCAGTCGCTCTGTGTAAAAACCAGTAACCTCGTCCAATTTCCTAGGTCAGGCAGCGGACCCCGGGCTCTGAAGCGTTACCGCTTCAGAGCCCGGAGTCGCGTTGAGGTTGAACAAAAATTTTGTTTTTCAATATTTTATTTTACCGCTTTTTTGGCGTGATTAATAAACATACCTATACCAAATTACAGCTTTCTAGTACTTATAGTCTCTAAATAAAACCACGGACGGACAGATAGATAGACAGACAAACATGGCGAAACTATAAGGGTTATGTTTACTACGGAACTCTAAAAAAGGATAGGTTAGATTATGTTGACATAAAAATGAAAAATGTTAAATACATTCTTGTTACATGCCCTACCTATCTTAGCTTAAACATCTAAATAAACTACCTATAGGTTAGGCTGAAATTAAAAAAAAGACGGGTTTCACTCCGTTTGTGCCGGCAGAAGTGTAAACTTGAATATTAACGTTGTGTATTTTTGATATTTTGGAATGGTTAGGGAATAATTTTGCACGAATTGCTTTAATTATCAGTATAAAAGTACTATCATTTATGTGGTAGAATACAATATTTATTTATGTACAGCGTGCCACGCGCCAGCGCCCTACGCCGCCTAAACGAAACAGCAGGCGCAGGCATACATTTTCGCCGCGCCGTAGAAAGAGAGGGGGATACTTCCTCTCCTACGCCGTGCCGGCTGTCTACTCTCCATCCGAATTTTCGATCAGGTCACGTGTCCTGACGCGAGTTTAACATTTTTTACCCATTACAAAAAAAGTGTACAACACCGCTAAAGAAGTTTTCACTTCAAAAGTTAAATAGTTTTAAATAATTTCGACATCATTACATTAAACTTTTTCCTGAGCTAAATCTAGAAACCTACGTTTGGCAAATTGATTTGCATTGAGATAAGAAAAATCATGTACTTATAAGCTTCAATCAGAATATCTAGCTGATAGCTAAAGATTCCAAACGTAACTACACCTAATAAATCTTTGAGATCAGATTCAAGGCATAGAGTCATTGAAATAAATAGAAATAGATGAGCAAAATGCTTTTATGTACATTTGAATACAATGAAACATTGAAATAAATTAAAGCAAATAAAACGTATTACAAATTGGACGAGTATTTTAACTATAAACAATTTAATTGGAATTGACACTTTAAGCTATTAAAAATAAACATTGACATTACTTTTATACGGCAAACGAACAAGCGGGTCACCTGGTGGTTAGTGATCATTGCTGCCCATGGACAACTGTAACACCAGGGGTGCAACAGAAGCGTTACCGGCCATTTAATTTATTTTATTTTCTTAATTAAATATATTTTGTTATTCCTATTTATAAATTGAAACTGCATATCATAAAACTCGCTTGTCGTTCCACTTTTTGTTGGCGATACCTGACAGGGTTCATAGTTTACCTATTATAAAACAGTGACTTTTAAATAGTAGGTAGTTATAATCGATGTACATTATGAAATGCAATAAAGGATTTGATTTGAATTGAATAGGAAAGATGCATATTATTATTCTTTCGTTGTGCTATGGGAAGATTTCCTAAAAATAGGCACGTCCAAGAAAAAAGTACCTTGCTAATCAAACATCTTTATATGGTGTAAAGGTTAAAAAGTCACGTCCGCCTTTGGACGGGGCGTCTTAGTGCGCCTTAGAAAGACCGGACAGGAGTGACGTCACTTATTTTGCATTTTTGGGCGTGATGTAAGAACATTGTTCGGGTGCTATGTCAATATAGCGTTTACAGGATTGGTCTCTAAAAAAAAGTAGCTATAATTTTTTTTGGAAATCCAATGGTAATGTTATATTTAAAAACTTATATTACTTCTAAAATTGACTTTTTCAATCAACTAGAAACTGAAGTTAACAAGTCGTAAAAGATATATAATCCTCTATTTTCCAACAAGTCAATTAAGATACTTTTTTCTTAACGTCAAAACAAACATTTTCTACGGGATTCGTATAAAATACAGGCTAATGACGCCATAGTTTCTTCGAGTCAAATAGCGTCCTTATTATCAGTTTTTCTGCAATAAAAAACTAATTTCACGTTAAAATAGATACATAGGGCGCACTATAAGTTTCCGGAACTGGCCACTTACATAAACAATATTTAAAAATTTATTGCAACATTTGAAAATAGAACTCTTTGGCTGTAGAATGCAGTTTGTTTCATCTGACTGTCTTTTGTTTTTACCTTGTGGCGCCATTTAAAAAATTGTGTGTCTACATCAACATGGATTTAACTCGGGAAAATTTTCGTAGTATGATTTTCTACGATTTTAAGTGTAATTTGACAGCTCAACAGAGCATCGCTCGGCTTGAAACAGCTTATGGCAATGAAGCACCATGCAAGACAACTGTTTATAGCTGGTTTGCAGAATTCAAGCGTAGTCGTATCAATCTCAGTGACGAATCTCGCGATGGTCGGCCGTCCACCGCTGTGACCAACAAAAACATCGATGCTGTGCGCCGTATGATTGAAACAGACAGACATGTGACCTACCATGAAATTCGCGCATCCTTAGAAATAGGCATGAGTCAAATACAATTAATCCTACACAAACATTTGGGTGTGAGAAAGCTGTGCTCGCGGTGGATCCCACACAACTTGACCGAGGCTCAAAAAACGGACCGCGTCACTTGGTGCAGTGCCATGCTTACCAGATTCAACGAAGGTGCGTCAAATTTGGTGTGGGACATAGTAACAGGTGACGAAACATGGATTTATTGCTACGATCCCAAAACAAAGCAGCAATCGAGCGTATGGGTCTTTCAAGATGAGCCGAAACCAACCAAAGTGGCGCGCGTGAAAAGTGCATCTAAGCGGATGATTGCTTCTATTTTTAATAAAACTGGATACGTGGCTACTGTTGCTTTAGAGAATCGTCGTACAGTGAATAGTGACTGGTACACGACCATTTGTTTGCCGGAAGTTATTGACGAACTCCGTTAAAGTAACTGTAAACGTCGTATCATCCTGCACCACGACAATGCTAGTTCTCACACGGCCAGACAGACAAACGACTTTTTGAAGGCGAAAAATGTAGAACTCATGAGTCATCCTGCATACAGTCCCGACCTGGCACCTTGTGACTTTTTTCTGTTCCCAAAAATTAAGAACCAATTACGCGGTCAACGATTTTCATCACCAGAAGAGGCTGTCGAGGAGTATGAAAAACACGTTTCAGAGGTCACCACAGAGGAGTGGCACAAAAGTTTTCAAAACTGGTTTCATCGAATGAAAAAGTGCATAGACGCCAAGGGAGATTATTTTGAAAAACAATAAATAAATTTTGTACCTTTAATAGTATTTTTTCATATTCATTCCGGAAACTTATAGTGCGCCCCACGTATGTTCAATGACAAGTGACATTATTTTGCGACGTTTCATTTCCTTAAGACGAAGTGGTAGCTAAAGTGGCGCCCTCATTTGAAATAAATTGTTTAAAACTAAATATGGTGATAATTTAAAATTTGATTTGTATCACTGTCTAGAAAGACGTTTAAACTATTTTATGAATAACCTTTAAATGTAATATTGGTAGTCCGTCTAGTTTTAAGACGGGTTTTTGCCACTTTGTGGCCACTTTTGGCGAAAACCCGTTTTAAAACTAGATGGACTATTAGTAATAATTTCAAAGGTTATTCATAAAATAGTTTAAAGGTCTTTCTAGACAGTGACACAAATCAAATTTTTAATTATCACCATATTTAGTTTTAAACAATTTATTTCAAATGAGGGCGCCACTTTAGCTACCACTTCGTCTTAACAGTACAAAACAATTTATTTTTGACCCAGGAAAATAGCCAATTGTGCTGTAAGGCCTTTTTACGTAAATGCTTACAAAATCAGAGACATTTATCAAAATCTACTCATTATGTACTCGTATCTTCGTATTGGACTCAAAACATGGCGTCTATCCAAATAGTTGGTCTGTGCAATAAAAGATGCCTCAAGGTTGATAGCGATCGCTCTACTTGTACCATAAAATTAGCGGCGAGTCATCATTGCCTTTTACGATTCTGCTCAAGACTACTATTTATTTTGTAAAGCTTAGCACAACCATTAACTACCTATAGCTATATGGTTATTTCAGAAAATCTGTGTGAACAATAATAATAAATAAATATATAGGGACAAATTACACTGATTGAGCTAGTCCCAAAGTAGGCTCGAGACTTGTGTTATGGGATACTATCTCAACGATAATTCTTTGGGCAAGAAAGCTCTTGAAGTCTCCTGTTGCCTCAACCAGACGCGTAGAAAAGTCTTTTTAAAAAATTATTTAAGATAATTCGTTTCTTTTTTTGGCTCTACAAAATAATTATATCTCACCAAATTGTGTATCAAAATATAGTAGTAAATTAAATAAATAAATAGGGACAAATTACACTGATTGAGCTAGCCTCAAAGTAAGTTCGAGACTAGTGTTATGAGATACTAACTCGACAATACTATATTTTATAACAAATACATATATAGATAAATATCCAAGACCCAGGACAATTTGAAAAAGGCTATTTTCCAACTTGCCCTGACCGGGGATCGAACCCGTAACCTCTGGCTGGCGGACTAGCATGGTGACCACTACGCCACGGAGGTCGCCAAAATGAGTTTCTTTCGGCGTTTCTTCTGTACAGTGCTCGTTGCAAAGGTTTCGGTAGCTTTTCTTTAAAATTTTAAAACACTACATACATACTATCACGTTTTTAACTCTAACGGGGTAAACAAAGCATTTTGGGTCTTGCGGCTCTAAGCAAATAGAGCCTAGGGTCGCAAGACAATTCGGTGTAGTTGCGTCGTTTTTCTGAGTTCCATCGACCACCTTCCGTCTCTGTAATCAGACATTCGTATACCATAAAGTACTCGTAAAGACAAATTAAACAAGTACTACTCAATTATGTTGTTTTATCACTAAGTTCTGTCGAATTACTCCCGGCTTCATATCAGAACAGCTCATTGACTCTTTTTAACCCTCATAAGATGGCGCGCTCGTTCTTCGTTTCTTGTTCGTCCCATCTCTCTCGCACTTGTAGCGTGCCAGGTACGCAGGAAAGGAACGGATATATATAGGAAGATGGACTAGGCATGAGAAAGTGGCGTGAACAATATACTTAATAAATACATAAATAATGTTTATAAATATGATGATCAGTTCTATTCGTCTCTCAAACATCGTTGCGGTTTCAGATTCACGTATCTTCGCGCTTCGGTGGTAGCTGATACCAACATTATTAATACACAACGTGAAAGGGACATACCCGTAATAAATCGAACCACTGGCTATACTTGATCACTATAGTATAATGAAATGAAATTAATAGTCAAGAAACAAAAAAAAATTCGCATGTCCATACTAAAGTTTGCTGCCGCCCGGTTAATTTGGATGAGATTGCCAATTTTTTTTGTATTTTTTACTGTTATTTTAATTTTAGTATACTATAGTGATCTAGTATAGCCCGTGATTCGATTTATTTGGGGTCTATCCCTTCCATGTTGTATAAGAATATTATTAAAACTTGATGCCTAACACTATAAATCTCGCTCGTGATTGAAAATCCAGAATTTATTTTGTACTTACGACATAATCTCGGAGTTATTTCAAATATTACAGTTCAAATAAGCCAATAATGTCTACTACATTATGTTAATTAATTAATTTAAACTCCCAAGTAATTACTACGACGTGTAAATAATATTCATCAATTTATAAAATGCCTCAGTAGGATGCCAGATCCGAGTACTTTGGATTACAAAATAAAAAGAATACAGAAGGATCATACTATAGATAGGGAAATTGTAACAAACGCATTTATTACAATAATAACAACATTAGAACATAAAGTTAAAGTTAAAACTTAATTATAATATTTCTTTTTCTCATTTGACTGTCTCCGTGGTCCAGTGATTAAGGCGTTTGCCAGGTGATATGAAAGTTGTGGGTTCTATTCCTACTGGGAAGTGTACTTTGTAAAAAGTTGTTTCTAATCTGTTTAGAATATTGAAGGCTTGAATCACCTGATTCTCCGAAAAGAAAGATGGTTCCGTGTTTCGGAAGGCACGTTTAAGCTGTGGGCGCTAGCGTTTACTCAAACCTATCCTTGGTTCTGGTCTACCCTTTGGGTTGCGGAGGTCAGATGGCAGTCGCTCTGTGTAAAAACCAGTAAGCTCGTCAAATCTCCTAGGCTTGGTAGCAGTCCCCTGATTCACCGCTGGGAATGCAACCGGGAATACACTCGTATGATGATGATTACTACTTCTTCTTATTTCAGAAGCTCAAATTTTTATTTCGTACCAGAAGTAGTCAAATATATAAAATAAATAGTAATAACCATCAACAAAAAGAAAGGTACCAGTACTTCTCCGATCAAAGAGATGAGCGAGGATTTAAATTATATAAATAGGCAACGCTGCTAATAACCCATTACTATTTTGATAACATTTCAACAATGTGCTAATAGTAGCATCAGGGTTTTGCGGCCCTGGGATCTGTCTGCCTCGTTAAGGATAAAGACGTGATAGTGTCTCCGTAGTTTTAACCGACTTCACAATTGGAGAAGGTTTTCAATGTTCACTGATTATTCAAAGACGCCTGGTTTTTGTTTCAAAGACCTACTTGTTTAGTAGTCCAATAATATTTTTATTTTCAAAATCGATTTTGTGGTTTTGGGGGTTAAATCTGTTTTTGTTTTGAAAAATTATGTATTTTTATTTTTCAACCACCGATCGCCGGATCCAGCCGAAAGAACAATTGAATTCAATTGTGCCTGTGATTTATGTGCTTGACAGGTTAATGGTCATTTTTCCAAGAACATTATTTCAAGAGACTTTATATTGAGAGTCACTTCTGCTCTCTTTTTGTTTTGTTACGGTACATAAGTAAGTGGTCTGTAGTAATTTGTAATTAACCTTTATTATGCAAATGTAGTAATTAAAGTTTTACAGTGTACTTTTCAACGCGTCCGGGTTAAAATTAAAAAAAAATATATGATTTGTTGTTTTTAATTTTATGCAATAAAAATTCTTCGAAAAATCTGAGAGTGAAGAAAAAATTAAGAATGTATCAGCTGGTACTTTTATCACAAAGATCGTAAAAGCCGATTATTCTAATCACGTTGATAAGCGATGCGACTAGCAACACATAATTTTTTTTTATTCACTGTAGGCTCATATTATCTCTTATTGAAGGTATTTTTTTAAATATTATTTTAGTGTAAAAGCTGCAAAACTCTAGCGCTCACGTAACCAGAGTTGTGAGCTCAGGTAACGTTAAAGCGCCCATGCAACTCTGGTTGCATTTTTTTATCTCGTTCTTCTCTTCGTTTTTTATCCTTTCCCTGTATTAGTTGGGTTGCCATAGGATGAAAATCGTGTAAAGGGACTACAATGCTTTACAAAAAAGTTTGAAAAAAAAAGGCGAACTTCAAAGCATTTTTTTCTAATTCCCAGCACGTAGGTTGAACCAAAATGGTGGTTATCGGCGCAGGTACAAATAATGCGCCAACGACTACCATTTTGGTTCAATTTACGTGTCGGGAATTTGTACAAAAATGCTTTAAAGTCCGTTTATAAGTTTTTTTTTTACTTATTATTATCGCATTGTACTTGGGCAGGCTATGGCAATTCAAACGGAATAGAGTCAATGTCAAAAAAAGTAAAGTTGATAATTTTCTGTAGACGCGAGTGAGTGCTACAGAAGTGCTAAAAGGGAACTATGCCGTAAGGAATTTTGTTTTTATAGCTTTTAGGTAACTACTAACGTTTCGGAACGACTACTGGAAAGATTACACCGAAAGAAACCCAGTGTAGTATTGGAAGAGTGAAGTATGATTGAGATGTGCAAAGAAGTTTAAGAAACCCTCCTTATAAAAGCCTAGAATCGTCCCACAAACGTTCATAGAAACACCGGGTTGACCAGCCCTGAGACCTTACCTTGCTCGCTATCATAAAACATGTTACAAATTGGCAACCAAAAGTATGAAGCAAGCAACCTAGGTAGCAACGTCCACTTAATACTTTGACTTATCAGCACACCTACAATTATAGCCCAAATTCCTGCCCACCAGTAATAAGGATAATTCTCCATCATTTAAAATGGAATGCGTAACCTTACGACCATTGCTAAATCGATTTCTCAAGAGCATCCCACGATGGTATCGAAACTGGGTATAACATATCAAACTACGTGAATTAGGGTTCTTTCACATGACGCTGAAATAAATAAATATATAGAAACAATTAACACTGATTGAGATAGCCCCAAAGTAAGTTCGAGACTTGTGTTATGGGATACTAACTCAACGATACTATATTTTATAACATATACATATATAGATAAACATCCAAGACCCAAGACAATTTGAAAAAGACCATTATCCAACTTGCCCTGACCTGGGATCGAACCCGGGACCTCTGGGTGACGGTCTAGCATGGTGACCATTGCGCACATGTGCTTTTGTTGTAAAAAACTAGAGTGAACGTTTTAAAACGACGTTATTTTTTAAAACACCGGCCAAGTGCGAGTCAGAATTGAGTGCGAAGGGCGCACGTAGGGCATACCACTATCTATAAAAAAACACGTTTCTTGTAAAAGAGCTGAAACTGAAATATTTTTATAATTCTGTTTTTAGTAAGTATTTGTTGTTATAGCGGCAACAGAAATACATCTTCTGTGATAATTTTAAATGTCTATAGTCCATGTTATTTAATAAATTATAAATTACATTTTTTTTTTTAACTGAAGTCAGAAGTCAAATTCCAGAAGACAAACCAGAAGGCTGCACTATTACGACAGTGTCCAAATCTCTAATCTTACGAAGAAGACCTGCAGAGCAACGCGACGGATACAAAACAACAAAGCAGTCTATTATCCTTCCAAGTATATATCACACACCAAGTATTATATCTATCCTCCCCATACTGATTTGATGCTGGTATTCAGTCGGTTCTTTCAACTCCCTCTCTCTCCCCTACTCCCTGACTGCGAATATCTCCTACACTCCTTTATCCCTATCTACGAGTCCAACTGGTTTCTCTGGAGCCATGAGAGTGGTATAACGAGGTTTGGCGTCGCCATGTTCTAGGGACTGAGGACGATATACATGCATCGGCTTCGATCTGCAAGCGTGATGACGTACTCTCCAAGGTAAACCTCATTCATAAGCTCTTGCAGCGTAACTGCTGGCTGGGCGGACTCAGAACAGAACAGAACAGATTATAAATTACATTTATTTTTGTAATTTAAGTTTTGATTTAAAAAATGTGTATTTCAATGAAAAGACATGTCAAGATTGTTTAAATTCTTTTATATACCTAAACAAATTGACTATAGCTGTCATGGGAGAGCCGGGTGTGGTGACAGACAGACGGACGGACGGATGGACGGACATCGGAGTCTTAGTAATAAGGTCCCGTTTTTACTCTTTGGGTACAGAGTCCTAAGAATGAGCTAAATGTTATTACTTAACTACTAACTTTATTAAATGGCCATCACGGGCCTATATCCAGCAGTGGACTTCCTGTGGCTTATATGTATGTACATATATTAAATATTACGTTAGTTGTGAAACTAAATCCGCTATTTTCCCACAAGTGAAATCAGATACATTTTCTAAACGTCAAAACAAACAATTTCTATGAGATTTGTATAAAATACAGGCAGATGACATCATAGTTTCTTGGAGTCAAATAGCGCTCTTATTATCAGTTTTTCTGCAATAATAAATCGAAAGTCTCTTTAAAATGATATGTTCATGGACAAGTGACATTATTTTGCGACATTTTATTTACTTATCAGTACAAAATACTTTGTTTTCGACCCAGGAAAATACCCAATTTTGACTAAAAGTTAAAATCCTTTTGAATTTCTGGTGATTTAGAAGTGTAGGAAAAAAATCGATGTATCTATTACTATCCATAGGACACCTTTATTAAATAGTTTTTCAAAGCTAAAAACCAATATTGATAAAATCTCTATTTGACCATCTAGCAAGTGTAAACTTAAAAAAAAAACAAGTCGGTTGAGGCGTTTTCGAATAATCGGTGAACATTCATAAAAAGAAATCGCGACGAACTGATAACTTCCTCCTTTTTGGAAGTCGGTTAATTAGTTCTCTGTTATTCTTATTCTTTATGGTTGAATCAGAATGAGATGAAATGTTACTTTTTCGTCTTGTTCATGATGCCTCGCAGTATTTATAAATAAACTGAAAAATAAAACTATTTAAGGGGTTGCTACTAATAGATACTGCAGATTCTTTACGAATGCGTCAATCAATATCGTTATTTCCCACTATTTACAGGTACCTATTTTAAGTTTAAAATGGACAATATCAACTTATCACTCGACGACCTCTGTGGTCTAGTGGTCACCATGCCATGCTGTCACACTGGATGTCCCAGGTTTAATCCCCGGTCAGGTCAAGATGAAAAATGATCTTTTTCAGTTTAACTTGGGTCTTGGATGTTTATCTATATATGTATTTGTTATAAAATATATTATCGTTGAGTTAGTATCCCATAACACACATATCCCAACATTTTTTTCGTATAAGTATATTATAATATCACCTTTATTTTATTTCATGTTTACGCAAGTCAGTTACGTACAGTAAATGTGAAAGTACCCTTAGTATATCAATCTAACTTACTATTCAATTAATCACGTGTTAATAATTAGGGTATTACAGTAAGCTACAATGTTATGGCATTTACGAGTAGGTGTTTGTCAAAACTATCAATCATATTTATATTTGATAAATTTATATCGCTTTATTATGTTAAACTTTTTTTATGTGTTAAGTGTAGATAAGTTAATTGTTACTTAATTCGCAATACTTGATTTAAGACTCTATTCGATACGAGTAAGTTCGCTTGGGTTCCCTAGGTACTTGCGAGCGCCGCTGTTGCGACGCACGTTGTTGCGATTTTTTTTCCACTGCCTCATAGGTTCGAAGGCTTGTGGACTCGAAGGATGTGGTCGCGAACGACGCTGTTTCGAAAAACATTTCCACATGAAAAATATTAGTACCTAAGAGTAGGTATAATGTACATTTTTATTGATTTTCTATGTGTAACACAAAATATACGACTGATCTTTATAATCAATTATCTGTTCAAGTGGTTTATGTTATGGAAATGAATCAATTACACATGAGACAGTATTAGTTAGTTCACGAGCCTTCGAACCTATGAGGCAGTGGAAAAAAAATTCACAACGGCGTGCGTAGCAATAGCGGCGCTCGCAACAACGGAGGGAATCCCTCTCCTAAAGATTTTCAAAATTGCCAATCTAGAGCAGTCTGCATCCAGCATTTTCCAGGAACGTTAGGTCGTACCACCATGTGGGTATGTCCTATGGATTTGCACACGTTTCGTGCGTTGTCTATTTTGTAAAAAAGTTAGTTATTCGCTATTCGTGCTTTTAAAAAATGTATAATTTTACAAAATTAAAAACCGACTTCACCCCCAAACTACACAACCGATTTTGATAAAATTTCCGTGGAACCAACTGGAAAGTATACCCTTTCGAACAAAAAAGAATTTTTTAAATCGGTCCAGGCGTCTTTAAATAATCGGTGAACATACATAAAAAAAATAAAGGATCGCGATGAATTGTAAGTCGGTTAAAAAAAAGAAATGACTTGTCTGTCTGTCTGTAATCAAATCTTGCAAGTTAAATTTGAACCACTTCTCGGTTTCCGATTGAGCTAAAATTTTACACTCATACGTATATCGCATGACAATGCAATATTATGTTGACATGGAGCTGATCTGATGATGGAGTTGGAAGGTGGCCATAGGAACTCTGTAATGAAACGACGCAAACCTATCGAGTTTGGGCTCGTTTGATTCGTCTTGAGGATAAAAGCTTGGTTTAAAATATATATTTTTAAATAATTACTTCTCACTTCGATAATCTAGCAAAAGTATTTTTTCCAGCCAGTTCAATCCATTATATCTACTTATGTCATTCCACAATAAAAATATGCCGATGAGATTATTCGATTTATCACCAAACGTATACAAACAAATTGCTTAAATAAATATACACAAAGAACTTCGCTTGCTTCGGAGTTAAGATGGTCTTAAAGGAGGTCTACGTTGAAAAACGGACAAATGAAAAATGATGATTTTAAAAAAATAAACATTTATTTTTTAGTAAGTAGTTTGTTTGTTTTTTGTGTGTAAGTGGCCAACCCTGGGGTCAAATTTGGTAAGGCTGCCTAAAGGTTTCTGACATAACTTAACGACTGCCATACAATGATGAAATCCGGGAACAACGGCTTATAGACGTGCCTTTCGAAGCATGGAGGAGCTTGAGAAATTTTTATGCCACTTGTGGTCACCAATCCAAGTGCGGACTACGCCCGATGTTGCTTTACTTGCGAAAGCACTAGTAACGTGCACTAGCTCTTGCCGTACCACCGAGGTCCTTTCCGCTAATTTTTATTAGTATATTATATAAAAAATATATTAGCGTTCGTAATTAGAATGAAATTAATAATTTAAATACATATTTCTCTTCCAAAAGGTCACAGATAAGTGATCCACCTTCCATATAAGTAATTCGTACATTAATTAGACGGAACTTACATACAAATATACATAAATATCATATTAATTGTGCCTGTGAGTTAATTACAAACCGATAAATTGAGTTCTCATATCATTGGATATAAGTACCTTTCGAATTTTAAACGCAAATGGTAATGGCATATGATGATACCAAATTGCGCATAAAGGTGCGTACTGACTCAGTGAATTGAGAAACTAAAGTAGAATCCGTGATGGTCACGCCACAACCACGTTTAAGACCAGGCTGAGAATGCAATGGCAATCGCTCTAAGATGACTGTTTTTGCACAGAGAACGTGCTGGTCTGTGACGGTTACAAATCCTTCCTTGAAGAAAAAATAAGGTGGTTACAAGTCGTTTTCCACTCTGTCTTTATTATACTACATATCTCCTAAGAAACAAAATGCCTAAGAAAACTCATCATCATCGGAGCGAATTCCCATTTGCATCCTCAGCGGTAACGCTTCAGAACCCAGGGTCCGCTTCCTAACCTAGGTGATTTGACTGGGGTACTGGTTATCACACAGAGTGGCTGCCGTCTGGCCCCCGCAACTCAAAGGGTAGAGAACAAATCCTTGGATAAGTTTGAGCAAAAACTAGATGTCTTTTCGGATAATCAAATGAATCAATATCCTAACCAGACTAGAAACAACTTTGTTCAGAGTATGCTTCACAATGAAATTTGAACCCACGACCACGGGGGCACTCAAATGCCTAAGAAAACAATTGGCTATTAACAATGTCTACCAATTGCACTTACTGTCTTAGTTTATATATTTGGTGTTGTAGAAATTGTATTCTACTCTGCCTTCCTCACGGTCTATACGCACCCTAAATAAGCGATCTAAATTCTTGCATTAGCAAAACACATGAATAATGAAACCTGCGGTACATTTGGATCGTGATGTTCATTGCGATGAGATAAGAAATAAGTAATTAGCTCAAATCGAGCACTAGGAATCCTAGGATGACCTTCTTTTTGTAGCTCATGAAAGAGTCATGAGGTTGGGTTGCGTTGGCTTGATGGGTTGTAAATAAAATAATTATAGTTGCTAAGACGCACGAGTTTATTTTATATAGATTAAATCATTTAGTCATAAAACATGGCATTAAATCGAGCTCAGAATATCAAGCAATCATTTCATATTAATATGGACCACTAGACTGCCTCCGTGGTCCAGTGGTCAAGGCGTTCGCCTTGTGACCCGGAGGTCATGGGTTCGATTCCCACTGGGAAGCATACTTTGTGAAAAGTTGTTTCCAGTCTGGATAGGATATTGCAGGCTTGAATCACCTGATTATCCGAAAAGAAAAATGATTCCGTGTTTCGGAAGGCACGTAAAACTGTGGGTCCCGAACGCCACCTAGCGTTTGATCATCAAACTATCCAAGGATTGTTTTCTGGTTTGCCCTTTGGGTTGTGGAGGTCAGACGGCAGTCGCTCTGTGTAAAAACTAGCAACCACGTCAAATCTCCTTGGTAAGATAGCGGACCCCGGGCTCTGAAGCGTTACTGCTGAGGAAGCAACCGGGAATACGCTCGGAAGAAGAGGAGATTACATATGACCTAAGAACTTTTGTTTTAGCTAATATTTATAAATACTTAATGTCGATTTTTCTAGTAAGAAAAGATATAAGTAAAAAAATATATATTGAAATGCAGATTAATTGGGCTATTTTTGGTAAAAAGACATTATCCAGTAGGTAGTTTTAATTCAAGAAAGCTGCATTGTGATATAATACGAGTATTTTTGAGGAAGGTGCTATTTTAATAATAATATTGAAATATAATAAGTGTCCGTAGTTATTTTTCTCAGTATCCGTGACGATAAGCAACTTAGAATTTAAATAAGTAGATACTCTTTTAACATGTATTTTTATTTTAGGTTCTTACTCCTTAATTAGCTTTAAGGTTTTATTTAAAAGGTATTATTTTAATTTTATTCCCTTGATGTGTTCTCAAACTATTTGTGCCATCGATAAATCTAGTGTTTGGAGTCCAACGATAAAGAAACTTAAAGATATATCTCATATTTAAGTATCTAAATATATATAACTCAAAGGCGACTGACTGACTGACATAGTGATCTATCAACGCACAGCCCAAACCACTGGACGGATCGGGCTGAAATTTGGCATGCAGGTAGATGTTATGACGTAGGCATCCGCTAAGAAAGGATTTTGATCAATTCTACCCCCCAGGGGATAAAATAGGGGGTCTTGGATGTTTATCTATATATGTATTTGTTATAAATTATAGTATCGTTGAGCTAGTATCCCATAACACAAGTCTCGAACTTACTTTGGGGCTAGCTATGTGTGATTTGTCCGTATTTGTTTATATATTTAATATATATATTAATCAAGGCTGCCGGCTGATCTTTTATTTTATTATATAAAGTGAACCAACAGAATATACATACAACATTCGAGCATGATACACAATCAAATCACACACGCAATCTATCTAAAAAAAATTAACTTATATAAAGAAACTTAAAGATATATCTCATATTTAAGTATCTAAATATATATAACTCAAAGGTGACTGACATAGTGATCTATCAATGCACAGCCCAAACCACTGGACGGATCGGGCTGAAATTTGGCATGCGGGTAGATGTTATGACGTAGGCATCCGCTAAGAAAGGATTTTGATCAATTCTACCCCCAAGGAGATAAAATAGGGGATGAAACTTTGTATGAAACTTTGTCAACTTTAAACCGATCGGGCTTAGACTTTGCATGCATAAAGCTTCTATGACGTAGGCATCCCCTAAGAAAGGATTTTGATAAATTACACCCTTACGCGGGCGAAGCCGCGGGCAAAAGCTGCGAGTAGTTTAATATAACTGCGTTCCCGAATACATCCTTCGATGTGCTGGTTCGGAGCCCGCCATGCTTTTCAGTGTTTTTTTTTGTTTACCCAAGGATAGCTCGAAGGTCTCACTAACGTCAATCTTCTTAGGCAACTGCAGTTTTCATAATATATGTAATTCAAATCTAAAAAGTATACTCGTACTTGATTTATTTCGGTATTCAAATTAAATCGTTGCCACTGTTATATCGTTATTACATCGTATGTGACAGTTTTGCAAAATTTTCTTACCCTTTGTTTCCTATTTTGTTAAGTAAATCAAAAAAAGATCCTGATTTGATACATGATCATGTATTCTTTTCTAAGTACCTATAAGTATAATTTTGCTTTAACCCTTTTTGGGCTTTTCTATATTAATTTTTTTTAAGTAACAGATTGAGCTAGCCCTAACGTAGTTTTTGATATTGTATTATAAGATTAACCAACCCATTCTTAATGCTCAAGTCCCATAACAATGTGACCGTTTTTAGGGTTTCGTACTCAAAGGGTAAAAACGGGATCCTATTACTAAGACTCCGCTATCCGTCGGTCCGTCTGTACGACTGTCTGTCTGTCTTTCACCGGGCTGTATATCATGAACCGTGATAGCTAGACAGTTCAAATTTTCACAAATTAAAACAGAATAAAATAAAAATTTTGATTCTATACAACAAATGTAATATTGTTGCCGTTTTTAGCTAGATATTAATAACAGCAACAGGTAGACGCTTGAAATATTTACAAAATAATACATAGTAATTAGTAAGTAAATTAGCTTCAAAAATAAGTAATTAAAATAAATATTTATATATAATGGCACGAAACCCTTCCTTAATCTACACTCCAAATAAACATCTTATCTATCTATCTAATCTATCTTACGTCTGACTCGCACTTGGCCAGTTATTCAGCTTGCCCTGGTCAGGGATTTAATCTAGAACCCCCGAGTGGCTTACTAGCCTAGCTGCCAATACGCCACGGAGGTCGTCGTTTGTAATGAGATATCTTCATGCAATAACATCAATGTCGGTACCACCTGTCGCGTCTCCTCACAGGTAAGAATGTCGGCTATTCCGTAAGTCTCTGTAAAAAACATTATTCTAAAACATTCTCGAAGAAAACGAGTTTGGTTGAGCGTTTGTAAATTTTCCACAAGTAAATGTACTGAGTGCTCTTTTGGCCAATTCTTTCGCATTAGTTATAATGAAATAAATATATAGGGACAAATCACACAAATTGAGCTAGCCCCAAAGTAAGTTCGAGACTTGTGTTATGGGATACTAATTCAACGATACTATATTTTATAACAAATACATATATAGATATTGAATCCGGAACCTCTGGGTGGTGGACTATCATGGTGACCACTACGCCACGGAGGTCGTCAAAACCTTCTGCGTCCAGCTAAAAAATACGGTAAAAAAGCTTAAAATTTCATACCTGGGTCATGTTCTACGACATCAGGCGAAACGATTTCTTTCAGCTTATATTATGTATTTGTTTAAGTTTATTTTTATTTATAAATATAATAATAACTTTATTAAGCGACAAGCTACGATAGGTGGACTTAATGCTAAAGAATTCTCTCCCTGTCAACCTTTAGGAAAAGATAAACAGATACGAAAGACATTCGTAATATTGTGATGGAACCCTTACTTATGTATATAATATACATAAGTAATATACCCGCGGCCTATTACAGGAGTTCCAAATCACGTGAGCTATGATCGTCTTATTTAAAACCTTAAGTACATTATCAGATACCCCAAGCTGTTCACTCTACTCTGAATTTATTTTAAAAGTCTAAAATGAGTATATCGATACTAGATATTATTTATTACGTAATTTAATCCCTTATTGAAATAGTCGTATTACAGAATTGTTCTTTGTAGCTGTTATGGTTTATATTATATCATTCAAATAATTGACTTCATAAAGCGAAGGAATATACGCCATTCCTGAAAAATCAGGCGGATCGATCCATATTTGTAATCAGTTAGGTCATAGGTTTGCTATAGCTTAATTATATGCGGTAATGTCGTACAAAGTACGATAAATGGGCGTTGAGAGTCTTGGATATTTGGTTAACCAATGTAATTTTATAAATTCGCTTACGCGAAACAGGTATGTAGATGTTGGTCGCGATAAAATCGCGAAGAGCTCTTATAATAATAGTATTTTCACAAGACTCTAATTATTTCGAGTAAACTCGATACATCTTGGCGATACAAAGTCAATATATCTGGTTTGCTGTGTTGCGAGGAATGAGATATTATATCGTCATGGACAGCAGGTTTCCTCTTTAGGAGAAAGATGTCACGGTTTGACACCTTTGCACTAACATGCATAAGAAAAATATATGGTTTTGGTTAATAAGTCCACTCCGGCGACAGTATATCTGTTTAATCTTTGATCAAAGAGATATACTCTCCCAACCCTTAATAGCCTCGGAAAAACCAAATTTCCCGATGAAATTTGATAATTCTTACCACTTATTAACCTTTTCGCGACTCTAATATTACTATGTAGGAAAGCAATCAAGATCTAAATGATCTTGAGCCAAACAAAACAAACAACCCTACCCGGCTATCCTAACAAAGAGTCCTAATCCTATCTGCTCTGTAATTACCAGAGCTTCCACGTAAATTCTATTCTTTTACTTATTTTCTAGTTTAACATGCTCGCAACGGTTGGCGTGTCAAGATCCTGAGAGCAAATATATTTGAGACGTTAATTTAGATTATAAGTTCTATACCTAACTTCTAACCTTCTAACCTTTCTCTGGTGAATAGATGTTTGATATACTAGTTACCATAGATCTCTATAATCTCAATAAACACATAACTATCAAATATCATAATCTGATAACCTTTAGATATTCACTATCATACATAGGACTAAATTGATCGGATCCTATATCTTTCAATTATGTAGATCTAAGGTAACAAATGAAACATATGTGACTCTCAATTAACAGCAACAATGATAATACTACATTTAACCCAACTATAGAAATTCAAGTAATCTTCGTTATATATATTATCTGTTCGATCTATCGTATATATCTTTAGCAGATTTATTAATTTAACCGTACGCAAAACCTCACTATATTCCGATAACGAACCTAATCACGAACCTACGTCTAAACTGACCTAAAAGCAGCCGCAACCGCTTGTCTAACCTAAGTCTAGTCTAATGTAAGACCTAGTGTGAACCTAGGGTCTGTTATTAGCCACCACGCTCATAACAGTTGTGTGAGAAGTTAAACGTGTGTGTGTGTAAAGCGACTTGTGTAGGATATGCAAATAAGAACTACTCTAGGGATACATTAGGATAAGGTCAACCCTCTGTAAACCTACAGGTTGACCTAGGATACCTAGGTGAAAGGAAAATGGAAGACCTGAAGCGCCCGAATGCCAGTCTCAGCACCCAGTATAAATTACCTATTCAGTACTTATCTAACGCTCCAGCGGAATTTTGGGGTTTGTGAGAAAGGTATAGATAAAAATATTTAGGAAGTCTAGAATTCTAGACCCGTCACTTCACAGTAATTTACCCGAACACAAAGCAACGAGCTCAAATCGGTGAATGAAATTTATAACACAAAATCACACACACTCGATTTTAAACTCGAAACTTGTATGTCAGGCAAAGGACGCGCAAGGACTGAACCCCTACTTCTTGCCCCGCGTTACTTTTATTAGCTTCGTCTGACCCCCGAATCTTGACGCGACGACCTACTACCGTGCAAAAAAAATATTGCATCCCGATCTCCATTTACATGCATGCAATAGCGTGTCCATCTAAAATAACTTAATATATTTACATTCACATAGAGATCTTCCGCAATCGTCATTCTATCGAATAATATGACATATTTATAATTTATTTAATTGACGAATGTAACACGATATATGAATCAACTGTATCTTGTGATTCCATGTGTACCTATAGTATATGAGTAAATAGACGCAACCTCACCCTTGTATATATTTGAATGTACAATTATAAATATGTCTATGTATAGAATTCGATTTTTCAGGAAGTATCTAAGCATTAGTACTACCCGACCTCTGTCCGTGTAATCAGCGAAAATTTAGACCAGATAAGCCGATCTAAAGATATGACAGAGTATAAACTCGCATTTACACAACACGGCGTAAATATAAACCATGTAATATTGCATAATTACATTTATTTATCACGCAAAATTTTACCAAGTCCAAACAGCTGTGCAGCTCCGCAACCATTCCATTTTTTTTTCAAACCCTCATAACGCCCTCGTTTTCGCAAACGAAAAAAAAATCTTGGGTACACATAAAACCATCTTTATAATCGTGTGATTGTTTTCTACATGTCTATGTGACCACTACAGACCCCCCCCAGACTTGTGACAATGTTTGTTTTTCAAGCATGAAGCAAGTCTCAGTTTTAATAAATCGCTATTTAACTATATGTTACAACCTATTATTAAGTTGATTCAGCATAATTATCCACTATCTAACTCACTCGCTTAAGTCTATTTTATTCATTTATAATTAATTTATATTTATAATTTTTTTTTCTAATAATGTAAACCGTACATAATAATGCTGTAATTTGATAACTTAATAAATTAATTAATTAAAGTCACTCACATCTAACCTATTTCTACAACCTATAAATCTCTTGATCTAAATTTCTAAGTATACTAAACAATCGTTAACTCATTACATAAGTTACATTAAACTTACAAAAATCATATTTAGTTTTTTTTATTTTTTTTTATTTTCACATGTTGCACCAGCTCAATTCATCGCACCTCTCTTCTGACCGTCAATATTTTATCTGTCGACAATGATTCACGTTTTCCGAACGCTAATTCATTCGACGCAAAAGCTATTGAACTATGATTGACATTGTTATAACATGATTCTATCTCTGATAAAATATCCACCCATCCTTTATTATTCTGATTACAATATGTCCTTATCAATCTTCCAAGCTCACGATTAACCCTTTCTACAGAATTGGAATTCGGACAATAAACAGAAGTATGTGTGACTCGAATACCAAGTTCTCTCAAACCATTTTCCCAAACTCTAGATGTGAACTGAGGTCCGTTATCCGTAATGATAGTTTTAATAGGTATTTCGTTATGAAATATTCTTGTGCACGCGAATACCGTCCGACCAGTAGCTTTACGGTTTGGATATAACTTAATAACTTTACTGTACACATCCTGCATTACATATATATATTGACAACAAAATTTCCCTACTGGTAAAGGTCCGTACAAATCGGCAAACACCTTTTCACCTAAATTTTCCGCCAAACTGAATTACAAGGACCAACAGTGTTTATACTACAAGGTTTAACCTTCTGACAGACGTCACAACTCTTTACCACTGTGTTAACTATCTTACTCATATTCGGAAAATAATACCTATCTTTCATAAATGCTAATATTTTATATCTACCATAATGTCCAATCTCTTCATGTATATGCGAAATCAATTCTTCCCGGAGTCGTAATGGAATGACTAATAAATTGATATCACGTTTCGGAACCAAGAAATATATTGTATTATTAATTTATTTGTAATAAAAAAAACCGTATTGTATATTGGATTCTATAATCCCGCCTTTAATACAACCTATAATCTCACTTAATAACTCGTCTTCGTTTTGCAATTTTGAAATATCTCGCAAATTTAAAATTATACTATCGTGATTTGACGCTTTAAACCAATAAATAGGTGGTTGGTTTGCTCTGATAGTATTTTCTCCCTCACATCCAGATATATGTCTGCTCAATGTGTCTGCAATTTTACTATCTATGCCAGGTACGTATTGTATAGTGTAATCAAATCGATCCAAGAACATAATCCACCTTGTTACGCGAGCTCCCAACAGAGTTCACGATTTGATGAACGTTAAGCTCTTATGATCCGTTTTAATCCTTAACACCCTGTAAATATATTTCAAACTTCCTTACCGCGTAAATAATTGCATACATTTTTATTTTTGTTCAGATACCGACCATCTTAAATGACCCGACTTATTTTTTTTTGGTAAACATATGACCCGATCCCAACAACACTTGCACAAAAAATGGCGACGTGGAATCTGGCTGCACTTAAACAACACTTGATACAAAAGCTTTCTTTATCTCTTCAAAAGTTGTCTGAGCCAATAAATTCCACTTCAAACTTGACATCGGCACGCAATAAATTGTACAACGGCTGAACAAGTGTCCCATAATTTTTTTGTAAACATCCTAAAATAATTTACAAATCCCAAGAATGCCCGCAAGTGTTTAACGTTTTTTTGGAATAGAATATTCTCGAACTGACTTCATCTTGTCGAGGTCCAACGCCATAAGTTGACAACACATGTCCCAAGAGCTTGACCTTTTTTTTCAGCGATACCACATTTTTTTTTAGGATACCGTGAAACCTGCCGTTCGCAATTTATTCAAAACCGTATCTATTTGTAGAATATGCTCGTCAAAATGGCTAACTGAATAAACTAGAACTCTAAAGTCAGGTTGGGTAACTTGTTAAGCACTAAAGTCGGAGTGTATATTATACATTCTCCAGTCTTAAATGGCAAAGAAACTAATTTACCTAACTTTTCTCTGCTTGTGCCTAAAGCGCCCGTAGCTCTAACGCTAGGAATAGGGATTTCAGCTTGCTTTCCTAACAACCTACATATTATCCGTGATCTATGTCGGCTTGACTGATTCACTTGTAACTCATTGCTGAAATATACGGAATATCCGTTCGATTTGTGAGACAAGAATTGAGAACACTCATTTACTCCCACTTCAGCATTTAAATTACATAAATCATATAACTTATGATTTCTTTGTGAATCACTAACCGTCCTTCCACACCTTTATAAGTAATTTAGCCCAAAGTCCCTGTCGCGCTCGACTGCAAGTTATTTGAAATAATCTCATTATTTCCTTGCTGTGAAGATGGTTTATCTTCTGACGCTGGCTGAAACGCTATAGCCTTAAAACCTGGCCGTTGTGTTCTCGCATATCCACGAAAAGAACCACGACCTCGGTTATAATATCCGCGAGAAATTCCTCGGAATTGTTGACTATTACGTTTCGTTGAGTTATCATACCGTATGGTATTTACTCTCAACGTTCTGTTCTGAGTTCTCATATATTGTCCTCTACTATCGTTCGAGTTATGTGTAACACTGCTAAACCCGGGTTTGGCCTCTTTTACAAGCGGCCTTTCAACATTCCTTTCTAACTGACGTAAGAACTCCATAGCACTTCGTATAGTCATGGTCTCACTTTTCGTAAAGTAAGCGATTTGTATTTCTCTAGGCATCTGCCTGAATATAGTGTTCACCCGTTCACCTTCCGTAAATGGTATAGACAACCCATAAATACTATTCAGCTGTGCAGCAAAATATTCTTCTAAGCTTTGACCTTTCTTAGAATCGTACTTCGCCGTTATAAACCTCTGCTTTAACATTTCCTGCTCACTACTTCCCCAAAATACCTGAATGAAATCATTCTCGAAATCTGTAAACGTACGCCAGCTTTCTCGGTAAATGTTCATTCTACTTTTAGCGTTACCCGTTAAGCTATCGATAGCCCACGCAAGTGCTCTGCTGTTATCACCCGATACCTTAATATAATTCTTTAAATCTCGTAAGAATTCCATCGGATTAACAGAACTTCGGCCATCGAAAGTTGGTAACTTTTGTGTTAACTTTACTATACAAGTAGAACGTTCATTGGTTTCTATTCTCTCTAAAGCCTGCGAAGGTCCCGCTACCTCGCTTGAAGATGTACTGGCTTTCTCAATATTGTCCAATCTACGCATAATCGTAGTTAATAATTCAGTTATTTGTCCCGGTGTTTCACTTCCTATATTTCCAATATTTGATTCTTCCGCCTGTGTCCTACGAGTCGAAATACGATTCGAATGCCTACCACGAACCATAGTTAAAACTTAATTAATTAAATTATTAAAGAAACTAATTATCCTATACGTAATCGCCTACGACTTTCACTACGAAACTCTACGAAATGCTACAAAGGTCTACGCACCTGACTACCTGCGCAACGACCCTATCTATTGTTTAATTGCCCGAACCACTAACAATGCTTTTGTAAACAATTCAATTTTAACGCTGCAGTTTTCTTTAAGTAAGATGGATAATTATTCTGAGACTCAATAATTTGTTGTATATTTCTACGTTGTGTATTTAAATTATATAACCCAATAAGCCTGAGTTCTTTTGAATAGTTCCGTTGTATATAAAATATACAAACAAGATACTATCCACGGTCTACGGCACCAATTCTGTGATGGAACCCTTACTTATGTATATAATATACATAAGTAATATACCCGCGGCCTATTACAGGAGTTCCAAATCACGTGAGCTATGATCGTCTTATTTAAAACCTTAAGTACATTATCAGATACCCCAAGCTGTTCACTCTACTCTGAATTTATTTTAAAAGTCTAAAATGAGTATATCGATACTAGATATTATTTATTACGTAATTTAATCCCTTATTGAAATAGTCGTATTACAGAATTGTTCTTTGTAGCTGTTATGGTTTATATCATTCAAATAATTGACTTCATAAAGCGAAGGAATATACGCCATTCCTGAAAAATCAGGCGGATCGATCCATATTTGTAATCAGTTAGGTCATAGGTTTGCTATAGCTTAATTATATGCGGTAATGTCGTACAAAGTACGATAAATGGGCGTTGAGAGTCTTGGATATTTGGTTAACCAATGTAATTTTATAAATTCGCTTACGCGAAACAGGTATGTAGATGTTGGTCGCGATAAAATCGCGAAGAGCTCTTATAATAATAGTATTTTCACAAGACTCTAATTATTTCGAGTAAACTCGATACATCTTGGCGATACAAAGTCAATATATCTGGTTTGCTGTGTTGCGAGGAATGAGATATTATATCGTCATGGACAGCAGGTTTCCTCTTTAGGAGAAAGATGTCACGGTTTGACACCTTTGCACTAACATGCATAAGAAAAATATATGGTTTTGGTTAATAAGTCCACTCCGGCGACAGTATATCTGTTTAATCTTTGATCAAAGAGATATACTCTCCCAACCCTTAATAGCCTCGGAAAAACCAAATTTCCCGATGAAATTTGATAATTCTTACCACTTATTAACCTTTTCGCGACTCTAATATTACTATGTAGGAAAGCAATCAAGATCTAAATGATCTTGAGCCAAACAAAACAAACAACCCTACCCGGCTATCCTAACAAAGAGTCCTAATCCTATCTGCTCTGTAATTACCAGAGCTTCCACGTAAATTCTATTCTTTTACTTATTTTCTAGTTTAACATGCTCGCAACGGTTGGCGTGTCAAGATCCTGAGAGCAAATATATTTGAGACGTTAATTTAGATTATAAGTTCTATACCTAACTTCTAACCTTCTAACCTTTCTCTGGTGAATAGATGTTTGATATACTAGTTACCATAGATCTCTATAATCTCAATAAACACATAACTATCAAATATCATAATCTGATAACCTTTAGATATTCACTATCATACATAGGACTAAATTGATCGGATCCTATATCTTTCAATTATGTAGATCTAAGGTAACAAATGAAACATATGTGACTCTCAATTAACAGCAACAATGATAATACTACATTTAACCCAACTATAGAAATTCAAGTAATCTTCGTTATATATATTATCTGTTCGATCTATCGTATATATCTTTAGCAGATTTATTAATTTAACCGTACGCAAAACCTCACTATATTCCGATAACGAACCTAATCACGAACCTACGTCTAAACTGACCTAAAAGCAGCCGCAACCGCTTGTCTAACCTAAGTCTAGTCTAATGTAAGACCTAGTGTGAACCTAGGGTCTGTTATTAGCCACCACGCTCATAACAGTTGTGTGAGAAGTTAAACGTGTGTGTGTGTAAAGCGACTTGTGTAGGATATGCAAATAAGAACTACTCTAGGGATACATTAGGATAAGGTCAACCCTCTGTAAACCTACAGGTTGACCTAGGATACCTAGGTGAAAGGAAAATGGAAGACCTGAAGCGCCCGAATGCCAGTCTCAGCACCCAGTATAAATTACCTATTCAGTACTTATCTAACGCTCCAGCGGAATTTTGGGGTTTGTGAGAAAGGTATAGATAAAAATATTTAGGAAGTCTAGAATTCTAGACCCGTCACTTCACAGTAATTTACCCGAACACAAAGCAACGAGCTCAAATCGGTGAATGAAATTTATAACACAAAATCACACACACTCGATTTTAAACTCGAAACTTGTATGTCAGGCAAAGGACGCGCAAGGACTGAACCCCTACTTCTTGCCCCGCGTTACTTTTATTAGCTTCGTCTGACCCCCGAATCTTGACGCGACGACCTACTACCGTGCAAAAAAAATATTGCATCCCGATCTCCATTTACATGCATGCAATAGCGTGTCCATCTAAAATAACTTAATATATTTACATTCACATAGAGATCTTCCGCAATCGTCATTCTATCGAATAATATGACATATTTATAATTTATTTAATTGACGAATGTAACACGATATATGAATCAACTGTATCTTGTGATTCCATGTGTACCTATAGTATATGAGTAAATAGACGCAACCTCACCCTTGTATATATTTGAATGTACAATTATAAATATGTCTATGTATAGAATTCGATTTTTCAGGAAGTATCTAAGCATTAGTACTACCCGACCTCTGTCCGTGTAATCAGCGAAAATTTAGACCAGATAAGCCGATCTAAAGATATGACAGAGTATAAACTCGCATTTACACAACACGGCGTAAATATAAACCATGTAATATTGCATAATTACATTTATTTATCACGCAAAATTTTACCAAGTCCAAACAGCTGTGCAGCTCCGCAACCATTCCATTTTTTTTTCAAACCCTCATAACGCCCTCGTTTTCGCAAACGAAAAAAAAATCTTGGGTACACATAAAACCATCTTTATAATCGTGTGATTGTTTTCTACATGTCTATGTGACCACTACAATATGTACCTATATGTTAGTTTATTTGTATTTAGTGTAGTTTTATGTAGTTTATTTTGGTTTTCTTTTTCATTTACTCTATGTATGAACACGCCTGTGTACCTCTGTTACATAAGCGCCTCCTCTCACAGGCTTACTGGAAGAGATCTCTTTTGAGATAAGTAGTGCCTTTGTACAACTTTTATTTGATGTATTCTCTGTTTAAATTTTACGTGTACATAAATTGGTAAAATAAGTAAATAAAATTAAATGTTGCACAAAGTCACAAAAAAAGTAGGATTGGAAGTAGTGGTCTTACATCCGAATTAGATCAAATATGCACCCATCTGTTTAAGGAATGAGAAGTATTTTATATTAAATGTAGTATCGCGAGTGGGTTGGCAAAAAAATCTTGGCCAGACTATGATTACGACAATTGTCGTTCATGGCAAGTTTTCTACAGACAATCCTATATCATCGTGTTCGTTTTTTTAATTTGATATAAGATTTGTTCATTAATCATATGGTTATAAACACTTGATTTTTTTTAAATTTAATTGTATCAATCTGGCCAGGATTCTTTCAGCCAACCCCTTCGCGACATAATATTTAACATTCTTCAATTAATATAAAATACCTCTCCATCATTAAACAGATGGGTGCAAATCTTTTCTATTACTGAGAGAGGCCTATTTCCCAGCAGGATGATATAACTGTAGATCATGGTGATAAATACACATTTATCAATATCTTATTATCATTCACATTATCATTCTTAACATTTATATAAGAATATTGCGTGTGTGATTGTGTATCATGCTCAAATGTTGTATGTATATTCTGTTGGTGTACTTTATCTAATAAAATAATAGATCAACCGGCAGCCTTGATTAATATAAAATAAAATAAAAATAAATACGGGATACTAACTCAACGATACTATATTTTATAACAAATATACATCTACAGATACTCGTAAACATCAAAAATCTAGGTCAATATGAAAAAGATAATTTTCCATCTTGACCTGACCGGGAATCAAACCCTGGACCTCCGGTGTGACAGCGACAAGCTAATGAATTACAAATATTTTGCTCATCTACATTTTGTCATATATTTTAAGGGGCTACCTGAATTTTCCGGGATCCAGTGCTGTCGCCATTTGAAATAAATCATTTGATAAGATACTGAGATATCAAAATTTTGTCTTGACCAGCTACTGAATAACCCTTCAAACTATTTTATGAACTACTGTTTACAGTTTAAAGTGTGATCGTGAAGGTTTTCTACGCACAATTGCGAAAAACGGCCACTTTTAGCGTATGTGCGTAAAAAGTTCACGTTCTCACTTTAAACTCTAAACAGTAGTTCATAAAATATTTTGAAGGGTTATTTAGTGCCTGGTGGAGACAAAATTTTAAATAAAGATTTATTTTAAATGTGGGCAGCACTGGACCCCGGAAAATTTAGGTATCCCCTTAATGTCAACATGTGATTCCTATATTACATACATTTTATATGCTATCATGTCTTGATCCCTAACGGGGGTAGACAGAGTGTTTTGGGTCTGGGGCCCAGGGTTGCAAGATCCAAAGGCCACTTTCACGTGATGGTGGAAAAAGCAATCGAAATAGTGTTTTTGTCCATTCTCTCAAACCTTTCAGTGTCTAATGACATAGGTTTAAAATTGACTAAAGTAACAAAAATACCAAATTTGCAAAATTAATAATCTATAGTTTAAAATTGACCCAAAGTTACAAAAAGACCAAAGTTGCAAAATGACCAATATATAGTTTAAGATTGACCAAAGTAACAAAACGACAAAAGTTGCAAAATTACCAATATGACCAATATAAATTTGGTGATTTTGTTTATTTCTATAAATTGTGAATTACTATTGTAATTTATTATACACAGTATAAACTAATATACGAGAGTACAATACAGGTTTGAGAGGCTTGTACATTATTTGTTGTAAAGCTTAGCAGACTAAAAATCTTATACAACTGCGCGGGAAACTATACAGAATGTAAATGCACGACGGACATAATATAAGACCAATAATACGAACAACTTTTCCTATTAAAATCATTTATTAAAAAATGCTTATTATCATGTAAATGACTATTTCATCATCATCCGAGCGTATTCCCGGTTGCATCCTCAGCAGCAACGCTTCAGAGCCCGGGGTCCGCTACCTAACCAAGGAGATTTGACGAGGTTACTGGTTTTTACACAGAGCGACTGCCGTCTGACCTCCACAACTCAAAGAGCAAACCAGGAACCAATCCTTGGATAGTTTGATGATCAAACGCTAGGTGGCGTTCGGGACCCACAGTTTTACGTGCCTTCCGAAACACGGAATCATCTTTCTTTTCGGATAATCAGGTGATTAAAGCCACCGATATCCTATCAAGACTGGAAACAACTTTTCACAAAATATGCTTCCCAGTGGGAATCGAACCCACGACCTCCGGGTCACAAGGCGAACGCCTTGACCACTGGACCACGGAGGCAGTCATGTAAATGACTATTTATCTGATCAAAATTCTTGGAAATAGTTGACTGCTAATTGTAATTGTATTATTTAGTTATATAATATAATGTATACTAAGCTTAAGTGTAAATCTGTATTGTAACTGAAACATAGCCCTTTAGGCTGGGTAGCGACCAATACTGAACTGGGTTTCTTTCGGCGTAATCTTCCCAGCAGTGGTCTTTCCGAAACGCTAGTAGTTTTTAGCTTTTACACTTAAATAATATTTAAAAAAAATGACCTTCAATAAGAGATAAATTTATCCTACATTGAATAATTTTTTTTGACACTGACTGTAAGATCATAATTTTTCGCACGCCTCTTAAGCGGAGCGTTGAGGAAGTGCACTACTGTCAACATGTCAGGGCTATTTTTATGGACTTAAACTGTCTTCATTATATTTATGTATAAGTACAGATATATGAAGAAAAACCCTTTTTAAACACAATTAATATTTGTAGATAATATTTGTCAAGCATGACGTATAATAAAAGATTTAAGAAAACTATTTGTTGATGTCAGGATGTCCGTATGGACGTACGTGCCACGATTACGCTCGACTATATGTATACATCAGCTAATAGTGATTTTTATCATCAAGAAATTCCGTAACGAAAATAAAACCTTAAACCCCCCCACTCCGTCTAAACGTTTCTCGGCAACCGGCGACCGGCACAGCGGCGCGGCGTTGAAAGCCGTGCATAGTCTAACGTCGTTTCAGTACGGCAAACTTCGGCACGGTGTTTGTGTGCGTGCGACTAGATGTATGCGTGTAGACCAGCTGCTAACTGCTCATAATAAAAATTCCTGAATAACCTACATATATTGTAATATAATAAAAATATTTTTAACGATATCAACTTCTCATTTATTCAATAAAAGAAAAAAAAAAGGTTTTCTCCTCGGTCACCACGCTCAAAAAGTGTAATTTGAATTAATATCAAAGAAAAAAATACTGCCAAAATTAAAAATTAAAAAAAAAAATATTATTTAATAAGTAGATTAAAAATGCTTTGCAATAACTTCGCGCAGTCCCCGATTGCCACACGTTTTTATGTAACATTCGTTATTTACATATTTTGTATAAGTACAAATTGTAGCCTAGGTCACCCGGACAATAATGACGAATGGATTGACATTACATTTGTGAAAATTTTACAAGTGATTTGGATGCTTCAGTAGAACAGACATACATACCCACATACATACAGATACTGCTAAAATCACCCTTCCTCTTGTCTTCGCCGTAATCGGGTAAAAAGGAGATTCTTATAGTGGATTTTTTTTCATATCCCCCCTATTTTCGACAAAATATTTGACCTCCTTATATAGTTGAAGCTACGTATAGTATTAAGTCGTGATTTGTTACCAAGTTGCTGAAACAGCGTGAGGTCAGCTAAATAATATGGAGCGTTCATCTTTAGCAGCCTCAGGGCATAGACGTTATTGACGGGTTGGCGTGAGCGCATTTGTTGATATCCTTTGCACAAAAGGATACCTTCTATAGTAATTAGAAACATTTATTTATCGGTAGGTAATGTATGTATATGTTTATATTATATATTTATGTATAATATATTAAATATGTATATGTATTTAATATGTTGTATGTTTTTAGCATACTGTTTGCGTCTATTACGCAATTTTTTTATCCCAAATATTTACTGGTAGAGAATGCTATAGCATTAAGGTGGCTCTTCCCGGCCGCTCTGTCGTCAACGCGAGCATAGATTGAAAAGCTTGTTGTTTCATCCGGGGCAATGCTAGAAAAAGAGGCAAAGCATAAAAAGAGAGATAGCTCCTGAGGGCACGGTTTACATTCTATTGAATGAAAATTTTATTATTATTAACTATCCATTGAACGAATATTCACTTTTCATTGGGTGCGGAAATTTAATAAAACTTGTGATACGTGTTTTTCAATATGCCTTACAAGTGTGTGCAATAAATGTTTTTTATTCAAACTATGCTCGCTTTGAAGATTGAGCGGTCGGGAAGCACCGTCTAAATCCGCCTTTTGTACCATTTATTATTGGTAAATAAATAAATAAATAAAATTTCGATGAGATCCTAAAATTTTTATTTTCGTATTTCGATATACCTTTATTTGGAAAAGTGGTTCAAAATGATGCACTGAATCACCCCTTAAAATATTTATACTTAGTAAAAAGGTTAAAGGTCCATTATATATCAAAAAAATCTCGTAAAATACTTAACGAGGTGTTCGTATTAAAGTAAAAGAAAAGGGGTTAGAAGCATTTAAGATGTAGTGCTGGAGAAGGATCGAAAAAAAGAGTGTGGCACTCGGGGACTGCCGCGGTAAAGCTATTGCATAGATTTTTTTTTCAACTGATGCAATTATAATAATTTATTTATTTTTTATGTATGCAGTATTTTTTTTCTTTGATATTAATTCAAGTTACACTTTTTGAAAGTGGTGACCGATAAAAATCAAATTTTATTCTTTTATTGAATAAATGAGAAGTTAATATCGTTTAAAATATTTTTATTATCTTACAATACATGTAAGTTATTAGGAATTTTTATTCTGAGCAGTTAGCAGCTAGTCTAAACTCATACGTCTAGTCGCACGCACACAAATACCATGCCGAAGTCTGGCGAACTGAAACGACGTTAGACGATGCACGGCTTTCAACGCCGCGCCGGTCGCCGGTTGCCGAGAAACGTTTAGGGGGAGTGGGGGTGGTAGGTTTTATTTTCGTTACGGAATTTCTTGATTCGGTCGCCACGCTTAAAGCCCGCGATTAAAGCTTTGCAATAGCTTAATAGTTGGAAGACAGGATTACAAATACGGAAGCACTAAACAGAGCAGGCGATAGGAGGCCATTAATATAAACTATCAGAAATATGTTGAGACACTTGGTATGGCACGAGTAATTCGTGAAGCCGAAAATAGAAGTCAAAAAAAGAAGGAAGTAGGGGAAGAACAGACACAGCTTTATAAAATAAATAAAGGAGAAAGTAGGAGTGGTGTGGTACCAAGACGTCTAAAAGCCAGGCCTTTGTCAGGGATGTTTAGGTATCGAAAATATACCTACATTAATACCATGCGCGCAGCGACCATTCTCTAGTGGTAAATTCAGTTATCTGAATCGTTTGTCTAGAGTAAAAAGAATGGAATTGGCTTACAATGGATGTCTAGCTATTTATACGAAGAGATGCCGTATTTTGACGCGAGCTAAATTGAACCATAGCACTAACCACATTGAGTAAATATTTCTTCGAATTTGTTTTTTGAGTAGGACATCTGTTCTTTAGTTCTAGTACTTATTCTGTGAAAAGGCTGGCTAATGACAGACAGGAATGAAAGAAACGCCACCGACAAATGAGTCCTCTTAAATTTAAATGAAAAAAAAAATTAAGTAATGTTAACGCATGTCATTTCAAACAACGAAACACAGTGCGAAGAGCCGATGGCCGATGAGGCAGACAGGTTCTCGAATTGCGGCCACGTACTAGCAAGTGCAGCGTATAATACTTGCTAGGTAATCTGACGACCTGAGTTGTTTAGTTTTTGTGTGTGTAAATGGCTAACACTGGTGTAAGATTTTTCAAGCTGCCTAAAGACATCTTACCTGACATAGCTTGTCTGGCATGCAATGATAACTGGGACCACCGGCTTGTATGTGCCTTCATGGAGGAGCTCGAGAAATTTGTATGCCACTGTATTATGGTCTGACCGCTTCCAATCAGCCTATATCTAGCAGTAGACTTCCTTTGGCTGATATGGTTTGGATTTGGGTCCCGAAATTCAAAATTTAAAGTTCAAAATTCATATGTTTTTTCGGTAATAAGACCTTTACAGACACGTTTAGTTACACGTCACTAAGTAATTTGCTTTAAGTTTAGAATTTATTAATCTCGAAGACAAAACTTGTTTTTATATCAGGATTAAGTATTATGCGCATATGAACAAATGCGCAATGCGCATGACCCGGGGCCTAACAATAGGGCAGGCAAAAAATTATAACAAAAGTTTTAAATACTAATAAAGTTTTTAGGTGTTGTATAAACCAACGAATTATGGACACAACAGATCTGAAAGAAACGCATTTTAGTTTAATTAATTTTTTTTTAAGTAAAATCTTATGAAGAAGATAAAAGTGCAAATGCACGATTAATGAATATTAATTTGAAATACCGTTAATATGATTTATTTAATTACTTAGGTTTATGTTTTTGCAACAAATGCATAGAATTTTTGGTAAAAACTATTTTAAAGAATAATTATGTTGTCATAACTTCATTTCGCATAATAGTGTTGTAATTGTATGATCAGTCAATTCAGATTTTTTGTTTCTATACTAAACTGACTAGTGGTTGTTGCAACACCATTGATGGAGTACCCATCAAACATACATGTTCTTACTAAATGAAACAAAAAAATGAAGGTTCAATAAGTGAATAGATACTGGTAAAAAAAATGTTGGCAATGCAGTGATTTGTTAACAGCCAAATTATAATGTTTTGGCAATTTCTTCTCCCCTTTGCAAGATCTTTGGCATGCTCGGGTGACAATTGACACGCGTATTATATTTGGAGAAGAAAAGCGGAAAAGCTTACCCCCTCTTCCGATGCAGGACAGCTGAGCTAAGCTAAGAAAAGGACCAAGAAGTTCATAAGTACTAAACGTGCTTACGTACTTTAACAATTAGACGACCTTCGTGGCGCAGCGGTCACCATGCTAATCCGCCACCCTGAGGTTCCGGGTAAGATCCCCGGTCAGGGTAACTTGAAAAATGGCCTTTTCAAATGGCGTGCAACAAAAAAGCAAAAAACACAAGTCTCGAACTTACTTTGGGGCTAGCTCAATCAGTGTTATTTGTCCCTATATATTTATTTATAACAATAGGTACTTATTTTTATTACAAGATTTTATTCAGTTTTTCACATGTCCCGTTGTTTGTCTGTCTGTCTGTATATCATATCTTGCAAGTTAAATTTGTCTTACTTCCCAGTTTCCAATTGAGCTGAAATTATGCACATTGAACATGGAGCTGATCTGACAATGGAGCTGGAAGGTGGTCATGGCATCTCTGTGATAAATTTGATAAACGGGCTCATGTTTTTTCTCCTAAGGATATAATATGGTTTGTCATAAGGACTTTGTCATAACTTTTAAATCATAATCATTGTTTCACAAAATGTTAATTGTAATAATGGTTCTGTAGCCATAATCTATGGTAATAATACTGTTTTTTTTTATAAAATTGTTTCTCATAATGGCTTTGTCATAACTCTTCTTAATCATAATAACCATAGTTTAACATAATGTATTTTGTTCATTATATTTTTGTAGACATATACATCTCCTTCTTCCTCACCATAAACCATTATAAGTAGAGTTAACCAAAAGATATTATATATATTTTTACTCTCATAATGTTTTATTCGTCCGAGCATTGTTATAATTATTAGAGATCGGATTATATACATTCGCATATTCGCATATGAATTTGCATATTTTAGCTATTCTCAGCGGTAATAGCATATTTTACCTGAGATCTAGTTATGAAGTTATGATACATATTATCGGTACATTTACAATATTTTTCACTCACCCTGCGTTTGAAACATATTGAACAATAACCCAGGTTTTCAACGTTTGTGTCAAATTGATAGTTTCATTAATGGGACGGCAGAAATTTTGCCAGAAACTATAAGTTCTAACTAACATACGAGCCAAAGTTCAAATTCTGCCCAGTTACCTCAGTGGATGTGGAGCAAACCTTTTCCACTTACAAAAATATTCTAAATGATCGTAGATACAATCTTATCACTGAAAATTTAGAAAAATATTTGATTGCTTACGTTTACAAAAATTTTGAATAATTTTAATGTTATATAATGTTACTGTTCCTATTATCGTCTATCAAAAAATAATTTACTAATTGTATGCTGAATTTGAAATAAAAAATGAATGCTTGCTTTTCTCTTTTTTTGGGCATTCCTAAAATTTATCATTTAATTTCGCATATTCTGCCAATTTTCGTGCATATTTCAAGCATTTTTCATGCATATAACAAGCTTTTCATGTTGCATACAATCCGGTCTCTAGCTATAATGCTTATCAGAATAGCTGCTAACAGCCGACTTGTTCTGACAGTCATATAGACCACCCAAGTCATTTAGTATAAGTTATGGTGCGGCGGAGGTGGCGAACAGTGGTCTTGCAGACCATACAGGTCATGTACTCGTAGTATTAGTTATATTGTGGCGGGGGTGGTCCAATACTTTTTAGATTTTTTGGCCAACTTAATGATTTCATGAATAGTTATGTTAATTTTTTTTTAATAATTACTTTTATGTTATAGTTTAGTATTTATTCACAAGTATGAATTTTAATTAGTTTTGAGTGTAGTAAGTACATAGTTAGGTGTAATTAAATTATGTTTTCTGTGTCGTAAATTGTCCTCATATTTCAAGGTTGACTGGAAGAGATCCTTATCTGGGATAAGTCCGCCTTTGTACTGTTATCTAGATCTAACCTGTATTTTTGTCCTGTGTTTATCACATCACACTAATATTATAATGGCGAAAGTTTGTTAGTGTATATGTGTGCGTATGTTTGTTACTTCTTCACGCGCAAACAGCTAGACCAATTTCGATAAAATTTGTTATGACACCCTGACACCCTAGATTAACACATAGGCTATTTTAGGCGCAGCTAGTGTACAATAAAGATTCTACAAACAAACAAACAAATACTTGGATATATTATAACAGTTCATTATCTATCAAAAATAACATCAAACATATATTTGTTGTGTCCAGTTGTTGTATTCGTAAATCTAGTTATTACAGATAATGCAAACAGTCAAACTTGGCATTAGCGTTAGATATTATATTGCGTTTAGTTACGCTCACGTTTTAATAAGCGGTAACAATGCTTATTGTTAAGTAAGTTATAAAGCTTCATCATCGTTTAAGTTTTTTTACCGACTCCAAAAAGGAGGAGTTAGTTTGTTTGTTGTTATTCGTGTGTGTAAGTGGCCAACACATGGTGTCAGATTTTTCAGGCTGCCTAAAAGCATCTAACATAGCTTTTCGACTGCCATACAATGACAACAGCCGGGATCAACGGCTTATACGTGCCTTTCGAAGCACGGAGGAGCTCGAGAAATTTAAATGTCACTTGTCAAAAAAGTCAAAATTCATTTATTTATCTTTGGATATGTGAATCACTTAACAATTGTCGATTTTTCCAAAGCCGAACATCCAAGTACGGACTAACTTTATTTATTTCTTTATTTCTTTATTACTCGCTTTCATGCACTCATACAGAAGATGGTTAGTAAGTAAGTACATGAACCCTGGCAGGGTGTTGCGAACTTATAGGATTTATTTGAGTTTATATAATAATAGTATTTATAATCAAGTACAAGAAGACAATTTTAATCAGGTACTTAATTCTTATTATTATAATTTTAGGTCAAATATCAAACCCATCTAATAAGAACATAATTGGTTTCCATTCTCACTAAACATGCCTCTCTAAGCCTTAAATAACATGGTTCTATAACAATACTACGAGTTTAGGACAATTTACACTAATAAAACATTGAAATTATTTACAAAAGCGCCCACACAAAGTCATTTTACATATTTACTTATTCTAAATACTGAAAGTTACAAAACATAGTTGATATAACAATAAAGTAACGACAGAGGGATCGCCGTGGCCACATATTGGTCAAATGTCATTTGAATTAGAAACTATACAGGAACCATTTTGACTCGACAAGGAGAAGCAACGAAGAAAATCGAATTCATGAAATGACAGGCAAGTCGGTTCTGTTGTGAATCCCGATGCATTAGCTGCGCCCCGCGGTTTTACTCGCAGAAAAAGCCTATGTGTTATGCCAGGGTGTCGGCTTTCTGCTTACAAAATTTTATCGAAATTGGTCCAGTCGTTGGCGCGTGAAGAAGTAACAAATATACACACACACTTACAAACTTTCGCCTTTATAATATTAGTGTGATTGAACAAGCGTGTGAAGGTCGCCGATTCTACTTGAACAATCCGGCGTTTGTATGTATGTTTATTCGTTCGACGATAACTCGAGTAGTTTTTTAGCATTGCAACCAATAGTATAAAATATCGACTGTCTATCGATACTATCGTGACCTCGAAAAACAGTAACAATATCGATAGGACTATCGATAGTATCGATAGTATCAATAGTATCGATAGTAAAGTAATAAATAATAATAAATAAATATATACGGACAAATCACACTGATTGAGCTAACCCCAAAGTAAGTTTAAACTTGTGTTTTGGGATACTAACTCAACGATACTATATTGTATAATAGATACACATATAGATTAACACCCAAGACCTAGGACAATTTGAAAAAGGACATTTTCCAACTTGCCCTAGCTGGGGATCGAACCCAGAACCTCCGGATTAGCAGACTAGCGTGTTGACCATTACGCCACGAGGTACTATTTGAATTAAAAACTATCGATAGTATTATGACGAATTTCGATATTATAATACTATCGATAGTAGTTTAGCTATCGATCGTTTTTCGTACAAAAAGTAGTAACACTATCGATACTATCGACCTCGAAAAACAGTAACAATATCGATAGTATCGATAGTATCGATAGTATCAATAGTATCGATAGTATCGATAGTATCGATAGTTTTTAATTTATACAATCAATAGTATTGATAGTATCGATAGTAAAGGTACTATTTGAATTAAAAACTATCGATAGTATTATGACGAATTTCGATATTATAATACTATCGATAGTAGTTTAGCTATCGATCGTTTTTCGTACAAAAAATAGTTACACTATCGATACTATCGATAGTATCGATTAAAAACTATCGATACTATCGATAGTTTTACCTTTCATCAATAGTATTGCAAACTATTGACAATCAATACTACCGATAGTCGTATCGATATTGTGACTGTTTTTCGAGGTCAACTATCGATTGTTATGCAACACTAGACTTTTAATTATAGCTTCATGAAATTTGGTAAACGTGTAGAAGTAGCCAATAGAACTTTTAACTTCAAACATGAGCTAGTATAGTACAGGGCACTTCCCGTGAACTCAGAATCTTGAAATTTGGTACGAAGCAGCGTCGTATAGCACAGATAAAGGGAAAATTGCGAAGACCGTAAATTTTTGTTACATCATATAATAAGAATATTTTTGATAAATTTAACCTTACTATACCTGTCAAAAGGCCATGGAGAGAAGTATGACGGGTATAAGGAAACAAGACAAAGTAAGAAGCAGTGCGATAAGAAATAAGACAAAAGTAGCTGATATCCTTGATCGTATAGACCAACTCAAGTGGAGATGGTCCGGCCACATGATTAGAGACAAGCAACACAAATGGAGTACAGCCATCTCAGACTGGTACCCCAGAGATGGGAAACGCAACAGAGGTCGTCCAATAACGAGGTAGACAGATGACCTCAACCTCACGGCAGGACATCACTGGAGAAGGGTAGCGCGAGACAGAAAACAATGGAAAATGCTAGAGGAGACCCATGCCAAGAGGCACACTGAATTACGCGACATTATCTAGAAAAAAAAACTATCTGTTACAGTACCAAACATTTAAAATTCAGAATAAAGGGCTTATTATTATTATACCTACAGGTTTGTACGGAACCCTCGGAGCGCTAGTCCGTCTCGCACTTTTCCAGTTTTTTACTCATTAATCAATACTCAATCATTTATTGCATCTCATTATCTAGAACGGAGACGCTTTGCTCACTTCATCAATAATAAATATGCCATTAATTCTCTATCAAGCTTGTTACACATTATTTTTACTTACCTACCTATAAGGTAATTGGAGTTCCGTGGTCAACTATCCCGGAGCTATCCAAGGTCAAGCCACTGAGGTCATCTCTGACTCACTATAGCTGTTGGCATGAGTACGCTAGACCACAAGACCTAGACCTAATGGATGCTCTTTTTGCTATTAATGTTATTGACATACATTAAGTATTTAGTTCTAAATTAGTTAAGGTGTTGCCAGCTAGTTTGAAATGAAACTAAGAATATCTATCTTAGATATTATACATCTCCTCCTTCTGATAGAGAGTTGAGTAACTAATTACGAAAAAGAGGTTTGCAAGAATCGTAGCAAGTGGAAATCTATAGTCTCTGCCTACCCCCATGGGAAGGTCTGGACGCGTTTCGTGCGTCGGCTATTTTTTGTAAACAAGAAAGTTAGTCGCGATTCGTGCGTCGTTGATTTAACTCCATAGATTAAAATAACAGTTCATTTCATTTTCAAATTGTAAAACAAATATAGAAAAAGTAAATCATTATATTATAATAATAATTGGATGCCTAAGAAGTTAATATGAAATTACTTATTACTAGTTTAATATGACGTCATGTCTTACCACTTAGTAAATCTAAGGGTTTAAATCAACGACGCAAGAATCGTGACTTATTTACTTGTTTACAAAAACTAGCCGACGCACGAAACGCGTTCAGACCCATGGGAAACAGGCGTGAAAATAAGTATGTATGTGTGTATAATTAATAATTATCTTTAAGAAGTGTGAAAACGTCCAGTGCTGCCCCCTTTTGAAAGGAAACTGAGATATCATGAAAAAATTTCGTCTTGCGTAAGCCCTTAATAACCATTTAAACTTGTTAATGCTACAATGCCACTGACTGACAGACAGACATAATGCGTCACACTAATAACTCCCTCCTTTTTTTCGGGGGTTAGTAAAAAGAAATGCAACAAAAAGTATGAAATCAAGTTCTTAAATAAAACACGTCATGCAAAAGATATCAACGAACCACAAGCCGGGCTAAGGCTGATTTCAGAGGCATGCGTTTGAACCGTGCCGTGCAGACGCACGCGCTTGTATTTACACTAGATAGTAACCACGTTTCATAGTAATACAGTTTAGACGCGCCGTTCGTGAAAAACGCGAACGAAACGCACGCTACTAAAACTCGTTTCCGTTTCACAGTGGGCCGCAGGTCAAGCGCGCGCTTTAAAACGCACTGGTCAACGGCGCGTCTTGCCAGCGCCACTCTGAAATCAGCTTAACAAAATATGCGATGCCTTTAGACTTCAAAATCAGACTCCAGTTTTGGCCACTTACACACCAAAAAGAAAAAACCGAATTGGAATTTCCGGTATCAGAATAGAAAAGTTCACACCCGTCCGTTTAAAGTTCCTACTTAAAATTCTTCGTACTCTAAAACGGTAAGTTGACGGGATGACATTTGCAGTCGTGAATGTGCAGACGACAGACAGACAAACTATTTTTATATCGTCACGACTTGAAAGGACATTATTTGCGGTTTTAACAAGGATATGGTTCAGTTATTGGGTTTTAACGTTTGTTTTAGTCGTGGGTTTTATTCTATCAATATTTTTAAGGGTTTTGTACCTAAAGTACCTAAAGACGACCTCCGTGGCGTAGTGGTCATCATTCTATTCCGCCACCCAGAGGTCCTGGGTTCGATCCCCTGTCAGGGCAAGTTGGAAAATGGACGTTTTCAAATTGTCCTGGGTCTTGGATGTTTATCTATATATGTATTAGTTTTAAAATATAGTATCTTTAAGTTAGTATCCCATAACACAAGTCTCGAACTTACTTTGGGGCTAGCTCAATCAGTGAAATTTGTCCCTATATATTAAATTAAATAAAATGAGATAAAGGGTAAAAAACTGGACCCTAAGACTCCGCTGTCCGTCCGTCCGTCCGTCAGGCTGTATCTTATGAACCGTGATAGCTACACATTTGAAATTTTTACAGATGATGTATTTCTGTTGCTTCTATAACAACAAATAAAATAAATACTAAGGGGGCTCTAATACAACAAACGTGATTTTCTTGCCGTTTTTGCTCGATATTAATGACGGCAACAGACGCTTGAAATATTCACAAAACTTCACCCCCAAACTACACAACCAATTTTGTTAAAATTTCCATGGTACCACTTAGAAAGTATACCCTTTCAAACAAAAAAAGAAGTGTTTAAATCGGATAAGCCGTCTTAGAATAATCGGTGAACATACATAAAAAAATAAATAAAGGATCGCGGCGAATTGATAACCTCCTCCTCTTTTGGGAGTCGGTTAAAAATAAAATAAATATTACAGGGGTGCTCCCATACAACAAACGTAATTTTTATAGATAATGGTACGGAACACTTCGTGCGGCAACTTGCACTTGGCTGGTTTTTTATTTTTATCAGCTTATGTCAGTTTAGAGAGAGGAAAAGGAAGATCAAGGTAATTTATGGATAAACTTAAAGAAAAGACAATAGTCGGTGCAGGGAGGTCAAGAATTTAGCCGAAATAGGGAGACATTGAAAATACTTCACCGTCAAGAACCTAGGTCTTTTAATGATGATGATAATGTCATTCATAATTATGACATAACAATGTACTCTTAGTCCACGTATCTATTTTTAATATCAGTATAATTTTAAGTTGACGTGTTTGGAGAAAATGCTGCAGTACAGTTTGTTACAGCTTCTTCTGTACTTGCGCTTAGGAGGCGGCAGTAAACTAACTTGCAAGTAAATGATCTGACGTCAACAACTATTATGAAATCGAAAGAAAAATTGTTAATTATCAAGTGATACAAATATCCGAAGAAAAATAAATAATTTATGACTTTTGACTTTTGACTTTTGTCAGTTTACTCGTGGACTGAGAATACCTTCCTCAATAAGTGTGGATTTATGTGCATAATTAATACACAGTTAAATTATAATTTTTAACATAACCCCTTTATTCATAAAAAAATACAAATGATTGCTAAACCTGTTTTAGTTAAAGTATGTTTTGTCTCGCTTTTGCCAAGTTAAATATTAAAAGGAGTGAAAGGGACAAAACATATTTTAGCTAAAATAGATTTAGCAAACGTTTGTAATTTTGGGTTACTATTTGTCATATCAGCTTTAGACCACCGACTTATAGACGACCTCTGTGGTGAAATGGTCGCGCTATGGCATGACGCTAGTCCGCCAATCCGAAGGTTCTGGGTTCGATCTCCAGCCAGGGTAAGTTGGAAAATGACCCTTTTCAAACTATCCTGAGTCTTGGGTGTTTATCCATGTATTTATTTATCATAAAATATAATACTGTTAGGTTAGTATCCCATAACACAAGTTTAAGCTTACTTTGGAGCTAGCTCAATCTGTGTGATTTGTCCCTATATATTTATTTATTTATTATCTTTATTCCTGCCATCTGCCCTTTTATTGTTTATTATACGGCGTATTACAGAAGTACAATTACGAAAACAATTTAAGGGTCAATAAAACTAAATATTAATGAACTCCTTAAATAAAACGCATTATCATATTGATTGATGCGTGTTCTAAGGTGTGAGGTACAAAATAAAAGTAATCCAGAAGAACATGACTTCTAAAATATAAAGCGAAGCGTACTCTTCTAAATTTTGATAAACTTTTATGCCGCAGTTGAGATCTATTAAGCTATTATTGCCTTGTCAGCACAAGAAGTCAGATAAAGAGTATTCTCTTTAGGGTTACGTACCTAAAGGGTAGAAACGGGCTCCGCTGTCCGTCTGTCCGTTTGTCCGTCTGACAGTCCGTCTGTCTGTCTGTCACCAAGCTGTATCTCATGAACCGTGATAGATGGACAGTTGAAATTTTCACAGATGATGTACCTATTTATGTTGCCCCTATAACAATAAATACTAAAAAGAGAATGAAAAAAAATTTTCATCTATGCAACAAACTTGATGTTTTTATAAATAAATGCATGGAACCCTTAAATGGGTGAGTCCAACTCGCAATTGACCAGTTATTTTGTATAATTACCTATGTAAGAGACACGGTCAGACACATGTGTGTTATAAGTATTTTTTTTTTTTTTATTTATTTCAACAAACTTAAATCTATCATTACAGTTATAACCAATACGATAGAAAAGCAATCAATTATTGTAACACATTATATACATTATATTATTATGCTTTTTAAGGTGCCTAAAAGTATGGAAAATAGCTTAAAACTGCTGCCATCTAATAAAATTACGTAAGGTTTGAGCTCTGTTGATTATACAGAATGAAGCTCTATATGCTTTATAGATCAATTTTAATGTTTTTTTTTTTTTCAAATTTTAATTTTTATTGCTTATGGCAACCATGTCGGCCGGCTTTTAATAATCAAGTGTGTTTCATCTTTATTTTATCTTTTTTTAAGTGTTAAAGTGTCGATATAGCCGTTGGCGAAAATTTGCATCAAGTGCAGAGGCTAACGAATGGAAAAGGGGGCACCGCGTTCACATAAGGTTAATCGGTTACATCTCTAGGTTTTTATTTAAACGTGTGTTTATTGATTACAATTCCACAGAGATAACTTATTTGATAGATAGAATATTGACTCATTTATTTGTTGCTATAACACATATAAGAAAAAATAAACAGTGGTGCTCCGGGAGTGCCGACAGAAGTGAAGATTTGGTGTCGGTTATGGTAACAGTGTCGCGATTTCAATGATTTTTTCTTATCTGAAATAATGCTTTTAGTGCATGCCCAACGCGCCTTAAGAAGTTTCACTTTAAAATAACTGGGTAAGTGCGAGTTGAACCCGTGTAGAGAGAGTTCCGTACAATACCAAAGATTTTCCGTGATTGAAAGTATTATATTGAGTTTACTACTTTATTTTCAATTGATAAAATTCTTACATTATTTTTCCTGTAATCTACAAGTAATAAACTAAATGATGTATTTTTTTTGGAAATCCGTAGTTTCGGAGATCAGGGGGGGAATGGTAAATTTTTATTTTCTTTAACGAATACAAAGGGTAGACCAGACCCAATCTTTGGATAAGTTCCATGAGCAAACGCTAGATGGTGTTCGGGACCCACAGTTTGTATGTGCCTTCCGAAACACGGATTCATCGGATAATCAGGGGATTCAAACCTGCAGTATCCTAACCAGACCGGAAACAACTTTTCGCAAAGTATGCTTCCCAGTGAGATTCAAATTCACGATCTCCGGAACTCAAGGCGAATGCCTTAAATATTAATCCGTTGTTCCATGCTAAAGATAGCTTGAAAAATTTGGATACCAGAGTTAGCCACTTAGACAAAACAAACTAAGGAAAGCCCAAGAAACAGAATCCGAGAAAGATCCTAGCATCATCAGAAAAAACTTTGAAAAGAGCTCTGTAGCCTGGCAGGAGTGCGGATTACTAGCGCTTACAAGTAAAGCGACATCGAGCTTGGTCTGCACTTGGATGGGTGTCACAAGTGGCATAAAAATTTATCGAGCTCTTCCGTGCTTCGGAAGGCTGATATAAGCCGTTGGTCTCGGCTTTCATCATTGTATGGCAGGCGTCAAGCCATGTCAGATGCCTTTAGGCAGCCCGAAAAATCTGACATCAGTATTGGCCACTTACACACATGAAAAATAACTAAAAGTTGTTCACTGAATATACCATGTTTAATAGTCACTATTCTACACACAACTAAGTTATCTGTGACAGTTCAATATCACACACCTGTAACTAGGTAGGTATTTATTAAGTTATTTATGTAAGGTTTGCAAATCATAATGTTATTTATTACAAAACACGCAAGGAATTAATACTCTCAATTAAATAACTTCACGATCGCTAGAAATACCACATGCGCAATTTTTATTTGGAAGAGAGTTAAAATCAAGGTGAAGTTCTTGTAGAAATTAAAATGATGAAGTAATAAACATATATTAAATATAAAAGGTCTTTATTATTCTTTTGCTTACAAAATAATAACACTATGCGTATAAAAATACTTAGCAATGATATTTTTTTTATTTCTGTTTCATTTTATTACTGAGTTCCATCGACCACCTTTTGTCTTCGTGATCAGACCCTAGGCATCGTTAACTATAAAGTGCTCGTCAAGACAAATCAAACGAGTCCTAATCAAAGAGGTTATGTTGTTTTATAACTGAGTTCCATCGAAAATCTCTCGGCTCCATCATCAGAACAACTCATTGACTCCAAAATATTATACTGCCCGACTTACACAAGTACGCAAAATTTCAGCTCAATCGGTTGAGAATAACTGGTTGCAAAATTGAGTTGCAAGATTTGAAATAAATAAACATACATCCTCAGACATACATACCTACATACAAGATTCATTGGAAGTTAAATAAAAGCTCACCATTAAACACACCAGTTAATTTAATACTATACATAAATAAATAAATAAAAATATATAGGGACAAATTACACTGATTGAGCTAGCCCTAAAGTACGAGACTTGTGTTATGGGACACTTTATTTATATTTATATATAGATAAACATCCAAGACCCAGGATAATTTGAAAAAGGTCATTTTCCAAATTGCCCTGACCGGGGATCGAACCCGGAACCTCTGGGTGGCGGACTGGCATGATGACCACTACTACTACGTTCAGGTAGTGTAACTGGAATGTCAAGCTTATATTATATTATACGACCATACAATATAAACATCATCATGTATATATGTTTTTCGTGTGTGGTCAACAATGTTGTCAGTTTTTTAGAGGAATTAGGGTAGCTATCAAGTAAAACGATTTCATTATCATCATAATTTCAGTCGCATAACGTCCACTGCAGGACATACTCCTCTCCCAAGGATTTCCAAAATGACCGATCAAGAGCATGCTGCATCCAGTTCTTTTCAGTGACCTTAGTCAGGTCGTCAGACTACCTTGTAGGTGGGTGTCCTACGCTTCGCTTACCAGTACGTGGTCGCCATTCGAGAACCTTTTTGCCCCATCGGAATATTTGAAACTGGATAATTAAATGTATATTCGGCAAGCTTATAATTCGCACAACATTGAAAAGTGACATGGAGGAAAAAGAAGTCAACCCGGGTTGTCATGTTGCCATGCAAAACAAACATAGATACAACATAACGAAAATAATATGAGTGCGTTCTTACTTTTTAACACAGTTTTTTTTACCAGCTATCTAAAGGCATCTGTCATAGCTTGACAACTGTACGCTGGGTAGAAGACTTGGATCCCAGTAGATGGTATAAAGTAGTTGTGCAGAGGACGCTACTGCTCTGTTACTTTCACCTCTTTTAGTCGCCTCTTACGACACCCGTGGGAGAGAAAAGTGGTGGTGAACAATTGTATTCTACTCTGCCCTCATAACACGGTAAAACACGGTATATAAATATATTATTTCTATAGATACTAAATGCTTAATAAAATATCAGCTATTCGTTTTGTCTATAGAGCGCTTACTGTCTTAGCTTGCGCAATAATTGTGTGTTCGGTAATAATATCATGACTACTTGTCATCCCTATCCAAAGTCCAAGTAAGAAAAGGCGCACAATGTCGGAGTCTTAAAACGTAAGTAAGCAAAATGCACATTCAACTTTGTATTCACAACATCGTTAAAGTAATTAAATAACAAGAGCAGCGAATATTATAATTTCATAAAAACAACATGACATACATGTGCAAATTGCTAATTAAAGTTATTTAATTACGCTGATCCTAAAATTGAATGTTTATTATTCTTATAGTTGCAATAAAAAAGTGCTAAAATTTTGATAACATAACTATAAAATTTATAGTTCAATAAAATAAAACCCACAAAAAAAAACTCGTTCAAATGCATTTGATTACTACTTTATAGTAGTAGGTTTTGTTGTATCAGCTGCAGTTTTTTCTCTTCTTTTACTTTTCTCTCTAATATATATATTTTTGGGTTGTCTTACCTCGTGAAATTGTTTCCACGTTGATTTTTAATTGATGAAATTATCATTTGATCTTATACTGTCTCTAGACAAAAAGGAACCTATCAACAATTAAGCAAACATAGCATTGTTTTAATCAACATCTTTATCCCCAGGTCTTTTTGCGAATTGACCATTCTGCGCATAACCCTAAAGTGCACAATGGTAATGCACCGGCACTTATAGAAGTCATAAAAACATTTCAAAACAACATTCTCACGATGACTCGCTTGTAAATTATATCGTGCAGCTAAACCAATAGTATTTTACCGGTTCATATTTTAACGCGTTCAATTACCAGGATTTTTTCTGGTTTAGAATGTACGTATAACTTGTTCGTTTGACATTTTTTAACGACTTAATAAAAAGTATAAGGTTCTCTTTACATCGGTATCTTTTTTTTTACGTATGTTCGACGATTGCTCGAAGACGCCTTGACTGATTTGGAAATTTCTTTTTTTTGCTTGACAAAATATTCTTACTTTTCAGGTGTTAACATAGAAATTTTATCAAAATTGGTTGTGTAGTTTTGTTTTTAATCTAAAATAACTGGATAATATATTTTTCTCAAACTTGCTCGAAAATGTAGGCATTATTGTAGTGAAAAGAAGACACGAAGTTTGTAATTCTTGGCTCGTGCATTACTTTGCTGGACTAGGCCAGAAAAGTAGTATGAAAATTCATTCCTGGCCGCTGCTCAAAACAAAAAGACGAATAAAGTGTATTATATTCAGAATAACAAGACAGTGACATTGAAGTTTCAGATGACAACTTTGTTTTTACATTTAGCAAAGACATTAAGCGTTTAATTCCATAACTTGCCATACAACCAATTGCTACCACATAAAAAAAAATGCACTCTTCGAGCATTATTTATTGTTATTTATATTCTAATGACCACAATTTTATTAAAATAATTTTGTTATAAAATCACACGAAAATATGCTTAATTATCGTTGCGATAGAAAAAAATCTACGGTATTACATTTTTTGCGTAAAATATGTCCGGGCCGCATGGGCTATGTTTCCTTTGCACTAAAAAACGCGGGAAAGCAGTTCCTTTTCTTTCAAAGTACGAAGATACTCTATGCAGTAAACATTAATTGCTTTCGGTAAATATTTGCATATTTCTGTTTATTTCTTTAATGATTTCCTCACATTCATTGAGAAAAGCACTATACATGCCTCGGCGGGAATGGCATTACCGGACTCGTAATTATTGTCAAATAACATGTATTTTTGAAAAGTACTCGTCCATCAACGCCATATTTCCCGGCTTCTGCAGTAATGTTATTCTGTGCCTGTCACTGGTAGTATTAAAGTCGGTTTTTTGTTTTGGAAAAAATATCTGCGGAACTTGTTACCAATAAAAGTGATTGAAGAGTAAAATTCAGGTTTAAATTTCTTTATTTTTTCTAATTTAGAGCAAGTTCATTGCTCTGAAAATTGGATTCGTGGTTGAAAGTTACCCTGAATGTATAGTATAATACTAAGGGCTTTAACAGACGAGCAACCATTCGCAACCATCGCCGACCTGTGTCAGTGTGTCACTCCTGTCACTCCTGTCAAGAATTATCACGCGACAATCGTCGAATGTCACCGAGAGTTGCCGTCGGTATCCGACAGATGTCGTGGCCATATTGTCGCTCGTCTGTATACTGTTCAAAACCAAGCAGGTTATCATTTGATAGGAAACGGAGACATAATTTAAAATTTGGCCTTGATCAGACCCTAGATAACCCTTTGAACTATTTTATGAACTACTGTTTACAGTTTAAAGTGAGAACGTGAAGCTTTTCTACGCACATACGTCAAAAGTGGCCGTTTTTCGCAATTGTGCGTAGAAAAGCTTCACGTTCTCACTTTAAACTGTAAACAGTAGTTCATAAAATAGCTTAAAGGGTTAACTAGGGTCTGATCAAGGCCAAATTTTAAATGATATCTCCGTTTCCTTTCAAATGACTTATTTCAAATGGGGGCAGCACTGGACCCCGGAAAAATTCAGGTAGCCCCTTAACATGATTCGCATTTTGGCCCATTCCCTCGATCGATACAAGTGTAGCTAATAAATATTTTATAATGTGACTCATAGCAATTAATTACACCTGTTAATTAAACGATTAATGGAGCAATAACCTTGCTCAATTATATTTTTGATTACAATTTATGACTAAACAATTATAAATTTTGCAAAATATGTTGGAGAGTGGTTCATAAATCAATCAATAAAAAAATGAAGATAGATTGACGAACTACGTAAGTAAGTAACTGAACTGTCATCATTTCTGCCGCATAACGTCCACTGCTGGACATAGGCCTCTCCCAAGGATTTCCAAAACGACCGATCAAGAGCGGCCTGCATCCAGCGCTTTCCAGCGACCTTGGTCAGATCGTCTGACCACCTTGTGGCTTGGTGTCCTACGCTTCGCTTGCGAGTACGCGGTCGCCATTCGAGAACCTTTTTGCCCCATCGGTTCTTCGTGCTATGTGTCCCGCCCACTGCCACTTCAATGAACTAATCCGCTGGGCTATGTCAGTGACATTTGTTCTTCTACGAATTTCCTCATTTCCGATTCGATCACGTAGAGAAACACCGAGCATTGCCCTCTCCATAGCGCGCTGAGCGACCTTGAACCTTCTTATGAGACCCATAGTAAGGGACCACGTTTTAGATCCATAAGTCATCACTGGTAACACACAACTGAAATGTATATTTTTTTCAAAACTAAAAACCGATTTCACCTCCAAACTAGAGAGGCGATTTCGATAAAATTTGTATGGGACCACCTGACTAATATTACCTCGCGCTGGCCCTCACGGCGTAGAGGAGCGTCCCCTGGCTGGCGGATAGGAGAACGGTTGGTAATACAGCCTAGCTACGTTAACCGGCTAAGTCCGATGGACTCGGTGACCAACGACGGGTGTGGTGTGACATTTCAGGGGTTGTGCAGCGGATTAACAGCCCTCCCACAGAAAAAAAAAGACATTATTATGAAACCAACCTCACAATTTTACCCTTTTAAACACAAAAGGAATTTTTCAAATCGGTTTAGGCGTCTTCGAATAATCGGCGAACATGTGTACTTAAAAAAAGATCCTCTTTTTTTGGAAATCTGTTAAAATGAAGATAGGACTTTGCGGGCCACATAATAATATGGCAAACCAAATTATTTCTCTTTGAAACAGATATAGATATATTAAAAGGCATTTCACATTTGGTTAGCTGACTCGCTCGCACAATCAAACATTTTTAAATATTATTAAAAAATGTGACTCATTTTTAGAAAAGTGTTTCATTAACTGTCAATAAAATTATATGTTAGATATTGTAGACATGTTTTTTTATTGTTTATGTGCGTGTGTACCGAGGATCTGGTCATCAAAAATTTAAAATTTTGATGACCTAATTTTCCATGTAGTCAATGTCAACACAATATACAAACATGTCTAAAATATCCACAATATAATTATATTGAATGTTAATGAAACATTTTTTTTACAAATGAGAAACATTATTTAATTATCTTTAATAATGTTTCATTGTGCGAGCGAGACAGCCAACCAAATGTGAAATGCCTCTTAAAACGTCTTTTTCCCTAACGGGGAAGACATAAACCAGGAGGGTAACTCCATAAAATAATACGATAGTGGTCCGATAGTGACATTCTGTTTCTACATCAAACCAAGTTAGATTTTTTTTGTTTGTAATAACTTTAGTATACCAAAGTGCAATATAAAGAATATGAAAAGATGTAGCAATCCTTCGGATGATGAGGACATGTAATATAGTTAGCAATAATGTTACACGCCTGTCAATCTCATTTCATTGTTTTATTAGGTTGCTAATCCAGGTCGCATAGGTGGTTTGAGTTAATTCAATGTAAATGATGACTGAGACAGTGGTAAGAAAAGTAATAACGTATTGTATATACAATGTCCTTTTTGATTAAGTACAAATATTTTAAGAGGTGATTCAGTCCATCATTTTGAACAACTTTTACCAATAAATAAATAACGAATTAAGAAAAATTTTTTTGTATTTTTCATAGTAACGATATCACGTGACTACTTCGATTTGTATGAAAACCTAAATATTTTTTTCGTATTTCGATATACATTTATTGGGCAAAGTTGTTCAAAATGATGGACTGAATAACCCCTTAAAATATTTGTACTTAATTAAAAAGGACATTTTATATATATATTTATTAAAAAAAGAGAAGCTTTTACCTAATGACCTAATCAGTTGAAAGTGCTCCTCAAGACGAATCAATCCCAAACTCGGTGGAGTTATATTGTTTTATCACAAAGATTTCAAGGCCACCTTCCAGTTCCATCATCAGATCAGCTCCATGATCATAATATTGCATTGTCACGAAATATGCGTATGGGTGAAAAAAATTAGCTCAATATACAAAAACGCTTTTACGTAGTGTAGTCGGAAAAGACCGACTAGTTTCGATTGGTTTAGATGATCATCATCAGGGCGAGTGTTCGAAGGGGGGAATGGCGATCCGACTAGAAACTAGAAAACTAATACAATAATAACTAAATAAAACACAGCCTAAATTTAAAACAAACTAAACAAAAAATAAAATGATTGAGGCCAAGTCGCTACTTTCACAAGGCAAAGTTATCAAAACGCTGGCGGCATTTCCGCGTTGGATAGCAATACTTAAACGCTATCCAAAATGCGTGCGGGCTCTTGGGTCCCCCGAGACATTGATAAAGCGTGCGGAAATTTCCTTAAAAATTGGACGAGACATTAATTTTATAATTATTTTACGTTTATGTATTAACGGTTAGATGTTTCCGTTAAATATACAAATTATGGCATATAGTGCTACGCACGATTAACTGCGATTGGTTAATAACTATCATTACATACAATGTTCATTGCAGGTATTATAATAATATAATATGTTACGGAATAGATAACTTCTAATATAATTTTCAAAATTAAAAACTGACTTCATCCACAAACTACGATTTTGATAAAAAATTTATGGGACCACCTAATAAATAAACCCTTTCAACCAAAAAAAAAATGTCCAGGCGTTTTTGAATACATAAATAAATACGTATATAGGGACAAATAACACTGGTTGAGTTAGCCCCAAAGTAAGTTCGAGATTTGTGTTATGGGATACTAACTCAACGATACTATATTTTATAACAAATACATATATATATAAACATCCAAGACCCAGGACAATATGAAAAAGGCCATTTTCAAACTTGCCCTGACCGGGGATCGAACCCGGGACCTCTGGGTGGCGGACTAGCATGGTGACCACTACGCCACGGAGGTTGTATAATAATATACAATAATCAACGAACATACATAAAAAAGATCGTGACGAAATGATAACCTCTTCGTTTTTTTAAAGTCGGTTAAAAATAGATATACTTAACCTATTTTAAAGATAAGATTCCATTAAACTGAACAACTTTTTATCGAAATATACAAAAATATACTATTATATGAACTTGGATCAGCCGATTGGATGAACGACAACCTCCGTGGCGGACCACTACGCCACGGAGGTTGTCGTTCATCCATGCTAGTCCACCACCCAGAGGTTACGGGTTCGATCCCCGGTCAGGGCAAGTTGGAAAATGGCCTTGTCTGAGATGTTTGGAGTTAGTATCCCATCATAAAACAAGGCTCAAATGTAATTTGTTCCTATATATTCATTATTATTATTATTGATTGATTGATCAACGTGTAGGGGATTCCAAAAATTATTTTCGATATAAATTTTGTTTTTATTGCACGCCGCATAAGCGGAGCGTTGAGGTAGTGCTTAACCCTCAACACGTCAGGGACAACCATTTTTATTTTTATTTTGGTACGAGTGCATTTTCAAAACCAAACAAAAAATAGGCCTATCGAATTCTCAATACAAATAAACCATCGCTTATGAAACCGACCTCCCGCAAAACAAGAAGATCCGATCCAACTCATGACCGTGGTACATTTTCAGCACATTCTATGACAGACTAAGCCAGTATATATATTAGAGATGAGCCGCAGATGCATCACAGTTCAACTCCCGGTTCATTCGGAGCAACACGCTTTATTAAAATAATATAAAATGAAATTGGTGAGTGAGGGCTAATAACATTATTATTATAATATACATCATCATCGGGCTTTAAAATTAGCTGTTTTTAAATTTCGATTAAAAATATTTGAGGGTTGTACAAATCGAGGCAACATGCTTTTATTAAAAAAAAAACATTATTTAGTGAGTATCGTAAAGATTTTATTATTATTATAAAAAGCATTATAAATTTTTCTAAATATATTATTACTATTTTATTTTGATAAATATATAAGGACCTTTTGGGGTTGTAAACATCTATATAATACAAAATCATATTTTTTAGTTTGAAGGGTTGAGAATTGTATTATTTTAAAATAAGCAATCAATGCATTCTGGAATAAATTGCTTTGAATTCAATTTTTAATATGAATAATTCAAAGTCGGTAAATTTTAATTTAAAGAATAACACTTATATAATTCCCATTAATTATTGTCCACTTATAAAAGGGTGTTAATTAGTACTTTTTATTTAAATTTTTTTTTATTTTAATATTATAGCATATAAAAATAACCCTTAGTAAATTCAAATTTAACTTTTTAATTGATTTCTTCATTGATTCAATATCGAAATATAGTATTTACGTACCAATTCATACGAGCAAAATTATTCTGAATTCCGGTTTGATACTCAACTTTATATTTACATGACAAATCTTATGTTATTATAATAAATCTTTCATAGGAAATTGTTTTCCAAAGACTGCCAACTCAATTTAATTCTAGATACCTATTTTGAAACTAATGACTAACATGTGTCATCACACAAATATAAATTATATACTTACTCGTAAGTCTTACTGTAATTGGATATCAAGAATAAATGATGAAATGAAATCATTCGTGAATTTCACGAAAGGTATTTTATTGTTGATATCTGTAATAATAACTTTGTATTCGTAATTTTGTTTTTATTTTTTATAATAATAATTACATTGTTTTGTAATTCACTTACTTAAAATCAAATCATTTTTTTAATTTATGTATTGGTTTACCCTACAATTCTTAAAAGTAATGATTTAACATAATTTGCATGTAATACCATTAAAAAATAATAGTTTTTTTATTAAATCGTCATACATTTTCTAACTTATTTCTAATATTATTGTTACGAGTATCTTTAACCACTATTTATCTTTTCTTCCAGTTTGTGGTAGCCGCTATCCTCGGTGCCTGCTTGGCAGACCGACTTGACAACAAGTACCTCCCTCCTAGAGGTAACGATGGAGCTGGTTACAACAGCGGCGGCTTTGGTGGCGCCCCGAGCGCTGGAGGCGCCTTTGGAGGCGCCGGTGGAGGCGCCTTTGGAGGCGCCGGTGGAGGCTTTGGCGCTGGAAGAGGCCAGGGCTCAGCCTTCGGTTCTGCTGCTGGCTTCGGAGGCGGCCAAGCAGGAGGCTACAGCCAAGGAGCACAATACTCAGGCAACGCTTACAACGCTGGTGCTCAGAGCAGCAGGCCCCAAGACGCTGGAGCGCAAATCTTGAGGCTAAACAGTGACGTCACCGCTGACGGATTCTCCTACGACTTCGAAACTTCCAACGGTATCCGTGCTGATGCGTCCGGAGTCGCTACCAATGGAGTTCAATCCCAGGGTAGCTTCGGGTATAAGGGAGATGATGGTCAAGACTACAGCATCACCTACACCGCTGACGAAAACGGATACCAGCCCCAGGGTGCCCATCTGCCTACTCCTCCCCCAATCCCAGAGGCTATCCTGAAGTCCTTGGAACAGAACGCTCGTGATGAAGCCGCTGGCATCTCTGACGATGGTAAGTCCACATTTTATACCTAACAAATTTTGAGTTCACATGGTTAAGTTTGATTTTCAAACGTATTCCTTAAGTAAGTATGGCTTTTTAGTATAAATGTGAGTGAAAATAATGCAAAAATGAAGATTTTTGCAGAGAATAATAGGTTATACAAAACCCACCACAGTCGTAGTGATACTTCCATAAAGCTAACCAATATTACTTACCTAAGTAATTAAAATAGTAAAAGTAATGGCGTGACCAACTGAAATAGAGATTCATTTTTATTCTTTTAAAGAATGCATACATAGATATTCAATATTAGAGTTTGCAATAATAATATTCTTAATGGTGTACACAAAAACGTTTAAATAAGAAGGTATTTTACATCTAGGCACGTTAAATATAAAACCTTATTTTTTGTTTCATAGACATATATTAAAGCCTTATTACAGAACTAAAAAGCGATAAATCATCCAATCAAGTAATCACATTAGCCGGAAAACATCCAAGCATAAAACAACTTAACCGCTAAAACAATACTACATCACGGCACATTACAAAACGTCTGCCAATCACGAATCAAAGCAAAAACACGCATTAATCCAAATAGCCAGTAATTTTATAACAAAAACGCAAACAATTCGCAAATTCGGGCTTATTTGCAAAAAATAATGATACAAAATTTGCGGAGTTGTGTTTGAGTATAAATATCTAAGTTAAAGAAGTATCTATAAATCTATTTTTTGGTATATTTGTGAAAGGATAATAAAATTCTGAAGCTTGTCCTCTCTAAAATATATTGGTAAAGTGTATTCTGGATTTAAATAAATAAATAAAAACTACAAAGTTGGGAACTATTTTATAATTACTAAATGACAATTTAAAGAGTGTCTTTAATCCCTCAGTAACCAAAATTAAATTTATCTTAATCTTGATAAGACCTTCCCGTCCAGATTCCGTAATATTATCTATAAAAAATCATGTTTGTTGTATGGGAGCCCAACTTTGACAATTAATTTTATTGTGTTTTTTAGTCTTTGTTGTTATAGCGGCAACAAAAATACATCATGTGTAAAAGTTTCTACAGTCTAGCTATCACGGTTCATGAGTACAGCCTGGTGACAGGCATATAGACGGACGGACAGACGGACAGCGGAGTCTTAGTAATAGGGTCCCGGTTTTACCCTTTAGGTACGGAACCCTAAAATACAAATAAAATAAATACTTGCATAAATTATCTAAAATTAGAAATTATGTCCTAAATTAGATTTTTCTGTTTCTAGAATAAAATTTAAGACATTTAGACTATTAGGGCTTTCGGTTCCAATATTTTTGTAGCAAAAATCGCAAAAATGAAGTAACATATCTGAACATTATTTAGTTTGAGAAGTAATGTTCTAAGCAATAAAGATCGACTTTAGTTCACCGCGAGTTAACCTTGTAGAGATGGGTAGCAATCAGTTAGCATTCGAGTAACTAGACTATTTCCACAGCTAGGACAGCTGTTATTTGTTTTCTAAAGCATTTCTATTTTTATTTTTTCTTCTTTTAAAATCTTACGCGTTTTCATAATTAAAAAAAAATAGACTTTCGGATACTATATTTTTTTTTTTGAAAATTTCATTTGACTAGTTTTTTTTTTGCATTAACACTAGAAATTATCTTAATTCTGTAATATATAGAGTTTTTCTAGATACCATCAAAAAACGATTGTATGTCACGTTTTGTAACGTGACATACAATTGTCATGAAGTAAGATTTTTTAAAATTTGTTTGGGTTAGCTTTGATTTTATTTTATTGGTGATAAAATAAGATACCAATACAAGCTGGCGGCTAATCGAAAAATTTGACTTTATCGTCATAAAATTTCGAAAAAATCTTAAACACTTTTAAAGTGTGGTCACTATAGTAATAAAGAGCGCCGATTAACTGCCAGCCAGATGTTCTGCGTTTGACGTGAAACTGAACGTTGCACAGTCCCTTCGCGATTGACCAAGCTCCTATTAAACAAAGATCAGCATACCTTTCAAATGTAAGTATGTACTTACTTGAAGTTCTCTGTCACACCGGAGGATCAAACCAGGGAGGATTCCATCCCCGGTTAGGTCGAGATGGAAAATTATCTTTTTCAGATTGATCTGGGTCTTGAATGTTTATCTATAAATGTATTTGTTATAAAATATAGTATCGTTGAGTTAGTATCCTATAACACAAGTCTCGAACTTACGTTGGGGCTAGCTTAATCTGTGTTATTTTTTCATATATATTTATTTATCATTCCAACGCGAATCCAAGAATTAAAAAAAATCGACCTCCCATCTCTTTGTGGGTTCGTGGGAGAGTTTGAATAATTTGTTATTTTTGAGTAAAATAATAGTCACTCAAATTAAATTGAAATTGCAGTAAAAGATTTTTTTTTAAAATTGATATTAGAGTATGTTCCATGGGGGATGTTGTACAACGTATTAGACTGAATCTGGTTTCAAAACAAAATTAGTATACGAGTATTTTCGACTCGACATTACATATGTCAATACATGCATGGAAATAAAATTAATTCATATTTTTTATTTTATATTTCAGATTATTATTTTAATTTGCTGTTACCTAACAGGGTTCATGTCTTAACTTAATATGATCCTTACACCATATATACAAACTATGTAAACACATGAGATGCAATAAATGCAAATATAAGACTATTGAGTATCGTAAAAAACTGTCAAGATGAAAATCTAATGAACAACTTTGAAAAATTAGTTCAAAATCCATGCATTGCTTAACTCACGTTATCGTTTAACGCAACAAGCGAATCCTGACTTACGTCACAAGTCGTGAGTACCTCGTAGAAGTTTGTTACCGATTCAAAGTATCAATTTATACAGAATGAAACAATTTATAATTAATTTTAATTTTATTTCGAGTAGTCATATCCCACTGTTAGGATAGGTGGAATAATTAAATTGTGAAATAATTAAGAAGCAATAATACTTTGATAAACCAATAACTTTATTAATTGTTCAATACCTAGTTGATTACGACATCGAGAGAGTTGAAGCATAAAACTATTTTATTATGGGATACTAACTCAACTCAACGATACATTCTATAGCAATACCTATGTAGATAAACATCCAAGACCCAGGTCAATCTGAAAAAGATCATTTTCCATGTGACATATTTTGAATCTCATGTATTTGTTGCTTTAATTTTTCTACCTCAAGATTTAAAATATTACAACATTTTGTAAAAGATAAATAACAGTTCCCTTTTGTGATTTGTACTTATATATTCATTTATTTATTTTAAGCTTGTATGTTGGGTTTTAGACTCCTTTATTTATTTTTAGTTGCGCACTTAATTATTACTCATTTATAAATTTCATTTATACAAGAACACAGCTCTTAAATAAAGATGAGATGAATTAACAAATAACTCCACTTTGTGACGTTAAAATATAAATAAATATATAGGGACAAATAACACTGACTGAGCTAGCCCCAAAGTAAGTTCGAGACTTGTGTAACGGGACACTAACTCAACGATACTATATTTTATAACAAATACATCTAAGATCCAGGACAATTTGAAAAAGGCCATTTTCCAACTTGCCCTGACCGGGGATCGAACCCGGGACCTCTGGGTGCCGGATTAGCATTGTGACCACTACGCCATGGAGGTCGTCAAAATAAATGATCTTTTCTATTAGAACTCAGATTAGCCGATTTTATGCGAGGCTTCTTATCATATTCAGCTCATCACTGGATATGTTAGGATTGAATAGGTTATTAGGTATATCTACAAAATAGTTTCTAACACCCTGTTTACTGCATGACCTGCCCTGTGAAACTGTAATAAGTCGCTAAGTAAAGCTCTGTACGTGGGTGGTACTTAAATCCTAATTTATAATCTCTATCGTTCGAAGGAACGTGGGAAAATGAACCATAAATTGCCACTTCTAAATAACGTGGATTATTGAATTACATTGTAAATTATTTGACAATTACTTCTCTACTTTAATGTGTAAGTAAATAGAGAAGCCATTGTTGCTAAAGAGGTTAAGTAGAACTACGTTGTTTGATGGGGGGTTACTCCATAAAATGTACGATAGTGACGTCTTTTCTCTATGTTAAACCAAATACTAGAAAAAATTAATACTCAATGCGAAACGCGGATACGCAGTAACTTCCGTCTTGCGTACCGCTTTTGGAGTAAACCTCTTGGTCTAAAAGAAAGACCATTGGCATCCTCGACGACGTCAAGCCAGCACTTGTCATACATTTAACCTTTACTTTATTGTTCGCATTTGTGCAAAAAGTTTTAGTTACAATGAAAAAGTCAAAATAACCTACTAGTGTCCCAATTAACTATCTTGCTCGCAAACTCCTCTATGATTAAACATGTTAAAAGCATAACTTGTCGTTACTCACACGGGTTTATGATAACCGAACTACCAATTAAACAGATAAATCATTAGTCAACTCGACTGTTCAACTTTAACATTTGCATTTATTTGCTCAGATCTCCAGTTTACTAATAACTTTTGCTTCGTGAATAGCACTATCACTTAATGGTGTAAACGTGTAAGCTATTACATTTAGACGACTTAGACGACCTCCGTGGCGTAGTGGTCACCATGCTAGTCCGCCACCCAGAGGTCCCGGGTTCGATCCCCGGTCAGGGCAAGTTGGAAAATGGCCGTTTTCAAATTGTCCTGGGTCTTGGATATTTATCCATATAAGTATTTGTTATAGAATATAGTATTTTTGAGTAAGTATCTCATAACACAAGTCTCGAACTTACCTTGGGGCTAGCTCAATCAGTATGTATATTCGACGATTACTTGAGTATTCTTGATTGGAGCTTCATGAAATTTAATTTACGTAAAGATATGGCCAATAGAACTTTTTATTTAGAACATGAGCCAAATCGGTTGAAGGGTTGCTGAGATATGGGGTTTGCCAGTTCATAGTCCTTAAGTGAACTACTAGTTTCCTTATATTTCTGAAATGGATGTACTAAATGACTCAATATCACCCATTAAACTATGAGGGAGGGCTATGATCAGTATTTCCCTATATAGAATTGAACTGAATGGATGGTGGCCAAGCGGTTAAAACACTGGCTCTACGTCTGTAAGGCACGCGTTCAATTCTTATCAGGCACGAGTTGTAACCTCTGGGTTTGTACTCACGTAAGGTCATTTTCAGTAAAAAAAAAAACATTGTGAAGAACCCCGTACACTAGAACGTCATAATTACTGTTAGTGTGTAGAAATGACGCAAGTCACTAGATGATAGCCATTAAGCTACGTCAGATGCATTTAAGTAGGTCTAAAATCTGACACTAGTCTGTCTGTACACGCTAATCTCCTCAACTACTGAACGGATTTTAGCACCCTATTTAAGCTCAGCTTGGATCAACATATTTGCTTTTTTCGTAAAAATCTAATGAGTAGAAAATAAGTTATCCTGACGTAGAAACATATCACTTGCAGCGTTGAATATCTCGCGGACGAAGTTGCGGGCATTACTAAGTATGTAATATAAGCTTACTTTGAATGTCAGACAAAACAACAGCACCATGCAGATCTACCAACTAATAAGCTCCCATTAGAGTAAATTAGCTCTTTGCAACCCATCATATTATTATCGAATTATAACGTGCTTGCCTTGCACAAGCATCGTGCGCTGGGCGTGGTCAGCCCCCGGCACTACCATTTATTAAAGGTCAATTTCGTTTTGCTTACTTCTAGGGTGATGGTTTAATTTCTGTTTAATCTGTTACGCTGTTATTGCAAACAAATTAAACTATTTTGCAAATTATATACGACCGACGACCTACATGGTGTAATGATCAACATACTAGTCCGCCAATCTGGAGGTTCAGAGTTCGATACCCAGTTAGGACAAGTTAAAATATGGCCTTTGGTTGTCCTAGATCTTTGGTGTTTATCTATATATATTTTTATCTTAAAATATAATATCGTTGGGTTAGTATCCCATAACACAAGCTTAAGCTTTCTTTGAGGCTAGCTCAATATGTGTGACTTGTCCCTATATATTTATTTATTTTCTATCAGACAAAGCATTTTGGCTCTTTCGGTTTTAAACAGACAGAGCCCAGGGCTTCAAGACTCAAAGGCCACTTTTAGCGCGAAGCAAGAAGATGAAAAAAGAAATCAAAATTGTGTCAGTTGCTAGAAGCATCGCCTAATAACACAATTCGCATTTCATCCATTCCCTTGATACTGATCGGATTTTACGATTTTCGAGGTAAGAGAAGCGACTTATACATTTTAAATTTTTTCTTTTCCCGCAACCCAGCATGGAATGTAACAAACATAGCCTAGAATCTTCCAAATATGAAATAAGTTTTTTGAAAAAAAAAAAAAAAAAACTATCTTTTATTTTGAAGCCTAAGTAGTTACCAAGACAAAATTATTAAACCCAAACTCGATGGGGTGCGTTGCTTCATTACCTTTCAGCCCCATCATGAGATCAGCTCCATGTCATCATAATACTGTAACGTGCACATCACGCGATATAAGTATGCGTGCAAAATTTAAACCGGGAAGTGGGTCAAATTTAAATCGCAAGATTTGATTACAGACAGACGATAGACAGACAGACAGACAACGGGACAGGTGAAACTAATTAAAAGCTTGCTAAATTATCAATCGGATCTAAACATGACGAATACGTCGAAGTTTTTGATCCAAAAACGCAATTACTAGAAGCTAACTCCGACTTATCAAATATGACTCAGCGTCTAGATTTACGAAGCGGTGTCAAAACTGAGGGCAGTCATTAATGACTGCAGTAATGTGGATAAAGCCATCATCTGGATAATAGGTATTGCGTCTAAGCCTAGCACGTTTTGTAAGAAAGTGCGATTGCAATGGATTCTCACGCCGGTACCGTGTGAGGACATTTTGATGTTATGTACACGAGTTGACCAATATATTACACCCGGTTTAATCTTAAATTTTGACGTGTCCTTAATCTAGGTATATTAAAAAGACCCAACAAAAAATTAAAACATAAATACATATTTTCACGCCTGTTTCCCGTGGGGGTAGGCAGAGTCTATAGATTTCCACTTGCTACGATCCTTATAAACCTCTTTTACTTTGTCAACACTTATTACTCTTTTTATATAAAAAAAATTAAAAATTTCCTTTTTTTGTATTTGTAAGCAATCAAAACACTAAATGATGATTAGAGACCAACAGCATTTAAATCCTAGGGAGAAGGTGATATATTATGCGCCACTTAAAATCACCAATCTAAGTTTTAACTCAGCCAACCGAAACTCGGTTTAAGGTAGTAGGATAGTAAGCACACAAAAAATTTAAAAGGACAATATATATTCCCTGTTTGACGTGAAGAACGAACACAAAAGCTTTCTTATACATTTAAAATTTTGAGAAATTGCAAGACATTTAACCATTACAGAACCTCATCAGAATCAGAACGTAAAACTGATTTCAATACAAAACTAGACAACAGACTTTATCAAATTTCTATTGGAATACTTGACAAGTGTGTTCTTTCAAAAAAAAAAATAATTTTCCAAAATAGTCCAAGTGTCTTTGAGTCCCCGATTAATAAATACATTTATTAATTTTATTTATAAAAATGCATTTTAAAAAGAAGTTGAATGTTAGTACAGTGCAATATAAACTTATATTAAGCTTTTCTTTACACTACATATTCACCGCGGGATATCATTCCATCTGTTTAAAAAATATAACAAGTTAAATAAGCATCTACCAGTTAGGTAATTAGCTATCATAAAAATAAACATATATACATTTGAATAATTAATAACTTCCTTTTTTGTAGTCGGTTACAAATAACAATGTTTTTATAACAAATATTACATTAAATTACCTACTAAATCTATACTCTCTAACCTACATTACAAAACTTCCGTTCTAATAACTATGCTGATTATGATAAAGCTCAATCTCCATCATATCCCACACTGTGGGGCAATGTGAGAACCGCGAACAAAGATTATTTGATGTAATTCTAAGCGATAATAGATTGAAGTGACTAAACTTACTAATTAGTGACAAATAAATCTGTTCTTTAATTTTCTCATGACAAGATTTTCATAAACTGATATAACATTTAGACATAACCAATTAGATTGAAAACTTATGCTTGCAATAAAACCGACATTTTTTTAAAGAAATACGCCCTTTCACTTTTGTTTAGAAAAATTCTCATCAGAGAAGAGGTACAGTGAATAGTGATACACTGAAGGCATTGTTCCTAGCCTGAAGGCCTGCAATCAGCACTGTGTTGCGACCGACTGCTATTGTAGATATATTTTTTTAAATTAAAAAATCTTTTGATCATTTGTCACATCCATTACTGTAGAAATTATTCGAAGTTAGTACCTTTGCTTCATATATATAAATCTGCAAAATTATAGTGGCATTAAAATATATTAAATAAGTACGCAAAGTTATAAATTTGTCAATATCTGTAATTTAAATATAAAATTTATCTTAATTTCATCAGAACTATGTTCGTTTTCTTCTCATAAGTGGAACAAATGATGTTTACTTATTAAGCTAAAAACTTTTTTCGGTCAAACTAACGTGTGACTCAGACACTAATACCATGAATCTTAGAGAGTACTTACGTAGCGAATCAACTAATGGAGGCTATGAGTTGACTTTCTACGTGAGTAACCCATTTTTTCGCATATCGATAACACTGAAAATCTGTAAAATACCCCAAGGCATAATTTAGAAATCTCAGCTTTTCTAAATTGTTACCATAAAGATTTATAAAACCTAAACAATCAATCAAAAGATTCATTAATAAATCATTAAAATATAGTATAAACATTACTATCTCCTAATCATCACCTTTGACTTTACAATGATCGATTAAATTGTCATAACTTTAATCAGTTTCGGCGATTGGCCAATAGTAAGATTTATCTTATATACTTACTTCATTACTTACATAAGAGGTTGAAACAATAGTAACTGATTTCAGTGACCTGACTTTGTATTAAGCAATTTATCCTTTTAACATAGTTTGCTTAGAGCTTTACTAACTTTCATCACATAGCTATGAAGCTACTTCTTACTCTATTTCATGCTAGTCGTTAGTAAAGAACAAAAATATGAATGTACCTATAAATTTGCGCTACTGGTTGGATTCCTTTTTTCATCTTCGCGTCCACTATCATGTTATATTTTTTTAAAATTAAATCCAACTTCACTCCCAGACTACACCACCGATTTCGATAAACTATAAAACCATCTGTCAAGTATACCCTTTAAAAAAAGAATTTGTCAAATCGGTTCAGGCATCTTCGAATAATCGGTGAACATAGATAAAAGATCGCGACAAATTGATAACCTCCTCCTTTTTAGAAATTGGTTAAAAGTGGCCTTTGAATCTTGCGGCTATGGACTTTGTCTGCTTAGAGCTGCAAGACCAAAATTGCTCTGTCTGACTCATTACGGATAAAGATGTGATAGATTATATTTAATGTTAAAAACTAAATTAAAAGTTCTGATTTTTATTCAGTAATTAGATCTTTACAGGCATCAGACATTTTTACATGCAGTATTTTTTTCATGAGAACCATAAAAAGATAAAAACGGTTCAAAAAACTTGTTTTCCGACAAGGTCAAACATTTCAAACAACAATCACTATAATGAGCTGCGAACAAACTGTAACAATCAGAAGTGTAACAGTTAGAATGCTGTAACGACTTCGTAAAGATTCTCGCGGTCGCAGCCTTGGAGCTTTCGGATTGAACCGTTTGTGGCCACAAAATTGGCGTTTGAATATATATTTTAAAACTATTAAAAGATTTTACAACATTTTTATATTGAATTTAAAGGTTCCACTGTTACTTACACATACATCAATAAAGGCACTTGAAAATAATAATCGTAAGAAAGGATAAGTACTGCTCTATTTTTAAATAAAATTCAAAATATTCTTTCAAAATTTAAAACCGATACTACCCAACCGATTTTGATAAAATTTCTATAGAACCACCTAACAAAAATACCTTTTCAAACAAAAAAGAATTTTCCAAAAAAGTTTTGTTAGGAAAAAAACGTTTCATTATTATCACAATCTTCATCTTTCATTTATCAGCTACAGAAAGTCCACTGTTGGACATAGGCCTTCCCAAATTATAAACATGTACCCTTAGTTCCACAGTCAAGTATACACTTTAAGCAGCATATTACAGTAAATAATGCTACTCTATTAAAATGCAATGAACATTGTTAAAGTTGTCATCACTCTATAATATCTTAAGTTTTTTAAAGAAAACAAATAAGCCCTTTATTTACAATGGTACAATGTTAAGGTGAGGTGGGTTCGTAATAGCGCCCTCATTTGAAATAATTCTTTAAATGGTAATGGTAAGAAGGTATATTTAGGGTAATCCTTTATTACAATTTTTAATTATCACTACATTTACGATTAAAAGAATTATTTTAAATGAGGGCGCTATTACGAACCCACCTCACCTTAACCAAATTAAAAACAAAATTAGTAAAATTCGTAAAAGGTCGCTGGTTTCATGGCCTCGCAATCAAAACGACCAAACAATAGCAACATGTGCACAATGCCCGATCTGATATTACTAAACGTTTTACTATAGAAGATCCGCCCCAAATGTTAGAGGAAAGGTCACGGTACAATAAGATAGTTGTTAAGTGTCAACGCGATATAAGATAGATCAATAACTTTAATAAGTATATTGTAAGATACTTTTATCATCTTAACTTTAGAAGATTACTTTAGAATAATCTTGTCATCATCATCATCCGAGCGTATTCCCGGTTGCATCCGTAACGGTAACGCCTCAGAACAAGGGGTCCGCTACCTAACCTTGCTGATTTGACGAGGTCTCTGGTTTTTATACAGAACGGTTGCCGTCTGACCTCCGCAACCCAATGGTTAGACCCATTGACATATATTTTTTTGTAGAGTAGAACCATGCCTTGGATAGGTAGGTTTAAAATAGGTTTAATTTTTCAAATGCTAGATAGCGGTCGGAACCTACAGCTTAAGTGCCTTATGAAGCACGGAATCATCTTTCGGATAATCAGATAAAAGTTTTCAGAATATTCTTGTTTGCTTTAATAAAGATCATGTATTACATCTTGTTAAGTGTCATCGACGTCGATGGCGTTATATGATATATCAATAACTTCGATAATGTTGTAAGATTTTTTTTATCTTCATGCTGTAATCTTGAATATCTTGTGTGTTGTAATAAATATGTACCTACATAAAGATCATCTTGTTAAGTGTCATCGACGTCAACGATGTTATAAGTTAGATCAGTATCTTTACTAGTTATGTTGTAAGATGGTCTTTTATCTTCTTATCTTCAGTGCATCATATTTGTGACTGTCAAACAATTTATCGATCAGGCATGGCTTGTTCTATATTTTTATTTTTGCAATCTATATCATAACCATTATGACTTATGATCTTTAATAATACATTATTTTTGTGATTCTTTTGTTAAGAAATCATTCGCTTATCTTACTGCACAAACGTTTGTAATTCGTATACATATTTAACTTTACCACTGCATGTATTACTCATACTTATCTCTTTTAAGCCTTAAATTTATCTACTTCAAAATTATTTCAACTTTTCTGTTTAAGTTTTCCCACTGAGCGTAGATTTTTTAATTGCAAACGTCCTTAATTCTTCTACAATTCATACAAATATTATTAAACACAGAAGTAATTCGGTCTGTCTCTTACCTCCTCCCATTTCAACTACTTAACCAATTTATATGGCTATTCTTTGAGAAATTGTCAGGGGAGCAGTGCCTGCAAGCACAGATACTTTAAAACGAAACTTCTAGGCGTACAATGTTTAGGTCTGTTTTAGCCTTTAAACAGTATGTTTTACGAAATATATTCTTCTATTTAAGGTTCCTACCGCGGTGAAGGCGCTGGTGCCGCTGGTGGATATTCTGGAGCTGGTGCTGGTGGTGCTGCTGGCTACTCTCGTGGACCTTCTGCTGGCTTCAACAGCGGCTCTGGTTCAGGATTCGGAGGTGAGTATCTATTTTCCTTTAATTTCAGAACTACGTTCTTGCCGGTTAGGTATTTTCTATTTATCTTCTTCTCTCTCTGACAAACTCTGTGGTCTGGTGGTCATCATGCCAGGTAGTCACATCGGAGTTCCGGGTTCGATTCCCCGTCAGCGCAAGATTGAAAATGATTCTTTTTTAGATTGACCTGAGTCTTGGATGTTTATCTATATCAGTACCTATTTGTTGTAAATCATACCTAGTTTCGTTGAGTTAGTATCCCATAACACAAGTTTCGAACTTACTTTGGAGCTAGCTTAATCAGTGTGATTTGTACGTATATATTTGTTTTTCTATAATTTCAAAACTGCGTTCTTGTTGGTCAAGGAATTTCCATGTCTCTTCCTCTTTCTATCTTGAGCCATTGCTTTAATCTCTAAATTCTTGACCTATAAATGCTCTTTTTAGCTTTTCCTTACCTCTTCTGGCTTCAAGTTTTCCTTTGAATTCAGAAGTTTAATATGATTGAATTTAATTTTACATAAACACCTATAGTAAAAGAAGCTTTGGACCTTCGGTTGACTATATGGATAAAATTGCAAGTGGTATCTTGATGAGAGCAGCCCAATATTACTTAAATGCCATCAATAAAGACAGGTCATAACCGAGAACTGGGGCAAAACTAAGATAATGTTGATGCAGTGAGCATTTATTCTGAATTTGACCTATATTTTATCTAACGCTGGATAAATTTTAACAAATGCAAAATTTTCATGACTTGCTCATAATACCAAATCCCCTGATTTTAGTCAATCTTATCGTCATAGTTTAAAAACATCACAACTAAGAGTTTTATAGTTTCACCGTTTCAAATCCTATTGTTTGCCTGTCATGAAAACAACAAAGATTATGCCAATAGTACTTACCTCATGATTTGTTTTTACGACTTTCTTGAGTTAGAAAATACAGAATGTATAATTTTTCCCAGGTGGTAGCGCCGGTTTCGGAGCCGCTGGATCAGGTTTCGGAGGTGCTAAAGCCGGAGGTTTTGGTGGCGCGTCATCTGGCGGTTTCGGCGGTGCTTCATCTGGTATTGGTGGCTCATCTGGTTTCGGTGCTAAAACCGGTGGTTTCGGTGGCTCCAGCTCTGGTTTTGGAGGTGCTGCGTCTCGCCAGTACCTGACCCCTAATGCTGGACCCAGGCCTTCAGGATCTGGAAACTTTAACTCCCAATCTGGATACAAATATTAAGAAACCAATGATTCTAGGAGGGATTTTTGATTAGTTTTACTATTGAATCAATCATAGTTTAAAGTCAATATAACTGATTGATTTATTAGTGTGTTCAACTTTTTTGTAAATTAAAGTATTCTGTTTATACTTACACTAAATCTTTAACATTGTATTCATAAAAAGCCTGCAGTTCTTAAATTTGTAATATAGTATAGCGCTACTAATTTAAGAAGCATTGTTTTTTCTGTCTTTTGTATAAAGAAGTCTGCACTCCTTGAAGTGGTCGCATACTCACTATATGACTGATTTAGGACGGCAATTTTTTATGAATGTAGTGTGTTTGTTTGTTCGCCATATTTCTTATATTCTTCATTTCTTCGCCCTCCTTCGTCATTCTTGGATGTGATAATACGATACTCTGCTTTGTACTGATTATTAATAATACTGTTGTTATTAATTATTATTTTATATATATTATTATTATCATCATAAAATAAACTGTTATTGTTCTGTTCTTTTCAATTATGATCTCAAACTCACTCTTCGTAATATTTCTGTGAATTTTTCAATTTAAAATTATATAGTTTTAAGTCTTTATACTCAGCATTGCAAATGGACAGTAATAGTTTAAGAGAAAATGTATAAAAAAATATTTTGTACAATGACGTAGCTGTAAGTTTTGTAAATATGAAACGACACAAATATACGATGTAAAGCAATAAATAGTGTTTAAATGATTTGAACCTATATATAGCATACCTATAAATTAAAAAAGTTTGACATGACGGATTTAAAACGAAAGAAAGTAGAAGTTTTTCCTCTTTTTCAAATGCTTTCTTGTTAACTTAAAAAAATGAAAAAAAAAAAACATTTTATTTAGCACTACAATTATAATTTTACGGCTTTTTATTTCCATGAATATAAACTACAAATAAATAAATAAATATATAGGGAAAAATAACACTGATTGAGCTAACCCCGAAGTAAGTTCTAAACTTGTGTTATGGGATACTAACTCAACGATACTATACTTTTATAATAAATACATAATTATAATAGACATGGTAGGAACCAACTTTAATGCGAAACACACAATTGGGTATTTTCCTGGGTCAAAAATATTTTTTTTTTTGTACTGTTAAAAAATAAAACAGCAAAATAATGTCACTTGTCATTGAACATATGCATTTTAACGTGATATTGATTTATTATTGCAGAAAAACTGATAATAAGAGCGCTATTTGATTCCAAGAAACTGTGACGTCATCTGCCAGTATTTCAAATACAAATGCAAATACAAATACAAATATCTTTATTGTTGAACATAGGTATTTATATATGTAGGTAACACATAACATTTTATCGGTCTCACCATGTCCTGTCCTTGGCCTGACGTACAATATTTAAAAACAAACATAATATTATTATCCTTAAATTTTAAATAGGTAAATAAAATAGAAATAATGTGTCAATTATATTAAGTAGTCAAATTAATTCAATTCATACAAACCCCATAGAAAATGTTTGTTTTGACGTTTAGAAAAAAGTATCTGATTTGACTTGTTGGAAAATAGCGGATTATGGAAACTACCGTATTTATATGTATAATCCAGCACCCACTGTAGATGGATAAGGCCCTAGGCTTTAAGGCAGAGGTTCCCAAACTTATTTTGTCAAACGCCCACTTTAAAAAATCTGTTATTTTGTAGCGCCCCCAATTTTTTTCACCATAAAAACCTGAATCACATATTTGTCTTGCCTGTAGTTTAATTCAACCTATATTCTAAACTAGACTTTTTTACAAGAGAGGGCAATATAATACATACACCAGTACATTAGAGTATCTTTTATAAAAAATAACAATAATCAACATTGCTAATTTTAAATAAAAAAATAGCAATAATAATACAATTTTACAATAATAAAGATTATCGGAAGTGGGGACCTCACCTGCGAAACTTTAAAACACGAAATTTTTTCAGTGTTTGATTCCTTTAGATATAAATAGCGTTGTAAACGCATTAAAATAATAAATATTAATTACATTTTTAGTTTATATTTGTACAATAAAAAAGGATATAAATATGAACTAATAAGTGGATGTTGTGTAGTAAGAGGATTTTAATTTCAGTGAATTTTAAAATATGTAATAGCTGAAGTTATAAATCACTCATTGCTTAAATCACATCAGCGCCCCCCAACTTTATTCTGGGCCCGTTACCGCCCCCCTTAAAGCCTCCAGCGCCCACAAGGGGGCGTTATCGCCCACTTTGGGAAAGACTGCTTTAAGGCCTGTCGGAAAATTCACACATTTAAGGGAAGTCTTCCTGTGACATTTCTTGTTATAAATTTCAATACATCAATTTAAATGCATTACTTGTAATATAATTAAATCGATATGAATCATTCACTACACAAGCAATCCCTGAAACCAGGATAAGTAGTTGATTTCGTCAGTGTGAAAGCCAGGTTCAGAAAGTACTTGACCAGTCTTGGCCCCATCTACGGTTGTGGTCATATTACTGTATGGTTGACCACATCATTCTTAGATTGGTTGGCAGAGGTCAATATTGAAAATATAGTTAACCGCTAAGGTTCATTTGGAGTAACCACATCAAAATTACCTGATTTTAACCGACTGCAAAAAAGGGGGAGGTTATCTATTCGAATGTATAGATACCGATATATGTTTTTATGCATGTTCCCCAATTACCTGAAGATGCCTGGATAAATGTGGAAAACAAAAGACGGATGGACAACAAAGTGAACCCTTTTTGAACAAAGGGTTCGGTTTTTTCATTTCGAGGTACGGAAACCTAAAAAGGCCATTTTCTGAATAGTCGTGGTTGAGGATTATGACGGTTCATGAGATGCAGACTTACAGACGGACGGACCGATGGACAGCGGGGTGTTAGTAATAGGGTCCCGTTTTTACCCTTTACACGATTTGGCATTTTATATTTTTATCCATTTATAAGCACAGTTACGTTATATAGACTTTGCATTATATGAATGAAAATTGTGTGTTGAAAATTAGCAAAATGTGTTAAGAGGTCGTTTTTATAGTGCTAAGTCATTACCGGTTACGTAACGTCACATTACTGACATAAATAGAGCCCCGTTGAATGGATAGGCATATGAAGACATTAAATATGTCAACAGGTGGACTCTATAGACCTTCTGAATACCAAAGAACTTTATGTAACGGTCTATATAGCAGTATTTTTTTAGTTAAATGTTTGGAAATTTCTCTAAATCTTTATCTATATCAATATGAAATTTGGTCTAAATTGGTTTAGTAGTTGAAGCGTAAAGAAGTAACGAAAAGACAGACAGAGTTACTTTCGCTTTTATAGTGTCAGTTTAGTAAGTATAGAATTATACTTATGGATTTATTTTGGATGGGTGACCAAAATTGTAATTAAAAATTTTGAGCTCCTCCGTACTTCGGAAGGCACGTTAAGCCAATAATTCCAGCTGTCATCATTGTGATTCCTTTAGACAGCTTGAATAATGTGACTGTTGGCTACTTACCAATACAAAAAATAGAACAGAATCAAATATAAAATTCATAATTTAGACCTCTCCTAAGGATTTCCAAAATGACCGATCAAGAGCGGCCTGCACCCAACACTTGATAAAATCGATTGTTGCAAATGAAGACAACTAAAAGAGATCTGTAAATCGTGACGTCAACTAGGCTCCAACGGAAGACCATGCTGGCATTCCTAACAGCCAGCATATGCCTGAACTGGAAACTTTTTGCCCGACTACGGCAAAGCGAGAGAGTTATGACTTTAGTAGTCTATGTATGTTATATCTATGTATGTTTCACCGTAGCATCCGAACAGCTTATTCAATTTTCACAAGCGAAGCGTCATTATTATCCAGGAGACATAGGCTACAATTTTTATGAAAAAAAAATGTATATAACGAATGTTACATACAAAAAAGTGAGAGTAAAAAATTTTTTTATTTTGTTTTGTTGTCGAATGGGCTTTCAAATTTTTTGTGGTGATATCTCAAATAAAGTACTTTTTTATTTTATAAAGCACTTTTTTGTTTTATTTACCTATTTATAAATCTTTAACCTACAATTACTTGGTCTAAGATCTCGAATCTCCATAAATCTAGCTTAGAAATAATCTGAATCATCAATCTGTATTGCCCTTCAATTGCAGAGTGTCGTCAAGGCACGTTCGATTGGTCTAGAATTCTAGATCCATAATTTAAGTCTTAACTAAGTCATACTCTCCTAATATAGACGAATCTTCTTCGTGGGAGATTTTACAAATTAAACGCTAATTAGGCGTGAAGCTCTAATACTGAACTAGAAATTAACATGTACTTTTAGGACGAACTGCAGTGATGGATTTACCGATAGGCTGAATAGGCTAAAGCCCATGGCGGTACATTTGGGGGAGCGGTAAATTTGAGGCCAATTGCACTCTCTCCATCGAGAAGGTGAAAAGGTGCTTCTATATATGATATTTCAGTGAACGCAGCTTAGGGGTGGTAAAATATGAATATCCTACTGTCGGTACATTTCGCAGGGCAAATTTGAGGGCAATCGCTGTTAATGGTTTAAACCTAGTAACAAAGTTAGTCTGGGTTTAATATTATGACTGATTTAGTCCTCCTAGTCGTTTTCGACAACAGCGACCTCGGACAAAAACATTGGGTGGTAGCATTGTTTCTACCGTGAGCACTGATATGGCTCGCTGGACCGAATTGGGTTTTGAATGTTCTGTTACAGTTGGCCGGCTGAGTTGTACGTATAAGCATAGTAGAACTTAGGTCTATCTTTAAGTAGTTGGCGCTTAGCGTCAAGACATCAGTCGTCAACCATGAAGTGCTCGTCAAGACAATCAGACGAGTCTCATCGTTCATTCAATCTTCTTGATAGGCAAGAATCACTAAATTTACAGAATTAAAAAGGGCAAATATTCAAAGTAAAATCCTTACCTTTTTATTTTATCGGTACTCAGATCTTACTATCGATAATTGAAACAAGAAATTATTATCAAAACAAAAAACCCGACTGCTTTTTTTATTTTGTTGTTTTTTGTATTTTTTATTTTGATATAATTAGTGTATTCTCACAGTAAATACGAATTTAACGACATCTCTCAAGCTAAAATCCATCGAGCCGTTCAGGCTGCAGAGCGTGCCAAACATTTGAATTTGGCGCCAAAAATCCGCCATTTTGTTTTTCTTTTATTATGACATATCCAATGTCACTTTTACAGTAAATACAAAACTAACGACATCTCTGAAGCTAAAATTCATCGAGCCGTTCAGGCTTCAAGGCGTGCCAAACAATTATACATACATACATATAAACTCTCGAAAAACATAACCCTCCTTTTGGCACAGTTTGGTAAATATTACAACTACCGACAAATTACACCTACTCTTTATATTTTCTTTGTACCTATTGTGTAGTTTTTGTATTATAGGTACTTTATTTATTGTTAGTTTATATGTTATAGTATGTACTCCTGTTATTTAATTGTATACTTATATTCTTCTACACTGAAATCCTTTAACTTTTTTTTTTTTACGTAGGAAAGATCCCTGTTACGGATACCCGTCAGCCTGCGGGGGAGGCTGTCGGGTTATGTGGGACTCCACGCCAGATCGACGTGCCTACCCACTAAAAAACCTCCGGAGTTCCATCTCAACCGTTTTTGCCGGGGACACGGGAACGGAAATACATCCGCGAACCCCGGCGCGGCTGGCCGCCAAAGCGGCCCCTCCTCGGGGGCGTCACAGCGCCCCCGACTCACCAAGTTGGCGCGTCCGGAACTCACGGACGCGCCATACCTCCTCGGCCCAATTGAGAGGCGGCAAACTCCCACGCAGTCCACCGCCTGTGGATCCATGGGAGCCAGATAAACCGGCTCCCAGCGGCGGAGAAGATGAAAGGCTCCGCCGCAAACGCGGTGCGGCACCGCTCGGTCGTGGCTGTGGTTGGAGATCGGTCGCGGAGGAGGAGGAGTGTCGGTGTTACGTTGCTCTCCCTATCCTCCGCGACCGATCTCCAACCACAGCCACGGCGGTGTGGCCCCGCCTGAAGCGCCGGGAGGGCAATGAAACATTCCCCTCCCGGCGGCCCCACCCCGGGTGGGGGGAGAACTTCCCACTCCCCCGCCGCCCCGTTGGGCGCATCCCTACTGGCTCAAGGCCGAAGCCGAGCCCGCGGGAGCGCCCCTCCCCGGGTGGGGGGAGATCTTCCCACTCCCCCGCCGCCCCAATGTGAGCGCTCACTGCTGGTTGACGACAGCAGGAGCGCCCCCTCGCGGGTTCCTCTTAGCTTCCCCGTGGCTCGAGGCTACCACGGGTACTGAGCCCCCCCGGTACGACAAACCGGGAACCCATTGGGGGGTAATCCTTTAACTGCGCCAATACTCCAACATCTTTTATAGTCGTCTAAATCCAAAGGTTGGCTGGAAAAACCCGCCGTTGTACCTACTACTATTATTCAAAATGTTCTTACTTTTGATTATTCATACTAAGTTGGTGCAATAAAGAAATTTTATTTTATCTAATCATATAAATATGCTCTGATTATCTCTAAATCTCCCACACTTATATTTATTTCCAAGAACATACATCAATACTCATCTTATATCTATTCATTATAACAACTTATGTAGACAATTGGATACTTATGACTGTGTTTAATTTTGTATAATAAATAAATAAATACGGACAAATCACACAGATTGAGCTAGCCCAAAAGTAAGTTCGAGACTTGTGTTATAGGATACTAATTCCACGATACTGTATTTAATAACAAATACATATATAGATAAACATCCAAGACCCAGGTCAATCCGAAAAAGATCATTTTCCAATATGTTTTACAAAACAAACATTCACATTATACATAAATCTTTTTCTATATGCAGGAAAAAATTGGGTATTAAAATTGAGCCAAGTTCCGAATTAAAATGTTAATATGGTCAGCAAAAAAGAAAATCGATACGCGACCTCCTATGCCCATAAAAAGCCTTTATTCTCATCTTTTCTCAATATGGCTTGGTTACATTTTAACAATTATAGACTCTATTTCATAGTGCAAAAGAGTCAAATTGTAAAATTTCTTGCATTAGGTGGTTTTTCTCCCGCTTTGGACCTAGATAGCACACATCTTGCGTATGGGATTGTTGATTGACGTTGCTTCATGGTTAAAAGGATACTGCAACGAAGCTATACATGATGAGAGAAAAGCAAAAAATGCGAAACTATCCCATGTAGCCTAGATTGGTATAAGTTTTAAAATTCCCGTAGGAGAATTTCACCATAAGTCATTTAAATTCCAGTCGTATTACGTCCACTGCTGGACAAAGGCAGGCCTATGTCACTCCCCGTTTAGGTATCGAAAATATACCTACATTATTACTATGCGCGCGGCGACCACTTCGAAGGGGAAAATTCAGATACAAGAACCGTTTGTCCAGAGTTATAAGAATGAAATTGGCTTGTAATAGATGTTTACGTATCTAAACGAAGAGGTTAGAAGTTCTGACGCGAGCTAAATTAAACTATAGCACTAACCACATTTAGTAGATATTTCTTTGGATTGATTTTCTGAGTAAGACTTCTGTACGTGAGTACTAGTACTTATGCTGTAACAAAGGCCTCACCTGATAATTTCCAAACGACCATTCTAAAGCGGGCAGCTTTTTCGAGCTATCTTGGTTAGGTCATCTGAACACTTTGTGCTACGCCTCACTTACCAGTACGTGGTCGTCATTCTAGAATTTTTTTACCCGACTCTAGCAAAGCAGTCAATGTATGTATGTACGGTACGCTTCAAAAATGGAGTCATACAAGTATTTTGAGAAATTATGTCTCCATATTTGAAGCCTGACTGTACATGGGTATGTTCCCCGTTGCATTCTGTCCAATTTTCACAAATGATAAGTCAATCGATTTCAAAGTCGAAGTTAAAGAATTTGACGACCTCCGTGGCGTAGTGGTCATCATGCTAGTCCGCCACCCAGATGTCCCGGGTTCGATCCCCGGTCAGGGCAAGTTGGAAAATGGCCTTTTTCAAATTGTCCTGGGTCTTGGATGTTTATTTATATATGTATTTGATATAAAATATAGTATCGTTGAGTTAGTATCCCATAACACAAGTCTCGAACTTACTTTGGGGCTAGCTCAATCAGTGTTATTTGTCCCTATATTTATTTATTTATTATTTATTATCGATTCGTCATTATTGTCCGGGTGATTTAGGCTGCAATTTGTATGCAAAAAATGTATATAACGAATGTTTCATAAATGAGAATAAAAAAAAAATTGTTTCGATATCGAGTGGGGGATTTAGAATATACACTACTTGTATATTCTAAATCTTTGGTATCAAATGATTCATTGATTGATTTCTAAAAGGTATACATTGTTAGCCGTATCTCACGTAGTGGGTATAAGATTTTTAAATCTTTATCATGTTGCCCCAACGGCCATCGGTGCGTCGCGCTTTGTGTCTCGCCCACTGCTACTTCAACGAGCTAATGCATGCGGTGCTGCTAGGCTATGTCAGTAACTTTTTTATCCGACGAATTTCCTCATTTCTGAATTGTTCACGTAGAGATCCACTGAGCATGGTATCTCCATAGCGCATTGAGCGATTTATCTGTATTAAGAGTCCTCTTACCCTAAGAGAATCAGACTTTCCAATACAAACGTTGACTAGTATTTATTTTGAAACGGCATGTCAGATATTGGTGAAATTATGTAATTTAAAAAAATTACATGATTTCGCCAATATCTCTAGGCATATATCTAGTTTTCACAGTCAAAATATGAACATAAAAGAGAATATAGTCTTCTAAACTCTCATATTTTCTTTCAAGTTCATATTTGACTGTCAAAAACTAGTTATATGCTTTTTTTTAAATTACTTAATACTACCCAAATCTCGCATGTCATTTCAAAATAAAAGCTAGACTACGTTTATATGGAAAAGTCTATGGTAAGGGGATTCTTAAGACGAAGTGGTAGCTAAAGTGGCGCCCTCATTTGAAATAAATTGTTTAGAACTAAATATGGTGATAATTAAAAATTTGATTTGTATGAATGTCTAGTAAGACCTTTTAACTATTTTATGAATAACCTTTGAAATTATTACGAATAGTCCGTCTAGTTTTAAAACTGTTTTTCGCCAAAAGTGGCCACTTTTGGCGAAAAACAGTTTTAAAACTAGACACACTACCAATATTACTTTCAAAGGTTATTCATAAAATAGTTTAAAGGTCTTTCTAGACATTTATACAAACCAAATTTTTAATTATCACCATATTTAGTTTTAAACAATTTATTTCAAATGGGGGCGCCACTTTAGCTACCACTTCGTCTTAAGTCATATTAGCTGCAAGTTACTTAGCAGAGCTGGCGCTGAAGATGCGCATGCGCCGAACTATCTCTAAAGTCAAGGCAATCATGCTTCGAAGTTTCATACGATGCTATACGTAAAGTCATAAGATCGTTATGTTCGTTTTATAGTATGTCAACAGATGGCGTGGTTTATCATCGATGCTTGCATAAAGCTTTTGCAAAGCACGAGGAAAAGCGCTTAAAGCTTTGCTTTGTGTTTTGTGCTTTGGTTTAAGCAAAACTCTCCTTCTAAGTTTCTTTTATTGTCATAGTTATTCTGAGCAAGTTCCTGTCTTCAAAAAATTTTGCACCCGTTCCTGGTATCAATTTAATTAAACGGAGTGAGAAGAAAAGAAAATAATATAAAAGGAAAATGCTGATCGGAAAAGCAATTTTCATAGAAAAGTGGAAATGTGGATAAATTGCCGCACATGGTTGCTTTAATTTTCAATAGCAAATACATTTATTTATTCACATTTTTACTCAACTGCGCCAGAAGGAGGGTTATGTTTTTCGAGAGTATGTATGTATTTATAATTGTTTGGCACGCTCTGCAGCCTGAACGGCTCAATGGATTTTAGCTTGAGAAGTGTCGTTAGATTCGTATTTACAGTGAAAGTCACACTGGGTACAACAAAATAAAAATATATAAAAAAAAGAAGTCAAATGAAAAGGCCGTCGGGTTTTTGTTTTTGTAATAATTACTTGTTGTAATAATTACGGGTAGGTTCTGAGCGAAGAAAATACCTTGAAATGAACCCGCTTCTTCACGCAGATCGTCAAAGCCAATCGAGGGACTAGGAGAAAATACAAATGCATCTATAGCAACCCGAAATTGTTTTTACCTGACTGCGCCACATGTAGGGTTATTACCCGACTGCGACAGAAGGAGGATTATATTTTTCGAGAGTATGTATAATTGTTAGGCACGCTCTGCGGCTTGAACGGCTCGATGGATTAAGCTTGTGAGGTGTCATTGGATTCGTCTTAATTCTGAGAGTGACACTGGGTATATAAAATAGCAGTCGGGTTTCTTGTTTTTTTTTTTTAAATAATGACTTGTTACGGGTTGGTTTTGAAAGAAGAAAAAACCTTGCGATGAACCTGTTTCTTCAAGCAGATCGTCAAAACCAATCGAGGGTTTTTTTTTTCACTTTCTTAACGTACCTACATACTGTTCAATAAGTACGCTAATATTATTACAATCTAGCCTATTAATCTAAGACTAATTAGTAATTTTACATTGACCTAGTTTTATAAGCAATGGACACATTCTTATACTAAGAATGTGTCCATCGGCACTTTTCTTACTGTCTCTATTAAGAGGAAGGCACTTTGTTCGTGTCTTTAATTATTGCACTATGACCGCACTATGTATTATTTTTTTATTGTCACTACACTACACTAATTCGAACGGTTTAGTTCGTTTAAGTCTTCTTTAAGAATCGTTCTTTAAGAAAGTTCTCGTTTAAGAATCGAGATAATGCGAGAAAATACAAATGTATCTATATCAACCCGAATTTTTTGTTTTACCCGACTGTTCCAGTAAGTGTGTTATGTATTTCGAGAGTATGTACTTACATACATACATTTGTATTTTCTCGCATTCCCTCGATAGGTTTTGACAATCTGCGTGATGAAGCAGGTTAATATATATGGATAGTTGTTTGGCATGCTCTGCCGCCTGAACAGCTCGATGGATTTAAAATTGAGAGGTGTCATTAGATTTAATATTTTTTATTACGCAATTTATGTTTGTTTACTTGTTTGCAAGCATTACATGTTATAATGTGTCAACATTGTATTATATTATAAGTATTAATTAATTAAAAGACAATTATAATAATATGACAAAGCCCTTCTGGCGAGTAGGCGACCAATACTGTGAAAATGAGTTTCTTTCGGCGTTTCTTCTCAGCAGTGGTCGTTACGAAGCGCTGGAATCGGTAGCTTTTCTTTAAAAATAAATTAAATTTTAATATACTTTACACGTAACATAAATTATACTTATTGATCTGTAAAAGTGCCTGTAAAGGTCTAATTACCTAATAAACATTTGAATCTTTGAATCTTTGAATCTAGATTTGTCTTAATTCTGAGAGTGACACTGGGTATATAAAAAGACCTTTGGGTTGTTTGTTTTTTTTTTAATAATGACTTGTTTTTTTTTAAATTAACCTGTACTGTCTCACTGCTGGGCAAAGGTTTCTCCCATTTTCCTCCATTTTTCTCTATCCAGAGCAGCTTCTGACCTATCACGCTGGAAAGCGTCCAGGTCATCGCACCAACGCTTTCTAGGCCTATTCCTGTAAAATCGACCGTTTTTGGGTATCCACGGAGTTATCCTGTATATTATATTAATGATTTGTTAATTAGATAATTTTCCACATTCTCGGAAACTCGGTTTAAGGGGATACCTGAATTTTCCGGGGTCCAGTGCTGCCCCCATTTGAAATAAATCATTTGATAGGAAACTGAGACATCATTTAAATTTTTGTCTTGATCAGACCCTAGATAACCCTTCAAACTATTTTGTGGACTATTGTTTACAGTTTAAAGTGAGAACGTGAAGTTTTTCTACGCACATACGCCAAAAGTGGCCGTTTTTCGCAATTGTGCGTAGAAAACCTTCACTCGAAAATCGCCGAGTAAAACCGTGGACTGACAGACAGAAATGGCGAAACTACTCGTATAAGGGCTCCTTGTTTACTATGGATCCCTAACAACATACATAGGTAAGTAAGTACATTTGAATTGGTGACTTCCTTCTTTTTGAAGGCGGTTAAAAAGTAAGTGGACCTAAAAACTTTAACCTACCTCACAGCTAATTATAAAGAAATCCGTAAAGAAGTAGCACTTGAACAAAACCATTTGTCAGAATCATTTTTTGTTTCAAAAAAAAAACCATTGATGGAAAATGATTGATTTTTATTTGATCAGACGGTTTGCTGTGATGTTATGAGTATTTATAGATTGATTTCGTAACCTCATTTTTTTATTTGTGTAAAAAAATACGTCGATTACATCACTTTTATTGAATGATGGGTAGGTTGTAAATTTTTGTGTAATGATATTTTTTTGCAGAGCGCTTCTTTTATGTTCCTACTTGTATTTGATCTTTACATACGTAGACTATCAAGTCTTTATTTCTAATGGGACAGATAGAACCCAGCGCACAGAATAAGTACTAGTATTCAAGTACAGAAATCTTACTCAGAAAATAAATTAAAAGATATATCTACTTCATGTGGTTAGCGTAATGGTTTAATTTAACTCGCGTCAGAACTCCTCACCTCTTCGTTTAGATACCTAGACATCTATTGTAAGCCAATGTCATTCTTATTACTCTGGACAAACGATTCATGTAACTGAACTTACCCCTTCGAAGTGGTCGACGCGCGCATAGTAATAATTAAGGTATATTTTCGATACCCTAACAGAGAGTTACACAGTCCTGCCCAGGGCCTCATGACTCAAAGGCTACTTTTGGCGTGAACCCTCACGCCAAAAGTAGCCTTTGAGTCATGAGGAGCGAAAAGGTAGAATAGGAATAAATAAATAAAGGTATAAGGTAAAATTACACTGATTGAGCTAGCCTTAAAGTAAGTTCAAGACTTGTGTTATGAGATACAATTCTATATTTTATAACAAATACATATATAGATAAATATCTAAGGCACAGGACAATTTGAAAAAGGACATGTATCCAACTTGCCCTGACTAGGGATTGAACCCGGGTCCTCTGGGTGGCGGACTAGCATGGTGACCACTACGCCACGGAGGTCCAAAGGAATCAAAATAATGATGGGTTGCTAGCCGCATTACATTTTCGCCCATTTCCTAACTTGGATTTTACGATCTGCGCGAGAGGAGAAGTAGCATTCTACGTTTGTTCTTTTTCCCAACTTGCCTGAGTCACGAGGGTTGAAAATTTTCCATACAAATGTCCGGGCTGCTGCATTCTTTTGTATGGAAATGTCGATTTTTTTTCGTGATTTCGCTGTTATTTTAATTTCATTATACTTAGTGATCTAGTATAGCCTGTGGTTCGATTTATTACGAGTGTGTCCCTTCCACGTTGTGATAAGTATTGTATTTCGGTCGCATGCACCTCGTCTGCTAACGTTTCACTATATTCTCTCTATCCATCGGTAATCTGGAAGAAATCGCTTTCACCAATATGACCTCCCGTTGTACATTTATTTGCCTTTTCTGTGTGTATTTTTCTTGATTATTATGATTTTTGGTGTGCAATAACGTATTACATAATATAACATGGAACAAAGGGTTTCTTGAAAATGTATTTTATTGACAGGTGGAATGTATCGACTACACAATGCTTTTAGCGCCAAGCCCGCCAATCCACTAGTTATCAACAAGTAGGTAGTTAAAATCAGGTATTTTAGGGATCCGTAACCAAATTTTAATAAAAAAATACGTTTGTTGTGTTGGGAGCCCCCTTAAATATTTATTTTACTTAATTTTAGTATTTGTTGTTATAGCGGCTACAGAAATTACATCATTTTTGTAAATTTCAACTGTCTATCTACATCTATCAACTATCGCGGTTCTTGAGATACAGCCTGGTGACAGACCGACGGACAGACAGACATACAGCGAAGTCTTAGTAATAGGGTCCCATTTTTACCTTTCGGTTACGGAACCCTACAAATGAGACCCTATTTTTAAGATTCCGCTGTCCGTCCGTCCGTCTGTCTGTTACTAGGCTGTTTCTCATGAACCGTGATAGCTAGATAGTTGAACTTTTCACTGATGATGTATTCCTGTTGCCGCTAGAATAAAAAATAATAAAAAAGAAATGAAATAAATATTTAAGTGGGATTCCCTTACAACAAACGTGATTTTTTTATGGATAATGATACGGAACCCTTAATGCGCGAGTCCGACTCGCACTTGACTGGTTTTTTCTAAACGTCAAAACTAACGTGATTTTCTATGGCATTTGTATGAAATATCACGTGTCGTGACGTCATATTTTTTTTGACATTAATAAATCTAAAATGACGTTCAGAATGGATATGTTCAATGAAAAGTGACATTATTTTGTGACGTTTCATTGTTTTATTATTACAATGTACTGAATTATTATCATCCTTACCCTATTTCTGACTTATTGTCTTGAAGATGAATAAATTTAAGTGAATAAAAAAAAAGCAAAGAGATCTTGCCATAACGCACAGTGTTTTATTATTTTATGGGTAATTTTCAAGAGGAGGATCTGACTTTAATTAATAATAATACCTGACCTTAAACTTAATTTTAATTAAATACAGTATATTCGTAAAATTGACCTAGTCGAGTTTTACTTTTAATTAGGGTAAAACCAATGTACTCGAATATTGCAGAATCGTGCATCAAGGCATGTACGTACTGACCCGATAAAATCATGTAAGTAACCATAAAATAAGGAGAAAGTAGATGTAACACTTAGCAAAGATTTACGTGAGTATCTGAAAGATATTAGTTTTGATGTTAAGATTGAAGTTTGATGATTGCAATTTGGTAATTTTAATTCAAGGAAATTAAAGCTAAGGTACGGAGAGAAATTGCGCCCTTATTTGAAATAAATTGTTTAATAAAATTAATAGATGTGGTATTATTATCATTTTGCTAAAGATAGACCCTAATTATTTTATGAACAATCGTTGATTTTAGTGAAGTGGAAGTCCGTCTACTTTAAAAACCTGCTTTCGCTAAAAGATACCACATAAAAAAATAGTAATAAAAGTAAAGAAAAAGAAATTAATAAAAATGTGTTATATCTGGGAGTGGGACATGGCGCATTAAGTATAATTAAATTATACATTTTATGCAAACCTCAATACAAGTACATTAAAAGGCCTAAATAATGCCTAACATTTTTATAATTATCATCTCGTTAACGATTAATTTACCACGCCGAAAGAAGACATGCATAACAAATAAAATATAAGGCATTTAAAAGGGAAAGTACAAACGCTATACTTCTCTTCTCTCATTAATTTGTGACATATCATGTACAGCCTAATGAAGTATGTAATTTTCGAAATTGCTTTAAACTTTTCTAAGGCCACTGTTTACGATCCTGTGACATGATTATTATAGACATGAAGGGTCGAAGCCTTGGAACTTGGTATGTGATGGATAAGAACTTCTTATCTTCAATGGTGCGTTATTAGAGACAGCAGTACGTTTTGAATACAACCCACGTACAAATAAACATACATACTCGTACATACTATAGGTGCAGTCATATCATTTTGGGTCGGCTTAAGTGTTATAATATTTTATTAATGATTAGTAAGTAGTATGTAAGTGCTCTTATTGTGAGTTATGCTGACCGAGCGCCTTAGGGCGTGTTCGGACGAGCGCAGGCCTAGGACATGCCTAGCGCATGCCTAGCACATGTATATCGCATGCCTAGCGCAAACCTAGCGCATACTTAGCGCACGCCTGGCACATACCTAGCGCGTTTTGAATTTGTTGCATATAATTTGAGTAATATCACACATCAATACAACTCAAATTGCATGACCAGGCACTAGATTACCCCTTAAACTATTTTATGAACTACTGTTTATTGTTTAAAGTGAAAATGTGAAGCTTTTCTACGCACATACATCAAAAGTGGCCGTTTTTCGCAATTGTGAGTAGAAAAGCTTCACGTTCTCACTTTAAGAGGTTATCCAGTGCCTGGTCAAGACAAAATTTTAAATAATGTCTTCGTTTCCTATCAAACGATTTATTTCAAATGGGGGCAGCACTGGACCCCGGAAAATTCAGGTATGGTTTAGCCGTGAGTGCAGTACCAATTTTTCATCACATGTTTTTGTTTAGATAGCGTGTATCCGTAACTGCTAGTACAAACAGTACTTAATTGCACTCAAATGATTATTGAGAAAATAAATAAATATTTAAGGACAAATAACACTGATTGAGCTAGCCCCAAAGTAAGTTCGAGGCTTGTGTTATGGGATACTAACTCAACGATATTATATTTTATAAGAAATATATACATATATAAACATCCAAGACCCAGGACAATTTGAAAAAGGCCATTTTTCCCGCTTGCCCTGACCGGGGATCGAACCCGGAACCTTTGGGTAGCGGACTAGCATAGTGACCACTGCGTCACGGAGGTTGCCAATAAGGAGGGTTATGGATCCTGGTTTACTACCGACTAACAAAAAAAAAACTACTTACGATGAACGTCAGAAATCGCCACGAATAAAAATACATACCTTCATATACTTCACATAGTTCCGTTTCCCATTACAGAAACCTTCGATTCTCATGTCAAAATCATAAACGATGCATAAAAAAATGTTAATTGATTTCGATTGATGCCGCTAATTATTGAAACACGAAGACACCCGGAAATCGAGCTGTGACGTAGTTGATAGGGTCCGATTGGTTAACGAGACTTCGCCTCTTTTTGATTGATTTCCAGTAACATGTAAACATTTGAAAAGTGACTTTTAAAAACCAACCAATTTTTTGGAGCTAGTTCTGTCAATGATACTAGACATACATACATACATACATACATATTATCACGCCTGTTTCCCACAGGGGTAGGCAGAGACTAAGGACCTCCACTTGCTACGATCCTGACAGACCTCTTTCGCTTCATCTACACTCATCACTCTCTTCATGCATGCCCGCCGGTTACGGGTACTTCTAACCTCTCCTTTTTTAAGAACGTCTGCAATTTGATCGCGGTACGTTCGTCGAGGACGACCCTGACCCGCTCTTCCACTCAAGTTTGCTTTGTAGACTCTTTTAGTAAATCTCCTTTCATCCATCCTTTCTACATGTCCGAACCATGTCAACATTCCTTTCTCAATTTTTGTTACTACATCTTCTTTCAGTCCACACTGCTCCCTTATGACATCATTTCTAATCCGATCTTTCAAAGTAACATCACACATACTCCTCAGCGCTCTCATTTCAACTGCATTTATTCTACTTTCGTGCCTTTTCTGCCATACCCAACTCTCACTTCCATACACCAGCGTCGGTATCAGCACTCCATTATGAACAGCCAAACGTGCTGTGTTTGACACTTTCGTGCTGTTCATAAAGGAGTGTAGTGCCCCATTCACTTGATTTCCCGCATTCACTCTTCTTTCTATATCACTCTCGTGCTTTCCATCTCTTGTAAACTTACATCCCAAATAAACAAACTCTTCCACTTGCTCCACTGTACACCCATTTACCACAATATTGCATTCTGTTATACATTCATCCCTCTCGAATACCATTACTTTCGTTTTACTCACATTCATTTTCATTCCCTTTTTCTCCAAAGCTTCATTCAAAACGGTTACCATTTTCTGTAATTCCTCCTCTGAGTCTGCAAGTAATACTTGGTCATCAGCATAAAGGAGGCACTTTATAAGTAACTCATCCATTCTAATACCACATTCAACATCTTTCAGATTTGTCAAACAACTGTCCATGAATAGGTTAAACAGCCAAGGTGACGCTACACATCCCTGTCTAACACCCTTTTCAATATTAAACCAGTCTGTGTATTCGCCACCAAGTCTGACACAAGCACTGGAATCGCTATAAAGTGATTTCAGTGCTCGTACCAGCTGACCGTTCAGCCCATACTCAGACAGTGTCGACCACAACTCATTCCTCACCACTCTGTCATAGGCCTTTTCCAGATCTATGAAGACGCAATAGCCTTTTCGACCTTTAGCCAAAAGTTTTTCTAGAATGCATCTTAAGGAAAAGACCTGATCCGCGCAACCCATTCCCTTTCTGAATCCTGCTTGAACATCCCATATCTTTTCATCAGTATCTTTTATCACTCTTTCAATCAAAACCTTAGCATACAACTTACCGACAATGCTGAGAAGGCTAATGCCTCGGTAGTTCTTGCAGTCTTGCTGTGAGCCTTTGCCTTTATAGAGGGGCACAATGACCGCCTTACACCAATCCTTCGGTACCATGCCTTTTTCAAAGCACATATTAAAAAGGCGACACAGCTGACTTGCCACGATGCCCTGTCCGGCCTTCAGCATTTCAGTATTAATTCTATCATATCCCCCAGCCTTTCCCATTTTCATTCCATTTAATGCTTTCACGACTTCCTCCATTTTTATTTTATCATCACCACAAACTCGCAACTCAATCTCATGCATGTCTTCATTCGTCTTATTTACTTTTCTTTCGTCTTTTTCAAACAATCCTTCAAAATACTCCTTCCATACCTCTAAGACACACTTTTCCTCGATTAACAATCTTCCATTCTTGTCTCGGATCTTGGTTAGCTCTGAGGTCGCTGACTTTCCTCTAGCAGTTTTGACAGCTTTCCAGAAGTATTTGATATTACTTTTAAAGTTTTGAGACAATCTTCTATCAAAATCATCTTTTTGTTCCTCTTTCTTCTTTTTAACTATTTCTTTAACGATTACATTCATCTTCTTGTATTCTTTTCTTGCAGCAGAAACAACTTCACTTGTTATACTATTTTTGTTTCCGTCAGCCCGTAAGGCTAACCAATCCTTCCATGCTTTCTTCTTTCTTACAACTGCAGCCTGAACCTCCGAATCCCACCATACTTTCGTCGTATCTTTACACTTTCTTCTTTTGGCTATCCCACATACTTTAGTAGCGGCACTGATAATTCCTTCCTTTAAAACCTTCCATAAATTTTCAATGTCGCATTCATTATCTATATCTTTTAACTCTTCTCCTAAACATTTTTTATACTTCTCTTTCGATTCTTCTCCTTGCAAATTTTCAACCTTAACTCTCTCCAACCTATTGGGGGATTTCACTTTATGGTGACGCCAATTTCTAAAAAGATTTTTAATCTTGGAAATCACTAAATGATGATCGGTAAATATCCCCACACCACGATACGATCTTGTATCAATAACATCCTTTTTCATTCTTTCATCCACTATTACAAAATCTATCATACTTTTCATTTCATTCTGCTCCCTTGTATACATATGAATCTTTTTGTGACAAAACAAAGTATTTGTCACACAAAGACTCTTCTCCAGACATACTTCAAGTAAATGATACTAGACTTGTGTTTAAATGGCCAACTCTGGTGTCAGATATTTTGCAATCTGCCTAAATGCACATAGCTTAACGAGTGCAATATAATGCTGTCAGCCGAGAGCAACGGCTTATACGTGCCTTCCGAAAACGGAGGAGCTCAAGAAATTATATGAATCTTGTGGTCACCCATCCAGTTGCGGAGCACGCCTTAAGTAATTAGGGTAGTCCCCTCAAAGTTATAATATTCTTACATTGGCGACATTTTATGTCTAATAAATAAATATAAATATATACGGACAAATCACCAACATTGTTTTATTTGTGCTTTTATAACTTTTTAGCTTGTATATGGTTCTAATTTTATATGTTTTTTGTTTCGTTATATTTGAATTGTTTTGCTTTATAATGTTTTGGCTACACTGTACTGTATATTTATTATTATTATTATTATTTTGTATCAGTGTCGATCACTTTAGGTCATAGCAGAAAACCAGCGCTTTACTTGCATCTGTGAGTAAAGATGTACGCTGAGCTTTGACCTTTTGAATTGCTGCAACTCACACAGACTATTGTTTTATATAATAACTTCTGTATTTTTATGTGTTTTTTTTCGTCTTTCTAAATAGCTTGTGTGTGTTTAGTTATATTCAATAAAGATTATTCTATTCTTTATTCTATTCTATTCTAAATCATATGAACTGTGGTCCCAAAGTAAGTTCGAGAAGTGTGTTATGGGATACTAACTCAACGAAACTATATTTTTATAACTTATAGATATAAAGATAAACTTGATGAGGAGTTAGACCCAATGGGTACAGAACAAACCCGTACAGATGTTGTTATAAAGTTTGTTGACTTGCCAAAATTGCAAATTGACGATACTTACTTAATTGAGGTCATCTTTTATAGACTTTACGTCATTTGACAATACGGTTAGATTTGACTTGACAATGCGATTAGTGAGGTTTAGTGTAAATTGCTAAATTATTAAAAACCCATGGTCTATTATGTATCTCCATTACTTTTTTTTATGCTATAGGGCGGCAAGCTAACAAGCGTGTCACCTGATGGTAAGTGATCACCGCTGCTCATGAACAACTGCGACACCAGGGGTGTAACGGAAGCGTTGCCGGCGTTTCAGGTAGATAAAGACTCGTTTTTTGAAGGATGAAGGTTTCAATGTCATAGATTTACGGGTCTTCTCATCCCGATCCTTTGAGAGGCTTGCGAGGGGATACAGATCCAACACGTAGAGGCCCTTTCAAGAAGTTAATGTAATGTGGCGCTCCCGCCAACACCCATTCCTGAATATACAAAGGTGTACCCTTGAATAGGTTTCGGCTGGAGAAAGATCTATTGCAAGACAAAGGGAAAGGTCTATGAATTATGGAATTAGATTGGGATGGACTGAGGCTGGGATATTGCAATAGAAACGTCACCTGCCATAATCATGATAGCGGACTATTGTAGGCAGGTGGTAGCTTGCCGCCCACTAGATGGGCGCCTCAAACTCGCCAACAATAGTTGCCGGCACAGGAGCAACACCGATTATTATTTTATTTATCTGCCAATTTATATATATGGAGAATGTATATAGAGAATACATTAAATAAAAGTCGTACAAATGCATAACCTATCTCAAAAGAGATATCTTCCATTAGGCCTGTGCGAGGAGGTTTTTTTCAAGCATTTATTTATTATTTTTAATTATTGATTTGGAACTAGACGCCAAGTGGTGGCCACTTATGTGTAACTACATAAGTATGTCTACTAATATTTATATTTCAGGTTACTATAGTGCGTTTGTTTAGGTATTTAAAAGAATGTTAACAATCTTGGCATGTCTTTTATTGAAATATACACTTTATAAATCAATACCTTTGCGAATTACAAATAAATTATGTAATTTACAATTTATAAAATAAATAATTTTGTAATTTGCGAAGGTATTGATTTATAAAGTATATATTTCAATAAAAAGACATGTCAATATTGTTTACATTCTTTTAAATACCTAAACAAATGGACCATAATCTAAGAAGACGAATGACGACAGTATAATTTTTAATCATTCCCAGCAGTTAAGGACTATTTAATTCTAGATTTTTCCAGTACAAACGTAATGAAATGAAAATAAAATTTTAGAAGAAATAATTTTGATGATTGTAATAAAAAAATGCATACATTTAGAATTTTTACTACTTTTTACAGTAATTTATGAACATGAAAGAACATATAGTATATCATTTATTTTTGACCATCGACATTGAAACTTTTTCTTTCAAGTTCATTACAAAGTTTTAACAAATACTGTTATTTTTGAAGTTGGTTAAAATTATGAATCAAGTGTAACGATTTTTATTAAAGTATTCGATAGTAAATAACTTCAGTCAAGGAGGTATTGTGAGCTGCTACTCAACGGTTTCAAGGTACGATCTAAATATTTGCAAGGGTACCAAACTCATGCATCCCTGTTACTTTGCCCCCTTTAAGTAAAATTTTAATATACTAAGAGCATTTGAATCTTTGAATCCCCATTTTGCGTTATGCATTACTAGCGCTTTCGCAAGCGACACCGATCATTGTCCGCACTTAGATGAGTGACCACAAGTGGCATAAAAAATTTTCGAACTCCTCCGTGCTTCGGAAGGTACGTATAAGCCGTTCGTCCCGGCTGCTAACATTGTATCGCAGTCGTCAAGCTATGCCAAATGCCTTTAGACAGCCTAAATATGTGACGCCAGTGTTGGCCTTATACACACGAAAATAACAATTTTTTTGTGCGATCCCAGTTTTATAGGTACTTAGTTGTACTATTTTAGAGACCGACGTGCACTCTCCGCTTTTTCTACATAGGTACTTATTTGTACTACTTGAAAGCCCGGCGCGTTCTCTCCGCTTTTTCTTCTCCAAATATACCTAATATTCATCAGAAGTTACCTAAGGATTCCTTAGACTTCTCGAAGTGGGGAAGAACAAGCTAAAACCATTAAAAGGATTTTGTTGTGGTTTCTCAACCAGCTGCCTGACGTCAAACCGCCATGGGAATGGATTTGTGCAAAACATTTACAACTGGCTGCCACCCGACGTAAACCCTCTGTTGCTATTGTAACACTAGAGTGCTTAGTTCTTTAGTCGCCTCTTACGACATCCATAGGAAGAAATGGAGTGGTCATATTCTAAACTGGAAGCCACAAGACCGCACCGAATCTTTCTTAAACCGGATGTTTTACGGTCTACTCATATTTAAAGTGTACACTGTCGATCGATTTGAAGAACATTTCCGTAACTCAAGAAAGCGACCGCTTCCATACTGGTCTGGGAGAAAAGAAAAAAAAATGTATCAGCTGCTTCTCTTTCCGCGCAGATAGTCAAAACTTTCTGTTTTAAAACCGATTGGATGCAAAAGTCTTAGAGACGCATGTTTGAAATTGACATTTACATTAGGAATGATTTGCTCGAGCGTTTCCAAATAGGCGCATTTTTTGATTGATCGAACGCAAAGGATTTGCAAAGACTGGTCGTAACCACTGTAATTTGCTCTGTATTGTTTTTTTTTTATAAAGAATACGTTCAGTTTCACGCAAAATTTTTAATTTTTGTTGTAATCTAAAAAAAATTTTCGTTTTTTCTGAATTTTCTGTGTTAAAATATAACTTATCGCTGATGCAATGGTTTCGACGATACGATGCAATGGTCTTAGAATGTGAGCAGCGACTTGAAAAACTACACGTTTAGTGTTTCGTTGACTCCCTCAATGAAAAATAGTACTCCAGACTACATGAATGAATGGGTGCGACACCTAACGAATTAATTCAAATCAATATAAATAATTTTCAATTCTGCACATCCTGCCCTGAACATTAATGCTAACAGCACGACAAATAAATATACAGCTCATGTACTTTCAACGATCATCAGACATAATTTATAACACCTAAGACCTATTTTGGACTGTCTCGAGATTAACAATATCCTGTCTGTAATTTATAATGAACCTACTTCAATTAATTGGTCTTCAGAAAGGTCAATTAGCTTTAGAGTGTAAAATATAATATTATGGTTTTTCAGACACGATTACCTTTTTAAATTTGATTAAGGTCTCTTCACATAGATCTACCTAGCATCAACACGCATAAAAATTTTGTGACAAATTCACTTGAATTTTTTAAACTTTATTGTTTCCTTAATGTTGTACATTCATGAGGTGTTTAATATAAAATTAGAACCAATTAAGGACCTTGACGGGCGCTGCAATAGGAGAGGGGCTATTTTATCTTAAAATTGTTATATATTAAATCATGCAAATAAATTATTCTAATATATTAATCAATTTACAAATCAAACAAAACATCATGACGATGTAATGGCAGCAAAAATGCTGATGGGGCACGGAGATTCTGGAATGGCGACCACGTACTGGCAATCAAAGTGTAGGAGATCCACAAGGTGGTTAGGCGACCTGACCAAAGTCGGAGGAAAGAGCTGGATGCAGGCCGCTCTAGATAGGGCATTTTGGAAATTTTTGAGAGACGCCTATGTCCAGCTGAGGACGTTATGCGGCTGAAATGAATCATCATGAATCATCATCAGATGATCCGTCTAAATATACTTTAAACTGTACAATTGGTTTGTATAAGAGTGTAAAAATATTGCGAATTTTTTTTTTACTTTATTGCCACAAATCGTTAGCCGTTTAACAAGGAACTAACTAAGCGATTAGCTATGCATATATATGGTGTTACGGATAGGCAAAAGGGTATATTCTATGTTTCCCCACTTGGATCAAATGGGTCAACTTTCAGTTTGGTGTGTTTCACCACCGCGTCGTCCCCACTGAGGAAAGAATGGGAATGACTATTATTTCATAGTTCTATTCGTCCCCAGTGGAGATGACAATCGAAACACACAAACCAATGGGCCGAATGGGACGGACTTCCATTACAATTCCGATTTGTTCCCGGTGGTGACAAACGGGAATTTTCGTTTTTTATTCCCATTAGACTCGAGTTATGTTAAATAAAATAGCTGATAATAGTTTTGGAAAAGTATATATTTAGAATCGAGGGAAAGGAGGGCTTTATATATTACATTGCATACTATCACGTATTTATCCCTAACGGTGTATACTGATTATTTTGGGTCGTAAGAACGTCCCCAATGGGGACGAACGGGATATATCCAGATAAAATGACCCTAAGGGTTAAGGTATGTACAAATTGAGCAAACGGTTGACTTGATATCTTATTATAAACATTTAAAAAAAAATACGTTTGACTTACATTTTTAGCCGTATTTTTTATCCATGGAAGAGAAAAAATTGTGCAAGTAACTTGACCAAAGTAGTATCAGAACCGTTGTCACACAAATCACTTTAAATTAATTTATAATTATAATAATTCATTACAAATAAACAATTCGTTTAATTGGTTTTTATTTATTGCAATAATGGCCTTTAGGTCTTATGAATACGATTTATTTTGCAACGATTCAAGAAGTACTTACGATGGTTGGCAATCTGTAGTATAATTTTACGAAATAATTCTGGTACTTTACCATAGATGGCGTTATTTTCCAAATAAGCAATTATAAACTTAAATACAATTTACTTAATATCTTCATTTGCGTCATAGTATCTTATCGGGATTGAGTGCAGTTGAGCTTAATGATGACACGCTCGCCACGCCCACTTGACATTTCCACCTTTTTTCTCTTCCTAGGTTTTAACTATTATTTGGCCAAATCAAGTTCACGTTTTAAAATTGAATAGTGTCATAACAGTTTAAATTAAGTAATAGTTTTTTAACTATCACGCTAAGAAAAAATGCGGGACGAAATTATAAAAAAAATTTCCTTCTTGTTTCCTTCTTTTGTTCTGACGTTATTGAAAATGTCTGTTTTGACGTTCATAAAAAGTATATGATTTCTAGGACCACCAGTGGGATCTGAAGAGCTAATTTAAAAAAAAAACCTTCCTGGGTACCTAATCTTTACTATGAACGGACTTACCATGCCTTTTAAGAATAATTTCAACCTTTGTAACACCCTGTATAGTTGTTGAGTGTTTGCTAGTTAAAACAGTAAGATTTATTATTATAGATATATTATATGAGTTCAAAGAACTTTACATCCCTATAGTTAATTACTTAATTTGTTAAAATTTAGTTGCTAGTTTAAACCGAAGTGATTCAAAAGATTAAAATAATATCGCTAAAAGGATACATTGCTATTAAGGGGCTACCTGAACTTTTCGGGGTCCAGTGCTGCCCCCTGCGAAAAACGGCCACTTTTGGCGCATGTGCGTAGAAAAGCTTCACGTTCTCACTTTAAACTGTAAACAGTAGTTCATAAAATAGTTTAAAGGGTTATCCAGGGTCTGATCAAGACCAAATTTTAAATGATGTCTCCGTTTCTTTTCAAATAATTTATTTCTAATGGGGGCAGCACTGGACCCCGAAAAATTCAGGTAGCCCCTTAATGGGTGACTCGCAGCCAGCGTTCTGAGACTACTATTTATTTTTGCTCTATAAATATTTGTTCCATATACAAAATTTGCTAACATCATATTTTTTACTATAAGCATAGCACTTAAGATCATACAAAAATATGAAAAAAAAAAATAGTCTGAATAAATAAAACAAACAAATAAATAAATATTTACTGGGAAAAAATTATAGTGAATTTTTAAAACCATAGTGAATGGATTCCTCGTGGACGAACTTAGTTGCGAGTAGTAAGAATACAAGTAGGACCTACTATGGCTACGATAGGCGTTGATGTCTTTTGCATAAGCCTATAGTAAAATAAGTTTATTTGCCAGGTAAATAAAAAAAAAATACTTTCGAGCAACCCCAATAACTTTTTAACCACTGAACAAATTACCATCAAACATAGGTAAAATTTGAATTTTGAAACGTGGTCCCTTTGCTATGGGTATCATAAGAAGGCTCAAGCCTACTGCCTCCGTAGTCCAGTGGTCAAGGCGTTCGCCTTGTGACCCGGAGGTCATGGGTTCGATTCCCACTGGGAAGCATACTTTGTGAAAAGTTGTTTCCAGTCTGGATAGGATATTGCAGGCTTGAATCACCTGATTATCCGAAAAGAAAGATGATTCCGTGTTTCGGAAGGCACGTAAAACTGTGGGTCCCGAACGCCACCTAGCGTTTGATCATCAAACTATCCAAGGATTGTTTCCTGGTTTGCCCTTTGGGTTGTGGAGGTCAGACGGCAGTCGCTCTGTGTAAAAACCAGTAACCTCGTCAAATCTCCTTGGTTAGGTAGCGGACCCCGGGCTCTGAAGCGTTACTGCTGAGGATGCAACCGGGAATACGCTCGGATGATGATGATGATGATGATCATAAGAAGGCTCAAGGTCGCTCAACGGGCTGTGGAGAGGACCATGCTCGGTGTTTCTCTACGCGATAGAAACATTAATGAGGAGGGAGGATGAAGGTCACCGACATAGCCAAGTGGATTAGCTCATTGAAGTGGCAGTGGGCGGGGCACATAGCGCAAATAACCGATGGCCGATGGGGCAGAAAGGTTCTCGAATGGTGGCCACGTACCGGCAAGCGTAGCATAGGACACCCACCTGCTACGAGTAGATAGTCGGATGACCTGAGCAAGGTTGCAGGGAGGCGATGGATGCAGACTGCTTCCGATCGCTCATTTTGGAAATCCTTGGGGGAGGCCTATACAAATACAAATACAAATCAACTTTATAGCACCATAATAGACACACAAAAATTACAAAACAACAAGAAACAATATAGGCACAAAGGCGGATTTTTCCCTATAAATGCAATCTCTTCCAGCCAACCTTTGGGTGGAGGAAAAATTTATTTGAAACAAGTACACAAACAAGTACTTACATATGAATATATACCTAAATACATATACACACATATATAATACATAATATATATATATATATATATATATATATATATATATATATATATATATATACACACATAAGCATAAATAATACATACTTATATGATACATAAAAATATTTACATAAATACATATAGTAACACTGAACAGAACTGATTATATCGTCAGGTAATATTTATAAAGGCGATTTTTAAAGATTGTTTTAGTCTTAGCAGTCCGTATTTCAACAGGGAGAGCATTCCAGAGATAGACAGCTTGTACTGTAACAGATTTGGAGTAGAATCCGGTCGAATGAATAGGAATGTTTAGACGTAAGGCATTAATACTGCGCGTGGGACGTGGGGTAAAACGCTCCTTTAGGTAAGGAGGAGAAGATGGCATAAATCATAATGGCCTATGTCCAGCAGTGGACTTCCTGTCGCTGATATGATGATGATGATGATAGTTAAAAACCACCGCAAGGAAATTGCTTCCATGTAAAAAAAACATCGAAACCGGTCGATCTGTTCGAGAGCTACGATGCCACAGACAGACAGACAATGGCGTCAAACTTACAACACCCCTCTTTTAGTCGGGGGTTAAAATAAAATTTCATTTTTTATCTGAAGTTTGCAAAATATATAAGTTGTAATAATAGTAATAAGAAATATTAATTAAAGTAACACTTATTATAAATTAACCATTCTCTATATGTAAATTGTCCTCATATATTTTCAAGGTTGACTGGAAGAGATCCCTATCTGGGATAAGTCCGCCTTTATACTGTTCTCTAGTTCTAACCTGTATTTTTATCCTGCCGTGTTTATATGTACAATAAAGATTTGACAAACAAAAACAAACACTAATTTTGTTTAACAAAAGCTTGTCAAAATCAATCTTATTGCTGTGAAAATATGTTAGCTATACAAAGCATGCTCTTTAGATTAGATCCAAGGTTTGTTCTAATTTACTTTTAATATAATTAACAATGAACAATTGTTTCACACAATGTACCTATGTCAGAACGATTTGAGGGGTGTTATAGCTAAAAATATTAATGTGCCTCCGTGTTCAGTGGTCAAGTTCAGCGTTCGCCTTATGATCCGGAGGTCGTGGGTTCAAATCCCACAGGAAGCGTACTTTGTGAAAAGTCGACGACCTCCGTGGCGTAGTGGTCACCATGCTAGTCCGCCACCCAGAGGTCCCGGGTTCGATCCCCGGTTAGGGCAAGTTGGAAAATAGTCTGTTTCAAATTGTCCTGTATCTATATATTTATATGTTATAAAATATAATATCGTTGAGTTAGTATTCCATAACACAAGTCTCGAACTTACTTTGGGGCTAGCTCAATCAGTGTTATTCGTCCCAATATATAAAAAAAAAGTTGTTTCCAATCTGGTAAAGATATAGCAGGCAAAGATGATTTCATGTTTCGGAAGGCACGTATAAACTGTCGGTCCTGAACGCCATCTAACGTTTGCTTGAACCTCACTGTCAATCATACTTTGTGAAAAGTTGTTTTCAGTCTGGTTAAGATATTGCAGGCTAAAATCACATGATTATCCGAAAAAGATAGATGATTCCATGTTTCGGAGGCATGTATAAACAAAATGTCGGTCCTGAACGCCCTCTAGCATATGCTCTATCCTATCCAAGGATAGGTTCTAGTCTACCCTATGGGCTGCGGAGGTCAGACGGCAGTCGCTCTGTGTAAAAACCAGTAACATCGACAAAACACTTCGGTTAGATAGCGGACCCCGGGCTCGGAAACTTTACCGCTGAGGATGCAACCAGGAATTCGCTCGGATAACGGTGAACGGTCAAAGTAAACGGTGGTGGCCAGTTTTTTTAGGCACTGTCTGTGCGTCTTTGAGATACGAGTTAAATCCTTACTAGACGTGACTTGTAACACTGTGTTGATACTCATGGACTCATACTCTTGGCCTCTGAATTTTCAACTACCACCGATTGCTTCTGGTGAAGGAAAACATTCTGAGGAAGCCTACACACTGTAACTATTAAGTTTATTAGTGTCTGAAATGGAGAAAGCAATGTCAAACCACTTACCTTAAATACGTTGACCTCCGTGGCGTAGTGGTTACTTTGCTAGTCTGCCATCCAGAGGTTCCAGGTTCGATCCCCGGTCATGGCAAGTTGGAAAATGGCCTTTTTCAAATTGTCCTGGGTCTTGAATGTGTATTTATATATATATTCGTTATAAAATATAGTATCATTTAGTTAGTATCCCATAACACAAGTCTCGAACTAACTTTTGGGACTAGCTCAATCAGTGTAATTTGTCCCTATATATTTATGTATTTTATTTTATTTATTACGCTTCTGGTGAAGGAAAACATTGTGAGGAAGCTTGAACACAGAATTTTAAGTTTATTAGTGTCTGAAAAGAGAGAAAGCAATGTCAAACCACTCCATTACCTTAAATAAGCCATTGTGTCATGATATCTCTTACTATACAAGTTGATTTGCAGGCAAATTAAAAACCCCCGACGACACCATCTATTGATAAGTGTCGGAACTACATAATATTCTAATCCAAAGCGCCATCTTTTACTTTCTAGGTAAATTACAAACTCAAGCTTTTAAGATTTGCTTTGCTTTTCGTGTGTGTAAGTGGCCAACACTAGTTTCAGATTTTTCAAACTTCCTAAAGGCATCTGACATAGCTTGACGACTGCCATACAATGATGACAGCTTATACGTGGCTTATACGTGCCTTCCGAAGCACGGAGGAGCACGAGAAACTTTTGTGCCACTTGTGGTCACCCATCCAAGTGAGGACCATACCCGGTGTCGCTTAACTTGCGAAAGCGCTAGTAATGCGCACTCCCGCCGGGCCACCGAGGTTCTCCTTTTAAGCGTTAACACTTAATAACTTTTAAACGACTGGAAGTTGCTTTTACGTGAAAAACCGCATTGAAATCGGTCCGTCACATGCCATGCGCCACAAACAGACACACAGACACAGACACGTTAGCGGCAAACTTATAACACCTCTCTTTTTTGTCGGGGGTTAAAAATGACCTGACAAGAGCCTGGCTCAACAACAAACGATCTCATTTATTCTAATAACATTGGATCAAAGGAAAGGCGTTTTGTCGGTCCTGCAAAAGCCAAGAAGCTTTCAAAAGTTCTAGGAAGGAATACATCGCGAGAAAACGTACACTCTAGTTTATTAGTATGTAAGGGCGTGTCTGGAAACACTTGAACTCCAAGCCCATGCGCATGCCTAGCGCAAATCAAGCGCGCTTTGAAATTTCTTAAACTCGAATTGCATTTACTGAAGTCAACACGCATGCCTCACCTACGCCACGCGCTCGCCTTGCCACCACGTTGCCTCTACCTTGCGCCCGCCCAGCGCTCACCCCGACTGGACTTCGATAATTGCAATTTTAATTGTATTGATGTGTGATAGGACTCAAATTATAAGCAACAAATTCAAACCGCGCTTGTCGTGCGCTTCTCGTGTGCTAGGTATGGGCTAGGCATGGGCTTGATGTGCGCGTGTCGTCTGAAGGTACCCTAATAATGTCTTTGGTAACTAAATATCAATCATCGAGCTATGTAAAATGCCTTTTAGAAGGTCGAAAATTCTGACACCAGAGTGTTAGCAATTGATAAACTTGATAATAACGAATTGCAGTAAAGCAAAATAATCTTGGCTTCTGGTTGGATCTTAATTTAATTAATTTTTCATTTTTAGTTTCTGCTATAGCCTTTATTTTATTGCGACTGCCTCCGTAGTCCAGTGGTCAAGGTGTTCGCCTTGTGACCCGGAGGTCATGGGTTCGATTCCCACTGGGAAGCATACTTTGTGTAAAGTTGTTTCCAGTCTGGATAGGATATTGCAGGCTTGAATCACCTGATTATCCGAAAAGAAAGATGATTCCGTGTTTCGGAAGGCACGTAAAACTGTGGGTCCCGAACGCCACCTAGCGTTTGATCATCAAACTATCCAAGGATTGTTTCCTGGTTTGCCCTTTGGGTTGTGGAGGTCAGACGGCAGTCGCTCTGTGTAAAAACCAGTAACCTCGTCAAATCTCCTTGGTTAGGTAGCGGACCCCGGGCTCTGAAGCGTTACTGCTGAGGATGCAACCGGGAATACGTGTGGATGATGATGGTAGCCTTTATTTTATTCTGCTTCTTTTGAACTATGATTGAGTATTCCAAGGATATCGGTGGGAGTGTGCAGTACTAACTAATACTAACCTTAATTCGCATTTTCATCCATTCCTTTAAATGGTTTTTACGGTCTACGCGGGCGAGTGGTATATTCTATTTTTAGGATTCCGTAGTAAACGAGGATCCCTTTTAGTTTCGCCATATCTGGCAGGAAAGCTGTTATTTGGCATGAAAAAAGTAGTAAAATAAAATATTGAAAAAAAAATTATTTTATGGTAGCTCCCATACAGGTAAAGTGAATAGTAATTTTTTTCTTGACTGACGAATTATGTGGGGTATAGTTGAATAGATCTTTCAAAAATATTATGAGCTTGTCAGCACCATTTCTCGATTTAGGGATCCGTTTCTGAGATATTTGGTTTTAAAGTGAAATTTTTTATTAGTGTCAAGAATCCCCCCCCCCCCCTCTATCTGCTAAATGGTTATTATATGGACTTACTTACTTATTCCGCTGGCTCAGTGACCCTAAATGGATCTTGACCTCTGAATTTTCTGTTCTGAGCGATATCTTGCCAGCCGACAATTTCCATCTCCCGCTGATCAGCTTGCACCGTATCGCTCCATCGATATCTGGGTCTACCTACTGGTCTTCGGCCTGGTCTTCCCTTATATACGCTGCTTTGACGCCACGATCCTCCTTCATTCTTTCCAGATGCCCAAGTTATATGATTATATATGGACACGTGAAAAAATTCACAGCTATAGTGAATATAACAAAATTTGAAGGAAAACTATCAGAGCCAAGTAGAGTTTACAAATTAAAAAGTTATAGGCGATCAACTTGTAAAATGTACTCGGAAAAGGAAAATTTTATACGAATTCAGTAGAAAGGTTTATAAGGTGGCATGAACTCAAAGTTGGCATCCGTAACTACGGAACCCTACACTGCACGTGCACATATTCTCCTAGACCATCATGGAAAACTTTACCATACCTAACATGAATATTAACTGCAAAAATATCTTTATCCAAGGCGAGACAATACAGACATGCATCTAATGATCATTATTCCTAATATATCATAAGTTTAAATTATAACCTCTAGCAACAAAACATTGCGAAATGTTGACTGATGGTCTCTATTCACGAACATTGAAACAACTGATAACGCTTTCATCCGATACCAGTGCAATCAAAAAATTAATCTGAGGACCTTTGAATATGTTCATTGCTCCTTCATTGACGTCCCGAGGCCAAGTAATCACGTTTGATAAAGAAAAAAAGAATATACTAACTAATTACTTCGCCATGCATATCTCTAAAATAGTCGTTTATTATATTTTATATAGTTACGTCAGTAAATGCGTGCGATGGGCAGGATTAGGATCAAATGAGATGGTATATAATAGGTCACTTCGACTAGTAGCATCACAGTTTCGTGTGAGCTTTACATTTGGACGTATCTTGGAGTGTTTGTGTGTTCAAAATGAAACTGGTAATATAGTTTACAAGTACAGATAATTAATTTATAAGTATTGTAATTATTATGACGATCTCCGTGGCTTAGTGGCCAATACGCTGGCCTGCCATTTTAAGGATTTTGGGTTCGATTCCCAGTCAGGACAAGTTGGAAAATGAGTTTCTTCAAATTATCTTGGATCTGTGGTGTTTATCTACATGTGTGCTTATTATAAAATATAGTATCGTTCAACATCCCAAAACACAAGTTTAAAATTTACTTTGGGGCTAGCTGAATCAGTATGATATCTCTTTTGATTTTAATATAAAAAATATTTTTTTGAGTAATTTGAACGTTACATAAAGCTATTATAGAACAAAATAAGAAGTAAAAATTAAAGTCACAGAATAAATTTCTACATAATCTATATTATATATATTAATTCTGTTACTATAATGTATAGTATACAAATCCCACATTTCAATGTTATAGAATATTATGTTAGTTTTTACATAAGTTTATACAACGTAGAAGGGAGTATATACCCGTAATAAATCGAACCACAAGCTATACTAAATCACTATAGTATAATGAAATTAATATAACAGCCAAAACACACAAAAAAATTTGGCATTTCAATACAAAAGTGTTCAGCCGCCCGGGCAATTTGTATGCGATGGTTGAATTTTTTTGGACTTTTGGTTGATATTTTTTTAATTTCATTATATTAGTCATGATCTAGTCAAGCCTGTGTTTCATTTATTACGGGTATATCCCTTCCACATTGCATAGTTTTTGACTCTTTGACAAAAAGGGTACACTTTATAAGAAAGTCTTGTCTTTAATGTTGAGTTAGTTTCCCATAAAACAAATCTTAAACTTACTTTGGGGATAGTTCAATCTGTGTGATTTGTCCGTATATATTTATTTTATTCTAGTTCATCGTAGCCGCCCTTGTCTCTATCAGCGCCGCTGCGCGCCTGGATCACCTCGAACGCTCCTACCTCCCCCCCGACCAGTCTGGTGCTGGATCCAACAGCTTCGGCTCTGCTAGCGGCTTCGGCAACAAAGGAAGCAATGGGTTTGGAAGCAGCGGCCAGTCATCTTTCGGTAAGACAGCATGACTTCCTTTATTATGAATTAAGTTGAATACCTCATCATCATCCGAACGTATTTTCCCGGTTGCATCCTCAGTAGTAACGCTTCAGAGACCTGGGTCCGCTACCAAAAAAAAAAAAATCTTCTTACAGAGCGACTGCCGTCTGACCTCCGCAACCCAGTAAAGGGTAAACCAGAACCAATTCTTGGATAGTTTGATGATCGAATGCTAGATGGCGTTCAGGACCCACAGTTTATACGTGTCTTCCGAAACACGGAATTATCTTTCTTTTCGGATAATTAGGTGATTTAAGCCTGCAATATCCTAACCAGACCGGAAACAACTTTTCACAGTGGGATTCGAACCCATGACCTCTGGGTCACAAGGCGAACGCTTTGATCACTGGACCACAAAGGCAGTCAATTAAGTTGAATACTTACCTGAAGTTACTTATGCAGTTTTACACACTCTTTTTTTTTTTTGATAAAGTTATTAAATGTACAGACACGCGATTTTTACTGTTTAATTATATATATTAATATAGACACAAAAAAAATCTCTGTACTTTAACTTTAGCGCTTTTGATAAAAAATTATTTTTTTTAGTTTTTTTTTAATTTTAAGAATTGTTTAAGGTTTTAGTTAAGTTTTTTTTTTATCCTTATTTTATTTATAATGTTCTCTAATAAAAAGTAAAGGCATAGAACGAGTAGGTTCACTTCTCTGAATTGGATTACTTTTTAGTATATTTTTATAACGTAATGTATATTGTTTACAGGAAGCAATAGCCAGTCTTCTTTCGGAAGCAGTGGCCAATCTGGCTTTGGATCCCATGGTTCCAATGGCTTTGGATCTCATGGTTCCAACGGTTTCGGATCCCATGGTTCCAACGGCTTTGGATCCAACGGCGCTTCATCCTTCCACTCGGGATCAGGATTAGGTAACCAAGGCATTGACTCTGCTTTTGGTGCTGCCACCTCCAACCAATACCTTCCCCCTAACCAAGGTCCTTCTGCTGGCAACGGATTTGGAGAAAACAAGCAAGGTACGAAAATCGGTAAAATGTCTGAATCACATACATCACACAAATATATAAAGGAGAAAGTTTGTGAGTGTGTGTGTGTGTTTGTTTCTTCTTCGCGAGCTCACGGCTGGACCGATTTTGTGAAAATTTGGTATGTATGAAAATATGGGAGCTGAAACCCTGGATTAACACATAGGCTACTTTTTATGCGGCTAGTATATGATAAATATCTAAATATAAAACGAACTTGAAAAAAAAAAACAAGTAAGTTACATTTCTTGAATGACCAACTTTTCACAACAGTTGAAAAATAACTCGGCCTGTCTCAGCTTTTTTGGTTTTGTAAGAAACTCAGGTGAATAAATAGAATATAAAAGGATTATTAAAAGTCCCAAAGTGCTTTGTCTGTTCCATTAGGAATTAAGACGTAATAGTATTATACAGTTAATGAGTTTTTAGATGATTTAGATGATAAAATATAAATGTTAATAAAACCATCATCATCACCATTTCAGCCGCATAACGTCCACTGCAGGACATAGGCCTCTCCGTTAAGTTAACGTTAAGGCCGTGATCGTCTAGTAGTCAGGACCCTACGATGTGGTTAACAAAATATAATGTTATAGTATATATAACTAAAATCTTTAAACTATTCAAAAAATATGCATAGTACCTAGTAACTACTAACCCTATTTTTAACTTTTGAGTGCGATCTCTCCGTATCTAACCAAATTGCTGTCCCGACAGGGTCCATAAATGGTCTTATATTGTATTGATACGATCTTATGTACTTTATGGTTTGCAATAAAATATTAAGTATTGAGTGTATGTGTGGATGTGCGTATGTGTGGGTGTGTTTCAAAAGTAATTAATACTTATCATCTTATTCTACGGCCGTTTTCGGCTACGGTGACTATCTTTATTATTAATAATAATAAAAAATATACAACATAATGTAAAATGACTTCGGTACAACAATTTTGGTGACGTTTGTGTCCTCATTTTATATCTAGACTTTAAAATCAAATAGTATTCTTAGCAAAACAATGATCTCATTAAAGTTTGGTACACTAATTGGGCTGCTACAGAACAAAACAAATCATTGTTTGATTCCTTTTTATCCGACTACGACAAAGCCAAGAGAAAGGGTAATGATTTAAGCAGTCTTTATGTCTGTTCCACTTTAGCATCCAAACCGCTTGTTAAATTTTTACAAGTGATATTTCTTTATTTTTCGGGTGACATAGTCTACAATATGTAAGCAAAAAATTATAAACGAATGTTTCATATAAAAAAGTGAGAGTAATTTTTTTTTTGTTTTATATTCCAAAGAGGTAACAAATGAAAGGTCTTAATTAACACATTTCAAAAAATATAAACATTGTAAGTTGTGTATGCCACCCTTAGTCTGGTAGGTATTTGTTTTAACGTATAGCTTGCTGTAGATATAATTTTAAAGTGTGGGATTAGTTTATAATTAAAATTAATATTTTTTATTACTATAATAATACTGTACTGGCAAGCGAAGCGTAGGACAAGGTTGTGAGATAATCTAAACAAGTCCGCTGGAAAGCGCTGGATGCAGTCCGCTCTTGATCGGTCATTTTGGAAATCCTTGGGAGAGGCCTATGGCCAGCAGTGAACGTTATGCGGCTGATATTATGATGACTATAATAATACTGATAAAATCATAATTTAAAAATAAATCTCATCAAAAAGCAATAAAAATTTTCACTTTTTAGGATCTGGTTTCCAACGCAACCAATACCAAGCCGCTTCCCAATTCGGTTCCCAAACCAGCGGTCAGTTCGGATCTCACGCTAGCGGCCAGTTCGCCCAACCCAGCAACCAGTACGGTGCTCCCAGCCAAGGCAGCTTCGGCAGCCAAGGAAGCCGCTACGGCCAGGGTTCCAGCCAAGGATTCGGCCAAGGTTTCGGCCAGGGTTCCAGCCAAGGTTTCGGCCAGGGTTCCAGCCAAGGTTTCGGCCAGGGTTCCAGCCAAGGTTTTGGTCACAGTTCTAGCCAAGGTTTTGGCCAGGGTTCGCACCAAGGTTTTGGCCAGGGTTCCAGCCAAGGTTTCAACCAGGGTTCCAGCCAGTTTGGAGCCGCTAGCCGCCAGTACCTGGCCCCTAAGGCTTCCAGCTCCTTCGACAACATCCCCCAACAAGCCTTCGATGAGCAAACCGGCTACAAGTACTAGGTGTTTCGAGTTTTAGCTAATTGTGTTCAGAATTGTATATGTGTTCTTATAAATATATGTGACGTAATGTATTTTTATTACTTTTTATTTATGTCTTCCTTACTTTTTATCACAATTAGAATTTTTACCTTCTTAGCATATCACGGTATTTAATAACTTTTATTGGCCCTTGTAATAAAATAATAAAAATATTATAAAAATGGTTTTTAACTGATAGCCAAGCTCTCTTGCCTAAAAAAGACATTGAATTGTAAAAGTATTCTATTATCGTAAAAAAAGAAATTAAAAAAAGATTAAAAAAAGAGCTAATAACTGCCTAATTCATTTAAATAAAGGCTCAACGATTTACTTATAAAAAAATACAAAATATAAACTAATGAATTATAAAAATAAAGGAAATAAATGTTCAAATATAAATTTGATTCTAAATCGTTATCGTCGATTTTAAGAAATCTTAAGGGCTGTTTATATACAATAAACAGCCCAAACAACAATACAGATTGGCCAAACAATCACAGGGTGGATTCCTGCAGATGGACGTAGGAAGCCAAGATAACGTAGGGAACGTTGAAGTAATTTCATCAGATGTTTGAAGAGGTATTGGTCGCATGTCGCGCTGAATCGCGGTATATGGAAGGACATGGGGGAGACCAGCTGTGGGATAGTTTAGATAAAAAAACGTCTGTTTACGGAGAGTTGAAAAATTAGACCTTTTTTAATTATTACAAATTGCGGCCCGCTAGTTATTTAAAAAAAAACTTTACATTTTTAAACAATTATTTTGTAAAATAAAGCAGAAAACACACAAGCACCGAAACGACTCACTAGAAGCGCAATCAAGAACAAAATGGCAATATAAGGTCACGCGTTAGCTCACCCGTTTGGACCGCGGTTGACACCAACTGCGTGCCACGTAACACGAAGACGACGAAAGCGTTTGTGATAATTAAGCAACAGTCCTTGTTATAGACGAAGACGAATCATTATGCAACGCGGAAGGGACATACCCATAATAAATCAAACCACGTGCTATAATTATTGGATCACTACAGTACAATAAAATTAAAATAACAGCCAAGACGCAAAAAAAATTCGATATTTCCATACAAAAGTGTGCAGCTGCCCGGACAATTTGTATGGGAACGTCAATTTTTGAAGTGAAAACTTCTTTAGCGGCGTTGTACACTGTTTTTGGTATGGGTAAAAAATGTTAAACTCGCGTCAGGGCGTCAGAGCGTCAGGACACGTGACCTGATCGAAAATTCGTAAGACGCGCGGCGCGGCGTAGGAGAGCAAGTATCCCCCTCTCTTTCTACGGCGCGGCGAATATGTATGCAGGCGCCTGCTGTTTTGTTTACTTACAACATACTTATGTAACAGGATCTAGAGATTTTTTTTTTACAAAAAACCACGTATGTTTGTCCAAAATACACGAGTAACACATTTAATTCGCACTTCACATCACGCAAACGATTATCACAAACTGTGGCAATTAAGAATTTGATACGCCATTTTTTAAGCCCTTTTTTCCGCTCTCTTGATGCACACCTGCCAAGTACTTATTTTTTTATTGTCGGTTTTTGTATCGATTTGTTGTTTCTAAGCAAAATATGATGAAATTTTAACAAGTTAATTTCGGTTATTGTTTTGTTTTAATCTTTTTTGTGGCTGCGGTAAATGCGGCAAAACCTAAAACTTGAACGTGTATGTTCCATTAGGCATAGGCTGAACAAAGAATTTCAAAACGAAAGAGGCATCTAGCGTATTCCTCTACATTTTGGTTCTCTATTTATTTTCATAAAAGAATTGCCAATAAAATCGCACACACGCATTCACATTACATACATATGTTAACTTCATTTTTATTTCTCAGAATAATATTTATTTAACAGATTATTATATTTTATAAATAACTCCTGCAATAATTTTTTTTTAATTTCAATTTACTAAGACTTCACTGTCCGTCTGTCTGTCTTTCACCAAGTTATATCTCATAAACCGAAATAGCTACACAGTTGAAATTTTTACAGATGATGTACTCTTATTTATACTATAACATCAAATACTAAGATAATTTTACAGAATCCATCGTGTGCAAGTCCGGTTCGCACTTGGCTGGTTTTATTTTTAACTAGCTGATGCCCGCGACTTCGTTCGCGTGGACTTTATGACTCCGGCGTATTAATATAAATAAAAACTAATGAGAGAGAGAGAGAGAAAGAGAGAGATAAGAAACTACTTGTTACAGTGTTAGGAGTTAAAAGTCAATATTATTTTAATTCTTTCCTTTGGGAGCCAATATGAAAAGAGCTGAAGTATTACTAACCCTGGAGAAAGCCACATTAAGTTGGCCATGCGAAAAACCAGTCCTTAGATCCACATCAGCAGCTTTAAGCCTCTAAAACTGTGACTTATTTTCATAGCAAAGCAAGTAAACACATGGAACTGTGTATTTTCAAAAGGAAAATTGTTAGGGATGAGTGGCATACGCGGAATAAATACAGTTTCACTGGCACCACTCACAGTAAACTTTAAGTGTCTCAGCAGACTATGCAGAAGTTTAGCGGCTAAAGTTCAGTGTTTAAAGTTCGGTGGGGATGGCACACTAAATTAGCTGAAGTTCAGCCGCTGAAGTTCGGTGGAAACGCCGGACAGTAGTGATGTGCAGATATGAGAATCTTTCGTCTTTGGCGCGTCTGCGGCGAACGGAAACGGGAGCGGAAGAGGGAATGGAAGTGGAAGAGGGAACGGGAGCGAAAGCGGAAGCGGGAGCGTAAGCGCGAGCGGGAGCGGAAGCGGGAGCGGGAGCGCGAGCGGGAGCGGAAGCGGGAGCGGAAGCGGGAGCGGAAGCGGGAGCGTAAGCGCGAGCGGGAGAGGAAGCGGCAGCAGGAGTGAGCGGCGGTGGGAGCGGGAGAGGGAGCGGGAGCGGGAGTGAAAGCGGGAGCGGGAGCGGAAGCGGGAGCGGAAGCCGGAGCGGAAGCGGCGGCGGCGGTGGCGGGTGAGGCGTCGGTGGCGGTGTCGGCGGCATCGGCGGCGTCGGCAGCGGCGGCGGCGGCGGCGGCAGCGGCAGCAGCAGCGGCGGCAGTGGCGGCGGCGGCAGGAGCGGTGGCGGTAGTGGCGGCGGGAGCGGGAGAGGGAGCGGGAGCGGGAGCGGGCGCGGGAGCGGAAGCGGGAGCGGGAGCGGGCCCGGAGGCGGGAGCGGAAGCGGGAGCGTAAGCGGCGGCGGCGGCGGCGGGTGAGGCGTCGGTGGCGGTGTCAGTGGCGGCAGTGGCGGCGGCGGCAGTGGCGGCGGCGGCGGCGGCGGCGGCGGCGGCGGAGGCGTCGGCGACGGTAGCGACGGCGGCGGAAGCGGCGGCGGCGACGGCGGCGGAAGCGGCGGCGGCGGCGTCAGCGGAAGCGGCGGCGGCGTCGGCGGAAGCGGCGGCGGCGGCGGCGTGAGCGGTGTCGGAAGCGGTGGCGGTGGCAGAAGCGGTAGAGGGAGCGCGAGCAGGAGCGGGAGCGGGAGCGGGAGTGGGAGTGGTAGCGGGAGCGGGAGCAGGAGTGAAAGCGGGAGCGGGAGCGGGAGAGGGAACCGGAGCGGAAGCGGAAGCGGGAGCGGGAGCGGGAGCGGGAGCGGAACGGGTACGGGTACGGGTACGGGTACGGGTACGGGTACGGGTACGGATATGGGTACAGGTCCGATTCAGGCAAAAGCATCGGAAGTTTGGCATTATGTTTTGCTAGTAATGCAAATAACATTGCAGGCATGCATTGGCTGAAATTCAGCAGCTGAACTTCGGCATACAGTGCTGAGACACTAAGTTGGGTTCCGTTACACAGTTTTGGCGGAGTCAAATTTCGCATCAGCATTATTGGCCCTCCGACATTAAGACTTATTTTGTGAGCCGAGAGTCCATTTTCTGCAAGTGAATTACGAAACTCAACTGGATAATTGGTGGCGTCATCAACAAAACTATCCAACAATAATTTGCGTCATAAGTTGATTTTTAACTTTTTGTTGTCAATATGGCGCGTTCACGTAACCAAGAATTTTTCTGGTGTGTTTTGCTCGGAAGGTCCGCAAATACTGAACTTATAAGTTTTTCTTCGGACTAAACAACTTTTTTTTGGAAAAATTTTCAATGTACAGACACATCTTTTTTACTCTTTTATTATAGTATAGATAGATAGATTTCGTATGTTTTTGTTCAGCGGCAACAAAAAAACATCATCTATAAAAATTTCAACTGTCTAGCTATAATGGTTCATGAGATACAGCCTGGTGACAGACAGACAGACAAACAGTCGGAAGGTCTAAGTAATAGGGTCCCGTTTCTACTCTACCCTATGGAACCCTAAAAATCGAATAAAATAAGTATTTATGGGGGGCTCCCATACTACAAACGTGATTTTTCATAGATTATGGTACGGAACCCTTCGCGCGCGTCCGACTCGCGCTTGGCCAGTTGTATTATAACTCAACAAAAAGTTCTCATCAGACTTAACAACTTTTGCTAAGGCGGCATTTTAATATTTCTTATAGTTTAGCTGGACCATTATAGTTCTGCATCATGTGTTCCATTTTCCAAAATCAATTATAGCCTATATGTTGCCCAGGCTTCACAGCTATATAACAAAAAAAGTTTCATTCGAATCCGTCCAGTATTTCCGGAGATTAGCGTGTACAAACAGACAAACAGACAAACAGACAGACATTTTTTTTATTTTCTTACTCTATTACTATATCTCCATCGCCCCAAATATTTTTTTTTGAAAAATTTTCAATGTACTGACTCATTTTTTTTACTCTTTTATTATAGTATAGATGTGTACCATAAGCTTTCCCATCGACGTGTGATCGAGAGTCAAAATGCTCACTCAGTACATAACACTCTGACGACCTCCGTGGCATAGTGGTCACCATGCTAGTCCGCTACCAAGAGGTCCCGGGTTCGATCCCCGGTCAGGGCAAGTTGGAAAATGGTCTTTTTCAAATTGTCCTGGGTCTTGGATGTTTATCTATATATGTATATGTTATAAGATATAGTATCGTTGAGTTAGTATCCCATAACACAAGTCTCGAACTTACTTTGGGGCTAGCTCAATTAGTGTTATTTTTACCCATATATTTATTTATTTTATTACGTAACGCCCTTCACCGCAATCTTGAACTTTCACAGCCTTCGGAGCTTCAAAGCTTGGTCAAGTTCACACAAAATCAAATTATAGGTTGTTTTAATTGTTAATTGTTTACCCCGGATGCATTCGTGCGTTATTGTTTATCGTAAAATCATAATATGGTATGGTAGGTCACGATACGAATTTATAGATATCAATAATTTTGAGTTAATTTACCATAGGTAATATAAATTAATTACACTATTATGGTACGCGTTGGTCCGATGGATGTACGCATTTGGATGGGTGACCACAAGTGGAAAAGAAAATCTGAAGCTCCTCCGAGCTTCAGAAGGCACGTTAAGTCCAATCGTTGGTCCAACGCAACTGAAGTCGTGAATCATTAATTATATTCAAAGAAAGATAATGATTTTAATTACATAATATTACTTTCCCTTATCTATACTATAATAAAAGAGTAAAAAAAATGTGTCTGTACATTGAAAATTTTTCAAAAAAATATATTTGTGGCGATGGAGATATAGTAATAGAGTAAGAAAATAAAAAAAAATGTCTGTCTGTTTGTCTGTTTGTCTGTTTGTCTGTTTGTACACGCTAATCTCCGGAAATACTGGACGGATTCGAATGAAACTTTTTTTGTTATATAGCTGTGAAGCCTGGGCAACATATAGGCTATAATTGATTTTGGAAAATGGAACACATGATGCAGAACTATAATGGTCCAGCTAAACTATAAAAAATATTAAAATGCCGCCTTAGCAAAAGTTGTTAAGTCTGATGAGAACTTTTTGTTGAGTTATAATACAACTGGCCAAGCGCGAGTCGGACGCGCGCGAAGGGTTCCGTACCATAATCTATGAAAAATCACGTTTGTAGTATGGGAGCCCCCCATAAATACTTATTTTATTCGATTTTTAGGGTTCCTTACCCAAATGGGTAGAAACGGGACCCTATTACTTAGACCGTCCGACTGTTAGTCTGTCTGTCTGTCTGTCACCAGGCTGTATCTCATGAACCATTATAGCTAGACAGTTGAAATTTTTATAGATGATGTTTTTTTGTTGTCGTTGAACAAAAACATACTAAATCTATACTACAAATAAAAGAGTAAAAAATGTGACTGTACATTGAAAATTTTTCCAAAAAAAAGTTGTTTCGTCCGAAGAAGAACTTATAAGTTCAGAATTTGCGGACCTTCAGAGCATAACACACCAGAAAAATTCTTGGATATGTGAGCGCGCCATATTGACACCAAAAAATTAAAAATCAATTATTATAGAACTTATGACGCAAATTATTGTTAATTTCTTGGATAGAGTTGTTGACGACACCACCAATTATCCAGTTGAGTTTCTTAATTCACTTGCAGCAAATGGACTCTCGGCTCACAAAATAAGTCTTAATGTCGGAGGGCCAATAATGCGAATGCGCAATTTGACTAAGCCGAAACTGTGTAACGGAACCCAACTTAGTGTCTCAGCACTGTATGCCGAAGTTCAGCGGCTGAATTTCAGCCAATGCATGCCTGCAATGTTATTTGCATTACTAGCAACACATAATGTCGAACTTCCGATGCTTTTGCCTGAATCGGACCCGTACCCGTACCCGTACCCGTACCCGTACCCGTACCCGTACCCGTACCCGTACCCGTACCCGTTCCCGTACCCGTACCCATACCCGTACCCGTACCCGTACCCGTACCTGTACCCGTACTCCCTCTTCCGCTCCCGCCGCCGCTTCCGCCGCTGCCGCCGCTGCCGCCGCTGCCGCCGCTGCCGCCGCCGCCGCCGCTCCCACCGCCGGCGCCGCCGCCGCTCCCGCCGCCGCCGCCACCGCCGCCACTGCCGCCGCTGCTCCCGCTCTCGCCGCCGCCGCTACCGCTGCTGCCACCGCCGCCGCCACTACCGCCGCCGTTTCCGCCGCCACCGCCGCTGCCGCCGCCGCCGCCGCTCTCACCGCCGCCGCCGCCGCCGCTCCCGCCGCCGCCGCCGCCGCCGCCACTACTGCTGCTCCCGCTCTCGCCGCCGCCGCTACCGCCGCTGCCACCGCCGCCGCCACTGCCACCGCCGCTTCCGCCGCCACCGCCGCTGCCGCCGCCGCTGCCGTTTCAGCTCCCGCTCCCGCTCCCGTTCCCTCTTCCACGTACCCGTTCCCGTACCCGTTCCGCTCTCGCTCCCACTCCTGCTCCCGCTCCCGCTCCCGCTTCCATTCCCGCTCCCGCCGCCGCTCCCGCCGCTGCCGCCGCCGACGCCGCCGCTGCTGCTGCCGCCGCTCCCGCCGCCGCCTTCACCGCTGCTGCCGCCGCCGTCGCCACTGCCGCCGCCACTGCCGCCGCCGCTCCCGCTCTCGCCGCCGCCGCCGCCGCCGCTGCCGCCGCCGCCGCCACTGCCGCCGCCGCTTCCGCTGCCGCCGACGCCTCCGCCGCCGCCGCCGCCTCCGACGCCTCCGCCGTCGCCGCCGCCGCCGCCGCCGACGCCTCCGCCGCCGCTGCCACTTCCACTCCCGCTTCCGCTTCCGTTCCCTTTTCCACTTCCGTTCCCTCTTCCGCTCCCGTGTCCGTTCGCCGCAGACGCGCCAAAGACGGAAGATTAAATTCTCATATCGGCACATCACTACAGTCCGGCGTTTCCACCGAACTTCAGCGGCTGAACTTCAGCTTATTTAGTGTGTCATCCCCACCGAACTTTAGACACTGAACTTTAGCCGCTAAACTTCGGCATAGTCTGCTGAGACACTTAAAGTTTACTGTGAGTGGTGCCAGTGAAACTGTATTTATTCCGCGTATAACAATTTTCCTTTTGAAAATACACAGTTTTACAAATACACAGTGTTTACTTGCTTTCCTATAAAATAAGTCACAGTTTTAGAGGCTTAAAGCTGCTGATGTCGATCTAAGGACTGCTTTTTCGCATGGCCAACTTAATGTGGCTTTCTCCAGGGTTAGTAACACTTCAGCTCTTTTCATATTGGCTCCCGAAGGAAAGAATTAAAATAATATTGACTTTTAACTCCTAACACTGTTACAAGTACTTTCTTATCTCTCTCTATCTTTCTCTCTCATTCGTTGTTATTTATATTAATACGCCGGAGTCATAAAGTCCACGCGAACGAAGTCGCGGGCATCAGCTAGTATTAAATAAATAATTAACAAATTTACCATAAAAGGACAAGGATGTAATTGAGGTTTATTAAATCGATGGATCTTTAAATTTGCAAAATTAATTTTCAATACTTTTATCTTTTTATAAAAAACCCGTTTATCTTTATTCAGGAAGCATTTTTTGAGTAAGAAAACATAATAAACATTATACCGAGGTGTAATATTAACACAAAGGTATCTGAAATACGTGACGATTAACTATTTAACTATTTTATTTTTATTTTATTTGGAAAACCAATACAGTTCTAATATCTACATTGGCAATAGTACTTAAACATCTAGGAACGCAATTAACAGGTTTTCGCATGTTAATATCGAAACTTGCTTACAATAATACAAGTATAATACACTTAAGACACTTAGAAGTTGGTGATTAGGGAACCTGGTCGAACCAATTTTTAAGTAATAGGTTCTTAAATTTATTACAATTACAGTTAAAAAGGTCTAACTCGGGAACATCGAATATCTTATTGAGAGCATCAGCAGCACGGTTAAAGAACGCGTTTTTCCTATAATTTGTATCACAACTCGGAATGAACAACGTAACAGGATATCTGAAATTTCTGTTAGGCACTCTGAGATTGATCTTTGAGAGGAGAAATGTTGAATCAACTCTGGACTGGGCAATCTTTACAAGTTGTAAAATGTCAGCAATCTTTCTTCTTTCAGATAAAGGTAGAAGATGATATTTTTTACATCTTCTATCGTATCCCGCGATGAAAGTTTTGCATTTATACTGTATGTACTTCATCAACCTGCGCTGAATGGACTCTAACCTAACAATATAAATATCATACTGAGCATTCCATACTTGCGAGCAGTACTCAAGTATACTGCGCACGTAAGAACAATAAAGAATTTTAATTAATTTAATGCTCGAAAATTGAGAACAAGATCTAATAATAAATCCTAGAGATTTACTAGCTTTTTTACGATATAATCGATGTGTGACTCATAAGTCAGTTTGGAATCGAGCAAGACCCCTAAGTCCAAAATTTCATCAACACGATCAAGCTCCAGTCCTTTTAGTTTATAATTATAAATTGTAGGTTTCAATTTTCGAGTAAAAGTAATAACATGACATTTCGAAACGTTAAGATCTAATTTATTTTGTTCACAATATTCTTCAACCCTTTCCAGATCTTGTTGTAGCAGGTAGCAATCATTTATGTTACTTATATTTTTGAATATTTTCATGTCATCTGTATACAACAAGACATTAGAATGATAAAAACAGGATCCTATATCAATAATAAAAATATTAAATATTAATGGCCCAAGCAATGATCCTTGTGAAATCCCGGAAGGTATAAAATTCCATTAAGATGTGTATCCACTCACCGCTACAGCTTGAGATCGATTTGACAAGTTACGTTTAGATGGCGCTGATCTGCGTGACTAGCCTGGATACATATGTCATACAACCAACTGTACATAAGATAGAACAGAAATACAAATCTAAAAAATAAACATACAACGGCGGACTTATTCCGTATAGGGATCTCTTCCAGTCAACCGGCCAGTAATGGAGAGGAATGTTTACTTATTATGCGTTTCGGGCAGAAGGCGTACAATATAGAATTACAGAAAGATACTGTAAAAATAATATATAGATGTAAACCACACGAATGCAACTGATAATAAACTTACATTTATGTATACATAATACACATACTAAATATACCTTAAATTTTTAATATGAAAACAGCTTCTTTTTCTTTTATTAAGGGTTGGGACTCATGTGTCAGCACACGGAAACGTGTAACGGAACTTTCGTATACTGCTATCCTTTTATGTCGCTCAGAACTGTAATTTTCTACAGCGAGAGAGAAAGACATAACGCATCAGCATTTTTCGTCCCTCACCCTTTCTCGCTCTAGCAAATGACGATTCTGATCGACAGAAAAGGATAACAGCAAGTGCTATTCCGAGCTGCCAGATGTAACCCAACCCTAAAGGACCTTGTTTAAGTGAATCTGATACTCGTGTCTTCCAAGTAACTGCACATAGCGAATGACAAATACGTTAACTGATGCATAAGACAAGATGAACAGTGTATAATTGTATATCATGTTTATACATTTATCAAATAAATTACACAGACATATTCCGTATACGACTTATAATATTTAGAAGACCTCCGTGGCGTAGTGGTCACCATGCTAGTCCGCCAACCTGAGGTTCCAGATTCGATCCCCATTCAGGGCAAGTTGGAAAATGCCCTTTTTAAATTGTCCTGGGTCTTGGATTTATCTATATATGTATTTGTTATAAAATATTGTATCGTTAAGTGTCTCATAACAGTCATAACACAAGTCTCGAACTTACTTTGGGGCTAGCTCAGTCAGTGTTATTTGTCCCTATATAATATATTTATTTTATTATTATACTAAGCGCACAAAACTAGCAACCTGAAATATGATCTTCATACATGTCATTTGCATTGTCGGTGAAGTAAATCGTAATTTAATTTGTTTAAGTAACCAGAAATGAGACACAGGAGCTTGGTGGCCCGGCGGGAGTGCGCATTACTAACGTTTTCACAAGTAAAGCGTCACCGGGCGTGGTCCGCCCTGGGAAGGGTGTCTACAAGTGGCATAAAAATCTCTTGAGCTCCTCCGTGCTTCAGAAGACACGTATAAGCCGTTGGTCCCGGCTGTCAAGATTGTATAGCTTGCCAAGCTGTGTCAGATGCCTTAAAGCAGTCTGAAAAATCTGACACCAGTGTAGGTCATTTACAAACACGAAAAAAGACTAGATTTTTATTTTATTAATTGCTACTTTCCTACTGTTTGGTTTTGGCTCCCCCATCTCCTTTCAAATATCCTGATCGTGTGCCACAATGGTTGGACCATTACCTCTCAAACTGTCGCAAGTCGTCACATTAACATTTTCAGGGCCTACCTTGATGAACGGGGCCTACATTGTTACCTATAAAGCAGACAAATATTAGCATTAGAGTTCATGTAAAGCCTAATGAACGAAGACAAATAAAATAATAGTTTGGGACAATTTTAAAACTTATAAAAAAATGACGCAGCAAATCAATTAAAATCAATTTTTATTGAATGAAGTAGTTAGTTACTCGTCCATTGCTTTTATTTTTTGTTCGGTCAAGTGTAATTGGCCGCATGTAAACTGTTTCCAGTGATATTGCTATAGTCTAGGAGATAGTATGTATTTTTTGAGATTTTTGTGTGTATTCTGCTATAATTTTACACACATTCACACACGGAGAGAGAGAGAGAGAGAGAGAGAGAGATAGATAGAAAGAGAGAGAGAGAGATACTATCACGTCTTTTTCCGTAATGGAGCAGACAAAACATTTTAATTTTCTGTTTCATTTGGGTCTCTCTAAACAGACAGAGCTCAGCTGCAAGATTTAGAGGCCACTTTTAGCGAGATCGTGGGCGAGAAAAGGAATCCAAACAGTGATGGGTTGCTAGCCGCTTCGCCTTTTGATACGATTAGCATTTTCTCCCATTTCACACTCTTGTTCAGCATTTACAATGTGCGCGAGAAGAAAGGTCGCTGGTACGGTTCGCTTCAAAAATGGAGTCATAATTTTTCATACAACTAGTATGAGAAATTATGACTCCATTTTTGAAGCTTGACTGTACATTATAAGATTTTTCTTTTCTTGCATACTAGCATGGAAGAAATTGTAATTTTATAAAAATGAAACATATCATTTTAAGATTTCGTCATTTTGAATTTTTTAAAAGCTTTTATTTAACTTGTATTTTGTATGTATATTTGTTTAGGTTAAATCTCACAACTCAATTTTCAACCAGTTATTCTCAACCAATTGAAATTTTGCATACTTGTGTAAGTCGGATGTCAATACAATATTATGGAGTCAAAAAGCTGTTCTGACGATGGAGCCGGGAGATATTCGACAGAACTCTGCAAAAAAACAGCATAACCTAATTCAGTAGGACTCATTTGATTTGTCTTGACAAGCACTTCATGGTAGACAATGTCTAGGATCTGATCACGGAGACGGTGGTCAATGGAACTCAGTAATCATACTAATATTATAAAGGCGAAAGTTTGTGCGAAAGTTTTCACGCGTAAACGGCTGGATCAATTTTGATAAAATTTGGTATGCAGGAAGCTGACACCCTGGATTATCACATAGGCTACTTCCGCGGGTAACACCGCGAAGCGCAGCTAGTAAATCATATATGTATATGCAGCCTGGACTACACATATTCAACATTGAATTGAATTGTCGTCAAGTCTAGAAAGTATTGGCTGTGAACAATTAAGGACCAAGGTTCCCATTATCGGATGCCACGCTAAAGATGCTTTTATACAATTTTTATATATTTCGGATAAGTATAAAAATGGGTAGCGTTTTCGAAAAGTCACAGTGGGTGTTCTCCTTTGGGAAGAGTGGTACAGGTAGCAACATGAATTTGGTAAGTGTACAAAAAAATAAAAAAAAAATTTAAAAAGTTATATTATTCTTATTATTCTAATTTAAGTATTTTTATCGTTAACTGCATTCAGTTGATATTTATTTGATTTCCTTTGCTGTGTAAGACTTCTGTACGTGAGTACACGTACTTATAATATGCCCATATATTGGTCAAAAATTACTGAAAACTATTAAAAATAGAACCATTTCGACTTGACAAGAAGAATCCATATCATATTTTTAATAATTTGCAATTTTAACCTATTTTCTTGGTATTTACGATGCAGGAAGAAAAGAAGCTGGTAAAGTTAGTCACTTTCTATTTTTTTTTTTATTTTTTTTTATTTATTATTTATTTATTTAGTTTAATTTAGATTTAAATTCAGTTTGTATTTTGGATTTCAGTTGTTATATTAATTATTGCTTTGTTTTTCCTTTTTGAATAAAAAATAAAATAATAAAACACGTGATTTTTTATTCTATTCCAGATAATATTCACTTCAGTCATAGCTTTAGGCTCAGCGGCTCAACTGCCAAACGTCTACCTCCCCCAAAACCAGGGGGGAGGTGGGGGAGGGTTCCAACAGAGCCAGGGTGGGTTCCAACAGAGCCAGAGTGGGTTTCAACAGAGCCAATCATTCCACAGTTCCAGTAGTTTTCAAGGATCTCAGAGCTCCAGTTCGGGAGATACGGGGAATAGAAGACCACAACAGGAGCAGGAGAAGAATGCGCAGATTATTAAACAGGATCAGGAAATTAATGAAAATGGTAAGTATGTATTATTATGGTTTCTACAAATGATATTTCAAAAAAATCGGAAGAGTTTTATGTTATAGAGTAATGTCCAAACATGCATGGTTATTGAATGAGTTTCAATTTTTTAGCCAATGTAAGTGTCCCATTCCGTTGTTGGACAATAATGGGCATATTTTAGTTATTTATTAAATTTTTATTGACCAAAAAGGTACAAAAAGGCGGACTTAATGCTAATGCGTTCTCTACCAGTCAGCCTTTAGGAGAAACAGAAATAAATTTATGAATATTTTATATCTTCTATACATATAAAAGCGAAAATCACTCACTCACTCACTCATCACAAAATCTCGAAAACTACCTAGCCAATAAAGATGAAATTTGGCAGGGAGGTAGATTGTGACTAGGAGACGGCCGCTAAAAAACGATTTTTGGAAATTCCATCCCTAAGGGGGTGAAATCGGGGTTGTCAGTTTGTATGGAACTTCGTAATTTTTAAAGTGAGACACATGAAAATTTCAATTTATTTGAATAGTTAATAGAAAATAATAATGCATTTATAAGATTTCGAAAATCACATCCCTATAGGGGTGAAATAGGGGTTGCAAGTTTATATGAATCTTCGTCATTTTTGAAGCGAGACACATGACATTTTTGAATAATTGGTCAATAAAAAACAATAATACAGAAATTAGATTTTAAAAATTGCATCCCCTGAGGTGCTTTAGGTGTTGCAAATTTATATTAGTATGAAACTTCGTCATTTTTTGAGTGAGAGACAAAAAGAATGAGACAAATAAATAGATCATTTGTTCTCTTTTGCTCTGACGGGAACGGGAGCGGGAACAGGAACGGGAACGGGATATTATAACACAATTTACTATAACGTAATAAAAAAAACAATTAAAGATCCAATTAAAGATTCGACGATCTCCGTGGCGTAGTGGTCACCATGCCAGTCCGCCACCCAGAGGTCCCGGGTTCGATCCCCGGTCAGGTCAAGTTGGAAAATGGCCTTTTTCAAATTGTCCTGGGTCTTGGATGTTTATCTCTATATATGTATTTGTTATAAAATATAGTATCGTTGAGTTAGTATCCCATAACACAAGTCTCGAACTTACTTTGGGGCTAGCTCAATCAGTGTTATTTGTCCCCATATATTTATTTATTTATTATTATTAGAACCATTTTCGACGTCTACGCGGACGAAGTCGCGGGTTACAGCTAGTAATAATATATTTTATATCCAGTTTTAGTATTACTTTTTTTATTAAAGTGAATACGTACTTTGTGTTCCTACTTAGGTATATCTATTATCCTACCGCCTAATATCATTCGAAAGGCAAACTCATTGAAATGAATCAATGGCGATTAAATTCTACGACGTTGTATTCATTTTATTTATTTTAAAATAAAACTGTATACTTAAACTAGCAGACCCGGCGAACTTCATTACCTCTCCCGTTCTTATCATTCATTATTTCAATGGAAGAAGGTTTCACAAAACTATGATAAGAATAACATTTACATAAAAACTTATATAATTTACCAGCTACTTAGCTGGTTCTCTTCCCGCGCAGACCATTAAGGCCAATCGAGGGAAAGGACGAGATTTGAATCATGTTAGTAGGCGATGTGGCTAGAAACACATAATTAATTCCTCGTCGTCCGATATGTCGGACAACGTTGTCGAAGCACGTGGCCGCAGGGATTTTTTGATTTCTCTTTCCATCTTAACCATCAAGCTAAGCGTGGATTTTGGGTCAAACAGCCCTGGGCTCTGTCTACTCCATCAGGGATAGAGACGTAATAAAGTGCCTGGTCTTCAACAAATATTTTTACTATTCATCTCTTTATTTTTTAATTATTAAAAAAAAAGAGAGGTCAGAAGTACCCTTAACCGGCGGGCATGCATGGAGAGAGTGATGAGTGTACATGAAGCGAAAGAGGTCTGTCAAGATCGTAGCAAGTGGAGGTCCTTTGTCTCTGCCTACCCCTGTGGGAAACAGGCGTGATCTAATATCTGAATATGTATGTATTTTTTAATCTATGTAAATTCCTGTGGAATCATCGTTAATTACGAATAAGTTCTCGTATTTACTTTACATACAATATTATTTTTCATTTAAATTTAAGAGCGACGCTCTTTTCAGTAGAGTTTCTTCCATTCTTGTCTTTCCTTATACATCCTTTTGACGTCTTGGTACGACACCACTCCTACTTTCTCCTTTATTTGCTTTACAAGCTTCATAAGTATTATCATATATTAAATCAATGGATTCTAAAAGGAAGGTTTTACTGGAAAAACCATATGGATCATTTTCTCTGTAACGGTATATAACTGTCAAAAAAAAAAGATATAAATATTTTATTTCCCTATATTTCAGGATTCCATTACAACTACGAAACTTCAAATGGCATCCGAGCTGAAGAAGGTGGTAATGCAGCGCAAACCCAAGGTGGCTTCTCATACAAGGGAGACGATGGAAACACGTACACCGTGACGTTCACTGCTGGTGAAGGTGGCTTCCAACCTCAGGGGGCCCATTTGCCGGTGCCACCTCCGATCCCACAAGAAATCTTGGAAGGTCTTCAGCAGAATGAGAAGGATGAAGCTGCTGGCATATTTGATGATGGTAAGTATCGAAATATTAAAACTATTATATTTTTATAATACTTAAAATTTAATCTCTTGTTAGCTATGAGTAGGTATTAGATAGAGTAGAACAATGACAAAATATTTTAAAATTAGTTAAATAGGAGAACGAAGTTGATTGGACATCTACTTAGATATGATAATCTCTTCAGAATAATAGTAGAAGGAAAGATAGAAGGGAGACGACAAAGGGGAAAACCGGGTATAAACTTTTTCTAAAACTAAAGAAAAGTAAGGATTTGAGTACTAGTAGGGCATTAGAACGATAGCAGAGAAAAGAGAGAAATAGAGGCATCTCCACTTTACTCCACCGATAAAGGCAAACTCTTAAATTACAAGAGAAGTCCTATACGCCTGATTGTAGGAGTGATGGAAAAGGACCTTAACCACCTCCAATCCCGCAAGAAATATTGAAAGATTTTCACTTGAAAGTGGTAGGTACGATACGTCTGATTGATGGAGTAATAGAAACACGGCTTAATGTTCTCAATTTTAAATGGCTTCATTCTTAGGTTTCCTCAAAAAACTTATCTGTCCGTACCACTAATTTGAAATATATTGAACAGAATAGAATAAAGAGAATGAATCTGCCCTATTATCACATTCTTCTATACAAACTATCGGAAAAAATTAACGCTTACACCGTTAATTTTTTCCGATATTTTGTAAAGAAGAATGTAATAATCAAACTAACTTTCAAGGCAAACATTTCTTCTTTTGGACACCTATTAAGAAGCAACGTAAAGCTTGTGTTGTTGTTATTAATTTTTGTCAGTAAAAAATACTTATTTTTCACAAAAAGATTGTAACAAAACATGCAAATTCACAAATTTTTAAAAATGCAGTCCAATGAACCTGTGCTTGCATATTATCCAAGGCATTTTTTATTCCTACTTTATGAATCTAATGAACAAGATTAGTTGCAACGAGTTCTGTTTGCTACATGTACAGTCCAGTTACAAGTTTTAAAAGCTTACGACGACCTCCGTGGCGTAGTGGTCACCATGCTAGTCCGCCACCCAGAGGTCCCGGATTCGATCCCCGGTCAGGACAAGTTGGAAAACGGCCTTTTTCAAATTGTCCTGGGTGTTGGGTGTTCATCTATATATTTATTTGTTATTAAATATAGTATCGTTGAGTTAGTATCCCATAACACAAGTTTCGAACTTACTTTGGGGCTAGCTCAATCAGTGTTATTAGTCCCTATATATTTAAAAAAAAGCAATGACCAAAAAGTTTATGGTAATTCTTACACATGCAAAATTAAAACAATAATAACTTGTTTTAAACAAAATGTCAATCATATATTTAATTTGTTGCTTCAATTCATAATGCAATAGGAACGATTTTATACTACGTAAATAGGTCTAAAAAGGGGATTATAGCACGCAAACGTCCATACAAAAAGAGGAAATGTTTTTGTAGTCCTAAATGTTATCTGATCTCATTATTTTTAAGTAAATCATAACACAATAAAAGACTAGGTTATTTGCTTTTTTTAATTTGCTGATAGATGGCTTCATCTGCTTTTATGTAAAGATGGTGTGCGTGCTATGCTTTCCTCTTAATAGTAAAAAAATTCAATTAGGTACCGTGTTCTTAAGACCATGTCATCTTTGTTAACGACGTCTGTGATAATAATATAATATAAATATATAGGGACAAATAACACTGATTGAGCTAGCCCCAAAGTAAGTTCGAGACTTGTGTTATGGGATCTACTAACTCAACAATACTATATTTTATAACAAATACTTAAATAGATAAACATCCATCTGATGCTTTGTAATCGCTTTTTACATGGACACCGAGTCAATAAGAATCACACTAAAATTACTAAAATTATAAAGGCGAAAGTTTGCGAGTGTTTGTGTATGTTTGTTACTTTTTCACGCGCAAACGGCTGGACCAATTTTGATAAAATTTGGTATGTAGGAAGCTGACACCCTGGATTAACACATAGACTACTTTAGGCACGGGTAACACCGCGGGACGCAGCTAGTTGTTTATAAAATTACCGTTAAACTTCTGATTTTGATTATCTAATTTGTTGTTGACTGTACGGTCGTTAAATTAATGTTAACAGATCCTAGAAAATTACAAAGGTGACTGCAGGAGAACAAATCGTTTACTTCATTCTAATATACAAAGGGTTTGATAGATTGTGCCTCATAAATTCCGACGTGTACGTAACCATTTGTTTTCAAGCAAAACATTAATCTTGCTACAAATTTATCTTTCAAATATATAAATATACCTACTTAGGGACAAATAAACTGATTGAACTAGCCTAACGTAAGTTTAAACTTGAGTTATGATATATTAACTTAAAAGTACTATATTTTTTAACGCTTAAAGATAAACAAACACCCAAGACCCAGTATAATTGGGAAAAGGCTATTTTACAACTTGCCCTGGCGATTGAACACAGAAACTCCAAGTGACGAATGCTACAGACAGGAGGTTTTGGTCATCCTACCTTATGAATAAGACCTAAGCCCAACAGGCAATATAGGACAGTGTAGACTTCACCCCCAAATTACACAACTGATTTTGATACTATTTATATGGGACCACCTCACTAGTATGCCCTTTAAAACAGTAAAAGAATATACTCAAGAAGTATATTGTTTTACTTTATACTAAAGAATAACGTCAAGGCGTCTTTAAATAATCGGTGAATATATATATTTAAAAAAAAGATTCCGACGAATTCATAACCTCCTCCTTTTTGAAAGTCGGTTAAAAAGCCTTCCTGTGGAAAGCTTTTTAACCGAAATGTGGAAACATTCACGCCAACTATTGTATTTATTACTATATTGATTTAGAGTATAAAATTCTAACTGCGCCACCTGTTATCTTATTTCTTTTTGGTTGCTTGTAAAAGATTGCTTCGGCAATAAGGCCGCCTCTTGCACCTCGTTATAATATGTTGCCCTTATTTTGTAAGTATTACGAATGTTTTTTGGTGCAATAAAGTTTTTTTGTATTGTATTGTATTGTAACTATTACGATAAACATGGCCTTTGGGTCCTACAAACCTGGGCTTTGTCTTGATTTAATTATTTATAGTCTTCCAATGGATAAAATTAATCACAACGTGGATTCCTGCAGATGGTCGTAAGGAACTTAGGCAGGTCTAGAAAACATTGGAATATACGTTTTGAGAGGAATGAGATTTACGTGTAATTTCAGTATTATTTTTTTAGTTTAAATCATATATATTATATAGTCGAGTACTTTATTTTGAATCAAAAGAAATTATAAATTACAATTAAAATCTAAATAAGAATCTTAATAAAAAACATAATTAAAACTTAATTAAAAATCTAAATGAGGTTCCTGTGGCATGGTGCAAAAAACACTGGCTGCATTCCCACGCTTAACAGCTTCTGAAATCCTCTGCGCGAGATATTAGCCAGCCCTATTGTCATCAGCGGCGTCTACAAGATGAGGGCTTTGTTTTTTAAATTAGTTGTTATATATTTACTTCCTTATTTTTAAAAATAATTTAAATTTTGGTAGCTTTTCTTTAATAAATAATTAAATTTCAATATACACTATATGTAAAGTATAATATATACTTATTGACGTGTTAAAGTGCTTGTAAAGGTCTAATTGCTGAATAAACTACATTTGACTTTTGAATTTTTAGGACAATACCGCCCCAGTGAACATGGACCCGGCCAAAATAAGCCTGGAGGCAGTTTTTCCTCTTCTTCTTCAAGCCAAAGCTTCGGATCCTCAAGCCACCAAAGCAGTTTTAACTCCAACTCGGGATACAAATATTGAGTTTAGTTCTAAGTGACATAATAGCTATGTTTTATGATAAAATAATGTAAGGTTAAGATGTATGTATGTTGCAATTGTAAATAAAGAAGGTCACAGCGTTTTTGCGTGTGTTTTTTTAAAGATTTATTTTACTCTAGTAAATAATAAAAAATACGACGAATCGCTTTGAAAGAAGATTCCAGGCACTGGTACCGAAGCTCACTAGGACCGTGGTCCCAGTCACCAGATTCCGGTGACTAGGACTACCTACGAATAAGAAAAAATCTGTTGTTCACGCCAAAAAGAATTACAGTCATGCGAAAAAATATTCAGGAGAATAATAAAAAAACTGAACATGATTAAAATAAATGATTAATTAATTATTAAAAAGATATAAAGAGGCATGAAAATGTTGCCCTTCGAGTTGTTTAAATACAGACAAAAATCAATACTTAAATTATATTTTTAAATCAAGTTCTTTTTTTTATTATTCCCTTTACAAATATTAGCTATCGACAGGTACCTATAGGTAATAATTAAATATACCTTTGCCGTAATAGTACCTAGTTAAATTAAATAACTTTGTTCTTTAACATCTTTTTGCTTGATTGTACACTTTTTGGTATGAAACAAAGATTTTTTTAATTTTTGAGTAGTCCTACGGTCACCGGAAGAAAAAAATAAAATTTAAGAATCCGGCGACTCAGGCCGCGGTCCTAGAGACCAGTCCCAGTTGCGGGAATACTCTTCGAGAAAAGATATTTCGGTAGTGCCCTGCGATTTCGGCGTCTCGTCTTGGCACTACCGTACCACAAATTAAATTCGTTTATCTTGAAAAGAATTCGTATACTTTGTCACATCTGTCAGCTCATGGTCAAGCTAAAGTCACAAAGACTCAAACAAAAAAGAAAAGAAAGAAAAATTGTTTATTTGGTAGCACACTTATAAAACTTAACAATTTGTTTGGCTGCATGAATACAAGTATGTACCAAAACGGCCACATTAAAAGCAATACATACCGGAATTACTCGAAAGAATATTTACATACACTACTTACAACATCCTATCCCATCAGTATCTTAGATAGATATATAAGTTTCAGACTTCTCAACTTGCTTAAAGGCATCTGTCATAGTTTGACGACTGCTATACAATGTGTCATCATTGTATAGCAGTCGTCAAAGTATGACAGATGCCGGGACCAACGGCTTATACGTGCCTTCCGAAGCAAGGAGTAATGCTACAGAGTACGCTAGTAAGGCGTACTCCCGGTGGAAGTACACATTACTAGCGCTTTGGCAAGTCTACCGTCGTCCTCAAACCAAAAAACCTTTCAAGGTCCATTTAAATTTGTAAAACTACTTGCCCTGCTTGGAATTGAACCCTAAACCTGTTGTATGGTGCACTAGAGCGTGATGAGTATTTAAAATTGCAAACTTCTTCTTCTCGAGTCGAAAGGCTATAATAAATTTGACCAGTGTTTGGCCGCGGCGACTCCATGATCATTTGCGTCATTAAGGTACTATAGGATATGTGTAGGAAGTGGGGCTTTTTGGACAGGACAATAAGTGGGTCATTGATTGGACAGCACCACACTCGCATTTATCGTTTTTGGAGAAACGCCACCTAACTCGGTTCTCTTGACATCTCCCAACGCCAGTCCGAAGTCTATTTAACGATTTCCAGACTGCCCAGGGGAGATTGGCACCCGGTGGAAGTTTCTCAGCAGGCGGAATAAATTGCAAACAAAGAGATCAAAACAAAACATTTCTCCGCTCCTTTATACCATTCTTTAGCGTAATAATGCAGAAAACGGACCACATCTTGATGGCCTCGAAACAGAAGCTCGTTAGCTTGTAATGACGTTTGGCAAGCAGACCTTGACAAATTAGCTTGCTCGTTTCAATAGCTAATGTGCGGTTTTAACTGGGTAAATAAAGATGACAAAAAGTAACTTTTAATATTATTATGTACAGTCAGGTACCAATATACCTGACCAGGCCCTCTACTTAAATCTTGAATTTTCTCTTAAACTAAAAATGATATAAACATGAAAATTTATATTAATAGAGATTTTAATTAAGTCTTTCTGGTCAAGTATCTTGCTGCTTGACTGTACTTACCTACATTTTTTGTCGAAAGAAAAGTTTTTGGAAAGAAAATGGTGAAATCATTTATTGAGATTTTACTTTGATCTTTTACTGAAAGGTCGAGAAAAACAGTTGTAAAACTAGTGAAATCTAGTGTTGCAGAAAAATCTAAAGTTTCACAATCGATAGTTTTAATCAAAAAATGCTTTAGTAGTATTGATAGTATCGATAGTTGTTTTAGAGCAATACTATTGATAACCAAAATATCGATATTATCGATCGAGGACGACATAAAATGCTACTCATCGAGAAGAACGTTAGTTGCAATGAGTAACAATGGAACTCATCGGGAAGTTTTTTTCTCTTGAGTAACAGTGATACTCAAGAGGGTATTTATTTCTCATCGGGAACTTGGCCTCATTATAATTTTTTCAAAACTATCTTTTACAATTAAAACATTAGTATAAATACAATTACCTATAACAAATAAAATTATAATGATTTAAAACTTCTACACCCAATCATCGTTCACACCACTTCCCTATTTTGCGTCGGTTCTGTACGTCAACTGCTAATGTTGTCGGCATCTGACATGTTTCAAAATTAAAAATACACTTCCTTTGTATAAAAAAGTAAAGGGGGTATTTTAACTGCATTCTAAAGAAAGGATTGTCAATCCACAGGTACCTCTATATGTTTTCTTTTACATTATAGAATATGTAAATATGTGTTTTATAATAGAAGGCAAAATAGAATGCAGAAGGGATGAGGAATGCCCAGGCGTACCCATTTGAAGCAAGTCAAGGAAAAGGTCACATCAGTATCGTATCAAGATCTCAAGAGGTTGTCGAAGAACAGAATAGAATGGAAGAAACTCCACCGACAAGGTGCTCTTGTCGGTGGAGTTTCTTCTTAAATTATGATGATAATAATAAACGACATTATGTTATTGAAAGAATATATTTATTCCTTTATTCATAGAATAAATAAATGGTAGAACTGTCCCTCATCTCACTGGTTACACTATAACAATTTCAGTTATCAAATACTAACACTTACATAAATCACATTTTTGTTCAAAATTACAACATTTCGAAAATTATACTAATAATCTAGTTATTAAATCCATATAGCAATGAAATTCTTAAAATATAAATCAATGTTAATGCGTAACCTGCCGCTCTTCGAGTATTTCATATTTATACAAAGAATTTCATTATTATATAAAATTTAGATTCTAATTCCTCGTATTTCTTTTTTGTATCATCCCAATTGTATTTTTTAAATTATTGCACAAACAATTGTATTCATAAATTCAAACATTAAAACAATTAGATTCTAAATTTTAAAACAATAACTAGAAATTGCGTACACTAAAAATCAGAAAAAACATGAACCACTTTAACAAGAACGACTAATATTTTTAGCCAATCAAGTGTTACCATCAAATTGCATCAGTATGTATGAAACAAATATCAACCAATCACAGCATCACTTTTTCTGTGTGCGTATTTAAGGCGACGATTCCTGTTTTTCTGATTTCCATTTTCGAAATGTAACTAATACTGGGATGTTAGGTACTATTTAGAATCTGTAGTTTTGTTTGCCGAAACCAGCGGAGGCCTGAGCTCTCGAGTATTGCTGTTGTTGACCAAATCCAGCGGCGGGGGCGTCGCCATATTTGCCGGGGTTGTATTGACCTGGAAATCATAGAAAAAAATACAGATGTCTATATTCATTCTTTATAATCGTATCCTCATGTCTGAGGGTTATGATCATCGATAGCAGCTCTGCTTAAAATGGTTTACTACACTACACAGTCTTGCGCCAGAAGAATAGCCCCTTAAGTGTTCGTGCGCGCCACCCTACGAACAATATCTATCCATTTTAAGAGCGGTTTTCCTTGACCTTTGCCACAGAATTAATATAAATATAACATACAGAACAGAAACACTCCCCGTTTAGGTATCAAAAATATACCTACATTATGACTATGCGCGTGGCGACCACTTTGAAGGGAAACCATCAGTGACATGAATCGTTTGTCCAGAGTTATAAGAATGAAATTGTCTGGCATGGATGTCTAGGTATCTAAACGAAGAGGTGAGGAGTTCTGCCGCGAGCTAAATTAAACCATAGCGCTAACCACATTAAGTAGATATTTCTTTAAATTTATTTTCTGAATAAGACTTCTGTTTTACTTATTCTGTGCCTAGAGTCCCGCGCAATATGTGTCCCTGTTCCCCGTCCCCGCATATCTCCCCCGTTCTGGCCAGGTCTAGTGTGTAGGGGGCAAACACACACGCATTGAGTGTAGCAGTAGTAGGCATAAATGAAACTCTGCTACTATGAAGTGCCATACCTGTGCCCCTGCGACATGACCCAACAGTATTACTTTTACCTCGCATCACGTCTTTATTCCTAACAGTGTAGATATAGCCCTAGCCAGACCGTAAGACTCAAAGGCCACGTTTAGTGTGATGGTGGGCGTCAAGATGGAAAAAGGGAATCCAAACAGCGATTATATTCTCAGCGATATGCTTGATCTAAATAAAGGATATAAAGAATCTACGTGATATGTTGCATTGTCATCGTCTGCTCTTAACGACCCACTGCTGTGCAAAGCCTTCCTTTATCTGCACCATTAAATCCTATCCCTAGCCTTGGCTAACCAGTTTTATTCAGCAATCCTTGTTTATATCATCGATATCTTTTAGCTGCCGGACGCCCAACACTCCGTTATCCATTCCCGGGATAACACTCGAGTAGATTGGATATATCCTAGCCCTGTACATACAACCTAATAATTTGGAAAAAATTAATCGAAAGAAATTAAAACGAAAAATTTGAAAGCCGAAGAAAATAATAATTTGCATTATTAATGATGAAGAAAGATATAACTATAATTATTTAATATCTTACGTACAATGACTTTTAAACGTTTACAAAGTCTGATAACATCAGATGTAAAGACAATACAAGACAAAAAGATCTCAACTCGGGTGTGAAACAACAGAATTCTCATATTTACACCGACCTTATAGCTGGTGGTCACTAAACCCTTCACCGCATGCATTGTTTGGTAAAGCTATTATATTCGTTTCAATCTCAAAATAACGTAGATTTATCCTTAACAACATACCATTCACCTACCAATCAAAAAACAACATAATCATCTAGACAATAAAGTTTCTGTCACACGCAAACACACATCTTGGATCCATAGATTGCTGCACAAAAAATTTCAACTGCAATTTCCAGGGATTTGGAATCTTATGCCGTAGATTATAGAGATGTTTCAAATGCAGTTTTATGTTAGTGCTCGGTTTCCCAAGCAAATTCAGAGTGAGGGGTCATTGTGAAACCAGAAAGGTCAGCAGTATGTTTAATGTCTATAGTATTGGACATATAAATCTTGGGCTATTATCTAACACTTGCTATATATAATTATTTTATTGCAATTGTTTTAGCTGGCTTAAAAAGCTAATGATGCAATTGATGAATGAAAGATAGAAGACAGGGATTATAATATTGCAAAAGACAATGGGTGGATAGAGTTGAACTGAAAATGCATTGAGGAAGAATAAAAAAGAGATTAATATTTATCACGTCTTCATAATTTCTTGGAGACGCAAAGCCTTACACAAAACACATAAAGTCACGTTCAACTTGATATTTGCTTATATGAGCAGCCCATTGCAAATTGTATTGCATGGGAAGCTGCTGGTACTTTCTACATATTTATTATGTAAAAAAAAATAAAAGTAAAAGACAATAAAAAAAATGTAAAGAAAAAAAAGAAAAAGTTAAAAGTTAAAGATACTTTTAAAGAAGCACTTGTTAAAGAAGTATTTTTTTTAATAGCTTATATGTTTCGCAAGAAACCTATCTCTGCTAGAGAATAATTTATGCGTTAAAAAAAATGTATTCAAGAAATTGTTTTAAATGTTTCGTAGGTTGAAATATTTACTAAACATAAATTGATTATAATAACAGACAACTAAAATATAAAATATTTACACAATTTCTAGTTATAAATAGACCTCGTTTATTGTCCTTTAACGACACTGCTGTCTTGTGAATTTTGTGTCGGCGAGTAGATGTTGAACCGTGTTTTGATTGATCACTGTAGGTATTTATGCAAGATAAAGGAGCTTAACAGCCTGACAGGCATAAACACTATTATAAACAGTTGTGCAGTATACTGCATACTGTAGAATAGTGCAATTTTTATACATATTTACATATTATCACGCATGTTTCCCACAGGGGTAGGCAGAGACTAAGGACCTCCACTTGCTACGATTCTGACAGACCTCTTTCGCTTCATCTACACTCATCACTCTCTTCATGCATGCCCGCCGGTTACGGGTAATTCTGACGTTTCCTTTTTAAGAACGTCTGCAATCTGATCGCGGTACGTAAATTAATGCAATTTTTACGTCTTCCTAATATTTAATATCAGCAGTGGTATCGTAACTCTAGTAGTTTGTAGTTTTGAATAAAAAAAAGGAAAAACAATCTATATTATATTAATACTGATATAAAATTTGCGAAGGCTAAGATACTAAACAAAAAAAAAATTATAATGCATATTATTTTAAAATGTCCGAAGAAATTTGACATAGCCTAATGATATCATTTGTGAATACCAACTGGGGTCCAATAGTGTTACATTCTTTCTGAATTCTGACACAAGAAAGGTCTCTAGCGGAAAATAACACTAGTAAGTGACTAATACTCACACCCAGCGAAGTTTCAAATTTAAGATCGCAAAAATGCCATAGCCAGCTGAGCTATCGAGTTTTTTAGTTTAGTAATAATAATAATAAGTATATACGGACAAATTACACTGATTGAGCGAGTCCGAAAGTAAGTTCGAGACTTGTGTTATGGGATACTAACTCAACGATACTAGATTATGTAACAAATACATATTTAGATAAATACCCAAGACCCAGAACAATTTGAAAAAGGAAATTTGCCAATCAAACCAAATTGAACACGGGACCTCTGGGTGGCGGACTAGCATGGTGACCACTACGCCACGAAATTCTTTAGTAAGAAGCAATAAGTAGGTCAACGCAGTTAGTAGTTAGTAATAAGACTATCCTCCATGACTAAGTAGTAGGTGGAGTGCGTCACGATTTGTACATCACAAAGTTTTAGTGCATTCTTCGTAGGCGATTGGATAGGATTTCATGGCAATATAATCTTTATGTAATGGCGTGGGAACACGCAATAAAGCATAGGACGAAATGACACGTCAAGTTGGCAATAATTGAATAACACTGTTACTCTGTAATCATGCTGTCAGTTGCGGTGAAGATGTGCCATAACGGAGCGTTGAAAATGTCAGGGTCAAGCATTTTTCTGGACTTAAATTGTCTCTATTATATTTATATTGTACTAATAAAAGTACAGATATATGAATAAGTACCCTTTTATAAACATATTTAAGTATATTTAGAAAATATTTATCAGGCATAAAATATAAAAAAAATGATTTTAAAATAATTATTTGTGCCACGATTACGCTAAAAATACTCAATGTATTTGTATTTTTGATTTGTATAGCTTAATCACTATATTTTATAGCGACATTTGCCACTATATAGATATCTTCAGTGCATCGCCCAATATAATTAAAAGTTTTTTTTTGTTTATGCTTTATAATGTTAGTTTACTATATATACATATGTTTTTTTTAAGTAGCCGTTCAAAAAATAATTTTCACATTTTTACTTAGAACCAATATATTATATGTGCATGCTTTGTTCGCTCCTAGAAGGTTGTACATTTAATGGCATGTAGAACAGTTAGTAATATTGTAACAACCAGTTTGCGAACCGAATAAATAAAAAATGTCACGGGATTGTTCTTATTGAAAATTAATATCTAATTCAGCATTCTCTAATTATAACCGATAATTTTATTTTATTTTTAATTTTGGCATAATAAGACGTGCACTTTTTGATTATCCAAACTTATTTTTAAATCTGATAAAGAGATGAGTAAGAGTGGGAATTAGGTAAATGATGACTAAATTAAATGACGACATGGAGCTGATCTGATGACCAGGCCGGAAGGCGGCCGTTGGAACTCTGGAATGAAACTTCGCAACCCAATCTAGTTTGGGCTTGTTTGATTTGTCTGGAGGCACTTGAAACTTTGAAATTCATTATTTTAGATAAAAACTAGTTTCAAAAAGTATTTTTTCAAATAGTTACTTGTTACCTTAGCTAATCGTGATAAAATTTTAGCAAAGTGAATTTCGGCCTCCTTTCGAAAAGCAATAAAAATGTACAAAATTATTGAATGTTACAGTTAAGAGACAAGCTCTCTTCGGTGTCGTTGTATGTAAAGAGATGCACAAGACACTTATTTTTGGCTGAGATAATGGATTGTATTGAAATTGCCTTTTTCTATTTCATACTAGTTAACTTATAAGTCTTAATAGATAAGTTTCATCACGATGTCACAGGTAGGTATGACACTTCATAGAAGCAGAGTATAATTTATGCCTAATACTAATATATTCGCGCACACCTCAATGTGTGTTCGCCCCTCAACACACTCTAAAAGGCGAGAACGGGAGAGAGGTGCGGGGACGGGGAACGGGGACGCATATTTTACCCGTTCTGTGTATGTAATACTTATTTTAATCATGTGCCTATTTTTCAACTTTGACAGATGTAGGTATAAGGACAAGATACATGAAGAGTTGATACATACCATCGTCAACAATACCAGCGGCCTCATCCCTGGCATTCTGCTCCAAGGCCTTCAGGATCTCCTCTGGTACGGGGGGAGGGGTGGGGATGTGTGCACCCTGGGGCTGGAAGCCGCCCTGTCCAGCCGCGTAGCTGATGGCGTAGACCTGACCGTCGTCACCGGTGTACTGGAAGCCACCCTGAGCCTCGATACCGTCAGCCTGGAATTTGAGACAAGTCATGTTAATATTATATACCTACTACTGTGACTGTGATACCATTAGGTGTTTTTTTTTGTGTGTGTGTAAGTGGCCAACACTGGTGTTAGATTTTTCACGCTGTCTAAAGGCATCTGACATAGCCTGACGACTGCCATACAATGATGACAGCCGGGACCAACGGTTTATACGTAAGTACTTACCTTCCGAAATACGGAGGAGCTCGAGAAATTTTTGTGCCACTTGTGGTCACCCATCCAAGTGCCGACCACGCCCAGTGTCGCTTAACTTGCGAAAGCTATTGCGCTAGTAATGCGCGCTACCGCCGAGCCACCGAGCTCCTAGAATTAGGTGTATTAGAGACTGGCATAATGCCAAAAAAATAAGGAAAGTCTGTGAAACATCGAGGAGACAAAACCACAGGAAAGGCACTTGATAGAAGCGGAGTATCATTTATGCCTACACTACTACAAACGAAACTATACATCCGTGCACACGGCAATGTGTGTGTGTACGCACTCAACAAGGCAAAAACGGGGGAGAAGTGCGGGTTCGGGGAACGGGGACGCATGTTGCGTGTGATCATAGGAGTTTCCGTTTTGTCAAAAAAAGCTAGTCAATTTCGAAAAATGGGAGAATTTTTTCTCGTAAGTATAGTTGTTAGAAATCTTCTTCATTTTAGCTTGTCCCCAGTTGCATCCACAGCTGTGCTGCTAGGGAGTGCGGTTTTCCGTTTTCATCTCCAAATATAATATGCATGCATGTCAATGGTCACCCAAGGAAGCCGAAGATGACGCGAAATAGAGAAGAAATGGCCGGAACAGTTTAAACGATTAAGCGATAGTTTTACGACCAGCTGCTAGCTTAATTATATGTATAATTATGTATATTAAAATGTAAGTAGGTATAATGTGTTGTGACTTTATTGTTGTATTTTTTGCCACGCAATAATTTATCTGTTTTTTCCTATGGTTGACTGGGAGAGAACGCGTTTTAGCGTTAAGTCCGCCAATTGTAAACTATTTTTAATTGTGGATCAATAAAGTGTTTTTAAATTAATAAACCCTCTTCAGGAAGATGTAGCTATTCAAAATATGATTGTGAATATGTTCCGCACCAAAAGGGTAAAAACGGGATCCTATTACTAAAACTTCGCTGTCCGCCCTTCCGTCTGTCTGTCACTAGGCTGTATATCATAAACCGTGATAACTAGACAGTTGAAATTTTCACAGATGATGTATTTTTGTTGTTGCTTTAACAAATACTAAAACAGAATAAAATAATTAATATTAAAGTGGGGCTCCCATACTACAAACGTGATTTTTATAGACTGCGATTCGCACTTGGCTGGTTATTTATTACTATAAAAGTTAAAAAATAAAATTTATAATCGGTACAAAATTATGCTTAAAAATTGTCGCTCGCTATAAAATTATTGAGCCAAAATTATTAAATTATGATTAACTGTGTTCATTAAGAACAAATTAACATAATAGAAAGGAAACGAGCATCCTGTAACATTGATCCACTAAGTCAAATAACTTTAATGTCAAACATACAACATCTGCCCTTTGCAACATACCATTATATTTGCCCTTCCTGGCGCTAGAGCAATCAGTTTGCACAAAAAGCGAGGGAACGGATGTATAACTCGTGTATTTGTTCTACTGGATGCAGTACGCCTTAGATATTTGGAATTTGTGATTGCATTGAAACATTTGAGTAAATATTCTGAACCGATCCGCGTAAAAATATTACCTACACACAAAGATTTTGAGAAAATGTTTTCAATTTTTTTTTTTTGTAAAACACTCATTTCATGCAAACTTGTAGTCACCGCAACAAAGTAGAAATGACTAATGGACACGTGTAAATGACGCTATCCAATGCCAGTGCCAGTGCAGCTCCGAAATCTAGTGATGCTTGCGCTAAATACTGTATCAGTGTAATTCAGCCTTTACGCCGTAGCAAATATATAGGTAAGTACTAAATTTCTAGATTTTTATGGAATAGCAGAAAATATAAATTTTTCAAGTTACGTGGAAAACAAATAAATAGCCATGCCGCCTCCGCCGGGGCCGGGCAGGCGGGGTAGACCCCAGAAGTGCTGGCTTGACGTCGTCAAGGATGATTTGCGTGCTAATCGTCTTACAACCAAGGATGCTCAAGACCGTGCAAAGTGGAGAAAAAAAAGTTGGAAAGCGGGCCCCGGGCTGCTCAGCATTGCAGCTGAAGACGCAACTGGGAAACGCTGAGATGAAAGAGAGAGAGCAAATATACATTTTGATTGTTTGCACGGAGGAGTATCTATAAAACAATTTTATGTGGCATACTAGCAGTACAATTTTCTTCTCAAGTGTTACGTTCCATACCTTCGTTAATTTTTAAAATATGTAATGCAAAGTAATAAGTACAACAACATCGATCATCGTTTAAAGATAAATTGAAAATCAATTTCCACAATTTGATATAAGTATTGAATTAAATTACGGCATTAAAATTAATTTGTGCGTAATTTAGGTTTAAAATTCATTATTCATATAATAAATTGGGATTAAAAACATTTAAGTTGAAGCACCAAAGAATTTAATTCAGAAAAACACTTGAATATACCTAAATGTGTATATAGTGTTTTTTTTTTTAAGTAACTAATCAAAATATTTATATTAAAGACTTTTCGTCAATGACTTACATTATTATTTATTTCATACATATAGGCATAAAGGCATTGTTATGTTATATTATATAATATAAGTATATATATATATATATATTAGCTTAAGGGCTTAAAATTTATTAAGCACTTGTAGGTACATTATGTCAAATTAGACAGCTTCTTGCAATAAATGACAAATCTTAGACAAGTTAATATGTTTTTACATGATAGATTGAAGCCAGATAATTTTAAATTGAAGCAACGTTGGCAAAGATTAAATATAAATTTGCTAAATATTTCAATTTTGTGATTGTTTTTAAAATTCCTGCGTAAATAAAAGTAGCTTAAGGCTAAATTTAATCTTCAAGTTTTGATCAAACCTGTATGATTAATTTAAAGCTTATTTTCAAAAAGCAAAAAGCAAATGAACAATATATTTTATAGGTAAATCAAGAAATATATTTTCAACTAAATTAACTTTACAGCTCCTTTTTAAAACGTACAAAGCAAAAACAATTAATGCTTAGTTTATTTCTCAATTAAACATATTCCGTTTAGTTGACTTGTAAATTACTAAAAGTTCTTCCTTTTCTCGCCTTTACGAGTAGGTCCAATAAATATCATCGTAAAGTCATCATTTGGGACACCCGAGCCGCGAGTTGATCTAAGTCCATTTATAGCATGAAGTATGGGTATCAGGTCGCTCAACATTTTTGCGGGATATTGTTTATTTATTTATTATACAATTTATTTTACTAATCAAACATTTTGTTTATTTTAAAAAATAATATAATTATGCAAAATTGGAAAATTATAGTTACAACAACATATTATTATTTCTTTTTGTATTGAAATTATTTTCTTTGTAACCTGATCAATATGACGGAGTGAACACATTCTAAAAATATTATTTCGCCTCGTATTCCTACTGCGTATTCTAATATTAATTGCCTGTTTAGATTTCTTAAAATATTTGTAAAAAAAAAAGTTTTTTAAAATAAAAAATAAAAACATTTTTTTGTGCAAGTTTTTATCGTGAAGCCTAAGTACTTATCAAGACAAATCTAATAAGCCAAAACTCGATGGAGCTGGGTCATTTCATTACAAAGTTCCTATGACCACCTTCCAGCTCCATCATCAGGTCAGCTCTATATTATCATACTATTACATTGTCACGCGATATACATATCCGAGCAAAACTTCAGCTCAATCGAAAACCAGAAAGTGGGTCAAATTTAACTTGCAAGATTTGATTACCGACAGACAGAAACTAATAAAAAGCTTGTAAAAAATTAGATTATTTTGTCCTCACAGGCAAAGTTGTTATTGTCTATGGCTCAGTTATATGGCTCGGGCATACAGTGACTTGCGAGTCCAATACAACAATGCTTTTAGGGCGCTGTTAGGGCTGCCTTGGCGGTGTAGTGCGTCCAGAATGTTTGCGGAAGCGCACACTGATGGTTTCTCAGCCATCATCAAATAAATAAATATATAAGGACAAATAACACAGATTGAGCTAGCCCCAAAGTAAGTTCGAGACTTGTGTTATGGGATACTAACTCAACGATACTATATTTTATAACAAATACATATATAGATAAACATCTAAGACCCAGGACAATTTGAAAAAGGCCATCCTCCAACTTGCCCTGACCGGGGATCGAACCCGGGACCTATGGGTAGCGGACTAGCATGGTGACCACTACGCCACGGAGGTCGTCAAAGTCATCAAGAAGAGATGTGCTTCCATTATGACGCGTGTACGGTATTTAAAGGCAGATGGGACACTCCAGTGTGGGGCAGATGGCTACATCTCCATACTAATTAAATTGCTTGTTATTAACAATAGTTTTTAAGTAATCAATGTTAGTAACCCGATATTGACATGGTCTGCAATAAATTTATATTATTATTATATTATTGTACAAAAAGGACTCAACAAAAATACAAAAGAAAACAATACAAAGGCGGACTTATCCTTTAAGGGATCTCTTCCAGTCAACCCAAAACTAGAGGAAAGAATAACATTAAGAAGGGTGAAACATTATACGTAGGAGTAACCATATATTATACTAGCTTTTGCCCCCGGCTTCGCTCGCGTAGGGATGTAATTTATCAAAATCCTTTCTTAGGGGATGCCTACGTCATAGTAGCTTTATGCATGCAAAGTCCAACCCGATCGGTTTAAAATTTACAAAGTTTCATACAAACTTTCAACCCCTATTTTATCTCCTTGGGGGTAGAATTGATCAAAATCCTTTCTAAGCGGATGCCTACGTCATAACATCTACCTGCATGCTAAATTTCTGCCCGATCCGTCCAGTGGTTTGGGCTGTGCGCTGATAGATTACTATGTCAGTCAGTCAGTCACCTTTGAGTTATAAATATTTAGAAGCTTTTGCCCCCGGCTTCGCTTGCGTAGGGATGTAATTTATCAAAATCCTTTCTTAGGGAATGCCGACGTCATAGTAGCTTTATGCATGCAAAGTTTCAGCCCGATCGGTTTAAAATTGACAAAGTTTCATACAAACTTTCAACCCCTATTTTATCCCCTTGGGGGTAGAATTGATCAAAATCCTTTCTTAACGGATGCCTACGTCATAACATCTACCTGCATGCCAAATTTCAGCCCGATCCGTCCAGTGGTTTGGGCTGTGCGTTGATAAATCACTATGTCAGTCAGTCAGTCACCTTTGAGTTATATACGAGTATATTTAGATTGACACCACCTCGGAGCAGGATAGCCGGTATGTGCGTCGCGCCTAACACTACTTGGCATTTCTGGGCCCTGGTCATTGCCCTTTGGCGATTGCACTGATACACGATAGGTCACAGTAACACTGAAGAATAGGTCGCATTCATTGCAAATTAGTTCTCACAGTTAAGTCCACTCCTAAGTCCTTTTTTGTGATAGTAGGAACGCGAAATGAAATACTAAACGTGTGTTTGACTATCATGATGAAAAACGAAAAAATGTCATCAAAGAATCAATTTAAAAGAACTTAGTAACTTTTACATATTTTTATAAATTTGAACAATTTTTTTTACGCAAAATGAATTTAAAAATCAATTATAAAAAATGTATTATTTTTTTAAATATGCTTTTTTGGAATTCTCCAAATTCAGTTCATTAAATTGTCACGCTTTTGAAATGAAATGAAATTCTAAAATATATATTTTTATCTTTAATAAAAATCCTATATTTTTAAGTTTCCCTTCTAGAGAGTAAGATGAAATATTCATAGGTCATCATCCCTTTCTTCTTCCACGGGTGTCATAAAAGGTGACTAAGAGAGATTTAGAAAAAAGATAACAGACGGCAGCGGTAACAATTTGTCACATTTTAATTCATTCCTCCTTGATTCATATGGTTATTTATTCTTGATTTCAAGCCTATCGGATGAATTTCATTAATATCACATTTTATATCGCAACGGAGTGATTAATCAGATTAACCTTTCGACAAATTACGAAATTGAAATTCTAACAACTTAATATGGAAGTTTATTCCTTTATAAATTCAATTTAAGTAATTTTGATGCTAATTTTAATCTAAGATAATTATACAGTAGGTCCTAGAGCATTAATAAATTATTGGAAATCTATTGAAGATCATGTTAACATTAAATTTAAATTTTAAACAATTTTTTTTTAAATAATATGTTGGAATTATAGAGTGCAAGTTCATACCACGTTTTCATTCATCAGGATAAATAAGATAAAATATAAAAAACACGCCTTTTTAATTTTTAAGCTTTTGAAGTCTTTCTATATTTTCATATTTCTGTAGTTCTTGTTGAAACGTGAATCTGCTCTAAATTTTTGTGCATAAATAGATTTTGTCACGAAAAAGTGACACACATGTGACATGTCAAAATTCTCATGCAAATAGCTGCCACCTCTAACCATATAGGTGGCAACTTCATTCTTTTTCAGTTTTCTTATTTTGTAAAAATATGTTTAATTATTTTTTACATTTCCTTTTTTGTAAAACAAATGTAACTCACCTCACGACCCTGCTCCTCAGCCTTGATTCCATTCTCAGTTTCGTAGTTATATCTGAAGGAGTCCTCCTTGACGTCAGAGTCCAGGGTAATGATCCTGGCGTTCCTCTCGTACTGGGCCTGGGGTCGGTTGGACTGCTCCTGGTAGGAGGGGTTAGCGAAGCCAGCGGCGGCGATGCCGAACAGGGCGGTGAAGAGTACCTGGAGATGAATGAAAGATTTATTAACGAACTCTGTGGCCCAGTGGTCATTATGCCACGCTGTCACACCGAGCGTCCCAGGTTCGAGCCCCGGTCAGGTCAAGATGGAAAATGATCTTTTTCAGCTTGTCCTGAGTCATGGATGTTTGTCTATATATGTACTTGTTCTAAAATATAGTATCGTTGAGTTAGTATCCCATAACACAAGTCTCGAACTTACTTTGGGGCTAGCTCAATCTGTGTGATTTGTTCGAATATATTTATTTATTAATAACCTTTGTTCAAAACGCTTCCTTCGTCTGGGAGAAAAGAAAAAAAATTAATGTACCAGCTTCTTATCTTCCGACGCAGATCGTAGGAGCCGATCGAGGGAACTGGCAAAAATGCGAATCATGTCATTTCACCTTCTCGTCCTCCGTCACGCTTAAAAAGCTCTTTCTCTTCTCTTCTAATCTTGTGACCCTGGACTCTTTGTCTGCTTAGAGCCGCAAGTTCCAAAATGCTCTCTCAACCCAATTTGTATCGTATCATATACAATATTTTCCGGCCTTCAAAGTCCCATCTCAGTAATATCTAGAAGTGTTACAGGCAATTTGAAACACTATCTCAGGAATGTTGCAATTCGATACGCGTTCAGAGGGAATCGAATTACAAATATTACAAGAAATCCTATGTGAAATGTTTATGACTTGTTTAATATCTTGTTAAAAATATGTTTCAAAGATCTTACGTAGATATATTCATTTGTGTAAAATGTCAGTTTGATCGATTATGATGAATGAAAGCTGATTATAACCTACTTACAGAAATAGGAAGTATAAAGTGAGTATAAAGATTGGCAATATTATTGATGAAGTTTTGGAAAAAATCAGACTCGAAATTGACAAGACAATAGGTAATTATGATGACGCAAATGTCGAAGTGGCAGCTTTTATGAATTATTAAGAGGAAAAGTAAAATGGAAAGGTAGATAAGAATGATCAACATGCAACTGTTGCAACACTTTTTTGCTATATAATAGAAGTGAATAAGTTATAAATTATGTAATTATATATAGAGTTAATTAATAAAGGAAAGATAAAATAATAATATACAGCTCTGTGGTAACCTTTATAATTTGGAGTATCATCGCAAAAAACTACAAATCCAAGAGATGAAATATTAAAATATGATTACTGAAGACAATTAGAGAACATTAAATGCATTTCTAGTTTGTCTTGAAGCTTAATTTTGCTCCATTGATTAAAGTCATCATCAATAATTATCGATACTTTTCAAGTTTTTTTAAAACTGCTAAAACGGTTTTCTGGTCTTGAACATTTATTTAGAACATCTATTAAACATGTAAACAATCTTTACAAAGTGTTTGACCAAGTATCGTTATCTTTTACTCCAAATGCGGAAAAATATTTTGTTTTTGTAAAAGACGGATAAGACTTAAAGGGAAATGTACTTACTTGACAGTCGGAAGTGAAAAACTTGTCATAACCTAATCGCATAAAAAATGGAGGAAGGTAAAAGACATTTCTAATGAACATGCAACGTTTTACATCACCCGGCTTAAGTTTCCCAAAGATGAAGTACAGAACTAAGATTAGAAGACACCCACGGTCTTTCATTGTTCTACAATCATGTAAATGACAACTTGCTTTGCAATACTGCAGTACTATTTAGCCCGAAAACAATGTACCAAATTGATACAAAGATAAACTTTGGACAGGTAACTTTGATACTTAACTTAGTGTTCAAAATTATATTAAGAGATTCTGTTTTAATTTGATTGTACCTTAAGTTTTCATTATTGGAATAAGATACATGAAGATTAAGGCTCAAATCTCAATGAAGAGATCTTTTTAATATAATGGACCACACTGAATAAATAGCTCTTTTAACTAGTTATATTACTTCTTTCTTATACAAAAAAATATGAGAATAAATAAGAATAATATAGGTATAATAATAACATAGGTAGGTAATACGAAAACATGTTTTGCTTCATGAAAAACATGTTAAAGTGTTGTTAACTTTAAACAAGCTATTGTTCTTGTTAACATAAAATAAAACTTTAAAATTATTTTAGCTTGGTCATGTCTATATTCCTGATAGGGTAGACAGAGTATTTTGAGTCTTGTAGCTCTAAGCAGACAAACCCCAGAGCCGCAAGATTCAAAGGTCACTTTAGCCCAGTTGTGTTTGAGCATCTTTTAATTTTTAAGAATGTCCATAATATAGTATAGTGATTTTTGATACATTTACTTGCAAATAAGTTCTTAATAAAAAAACACCACAATAGTAACTACTCTCAAACTATTCTAGAATAGAAAATGTATTAGTACGTAAGTAGTTGTTAGAGTATAAGTTAAAAGGAAAAAAACATTACAAAAACATGAAATTGAAATTCAATACACCGATCACCAATTAGTCTTTAAGATAACTTTTTTAATCGACAAAAAGTTTAACAACTTAACTAAAATTTGTAGTAAACTTGCAATTGTTTTTATTACAAAATATCACCACCACCAATTAATAATGTTTAAAAATGTTATAAAAAAATGGAAAATTCTCAAAAAAACTTGCACAATGTACATTTTAAATGCAATATTGGTTCCCGATTAATTTTACTTCTACTTATATTTATTATGTTATTTTTAAAAAGTTTAATTATTTAAAAGCTTGTTATTGATTGTTAAAAATTGTTATAATAAAAAATTTACATACATAAAAAGAAGAAAGAAGAATGTACATAAGTAAAAAAAAGCTACACCAATTAAAACTTTTTAATCCAAAAATCCAATATCACTATTACCGATCAATAATATAATATTTATAGTATATTATATGTTACTATACTACATCAAAAATACTCACCAACTGCATGATGTTGTGTCAGGTCGAAGGTGAGAACACGAATGCATAGAGCGGACCTTCCCACCCATTTATATACCGGTGGCTTACAAAATTCATTCTAGATATAATGATGCCACTTTTCCTGATAATATGTGAAGTTCAAATTTTAGCTTTGTGGTTAGGTGATAGGTTTTATGACAGGCATAGTTTTTTTTATTAAAGGTCATTCAAAATTAAGCACCAATGGATGGAATTTACGTTATACGCTGGTGTAAAACGCTTTCAGTTAAAAATTGTAAAAGGGATTTGTTCTTGCGGCTCTTTGTTTCGATATGCATTATAGGATTACTTAGGAATCAATCGGCGTACCTAAGTACGCCGATTGATTTGTACTTTTAACTGACTTTCAAAACGGAGGAGGTTATCAATTCATTGCGATCTTTTTTTATGTATATTCACCGATTATGCGAAAACGCGCGATAATTTTTTTTTTTTGTTTGTAATTTTATACTTTTCAGATGGTACCATGGAAATTTTAAAAAATCGGTTGTGTAGTTTGGGGGCGAAAACGGTTATAATTTTGAAAAAATATTAGTTATATTACCTACATCAGGTTTGGAATTTAAATTCCAAACCTGATGTAGGTAATATTACTAATAATCTAATTACAGATTTTGGAAAGTGACAGTGGGATGGTATGAGTTAACATACAATTTTTTTTAAATTATTTTATTTATTTCATTTAACTTTATTATATATGTCACAGGCGGTTTTAAGGCCATAGGCTATCCAGCCAGTCAACCCACTGGTGATGCCAAAAAACGAAGACTTTAGAAAGTTTACAATACTTTCGTTGTAGAAATAAAAGAGTTCATATGGAGTTGAATTTTTAATAGATAATATGTATGCCCTAAGCTGTTACGTACAAACTCTTTGAATAAATAAACGTTATTTTATTTATAATTATTTATCATATAGTGGTTGTTATTTGTTGTATTGGTATTTATTTATTAGCCTTTATACTGATTCTAAACCATATAATTTACCTTTTTTATTATTTTCTACTTTTCGGCATCAGTGCGTCCTGTAGGCTTCCCTCAACAAATTCCATCCCTCCCTGTCCCTTGTAAGCTCCATAGAGATCAAGCGACTTCCAGTCATCAGACCATTTTTTTATTGGTATATTTTTTTTATGTGATTATGCAATATTGTTACCACGCACTCACTAGCGAAGCTTAGGTCCACCCATAAGATGGTTAGACGACCTGCTCAAGGTCGCTGGAAAGTGCTGGATGCAGGCTCTAGAGAGAGGAAAGGCTATGTCCAGCAGTGGACGTTATGTGGCTGAAATGATGCAATATTTGTTTGTTGTTATGTTTGAGAAGGTACGTATGGAAATTTTTTGATGTAAATTAGTCAGTTAGTAGGCTTGCATCACAAGGTCGCCGAGAAATAAAGAGGTATGATGTTCTGGAGTTTTTCGATAAGCCCTGGATATCCATTGTGTACGATAGAGGTCAGTGGTATACGAAAGGGGAGGCTATTGCCCAGCAGTGGCCACACCTTTTTCTAAGATGACCTTAGTTAACTAGAATATTTAAAAGATAAATACTTTAACCACGTTTTTATCCCAAACGGGGTAGACAGAGCATTCTGGGTTTTACGGCTTTAAGCAGCCAGAGACTAGGACTGCAAGACTCAAAGACTATTTTTGGTGTGAGATAGAGCATTCTAAGTCTTACGACTTTAGGCAGCCAGAGCCCAGCGCTGCAAGACTCAAAGGCTATTTTTGGTGTGATGCTGGGCGAGAAGGTGGTAAAAGGAATAAAAAGTTATGAATTGCTAGCTGCATTGCAATGAGTTTCATTTTCGGCTTTTTCGTCCATCAGCTTCTACTATCAGCGCTGGAACAGAAGTAGCTGATACATTCTGAGTTTATTTTCCCACAAATGCAAGGAAGTAAAAAAAAATGTAATAAGATTTTCCCTAAAAATCTACCATTTAAATAAATAAATAAGTATGGACAATTAACACTGATTGAGTTAGCCCCAAAGTAAGTTTGAGACTTGTGTTATGGGATACCTACTCAACGATACTATATTTTATAACAAATACATATATAGATAAACATCCAAGACCCAGGACAATTTGAAAAAGGCCATTTTAAATATTTTTCGGACACGGGGTTCGAATCCGGGACCTCTGGGTGGCAGACTAGCATGGTGTCCACTACGCCACGGAGGTCGTCACACTGGCTCCAAGAACGAGAACACTGGTGTCAGATTTTTCAGGCTGCCTTATGACATCTGGCATGGCTTGACGACTGCCATACAATAATGACAGCCGGGACCAACGGCTCATACATGCCTTACAAAGCACGGAGGAGCTCGAGAAATTTTCATGCCAATTGCGGTCACCCATCCAAGTGAAGACCAAGCCTGGTGTCAATTTACTTGCGAAAGCGCTAGTAATGCACACTCCTGTCGAGCCATCGAGCCCCTTAGATTAGATAGTTTCAATTTTGTGGTTAGATGAAGTGTTTCTGACATGTGTCGGAATTTTAAAGGTTATTCATATTAGCGTTTGCTTAGTCACTAACTGAAAATATCCATAGGTACGTTATGAGTGTGTAGAAAACTTTCTATTATGTATTTTTTATGTTACTTCTCCGACAACTCGATCCCCGATAAAGTCTGGATCAATTTAGGAAATTCTTTTTTCGTTTGAGAGGTCACACTTGTGAGTTGGTCCCATATTTTTATCAAAATCGGTTTAGTAGTTTAGCATTGAAATCGGTTTTAAGTTTTGTAAAAATATCTTGTTCATTTATAATTATTAAACATGCAGATATTTTTTTAATAATTTGTGCCCTTGTACAACGCTTATTTTATGTTTTCTCTGTATACCTATATATTTCCCGTGTACATAAACTGGTAAATGAATATTTAAATTTTAAAGATATTTTCAAATTTAGGTAGGTATATATGTTAGTAAGTGTACAGAAAATGAATTTCAGAAACCACTATATACAGACAGAAAAATAAATCACATTTGTTTTTACTTTCATTTTCTGTGATAGGTGAAATGCATATGAAATTACAAACAATGTGTAACATAATTTCATGTTGTTAAAATAAAACAAAAGACCGCTAATTTTCTATAATTGTATTACAAAAGCTTACACCCAAGTAAAATGTCAAATTAACAATGCAACAAAATTTTAACAAAAATAGAATATCAAATGTACGTTTGGCAAATCGTTGACGTTTCTACATCGTCATCATTTTTGGAAATACCATGAATAAGCATATTTAGAAATCCTGTATTATCCATTTGACATTTACTTAGGTGTAAGTTATTGTAAATATTAATTTAATTTAAATAAATATTAATTTAATTTAATTTAATTTAATTTAATCTTTTCAACAACAATAACGTTTAAAAAACGACTACGTTTCTTGAGGAAACTATGAAGTGGCATGGGTTGATTTAGTTCGAGCATTTATTCGAATACTAGCTGCGCCCCGAGGTGTTACCCACGAAAAAAGTAATCTATGTGTAAATCCAGGGTATCAGCTTCCTGCATACCAAATTTTATCAAAATTGGTCCAGCCGTTTGCGCGTGAAGAAGTAACAAACATACACATTCACAAACTTTCGCCTTTATAATATTAGTGTGATGTGATTTCGAATAAAAATAGATTCAATAACTACAAAAAAATAACTAATCATCCTCTATTTCGTAAATTGAAAATATTATAGCGTATATTTACTGCGTACAGGACCGGAAAAAAAGATATAACCGGCCAAGTGCAAGTCGGACATGCGCAGGAAGGGTTCCGTACCATTTTCTCTAAAAAACCACGTTTGTTATATGGGAGCATTGGGAGACCCTGTTCAATATTTATTTAAATCTACTTTTAGTATTCATTGTTATAGCGGCAACAGAAGTCCATTATCTGTGAAAATTTCAAATGTCTAGCTATCACGGTTCATGAGATACATTTAACCTGGTGACAGGCAGACAGATGGACAGACGGACGGACAGTGGAGCCTTTTACCCTTTGGGCACGGAATTCCAAATAAATTATGATTTTGTGCAGCTACTCAAATATAGATGAAGATTCTTTTGTGTCTGATTTTGCACAGGCAGATTGGGAAAGTATTCTCAGGATGTCTGACGTCGATTTAAAAGTAGCCTCCTTTAATGCAACTCTTCTAGCTCTCTTTGATAAGCATGCGCCTCTCCACCCAGTCAGGGTGAAACACCTTCCCGCTCCGTGGCTAACACCTGAGATAAAAAAGCTGATGGGTAGAAGAGATAATGCAAAGCTGAAGTTCCGTCATAATCCCTCTGCTTCCAACAAGAATTGTTATGTCGCACTTCGTAATCTTTGCAATAAGAAATGTCGTGAGGACAGGCGTAGACACATTCATAAAAATGTAGATAACTACCCTCCCAATAAACTTTGGAAATTTCTTAAGGGTTTGGGTGTTGGTAAGCAAAGTGTGGGATGTGATCAGCAATTTGATCTCAATGTACTGAATAAGCACTTCTCTGATTCGCCTGTCAATCTTCCCTCTAGTGCTAAACAGGCTACTCTTAATAGTCTCAGGAATAGGGCTCCCCCTGATTGTCCTTTATTTAACATTGATAAGATTACTAAGGAGGATGTAGTAAAAATTATTAAGTCCATTAAAACGAAGGCGGTTGGCAATGATAACATCTGTCTAGACATGATTAGACCAATTGCAACCTTGATTGCCCCTGTTGTCACAGATATTATTAATTGCTCTTTGGACACTGGTGTTTTCCCTAGTGCGTGGAAGTTTGGGCATATTATCCCCTTACCAAAAAATCCCAATCCATCTTCTCCTTCCCACTTTTGTCCTATATCCATCCTACCTCTCCTTTCAAAAGTGTTAGAACACCATGTTCAACAATATCTCTCTAAATTTCTCAACAGGCATAATCTTTTAAACCCATTTCAATCTGGATTTCGTGCAGGACATAGTACGACATCTGCCCTTTTAAAAATAACTGATGACATTCGGTGGAATATAGACAATAAGGCTCTTACTCTTCTCGTATTATTGGACTTCACCAGTGCATTCAACACGGTGGATTTTGAGTTGCTACTGGCAACAATGCAGTCTTTCAACTTTTCCCCTGTCACTATTGCTTGGTTTCGATCCTATTTGACTGGACGGAGACAGTTGGTTAGGGTGGATGACAGACGTTCTGATTGGTGTGATCTCAGGGCAGGTGTCCCCCAGGGAGGAATCTTGTCGCCCATCCTTTTCTCTATCTTCATTAATGGCATTACTGCCTCTCTTTCCTCTTCTTATCATTTGTATGCTGATGATCTCCAGATATATTCGGCCGCCCCTCTCGAAAATTTCAATATGGCTATTTCAACCATTAACTCCGATCTCGCGATCATTGCCGAATGGTCTAAGAATTTTGGGCTCATGGTCAACGCTGCAAAATCTCAAGCCATAGTTATAGGCAGTTCTCATTTCATCTCCAAATTTAAGTCCATGGCGTTCCCGGATGTTGTCTTGGTTAATGATATCATCCCTCTCTCTTCAGTTATTAATAACCTTGGTATTGTCATAGATGAAACACTATCTTGGGCCCCGCAAATCAATGAGCTTAGCCGGAAAATTTTTGCTTCTCTACATTCGTTAAGACGCTTGCAGAATTTCCTGCCTACTGAAACTAAAGCGCTTCTGGCTCGCTCGTTATTGCTCTCTATATTAGATTATGCGGATGTGGCCTTCCTAGATCTCACGGAAGAATTGGCTGACAAGCTGGAGCGACTTCAGAACATGTGTGTTCGATATGTGTTTGGGCTACGTAAGTTTGATCATATATCTGAATACCGTTCTCGCGTGAGTTAGATAACGATAAAAACCCGTCGCATTCTACTTGTTCTTACTTTTCTTTTTAATGTGCTTCACAATCCTATCCTTCCCAATTACCTTAGAGACAAATTCCAATTTCGAGTCTTTGAACCCCGCCTGCGAACTCGTAATAAGATTCTTGACATACCTACTTCCTCTTCTCGAGCTTATGCAAAGTCATTTGCTGTCGTGGCTGCTCATTTATGGAATGAATTACCAGCTAGTATTAAAGATTCAACAACCTTGTATTCCTTTAAAGCTAGGGTTAAAAACTTTTATGAAGATTCCTGACCAGGATTGAGTTATTTATATATATATACTAGCTGATGCCCGCGACTTCGTTCGCGTGGACTTTATGACTTCGGCGTATAAATATAAATAAAAACTAATGAGAGAGAGAGAGAGAGAGAGAGAGAGAGACAGAGGGAGAAAGTACTTGTAACAGTGTTAGGAGTTAAAAGTCAATATTATTTTAATTCTTTCCTTCGGGAGCCAATATGAAAAGAGCTGAAGTGTTACTAACCCTGGAGAAAGCCACAATAAGTAGGCCATGCGAAAAACCAGTCCTTAGATCGACATCAGCAGCTTTAAGCCTCTAAAACTGTGACTTATTTTCATAGCAAAGCAAGTTAACATATGGAACTGTGTATTTTCAAAAGGAAAATTGTTGGGGATGAGTGGCATACGCGGAATAAATACAGTTTGACTGGCATCACTCACTTACTGTGAGCTTTAAGTGTCTCAGCAGACTATGCCGAAGTTTAGTGGCTAAAGTTCAGTGTCTAAAGTTCGGTGGGGATGACACACTAAATAAGCTGAAGTTCAGCTGCTGAAGTTCGGTGGAAACGCCGGACAGTAGTGATGTGCCGATATGAGAATTTAATCTTCCGTCTTTGGCGTGTCTGCGGCGAACGGAAACGGGAGCGGAAGAGGGAACGGAAGTGGAAGAGGGAACGGGAACGGGAACGGGAGCGGAAGCGGAAGCGGGAGCGGGAGCGGGAGCGGAAGCGGCAGCGGTGGCGGCAGCAGCGGCGGCGAAGGCGGCGGCGTCGGCGGTGGCGGAGGCGTCGGCAGCGGCGGCGGAGGAGTCGGCGGCAGCGGTGGCGGCAGCAGCGGCGGCGGCGGCGGCGGCGGCGGCGGCGGCGGCGGCGGCGGCGGCGGCGGTGGAAGCGGCGGCGGCGACGTCGGCGGAAGCGGTGGCGGCGGCAGCGGCGGCGGCGGCGGCGGCGGCGGCGGGAGCGGGAGAGGGAGCGGGAGCGGGAGCAGGAGTGGGAGCGGAAGTGGGAGCGGGAGCGGAACGGGTACGGGTACAGGTACGGGTACGGGTACTAGTACGGGTACGGGTACGGGTACGGGTACGGTTACAGGTACGGGTACGGGTACGGGTACGGGTACGAATACGGGTACGGGTACGGGTACGGGTACGGGTACGGGTACGGGTACGGGTACGGGTACGGGTACGGGTACGAATACGGGTACGGGTACGGGTACGGGTACGGGTACGGGTACGGGTACGGGTACGGGTACGGGTACGGGTACGGGTACGGGTACGGGTACGGGTACGGGTACGGGTACGGGTACGGGTACGGGTACGGGTACGGGTACGGGTACGGGTACGGGTACGGGTACGAGTACGGGTCCGATTCAGGCAAAAGCATCGGAAGTTCGGCGTTATGTGTTGCTAGTAATGCAAATAACATTGCAGGCATGCATTGGCTGAAATTCAGCCGCTGAACTTCGGCATACAGTGCTGAGACATTAAGTTGGGTTCCGTTACACAGTTTCGGCGGAGTCAAATTTCGCATCAGCATTATTGGCCCTCCGACATTAAGACTTATTTTGTGAGCCGTGAGTCCATTTGCTGCAAGTGAATTAAGAAACTCAACTGGATAATTGGTGGCGTCGTCAACAATACTATCCAAGAAATCTAAATATATATCTATATATCTAAATATATATAACTCAAAGGTGACTGACTGACTGACATAGTGATCTATCAACGCACAGCCCAAACCACTGGACGGATCGGGCTGAAATTTGGCATGCTGGTAGATGTTATGACGTAGGCATCCGCTAAAAACGGATTTTGATCAATTCTACCCCCAAGGGGATAAAATAGGGGATGAAAGTTTGTATGAAACTTTGTCAATTTTAAACCGATCGGGCTGAGACTTTGCATGCATAAAGCTACTATGACGTAGGCATCCCCTAAGAAAGGATTTTGATAAATTACACCCCTACGCGAGCGAAGCCGCGGGCACAAGCTAGTTAACAATAATTTGCGTCATAAGTTCTTTATTAATTGATTTTTAATTTTTTGGTGTCAATATGGCGCGTTCACATTACCAAGAATTTTCTGGTGTGTTATGCTCTGAAGGTCCGCAAATACTGAACTTATAAGTTCTACTTCGGACGAAACAATTTTTTTTTTGAAAAAATTTTAATGTACAGACACATTTTTTTTACTCTTTTATTATAGTATACATTTAGTATGTTTTTGTTCAGCGGCAACAAAAAACATCATCTATAAAAATTTCAACTGTCTAGCTATAATGGTTAATGAGATACAGCCTGGTGACAGACAGACAGACAAACAGTCGGACGGTCTAAGTAATAGGGTCCCGTTTCTACCCTACCCTATGGAACCCTAAAAATCGAATAAAATAAGTATTTATCGGGGGCTCCCATACTACAAACGTGATTTTTCATAGATTATGGTACGGAACCCTTCGCGCGCGTCCGACTCGCGCTTGGCCAGTTGTATTATAACTCAACAAAAAGTTCTCATCAGACTTAACAACTTTTGCTAAGGCGGCATTTTAATATTTCTTATAGTTTAGCCGGACCATTATAGTTCTGCATCATGTGTTCCATTTTCCAAAATCAATTATAGCCTATATGTTGCCCAGGCTTCACAGCTATATAACAAAAAAAGTTTTATTCGAATCCGTCCAGTATTTCCGGAGATTAGCGTGTACAAACAGACAAACAGACAAACAGACAAACAGACAAACAGACAAACAGACAAACAGACAAACAGACAAACAGACAAACAGACAAACAGACAAACAGACAGACATTTTATTTATTTTCTTACTCTATTACTATATCTCCATCGCCCCAAATATTTTTTTTTGAAAAATTTTCAATGTACAGACACATTTTTTTTACTCTTTTATTATAGTATAGATTATGTATTTTATATATTTATGTTTATATGTATGTTTATGTACATTTATTTATAAATTTGGATGTATAGTTGCCCATAAGTGTTGTACAATGTTCCACCCTACTCAATGTCATTCTTTTCTTTGGTTTTGGGTTGACTGGAAGAGATCCCTTAAAGGGATAAGTCCGCCTTTGTAATGTTTTCTTTTGTATTTGTGTTGTATCCTTTTTGTACAATAAAGAATTTACATAACATAACATACATAAATAAGAATGTACCAGCTGCTCTCTTTTTGCGGAGACAGTAAGAGTTTTATATTCATTAAAAGAAAAGAGTGCATTTAATAAAGATTGGAACGTATAGATCATGGAAAGTACATCGTGGAAGGAAAGAAAGGAAAGCTTTGCATAATTGTGCATGACACAATTTTATGGCAAACTCCTTTATTCTACACTTCACGGCTCTGGAATGCTTTACCCGTTGACGTCAAGGATATATCCACGAATATTAAAAAAAGAAAAGTATACTCCCATCTTTTGAAATAATGTACCCTCTTTCATTTTCAGCATCATCATTCATTGTTTATATATTATAGATTGTATGTTTGTTAATACATATATTAATGTCGGTATATTTGTTAGGTATGAGTTGGCTTTATTTAAGTAATTATTTTGCGCCGCTGAATATCACAGGTATTTTGGACGAGAAGACACTGCGTAGCGTCCCGAACGCTGGCCAGCCGAGTCAGATTCGTCGAAAGACCTCTTCCTCGAAGCTGGAACTTCCTACCTGGATCAATTGACTCAGGTAGATCCGTACGGTTCGGCCGTATTACGGGCGACTCGCTCAGGAATCGCCCGCAGTGCGGTGAAAAGAGATTTTGGTACTATTTCATGTGTGGCATTGTCCAGGCACTTAGAGCGTATTCCGTACGGAAAGTTCCGCGTCGCTGTGAAAAGATAGTCTAGTCTGGCGCCTCACGTGTCTCCGCTGAGGGTATGGACGACACTTACGGATCCCCCGCATAGCGGTGAAACCAGCCTTTTTCTTTTCTTCCTCAATTACTTCGGAGACATGTCATGTAAAATGGAGCTCCATGGCACCTGCGCTTATCAAGCGCTATCATCTATCAGTATCTCGCGATACGTAATAATAACGAGAGAGGCGCTAGTCTATCGCGCTATAAAACTTTATCTAGATATATCGACAGTACCATGCTACGGGGGCAGACTATCAATTTTATATTAGAAGAAAAGAGGTTGTTTAACAATAAAATGTCTTTTGATACCAAAATTATAAATTCATTTAGGCACTAAATTGATATTAACCTTGCGTCACTTTAAATGGCAATAAAATATTGATTATTGCTTATCTTCCTTTCAATATATAATTTATGAATGTCGATGTGTGATTTTCGTCACCATAATTATACGTTTGGCTTTGAATTTAATTCGGCCGGACCAAAGGTGAGCATGTTGAGAAGGTGCGGTTTCCGAATTAGAATAGGACCACTTGAAATACTAAACACTGGGATGACCCTTGTGCCTTGGAGATTGGGACGGCTCCTTGTGTGTGACGCTCCCTGTGTTGACACTCTGGCGCCGTCTCATCTCTCGGTCACAGGGTCTAAAGCCGAGACAGCCGCAGCTGCAGCAGAAAACCTTAAACGGCGCAACAATAATTACTTATTTGAGTCGTTTGGGGTTGAAACCGACTTCCAAAAAAAGGAGGAGAGGACTAGGTTATCAATTCGACGCGATCTTTTTTTAATTTATGTTCACTGATTATTCTAAAACGCCTATAGTCTATCCCTCTTATTCATAAAAAAATACAAAAGTTTGCTAAACTTATTTTAGTTAAAATATGTTTTGTCTCGTTTTTTCTCCGTCATAATTCAAATATTCAAAAGAGGGAAAGGGACAAAACATGTTTTAACCAAAATAGATTTAGCAAACGCTTTTAATTTTTATGAATTTGAGGGTATTTGTTTAAGTATTTAAAAGAATGTAAACAATCTTGATGTGTCTTTTTATTGAAATATACACTTCATAAATCAATATCTTTGCAAATTAAAAAATAAATTATATAATTTTTAATTTATGAAATAAATACTTTGTAATTTACGAAGGTATTGATTTATAAAGTGTATATGTCAATAAAAAGACATGTCAAGATTGTTAACATTCTTTTAAATACCTAAACAAACGCTGTTTGAAATAGTTTACTTGTCAAGTAGTCTTATAAAAATTTTATCAAAATCTGTTGTGTAGTTTGGGGGTGTAGTCGGTTGTAAGTTTTGAAAAAATATATTATTGAACGAATGAGCGAAGCGAGCGAAGTTCTCCGAGTCAATCCGGCGTTTGTATGTGTGTATGTTTGCTTGACTATGACTTGAGTAATTATGATGGAATCTTTATAAAAATTAGTAAGCGTGTAGACATGAATACTAACATTTGTAAATTCGAACATGAGCCAAATCTGTCAAGGCCTTCCTGAGATATAAAGTTCGCAAGTTCACAGTTTGGAAAAATTACTAGTTTATTCTGACGACGCAAACGGAACTATATCATCTAAACAACATACCATACATACCAAACCAAGACATCTATTTAAAACAAAAAACAAAGAACGAGACCTCCAACCCTGGGCCCTTGATCTTCATCATAACCTTTAGTTGACCTTTAAAAAATGCTAGTGTACATCTATAACTCTAGCTTTTACAAAGGCTTGTGTTGTAATACTTTTATAGCTTGATACGGTTGTTAAAATAGCTTCATTGAAGGTTTTAGACTTGGCATACAGACTTTAGACTTATATTTTTGTGTAAGTGGCCAACGCTGGTGTTGCGGACAGAAGTAGCTATCGAATATTTTTGTAGATATGATAAATAAAGTTATTTTCCTTTAGTATAAGTTAGGGCTTTAGCCTATGTAAATAAATATGATGTAGGGACAGATGTATAGGGTGCCTAGATATAACGTTCCGATACCTATGTACATGATGAGTAAATGATTTTGAACTGTGTGTATGTTTATTTCCCCGGTACGTAGCGTTTAGCACAGGTATATAGTGCTAAGCGTGAGGTAACTAAAGGTAAATAAAGGGTTTTTGGCTGTGTATTTCCCTAGCTTATAGAACCTTGTCACACTAGGGATCTCCATGGCCACGCCCCTTGTTAGTGTGAGAAGGTAACTGAAGATATTGTAAAGTGGAGGGAATATATCTAGGCACACCTACCCTCATCTAGATTTAGATTTTGTAAGTGCGAAATGTATAAATATAAGGGAGCTGTTCTAAGAAATTGTAGTTCAGTGTCACTGTGATCTCCAAGGAATAAAGAAGCCTAAGGATGAGAAGTGTTTCATTTTCAGTCCATTGTGAAACAGCCGAGTAAAGGAACTCGGAGATAATACCGCACTGGATTCCGTCGGTAACAGCTGGTGTCAAATACTTCATTGTCATCATTCATCATTTTTCACATTTCACATAGGACTCTCTCAAGGATTTCCAAAATGACCGATCTAAAGCGGCCTGCATGCATCGTTTTCCATTGATCTTGGTAAAGTCGTCTTACCACCTTCTGGGTTGGCGTCCTATGCTTTGCTTTGTAGGAACTCTTAGTAGGTAGGTAGCCAAGCACTAGCTGGGGCAGTTGGAGCTCCTACATTAAGAGGTAAGTAAGGTACGTAGTGGAGAGCTTGAGAGAAATAGACAGCAGAGTTATTTTATTTATTATAATTTTTACAATACTGATATAGATGTAATCAGCTCGAGAGATGGTAGTGGAATAAATCAGAATGATGAGGAAGGAATCTAAAATTTAAAAATTGAATTTGAGAATGAAATAATTTTTTAGAAAACAGAAAAGGAGGTACACTGGAACATGAAGGATGAGGTTTATTGTAACATCGTTACAGCTTGCCAGTGCCTCATCGACTATCGGGTTGGCACTGTGTCTCGCTCACTGCCACTTCAACAAGCTAATCCGCTGAGCTCTGTCAATATAATTCTTCTACGAATTTTCTCATTTCTGATTCGATTACGTAAAGAAACACCGAGCATAGCACACTCGTGTTGAGCGACCTTGAGCCCTCTTATGATACCCATAGTAAGGGACCACGTTATAGAGCAATGTCATCACTGATGATAACACACATAGGCAGTCAGATATTTAAACCAGTTTAAAAACATCTGACAGCTTTACGGCTTCCTTGAGGAGCTCGGTGGCATGGCGGGAGTGCGCATTACTAGCGCTTTCGCAAGTTAAGCGACACCGGACATGGTTCGCACTTGGATGGGTCAACACAAGTGGCACAAAAATTTTTCGAGCTTCTCCGTGCTTCGGAAGACACGTATAAGCCGTTGGTCCCGGCTGTCATCATTGTATGGCTAAGCTATGTTAGATGCCTTTAGACAGCCTGAAAAATCTGACACCAGTGATAGCCACTTACATACACGAAAAACAAAAACAACGGCTGCCATACACGGAGGAACATTTTATGGACACTAATCCGAGTTGACTCTCCCATGGTTGCTTAACATGCATTTTCACTAGTTATGCGTGCGACTATCGGACGTTCGTAATGGCTATCTTAATTGTCAGTCGTCAAGCTATGTCAGATGCCTTTAGGTAGCTTTAAAAATCTGACATCAGTTGGCCACTAGATGATGTGTTAATTTCATCAGCATAGTTTTCTTCATTTTCTTGTAATTTAAGAGCTTGCTCCTGTCTCTTCAATCTTTTTAATGTCCTGGTAGGACCCAACTGCTAACTTTTTTAAATTTGTTGGAAAAACCTTATCCTCGAACTTCCCCTTCCTCCTCTTTGTCTCCCTTGTATCTTTCCTTCAGTAGAAGGAAAAATTGGTAAATAAATAATAAATAAATAGTAATTATTTATTATTTTTTTTATATGTGCGCGGAAAATGTAGACATAGAATACATAAAAAAACCAGCCAAGTGCGAGTTGAACTCGCGTGCAGAGGGTTCCGTACAACACCAAAGTTTTTAATTTAATATAAAATATTACATTTGAAATAATAATAGTAAGATGCGAGTTAACTAATAATAGCGCCATCTAGTGGTGTTTTAATAAACTATTTCCGTACGTAAACTTATTAAGTTTACCGCTTTATTTTCAAACAAATGAATTTTTGTTAATTTTCCTGTAATCTTCAAGACCTGAACCATGTTTAGTATTTTTCAAAATTTAAGGCTCAGTAGTTTCGGAGATCAGGGCGGAAATGGTCAATTTTATACTAATAACAAAAATATATTTGAGATTCTCATATTGAGCCCTTTTATTTGATAAATGACACAGTAAGGTACGCAAAACTTTTTTTTTTAATTTCCGAATTTCTCCCTCGAAAATGATCTTTAATTTTTTTTTAATATTTATTTACTTTGCACATCTGTGTTTAGGTCATAGAATAACACAATCCTACCAAATTTCACCTGATTTAGTCCAGAAGATTCGGGCCAAATTGGCGGTGACAGACGGACGGACAGACAGACGCACGAGTGATCCTATAAGGGTCCCGTTTTTTAATTACGGAACCCTAATAAAAGGTGTACAATGGCCACTAATCCGCTATTTTCCAACAAGACAAATCAAATACTTTTTTCTAACGTCAAAACAAACATTTTCAAAAGGAATTATATGAAATACAAGCAGATGACGTCATAGTTTCTTGGAGTTAAATAACGCTCTTATTATCATAATAATTCTAAAATCACGTTAAAATGGATATGTTTAAAGACAAGTGACATTATTTTGCGACGTTTTGTAGAAAAGAATTTATTATTGACCCAGGAAAATACCCAATTATCTCAAAAGAGATCTCTCCTAGTAGGCTTGTGAGAGAAGATGTTTCTGTAAGAGAGGCGTACCTACAGGCGTGTTCACACATAGGATCAAGGAAGAAGAAAATAAAATAAAAAAACATAAAACTATTAATAAACATACATATATTACACATTTAGGTACTTAAATTCGTACACACATCTATCTATTATTCTGAAGAGATTGTCATGTCTCATGTTCGATCAATTAGATAATTAAATATGACTTTATAAATATTTGCATGCCTTAATTTAGGTTGAATACATGACACTAATTATACAACGTGTATCGAAAAGGGGGTACCATCCCGAAAGGGAGTAAACATACCAATCAATGTGAACAACTATTACTATGGGATCATCCATGAAATCGTATAAAAAAATCTGCAGCTCCATGCAATTTGGCACGGTAGGTATTAATTTTGTATGGAGGTGAATTTTCTTTTTTAGTATTTTGTGGATGGTCCCATAGTAAAAGTTGTCCACATTGATTAGTATGTTTACTCCCTTTCTTGATAGCTCCTTTCCGTTACACGTTGTATAATTTACATATTATGTACTGTATTAGAGAAAATAAAATAATCCTTATTCTTCGTCTAATCTCTTCTATTTTCAATAGTTTTTTAGTAGATTATTAACCAAGGGGATAAAGCAGTGTCTTCTGTCGCGGGTGACGACTTAAAATCGTGAGCGCAACGAAGGACTCGAGGTTTACTCCCGAGCGGAGCGAGGGTGTTAAATACTTAAATCACGAGCGAAGCGAGGGATTTAGGACGAGTCCTGAGTGTAGCGACGGATTTAAGTTCACCCAAGACAAAGAATGCTTTATCACCGAGGAAAATACTCTAATTTTCGTACCATTTGCGAAAAAATAAAGACAATGATATCAAGAGACAAGCATTTATTAAAAGATATATTTTATTTTAATTAATTTTTATCCAGTTACATAAAAGATACAAAATGTTTTACGTTGTAAATAAATGTAGGTACGCAGAAAACTTGGCTGTATGTGTGAGACGCAGAAAACTTGGCTGTATGTGTGAGTTCTTTTTGGAAAACTAAACAGTTGGTGTAAACAAACAATGACATGACTTGATTTAGTTTTTTATTTTATGTTTACATGACTTGATTTAGTTTTTTATTTTATGTTTAAGTGGTTTTATGGACTTTGCGGATACATGTTGTCGATTCAAAATCGTTATTCTTTTACGCTTAACAATATAGAAATGAATTCAATTCAGTATAAATTTCGGTAAGTATTCCAAACTTAAACCACATTCTCCCTCTAGAGGATGAATGAAATTCAGTACATTTTTCTTTCCCTGTTTTTAACAGATTAATAATGACTATTGTTATGTTCGCTTTTTGTGCCATAGAATGTGCCTTTTTTGAGCAAGTAGTACGAAAAAAATATTTTGTCTCTGCCCTACTTTTGTAGTACCTCCTCATAGCAAATTAAATGGATTAAAAATGTAAATATATCTATAGCTAATCTGAATATTAAACTCGCACAACCCTGTACGTGATTAATGATGATTATGCCGCATTATAATCTTGTTTTTTTAACTGTAACTGGAGTATTTCGCAATACGTGATGGCTACTTAATGACCTCAAAGATAACATTTGGTATTAGTGTTCATTTTAGCGCGTTACAAGTTTTATCCTTAGGGCTGTAACAGACTGAGAGACAGGTATGCCCGCTACACTTGGCAGCGACGGTCGTCTGGAAGAGTCCTTAGATGTAGTATAGAGACTGAGATACGATTTCATATAGGTGCCGAAGAAATATAGTGAAGTGTAGTCGAAAAAGCCTTTTTTCCCTCAGGTGTAGGCAGAAAGTAGTCTTGCCTTACACATTGAAAATTCTCAACTGTCCAACAAGTCAAATCAGATTATTTTTTCTAAACGTCAAAACAAACATGTTCTCTGGGATTTGTATGAAATACAGGCCACTGCCGTTCATATTAGTACTATTATTTGGAGCCAAATAAAACATTTATAATTTTTAAAAATCAGTTTTTCTGGAAAATGGATATTATCAGGACAAGTGGCATTAAATAAATATATAGGGACAAATAACACTGATTGAGCTAGCCCCAAAGTAAGTTCGAGACTTGTGTTATGGGATACTAACTCAACGATACTATATATTTTATAACAAATACATATATAGATAAACATCCAAGACCCAGGACAATTTGAAAAAAGGCCATTTTCCAACTTGACCTGACCGGGGATCGAACCCGGTACCTCTGGGTGGCGGACTAGATGGTGACCACTACGCCACGGAGGTCGTCGACATTATTTTGTACCGTTACATTTTCTTAACAGTACCAAAAATTTTATTTTTGACTTAGTAAAATACCCAATTGTTACAACGGACCGCACGTTATTCTTCAGTCAGGCTTCAAAAATGTAGTCATAATTTTTCATACAACTAGTATGAAAAATTATGACTCCATTTTTGAAGCGTACCGTACATTCGTCACTATAGTTGATTTGTCACCTTCTTAAAATTCCATACAATCAAAGTTAATTCAAAATAAAATAAAAAGTATATGTAGATTCACCAGTATCAAAATGTTGTAGCTCTCCTTAGGAATACAGCAGGACATGTTCATGTTGAATTTTTTTTTTTGCCTTTTTAGACATCCTCAGGAAGTATTGCAGTCATTTTAGGCCTCCTATCTAGGGCGGAAAATACGGCTAAAATGTATGATGTAATTTAATGCAGGTAGGTTTTTAATTTTAATACTTACATTAAATTACATCGTACATTTTAACCTAGGTAGCTTTCTATACTAAAAATAAACAAATTCTGCATGCTATATGATTAGCGAAATAGGTTTAAGGACATCTGTTTTTTGTCCATCTTTGTAAAAACTAAAAACCCTATTTACTGCAAATAAATGAATTGATAAAAACTTATTTTTCCGATTCAGATCAGAACAGATTCTATTCTAGGCCGGAAAAATGGGCCGTTGTAACTTACTTTAGAATGTATTTTAATTTAAATCGAGTTTAGGTTTGATGCAAATATAATGGTAACCAGAATTAGCAAGCGCATAATAAGTCGAGTTTACGATGTATTGTCTTAAGATTCACTGAATGAATTTATTAAGCTTGTTGACAGACTAAACTGTTAAGTAATTAAGTCATAACTTCTACGTTAAGGTCCTTTTGACAAACTGAGTTTTAGCTATTTGCAGTACAAACAATTAATGTCTTTTGAACTTACTTTGGGGCTAACTGCGACGACTAACTTAAACTAACTAAATCTAACGACTAACGACTGACTAAACTAACGACTAAAAGCTAACGACCTCTGTGATAACCACTACGCCAGTGGTTATCATACTAGTCCACCACCCCAGAAGTCCCGGGTTCGAACCCCGGTCAGGGCAAGTTGGAAAATGGCCTTTTTCAAATTGTCCTGCGTCTTGGATGTTTATCTATATATGTACTCGTATATACTATAAAATATAGTATCGTTAAGCTAACACAAGTTTTGAGCTTACTTTGGAGCTAGCTCAGTCAGTGTTATTCGTTCCTATATATTTATTTATTTTATTTAAATATTTAACTATTTTGAATTATTAAACAAATAAATATATAGGAAGAAATAACACTGAGTGAGCTAGCCCCAAAGTAAGTTCGAGACTTGTGTTATGAGATCATATTTTTATTACAAATACATATATAGATAATCATCCAAGATCCAGAACAATTTGTAAAAAGGCCATTTTTCCAACTTTCCCTGACCGGGGATCGAACCCGGGACCCGGGAGCATGGTAATCACTATACCACGGAGGTTGTCATTTATTTTATGAATATTTAAAAATAATAGAAGCTATTATTTTTGTTAATATTTATCATAAATAAATAAGTGCTCTTGATAATGGAAAAATAAATTCCTTATTAATTTTGAACTTATTTATTTCATGCAATTTAGAACAAAGATTTAAAATAACGTAAAACATTTTTTTTGTATGTGTACACATACATGTGACACATTGCTAGTGACCCCAGGCGTGGTCCGCACTTGGATGGTGAGAACAAAATGCCGCAATAACTTCTCTAACTCCTTCGTGCTTCGAACAGTTAATGGGTCAAATTCGTTGTTCCCAGCCAGCAATATATCATACAATCCTTTTGCCCCTGACTATTTAACATCCCATTTTCAGCTTTTATGCTCATCTTACGACAGGGTTCTGCGCTCTTCTGGAAAATTAACCCTATCTATTCCTTCTCACCGTACTGGATTTATTTCTAAATCTTTTGCTGTCACGGCTATACGTCTTTGGAATGCCCTGCCCGATAACATTATGAGAGCACAAAAAAGGGATCACTTCAAGATGCTTGTAATTTAAATATTTATATTTATGTTGTGTATAGTTTATGTAATTAAATACATCTTAATTCATTACTTTCGGTATACTTATCTAATTAAATTTGCACCCCATCTACCATTTTTTCTGCTACGTCCCAAAGGTGAACTGGTAGACAATGCTTAGCATTAAGTTGTACCTTTTTTTACTATAATCTTAAGATTTAAGTGCTTATTTCAAGCTTAATAAATGACGACTGCCATACAATAATGACATCCGGGAACAACCGAAGCACGGAAGAGCTCGAGAAATTTTCATGCCGCTTGTGGTCACCCATCCAATTACGGACTACACCTGTTATCGCTTAACTTGCGTAAGCGCAATAATTTGGTACGTTTGCCGGCCCTCTCAAGTTCCTATAAGGGCTCTAACAGATGAGCGAGCGACAGGAAGCCCGCGACACGTGACCGTCAGAATGGTTGGTTGCCTATGGAATTTGGCTGTGAGAGTTTAATCAAAAATTGCTACATATTTGCTTAAATTTGCTTCATATATTAAATAATTGCTATATGCAATATTTTTTTTAGAAATCCTATCGGCAACGATGGCGGACTGTCGCCGACTATCGCACGATAGATTTTATTTATGTTAAATTTATAACCAAACTTTATTGTTCCAAAGTTACTTCGGGGCTAGCTCAATCAGTGTTATTTGTCCCTATATATTTAATTATTTATTTTAAAGTAAATATATACTTTTAACACTTGGCGGATTTAATACTAAGAGAATTTTCGCCCAGTCAACCACAGGCACTAACAGAAAAAAAAAATGCGGCACAATAAGCAATACAATTTACTTACTTATATTATAAAAGGCAATAATAATATGACAAAGCCCTTCTGGCGAGTAGGCGACCAATACTGTGAAAATGAGTTTCTTTCGGCGTTTATTCTCAGCAGTGGTCGTTACGAAGCGCTGGTATCGGTAGCTTTTCTTTAAAAATAAATTAAATTTTAATATATTTTACACGTCACGTTAATTAAACATGATTATACCTATTGACGTGTAAAAGTGCTTGTAATGGTCTAATTACTTAATAAACATTTGAATATTTGAATCTAAAATATTACTATATGATATACAATTACATTATTTACCTGTTATATATAAATATCAAAATGAATATCTACATATACAATGACTTAAACTAACATATTGTTGAGAACAACATACAAATATCGTCCTACCAGGACACAAAATTAAAAACCTAAATCTCGTTGTCTTTGACATCCGATTGCCGTCTCGCTCTAACTATTTCCGTAGCTCTCTCTCTTCTCTGCCAACCTTCGATCGAGACGCACGCGTCTAACTGTTGTATCTTAATTATTATAATTTCGCATTACATAGTATCTGTGAGTATAGTGAAAGTTTAAGTATAGTGCTGCACAATAAACGGTGCTCGAAACTACACGTCTTTTACTCCACCTCCCGGCAGGCTCTACCACTCAGCAGACCCTTACGATACAGTCCATTTGGGAAAAATCACGTGGAGGACTAAGAGATCTCCACACATATAAATACCTATGAAGAGAAGAACTAAATAATAATGACTTTATGAAGAAAGGGAGTTTAAAAGGTTAATAAATGTCAGTCTGTCACTCACGTCACGAAACTGGATACTGCACGAACACAAAAAGGGAAAGATATATAAGACTGTGATAAGACTTGCTTTGTTGTATGGATTTGTTGTAGGGAATGTTAGGCTATGAAAAAGAACATAAGTTACATGTAGTAGAAATGTGAATGCTTAGGTAGATGTGTGGGGTGACGAAGGTGGATAAGCTCAGGAATAAATATATAAGAGGGAGTTTAGAGGTAGCACCAATTGTAGAAAAGTTACTCGTAAAAAGCCACGTTTAACATGGTTCGGTCGTGTCAAGAGGGAAGATGCCGAACATATGGCAAATAAAATGGTTAGCTTAAAGGTGGATGGCCATAGAGATAGAGGATGATCTAGATATTTTTAATTTTGAATCGTGCATTTTATGCATTTTTGAATATTAATTTCTTGGAATTTTGATTTTTTAAAATTAAGACGAGAAAGGAGGAGTGCGTGAAGCGGGTCATGGAGGAGAGAGGGGTTAGTATAGATATGGTAATTTTTTAAAATTATTGAGGGAGCTGTCATATAGAGCTGACACTAAATAGGAGAGAAAAGGTGAGAAAGAGGATGTCACTCATGTCACTAACTATCAACAAGTCATTATTTAAAAAAAAACCCGGCTTCCTTATTATATACCAAGTGTCACTCTCATAATTGAGACGAATATAATGACACCTCTCACGCTTAAATCTATTGAGCCATTTAAGCTGCAGAGCGCGCCCAACAATTATACATACTCGTACATACATACTCTCGAAAAACATTACTCTCCTTTTGGCGCAGTCGGGTAAAACTGTCGAGCCTAAGCAAATTGTTTATCCATCTGGTAATTGTTTCTGGGACTCCGTGTCGTTGTAGGGCCTCACAGATGCTGTCGAAATTGGTCTTGTCGAACGCTCCCTATTACGATGTCTATGAATGTTCCGAGGCAGAGGTCTTTGTTTTAAATGGATCTTTCAGCAATATCAACCACTTCATGGAGGGCTGATTCTGACACCTCTCAAGCTTAAATCTATTGAGCCATTTAAGCTGCAGAGCGCGCCCAATAATTATACATACATATATACTCTCGAAAACATAACTCTCCTTTTGGCGCAGTCGGGTAAAACTGTCGCGCGACGGTCGCTGACGGCGGCGCAATACATGTAGATGACGATCTTAATTGAGGATAATAGCATCTTCTTTATTTTTAAAGTTAATATTCAAATCTCAACCTAGTCGTTCAACAATGAAAGGATAGACCCTGGCGTTTTTTCTATGACCCAAATTTTTGATAACCGAAGGGTGACTAATTCCAAACAGACAATCGGTATTTCTGCGCACCTGAGTATAATATCCTCTTCGAAAATGTCCTTGATTGGGCGTATTGAAGAATGCTAAGTTTGTTCCATTTGTAACTAAGTTTTAATTTTACTACGATCGTTGTATCACTCGTTATTTGTATACCACGTAGTCTCACTGTTCATTGTATTGGGCAGATAACACAGTCTTCAGAGATCTTCAATTTAAAAAAAAAAAACAACGTCTGACCTGTCTCTGTCACCTGTTAAACCGGCCGCATTCTTCTTCATTCACTTTTGTTGTGCGGGCACGATAGCACATATATTAAAATTATTTTTTAGTTTTAGTTTTCTTCCATAGTTTTAGTGTTATATTTACATTATACTTATGGTTTATACATATAGATTGTGAAATAATCATAAATTAGGTGAAAGAAGCACCAGCATGACGTGGATTTTTCATGCAGCAGTAATGATTGTAAGTTAATTCTTTTCATGTATTTTTCACTGCAGTATTGTAACTATTTATTCAAACTGGGTACTTATATTGTAAATTATTCATGTGTATTCAAATTTTTTATCACTATTACGTAACGTACGTAACTTATTAATTACAACCTCCAAAGTCGGTACCTGCAAAAAAAGCAATAAAAATTGCTGACTTAGATACAATTTATACGACCCAAGGCATTTTCCATCTTGCCATGGCTAGGGATCGAACACAGAACCTCGAGTGGCGGATTGGCATACCAACCATTAGGCACGGAGATCGTAAAATGTTTTTTTCAGTAGTAAACTACCTACAATTATGTTTTATTCTATTTTACATGAATTTATTTTTCGTGCTAAAATAAATATCAGCCGAAGAGGTACTAGTTCAGATTATTATCATATCTTGTCGGAGTTTCTTTGATCTGGGAGGAAAAAGGCAAGCATACGTGATGCAGCAAGTACTACGATGTGAAGTATTTTGGTTTCAACGAACGATTACAAGATTTAAGGAAAATGGTCTCTGTTCGTCATCACACACGAGGAAATAACAATTGTTTTGAACGTTGTGCATAGAACTATAATGCGGTTATAGTCACGCACACTTCGTACTGCGATGTGGTCGTAGTCTTGTTCAAGCATTACAGTACAGAGAAAATGGAAATAACAATTGAGTTCTAAACGCAGTGCATAGAACTATGATGCGGTCATATGTCACGCACTTTTAGTATTACGATGCGGTCGTAATCTTGTTCAGACGTAACCTATCTACAGCACAAATGGAAATTACTTCAATACTAAACTATAATGTATCACACCGTAAGGTACTTTATTATTATATACTATGACAATGAGGTACAACAATGTTTTAGCAGGTACGATGATGTACTATGATGCACTATGGCATGCTTTGATAAACTATGAGATCCTATGACGTAATATTATGACTACGATGCACTTTAACTGTACTTAAAACATACTTGAAATGTACTTAAATTGTACTTAAAATGTACTTAAAACGTACTTAAAATGTACTAAAAATGTATTTAAATGTACTTTAATGTGATGTACTATGATGTACTATGATGTATTATGATGTACTATGCTGTACTATAACGTACTATGATGTACTATAATGTACCATAATGTAACATGATGTACCATGTTGTACTATGATGTACTATGGTGTACTATGACGTACTATGATGTCCTATGATGCACGATGATGCATAATGGTTTACTGTGGTGTACTATGATTTCTATAATGTACTGGGAAGCAGTACAATATACAAGGAAGCACTAAGCCATGCCATGCTGCTCTACGCTGCTGTAGGCTGCCCTATGCTGCCTTCGCCGCCCTACGCTTCTCTACGCTACACAACGTTTTACTACGCTGTTGTGTTCTGTTCTGTGCTGTTCTACATAGTACTGTTCAGTACCATTTTGTACGATTCCGTACTATGCCGAGTTATACTGCACTATTCTGTACTATGCTGAGCTATACAAATTTATGCTGTACTGTATTGAACTATGTCAAATCATGCTGTACTACGCTGTACCATGTCGATTTATACGTTTTTACGCTGTAATATTTTATTCTTCTTCAAGTTATGATCTATCCTTAACAAACATGAAATGGCCATAACAAATTATTCTTGAATGAATGATGGAAACATAATGACGTATGTAGTGAAAAGCGATTCGATCGTTTATCGTTTAGCGATCGTTTATAAACTGTCGTAAAACCATGAATAATATTGATATAATATTGCATTGCTCTATATCAATGATACGGCTAAATAAAAGTTTCTATATGAATTTTCTCACTTCGCTCAGTAAACCATGTAGGTTTATACATCAACAAATATTTAATGACTATATTAAATACTAATTTATTTTATAAAATCGGGCATCGAATTATATAGCCCTTGAAAATTATTTACAGAGTGAATACATCTTTGTCAAAATTTTGTGTTCCCAAATATGTCGACTACTTATTTTAACCTAGACAAGGAATAAATTATAAGACATTTATATATATATATATATATATATATATATATATATATATATATATATATATATATATATATATATATATATATGTTGTACGTATGTTGCGGTTATGAACTCGGTATTTTTCAACCAAAAATGTAACAAGTGATATCTAAACGTCGGGGTATCTTGAGCTATGGATCATGAGGAAATGGAGATTCTCAGAGGAGGAAATCCCTGTGGGAAATAGCATCAGGCTATTGATATATTCAGATTTAACCCAAGTCTTGAAATGAAAATTTCTTGAAACTTCATACTTGCTGTGTAATTTAAACGTACATAGATAGTCCAGCTTCTTATCGAGATGCTTATTTGAAATAGTCAACTTAAAGATATTAAGAATTATCTTTAAGTTTAATTTTTTATTATCTATTTCGTGATGAAATCAGCAAAACCTCATTTAATTATACTTTATTTATATAATATGGTAAATAGTTGGATACAAATTACAGGTATATTGTTTTACGCGTAATGACACTATCTAATCTCTACATAGAGATCTCAACTAAGATGTTGTTGAACAGAAAAAATGCAGTAAATATATTTAGATAAATTTCAAAGTAAATGAACTTTTAATTTATAACCTGGTTTTATAGACACCAGCCTTATTACTACATTAAATATGTGAAAATTAAAATTCGGTACATTTTATTGCAGAGGTTATAAAACTGCCTGCAATCTAAACAGTTTCTACAATAACATACAAAATTTGAAGTTGATAATTGTGACTCTTTTTTAATATGGTTAATGACAATCTTGTTCAAACCTTTAGTCTTAAACTATAACTATAAGTCACGCTTTGAGAAAACGCTTATACATTTTCATATACTAAGAAATAAAGATTGGCTATATTAACTATAGGCTGGTTATAACAATTTAAATAATTGACAACATACTATAGGTACTTGCAGAAATATCCTGGTTTTCTAAATATTTTACCAAATCTATTTATTTAATTTATTGCACTTAAATCTATAGGATTTATGTACAATGGATATCTCTTGACGCTAAGCGGTCTCTATAATAAAAAAAAACCTTTGGAACGTTTCTAAAAAGACTATTGATTTATTTTCACTATGGATTAATTTTCGCTACACAGGAAATAATATAAGCGCATCCTCAGCGGTGAGGCTTTGGAGCCCTGGATCCGCTACCTAATCTAGTTGATTTGACAAGGTAACTGGTTTGGTTCTGCTTACACAGAGTGACGGCTGTCGGACCTCCGCAACGGAAAAGGTAGACCAGAACCAGTCACTAGGGAAATGTAGTAAGGACGCCAAATCGAACAAGACTTTTGTTACTCAGATTGTTTCGAATTCCTGTCATCATCTTCTTAGCCTCTTCCCTATTTGATTGATTTGAATTATCGTAATTTCAGATACCATTACATTCAAATGTGTTTTCTAAATGCGTTTATTTAATCATGATTAAATGTGACAAAAGTGTCCTCGACACAAATGTCACACAGCATCGAAGAAGAAAGTCATGCTCTATCTATAAAAATGATCTATGTTATCCATACCAAAAAATGTTGTCCAAAATGTGAGAATGTGATTTTCCTAATTTGTAAACAGATATTTTGCTTAAATAATTATCCTTCACGTTTTCTTTAAGAGAATTTCTCTATAACATATAAGGAACTAAATCGTTATTCTGTGTATACTAATACTGTTATCTAACTAATATGAAACATTTTTAACAAATCAGTTTTGTATGAAATACTATTTTTATCTTATCTAAGCCGAATAAGATTATTTCTGAAAATAAGTTTTTTAACGTGTGAACTTTTCTCATTACACGGTTGTCATTTAGTTCTTTTGATATACTCTTAATCACATAATGCTTGCTACTGTCAAGTAATACTAAAATCAATATTTATAACCTATATAAATAACTTTCGCTGTGCTCCGGATTTATTATAATATAGTTTCTTTTTTTATCAATGATACCTATGATAACAAAAAAAAATTAAGTGGATGACTTCGTACCCTTTAAGTTTACATTAATAATAATTTAATTCATTATCGTATACGTAACAAGATTATACTATATAAAATTTGCTTTGATCAACACATAAAATATTTCTGTATGATAAATAATCCTAATCAAAGATATCGGCGATTAGTTTTACTGTGACTGACAAACTTTTGAGACAATAGAAAACTTAAAACTTGTTCGTCTCTTTAATACCTTATCTATTTTAATATTGTTATCAATATTAAGGTACAAAATAACTTTAAATTCAAATTATTTGAACATAAATGAATTTTTCGATTCATTCACCAGATCATTTTAATTGTAAGTCAATGTAAGGTCAAAAAGTTTTAATGTAGTTAAGTATGGATCGTGCATTCCCAAATTTTGCAAATTAGCTCTAAACATCCTACGTGGTATACAAATAACGAGTGATACAACGATCGTAGTAAAATTAATGGTTAAACAAACTTACCTTAAGCGAAGTTTGACCATAATTTTATAAGATCTTGTATCCGAAGTTATTTATAACCCGCCACACCCTAATATGTATAAGATTATACTTGCCCCAAAGCGAAATTTGCAAAATTTGTCTCTAAAATAATGAAGAATGCGGCCGGTTTGACAGGTGACAGAGACAGGTCAGACGTTTTTTTTTAAATTGAAGATCTCTGAAGACTGTGTTATCTGCCCAATACAATGAACAGTGAGACTACGTGGTATACAAATAACTTCGGATACAAGATCTTATAAAATTATGGTCAAACTTCGCTTAAGGTAAGTTTGTTTAACCATTAATAATCTTTCCTTTAACTATTTCTATATTTAGTCTGTTTGTATTCTAACAGACTAAGTAGTCGATGTCTAAAAGATCCTCATATTAAAATCGATTTTGGGAGAATTGTGCAAAATATTTTTTATTCTCAACATAAAAATAGTACAATATATTAATTGAATATTATAAAATAACTAGAAAAAAAAAACAAACTATATCTAAAACTGAAAACTATTCTTAAAAATAAAACAACTTATAAACAGAAAATTTCATCAAAAGCGCCACATCGAGGCAACGTGCCCAAAATGCTAGCAGAATTCCTCCGCAGCATAAGCCAAGCTAATCCGTAATATTATTAAAAGTAAAGTGAAATTACTACTTGAGTAAAACCGTGTTATAATATTTCGTTAGTTCGTTAAGCTTATCCGTTGAAAGAAAAACTGCTCAGTCAAATATAAAATTTCTTCTAATTATTCTCCTTTATCAGCATATTAGAGTCCACTGCTAGACTGAAGGGCCTCTTCTTATAAAGGCAGAATATTATTATGCACAAATCACCACGCTAGGGTTGGTGATCGCAGTAGATGGTATAAAGTCGTTGCGCAGCGGACGCTGCAGCCAGTACCCTGTCACCTATACCTCCGTTAGTCGCCTCTTACGACACCCAAGAAAGAGAAAGGGTTGATGACCAATGTCTACTGCTTTGCCATCATAACACGGCAATTAATTTAATTTGTGTATAAATTAAATCTGAACAAGACAGCTTTAAAGGTATACAATATAAACTACGTTGCAACGGTTTTTCGTGCCACTATTGAGGTTGAATAAGGTATGCTTATTGGTAACATTTAGTAGCTCATGATCATATTTACCTGAACTTAAATAAAGATGTTAAATAGATATACTTTATTTATTAAAGCATGTTCTTACATTATGTCTTTTTGTTTAGCATTTTGTTTCCGTAATTAGTTGTCGATCACCTCATTCAATTTTGTTAAACTTAATGATCCTAAATGAGGTTAATGTCGTTGGTGTACGTTTAGTAATATTTAAGATGTTGCGTTTTTATGAAATTAATTAATAAACAATGAATAAAAAAAATGTTTTCAGGTGAGAAAATGGGTAAAAACTGCAGTCAGTTAAGGAAACATGAAAAAATTGGACAACATGGATCCAAAATCTGATTGCATGTCCGAGTTCTGCGGAGTGCCTTACCCCATAATTTTTGTATTAAAAACTGTAACTATAAAAAAATATCTTCACTAAACTTTAAACGAAAGATTTTTTTTTTAAATGAATAGTTTATGCTTATAATTTTATAGAGACCAATAAAACCCTGATTAAACAGAATTAGCAATACATGAAGTTAATGTGAATTGTTTCCACATCTCATGTTAATATAAGCTTCTAATTACAACACTAGTAAAATGTCTAGAATTTACTCCTAACGGCAGATTACAAATTGATAGCCATTATAAGAATTGATGCCTAAGGCTACACTGAATTTCGAAGTGGGTTGAATGTCATTGGGTCAAAGTGAAGCGAAGCAGTGTTGCGGTTAGCGCATGAGCAAATACAGATCCTAGAGAGGTGTATGTTACAATGGGTCAATTTTCTGCCTGCCGCCGGACTCATTCTTATATCTGCATTCCTTTTTCTTCTTCTTAGCGAGATCGAATAGCGTTTTTAGTGTTTCGTACCCTAAGGGTAAAAACAGGACCTTATTACTAAGACTCCGCTGTCCGTCTGTCTGTCCATCTAGCTGTCTGTTACCAGGCATCTCATGAACAGAGATAACTGTTGAAATTTTCACAGATGATATATTTCTGTTGCCACTGTCACAACAAATACTAAAAACAGAGTAAAATAAATATTTAAGTGGGGTAATATTTAAGTAATTCAACAAACGTGATTTTTGTGAATGGTACGGAACCCTTCGCGCGCGAGTCCGACTCGCACTTACCTGGTCATAAATGTTTGTGGACCATTGTGTGGCCACACTTGAATGCATTTAAAGCAGTTATACAGCACACTCCTTAAATCAGTTTTACAGTAGATACAATGCTACTTTAATATACATACGAGTATATAAGTACAATGTTGATTATAATAATTGAAACATCCCGTGCAACATTCCCATTGTTAGTAAAGGTTTGTCAATTGATAATACTGGTCGTTCGCTAAGTGTATCTTTGTCACAACTCTAACTGCAAAAGAGATAGCAGAATCTGTCGCGGGTCATTTGTGTCTGTCGGACGTATAGTTTGTGTGTGGCTAGGCCCTAGGCATGGGCTTGGCGTGTGCGTGTCTCTGAACGCGCCCTTATATTTAAATAGATTGTGACGACTTATACAGACACATACTTATTACACACAAATTAATATTATAGAGAAACCAATATTCAATTATTTTAACGCCAGTTACTTTATGCAATCTCGCGAAGTGCTATAACTTAGTTCTCGACCTTTAAATGGTATACTTACTCATGAGTCATGACCAATTGGAATGCCTCGATTTCCTATCACAATAGAAACATTTACATGTAGGAGTAGGTGACTCACAAATTAACGTCTAAGCGTTAAGATTTCAATGTTTAACATACGTAATTGGTCTAAATAAATTATTTGTGGTGGGCTGGGTTGAACTGTCTAAGCTGCATTCTGTGCCTTATTTATTATTATGACAACATTATATAACTAAATCCAGAATACTCTTTCTGCCCCATTAGGCATGAAGACATGAAATATAACATTATGAGTTACAGAATGTGAAGTTAAAGATTGTGAATTCGATGCATGAATAAATTAATGATGTATACGTTAGAAAACTCTAATTTGCATGCTATTTAATATGGCTAAATAGGCTTAAGCTACTTTTTCAAATTGTATTTTTTTTAAACACCTGTACTGTACACCCTTTTTATTGCAAATAAAATATTATCTTATCTTATTATCTTACTATACGCAGAGATTGACCTACGCTCACTTTATTTTTAGAGAATCAGAATCAAAACTTCTTAAAAACTTTGTAAGTTTGAATTTGTTTTGTTTGTCGTGTGTGTAAGTGGCCAACACTGATGTCAGATTTTTCAGGCTGCCTAAAGGCATCTGACATAGCTTGACGACTGCCACACAATGATGACAGCCGGGACCAACGGCTTATACGTGCCTTCCGAAGCTCGGAGGAGCTCGAGAAATTTTTGTGCCACTTGTGATCCAAGTGCGGACCACGCCCGGTGTCGCTTAACTTGCGAATGCGCTAGTAATGCGCACTCCCGCCGGGCCACCGAGCTCCTGAATGAAAGAAAGGATCAAATCTTTTAAAATTTTGATGACCTAATTCTTGACGAAGTCAATGTCTACACAATATAAAAAACATGTCTAAAATATCCACGATATAAAAGGGGTGATGACAGGGTTAGAAAAGTGTAACTGTAATTAGTCCGTCTTTTAGATTATCCAAACATAATGGACCTATATTTTTCAGTTTGCCAAAGAAGTAAAAATTCACAAAGATACGAAGCATGAAAGTTCCAGAGTGGGGGTTTGCGACGTCACCTATATGTAAGAATCATACGTAGCCGTGACATCATGCGTCTTCATTTCTTGTCATTTTTTGTTTCTCAGAGAAGAGAAAAAAAAAACGTTATTTTTTATAATCTAACCAATAAGCTAAAAATATTTTTCCATTAATTATGTCTGTTATATAGGATGCTGACGTAACACTTTTCTAAAAATAAGACACACTTTTTAATAATCATTAAAAATGTTTAATTGTGCGAGCGAGAAGCCAACTGAACGTGAAATGCCTCTTAAAATATCAGTTCAAACTATGAGGTCACCCTAAAAATATGTAGAATTTCGAACTCCATACTCTTCGTTACCTCTATGTTCTAATTTGAAAATTCTATCACCACGATTCCTCATTTCATAAAGCAACGATGAAAGATATAGAATTCAAAAGTAACTATCAAAGAATACTAGATTAGACGCCGATATAAACATATTACCCACACACATACAAACGTCGGATGATCAAGTAGACACATAGAACTTGCTAACTTCGCCTGCTTGTTCAATAACTATGTCAAATTGAGTCATTCAAATTTTACTCGTCGCTCAAAAACAAAGATACTTTTGATCCAAAAATCAGCCCAGCGGAGTATGCACGGTAAACTTAAAACTTGAATGTACTTTTGATTATTATCATATTTGTTGGCGCAATATTTTTTTATCCCATCTTATATGAAAACTTATATTAACACTTTGACTGCCGTCATTGCAGACACGAAATATTTTTTAATTATTTGTCAGAAAGTGTCAAACGGGTGACAGTCATGCCTAATGTCTAAAATCATACATTTGCCCTGCCATTGGCTTTGATAGCAAATTCCTTAAATTCGAGACGTTATTTCACCATTCTAAGTAAACTATTTCACGGTATTTTAAAGCATAATAAAACAAAAGAATAAAGATAACATACAATTTTATTAAACTTTACAACAACGTTACTTAACCTATAAATTCGGAGACTAGGCACACTTTACAGCTTATTAGCCACAGACACACTATATCAGTTATGGTCTTCATATTTACAAACAGACTGCTATAAAGTTAGGGCTTTACTCACACTGTTAAAACATTTTTTAGCTTTTTAATTATTTTTTAAATGTTTTCAGAACTGTGTATAATACGGCATATATAAGTTGAACAATAATGGCGGACATCAAAGCATTTTTGTTCGAATTCCCGACACGTAAATTAAACCAAAATGGCAGTCGTCTGTGCATTACTTGTACCTGCGCCTATAGCTACCATTTTAGTTCAACCTACGTGTCGGGAATTTGTACAAAAATGCTTTGAAGTCCGTCATTTTTGTCCAACTTATTTGTGTCGCATTGTAGGTACTTAGGTACGAATAAGAGGAAAGTACCCTCTTGATTGTAGATAGCCACACTCACGCACGTTGCCAATGCTAAAGAAACCTTTTCATACCTTTTTGAAACATCTCATAAGTTCACACATTAAATATTCTATCAAAACTTGCTGTAGAACATTTTGAATCCAAATAATTCCCAAGTAATAGCTTGGGCATCGACAGAAGAAGACTCAATAAGCAATCTCAATTTCCTTTTTATCCAAAACCAATTTAGCTTACCAAATAACTAAGAAATGACAAAGAACTTTTAAGTTTTTTTTCAAAATTTTATCATATATCGGTAGGTTTATTTTACCATAAACTAACAATATTTGAAGTTAAATATAGCCTTTCATGTCCTGCTAAACACGTATATATTTTAGCAGTTAACATCCCTAAAATGCGTAAAAAAATTGTATACTTATTTAATAATGCACGGAAGCAGTGACTATATTTAGAGATTGATTTACATGACAGTTATGATGTATCATTATTGAGGACATAAAGCCTTATATGCCAGATCATCATGTAGTGTGTTAAGACGCGTATTTTGCTAAAGGCGATATGATGACACAACCAATCTGATAAAAATAGATTACAAATAGAATGCTTTACTGATTTGACCTCCGGTCGTTTTGTTAATATCTTAACCTTATGTTTTAAATAGTATCTTGCATAGTGACAGTGATTAACATGATAGAATATCGAATAATAACGTTTTGTTAACATTCTTTGATTATCTAAATTGGATGACCTCTGTAGCCTAGTGGTCATCATGACAAGCTGTCACAGTGGAGGACATGTTTTCATCCTCGGTCAGGTCAAGATGGAAAATGATCTTTTTCAGATTGACCTGGGTCTTAAATGTTTATCTATATATGTATTTGTTATAAAATATACCATCTTTGAGTTAGTATCCCGTAATACAAGTCTTGAACTTACTTTGGGGCTAGCTGAATTTGTGTGATTTGTCCATATATATGTCTTTGTTATTTTATTTACTTTTCAACATATGAAATTGTATCTATAATTTTAGCAATTCATAAAGTATGTGGTTTTATAATCGTTGCGTTAAAAGCCCTTTTTATTTTTTGCCAACCTTTTTTCCAATTTTATTAAATAACTTAACTTCAATTTTATGTAGATGTAACTATATTTTCCTTATCCTATTGCTTGTCATTTCCCTCTTTGCTCGTGCTATGCCAAATTTGAACTCAACATTTCACTGACTAGGAAGCATAATGCCTACTTTGTAATATGACTACGCAGCATTTTGGCCCAAATGTTACTTAAAATTTGCGGTTACAAAAAACAAATGCGTAGTACTTTTTTTAAGTGTGAGTATGCCCTTATAATTTTATAGCAAAGATCATTCTTTGCCACAGACTAAATATATAAATCTACTACCATTTATTGATAGTATCCAGAATTGCTGTCTGCTGCTTGAGGTTGGTACTGGTAACTCTGTTGATATGTTCTGGGTTGTTGGTAGCTCTGCTGGTAGTTCTGTTGGTAGTTGCCACCTTGTTGTAAGATTTGCTGGTAGTTACCTCCTTGTTGGTAGCTGTACTGCTGATAATTATTCTGGTTTTCCTGTTGCTTGTATGAACCTGTAATAAGCGAATCAATGAACGTAAATGTAAATTGGGACGATTACTGGGTAAAAGTATATTATTGTATTTAGTCCGTCAACTCGATTGTCCAACAAGTAATTATTACAAAAAAAACCTGACTGCTTTTTTTTGTTATTTTTTTATTTTGATATACCCAGTATCACTTTCACAGTAAATACAAATCTAATGACACCTCTCAAGCTAAAATCCATCAAGCCGTTGAGGCTGCAGAGCGTGCCAAACATTTGAATTTGGCGCTAAAAATCCGCCATTTTGTTTTTTTTTTATTTTGATATACCCAGTGTCACTTTCACAGTTAATACAAATCTAACGCCACCTCTAAAGCTAAAATCCATCGAGCCGTTCAGGCTGCAGAGCGTGCCAAACAATTATACGTACATACATACATACTCTCGAAAAACATAACCCTCCTTCTAGCGCAGTCGGGTAAAAATAAAGGACACTATTATATATTGTTTAGCTACTTCAGTGAAAAATCACAAAGATACAGCGCTTCGAAGTTTACGTCGCCATTGTTAAATTCGTAGCTGATCGTGACGTCACGATCGAAATTTGAATGCTCTGTATCTTCGTAATAATGATTTGTATTTTATATTTTGTCTTATAAACAAATAATGTGGTTATAAGACAAAATATAAAATACGTATACCATACCTTTTATCTAACTAATATAAATCTGTCTAAGGAGCCATATATCTAAAAAATAAACAAAGAACTCCTCAGCAAGAATTCTAGAAATAAGGCTTATATTTATACAATCACGTCTCAATCCTTAATGTGGTAGACAGAGCAATTTAGGTCTTCTGGCTCTAAGCACAACAGCGTCCCAAGGACGAAGACTGAAGAGTCACTTTCAGCGTGTTAGTAGGCATCAAAATGGAAAAAGAATCAAAATAATTTCGCCCATTTGTCAAGCTGTTGAAAGGCATCTGACACAGCTTGGCAACTGCCACACTATGATGACAACCGGGACACAAGGTATAACGTACCTTCCAAAGCATGAAGAGGCTCTCCATTAAGAAAGAATTTTTTTAAGAATTTTTCATGAATGTGGTCTCCCATTCAAGTGCGGACCACTTGCAAAAGCGCTACTAATGTGCACACCCGCCAAGCCACCAAGCCCCTCAAAAGAAGTGATACTTATCACTTCTTTTGAGTATACTCGAAAACTTACCATCATCAAAGATTCCATTAGCCGCGTCCTGAGCATTCTGCTCCAAAGCCTTCGCTATGGCCTCAGGGATGGGGGGAGGGGTGGGGAGGTGGTCTCCTTGAGGTCTGAACCCGTTCTGGTCAGCTGTGTACGTCACGGTATAGGTCTGGCCGTCGTCACCTTTGTAGGAGTACTCTCCTTGCGCTTGCGTGCCTTTATCTATGGTTTGGCCCGCCTCTTGGGCTTTGATACCTGGAATAGAACCAATTAAATTATTAATATCATAATCAATCTCCTTTTTAAACGATTCCATGCATTTTTTATCTGTTTGAGTGCTGTTCATCAAAAATTATAAAGGCCTTAAGTTAAAAAAATCTAATAAATAAATTAATATACAAGTATACGGACAATTTACACAGATTAAGCTAGCCCCAAAATAAGTTCGAGACTTGTGTTATGGGATACTAACTCAACAATAATATATTTTATAACAAATACATATATAAATTAACATCCAAGACCCAGGTCAATCTAAAAAGATCCTTTCAAATGTTGACCTGACCAGAGATTGAACCCGGGACCCTCCGGTGTGTCAGAGTGGCATGATGACCGGTCACAGAGGTCGTCAATTAGGATAATCGAAGGATGTTAACAAAACGTTAAATGTTATCCGATATGATATCTATAATGTTAATATATCACTGGCTTTCTGTTATATTATGTTAATCTATCAAGTTAATCACTGTCATTATCAGTTAATACGAAAATACTTTTTTAAAACTTAAGATTAAAATGTAAGAATCAATAAAAAGTTACCGTTATCAGTCTCATAAGAATACTGGTAATTGTGGCCATTATTTTCAGCATTATAGCTTATAATCCTTGCAGCTTGTTCTGGCCTAGCTTGCTGGTATTCTGGCCTTATCTGATACTGGGGCCTCGCTTGTAAAGGCGCAGTTTGAAGATTTTGAGACCTGTCTTGAAGGTGCTGAGGCCTGGCCGGAGATTGTTGTGGCCTGGCTTGAATATGTTGTGGCTTATTTTGGGGCCTGGCTTGTTGGTATTGTTGTTCTGCTGCGGTGAACCCTCGGGGTTGTTGGTGCTGGTAGTTGGTGCCGGTGGGGACCTGCCCTGCTGATGCGAGGGCTATGATGGCGGAAGCTATGATGGATGTGAGCTGAAAACATTTTGTAATGATGATAATACACAACGTGAAAGGGACATACCCGTTATAAGTCGAACCACGGGCTTTACTAAACTATAATAATAAAATAAAAGTCTAAAAACAAATTTCGAAATTCCCATACAAATTGCACTGGCAGCTGCACACTTTCGTATGGAAATGTCGAATTTTATTTTTAATTTTTTACTATTAATTTAATTTCATTATACTAAAATGATCTAGTATAGTCTGTGTTCGAAATTCCCATACAAATTGCACGGACAGCTGCACACTTTCGTATGGAAAGGTCGAATTCTATTTTTAATTTTTTACTATTAATTTAAATTCATTATACTAAAATCTAGTATAGTCTGTGGTTCGGTTTATAAAGGGTATGTCCCTTCCACGCTACCCGAAAACATGCTTAACGGAACTGAAAACTTAGTTCTAAGCTAATATAAGTAGGATACACCAAAGTCTGACCATCTGCAACCGGATGCACCTAGTTCTAGCCGATGAATGATAAAGACTAAACCTAGGTTTAGCCGAATATAATCAGGATAAACCCAGGTTTAGCCGAAGAAAATCTGGATAAACCTAAGTGTAACCATCTGAGACCGGCTGCACATAGGTCTAGGTGGCTAAACCTAGGCGTAGCCGCATTTCGTAGTTTAGCCGTAACATATATATACATATAATTTTTCCGCCCAAACTATTTTTTCAAAGGGCTCTGCTCTTACAGCCACACCTTTGTTGTTGTATGCGACAGTAGGTATGCATGCAACAACAAAGGTGTGTGACGATGGTAGTGTGAACAGAAACAAGTATCTTTTAAAGCACGGTAGAGCTCAAGATATAGTGTCACTACAAGGCGCACCTATCCTAGTACAGTCAAGTACCAAGATACCTGACCAGTCCCTCTACTTATATCTTCAATTTTCTCTTTTTTTTAAATAAATAAATAAATATATAGGGACAAATAACACTGCTTGAGCTAGCCCCAAAGTAAGTTCGAGACTTGTGTTATGGGATACTAACTCAACGATACTATATTTTATAACATATACATATATAGATAAACATCCAAGACCCAGGACAATTTCAAAAAGATCATTTTTCAATTTGCCCCGACCGGGGATCAAACCCGGGACCTCTGGGTGGCGAACTAGCATGGTGACCACTACGCCACGGAGGTCGTCGTCGTTCTCTTAAACTAAAAATTATATTAACATGAAAATTTATATTCAGAAAGACTTAATTAAAATCTGTCTGAATATACATTTTCATGTTAATATCATTTTTAGTTTAAGAGAAAATTAGAGATATAAGTAGAGGGCCTGGTCAGGTATCTTGGTACTTGACTGTACATGAAAACTTGGCAGAGTATTTAAAATACAAAGAAAAGCTAATGACTTTAAGTAAAACTCTAAAATTTAAATTAAGAATGCTAATTTGATTAATTACACAAATTGAATACTTTTTAAAAGCACCAATTATCACAGTCACTAACCAGCTTCATTTTCACCAAATTCACCAAAATCCTAGAGAGATGATCAACGAATGATAAACTAAATATTTACCGTTTCGTTTATATACCACCAAATTTCCTAGTACGCACCGATGTAAGAAGTCGCACTTGTGTATGATGCTACTACGTAAAGTTTAGACCTGAGAAAGTTTTGCCGATCTTTGATGCTAGTTTTAAAGTAAATAAATATATATATAGGGACAAATAACACCGATTAAGCTAGCCCCAAAGTAATTTTGAGACTTGTGTTATGGGATGCTAACTCAACGATACTATATTTTATAACAAATACTTATATAGACAAACATCCAAAACCCAGGATGATTTGAAAAAGGCCATTTTCCACTTGCCCTGACCAGGGATCGAACCCGGAACCTCTGGGTGGCGGACTAGCATGGCGAGCACTACGCCACGGAGGTAGTCAAAAGTTACTTTATAATCATTTCATTTAATATAGAATAATTTTATGGCCATGACCTATATCATCCTTTAGTCTATTTCATGCACTACTGTTTACAATGAGAACGTGAAGCTTTTCTACACACGTCAGCCAAAAGTGTAAGTTTTTCGCAAATGTGCGTAGAAAAGCTTCACGTTCTCACTTTAAACTGTAAAAAGTTCTTCATAACATAGTTTGAAGGGTTGTCTAGGGCTTGATTCAGACAAATTTTAAATGATATCTCGGTTTCTGTTCAAATAATTTATTTCAAATGTGTGCCCACATTTGAAATAAACTATTTGAACAGCATTGGTCACCGAAAAATTAATGTACCTTCTAAAGATTTAAATTTTATTTACCTTTAAGTCCGTATTAACAGTGCAGTCTTGAAATTGTATTAAACTTACTATCACAGTAATCAATTAGCCGAATCACTCTGTTACCAGAAACTGTTCAAAAATGTGTCAACTCCACAGTTTATGTAGGCTGTTGCTCTATCGGCACAAGTGTGGCATTGTTACATAAACGTAACGAGATGCATCTGGTCGGTGCGCAAGTAGAACAGATTTAGGGTAGAGTTAAACTCTACTAGAGCTGTAAAATACGCTTTGTAATTTTTTGTAGTAATATCTGCAAACATAATATTTTTGTTGCAAATCCGATTTCACTACTAGATACAAAGGCTGGAGACCTTTGTATCCTGGCCTGGCCTCAAGCTAAAAAAGTCCAAAACTTACCTACCAATCAAAAGTAAATTATTCTAAGTTATTTTTGCGAACTGAGTCAAGCTATCCGACCGTACAATAACAAGTGTATGTACGTACGGCCATCGTACATTTTCTGCCACACTAGCAATTTATATAAGTGGGATATAATGATAATGTAAGGAATTGTTCAACGAAAAGAAAGTTAATTTGGTTTTTGATTGGAATTACTTAACATAAAAATATCAATAGGGGTGACGACAGGGTTAGAAAAGTATAATTATAATTAGTCCGTTTTAGATTATCCAAAAATAATGGAACCATATTTTTCAGTTTTCCGAAAAAGTTAATAGCCACAAAGATACGAAGCATCAAAGTTCCAGAGTGGTGGCTTGCCACGTCACCTCTATGTAAAAATCGTACGTTGCCGTGACTTCATGGAAATTTCAATGCGCTGTATCTTGGTAATTTTTTGTTTCTCCGAGAAAATAAGAAATACGTGTACAATGTTTTTTAATAATCTAACTGATGGGCTAAAAATATTTTTTCACTTGTCATGCCTATTCTAAATGTTTTTAACTCTACAATAGACACAATTTGGTTACACGGCAGTTGTGTACAGTGTTCTAGATGACAATATAATGTCGATAACATGTCGATGTCTACCAACTCATCGATAATTACAGCAGATGACACAATGTCCGTACGCATGACGGATTTACTAACGCTGACATTTTATGTCTATTCCATTAGAGGTGGCACTTGTTTCAAAATTATTGATGGTTACTAAAGTGTGGGGTAATGAAAAGCTAAGTCTATGTATGCTTACATTAATAGTAAATGGTGACAAATAATGGAATGGAGGAAAATTGTAGAGTTATATTCTTCATGTGTATGAATACAGACGGTAATGTTTCACATCTGTAAAAATACACGGTGTGTCTAAAGAGCAAAAAGCACGCTCAGTCCAAAATATAAAATGGCTTACCCAGATTAGCAAAATTAGCAATATTATTTTAATCCAATACTTATTAAGTTAATATGGTAAATGACAGAAAGAACTGGAAACAGTTGAAATACAGAGCTGACCCTAAATAAGGAAGTGGCGTGGAAAATAATGATGATGATAAGGATGGTCAAGCCTAACACAGGAAAGAGATAAGTGGGAAAAGATGGGAGATACCTTTGCCCAACAATGGGACAGAACTGGCTAATGAAAAAAAAAACTAATTAGGCATCAGCTTAGCAGCTAATCTACAATTAGCATTTGTTATGAGCGGCAATGCTTTTGAAGAAACAACTGGACTCAATTAATATAATGCTCCGGAATACAACTTTGCTAATAAAATAAATGTAGCGCATTTATTTCAATGCAAATTATTTTTTAATCTTTGATGTTTTTTTACACCACTGTTCGATAATATTTTGATCTGGTTTTGTAACATGAAACCATAAAATTGAACGTGCTATCATAAAATCGGTAATTGATCAGACGTACCGACAAATTAAGGCGATCAAAGGATTATTTATGGCATCGTCATAAAATAGTGATGGATGATTTTATTTTTCTAATTTAAAGTACTTATTAGGTATTGATTTGTTTTATTTTTAAGGAAGACAAAATGCATAATTAAATACTATAAATCTTGGTTTTTGAATGATCATTGGACACGTGATACATTATGTAAACGTTTATGTATTTTGAGTTTCTAAATTTAGTACTTTAAAAAAATTGATTAAGCGTGATGATATGAGCAAATCCTTCCTTGATTCCTCAAAGTCCTTAGTCCATTAATTTTCTTCCACTACAGCCTAGACGCTGGCTGTAGTGGAAGAAAATTAATGCACTATTTGTGTACCGATCATATGGGTACTTTAGAAAAAAAAGATGAATATATGGTGCAACAACTGTCGTGCGCTATATTTTTAAATCGTAAAATGTATGTCTGAAATATATAAAACTATTTCTCATTGATATATTTCCCACACATCTATACATCTGTAGAAGAAACTGACTAGCTGCTATATATAGATATTGACTGATCTATCAACGGTTAGCTGAAACCGCTAGGTCCATTTTTATTTCTAGTTTCAGCCTGTAACGATGTTACAATAAACTTCATCCTTCATATTCCAGTTTACCTCCTTTTCCGTTTTCTTAAAAATAATTTCATTTCCAAATTCAATTTTTAAATTTTAGATTCCTTCATCATCATTCTGATTCATTCCACTACCATCTCTCGAGATGATTACATCTTTATCAGTATTGTAAATTTATATATTATATCAGTATTGTAAAGGTATAATAAATAAAATAACTCTTTGTTATTTCTCTCAAGCTTTCCACTACGTACCTTACCTAACTCTTAATGCAGGAGGTCCAATTGCCCCAGCTAGTGTGCAGCTATTGCTCCCTACTAGGAGCTCCTATAAGCCTATACTGTCCCACTGCAGAGCAAAGGCCTCCCTTCCAGTACTCCAACTCTCTCGGTCGAGGGCCCTTGAGGCCCAATCCCTGCAAAAGGAGTCAAGGTCGTCCCTCTGTCTCTTTCCGGGTCTTCCAGGCTTCTGTTTTCCGTTTTAAGGAATATATTGAGTCACTGATTTGACCCAGAGTTCGTCGGGCATACGGCAATCATGTTCTGCCCAGTTTCACTATAAGGATGCAGCTTTTTGTCCAACGTCGACGATCTGTGTTTTGAAGCGTGTATTTGGAGCTGGGTCCAGAAGCATGAAATTTTGCACAAATGTTCCTTACATGACGTCAGCGTTAGTGTATCCTCACGTCATGTAAGGAACATTTGTAAGACAGGATTTTTGGAAATTCATCCTCTGAAGGGGCTAAAATGAGGATTGAAAGTTTGTATGATACTTGGTAAATTTTGAAGTTAAAAGTTTAAAAACTTACTTATAAGTTTACGGTTTAAAACAAAATTACTGTTTTACTATTTTCGAAAAATCATTCTCTACGGGGGCAAAATAGGGGGTGGAAGTTTTTATGAAACTAGGGCTGGGCTTCGGCTAGCCACACTAATATTATAAAGGCGAAGGTTTGTGAGTGTGTAAGGGCGTGTGTATGTGTGTGAGTGTGCGTGTGTGTGTTTGTTACTTCTTCACTCGCAAACGGCCGGACACCCTGGTTTAACACATAGGCTACTTTTTCCGCGGGCAACACTGCGGAGCGCAGCTAGTAACAAATAAAAAGGCAAAAAAAATTTTATAAACATTAATTTATTGCTCGTATTTTTCTTTAAAAATATTTTCGTGTGTACAGACTTAACCTACATGGCACGGCGACTCCCCCTGGTAACTTTAATATTGGTACCCTTGCTGCCTGAACCCTGGAGCGAGGTACTGTCTGTTTGGCTGGTACGTGCGAGCCACGGCAACCCCGGAGCCAGAATTGTCGTATTTGCCGTCGCGGTAGCTTCCTGGAATTGAAATTTATATTGTTTATACAGGGTAACAATTTTGTTACTATGACTATTTTGTAACACTTTGTAAAAAAAATCTGTATAATTTTGTTACATAACTGAATTCAACCTCAAAAATCTATATAGACCGAAACTGTTTTGATAATTTCAGTTCAGTCACGTGCTATAAGGCATATGACTACCTTCACGACTGCCATATAATGATGACAGCTGGGACCAACGGTTTAACGTGCCTTGCGAAGCACGGAGTATTTCGAGAAATATGTAGTAATTGTTTGGGTCACTTATCCAAATGACGCCCGGACCTTCTAAATCACCTTACCCTAGACTTTTCCATACAAACGTAGTCTAGCTTTTATTTTAAAATGATATGTGGGATTTTGTCAGTATTTTGTAATTTTAAAGAAATTGCATATGCATTGCATATAACTAGTTTTCGACAGTCTAATATGAATTTTTAAGAAAATATGAGAGTGAAAAAGTTTTCCATACTGATGGTCAAATATGTTTTGATGCACTATAGTCTCTTTTAAGTTCATATTTTGACTGTGAAAACTAGTTATATGCCTTAAGGGGATACCTGAATTTTCCGGGGTCCAGTGATGTCCCCATTTGAAATAAATCATTTGATAGGAAACGGAGACATCATTTAAAATTGTGTCTTGACCAGGCTTTAGTTTATAAACCACTGTTTACAGTTTAAAGTGAGAACGTGAAGCTTTTCTACGCACAATTGCGAAAAACGGCCACTTTTGGCGTATCGTATGTTCGTAGAAAAGCTTCACGTTCTCACTTTAAACTGTAAACAGTAGTTCATAAAATAGTTTGAAGGGTTATCTAGAGCCTGGTCAAGACAAAATTTTTATTTTATATCTCCTTTTCCTTTTAAATGATTTAATTCAAATTGGGGCAGCACTGGACCCCGAAAAATTTAAGTAGGTAATATATGCAAGTACTTTGAAATTACATAATTTCGCCAATATCTGACATGCCGTTTCAAAACAAAAGATAGACTACGTTTATATGGGAAAATCTGATCCTGTCTAGGGGAAGGGGACTCTTAACTGCCAGCACTGTAAACACAATAAATTTTATTGCTTTTCGGTCACCAGTTAACCAACATGGCGTTTGAAGACTTAATCTTTCTAAAGAGCTTGTAATGCATACCACCAAACCACCAGGTTCTTTCTCCATTTGCAAATTCTCCTTTCTTTCTACAAGTTTCGACAAAAAGTCCTTACCATCATCGAAGATGCCGTTAGCTTCATCCCTGGCGTTCTCAGCTAAGGCCTTAGCGATGGCCTCGGGCAGGGGCGGGGGGGTCGGCAGGTGAGCGCCCTCGGCCTGAAAAAGAGATGCCAACCGTATTATAATATAACGTCCAACAAAATATATATATACAATTAAACTATTTTCAGAGTTCATTCAGAACAAACATACAAGTATACAAAATGCTTTCCTTAGAAACTCCTACCTTTTTCCCATACAAATTGATAGATTACCTAATCTATCAATTTGTATGGGAAGCATTTTTGAAGTAAAAACTTCTCAAGGCACGTTGGCCAATATTGGGCATGCACGGAAAGTATTTTTAAAATGGGGAATAAACCATTGAACTCACGACACTGTTACCTTTACCGTAACCGTCATTAAGTTTTAATTTCAGTCGGTACTCTCGGAGTGCCATTTTTTTTTAAATATATTTGGCCATAATATTATTTTTTTTAGTTTCGGTATATTTTTACCTGACCTGACTTAACTGTGCTACCATCTGGTGTCCCATATTTTTAAAACCCTTTATTTGCTCGCTGCAAAGGTCTCTCTCATCTTCTTCCACTTATCTCTTTCCTTCACGTATAAATTCAGGAAAATAAAAATAAAATACATCCATACAAACGCACCAACGTGATTGGCTCCGACGCTGTACCTCACGCTGTACATCTGGCCGTCACCCGAGTACGAGTAGCTACCCTGGCCAAGTATGGCTCTAGCAGTACAGAGGGGTAGTGCTCCTGCAGTGTAGACTACCTGATGATGATGCTAGTATCCCTACCTGGAAGCCATTGGCTCCGGCGCTGTACCTAACGCTGTACACCTGGCCGTCATCACCCGTGTACGAGTAACTGCCCTGGGCTTCGATGCCGTTGGCTTCCCGACCGGTCTCTTCGGCTTGGATTCCTGTAATTTCAAAATACATATTTTGTAAAAGCAGAAAAGAAAAACTTTCAATATTTTTAGAGGATTAAAGCACTAAATGTCACGGGCTTTTACTGCCTTCCCAAGGAGGATTGATCTACGGCGGCTGGTGGTAAAAAGTTTCGTACAAATACATTTCCAATAACACATCAACTATAATATAATAACATTCCTAATAACACTTATACCTACATAAGTAAAATTAAATAAAAGTGGCACATAACATTGATTTGTTTGATTTGAATAATATAACAACTTATCCTTGGCCTGGTCGCTTTTCTTTAAAAATAAATTATATTTTAATATACTTTACACGTAACGAAAATTATACTTATTGTCGTGTAAAAGTGCCTGAAAAGGTCTAATTACTGAATAAACATTTGAATCTTTGAATCTTGAATCTTTGAATCTGGGCAACCTATATAGGCATACATACAAAATAATAAAATTATAAACTATATAATACCTGGCCTGTATCATTCTCCGTTTAGATATCAAAAATTCAACGTGGAAGGGACATACCCGTAATAAATCGAACCACGGATCGAATACTTAATCACTATAGAATAATGAAATTAAAATAACAGCCAATAAGAAAAAAAAATGGAATTTCTATACAAAAGTGTGCAGCCGCTCGGGCAATTTGTATGGGAATGTCGAATTTTTTGATTTTTGACTCTTATTTTAATTTCATTATGCTATAGTGATCTACAGCTAGTGGTTTGATTTAAAACGAGTATGCCGCTTCCACGTTTGCCGCTTCCACGTTATAAACCCACACTATTACTATGTGCGAAATTCAGTTATATGAAGTGTTTGTCCAGAAATCGGGTTGCAATGGACGAGTATGGAGGTATCCAAACGAAAAGGTGCTGAGTTCTGACGCGAGCTGAATTATACCATATCGCTAACCACATTGAGTAGATAGATTGATAAATTGTTTATTTGTCACAATCCACACACACAAATTAAACTATACATACATTAGTTACTCTTAGTTTAAAATAAAATACTAACACAACAAAACATTAATTACATGTGTGTGTGCTGCAGCAAGACAAATAGGTCAAAGCTCAGTGATATTGCCTCGAAAGCAATGCACTGATTTTCAGAAATTTTTCAGATAGTTCTTCTTTCTTCCTATTCTATTTGCTAAGTGAGACTTCTGTACGTGAGTACTAGTACATATTCTGTTCTAATACCAACCTCACCTATTAATATAGGTATCAACATTCTAAACTTATAATGAAACAGCATTCTCCCGACCAATCTACACATATTGCATCGCAAATGTAGCGTTTGACAAATTGGAGATAAAGATCCTTGCTATTCTGCAATTAACTTGTAATTGTATTCGACATATTTGGAACACGTTATTATGTGGATTATATGAAATGAAGTAACTTTATATAAATTTTACGATGGTCATACTATTACGTTTGAAGTGGACAAAGTACGTGATAGGTATGCTCGTAAAAGTGATGTGCAATGTGCATCATAAGTTTAAAATTTACTTTAATTTTTTAATTACGTGATTTGTCCAACCTTTATTTATTATTTGATAGTATCCTGTCTTTCAAGTGTTCTAATTCTAATTAAATTTTGACACTGAAACCGATAATGGTAATAATTAAATATGCTTATAAATAGTATAAAATCATAGTCAAGAAATAACAAATAGGATAATGACATTGTTGTTAATATATATTCCAAGATGTGTACAATTTGTGAGATGTAGCAATCAAGGCAAAAATATGCATGAAGAATAATTTATATTGTAATGTGCGAATTGGAAATAAATAGCTTTATTATTATGTTGGTATGCTTTTCAGCCACGGGTCGACCCGGTTCTTTGAGGCGTTCATGGGGCCAAAGCCAACATGAAGGGGCATTTTAATGCCTTTCTATCTAAAATGTGAGATGGCTGCACCTATGGAGGTCTATCCCTTAATGTACCATTGAGATGCACTAACGGACAGTCCTCCACAGCTGCCGAATTATTGCCAAGGAGGGATTTACTTGGTTATTATTATTATCCTGTCTTAGATTTATTGACGTGTTCGCTGACGAAATTCGCAAACAATGTAGAGGAATGTATTAGTCTTATATTGTCGCATTGATATAAACTGTAATGACAATGTAATGACTTTCAAAATTTAAAAGTGAATTGAGAACTCTGCTTCTGAAGAAGTGCTGCTATATAGTCATGTTGATGACTTTTAATTTCGCATTAGTTATTTAATTGCAATTTGGAACTGATATTATATTATTTGCATAGACTTAAATGTATTATTGAAATGTACTGATTAAGTAATATAGGACATATGCATGCATTTAAAATGAATTTTAATTTCGTAATTTTTTTTTGTAATATTCGAATGCAATGTATTATTGTTTATGAATGAATTGAATTGAATGTAAAATTAGTGTAGTAATAATAAAGAAATAAAGAAATATAAGGTGTACACTAATTGTAAGCAGTACTTGTACGCAAGAACTTTAGTAGGTACGGCAGTAAACTAAGCTGTTAGTAACCATTTGAAGTCAACAATTGTGCAACAAAACAAAGTGACGAATAATATGAAATATTATAAATATCTTAAGATATATTTAAATTTGACTTAATGCCTAATTTTACTTTACCATTTCATTAAAAGGATAGACCATAGTTATTCTCTTCTTCCGCGTTGGTCTGAGAGTTAAAGACGAAACTTAGGATGGACCAGCTACATCTCTGCCTGTGTAAATCTTAAAAGCCGATCGAGGGAATGAGCGAAAATACAAACCAGATTCTCGCCCATTCTCTCAATCGTATTTTATGATCTGAGCGGGAAAAGAAGCAACTACGAATTTCACAAATTTTACTATGCACTCTTATTACTTAATAGGTAGATATAGTTGCATTCCAAAAACTAAATAATCATTTCAGTAATTGAATTACTTTAATTGAAATTTCAGATTAGTATGTCTACAAAAGACGAGATCAAAATGATGTCTAGAATCTTTTGAAACTTTTTGAGATAATTTGCAAGCACGTTATGAAAGGCGAGGTAGCTACATTGTGTTGGTAATAGAATTTTCTTGTACCCACGTTTGCGCGTAATTGCTTATAAAATTGATGTTATCAAGTTTTTGTACAAACCTTTTTTGTCATGCTTTAAACATATTGAAATATCATGAGAATGGTTTTATTTTGTGATGTCTTCAATCTGTTTTTTTTTTTTTTTACTTTTTAATGCTATTTACATTTAGTTCAAGTTGTAAGTTTCTTCGGTGCTTGCTTGCTTAGTGTCAAGGCAGTTTTTTGCACATTTTCTAGTTTTGAGGGTTCCGTACCCAAAGGGTAAAAACAGGACCCTGTTATTGAGACTCCGCTGTCCATATGTCCGTATGTCTCTCTGTCATCAGGTCGTATCTCATGAACTGTGATAGCTAGACAGTTAAATTTTTTACAGATGATGTAGGTATTTCTTGCCGCTTTAACAACAAATACTAATGATTCAAATTCAAATATTTATTCAGTACTTGACCTTTACAGGCACTTTTACACGTCAATAAGTATAGTTTACGTGACGTGTAAAGTATATTAAAATTTAATTTATTTTTAAAGAAAAGCTACCGATAGCAGCGCTTCGTAACGACTAACTACAGATTAAAATAAATATTTAAGTGGGTCCGAATAACCAACGTCATATTTATAGATAATGGTACGGAACCCTTTGTTCTCGAGTCCAACTTGCACTTGGTCGGTTATTTACTTTTTCAGTGCTATTTATTACCTTCACAGTAAAGTTCAAATTTTAACCTTTTTCTGTATATGCGATGTTGCCCGGAATAAATTTTAGCTATAAGGCAGTTTTTTACGCATTTTCTATTTTTTAAGATTATTTCCTGTGTTTATTTTAGTGCAAAAAGGGGTTATTGTATTATATTATATTTTTAGGTGTATAAGAGCTTGGCAAAAAAAGTGCAAGACTTTTTTGTCACGATTTTTTTCAAACTTCGTTCCAATCTAATTTCACGACACTCACAAATTGCTTATCCCTTTTTTAAACTGATAAAATCTTCACTCCAAGTCATTCTGCGCTTATTCCCAGCCTCCTGTTCCTTAGTCAGACAAGATAATGTAGAAATTTGCGGGGTACCTCTGAAATCACCCCGCACCTTATCCGACAGGGCTGTTGGAGTACAGAGCCATCCATTATCCCTAGGGATACACTCAAAATTACACTTAAAACTAAATATTAATACGTACCATTCTCAGTTTCGTAGGCGAATCTGTATCCATACTCGTTGTTGTCGTTAACGGACCTCAAGATGGCGGCGTTTCTTTCAAAAGCTGCTCTTGGTCTGGATGACTCCTGGTAGTAGGTCGGGGCGGTCCGGTATTGGGGAGGCAGGTAGTTGGGGGGTAGGGCGCCAGCGGAGCAAGCCGCGACGAGGGCTGCGAGGATAATCTGAAATAAAAAGTTTTTTTTTTTATTTAAGTTTTTTCGTAGCTTTGATTCTTTGCTTTCATCAAGAGATCACGTAGTATAAAAATATATTACAGGACATTTTTGATCTTTAACAGAAATGAACGAATCGTATTGTATTAATTAAAAGCAAGCATAAAAAGATTACTATTGTAAAAATCTAAATCACTTTGTTTAGCTACCTATTCATTTTGTTTGACAAGAGATTAAAAGATGTCCCTTTTATTTTAATGATAAAGATAACTTTTATAAAAAAGGAAAAATTAAAATAAAAGAAATGAAATTCAAACATGTTATAAATAATTAAGAAGCTTAAGCCTTGATGCAAAGTATAAAAATGTCTGGAAATTTAAGAAAAATAGTGTTGTCTCCAATCCAAAATTACGTGAACTACCGAACTCTCTCACTGACACCGAACACAAATCGTGACCCAAAGTGACCTAACTATTATATCACAAAACACAGAATCGTGATGCTACCAACTGAAATCTACAAAGTTTGATCCAATTTTAAATTGCGTGATTACTAACCAATTTCATGTTGTTAGCTTATTGAGATCCGATCAAAGAATGCTGACTCTGGTACCTCCATTCGTTTTTATAGGTGCTTCATTTGCCAGCTCTTCACTGTCAAGGTTATGCTGTAGGATGCAGTGGAACTACGTAAAATTGGGACTTAGTTCATTTTGATCCAATTTCGACTTTACTGTAATTGATTTTGGGATTAAAATTCGAAAATATTTTTGAGACGTTGATGTTAATTGGAACTGATTTTAGGGACAAGTTCTAGTTTTAATGTCAAGTGTTGCGATAAAAAGTGCGGTGTACTTATCTATAGTTTTTAATTTATTTTGTACAAGTGTGACGTGTTCCTGTTTCTATCTTTCCATATTTTTATCTTTAGATCTCGAAAATGACATGAATATTTCTCTTGCTTTAGATGCTTCACAAATTTTAGGGCCAAATGTCATGAGTTAGTACAATTTATACAAGCAGATATCCAAAGAAATATGTGCATTTTGGTGTCAGGCGTGATTTAAACAAGAATTTGTGACCTCAAGTTGTATTAAAATGTCTGAAAGGGATCCCTTCTTAGGACAAATCTTCAGAAGCTTTTATGATTGTGTATTTTATTTTAGGTAGGTCATATGTCATTTTCTAGTATAAAAATGTCTCAAACCCCTCCATGTTTGTCAAAATACTTTAAGTAATTGGTCTCAGCTCTCATCCTTGGCTTTCGGTTCTTATTAAGTTTAAGAGTCTTTAAGCAGCTTGAAATCATGCCAACAATGATGTTGTCATACATATTTGGAGTAGTGGAGACACTATGGCATTGATAGGAAAATTCAAAAGGGTGTCAAAGTTACTGAAATCCGACTCCACCGCTGTCATCTAATATTTCACTCACGCAATAGAGACCATGAAAAAAATCCCTTCATAATTCACTTCATTGGCTAACAAACAGACATACATTTAAACTGTAACAATTGCCCAATAAATCGATATTGATAGACAATAACTGATCGTCCGATAAGCTTTGATGCGCTTTGAAAGCTCATCGAAGGTTCTTTATTTCGTTTGAAATGCTAAGTATTATAATTTTCTTTTTGCGCTAGTTATTTCGATAGCTTGATGGAGTGAATGATTTTGATAACAGGGTTTTGCAATACGATTTGGAATCTTAAAGGTATGATTATTATCATGTGGATGAAATTGATAATTAGTGGTTCAACACCAACTTTGGTGCAAGTTTCTTGCCTTTTGTATACCATTTTATTGAAGCAATAAGTAATTTGTATGGCTGACGGTTCGTTTAGACCATGCAAGTTGTCTATTCATCATCATCATTTCAGCCGCAAAATGTCCACTGCTAGACATAGGCCTCTCTCAAAGATTTTCAAAACGACCGATCAAGAGCGGCCTGCATCCAGCGCTTTCCAGCGACCAGCCCTTGGTCGGCTTATTCGCAAAACGTCTCTTTCGCAAAATGTCCCCTTGTCTTAAAACGTCTCTTTCGCAGAACGTCTCTTTCGCAGAATGTCTCTTTTGCAGAATGTCTCTTTTGCAGATTGTCTCTTTCGCACAATGTCTCTTTCGCAAAATGTCGCGACAGGGACTTAGAATAAAATTACGATTTTCAAAACAACATCATTTATTAATCATAATTTTTGTACTTCAATTTACTTAAGTATTGCAAATAAGAAAAATATACACAAACAAGAAAATTATACACATAAAATATTATTATTTATATTTTTTTATGATTAAAAAAGTAATTTAATATTAAAATGTCTAAGTCCCTGTCGCGACATTTTGCGAAAGAGACATTGTGCGAAAGAGACAATCTGCGAAAGAGACATTCTGAGAAAGAGACGTTCTGCGAAGGAGACATTATGAGAAAGAGACGTTTTACGACTAGGAGACATTTTGCGAAAGAGACGTTTTGCGAATAAGCCGTTAGGTCAGGAATAGCGGGGCTGCCGGGTACTGGGAGCCTAGTCACTTTGTTTTTATCCATGAGGGGATATTGCCATACTCGCCAAGCTTGGCAGGCGGGTTGGCGAGCGCAGTGGGAGTCACTATCGTACTTCCGACGCTGCTGCCCATCGAAAGTCTGTTCCATGTTCAGTGACGAAAATATCCTTTAGTCGTCTTTTACGACATCTACAGGAGGAAATGGAGTGGTTCTATTCTAGGCCAGAAACCACACGGCGCTGCATATAATTTGCGTCCTATCAGCACATCAATACAACTCAAATTGCATTTAATGAAATCCAGTCGGGGTGAAAGCCGAAAGCAAGAAGGAGGCAAGGCGAGCGCGTGGCGGAGGCGAGGCGTGCGCGTGTGGACTTCGGTGAATACGAGTACAATTTGAGTTGTATTGATGTATGACTCAAATTAGCAACATATTTCAAATTTTTTTTTGGTTTTCGCTTGTCTTCCGAACTCGCCCTTATTAATAAATCATAAATATATAATGTCCTTTTTAATTAAGTACAAATATTTTAAGGGGCGATTCAGTCCATCATTTTGAACAACTTTTCCCAATAAATGTATACAGAAATACGAAAAAAAATTTTAGGTTCTCATACAAATCGAAGTAGTCACGTGATATAGTTAGTATGAAAATTGCAAAAAAAAATTGCGTATTCCGATAAACATTTATTGGGAAAAGTTGTTCAAAATGATGGACTAAATCACCCCTTAAAATATTTGTACTTAATTAAAAAGGACATTCTATATAGGGAATAAATCACATAGATTGAGCTAGCGCCAAAGTAAACTTAAGCTTGGGTTTTGGGTTACTAACTCAACGATACTATTTTTAATGATAAAAATGTTTACAGTTTAAATCCCCTGATTGGGAAGGAACTTTCTTCTAACATACAGGTTTTGACTAGTTTAGGAGACAGGAATTGTATTATTTTGATGTAAAGCTGTTTTTGGTCAATAAAATTATATTATTCATTATTATTAGTTTGAAAAAGCCATTTTCCAACTTGTCCTGGCCGGGGATAGAATCCGGGACCTCCGAACGGTGGACTAGCGTGGTGACCACTACGCCATGGAGGTCATCGGATGCAACAGGCAAAACACTTGCACGGTCTTAAACGGGTCAAACCACTATTGAATGATTTTGCTCATGCCTGAATTAATTTTTTTTTATCATGCATAGTCTGGGAGAAAAGAAAAACTAAGAATATACTAGCTGCTTTTTTATATTTCCACAGATTGGTAAAGCCGATCGTGGGAATGGAATAAGAAATGCAAATAATGTTACTATTTGCATTAATTATTTCTTTCATAAGCGAAGCGTCTAGCAACACATCACTCTTTTGATTCTTTTAAGGATTCCGTATCCAAGGTGTTAAAACGGGACCCGCCTGTCTATCTGTATGTCTGTCACCAGGCTGTATCTCATGAACCTTAATAGCTAGACAGTTGAAATGTTTACAGATGATATATTTCTGTTGCTGCTATAACAACGAATACTAATAATCGGCCAAGAGCGTGTCGGGCCACGCGCAGTGTAGGGTTCCGTAGTTGCGAATGCCCACTTTGAGTTTACGCCACTAAAAACGTCTTAAAACTCATTTTCCATTGATTAAGGTTGTATGAACTTTTCCTTTTCCGAGTACATACAACTTTTTAATTTGTAAAGCTTTGATAGTTTTCCTTTAAATTTTGTTATATGTACTACTTCTGTGAATTTTCACATGTCCATGTATAACCGTTTAATAGATAGATGGTTTGGACTCTTGATTTTAACAAAAATTTGCAATAAAATATAATAAAACCAACTCTATCCCTAAATCGAAAAATGATGTTCACAAACCCAGCATATTTTTGAAAGACCAATTCAACGACACACCAAAAAATAGGTTAGTAAAAAAAATACTCCTACTTTACTTATGGGAGCTACTATAAAAATAAATTTCAATATTTTAATTTACAACTTTTTTGGCATGATTAATACTATATACATACCTATACCAAATTATAGCTTTCTAGTACTAATAGTCTCTGAACAAAACCGCAGACGGATAGGCAGACAGACATGGCGAAACTATAAGGGTTCCTTGTAGGTACTACGGAACCCTGTGGAAAAGAAAAAGAGGTAAAACAAAATCTAGTTACCCAATAACCTTGCCTTAGTTACAAAATTTAATTTTACAGAAAACAATAGATACTTAAGAGGAAGCCAATACTTCTTCCTACAATTAGAGCAGCTTCTCAACACCTTAATTCTCGAGCATAACCACTAATTATATCATTTTTACAACAAAATGGTTAATTATCTCTGCAAATGGATGCGTAACATAAGATTATACAATCTTTGCAACGTTATTTTACTAGCCGCAAAGAGTTAATTATTAATAAGTAAAACTGTATCCATAACAGCTGTATGCACCCAGAAAGATGGGCGCACATAGCTACAGGGTGGATTACAATGGACGAACGTAGAAAGCCAGGTAGACCGAAGATGAAGTGGGCAGACGACTTAATACCGACGAATATTGACGACCTCTATGGCGTAGTGGTCTATGCTAGTCCGCCACCGAGAGGTCCTGGGTTTGATCCCCGGTCTGGGCATGTTGGAAAATGGCCCTTTTCTAATTGTTCTGGGTCTTGGATATTTATCTATTTATGTATTTGTTATAAAAAATAGTGTCGTTGAGTTAGTATCACGCATAACACAAGTTTCGAACTTACTTTGGAGCTAGGTCGATCGGTTTTATTTGTGCCTATATATATTTATATTTATAAATTTAATACCTGAATTTTCGGGGTCCAGTGCTACCCCCATTTGAATAAATCATTTGAAATTTTGTTCCTCCCCAAATGCCTCCTCTCCTTTCGTCCATGACTCTCTGTCCCTGGTCTTAACTTTCCAATGCTGTTCAAATAATTTTAAGGGGCTACCTCAAAAAGGCTTAAAATTTTGTCTTGATCAGACCCTAGATAACCTCCAAACTATTTTATGAACTACTGTTTACGGTTTAAAGTGAGAACGTAAAGCTTTTCTACGCACATTAGCGAAAAACGGCCACAAAACGGTCAATCCGTTTGAGCGCTAAGATGTCGCAAACAGACAGACAGACCTACACACATTCACGTCAAACTTATAACACCTCTCTTTTTTCTTGGGCGTTAAAGAGCATGGTTGCCAGTTACGTTACGCGAACTTACGTGCAGCAAAAATTTTTACTGCACGTAACCCAAATCGAGTGACTTCTGAACTCAGGGCTTCTATAGTAGTTAAAATGTGTTTTAAATAATAGTTGTAGTTTGGTACATGCAATGGCATGGTTCTGCTAATTAGAACAAATGTTTGCAGTATTTTTACAGGTTACTAGATCATTCCGTCCTTATATTCACCCATTCTCAGTTCAGATCAGATTAAAGATCAATTCACAATTACTAAACTATCTAGCGCAAATAGCTAATCGATGTTACAGATGCAAGCATCGGTTAATATAACACTGTTATTTATGTAATTTGTATGTGTTACATGGTCGGCAATTTGTGAACCATTTGTCCATTAAACAACATAATTTGATTTAAAAATGTACACTGTGAATACTAAGTACGAAAACGTACATTAAATCAGTAACTTCTTTTAAATTATCGCGTTGTATCATTACTAAATTGGGGTGACGACAGGGTTAGAAAAGTATAATTGTAGTTAGTCCGTCTTTTAGATTATTCTAGAAAAATTGACCCATATTTTACAGTTTGCCAAAAAAGTGAAAATTCACAAAGATACGAAGCATCAAAGTTCCGGAGTGGGGGCTGACGACGTCACCTCTATATAAAAATCGTTCGTAGCCGTGACGTCATGCGAAATTTCAATGCGCTGTATCTTTGTCATTTTTTGTTTCTCAGAGAAAATAAAAAATACGTATACAATATTTTTTAATAATCTAACCGATGGGCTGAAAATATTTTTCCATTCGTTATGCCTATTAATGCAGACAAGAATTAAGGAGAAAACACATACGTACCTTTTTAGGGTCCCTTTTACTAAGACTTCGCTGTCTACCACTGACTGTCACCAGGCTGTATCTCATGAACCGTGATAGCTAGACAGTTGAAATTTTCACAGATGATGTATTTTTGTTGCTGCTATAATAGCAAATACTAAAATAGAATAAAATAATTATTTAAATGGAAATCCCATACAACAAACGTGATTTTTAGGATTTCGAACTGAAAGGGTAAAAACCGGAACCTATTACAAAGACTCCGCTATCCGTCCGTCCATCCGTCTGTCTGTCACCAGGCTGTATCTCATGAACCGTGATAGCTAGATAGTTGAAATTTTCATAGATGATGTATATTTTCTGTTACCGCTATAATAATAAATACTAAAACCGAATAAAATGAATTTTTAAGTGGGGTCCCATACAACAAACGTGTTTTGTATAGATATTGGTACGGATAACGGAACCCTTTGTACGCGAGTGTAACTCACACTGGGCTGATTTTATTTATTTGTTTTCCTGACATTTCTTAAAATAGTGATGGGTTGCTAGCATCACCTATCGATTCAGATTCTTCGTTAAATTGTAGTCCATAAGAAAATTGATTTATCTAGAAAAAATCACAGAAATAATTATGTTCGCTTCGGTTGTTAGTTAAAAGAATATTTTTCTAAGGATGTGCCTATATTTCCTATGTCCCTGGTTTATACACGCACCGTACAATAGCTTAATTATTTGGTGTGGCATCAGTTAGCCATTGTTACACCCACGCCAGTGTCAAGGTGCACTGACTCACTTGTACGTTTGTTTGGAGATACAAATCTCGCATCCTATGCATACACGCTTTTCAACCTTCAGGATATGACGGAACCAAAACTTTGGCAAAAATTTTATTTACCGAGTCTTCTTCGATATTTAAGAGTCATGGGTTGGTGTCATTTTACGGAAAATTACACACTTTTCGTGGTCAACACTAATGTCAGATTTTTCAAGCTGCCTACAGGGCATCTGACATAGCTTGACGACTGTCATACAATGATGACAGCCGGGACCAACGGCTTATACGTGCTTTCCAAAGCATGAAGGAGCTCGAGAAATGTTTATGCAACTTATGATTACCCATCAAAGTGCGGACCAAACCCGGTGTAGCTTTACTTACGTGAACGCTAGTAATGTGCACTCCCGCTGGCCACCGAGCTCATCACAGAGATAATAAATACTATGTGGGTTAGGAGCAAGGATGTACTTCACAAAATTTACCTTACTCTTTTTAAACGCTATTACCTCTAGTCTTCTTAAACGCAGAAGACATTAGAAAATTGCTTTATTATCTGTGCCAAGAAAGTAACTGTTTGCGTCTCTATCCACACGACAGCTTGGCTCTTTAATTTAGACAGACATACTCGAAAGGTTAATTTAGTCCATTAATATGAACAACTTTTTTTACGGGACTAATGTTGGAATGTCGAAAATAGAACAGATAATGGGTGACAAACCTAATTATCATTAAGTAATTCGATCTATCGCTTATGGCTTAGATCTAAAAGATCGTTTTTCCCAAAAAACCAGCATTAAAGATGATGAATTACATACATACAATTTACTTAGAATATTTTTTTACATTCATACACTATCACATTTTTTTTCCACAGCAGTAGGCAGAGACTATGGACCTCTACTAGGGTATATGCATGAAAAAAATATTTGTTATCTAACTAGTTTTTCCATAAATATTCAAAAGTAAATTACTAACAGTGAAAACAAAATAAGAATTGGTTAAAAAACTAACGAGATATAACAATTTCCCGAAAATATATCTATCTCACTCGCAAAAACGCTACTTTCTATGGCAAATGTATAGATGATATGGACTTTGACGTCACCAGTCCATATCGGACTTCTCTTTCTAATTGAAACTTTAAAGTATCACATGTTCGTCGCTGATTAAGATATTTTAAAAATTCTTTCATATTTGATTACTGTGGTTAATAAAGATTTAATTGAGCAAATAAAAAAAATACGTGCATATTCTCCATTCTGACGTGGATTCTGACAGACCTCTTTCCCTTCATCATTTCATCATCTTAATTATAAATTATCACTACTGCGCCAATTCCTCCACATCTTTTATAGTTTTCTTTACCCAAAGGTTGGCTGGAAGAAATCGCTTTAGTGATAAGCCCGCCTTTGTACCTACTAGATTTTAAATGTACTTTTGATTATTGTCATTCTTAGTCGGTGCAATAAAGAAATTTTATCTTATCTTATCATCATTTCAGCCGTATATTGTTTACAGCTGGTCATGGGCCTCTACTAAGAATGACCGATCTAAAGCGGTCTGCATCCGGCGCTTTCCAGCGACCTTGGTCAGGTCGTCTGACCACCTTGTGGGTGGGCGTCCTACGCTTTGCTTGCTAGTGTCTTCATCTACTCTCATCAATCTCTTCATTTATAATCCAGTTACGGGTAACTTCTCACCTCTTTTTTATTAAAACTTTATTGATCCATATTAACAATTGATAAAAATTGGCAGACATATCGCTAAAAGCGTTCTCTTCCAGTCAACCATAGAGTGAACAGACAAATTGTTGCAGCGCAAAAATTTAAAACAATAAAATTACAACACAAAATACTTACAATTTAATATAAGTTTAATCAACTTTATCTAGAACATCTGCAATCTGGCGCAGAAAGTAAAATGATATTTAGTTATTTGAAACCAATAACATCTATAACCAACAATAAAGTTGATAAGATCGAATCGTGAAGCAGTCATCAAACGTATCGGTTTGTATGCAAATGTGTAGCGTCGGATATCCGCTTCAGTTAGGATCTGTACAGGCGTGAGATCAATAAGAATTGTTGAATATCTTACTTTTTGAATATGCCGTGTGGTTTCCAGTAGAGTAGACTACCACTCCAAGTCAAGTAAGAACTCGGTGGCCCGGCGGGAGTGCGCATTACTAGCGCTTTCGCAAGATAATCGCTTAACTGTCTGTCAATAAAGAACAATAGTAAAACAATGGCGCGCGACCGTATTACGGTCGTAGACTGTTGAAGGGGCGACACCGGGCGTTGTCCGCACTTGGTTGGACACGTGGCACAAAAATTTCTCGAGCTCCTCCGTGCTTCGGGAGGCACGTTTAAGCCGTTGGTCCCGGCTGTCATCATTGTATGGCAGTCGTCAAGCTATGTCAGATGCCTTTAGGCAGTCTGTAAAATCAGACACCAGTGTTGGTCACTGACATACACAAAAAAAACAAGTCTTCCTAAGGATGTCGTAGAAGGTGGCTTAATTGAAGCTAAACTTAGATTTCAGTGAAACCCCGTATCCAACACGTCGGGCCAGCGTGGAGAGTCAAGTGTAGACCAAATCCTCTGACTGCTCTGGCCAAGTATAGCTCTGGTAGTACAGAGAAGGTCATGTTCCTGCAGACTAAAAATACCTGATGATGATGAATATCTAACTAGAACTTTTTAAATTTTTAAACGAGGTCCCGGGTTCGACCCCGTTCAGGTCAAAATGATAAATGACCTTTTTTGATGGGCCTGGGTGTTGGATGTTTATCTATGTATGTATTTGTAATAAAATTTAGTTACATTCATATGTATTTGTTATAAAATATAGTATCGTTGAGTAAGTATCTCATAACAAGTCTCGAACTTACTTTGGTGCTAGCTTAATCTGTGTGATTGGTGGCTATATATTTATTCATTTATTGCCTATTGTATTAATTAATACATGCATATATCACGTTTATTTCTTATTTAATGATTATAATCTATTGGAGAGCAAAGGGGTAGCGACAAGATGTATCTATTTTTTCTCTACCATCACCAAACGGTTATAGTAATGATTCAAAGATTCAAATGTTTATAGGCACTTTTACACGTCAATAAGTATAATTTACGTTACGTGTAAAATATATTTAAATATAATTTATTTTTAAAGAAAAGCTACCGATACCAGCGCTTTGTAACGACCACTGCTTAGAAGAAACGCCGAAAGAAACTCATTTTCACAGTATTGGTCAGTTACTGGCCAGGAGGGCTTTTTCATATCATTATTATTGTCTTTTAATTAATAAATACTTATAATACAATGTTGACACATTATACCTCTAACATGTAATGCTTGCGAACAAGTAAACAAACATAAATTGCGTAGTAAAAAATATTAAGTAGTCAAAAAAGCGAAGCCTAGTAAAAAGTTGAGAATTAGTCACTGTAAGAACTAGTGGCCATACCAAACATAATAGAAGAGACCAAAGTGGCAAGACTCCGATAACTGGGCCACGTGGAGAGGATGGAGGTGGATCGAGCTGTCAAAAGAGAGCTGGAGACCAACCGGGAAAAGGCTGGTAGGTCGCCCTATTTGCCGCTGGAGAGACGAAGTCCGTAAAGACGCCGAAGGCCTCTAAAGAGATCTGCAGATAGCGCAGGCTAGAGAACAGTGGCGTCTTCTGGTGTCGGAGGCCAAGACCCACTTTGGGTCGCTGAGCCAACGCAGTACGTAAGTACCAACTATATAAACATTAGGGTTAGGAATACAGACCTGCGCTCCAAAACTAAGGTAATGGATGTTGGCATCAAGACTACCAGGCTCAAGTGGGACTGGATGGGACATGTGTGCTGCATGTAAGAAGATAGATGGGCCCATAGGGTCACCTGGTGGGTGCCAGAAGGAAGAAGACCTCGGGGTAGACCAAGGAAGAAGATGGCGGGATGACATCGGGGGTTTCTTGAGTGAATGGCAGAAGATTTCTCGGGATCGTTTGTTCCCGATAAGTACCACTGTTACTCAAGGGGAAAAAACTTCCCGATGAGTTTCAGTATTACTCATTGCAGCTAACATTCTTCCCAATAAGTACCACTGTGTCTTATCGGCGCGCCGTATTCCCGCCAAGTACCACTTGAGACACAGTGTTACTTGACGGGAAGTTTGTATTCCCGTAGGGTATAGTACAAAATTTATATAACCCGTTCGCTGTCCATTAATAAAAAACAATAGTTAAACAATGGTCATGAACCATAGGTATATGGTACATGGGACTGGGAACCTGTTAATGTTAGTAATGAGTAACACTGGAACTTATCGGAAAGTTTTTTAACCTTGAGTAACAGTGGTACTCAAGAGGGTGTTACTTATGGGGAACAAACGCTCGGGATAGAAATAGAAGGAGAGAATAGGGCGAGGCCTTTTGCCCAGCAGTGGGACACTACATCTGGCTAATAAAAAAATAAAAATAATCAACATTCGCTAAACTATACAACGTGAAAACACAGATATTTATCTCACCAAATTAATTTACCATGACGATGATTGCGTTTTCATATCTCTTGAATATTCTTATAGCGTTGTTAAAGATTTAAAAAAAAAATCGGTTAAGTGTAAATAAAAAGTACTCGTTCGGTAAGTGGATACTTTGAAAGTGAAAGTTGAAGGGTTGGTATGATCTCTTTTATAATTCTTTTTCTTGAGTCAAAAGTAGCACAACTACAAAGTGGCAGTTTGTGGGACACATAGCACGACGATGGGCAGATTGGGCCAAAAGGTTCTCGAATGGCGACCGCGTACTTTAGGCAAGCAAAACGAAGGACACACCCACCCTCCAGGTGGTCAGACGACCTAACCAAGATCGCTAGAAAGCGCTTTTGGAAATCCTTGGGACAGGTCTATGTCCAGCCGTGGACGTTATGCGGCTAAAATGATGATAATGATGATTCAAACTTAGGCAATTTCTTCTTACCGAAATTTGGTAGTTATAATCGTATGTTAGCGTATATTTTTTGCATTAGGAATACTTAGGTATGTACTCGGACAGTAAGTACTATAATATACGGTATATTCTGAACCCGCATTAAAATAGCTTTAATAGTTTCTGGCTTTGCATGGATTAAGTTGTACAAATATACAGATAATATCATGTGAGAATCTCGATAGGTGTCGGACAGAATCATTACCTACTCTTAAAGCAACACGACATGCGTATGCGTATATCTGCTTGTGCAAAGTCTGAGGACCCCTGCTCCCAGGAAGAATGTCCGAAAGTATACACATTTTTATACAACACAAGTAGTATGTAGTTACGTCTTCATTTCATACCTTCCGTAGGCACAACAATATCATATGCAAATAAGAACATAGCACTGTGGGCGAATTTGCATACACTTTTCAAAACATACATCACGTTTTCAATTCTATTCCCTTGGTATAAAGCTTTAAGTATTCGTAGGAAGATTTAGTCTTCCTGGGTTTGGAACAGGTTTCATATTGGTAGAGTTTGATGCGAGCTGAGTAAACAAGTGGTAGTATAATCTTTTAATAAGCTACAAAAATCTTGTGGTTTTGTTACACTGGGATGACCATCAAAGATAGATAAATATAAAGCTGCTTTAACGTTTTAAAGCTGTCACAAATTTTCCATTTAATGTATATATTTATGAGCACGGACAACTGAATATTTTATTGAGTACAAACAATTTTTTTACACTTTTTCAACTTAATTTTTGAAAAAAAAAGTCAACCCACATGCTCATACGCAACTGATATCATTAGGTGTAATATATAAGTATACATATATATTTTTGATAGACCGTAGATGTTGTGTCCCACTGTGGGGCAAAGCATTCCTTCTCCATATATAAGTATTTATGATTCAGTATTACCTCTATACCTCTTTGGGCAGACATAGAGTATATCATAAGTAGTTTATATTGTCTCTGATGCCAAAATAGGGGTGTTATAAGTTTGACATATCTGTGTATCTGTTCGTGTCGTCGTAGCTCCTAAACGAATTGATAGATTAGGTGGTCTTTTTGTTTGAAAGCTGACGTGATCAAGATGGTTCTTAGCTAGGTTTCTGTCGGTAATCCGCTAGATGACAACAAGTCAAATCCGACACTTTTTTCTAAACGACAGAACAAACATTTTCTATAAGATTTTGTATGAAATCAAAAGCGTGACGTCATGCTTTTTTGAAGTCAAATAGCGCTCTTAATATCAGTTTCTCTGCATGAATAAATCTTAAATTATGTTCAACATGAATATAATCAATTAAAAGTGACACTATTTTGTGACGTTTTATTTTATGACTGTACCAAATAATTTATATTTTGTGACCCAGTCATCTACCCAATTCTTAAAAAAACCTATTTCTTGTTATTTCGTCCGTTTACTAACACAATGTGAAATTAATTTAATAGGAGTCTACCTGACACCTGCTGTGTATGATTGATGGGTAATTGAACAGCCTTTCAGTGTTTAATCGAAGGTATTATTTAATGCATTGTTATCCGCAGAGTAATTGTGATTGCTAGGTACGTAAAGTATTACTCATCTGATTACGATGTGTTGAGCTATACCACTGTAGGTTTTAGATATAGGTGATAGACAATGATCCTTGCTAGATATACATCATTCTACTACACGATTAGACATGATTATCTCTGATGAATAATTCAAATTAAAATTTTAGTAATTTTTAGGGATCCATACAAAAAATTAAAAAAACAGAACCATTATAGTATCACTCGTTCGTCTGTCTGTCCGTCCGTCTGTCACAGCCACACAGCTGGAACAAATCAGGTGAAATTTGGTAGGATGGTGTAATCCTATGACCCAAACACAGATGAGCAAAGTGATTTTTTTTTAATAAAGTCTATTTTCGAGGGACAATTAAGGGAATTAAAAAAAATACTGTATTATATATCAAATGAAAGGGCTTATTATGAGAATCTCAAATATATTTTTGTTATTATTGTAATATAAATAGTTATGATTTTATTCATGATATAAGACGAAAATTGACCATTGCCTGATCTCCGAAATTACAGAATTAAGTACACTAAAACACCACTAGATGGCGCTATCATTAGTTAACTCGTGTCTTACTATGATGATTTCAAATGATATATTTTAGACTAGCTTTAACCTGTGACTTCGTCCGCGTTGAAATCATAAACATATGAATTATTATGTTAAAAATTTTAAATGTTTGAATTGCTTGTGCCCGCTCCCTCTTCCGCCCCGTTTTCGTTCCTGCTTCCGCTCCCGTTCCCGTTCCCATTACCGTCATTTGCTAGAGCAAAGGAGAGAGACGGATCTATTTATCACAATAAGTTTGTCTCTTACTAAAAAAAATATGAAGTTTCATAATAAAATGAATTTGCAACCCCTAATGCACTCCCGGGGATGCATTCTTTTTGATCCAATTAATGGTTTATTATTTTTTACTAACCATAATCCAAAAATGTCATGTGTCTCGCTTCAAAAATGACGAAGATTCATACAAACTGGCAACCCCTATTTCACCCTCTTAGGGATGGAATTTCCAAAAATCCTTTCTTAGCGGCCATCTCCTAGTCACAATTTACCTTCCTGCCAAATTTCATCTACATTGGCTAAGTATTTTTCGAGATTTCGTGATCAGTGAGTTAGTGATTTTCGCTTATATATATATATGTATATATATATATATATATATATATATATATATATATATATATATATATAGATAGATAGATTAATTTAAAAACTTCGGTATTGTACGGAACCCTCTCCCCGCGAGTTCAACTCGCACTTGGCCAGTTTTTTTTAAATTTAATTATAGTATAGTGATAAAGTATAAAAGCCCATGGTTCAATTTGTTACGGGTATGTCCCTTGCACATTGTATACACCTTTTCTTTTCGACCTCAGCAGGGTTGTTGGAAGACGTTGGATAAAGGCCACTTGTGATGGGTCATATTGGCATTCTTTGGGGGAGGCCTTTCAGCAGTGGACATCCTATGGCTGATATGATGATCACTGGAAATCCTTGGGAGAGGCCAATGTCTTTTCATGTCTGATATTATGATGACACCTATTCTTATGATTCTCTTTATTTGGTACCAAGTTTTTTCATATCTAATTATTTTTAGCGACTTTAAAAGAAGGAAGTTATACATTCGACCCGTATGTTTTTTTAAACAAAGTTCCTTTTCGACTTGGTGGATGGGGTTCTAGGTGAAAAAAGTCTAAGATTTTTACGTCGCAAATTAAAGCGAAAGGTAATTTCCCAAGTTCGACTTTCTCGCCTGCCTGATGTTCCCAGAACAAACCTAGCACACGCAATACTGTTTCAATTCTCTTGTCATTATTTCTTATCATTATATATTTTTTCCATTTTCTGTCACGAATTAATAATTCACTACTAAAGTAACTTCGTTCCAACCGAGTGTTCCACGGCACCCACTTCCTTTTTTTGGAACGAAGTTCCTTATCGCGCGTTGCGAAAGGGAGCTAGACGGAAAAAATTAAACCAAAGGTTGTAACGACACGTTTTGTTCATTCAAATTTATTAAGATAATAAAAACTTGATTTAAGAACGCAAAAAAGAGTTTGTATGTAATTTAGACATATATATTTATATTTTACTTCGTTCCATCCGGGTGTCCCTAGACACCTCTCAAGTTTCTTTTTTCATTTTTTTCTCTATGTATGTTACTCGTACGCAATATCTTCGCTACTTATGACCTGATTTTGATGATTCTATTTTTATTTGAAAGCCTTTACTACCAAGTTGGTACCATATTAGTTAAGTGCAGATATGATGAAGAACTTTGGAGATACGAAATAAAATAAAGTCGGTTGTATTCTTTATCGTTTTCTTCCCTTTCTAACATGGCCAGTTCGGTCATTCTTTTCATTCTTTTGTTTTTTTATTTTCGCTACCTAATTAACGCGTTACTATCTTTCTACTTGCTTTTTAACAAATTTACAGCAAATGTTAACTATCGAGTAGGTATACAATGTCTAGTGTTGCTCTCAGACTAATTAAAGCGTCGGTTTTTTTTTTATAAAAAAATAAATAACGCGTTTGTTAATTAGGCAGAGAAAAAAAAACTGGAGAATGACCGAATTTTGGGCATTCATCTACACGTAAGTCATTATATTGGAAAGGATACTAATGTTCTACCTGGTATTCGAAACCCACAATAGATCAAATTAAACATGTAACTCATCGATTAAGCCAAGTAAGGTTTGATGCTAAGGTTACAGTAATTACTTTGTAATACTTGTTTCTTGTTATATTTTTGTTAAAAATGTAGCCAACATGCGTCGGAATTAGATGAGTAATGAATTTGTGATTAAATTAGATTTGATAGTCTGGTTGACCCTAGAATGGTTGTGAAGTTATATCCGCACAAACATAAACATATAATCAAATACGTAAGTATTAAAAAATGAGGCAACTTTTAGTTCTGTCAACTGGCTGGGTACACTATGCTGATCCTTCCATCACCGATATGAAAGAACAATAGAGAAGATGCATAGTGAGTAGGTTTTAATAAATTTCTCTGATTGTGAAAACATTTACGTAAAAAGGGTCTTTAAGCACAACAATATATTTTTTTATTCGTTAACTTGAACTAGTTGATTGAAAAAATAAATTTTAGACGTAATTTTACATTTTTTAAGTGTAAAAATTATATTACCATAAGATTTCCTTAAAAAAGTGTAGTTACTTTTGTAATGAGGCCAATCCTGTAAACGCAACATTTGACATAACTCCTGAACCAATTGAATTGAAAAAAAAGAGTTCTTACACCACGCCTACAAATGCGACATAAGTGACGTCACTTCTGTCCGGTCTTTCTTAGGCGCGAAACGCCGTCCACAGGCGGACGTGACTTTTTAACTTTTAAAACTTAAAGAGTTTTTGGGTTAGCAAGATAGTTTTTTTCTTGGATGTGCCTATTTTTAGGAACTCTTTCCATAGCATAACGAAAAAAAATATGCAGCTTCCCTATTGAATTCAATTGGGTACTTTCCTGTGTCAAAAATAAATTATTTGGTACTGTTGAGAAAATAAACTACAAAACAATATAACTTGTCATGATCATATCCATATTTGATGTTATTGCAGAAAAACTAAAATTAAGATCGCTTTTTTTTCGAATGTTTAAGTGGCCAACACTGGTGTCAGATTTTTCAGGCTGCCTAAAGGCATCTGACATAGCTTGACGACTGCCATACAATGATTACAGCCGGGACCAACGGCTTATACGTGCCTTCCGAAGTACGGAGGAGCTCTAGAAATTTTTGTGCCACTTGTGGTCACCTATCCAAGTGCGGATCACGCCAGGTGTCGCTTAACTTGCGAAAGCGCTAGTAATGCGCACTCCCGCCGGGCCACCGAGATCCTCGATCGGACAAGGCCGGCAACGCTACTGTTACACCCCTGGTGTTGCAGTTGTCCATGGGCAGCGGTGATCACTTACCATCAGGTGACCCGCTTGTTCGTTTGCCGCCCTATAACATAAAAATTACTAGCACCTAGGAAGCGGTACTAAACTTAGCTGTTACTAATGACATCAACAGCTTTTTAAATATAAATAACAAAGTAGATATTATTGATTGAGCAAGCAAAGCTTCTACGGCTTCAGCCGTGTGTGTTCAATCAATCATTCATGTGTCTGAATTCCAGTCCTACGTAGGTTGCATTTTGCAAGTTATTCTTGTGAATTTTGTGAGCAGATTCATCACACTATTACACTAATATAATAAAGGAGAAAGTTTGTGAATGTGTATCTTCACGTGCAAACGGCTGGACCAATTTTGATAAAATTTGGTATGAAGGAAGCTAACACCCGGGATTAAACCATAGGGGCAGCTAGGAATTTAAATATGACTAAACACTTTTTTTGTGGATTCAATAGGAATTTCGACTTTTGAAAATGGCGGAAATATGAAGGCTGAAAACTTAAAAATATGTTATTTCCGCCATTTTTTTGTATGTTGTTAACTTTTTTGTCTGAACAACTCTCTTATCCGATAAACTTCAACGGGTTGGGGTGATTCGTGCAAGATTCACAACTCACAGAACCACTAGATAAATAAAACTTTCTACGATAGCAAATATAAGTATATTTAAATTAAATTCACTTATATAATATGTAACAAAAACCTGGTCCGATCCTTGTAGGAGCAACTCAGACCGTCAATATGAACAACTTTTCCTATGAGACCAATGCTCAAAACTCGAAAAAAAAGTTACTTTGAATTTTCATACAAGAGTGTTCGGCCGGCCCGGCAATTTGTATGAAAATGTCGATATTTTCTTCGAGTTTCAAGCATTGGTTCCATAGGAAAAGTTATTCATATTGACGGTCTGAGTTGCCTTTACAAAGATCGGACAGGGTTTTGTTACATATTGTATATTTATGTTTATATATCTTACTGATTAATATCTTTTCTTACGGTTGAAAAAAGACGATCAGCTGATCAACTTGAAATTCATGTAACTAGTTATATGTTGAAATTAGGAATTTCTCACACGTTACAATTATACTTGCAAATGCTAACTACTCTTGAAATCAGTCCATATCAATAAAACCTAGTAGTTATTGGCCTAAACCATCTGCGGAGTAGTTGTGAGGATTATGTTCTAACTTATGTGTCGTTTTAAATATTGAGCAACTTTGTACATCGAGATTATTATTCGTAGTTGTGTAAAGTTAGTTTAATAGATTTTATTAATTTGCTGTTTTAATAATTAGATTTCACTGTTATTATTATTTATTACGTCGGTACGCTTTTGAGCCACGGGTCCAAGGGGACCCGGTCTTGATGTACCATTGAGATACACCAACGGACAGTCTTCCATATCTGCCGAACTATTGCCAGGGAGGGATTTACTTGGTTTGGGGTATGTGGATGGAATGTTAGTGGGCCGGATAACTGGGTTATGGAGTGAGATACGGACATCTACCTAAATATCTCTCACAATAATTTTAACCTTGTAGACGGTGACTTGCTATTCATTTTATTATACAATTTTTATTATATTTGCGATTATACTACTCAGAAAAGGACTGGGAGAGATCCCATTATGGGATAAGTCCGCTTTTTTTAAATTTACACATTATATGGTATCCTATAATTGTAAACTGTTTATTTACAATAAAGATATTCAACAACAACAAAAAAAGAATGGAAAGGGAAAAACTGGGGGAGGCCGGGAGGCCTAAACCACAGAGGCGACATACAAAAATGTAATTGTAAATGCAGTGGATAAAATATGTTTTACGGTTATGAACCCAAGGGTAAAACGGGTATTACTAATACTCTACTGTCTGTCCGTCCGTCCGTCTCTGTGTCACCAGGCATATCCCATTAACCGTGATAGCAAGACAGTTGAAATTTTTCTGTTGCCGCCATAACAATAAATACTAAAACAGAATAAAATAAATATTTAAGTGGGGCTCCCATACATACGTGATTTATATAGATAAATAGCACGGAACCCTTCGTGAGCGAGTCCAACTTGCACTTGCCCGGTTATTGAGTTTAATTAGATCTAAGTTAAAGTAAATTGTAATTTTTTATTATTTACTTTAATTTTACTTAAATTATTAATAAACTTAAAATATTAATTTTAAGTTGACGAAGCGTGTTGCGGATTACCAACTGTGAAAATGTTGACGAAGCATGTTGTGGATTACCAACTGTGAATATTTTGAGAAGAGTTAAATAAATATAATATTATATTTTACTTAATAAATATATTTTTTTAAATTAAGTACAAAACAGTATTATTTTTAGTTTATACTATATGTATGTTAGTCTGTAAGGTTTATATAAATATGGGCTAATAATGAATTTATATGTTTTGTTGCAATAAACGAATTTATTATTTATTCCCTTTAGATTCACAGGTCTTTTCACCTCGTTCCTTTAAGAGGCTTGCGTGGGAATACAGATCCAACACGTAAAAGCCCTTTGGAGAAGTTGATGTAATGCGGCGCTCCCGCCAAAACCCAGTCCTGAATATACCTATGAAAGGTACCCGTACTCCGTACGCCCGTACCCTGAATGTACCCTTGTATAGGTTTCAGCAGGAGAAAGATCTATTGCAAGAAAAAGGGGTAGGTCTATGGGTTCTGGAATGAGATTGGGATGGACTGATGCTGGGATATTGCAATAGCAACGTCACCTGCGATAATCATAATTACTGACTATTGTAGGCAGGTGGTGGCTTGCCGTCCACTAGATGGGCCCCTCGAACGCGCCGACAATAGTTGCCGGCAAAGGAGCAACACCAAAATATAATCAATATATTAAATGAAGGGAAAATTTCCCCATGGTCTACAATAAGGAAATGACGTATTGTTCTCATACCTTTTTGTTTAAAAATACCAGCAACGGCTGTCATGTCACTAGTTTGAACTTTGTAACCGCGAGGCGATACAGGATCGCACGCTATCTCGCTGATCGTCAAATTATGTTTGTATGACCTGTTTGGGAGACCACGAAAACCAGAAAGCATGATACTTTTATACAATGACGACCTTCGTGGCGTAGTGGTCACCGTGCTAGTCCGCTACCCAGAGGTCCCGGGTTCGATCCCCGGTCAGGGCAAGTTGGAAAAATGGCCTTTTTCAAATTATCCTGGGTCTTGGGTGTTTATCTATATATGTATTGGTTATAAAATATAGTATCGTTGAGTTAGTATCCCATAACACAAGTTTCGAACTTACTTTGGGGCTAGCTCAATCAGTGTTATTTGTCCCTATATATTTATTTATTATTTATTATACAGGATATTTTTTTATCCGAAGATTCAAAGATTCAAATGTTTATTCAGTAATTAGACCTTTGCAGGCACTTTTACACGTCAAAAAGTATAATATTTTACGTTACGTGTAAGGTATATTAAATATGAATTTATTTTTAAAGAAAAGCTACCGATACCTGCGCTTCGTAACGACCACTGCTGAGATTAAACGCCGAAAGAAAATCATTTTCACAGTATTTGTCGCCTACTCGCCAGAAGGGCTTTGGCTCTGGGATTCAATTTATTAAGCAATGAATGAAGTAAAGTAAAATAGTTAAGATACATTTTTTGCTACCCAACCTTTACCACAGAATGGATATAAGTATTAATTTTAAAAAATATCATTTACCCCCAACTTCACAGTGTATGTAGACACATTCATTTACAAGGAGCTGTGTGTGGCAAGGCTGTGACATTTAGAGATGGGCATACTCCCTGATCTAGATACGTACTTGTGTTTCGATATGAATGTACTTGGGTATGATTGTATAGTGTATAGTGATGAGAGAAGCGGACGAGTTACCAATGCCTGAGTCAGATTTGTAAAGCCCCCTAAAGGCATCCATCTCAAATGAGAGAGGATTTGTTGAGTTTAACAGCTGATAACTTCCCGTGATTGAAGTATAATTATATCAAAAGAGTTAATATAGATACCTAATGTCATCGAATTTAAAAAAATTGTAAAACAGTCACCGATGCACATGCGGAAACTGAAAAATTACATAGGACGTCACTCCCTGGCGAAGAGAAAAAAATAAAATGATTATGACACGGTCAAAAAAATATTATTCTTGTAGCGGGAGCGAGGTGATGTGCTCGACCGCCACAAAGGGAAGATTTTCCCGCCAGGCATGGTGATGCGGCTAGGGAACCACGGCCCCGACGGCGTATTGTTGGCTGGAGGTCGTATATAATGTTAAGATCGAGATGGAGAATACTGCTGGCGCCATCTCGTTTGCTTCTTGTGGAATATGTTGCCAGTTGTTCCTTCATTGTTTGTGATTGTAGTTTCTCGTAGTGGCGTAGAGGTCGCCCCATTCTATTTAGTGTCAGTTTAGATTATCTAACAACTATGGATATTCATTTACGATTCATCTAAGCAAATTAAAAAAAAAATCCCAAATATACAAAGAGTGGGGGCTTGTGACGTTTGAGTAAAAATTGTACCAAAGCGTGACATAGCACAAACTTGAAATACACTGTATCTTCGGCGTTTTTTGTGATTTAGAGGAAAGAAAAAATACGTGTACAGTGGGCCACATAGAAAAGTATACCACCAACAGAACAATTACGTAGTACCGATAGTATAGAGGTAGTATACTTTTCTATGTGGCCCGCTCTACAATATTTTTATTAAAAATCCATCGATTGTGCATGCTCAAGCATTTATAATAGGCGTGATGACTTAAAATGCTAGTTTGACGTCGATTCCGTTATGAAATGCAAGGATGATATATCCACCAAAGTTCTCACAACAATAAATGCTGCAGCCAAGGATACATACTTAGTATGTGCTACTTCAGGAATCTAAGCCCACTTTCTTATCTCAGCATTCTCTTATTTTGGAACGAAGTTCCTTTTCAGACGGTGCGTACTTGGCGGATGGGAGCTAGGCGGAGAGAGTGTAGATTTTTTCATCACTTTTTTCCATTACGATTTTTTTCAAATTTCGTTCCAACCGAATGTTCCATGACACCCACGCATTTTGTTTTTGTCCTTATCCAAACCCACCTTTTTGTCCTATGGTTTTACAATAACAAATCCACCGACCCTGAATTATTGAATTTCCAAATTATAACAATGTTTTATATTTTAAATTACAATGATTGCTCACGATACAAACTTTAACAAACATAATAATGGAGTTCTAAGTACCAATTTGCTATTTAGTTGCTAAGTAGTCGAATAGTCGAATTCATAAGCGCTAGGTTTTTCATAAATATGTCGATTTTTTATATCTTAACAATATACCTACCTACATATAAAATGAAAGTATAACTTGTGATTATATTACTAGTAGCACGGAGATCAATTATAACATACTGGTTTAAACATAATTATAATAGTTTAAAGTCTGGAATTCTAGGTTAATTTAAACTTTTAAATATGATGTTGCATAGTTTATAAATGCAAAAAATATGTTTAATAAAATAATTATAACTATTTTTGACTCGGTAAGAATTTCTTCAGAAAGTTTTTCGTAGGATTGGGATAGAATCTTTTTTTTAATAAAATGAAATTTAGTTTTTCAATACTTAAATAACAAGTAAATACTTTTTGGACTGAATTTAAGAATATAATGTTAACTTTATGCTATCTCATTGTTTTTGGTTTTTTTGTTAATGTCCGACCGATTTCGATCATGGCGACCACTTCAGATAACCACACCAATGCTATCTCTATCAAGATAACCACACCAATACAAAACTAGATTCTACACTGCTTTACAAGCCCTGAGGCATACGATCGAGTAAAGTCAGCAGTAAAACTATATCATTTAAGAAAAGCGTTTACTAACGTGTAAACGATTTGACGCATGAGGGTTGATACACACTTATTCGGGCCGGCACTGATCGGCACAGCCAGGCGGTAAAATTGAAATAGATACTCTCCACCTGCTGCCGCACATAATTACTTGGCTTGGCAACTGCCGAATTATGCCGGTATTGAAAACCAAATTGTGCCGATCAGACTCGAAGGAACTACCTGGTCGGCATAACTGTTAATGTCACACACAATGAAGCCAAACGTAATGCAGCGGCAGACCTGTGTCACTCCCCGTTTAGGTATCGAAAATATACCTACATTATGAATGTATTGGGAAATTCAGTTATATGAATAGTTTGTCCAGAGTAATTAAAATTAAATTGGCTTGCTAGCTAAATAAAATCATATCGCTAACTACATTGAGTAGATATTTTTATACGCTTACTACTGAGTGAGACTTCTGTACATGAGTAACAGGACTTAATCTGCGGTAGCAGTTGCTTCGGGTCGGCTTTGTTGTTCGACAAATACTGCCGAAGCGACAGTGCCGTTCCGCCTATCTGTGAAGCAAGCCTTACACTTTGGAAACGTTTGGTGATATTTTTGCTGCTGACTGTACAAATGTTCATTACATAGAGAATTAAATAGAATAAATTGATATTGGATCAATTATTTTACCATTTTACTGCGACCAAAATGGATCAGCCGTAAAGGTCAGATCGTCGGATGATTTTTGAATGCGGAAGCTGCTCTGGGAACTTTTAAGGTTTTGTTTGTTCTTGTTGTGTGTAAAAAATGTGTTGTCCTTGCTCCAAAGTTGTTTTAATGGGATATTTGGTTTTACCCGTGACTTTGTGTCTGCCTGTCTTATGGGAAGTGAAGTAATTGTTTACCTGAACCGATGTAAAAAAATATATTTAAATAACCAGCCAAGTGTGAGTCGGATTCCCGCACGACGGGTTCCGTACCAATATCCATAAAAAATTACGTTTGTTGCATATTATATTTTATTTTAATTAAATTATTTATTTTAAAGTGTATACACAACTAAATATTCTGTGAATATTTCAAACATCTTACTGTTCCCGTAATTAATATCAAGCAAAAAATGGCAAAAAAATTACTTTTTTTGTATGGAAGCCACCCTTAAATGTAAATTTTATTCTGTTTTGTAGAAACACATCATCAGTGAAAAATTCAATCGTTTAGCAATCACGGTTCATAGATATAGCCTGGTTACAGACAGACGGACGGACGGACAGTGGAGTCTTAGTAATAGAGTCCCGTTTTTACCCTTTGGGTACGGTATTACTTTTACTTTTAACCGACTTCATGTACGTACCTTATTTTTGTTCTTATGCAAATTATTTGACGTGTAAAGTTTAACTCAATTGTATAGGTGCCATTTTGGAAACTTTTCTTTATTGATATACTGTTTTAAAAGCTATGATTAGAATTTTTTTCCGTATTTAAATTAATAAATAAGTGCATAAAATACGTATAAAATAAACTAAAGATACATAAATCAACCTTTATTTCACATTAACTTTTTGTCTATTAATATTTTAAGATATTATTAAGCATATGTCGCCACCATTTTGTCCAAGTTATCTAAGATTGACCTATTTTATTAAATTATCTGAGCACAAGATCTCGTGTTTCTTTTGTCTATTTGCAAGATGTCGGCGCCAATTGTATATTTTTTTTTCATTCAAGAAAAATATTCTCAGGAGCAATTAATTAATTATGTGAAATCTATACGATGAGAACAAATTGTTCAATGTAATTAATTTATTTGATGATAAAAATAGATGTTATAAAAAAATACTTACATATAAAGGCAGGTTACCCAGTAAACCATTTTTTTTGCAGAATGCTAAGTGTCCCATGGTTGGGCAAAGGTCTCCCCCTGCTTCCACAATTCCCGACCTTGGGAAGTTTGTTTTGCAGATTTATATTTTAAATTTTATTTAAGAATGCTTTCCGAATGTTATAAAAGGATGAAAAAGTCATTTAAAAGAATACTTCGCATACTTAAAAAATATATATCTACCATACAAATCGAGCAAAATTCACAGGTTCAAACAATTATGATTGTTTTTAGTGCATTTTTTAGATTATTCAAAAATAATGAACCCCTATTTTTCAGTTTAACAAAAAAGGTAAAAATTCGCGAAGATACGAAGCATCAAAAGTTCGACTGCCACCGCTTAGTAAAAATCGTATCTAGCCGTGCCGTCATTGGAAATTTCAATGTGCTGTAACATTTGTAATATATGCTATAAATATATTACATCAACAAACGTTACCATACAAACCGTCCGATGAGCTGTTTTATTTTTATAACAATAAGTTTTTCTGTTTTTAAATCTATCAACCTGTATTCAAAACAAAAAAAATATTTGCATTGCCTCAATGTGCCACTAACAAGGTGATATCGTAACGCCAATTGTTTTCTAATCACTCTTCCCTCATTAAAAGTATCTTTAGAGTTCACGACCTTTCCAAAAATGACCTTCAGTGTGGCAAAGAGTAAAGCTTTGCAGTATAAGTCTTTACCTACATTAAGTTTTTTTTTAAGCCTGTCAGTGTTAAGTTATATGGGATTATTTTTGTAGACTTGGAGTAATTTTGATTGTTTTCTAATATAATAACTCTTCTCAAATTAAACGTACTCGTACCTAGAGACCGCAACCATTCGAATTACCTTCATCGTGGCAAAGATTAAACTATGCTAGTAGGCATAGACTAACAGAAGTTAATACCTACAATTAATAATTCTTCTTACTGGTCTACGAGAAAATAATACATACATACATATTTTACGCCCGTTTCCCATGGGGGTAGGCACTAGACTATGGATCTCCGCTTGCTACGCTACGGTCCTTGCAAACCTCTTTTGCTTCGTCAACACTCCTTACTCTTTTATAAATATAATTATCCTATAATATACCAGCTGCTTCTTTTAAAGGCGGATAATCTTCACTAATCATGTCTTAAGGCTTATTATGCGGTTTTAAGTGCTTTCCGAAGTACCTAATACGAAACAGGAGAAATTGCATACTGCATAATGTGATTACCAATTCGAGTGAGAAGCACAGGATTTCCCAATATAACAACTTCTTAGACCAAAGGTAATTAATATGAAACGCCTGTAGTTATTTTATGCCTCAGAGTTACCGCCATAAGCTAATTTTTTTATAGCCATAAGCTAGCCATAAGCTAAATTTTTTTTACTCTAATCCTTACACTTGTGAACAAAATTGCAGGAATAGCTTCGCTTTTTTTTGCCTACTTAATACTTTTACTACGCAATTTATTTTGTTTACTTGTTCGCAAGCATAACATGTTATTATGTGCCAACAATGTATTATATTATAAGTATTTATTATTTAAAAGACAATAATAATAATATGACAAAGCCCTTGTGGCGAGTAAGCGACCAATACTGTGAAAATGAGTTCGGCGTTTCTTCTCAGCAGTGGTCGTTCCGAAGCGCTGGTATTGGTAGCTTTTCTTTAAAAATAAATTCAGTTTAATATACTTTACACGTAACGTAAATTATACCTATTGACGTGTAAAAGTGCCTGCAAAGGTCTATTACTGAATAAACATTTGAATCTTTGAATCCAGTTGAGTACTTCTTGCGGCAGAAATGATGAAGTTGACAATGAGTCCTCACAGAGACATAAAGGTAATTGCATTTTAAAAACCACTCTGCACACTAGATAATCTTTGCCCGCATAATCAACTGTAAGAACTCGATATTACAACATATAACATACAATACGAAACCGTAACATTCGTGAGAGCGTCATATAATATTGACATATAGTATGCAAAATCATACAAGTACCTATTAACCGACATTTCACAGATATAATGACGCATTTGTCCGTAATTAATTTGGGAAATAAGAGCATTTTTTTGATTGCCCATTGTTTTAGGAAACAAATTAGATTATATCACATATGCACTGCAAATGTTCTTTAAATGTCAGAAACTCTGTGGCCTAATTACGATTACTTACAAAATTAACAATTATATCCACTTATCAATATTTTAACTTTATTACAACTATGACTTCCTCTTCTTTATAGGGTCGATAAGACCAAGTTGATGGGCCTATAGCAGGCCTCTATTAGGCCTGCTATTTCTATAGATGGGTTTTTTATTGGTTTGGGCTAAGGGCTTATTTGAAAGAAAGAAATTATAAGTTGCTTGATTTTTCTTGCACATTCCGGGACCAAAAAAGCTATTTCATGGTCAAGAGACAAATTACTGAAATTGAGCTGGCCCCAAAGTAAGTTCGAGACTTGTGTTATGGGATACTCACTCAACGATACTATGTATTATAATAAATATAGAGAAAAATTCAAGACTCATAAATCTGAAAAAGATCATTTTCCATCTTGACCTGACCAGGGATCGAACCCGGGACATCCGATGTGACTGCATAACGTGATGACCGCTAGGCCACAGAGGTCTTCAAAATTACTTACAATTCTATACACATCTCGGGCAATGATATACAACGTCTCAAATGATATATTTAGTTGGGAAAAGCGTACCAGATCACAGGAATTATCTTATTGGTGAAAATGTTGCAGTGGAGTTTGTTGCCGCTTGTTCTACACTTGCGCCTAGAAAAAGGCACTAAGCTGTAAGTAACGAGTTTACGTCAACAGTTTTTTTTTATTCATAAAAAAGTGAATAGAATAGTTATTCTTATCAAGTCAAACTGGTTTCAGTGTAGCTACGATTTCAAATCATTTTTGACCAATATGTAGCCAACCTTGGCAAAGGCCTCTTCCATTTGTTTCCAGTCTGTTCTGTTTAACGCTTTCCTAGCCCATGTTTTTCCTGCAATGGTCTTTATTTCGTCTGTCTATCTTTGAAACTTTCCACCTCGTTTCCTTTTACCATTTCTTGGGTACCAAAATATTATGTTATTATTCAACTTTTCAATGCTTCTTATTGAATGTAACGTCCAATTTTACTTTAATTTTCTTGTTACAGTCACGTCTTGAGTTTTCTTGCGTTTTCTGATAATTTTTTATTCTATTAGAATATTTACAGAATTTGCAATATTTACAGAAGCTGTAAACTATTCACCTAATGGAATTTATGTTAATGGTCAATGTGTGAACAACTTAAAGTACGTCGATGATACTATTTTAGAGCGGATAGTTCACTTGCCTTACCATCACTCGTTGATGCACTGAATAATACAAGCAATAAGTCTGATATTCAGATTAACTG